>JAYKKI010000003.1:1795000-3277500 GCA_039881145.1 Druceiella hillmani
TACACAATTAAAAATATAATTTCTTACAAATTGTTAAGTATTTACAATATAAATAAAGTAAATTTAATTATCCAACTCGAATATTTACTTAATCTGTCAATTTTAACAACATTAGTTCACTTTATCTTTTATCGGTAAGCACTTATTACACAATTAAAAATATAATTTCTTACAAATTGTTAAGTATTTACAATATAAATAAAGTAAATTTAATTATCCAACTCGAATATTTACTTAATCTGTCAATTTTAATATCTTGTTTATCCAACAACATTCAGGAAGTCTATTTGTCTATGATTTATGTTTGGAATAAAATTATTATTACATTAACATATGCATTGCATGGGAATTAAATCAATTTTTTATACATTAGTTATGACCGGAAGTTATTTTAATTAAATATATCATTTGTAATGCATTTCTTTTTATATAATATAATACGTAATGAATTTACATTATAAAAAAATTTATACTAAATGTAAAAGGTGAAAAAAATAGAACCATAATTTAAAGATTTAAAAATTGTGACGTCATCTGACTTTTAACCAATAACAGGGCGTTTGCGATGCTGATTAAATTTAAAAAAAAAATTGTGATTTCATTACGTTTTTTTATATAATATAAACTTATTCTTCCGAAAACTAAAAGCAATACGCTTATTAACCTTATAATCTAATATAATGACCCCGAATTGTGGTATATTTCTGATGTTGTCAAATAGCCTATTATATCTCATATTTCAAAAAAGTACCAATACGATAATGTTCTTTAGTGAAATAAATACTACTTGAAATAAGTGCGCACTACGTTATTTTTTCATTTGACTGTAATGGGTTTAAAATATAAAAATTTAAAGAACCTTCGTATTAGTGGATTTTTTAGTCTTTCTCGTGTCTCATTATCTTTTGAAGTCATCTATATTACCCTAGGCCTCGTAGAGCGCTACGAAAAATCAAACAATATCTTGTTTGTGCTCTATAATACAACTAATGTTTACCTATGTACTAATGATACATATGTAATACATACATACATACAAACATACAGATGTGTCAATAGATACCCTTTTTGGTTCAGCCGTAGATGGGGAATATACAAAAATTGTACAATTGTTTTTTTTATTACAATTAAAATAAATAAACACAAGAATAACAAATACGCAGGTGATATATCTGCAAAGTCTTTGACTAATTTTTCTATTTCCATATGACGTGTCTTTGATGTATAGTTTTGTTATCAGTATTTAAGAGGAAATGCTAATAAGTATTAAAGTATTGTTCGGCCAACTAGTCATATAAAATGTGTTACACCTCTCTTTGTTTATTATACACATAAAACATGTTTTCTCAAGAATAATACTACTATAAAATATATCAAAGCAGAAGCAATGCAATCTGCATATTTACAATTTGTTTCGTGAGAAAATTCGTGGCAATAATTTGAATTTATCTTCGCAATTCTTCTTTCTTACCGAGCTTTGAGCTGACATCATTTAAGAATCATAAACAATATCGTATATTAGTGTTAGCTAAAATATGAATAACAAAAGTTAGGTTTACTTCATTTAAATTACCTTATTACTGCATCAATGTAGTAAATATATCCGTTCATCTTCTCGAAACTAGTATTGACGATGATATAAAAATTAATTTTAAACATTGAATATAATTGGCGTTAATTTTGTAGAAATTCATTATTCACAATTAAATGAAACTATGTGATGTAGCATTATTTCTACTTTCTTTAAGTACTTTACCACGACCTAGGTTTCGTTGTATTACAACATCTTCAGGTGGGCTATTAGCAAAGATCTTTGCTAACTGTCCACCTGAACGTGTAATACAACGAAACCTAGATCGTGGTAAAGAATGTAGAAATAATACTACGTCACGTAGCTTCATTTAATTGTGAATAATTTTAAACAGTTATAGACATCTTAAAATTTCAAATATAGAGTATACAAATTTATGGTTCCCTCCGCACCCACCTCACAGTCAGCCAGATCTTATATATACTAATGATTTTTAAAATTTAGTAATTAACAGTCATAAATCGTCACATGTTCATGAAACGCAAAACATCATTATTAATTTTATGGTTCCATATCTTATAGTCATAACTGTAATAATAAATTCAAGTTTATCTTCAAAGAATGTTATCGAATTTATTACGTAAAATAAGTATGCAATAAGTTTTGGATTCTGTACATCACACCAACATAATAGTAATTTACCGAATCTTTTGATAATAAAAAACTTTATTTAATAAATCCTTATAATTTCTCAGATTTAGTAACCAATAGCCGTAAATCGACCCTTATTAATAAATCGCCTAAGGTTAGTTTAATTTTATGGTATCATACCTTACGGTCAACCGGATAATGATGATTCTAAATTCTCGTTTTTCATAAAGAATCTTATCTAATTTATTAGGTAAAATAAGTATGCCATACATTTTGGATTTTGTACATTACACACCTATATAATAGTAATTTTCCATACACTAATTTGATGATTAAAACAAATGGTGAGTATACAAATTTATAGTTCCCTCCGCACCTCACAGTCAACCAGATCTTATATAAAAATACATTAAAAATATACGTATTATTTTTTATATTCTCATGATTTTTCAAATTTTGTAACTAACAGTCATAAATCGTCACATGTTCATGAAACGCAAAACATCATTATTAATTTTATGGTTCCATATCTTATAGTCAAGCGGATAACTGTAATAATAAATTCAAGTTTATCTTCAAAGAATGTTATCGAATTTATTACGTAAAATAAGTATGCAATAAGTTTTGGATTCTGTACATCACACCAACATAATAGTAATTTACCGAATCTTTTGATGATAAAAAACCTTATTTAATAAATTCTTATGATTTCTCAGATTTAGTGACCAACAGCTGTAAATCGACCCTTATTAATAAAACGCCTAAGGTTAGTTTAATTTTATGGTTTCATACCTTACGGTCAACCGGATAATTGTGATTCTAAATTCTCGTTTTTCCACAAAGAATCTTATCTAATTTATTAGGTAAAGTAAGTATGCCATACATTTTGGATTTTGTACATTACACACCCATATAATAGTAATTTTCCAAACACTAATTTGATGATTAAAACAAATGGTGAGTATACAAATTTATGGTTCCCTCCGCACCTCACAGTCAGCCAGATCTTACATAAAAATACATTAAAAACATACGTATTATTCAATATATCCTAATGATTTTTCACCTAACAGTAATTTTCAGAACACTCATTTGATGATAAAAAACCTTATTTAATAAATCCTAATGATTTTTCAGATTTAGTAACTAACAGCCATAAATAGTCAATAGCTCATAAAACGCCAAAGATTAGTTTTAATTTTATGGTTTCATACCTCACAGTCAAACGGTAATTTAAATTCTACATTCTAGTTTTTTGACAAAGAATATTATCTAATTGATTCTGTATATCACACACTAATATAATAATAATTTTCAGAACAGTTTCATTTGATGATTAAAACAAATGGTGAGTATACAAATTTATGGTTCCCTCCGCACCTCACAGTCAGCCAGATCTTATATAAAAATACATTTAAAACATACGTATTATTCAATATATACTAATGATTTTTCACATAATAGTAATTTTCCGAACACTCATTTGATGATAAAAAACCTTATTTAATAAATACTAATGACTTTTCAGATTTAGTAACTAACAGCCATAAATAGTCAATAGCTCATAAAACGCCAAAGATTAGTTTTAATTTTATGGTTTCATACCTCACAGTCAAACGGTAATTTAAATTCTACATTCTAGTTTTTGACAAAGAATATTATCTAATTGATTCTGTATAACACACACTAATATAATAGTAATTTTCCAAACACTTTCATTTCATGATTAAAACAATGGTGAGTATACATATTTATTGTTCCCTCCGCACCTCACAGTCAGCCAGATCTTATATAAAAATACATTAAAAACATAGGTATTATTCAATATATCCTAATGATTTTTCACATAATAGTAATTTTTCGAACACTCATTTGATGATAAAAAACATTATTTAATAAATCCTAAAGATTTTTCAGATTTAGTAACTAACAGCCATAAATAGTCAATAGTTCATAAAACGCCAAAGATTAGTTTTAATTTTAGGGTTTCATAACTCACAGTCAAACGGTAATTTAAATTCTACATTCTAGTTTTTTACAAAGAATATTATCTAATTGATTCTGTATATCACACACTAATATAATAGTAATTTTCAGAACACTTTTATTTGATGATTAAAACAAATGGTGAGTATACAAATTTATAGTTCCCTCCGCACCTCACAGTCAGCCAGATTTTATATAAAAATACATTAAAAACATAGGTATTATTCAATACATCCTAATGATTTTTCACATAATAGTAATTTTCCGGTCACTCATTTGATGATAAAAAACATTAATTAATAAATCCTAATGATTTTTCAGATTAAGTAAATAACAGCCATTAATAGTCAATAGCTCATAAAACGCCAAAGATTAGTTTTAATTTTATGGTTTGATACCTTACAGTCGAACAGTTATTTAAATTCTACATTGTAGTTTTTTGACAAAGAATATTATCTAAATGATTCTGTATATCACACACTAATATAATAGTAATTTTTCGAACGCTTTCATTTGATGATTAAAACAAATGGCAAGTATACAAATTTATGGTTCCCTCCGCACCTCACAGTCAGCCAGATCTTATATAAAAATACATTAAAAACATACGTATTATTCAATATATCCCAATGATTTTTCACATAATAGTAATTTTAAAAACACTCATTTGATGATAAAAAACATTATTTAATAAATCCTAATGATTTTTCAGATTTAGTAACTAACAGCCATAAATAGTCAATAGTTCATAAAACGCCAAAGATTAGTTTTAATTTTAGGGTTTCATAACTCACAGTCAAACGGTAATTTAAATTCTACATTCTAGTTTTTTGACAAAGAATATTATCTATTTGATTCTGTATATCACACACAAATATAATAGAAATTTTCAGAAGACTTTCATTTGATGATTAAAACAAATGGTGAGTATACAAATTTATGGTTCCCTCCGCACCTCACAGTCAGCCAGATCTTATATAAAAATACAATAAAAACATACGTATTATTCAATATATCCCAATGATTTTTCACATAATAGTAATTTTAAAAACACTCATTTGATGATAAAAAACCTTATTTAATAAATCCTAATGATTTTTCACATTTAGTAACTAACAGCCATAAATAGTCAATAGCTCATAAAACGCCAAAGATTAGTTTTAATTTTATGGTTTCATACCTCACAGTCAAACGGTAATTTAAATTCTACATTCTAGTTTTTTGACAAAGAATATTATCTAATTGATTCTGTATATCACACACTAATATAATAATAATTTTCAGAACAGTTTCATTTGATGATTAAAACAAATGGTGAGTATACAAATTTATGGTTCCCTCCGCACCTCACAGTCAGCCAGATCTTATATAAAAATACATTTAAAACATACGTATTATTCAATATATACTAATGATTTTTCACATAATAGTAATTTTCCGAACACTCATTTGATGATAAAAAACCTTATTTAATAAATACTAATGACTTTTCAGATTTAGTAACTAACAGCCATAAATAGTCAATAGCTCATAAAACGCCAAAGATTAGTTTTAATTTTATGGTTTCATACCTCACAGTCAAACGGTAATTTAAATTCTACATTCTAGTTTTTTGACAAAGAATATTATCTAATTGATTCTGTATATCACACACTAATATAATAGTAATTTTCCGAACACTTTCATTTTATGATTAAAACAAATGGTGAGTATACAAATTTATGGTTCCCTCCGCACTTCACAGTCAGCCAGATCTTATATAAAAATACATTAAAAACATACGTATTATTCAATATATCCCAATGATTTTTCACATAATAGTAATTTTAAAAACACTCATTTGATGATAAAAAACCTTATTTAATAAATCCTAATGATTTTTCAGATTTAGTAACTAACAGCCATAAATAGTCAATAGCTCATAAAACGCAAAAGATTAGTTTTAATTTTATAGTTTCATAACTCACAGTCAAACGGTAATTTAAATTCTACATTCTAGTTTTTTGACAAAGAATATTATCTAATTGATTCTGTATATCACTCACAAATATAATAGAAATTTTCAGAACACTTTCATTTGATGATTAAAACAAATGGTGAGTATACAAATTTATGGTTCCCTCCGCACCTCACAGTCAGCATGATCTTATATAAAAATACATTCAAAACATACGTATTACTCAATACATCCTAATGATTTTTCACATATTAGTAATTTTCCGGTCACTCATTTGATGATTAAAAACATTATTTAATAAATCCTAATGATTTTTCAGATTAAGTAACTAACAGCCATTAATAGTCAATAGCTCATAAAACGCCAAAGATTAGTCTTAATTTTATGGTTTGATACCTTACAGTCGAACAGTTATTTAAATTCTACATTGCAGTTTTTTGACAAAGAATATTATCTAAATGATTCTGTATATCACACACTAATATAATAGTAATTTTTCGAACGCTTTCATTTGATGATTAAAACAAATGGCGAGTATACAAATTTATGGTTCCCTCCGCACCTCACAGTCAGCCAGATCTTATATAAAAATACATTCAAAACATACGTATTATTCAATATATCCTAATGATTTTTCACATAATAGTAATTTTTCGAACACTCATTTGATGATAAAAAACATTATTTAATAAATCCTAAAGATTTTTCAGATTTAGTAACTAACAGCCATAAATAGTCAATAGCTCATAAAACGCCAAAGATTAGTTTTAATTTTATGGTTTCATACCATACATTCAAACGGTAATTATAATTCTACATTTTCGTTTTTCGACAAGGAATATTATCTAACTTGTTAGATAAAATAACTATGCAGTATGTTTTGGAGTCTGTACATCACAGCCACATAATAGTAATTTTCCGAACACTTTCATTTGATGATTAAAATAAATGGAGATTATACAATTTTATGTTTCCCCTCGCACCTCACTAAATCTCTATAAAAACATCTATATTTTTTAATATATCCTATTGATTTTTCAGATTTAGTAACTAACAGTCATAAATCGTCACTTGTTCATAAGACGTCAAACGTTAGTTTTGAATGTGTGATTCCGTACCTTACGTGTCAAGCGGATTACTGTAATTCTAAATTCTAAAATACATAAAGTTACAAAATACATCAAACAATAATAACTAAGATTAAATACTTACTTATAAAGTGTAATTAAAATAATAAAAAATATAACTGAAAAACCTCTGGGTACCAATCTGCAGTTTTTCACTGTTGCCTTTTACGCAGCGTTGTTCTACAGTTCGCCGCTGAATGTGTATAAAACATAGAAGTAGTCGCTCGGACAGTAGTATTGCGATGCGCGGGTTGCTGACTTCCCTCTTCGCCGCCGAAGGTGCTTTGAAAAATATATTAAAAACATATACATTAATGATTTTATAACTTACACTCAACGGGATCATTGTAATTCTAAATTCTAGTTTTTCGACAAGGAATATTATCTAATTTCTTAGGTAAAATAAGTATGCAATATGTTTTGGATTATGTACGTCACTCCCACATAATAGTAATTTTCCTAACACTCATTTGATGATAAAAAACATTATTTAATAAATCCTAATGATTTTTTTAGACTTAGTAACTAACAGCCATAAATAGTCAATAGCTCATAAAACACCAATGATTAGTTTTAATTTTATGGTTTCATATCTTACAGTCAAACGGTAATTTAAATTCTACATTCTAGTTTTTTGACAAAGAATATTATCTAATTGATTATGTATATCACACACTAATATGATAGTAATTTTCCGAAAACTTTCATTTGATGATTAAAACAAATGGTGAGTATACAAATTTATGGTTCCCTCCGCACCTCACAGTCAGCCTGATCCTATATAAAAATACATTAAAAACATATGTATTATTCAATATATCCTAATGATTTTTTACATAATAATAATTTTCTGAACACTCATTTGATGATAAAAAACATTATTTAATAAATCCTAATGATTTTTCAGATTTAGTAACTAACAGCCATAAATAGTCAATAGCTCATAAAACGCCATTCATTAGTTTTAATTTTATGGTTTGATACCTTACAGTCGAACGGTTATTTAAATTCTACATTCTAGTTTTTTGACAAAGAATATTATCTAATTGATTCTGTATATCACACACTAATATAATAGTAATTTTCCGAACACTTTCATTTGATGATTAAAACAAATGGTGAGTATACAAATTTATGGTTCCCTCCGCACCTCAGTCAGCCAGATCTTATATAAAAATACGTTCAAATCATACGTATTATTCAATATATCCTAATGATCAAACACATCCTAATGATTTTTCACATAATAGTAATTTTCCAAACACTCATTTGATGATAAAAAATATTATTTTTAATAAATCCTACGATAGAATATACGATAGACGCAGTGCACAGAAGTAAACTGAAATTTGCTTCACCAAAGTTGTATAAACCTTTGTTTTGCTCAGGTGCTATGTTAGGAAATAAATATGACTGTAATAACATGAAATTGGCCATAATTGTAACTGCACTTGTCTTCAATGAAAAAATAATTGGAGATGAAAGTAACGAAATAATAACTCAATCTAACAGCTTCACCACAAGGTAATTATTTAAATGGCGGTGTACGAGCAAGATAATAGTTTAAGTGGGCTTATAACAGCGATGAAATGAAAGTAAAATGCAAATCTAAACAAAGTTAATTATTTTTTTAAATACACATGATAAGAGAAAACAGTTACAAAGTACATGATTGTCAATAAACTTCTTAGCTTTACATGGTACAGCAGTTAATTCACAAAATCACTAACACAGAGCGGTTCAAAAAATAAAAGTCGTGCTTACATTAAAACTAAATCATCTAAAGAAACAGTCTTTCTGGTGCATAAGAAAATCAGCACAAAGAAATATATAGCGGAAAAGGTCATATAATTTACACGAACGTAGAAAATCTATCTTTGTGATGACTTTAATTTATCTAGATTCTTTAAATATGCAATGTAGTTCATCTATATGAAACATTTAGTATTAATATATCATTTGGAGTTCTGAGAAAAGACATATATTTGACTTACAACATAGACACAAATAGACCATAAAAATAAATCTATTAATCGAAAATGTTGAATCTGCACTGACCGAATATGAATAATTCTCATAATGTTTCAATTGTTTTGGGATTAACATAGTTTAGTATCCATTAGTAGTATTATTTGTCCATGTTTTAGTTATAAGACAACTAGTTGGTGTGTTGGAATAGCATGTAGGTTTGTGTTTACTATCCATGGTTTCATACCACGGATAATCATTAGCCTATATGGAATACTAATCGTCGAATCTCAATATTATTATAGAATACTCAATATTTACTACTACATTTTCTGAAATACATGCTCAGTCACAACTAAAGTGCTAGATAGATTTTCATAAAACTTGTATAAAATTAGTTCATGATTTGAATTATAACACGTAAGCTACTTTTTAAGGTGAGAAATAATATAATTCCTGTATGATGAAACTCTACATTTTTACTCGATAAAAAAATCATTTCGTGTCAATAATAAACGTGAAGTGTGTATTAAATCTAGCGCACACGTATCTCTAGAGCCCAAAACAGGCACAGAAGTGCAACATCCTTTTTTTTAGTATTGCGAAAATTCTATTAGATCAGGGATAAAGCCCTTCATCACAAATCCCTATTAGTAAACCCATGGACAATTAGTTGCCATAGAATTTTTGCTAGAATAAAATTAAACTATGAGAGATGATGCTAGTAAAAATTCTAAATAAAAGAGAATAATATTCTAATGTAGAAGCGTTAAAGCAGGTAGTGCTAATCTGACTTACGTGTCGTCACATTTTCACATAGGACGCCAGTCGAAGAAGCACGTACCAATCGACGTACAATCCACGGCATGAACAGCCATCATGGGACGTCCACCCGTGCCCAGATGTGCGCTCGTACACATACACACACTCGACGTGCCCTAACAGGGAGAAAGGAATTATTTATTTTTTAGTTCCTAAATCATGCTTTTCCCTGGGATAGTATTTCGGTAAAATACAGCAAAGCACAAATATGAATTAAAAATATAAAATTAACCAAATATTTATTACTTTTTATATATTATTATTAATATATATTACTATAATATCAACATCTTACTAGGTGTTAAAAAAAATTAAGTGACTGCCTTTTTGATTGACTGCTTTTTTGTTTGTAAACTTAAGATCAGTGGAAAATATTTCAAATTTTAGTTTTTACACCGACGATCGAAACTTACAGATGCACGCCATTTTAGCAAAATATATTGCGATCCGTATACGAAAACGGGGGAAATCTTTTTTTTTTCATAATGTCAATTGTCTTAAAAGTTTATCAGAACAGCAGCATCATACTTTTGAAAAATTGAATGCGAACTGTCTTCTCAATTACGCCACTATGTTTTAAATGATAATACGTTACATAACATACCTGAAAATGTAACTTAATGCCGTTATTAAATAATAAACTCATTTCGTCTTCCTTTTTTTTAGTCGTAGAGATAATTTGACACGAACTATTTCTTTTCTTTTAAAATTAGAAAAACTAAATCTAATTGTTGTGTTCTATGGGGTGTTTTGACAGTTGTAATTTTCTTAGATGTTTAGGTTAGAAATTACGTCTTTAAATGAAAAAACAATTTCGAAATAAACATATTTTGTTATAAAAATCCGCTAGTTCGAGATAGGCCATTAGAGAGAATCGACAAAGAAACCTAATGGCCACATACAATCTCAAGATATACATGTCAAAAAATGTTTATTTTCACTATTTAAATAAATGTAAACTGTCTTATGTAATCACATAAAAATCATATGATTATGTGTAGTTATTTTTGTTGCTGTTTTGGTATTCTACTTAATCTATCATATATGTTACCCACACCATGTAATAAAGAAATTTAATTACTTTACACCAATTGAAATATAATGATCAAATAAACAAAGTTAAATCTAAGAATGTTATCTATACATTCTAAGAAACTAAAATCTAATACAAAGTACTCAAATATACAATAAATCCAATTATTTTCTAAATAATCCTTTATTAATTGACTACATATATTAAATCTACCACGAACAAATTACTAGGTCGTAATAAATTATTTTTAGCTTTTCAATCAATATAACAATGTTGTATATTAGTATTATTAATATAAATCTTACTTTTACAATCTAAACAATACCATGATTTTTTTTAAAATCCATAATATTTTTGAAAAAATCTTCTGGACAATTGGATAATTTAGAATGAAAGGTTATATCTGAAATTAGTAAAGCTTTTATAGAATTTTGAAATTATATACAAGATGGATTAATATTTCTAAAACGATGAGAACGAACTTTACCAAATATATTATTTTCAAGATGATTTTGATTCAAATTTCTTGGAGAAAGAAGATTATGTTCTTTGATTTCAAAATTTCCACAAATTAATAAAACTTTTCAATGTTTCAATCCAATTTTTTAGACTTAGGCAAAACTTATTTCATATCATTTAAGCGTTTAATAGAGTCTAACCAAAATGTTACTATAGTCTTAAGTTTCCTTGACAATATTGTTGCGAGCCATTAAAACCATCAAATAATTTATCTAAAAAGGCTACTATACTTGCAGTGTCTCCTGTAGTTTCACCAACAGTCTTAGAGTTAGTATCCGGTCTTCCAGCTGTAGAGACCAAGACTAATTGCATAGTAATATTTTTAAATCTAGTGAACCAAAATCACATTTACGTATGGAGATAAACCTCCTCTAAACTGAATTGAAATTGCACATTATTTTTTACAACATAATCGAAATTAAAATACAATGATAAAAGTACATATGTCATAAAACTTGAAGGAAGAGAAAATCATATGACTATTACCGTGTGGTGCTTGCAACAATAGCATACAACGAACCGTATTCACTAGGCATTTGTACACAATAATTCACTTTCATAGGATACACACTCTGTTGCACAATCTTTTTCATAAACATCTATAATATCTTTCCATTTGGCATTCTTTCGATACCTATCAAATAAAATATCGTATTTCGGCATATTATTTCTCAAACTTTTTACAAGATGCGGTGTATCATATATTATAAACAAATCTTTGACTGAAACCCCAACTACATATTCTTCACATTTCAACACTCCTAACGTACTCAGTCTGTAAATAATTTACAGTTGAACTATTTGTGGCACCTGATTGCATACTAAAGCTAATGGATACAAATTACATTCTTTTTTTTAGTTTTCATTACTTCTTTTAAAATAACACTCAAACGATAAGATGGAGCTTTCATGACTCACAAACACCTTTTAACATGAATACTAACGCATGATCAGTAAAGTTTTGTTCGCGTTCATCCTGCTCAAAATCCACAATGCCAACAATTTTTTTTCTGAACAACTAAAATGGATACCGGAAGATTAAGCCACCTCATCAATAATAACAGAACAATATTTTCTACGATCACTTCAGTTAATAGTTTCATTTTTAAAAAGTTACGATCTTATTATTATTTAAACCGGCACCAAATATAACAAATTTTAAAAGCTATTGATGGTATTGTGAATAATTTTTGGAGCAATTTATAACATTTCGAACTATTCTTGTATATTGCCAAACAATGTAATTTTTCATCCATACTAAATCTGTGGCCTTTCTTTTTCACATTCTTATTTAATAACTGCATTCTAACAAATATCCTACGACTTTCGCTTAAACCTTCCAATGACACATTGAAAAAAGCATTATATCTCTCTTTTCCTCCAGTTTTCCCACCTATTTTTCTTTTTTGATTTCTTCTTGCACCTCGAACTGCAAATAAAAAAAAATTGATTATTCGGCATAGAAGGATATAAAAATAAATGTTTTTTGGTTTGAAATAAATGCTCCATCATAATTATTTATCACACCTCGGAAAGTGAAAAATGTTTTCCAAATTTCCTATCCCTTATCTATCTATATTCTTGTACTGATAGTTAAAGTATAACTTACATTAAAATTACTATAAGGTCAATATATTTATTTTTTTGACGACATTCAAAAGTATTTCAGGTCATATGTTGCAAGTACCTACTAGAGAGATTCAGGGGCTAGTGTTGCTTCCTTGTTGAGCGGGGTCGGGGGCTAGGGCTGATTATTTCTTCACATGCCGCACCTTCTTCAATCCTCTTTATCTAAAGTGAAAATTAATAATAAAATTATTGCAAATATGTTACTGTACGTTTAAAACTCAGTTTATTGAAATGTGAAATATAATTTCGATGATAATGACAGTTTTAATAAAAGTAACATTAATAAAATATAATAAATACAGTTCAATGAGAAGAATGTGTAATATTTACCGGCAACAGATGGAAAAATGGTAGGCACAGCTATCATATTTAAAAATTTACACGTGGCAGATGAATTTTGACCCCAGTCGACGTGCAGATATCGTTGTTCCACCAAATTCTTCGACATTCGGCATCAAGGGGGAATCCTATTTTCGATTAAATGTAATGTAACATTTACGTGTAATTAAAATGAGGGAACATATGCACTTTACAGCCAGGAACATTTCGACAAATTTTTTTGAAATCATATGAAAGTATACACATTAAAATCTACATATCTAGAAATAAATTCTGCAGCTGATGTTTATTTAATACAAAAAAAACATTTTCAAAAAAAATACTCAAACTCAAATACTCAACAGAAATATGTCACAATGAATTTATAATTAGATATTACACATTTGACACACACACAAAGGAAATAGAAATTAATGAAATTAAATCACTTAAAATAAACTTTTAAAATTACATTAAAACAATGTAATTTTTAACAGTATGCTGTCAATCTTTAATTTATTTTTTTTTTATTTATGACTTTAAATTTTTGTATTTGCCATTACTATAAAAATATAATTATGGTAATTAATTTTTAACATATAAACTTATAATGTACTACGTATTAAAAAAATACAAATGATATGTATATATATATATATATATATATATATATATATATATATATATATATATATATATATATATATAACTAAAATAATTTTCGGCCATGGCTAATGTATTAAAAAAATTGTTTAAAGAATAACTTCCATAAAAAAATTATATTCACTAAAAAATATTTGTCATAAATGTTTCGAAAGTATAAGCAAAATCCCAGCCAGGGCTGGGCTTAATTTAAATAATCCACAATAAACATTGTAATATTTATTGATTATTTACTTTAAATTGTAATAAATATTGTTCACCGTTTAAGCAAAATGTAATTTTGACAGTGTTGACATTTTAAAAAAAATATTCAATTTTGATAATTATTTTTTGTCATAAGTACTTAATAATTCATAATAAAACATCCTTTTAATTGTGTAATAAGTGGTTAGTGATAAAAGAATAAGTGAAATAACTGGAAAAAATGGTTAAAATCTGTTCCATCGCAAACTAAATCGTCAGGCAGAAAATTTTTCAAATTTTTTTTTTATAATAAATAATATTCAGCTGCAGAATTTCTTCCAGATATATAGTTTTTAATGTGTATACTTTCATGATTTTAAAAAAAATATCGAAATATTCCTGGTTGTATAGTGCATTTAAGCCGAAATGTAATATTAATAATTTAAAATTATTTAAGAGATTAATAGAAATAAGTTTCAACTTACGAAGAAAATCATGAAAAGGTTTATGACCATTTATGACCATAACATGACCGATCTACGGTCATGTTTCTAATAATTACAAATAAATCTAATACAAAACAGCAATAAAATTAATATTTAAAATATAGTAATAATATAAATTTCAAATAAATATTGTAATTAAACATAAAGCTATTTTTGAAAAACTATTACTAAGAAACGTCGCTTGAAAGTGGAACGGTTTTCGTACCATTGAGTACCAGCTTGTTCTATATTCCATAACAATATTTATGCTTTACTATAGAATTTTGTTTAAATCGATAGATATACATTAAGTGTGCGAAAGAGACTGGGCTTTCGCGTTTCACTTGAAATATTTGTATGAAATAAACCTCACTCTGGAATACACTCCGTGTTAAACAGTGAGTTCGCTTGGTCGATGCCAAAGAAGGCCGTATTACCCGATTGAGCGTCACCGATCCGAACGAACGTCAATAAACTTTCACTTCAATCTATTTTTTATTATTAATGGAAGTTGCGTTTAAAATCTACAATTTTTTAAAACGTTTTGTGACCGGAAAACGAGAAATGACGTTTTAAGACCCATTATAAAACAATGAAAACAGGTGAACGCTGGAGAACCTGTACTAAACCGACAGTCAATAACTTCCCTTCACGCCGCATACGCAGTACTACATGGATAATGTACTAAATAGATGGAACATTGTATATGGCATTTTTAACACTTAGAAAAATATAGAATGTTACATCTCATTTACGACCTGCCCATACTGCCCTATATTCACTTTTGTTACGGTTCAATTGAAAATCATCTTATATATTGTAATTACAATTATTTATTTTTAGTTACAAGATATATATATATATATATATATATATATATATATATATATATATATATGTATATGTATATGTATATGTATATGTATAAGTATATATATATATATATATATATATATATATATATATATATATATATATATATATATATGTATATATAAATATTTGCTCTTTCTTTTAATTTTGGACTGATCCACATTTCCATAATATACAAGCAACTACATATTGAGTTTTATTAATGGAAATTCAACGATAAAACGCACGATGGTTCTAATAAACAATGAAGCCATTTAGTTTAATGAAATTATAAGGATGATCTAAAGAGATCATGATGCATGATCTAAATTATGAACATAGCAACAAAGATAAAAACAAATGACGACTACAAAAATCTACCTACGAGTAAAGAAATGTATAGAGAAGTAATGTGTATAATCTATCAAGTCGAGAAGTGTACCCAAGTATACATCACCACCTATCTGAAGTTGTTACACTAAAGGTGCCATCTTGCTCTGGCCGCAATACATACGTATTTTGTTATCTTGCTCGCACCCCCACGCCATTATATATATACTGCCACATTCATGCCCATATGTATATTAGACAAATCTGCGAAGCACGCCATGCCAATTTGACTTTTATTTCAGCATACATAGATGTGAAATTACAGTGCGACGTGTATACGTAAAGGTAAGCACGTACTGAAATTATTTTGTTATAATTAAATTTTTGCTGGTTTTTACTTACACGCACATTTTATTTAATCTCTAATCAACCTTTTTTTTATAAATGTGGCCGTGGTTGAAGATCCGTGGTATTTAGATAATTTTAAATCGTTTTCCCATAATTCTATAGCTTCTGCTACGCTATTACTTAGCAATTGAGTGGCTAACTTAACTTTCATTGTTTGGTTTCGGAATCCTAGATGCTGTTTAGTTATTAGAGAAATGTAATCCCAAAGACTCTTGCAAATTATGTAATTCTCGAAGAAACCGCCATGAGGTTAAATATTGTAAGTTCAAAACACTATTCCTCAGGATCAAAGCCAAAACATATGGTACAGAAATTGTTATATCTCAGACAAATATTTCCTTGGAATCATCTGAATAAGAGGAAAATATGGGGGGCATTTTTATTTTATGTACTAATAAGACGATACACAAAAATATTTATATACTTTACGTATTCACTAACGATACTCAAATTTATAGTCTATTAATAAACCATAAAAAATGTAAAACTACAAAAAATATAATATAGTTTTACCAGTTTTTATTCTGGGTTTCGTTTTTTTTTATGTTGACATGAAGACTAGAAGCAAGACTTTTGTAAATTTAGTTATGTAGCTTTGTAAATAGCTAAATAAATCAGTGAAATTTAATTAAAGAATTTGTTTAGGTTGTGCAAAAAGATTTCATCGGCATAAGAAATGCTAATACAGAAATTTCCATTATTTGTCAAAAATCATTACGCGGGTTTCAATAAAATTTCTCTTATTGCAAAAATAAATTTTCACCATAAAAAAATACAAATAAAATAAAATACACACGAAACTTAAAAAAGTTTTTAACTTTAATCCTATAGTGTTGTTTTTGTAATTATTGACGCTTATAAAAACTTCTATGGCAAAAAAGCTACCACGTTATGAGGAAAATTATGTTATCCAGAGTAAACCACCTATCTTATTGAGGGAAAAATGATTCGAAAGGAAAAACAAATTGTTAACAAAAATTTGTAGGAAAAGACTTCATTTTTATTGAAATCGATTTCGTAAATAAGTTGGTACAAAATGTCGTCTCTTAAAGATATGACTTGAAGATATTCATTTTTAGTCTTAGTAATTCTGGTATTTTTTAGGGTTCCGAATTTGAAAAATCGGAATCATTATGGGATCACTCACGTATCTGTCCGTATGTCCATCACAGCCGTGTTTTCAGAAAAATTAGGCGTAGAAATTTTAAATTTGGTATAGCACTAAAACATAATAACCCGCACGTATTGTTGATGTTGAAACTTACAAATATTCATTTGAAAATGTTAGGGAGAGCAAATTAAAATCTCGAAAAAAATTTTATTGGATATATTGTGCGGGGTGTCGTTTGAAAGTGCTACTTACAAAGCTTTCAAAAATATTTTTTCATAATTTTACATATCATAGCTTCACAGATGTACTGAAAAATTTAATAGTTTATATTTCTATTTTCAAAGCCGGTTTTCTCAGAAGCCATGAGAGGTATAAACTTGATGGTTGGCATAGTAATATATCTTATTAACCCACATATTTGGTATATATTTTAGAACACCAACTTTTTAAAAATCTTTGCATAAAAATTAAAAGGCGAGGTAAATAAAGGTTTTACGAAAATACATACATGCTTGTGTATGTATGTGGTCCCGCCCACATACTTAGACAAACATGTTATATTTGCGTGAAATTGATAAATTTTATAATCATTCCATAAATAAACAAGATGTTTCTTTAATCTTCCAGCTTGCTGAAAGAGCGTCTCGCATAAAAATCTTTTATTAAAAAATGCTCCATGAATATAATGAAATTATTGTTGGTCAAATGATGTTTATAATTACTTTTTTAAATTCAGTTTGAAGTGTTTAATGTATATAAGCATATAAAAGACGCAAAATAGATTTTAATAATAATACAGCGTATGCATATACATTCGGTTGGTTTATATATTTTGTGACACAAGTGATGAATGAGTTAAATTTTTGAAGTGGCATAATTTTGTTGTAACTAAATGATATGACTTCAACGCGAAATAATTCAAATTGGATTATAGAAAGTCATCAGTCAAGCACAAAATTAAAATTCTTAATAGTTCCGCTACAATTTTGAAATATTATTTCCATCGAATCTTCAATACATAGTCAAATCTTGTAGGAGAAGAAACACTGGATAAATGCGAATAAATATGTAACCACTCATTTTACTGAAAATATAATTTGTTTTAAAAATATATAATGCATAGATATAAAATCATATTTACTTAAATAATCTCGCAAATTGGAATATTTAGAAACGTAATTTTTAAAAAAATATCTTTTTATTAACGAATTTCGGTCAATATTTTAGTATTTTTTTACAAGTACAACTTGCAAGAAAGCATTGCATATAGTACTAATCATTCCAACAATGAATTGACCAATAAATCCATGAAATTAGTTTTGATCAAGTAGATGAAAGAGATTAATTATGAGCGAGCTTTAGAAGTGTACGAGTGTGGAATAAATAACTAATTACTGACATATAAATAAAGAAATGCTTCATCTGTGATCGACATAATGTTTTCATATGGAATTGTTTCATTATAGATCTCCTCCCACATGTGATGTGGAAATAGAAAAAATTGGCAAAACTTACTTGTACAAATCTTAATTTTATTTTCCGGGTGCTTTCCCATAGTTCCTTTTGAGTAGATTTAGATGCTACTGACTGACTCTGTGCGAAATTGATGCGTTACTTGGCGCCAAAATATTTTACGAGCTCGTATGCGCTTGAAATATAGAAAATCTAGAACACAAGATGCGATTGCATAAAACAAAATTAAAAGTAGGCAACGACTTTAACTCACTACATAAAATCATTTCAAATTTTTTGGGAAATAGAGGAAGTAGGAAAAAGAATATTTATGTCTGAGATATCAAGAAGAAGAACATTTTAAACTCACCACTCAACGAGATAATAGGTTAGGGCCATATATTGTTCGTCTATCATTTAATGCAAAAAAATGTAAATCTAGGTGAATCATACAAATACGCCGAGTATGCATTAGAGAAAAAACTCAATGAAACTCCAGAGTTAAAATCCCAATATATTGAAGTTATGCGTGAAACTATCACACTGGAACACATGAAATGAATCACCTCACATGAAATGAAAAAACAGCATTATTTTCTACCATATCATTCCGTAATTAAAGAAACGAGCTCAACCACTAAAGTAAGAATTGTGTATAACGCCTCATCAAAAACTAGTACAGAAATTTCTTTGAACGAGTTCGTAAAAGTCGGTGCCGTCGTTCAAAGATTTTTGGCCCTTCAAATTGATTTATTAGCCGACATCGAAAAAACGTATAAACAAATTCTTCTTGACGAACGGGATTTGTATAATCAATAAATTTTATGGCGTGTAAATGCAAACGGTAAATTAACAATACTCACAATCCCAGTAATCTTATTCGGCTGTGCATTGACTCCACATTCAGCTATACGCGTACTCAACCAATAGCTGAGGTCGAACGTTCACGATTTCCAACAGCCAGTGAAATTCTAAATGCGACTGCTACGTAGACGATATAATGAAAAGAACAAATTCTATCAAAGACGCAAAAAACTTATACAAGGATTTTACTGAGCTGACGAATGCGGAGGAATTTAATGGTAGAAAAGAGACCGAAGAACTTTGAGATGACAAAGACTGTAGATGAAGAATTTGCTTACATCAATCTATTTACGGAGGATATATCTCAAACTAATGCGTTAGGCATTCAATGAAACTGAATAAAGGACAAAATCACATACAAGAAGAATGATAAGACCAATCTAAAATTAACTAAACGCCACATCTTGCCAAACATTGGCGGATTTATGATCCAATTGGTCTGATAGGCTCGGTAATATTTTGTGCCAAAATGTTTATGCAAAAATAGAATCACATTCTCAAGAATAATTATAATAGCGAATGCTCACCGCGTTTTAAATCGTGAATTTTGTGACGCTAGTGAAAAGGATGGATTTATGTGAGATCTATAGACAACGCGGAACGAGAAATATTTACAAATCTATTATGTTCAAAAAATCGAATTGGCTCACCAAAAATAATATCACTAGCTAAATTGGAACTATGTACGGTATTATTACACTCACAACTCGTAGAAACAGAAAATGTTGACACGTGCCTTCTTTTTGTCGAACAATTGACGAAGTCTTTTTGTGGTCTGATTCATCCATTGCTTTGCAAGCTTTAACATTATCCTCAGATTTTAGGCTTTCCATCCATTACATGGATCCATTGCTTTGCAATTTACTCAAAACGTTTGCTGCCAACCGACTTTCAGAAATTACAGACTGGATAAAAACGATTCATTAGAGACATGTGCCATCTCGGGAGAAAATGGCAGACGTTCTTTCACGTGGATAACTGCCATTGGAATTTCAAAATAATAATCGCTGGAAAAGAGATCTAGAATAGCTACGACAAGATCAGGCTGAATGGCCAAACAGTATCGTAGAAGTGGTAACATTAACGAAGTTAAAACTAATAATTATGACTACCATTAAAGGTTCAGAGTAATTTTAATACAAATACTCATCAATAGGTAAGCTTAAAGGCATTTTAGCTTATGTATGCGATTTCAAAAAAAAACCATGAAACACCAGCCTAAATCTCTTGTATACCTCACAGCTAAAGAAATTAAGCGCTAAATTTGATAGTAAAAATGACCAAACAAGAATGTTCTGAGAATGAAATTAAACAATAATGCACTACAGGGCTGCTTAGCTCTAACAGTAAAATTCGGGTATTAAATCCAGTTTTAGAAAAAGACGGACTTATTCGTGTAGGGGGCAGATTCAATAATTCAACATTTACATACTCTCGTGGATCCCGATTATCTCACCTAAGACACATCACGTTACTTACTTATACGCAAACAACACCTTATAAATTTATATAGCGGTGTACAAGCAACTATGAATGTAGTGAGATTAAAACACTGGCCCATTAGCTGTAAAAATGCAACAAAATCAATAATCAGAAAATGAATATCTTGTTTTAAGGCAAAACCGACTCTCCACCCGTCATTTACTACCAGAACTATTGTCATTTACTAAAGAAAAAAAAATAGAAACCGTGGTAAAATAAAAGTTTATGCTTGCGAATTTATATATTTTGCAACTAAGGCGGTTCACTCATTCATTGCTAATTTTCATAAATGTTTTCCTATAAGTGGACAAGCTTTAAGCTTATATTCTGATAACGCAACCAATTTCGTTGGTACAAAAAATGAAATGAAGACTATTGGCACTTTATGCCTCCAAGATATCCCCATTTCGGTGGACAGTGGCAGGTCGCCATAAAATTATTAAAGTCTCATTTTATACGAACAATAAGCGATAAACTGTTCACCTACAAAGAGTTAGAGACATAGGTGGTAGTCAGAGACATAAGTCCTTAATTCGAGACCCATAATTTCTTTAGCCGAAGACCCGAATGACACACTTCCTCATATGAGATACGTTCACAAGCATTCACGATCCAAATTTGATCTAGTTCACACAATTAATCGACTGTACAATAACAATATTTAAAAAAAAAAACAAGTAACGATACTTTTAAAAAAATGGTACAAACAGTACTTGAATCAACTGATGGTTTGAAACAAATGTCAGAGTAAAACGCATAATCAAATAAGAACCGGTATGCTAGTTTTGATGAAAGAAGATAACATACCACTTTTACACTGACCGCTTGGACCCATCTTAGACATTCATCCAGGAGACGATGGCGAAGTTTGTATGGTCACCATCAAGACACATTTAGAAACTTATAAACGATCTATATCCCAAATCGCTCCTTTAACGATAAGTTATGATTGATAAATATAATTAATCATTTTGAGAATATGTACAATTTAAGTAATACAATTCAACTTTATATTTGAAATTCATTTATTGAACGTAGCTCATTCAAGGCGGGCGGTATATTAAGAATTATATTCTCCATAATATTTCAAATTTACAACACGTATCTGCAACATATGGTGAAACCCCTTCGGTAACCTGTATTTGTAAAGAATTGGGAAAAACCTTATATAAGTGCCTATTATCTGTATAGACCGAAAGGCTACCATAAACATGTATTGTCTTCGCTAGTTTTGCTGTTCATTAGGTGCAATAAAATATTTTTCGAAGGACTGAGCATCCCGAAGGCGCTCAGTCCCACCACGATAGTTAAAAGATTTTAAACCAATAAGACAATTTTATTTTAAACACTGATGTTTTTTACAGATTTAACAAAAGTTTTCAACAACACTTTTGGTAGTCAAACAGTTGACACCATTTTAATATACATCATATATTAAATATTTGTGTGAAATAATTAATTTTTTGTGACCTTCTTAATGAAATAAGTCGCTAGAGTTGAAACTAATTAGATATTGTTATTTTATCTATACGCCTTATAACAGCAGTAACACTGAGCAACTGGTCATTAAGAGTGAGGATATTAAAAATGTTATTTTAACCCTGAAAATGAAATTTTTAGTTATATTTGTTTGACCACAAAAACAAAATTTTTTTTGAGTCTGTTATTTAGTAAATATTTTCTGTTTGTATACATCGAAAATTAAGCAGAAACTCCATAAATAATGAATAAAGTTTGCTTTTGTACCTTTGTATAATGAAAAATAAATATACGGTGTTTTGGCTGATTTTTTTGAGGAGCCGTTGCGTTTAAGATGCAAGAGAGAGGTGAGGGGGGACTGTGGGTGTGAAGTGGGAAGTGGCAGACTGATACGGTAGTGTGAATACACGGTAGTTTTAATTGCAAAGGAATAATGCCTTCCAAAAAGTGTAAAAATGACGTGGACTCTTTTTGCTATATTTGCGGCGAATTCATTAAAGTGAGAGCCAGACAATTTTGTTTGACATCAAATATAAATATTATGAAGCCTATTTTAACTTACCAAATATAAAAGTTTGTGAAGTCTATGAAGCTTATTTTAACTTTTCAAGATAACATATGGGCACTTCATTTCTCGTGTAATAACTGCGAAAACACTTTAGAAGATAAGAAAACACATCATATTTTTAAGGAAAACATACCTATATATATTGAACACATGCATTAAATGTGTCATTCGTTAATGAATGATTTTCATTTTTTTCCAGCCTGGTACCGAGGAGAAAAAAAAGTATGAAGTTTGCACTACCAAGAATATGGAGGGAGTCAGCTGATCACATCAATGATTGCTATTTTTGTATAGTTAATCCACGTAAGCGTCGCGCTGGCAAAAATGCCAAAAATATTTAGTACCCAAATCTACCATCAACGCCTGCTTTAGTACCCCACAGTGAAAATTTTCCAGTGCCTTCTAGTCCAAAGCTGAAGGCACAAGAGCAGCCACTACCGCTATCACAAATATCTAGTAATAGCGAAGGCAGCGATTTTGTGATCGCATCACCGTCTATTGAACCACATCTCATTAATTCAGAAGAGTTTATTGACTTAGTAAGAGATTTAAACCTACCTAAACTTAAAGCAGAAATGTTAGCTTCACGGCTAAAACAATGGAATTTGCTCAATATTAATTTTAAAATAAGTAACCAAAGAAAGCGACATGAATACAAAGGAATACCAAAACTATTCATTTTTAAAGTTTTTTTTGTATTTTTGGGTTTTATATATGCCGTCTTTTATAATTAAAGTTAATAAAAATATATAATTCAAAATTTGTTTGCTTTTAAATATAATTTAAATTAAAACAATAGAGCTTTTTCATAACATTTGAAATTTCCTTCTGGTAAGTACAAAAGCAAATTTTATTAGATAAAAATATTTTTTCTTTCTTTAGTTAGGCATAAGTAATCAAAATCAGAGGTACAGAACTCAGACACAAAATTCATGTTGACCTGCGTTATGTATAATTCTTTTAATTTCAGTTTAAAAATCTTATTCTTTAAAACTCTCGAAGTGGTTATATGTAGTTAGTAATAAATATTAGACTTAAATAATATTCGACGGTATAAACTCATCGTAAGCCATTTTTTACAATTGGTTTAATGAACTCAAGCGTGCTACATTCACTCCAGTGACGATATTTGAGGTGAACGTCCTACGAATGTAGTGACCAAATATAACATCAGTAAAATACATTTAATAACAGAAAAAGAATTAGGTATAGGTTTAGGTACTTTATGCATAGGTACAAAACATACACAAAAACAAACATACATAAAAAATCTCGTAATACAATTTAGGTACAAAATATATTTTGTAACAGATGAAAATTCCACAATGAAAGCAATGTTAAAAAAACAATATTATTTAAATTTGTATCATGATTTGACACAATGACGTAAATGACAGGCAAGCCGTGTTATTAAGCAGTTGGGGAAAGACAATCGGCAAAACGAGCTATTATTTACGTGCGAACACCTCCAAAATAGAGGTGACGAATTACGCGTTGTAAAGTCCGAGCTTTGTAATATTTTATTGTTTCCAAAAAATAAAGCTAAATTAGACGTTGAATTTACAAGTCTAAATACGAGGCAATATGCAGCTATGGAAGGCACAAAAAGTAGGTTTAGTGCTTTGCTCAATGATTCTGAGGGATGCAATAATATGTCTAGAAGAGTTTATATTGAAAAAAAAATTATTACAAGAACTACATCTTGTTTTTCTTTTGAATATCTAAAAATGTTTAGTATTACGTTCCATCTTAAGTGCGGTAGATTGACGAAATTGTTCAAATTCATTCTCAATTTTCAGGAAAGTTTAATTTTTTGAGTTCAATAAATATAATATACTGTTTTATTCATTTACATTGCATACATTTCCGCCCATTTCATATTATCTCTACTTCACAACTGACGACAATTACAACCGCCGAGTCTACCGCCATTTCCTTTTAACGCCCTGACTGCGAACTTCGACGACACGAATTGTGACGGGAACTGCGGCGCGAATGCGAAGCGACCCGAGTGCGGGTCGTCGCTGTGCCACCATAGTAGCGGTGACGGCGACAAAGATTGAATGATTTTATTCCTTTATCTGGATTATCCTTAGCTACTTCAAGTACTCGTAATTTAAATTTATTTGCTCAATTTTTAAATATTCTACAAGGATATCATTCGGCTTACATCGTTTCCGGGAAGACTTTGTTGTTTGAGTTTGTAAGATGGGTTGCTGTCTGTAAAGATTGAAGCAGTGATAGTGATAATTCTTCGAGGTCCAAGGATAAATTGGACTTTGATTCGATGAGCATACATGTCTTTTAAAAATCCCTGTAACGGAAATTATTCTATTCAGATTGAAGATTGACAATTGGATCCCCAGAATGACATGGAGGTAATTTTTGAGTCCTTTACTTAATTTATGTCTGAAGTTCTTTAATTTTGTTTAACTCGCCGACTAAAAAAAGAACACGAATACGATGTTATTTTTTTATTTTTTTAATTAATTTTTCTCGCAGTTTCACTGGCGTAAATTTCAATTATAAATATAATTGAAATAGTAGACACACATAAATAGAGACGCGCGTGCGTCCTCAATGAAAAACAGACCGACTGATATTGTAATTTTATTGTGTTAATAAAGGCAAATTTTACTAGCACTACATTTACAGATACAGAACTGTCGTTATTTTTAACGGACTTCAAAAAAGGACAAGGTTCTTAATTCGTTGGAGTCTTTATTTTTTATGTACGTTCAGCGAGAATACTTTACAGAATAGACCGATTTTGATTGTTCTTTTTTTATTTGAAAGATGATATTTTGGAAGTGGTCTCATATATTTATGATGACGATCTGATGTTGAAGTCCAGAAATGAAAGATGGGACTCCTTGAGGAATGGCAGTAAATCAACTTTGATTTAAGATATATGCTACGGGTAGTTGTTATTTTGTGAAGTAACTACATAACTTACCAGGTCAGAGTTTGATGATAAGTTTTAAAGATTAACAATGGAATTCCTTAACTGATGTTAGTAAATCAACCGTGATTAAAGATATTGGTCACTAGTAGTTGCTACTTTGCAAAATAATCAACACTGTCACCAGATCAGAATCTGATGATGAGTTCTGAAGGTGGACCAGGAAATCCTTTAATGGATGGTAAAAATTATATGTGATTCAAAATATTTGCTACTGGTAGTTTTTACTTTGCAAAATAAATCCACCATCGACCAGGTCAGAGTTTGATGATAAGTTCTGAAGATGAATAATGCAACTCCTTAACGGATAGTAGGAAATCAATCGTTATTCAGCATATTTGTTACTGGATAGTTGTTCCATTAGATCTTATTTTGCAAAATCTGATATTGGGTTTCGGACATAGAGAACATAACTCCTCAATGGCTAGGAGCTGACCGCTGGCAGCTACTACTCTCACTTCATTTCTATGTGTTGTTGATAACCAACTTTAGATAAAAACGCAAATATATATATATATATATATGTATGTTTATTAGCTTTTGCACGGATTTTTTAATAATTATGTAATATTATAAGAAAGAAAATAATTGAATGTTAGTTATAGTGTGATGATTAAAATTATTAATCACTTAAAATTCTAAAATAAAATATCTTAAAAAACCGACTTTAAAAAAAAAAGAATGTACTGAAAATTGAAAATAATTAACTCAAAATAAGTACCTACTTATCTGCAATAAATAACTAAGTTACTTATTTTTGAAGTCGGTGCCAGCTCCACCGATTCACTTACTTTTTCTAAATACGCCCTTACAAAATATATTTTATATTGTGAGTACATTAGAAGTTAAGTTTTAAATTTACATTATAAATGAAATGAATTTATTAATTTGTTTAATTTGGTCTCGATCTTGACTTTGAAATTAGACTATTGTTGGATAATCGAGCTACATTTCAAGCAAACTACTATATGTGATCAATTAAATATTACTTGTTACTAATCAACTAACAGAATAACATAAGGCTAATATATGTTATTTCAACGTCAAAATCAAGACACAATAATCGAGTTACATTTGAAGCAACTATCATTCGAGATCAATTCAAATATTACTTCTTTACTAATAATCTCACAGAATAATTTGAGTATGATGAAAATCTTATTAGATATATAATTAATATCTAATAAGATTATCATTAGTTTGGTTAAATTTCAGTAACTCTAATAATAGCGTAACCTCAAAGTCACACTGAAACGCAATAATCTAAGTACATTTTAAGCAACTATATTCGTGGCTAATTAAAATGTTACTTTTTCACTAACCAAGAAACAGAACAACAAGAGCTTCATTATACATATATTTAATAACACGAATATCCACCTTTGTTGTAAGGATAATATTTTTTTCATTTCATTCCACAACGTTTTAACCACATTTTTATATTCATACAGGGGATGCTCATATTGCAAATTTATTAAATATTTCGCTAATAAGAAACTCGATATTTATAATGTCAGCGCGAATAAAACAAAAAATATTGTTTTAGGCGCTCGTCGCTGATACGACCTCCAAGATCGCAGTTCGCACCACTATTGTGTTGTAGAACCCGCGCTGCACGCCAGCAGTTTTGTTTCAATCGCGTGCCGCATTTCCCATCACGGTAGCGATTGGCTCGACTATTTTCGTTCTTCCGTTCGCTCCACTCTTCGGACTTCCAATGTTCGTGATATTCTTTTTATAATTTCTTGACATTTGTTCTTCATGATCAAATTCATGTGCAGGCATTGTTGTCGACAGTTCAAAAGTTCACGAATCATGTGCAGGAATTTCTGAAAGGTAATATTAACAACAATGATAATACAAAGATCGATGGCAACGCAACAACGCCAAATGAGTATACATTGCGATCATCAAATATAGTCGTATTTTCAAAGTCGTATATCAATGCACGTACGTCAATGGAGGGTGCTACTATGGACTATGATGTTCCTGAACACAAAACCGTGCGTATAAAGGAAGCTGGATATAATACAGTTCTACTGGACTCTCATTGAAAGACGCACTGTAAACATTTATATTGGGTGCGGCAAAGCCAAGTGCAAGCAAACGTAGTTTCTAGAAAAATTGATAATTAAATTACGTATTGACATGAAAAAAACTTGTAATAATTGTATCCTAAAGTGTTCACGAAAAATCTGCGGCACAAACTCGAACTGAACATTTTAATGTATTTTTCATATTTTTAAAAATTCACAATATTCATTTAATTGACATTCTCTAAAAAAGTGTTTTTAAATTCTTTTATTTCTTTATAGTTAATTTGTTCAGTACGTGTAAATAACAACTAATTAATAATATTATGGTTAGGAAATGGGTTATTGTCGGTATCGTTGGTTACGATGTTATTGCCGGTTTATTTTATAATTAAACATAATATTTACTGACTTTTATGCGATCATTATTTTACAACACTAAAGTTAGACCAATATAAGGTTTAAATATATATAATTTTGGAATATGGATCACTTTTCAGAAAATTCATAAATTACTTTTCAATCAAATTTAAGAACATAATTATTTTTCATATCACGTAGCCCAGTATCAAGGGATAATGATTTTGATAATGGTCCTGAACGTGGATTTAAAATAATCTGATTTTTTATTTTGGTTTGAAAATTAACGTTATGTGACTTAACTAAATATAATGTTTATGACAGGGTTTTTGCCAAAGAGCAACGTAACAAAAATCAGTTATAATAAGTACAAAGAGAATACATCATAAGTACAGACAATATTATGAGAACGACGCAATTTATAAAACGCGGTGGTATAGAACGCCATTGCAAACACACCAATATTCACACAGTTGTTCGTTCATATAATATTGTGCTCAAAGTATTCAAGAGTGCTAGAGTGAAATGATATTAGTTCTACAAATGTATATATACTATTCATTTAAATATTTATAAGCATTTTAAATAATAAATTTTCTCTTGGTGAAGAAATTTTTCAAATCCAAAGATTATGTGACATGAGAAATTCTGTCAAATATGAAACGATTAATGAAGAGGAAATCTTTGTATAATAAGAGTACAGAGATTAGAGGTTAATGTCCTGGTTCAGAAAAAAAATATGAAGTAAAAAGCAATAAAAAAAAAATTAAAATTTTTTAAAAAACCCACAACGGATTGTTATTGTCATTTCCGTTTATAATTAGTAACAAACTGACAAAACTGCAAAATTTTAGGCGTAGGCAGGGCATGGCAGCCCCGATGAATTTTCCTGAGTTTGTAATTATATTCATAATTTCTTATTTTCTTGTAGAAAACCCCCTAGGGTTTTCAAAAAAATGATTGAATCGTTTATCAATTACAATGACTACATCCGTCGTGGATTTATTAAATTTTTTCAAATTTTGCTTTTTATTTTGTACTTATTTCACCGAAAACAGTCAAACGGTATCTAAATCAAACGGTTTTGAAAAAAAGGGAGCATTAATTTTCAATAAAATGTTGCAGCGCCCCCTGGTGAGTTAACGTCATAATACCTATCTAAGAACCATCGCCGGTTAGCTCAAATATTTTGCAAAAAACCGTGTCTAAATCGGCCAAACCATTTTGGAGATAATTAGGAACATTCGTTTGCAACAAAATGGTGCAGCGACCCCTGGTGTAAATAAGCTGAACATAGAACAGACGATTTAAAATATGCAGCTATATTTGATAAAATTCATGATTGGTGTCATCAGACATGGAGTCAGCTACATATTTCCAATTGTTCTCACACTGTACATTTGCTGACTAAGCTGGCGAGATATGACATTGGAAATTTTAGACCAGTCTGAAAAGCAACTATGGCGTAGGGAGTGTAATTGTCAAATTAATTAAATGGTTCCATGGCTGTTTGACATCTGTTCGGACGCCCGATTCCAAATTAATTACTTTTATTGCTTTTAAAAGTTTAGCAAAATTGAAGAAAAAAGAAAAAAGTTTAGAAAAAAAAATCACCCGCGACTTGTCGATACATTAAATTGATCGGCATAATGTACGGTTGCTGTTTGCTAATTAAAATTATTAAAATTTTCATAAATAATTTCCCTCGTATTAATTAAAAAGTGACGTAAATTAAAATCATATGGAAAACACACAAATGTATAAATAAACATGTGTGTGTGAATTTCGTGTAAATTTGGAAGCATAATATGTAAAAGTAATAACACAATCTTCAATTTTTATTGAGGACATTTAAGTTATGAGAACCATTATAATAAAATATATCAAATAGTGTCATCTAACAATGAATCTCACATCATAGATTCCACAACCTTCTTCAAGTAAACTTTCGTCGCCCATGTTTAAAATGCTTTACAAAATTATCATCTTCAGAACTTATCATCAAACTCTGACCTGGTCGATGGTGGATTTATTTTGCAAAGTAAAAACTACCAGTAGCAAATATTTTGAATCACATATAATTTTTACCATCCATTAAAGGATTTCCTGGTCCACCTTCAGAACTCATCATCAGATTCTGATCTGGTGACAGTGTTGGTTATTTTGCAAAGTAGCAACTACTAGTGACCAATATCTTTAATCACGGTTGATTTACTAACATCAGTTAAGGAATTCCATTGTTAATCTTTAAAACTTATCATCAAACTCTGACCTGGTAAGTTATGTAGTTACTTCACAAAATAACAACTACCCGTAGCATATATCTTAAATCAAAGTTGATTTACTGCCATTCCTCAAGGAGTCCCATCTTTCATTTCTGGACTTCAACATCAGATCGTCATCATAAATATATGAGACCACTTCCAAAATATCATCTTTCAAATAAAAAAAGAACAATCAAAATCGGTCTATTCTGTAAAGTATTCTCGCTGAACGTACATAAAAAATAAAGACTCCAACGAATTAAGAACCTTGTCCTTTTTTGAAGTCCGTTAAAAATAACGACAGTTCTGTATCTGTAAATGTAGTGCTAGTAAAATTTGCCTTTATTAACACAATAAAATTACAATATCAGTCGGTCTGTTTTTCATTGAGGACGCACGCGCGTCTCTATTTATGTGTGTCTACTATTTCAATTATATTTATAATTGAAATTTACGCCAGTGAAACTGCGAGAAAAATTAATTAAAAAAATAAAAAAATAACATCGTATTCGTGTTCTTTTTTTAGTTGGCGAGTTAAACAAAATTAAAGAACTTCAGACATAAATTAAGTAAAGGACTCAAAAATTACCTCCATGTCATTCTGGGGATCCAATTGTCAATCTTCAATCTGAATAGAATAATTTCCGTTACAGGGATTTTTAAAAGACATGTATGCTCATCGAATCAAAGTCCAATTTATCCTTGGACCTCGAAGAATTATCACTATCACTGCTTCAATCTTTACAGACAGCAACCCATCTTACAAACTCAAACAACAAAGTCTTCCCGGAAACGATGTAAGCCGAATGATATCCTTGTAGAATATTTAAAAATTGAGCAAATAAATTTAAATTACGAGTACTTGAAGTAGCTAAGGATAATCCAGATAAAGGAATAAAATCATTCAATCTTTGTCGCCGTCACCGCTACTATGGTGGCACAGCGACGACCCGCACTCGGGTCGCTTCGCATTCGCGCCGCAGTTCCCGTCACAATTCGTGTCGTCGAAGTTCGCAGTCAGGGCGTTAAAAGGAAATGGCGGTAGACTCGGCGGTTGTAATTGTCGTCAGTTGTGAAGTAGAGATAATATGAAATGGGCGGAAATGTATGCAATGTAAATGAATAAAACAGTATATTATATTTATTGAACTCAAAAAATTAAACTTTCCTGAAAATTGAGAATGAATTTGAACAATTTCGTCAATCTACCGCACTTAAGATGGAACGTAATACTAAACATTTTTAGATATTCAAAAGAAAAACAAGATGTAGTTCTTGTAATAATTTTTTTTTCAATATAAACTCTTCTAGACATATTATTGCATCCCTCAGAATCATTGAGCAAAGCACTAAACCTACTTTTTGTGCCTTCCATAGCTGCATATTGCCTCGTATTTAGACTTGTAAATTCAACGTCTAATTTAGCTTTATTTTTTGGAAACAATAAAATATTACAAAGCTCGGACTTTACAACGCGTAATTCGTCACCTCTATTTTGGAGGTGTTCGCACGTAAATTATAGGTCGTTTTGCCGATTGTCTTTCCCCAACTGCTTAATAACACGGCTTGCCTGTCATTTACGTCATTGTGTCAAATCATGATACAAATTTAAATAATATTGTTTTTTTAACATTGCTTTCATTGTGGAATTTTCATCTGTTACAAAATATATTTTGTACCTAAATTGTATTACGAGATTTTTTATGTATGTTTGTTTTTGTGTATGTTTTGTACCTATGCATAAAGTACCTAAACCTATACCTAATTCTTTTTCTGTTATTAAATGTATTTTACTGATGTTATATTTGGTCACTACATTCGTAGGACGTTCACCTCAAATATCGTCACTGGAGTGAATGTAGCACGCTTGAGTTCATTAAACCAATTGTAAAAAATGGCTTACGATGAGTTTATACCGTCGAATATTATTTAAGTCTAATATTTATTACTAACTACATATAACCACTTCGAGAGTTTTAAAGAATAAGATTTTTAAACTGAAATTAAAAGAATTATACATAACGCAGGTCAACATGAATTTTGTGTCTGAGTTCTGTACCTCTGATTTTGATTACTTATGCCTAACTAAAGAAAGAAAAAATATTTTTATCTAATAAAATTTGCTTTTGTACTTACCAGAAGGAAATTTCAAATGTTATGAAAAAGCTCTATTGTTTTAATTTAAATTATATTTAAAAGCAAACAAATTTTGAATTATATATTTTTATTAACTTTAATTATAAAAGACGGCATATATAAAACCCAAAAATACAAAAAAAACTTTAAAAATGAATAGTTTTGGTATTCCTTTGTATTCATGTCGCTTTCTTTGGTTACTTATTTTAAAATTAATATTGAGCAAATTCCATTGTTTTAGCCGTGAAGCTAACATTTCTGCTTTAAGTTTAGGTAGGTTTAAATCTCTTACTAAGTCAATAAACTCTTCTGAATTAATGAGATGTGGTTCAATAGACGGTGATGCGATCACAAAATCGCTGCCTTCGCTATTACTAGATATTTGTGATAGCGGTAGTGGCTGCTCTTGTGCCTTCAGCTTTGGACTAGAAGGCACTGGAAAATTTTCACTGTGGGGTACTAAAGCAGGCGTTGATGGTAGATTTGGGTACTAAATATTTTTGGCATTTTTGCCAGCGCGACGCTTACGTGGATTAACTATACAAAAATAGCAATCATTGATGTGATCAGCTGACTCCCTCCATATTCTTGGTAGTGCAAACTTCATACTTTTTTTTCTCCTCGGTACCAGGCTGGAAAAAAATGAAAATCATTCATTAACGAATGACACATTTAATGCATGTGTTCAATATATATAGGTATGTTTTCCTTAAAAATATGATGTGTTTTCTTATCTTCTAAAGTGTTTTCGCAGTTATTACACGAGAAATGAAGTGCCCATATGTTATCTTGAAAAGTTAAAATAAGCTTCATAGACTTCACAAACTTTTATATTTGGTAAGTTAAAATAGGCTTCATAATATTTATATTTGATGTCAAACAAAATTGTCTGGCTCTCACTTTAATGAATTCGCCGCAAATATAGCAAAAAGAGTCCACGTCATTTTTACACTTTTTGGAAGGCATTATTCCTTTGCAATTAAAACTACCGTGTATTCACACTACCGTATCAGTCTGCCACTTCCCGCTTCACACCCACAGTCCCCCCTCACCTCTCTCTTGCATCTTAAACGCAACGGCTCCTCAAAAAAATCAGCCAAAACACCGTATATTTATTTTTCATTATACAAAGGTACAAAAGCAAACTTTATTCATTATTTATGGAGTTTCTGCTTAATTTTCGATGTATACAAACAGAAAATATTTACTAAATAACAGACTCAAAAAAAATTTTGTTTTTGTGGTCAAACAAATATAACTAAAAATTTCATTTTCAGGGTTAAAATAACATTTTTAATATCCTCACTCTTAATGACCAGTTGCTCAGTGTTACTGCTGTTATAAGGCGTATAGATAAAATAACAATATCTAATTAGTTTCAACTCTAGCGACTTATTTCATTAAGAAGGTCACAAAAAATTAATTATTTCACACAAATATTTAATATATGATGTATATTAAAATGGTGTCAACTGTTTGACTACCAAAAGTGTTGTTGAAAACTTTTGTTAAATCTGTAAAAAACATCAGTGTTTAAAATAAAATTGTCTTATTGGTTTAAAATCTTTTAACTATCGTGGTGGGACTGAGCGCCTTCGGGATGCTCAGTCCTTCGAAAAATATTTTATTGCACCTAATGAACAGCAAAACTAGCGAAGACAATACATGTTTATGGTAGCCTTTCGGTCTATACAGATAATAGGCACTTATATAAGGTTTTTCCCAATTCTTTACAAATACAGGTTACCGAAGGGGTTTCACCATATGTTGCAGATACGTGTTGTAAATTTGAAATATTATGGAGAATATAATTCTTAATATACCGCCCGCCTTGAATGAGCTACGTTCAATAAATGAATTTCAAATATAAAGTTGAATTGTATTACTTAAATTGTACATATTCTCAAAATGATTAATTATATTTATCAATCATAACTTATCGTTAAAGGAGCGATTTGGGATATAGATCGTTTATAAGTTTCTAAATGTGTCTTGATGGTGACCATACAAACTTCGCCATCGTCTCCTGGATGAATGTCTAAGATGGGTCCAAGCGGTCAGTGTAAAAGTGGTATGTTATCTTCTTTCATCAAAACTAGCATACCGGTTCTTATTTGATTATGCGTTTTACTCTGACATTTGTTTCAAACCATCAGTTGATTCAAGTACTGTTTGTACCATTTTTTTAAAAGTATCGTTACTTGTTTTTTTTTTTAAATATTGTTATTGTACAGTCGATTAATTGTGTGAACTAGATCAAATTTGGATCGTGAATGCTTGTGAACGTATCTCATATGAGGAAGTGTGTCATTCGGGTCTTCGGCTAAAGAAATTATGGGTCTCGAATTAAGGACTTATGTCTCTGACTACCACCTATGTCTCTAACTCTTTGTAAGTGAACAGTTTATCGCTTATTGTTCGTATAAAATGAGACTTTAATAATTTTATGGCGACCTGCCACTGTCCACCGAAATGGGGATATCTTGGAGGCATAAAGTGCCAATAGTCTTCATTTCATTTTTTGTACCAACGAAATTGGTTGCGTTATCAGAATATAAGCTTAAAGCTTGTCCACTTATAGGAAAACATTTGTGAAAATTAGCAATGAATGAGTGAACCGCCTTAGTTGCAAAATATATAAATTCGCAAGCATAAACTTTTATTTTACCACGGTTTCTATTTTTTTTTCTTTAGTAAATGACAATAGTTCTGGTAGTAAATGACGGGTGGAGAGTCGGTTTTGCCTTAAAACAAGATATTCATTTTCTGATTATTGATTTTGTTGCATTTTTACAGCTAATGGGCCAGTGTTTTAATCTCACTACATTCATAGTTGCTTGTACACCGCTATATAAATTTATAAGGTGTTGTTTGCGTATAAGTAAGTAACGTGATGTGTCTTAGGTGAGATAATCGGGATCCACGAGAGTATGTAAATGTTGAATTATTGAATCTGCCCCCTACACGAATAAGTCCGTCTTTTTCTAAAACTGGATTTAATACCCGAATTTTACTGTTAGAGCTAAGCAGCCCTGTAGTGCATTATTGTTTAATTTCATTCTCAGAACATTCTTGTTTGGTCATTTTTACTATCAAATTTAGCGCTTAATTTCTTTAGCTGTGAGGTATACAAGAGATTTAGGCTGGTGTTTCATGGTTTTTTTTTGAAATCGCATACATAAGCTAAAATGCCTTTAAGCTTACCTATTGATGAGTATTTGTATTAAAATTACTCTGAACCTTTAATGGTAGTCATAATTATTAGTTTTAACTTCGTTAATGTTACCACTTCTACGATACTGTTTGGCCATTCAGCCTGATCTTGTCGTAGCTATTCTAGATCTCTTTTCCAGCGATTATTATTTTGAAATTCCAATGGCAGTTATCCACGTGAAAGAACGTCTGCCATTTTCTCCCGAGATGGCACATGTCTCTAATGAATCGTTTTTATCCAGTCTGTAATTTCTGAAAGTCGGTTGGCAGCAAACGTTTTGAGTAAATTGCAAAGCAATGGATCCATGTAATGGATGGAAAGCCTAAAATCTGAGGATAATGTTAAAGCTTGCAAAGCAATGGATGAATCAGACCACAAAAAGACTTCGTCAATTGTTCGACAAAAAGAAGGCACGTGTCAACATTTTCTGTTTCTACGAGTTGTGAGTGTAATAATACCGTACATAGTTCCAATTTAGCTAGTGATATTATTTTTGGTGAGCCAATTCGATTTTTTGAACATAATAGATTTGTAAATATTTCTCGTTCCGCGTTGTCTATAGATCTCACATAAATCCATCCTTTTCACTAGCGTCACAAAATTCACGATTTAAAACGCGGTGAGCATTCGCTATTATAATTATTCTTGAGAATGTGATTCTATTTTTGCATAAACATTTTGGCACAAAATATTACCGAGCCTATCAGACCAATTGGATCATAAATCCGCCAATGTTTGGCAAGATGTGGCGTTTAGTTAATTTTAGATTGGTCTTATCATTCTTCTTGTATGTGATTTTGTCCTTTATTCAGTTTCATTGAATGCCTAACGCATTAGTTTGAGATATATCCTCCGTAAATAGATTGATGTAAGCAAATTCTTCATCTACAGTCTTTGTCATCTCAAAGTTCTTCGGTCTCTTTTCTACCATTAAATTCCTCCGCATTCGTCAGCTCAGTAAAATCCTTGTATAAGTTTTTTGCGTCTTTGATAGAATTTGTTCTTTTCATTATATCGTCTACGTAGCAGTCGCATTTAGAATTTCACTGGCTGTTGGAAATCGTGAACGTTCGACCTCAGCTATTGGTTGAGTACGCGTATAGCTGAATGTGGAGTCAATGCACAGCCGAATAAGATTACTGGGATTGTGAGTATTGTTAATTTACCGTTTGCATTTACACGCCATAAAATTTATTGATTATACAAATCCCGTTCGTCAAGAAGAATTTGTTTATACGTTTTTTCGATGTCGGCTAATAAATCAATTTGAAGGGCCAAAAATCTTTGAACGACGGCACCGACTTTTACGAACTCGTTCAAAGAAATTTCTGTACTAGTTTTTGATGAGGCGTTATACACAATTCTTACTTTAGTGGTTGAGCTCGTTTCTTTAATTACGGAATGATATGGTAGAAAATAATGCTGTTTTTTCATTTCATGTGAGGTGATTCATTTCATGTGTTCCAGTGTGATAGTTTCACGCATAACTTCAATATATTGGGATTTTAACTCTGGAGTTTCATTGAGTTTTTTCTCTAATGCATACTCGGCGTATTTGTATGATTCACCTAGATTTACATTTTTTTGCATTAAATGATAGACGAACAATATATGGCCCTAACCTATTATCTCGTTGAGTGGTGAGTTTAAAATGTTCTTCTTCTTGATATCTCAGACATAAATATTCTTTTTCCTACTTCCTCTATTTCCCAAAAAATTTGAAATGATTTTATGTAGTGAGTTAAAGTCGTTGCCTACTTTTAATTTTGTTTTATGCAATCGCATCTTGTGTTCTAGATTTTCTATATTTCAAGCGCATACGAGCTCGTAAAATATTTTGGCGCCAAGTAACGCATCAATTTCGCACAGTCAGTCAGTAGCATCTAAATCTACTCAAAAGGAACTATGGGAAAGCACCCGGAAAATAAAATTAAGATTTGTACAAGTAAGTTTTGCCAATTTTTTCTATTTCCACATCACATGTGGGAGGAGATCTATAATGAAACAATTCCATATGAAAACATTATGTCGATCACAGATGAAGCATTTCTTTATTTATATGTCAGTAATTAGTTATTTATTCCACACTCGTACACTTCTAAAGCTCGCTCATAATTAATCTCTTTCATCTACTTGATCAAAACTAATTTCATGGATTTATTGGTCAATTCATTGTTGGAATGATTAGTACTATATGCAATGCTTTCTTGCAAGTTGTACTTGTAAAAAAATACTAAAATATTGACCGAAATTCGTTAATAAAAAGATATTTTTTTAAAAATTACGTTTCTAAATATTCCAATTTGCGAGATTATTTAAGTAAATATGATTTTATATCTATGCATTATATATTTTTAAAACAAATTATATTTTCAGTAAAATGAGTGGTTACATATTTATTCGCATTTATCCAGTGTTTCTTCTCCTACAAGATTTGACTATGTATTGAAGATTCGATGGAAATAATATTTCAAAATTGTAGCGGAACTATTAAGAATTTTAATTTTGTGCTTGACTGATGACTTTCTATAATCCAATTTGAATTATTTCGCGTTGAAGTCATATCATTTAGTTACAACAAAATTATGCCACTTCAAAAATTTAACTCATTCATCACTTGTGTCACAAAATATATAAACCAACCGAATGTATATGCATACGCTGTATTATTATTAAAATCTATTTTGCGTCTTTTATATGCTTATATACATTAAACACTTCAAACTGAATTTAAAAAAGTAATTATAAACATCATTTGACCAACAATAATTTCATTATATTCATGGAGCATTTTTTAATAAAAGATTTTTATGCGAGACGCTCTTTCAGCAAGCTGGAAGATTAAAGAAACATCTTGTTTATTTATGGAATGATTATAAAATTTATCAATTTCACGCAAATATAACATGTTTGTCTAAGTATGTGGGCGGGACCACATACATACACAAGCATGTATGTATTTTCGTAAAACCTTTATTTACCTCGCCTTTTAATTTTTATGCAAAGATTTTTAAAAAGTTGGTGTTCTAAAATATATACCAAATATGTGGGTTAATAAGATATATTACTATGCCAACCATCAAGTTTATACCTCGCATGGCTTCTGAGAAAACCGGCTTTGAAAATAGAAATATAAACTATTAAATTTTTCAGTACATCTGTGAAGCTATGATATGTAAAATTATGAAAAAATATTTTTGAAAGCTTTGTAAGTAGCACTTTCAAACGACACCCCGCACAATATATCCAATAAAATTTTTTTCGAGATTTTAATTTGCTCTCCCTAACATTTTCAAATGAATATTTGTAAGTTTCAACATCAACAATACGTGCGGGTTATTATGTTTTAGTGCTATACCAAATTTAAAATTTCTACGCCTAATTTTTCTGAAAACACGGCTGTGATGGACATACGGACAGATACGTGAGTGATCCCATAATGATTCCGATTTTTCAAATTCGGAACCCTAAAAAATACCAGAATTACTAAGACTAAAAATGAATATCTTCAAGTCATATCTTTAAGAGACGACATTTTGTACCAACTTATTTACGAAATCGATTCCAATAAAAATTAAGTCTTTTCCTACAAATTTTTGTTAACAATTTGTTTTTTCCTTTCGAATCATTTTTCCCTCAATAAGATAGGTGGTTTACTCTGGATAACATAATTTTCCTCATAACGTGGTAGCTTTTTTGCCATAGAAGTTTTTATAAGCGTCAATAATTACAAAAACAACACTATAGGATTAAAGTTAAAAACTTTTTTAAGTTTCGTGTGTATTTTATTTTATTTGTATTTTTTTATGGTGAAAATTTATTTTTGCAATAAGAGAAATTTTATTGAAACCCGCGTAATGATTTTTGACAAATAATGGAAATTTCTGTATTAGCATTTCTTATGCCGATGAAATCTTTTTGCACAACCTAAACAAATTCTTTAATTAAATTTCACTGATTTATTTAGCTATTTACAAAGCTACATAACTAAATTTACAAAAGTCTTGCTTCTAGTCTTCATGTCAACATAAAAAAAAAACGAAACCCAGAATAAAAACTGGTAAAACTATATTATATTTTTTGTAGTTTTACATTTTTTATGGTTTATTAATAGACTATAAATTTGAGTATCGTTAGTGAATACGTAAAGTATATAAATATTTTTGTGTATCGTCTTATTAGTACATAAAATAAAAATGCCCCCCATATTTTCCTCTTATTCAGATGATTCCAAGGAAATATTTGTCTGAGATATAACAATTTCTGTACCATATGTTTTGGCTTTGATCCTGAGGAATAGTGTTTTGAACTTACAATATTTAACCTATTTTGGAGAAATATAAATAAACGAATAAAACAGTATCAATCCAATATATTTAATACATAATCGATTGCCATTTTTTGCCCAATAGAATAATAAAAACTAAGAGACTAAAATTAAGTTGATGCCGAATAATAAGATTGAGATTTCGAATGCTATCCTATTTTTGTTTGAATAATCATGGATAAGCATTTATTTTTTTATTTAAATCGGTATTGCTCCATCGTAAATACAGACTTATATTTTACCAAAAAAACAATTTTTGTAAGGCGAAATTTTCACAAAGTGCGATTCTTTATCCTGAAATAAGACATGTCGCTTTGTTACTAAAGGTCAATTATTTTTGAGTTAATTAATTTACTGGACATTTTTTCTGTACCAGTATTCATACAATATATAAACATTTCAAAAAAGTAAAGCCAAAAAAGTTTAAGCGAAAAAGTTATGTAAGCAAAGAGGAGTGAAGCATTATGCTTTAATTTACTCTGCCTAATTGGTAATAGCGTAAAAAGAAAAAGAACATATAGAATTAAAAGATCTACTGAATCAATGACGCAGACTCGCAATGCTGAAAAATTATAAAGCTAAATAAATAGTAATTTGTAGTTTAAATTAAAATCTTTTACTTGGTTTTTAGGTGTTCTAATTTAATAAATCATATAAAAAGAGCTTATTTCGTACTATAGATAAATGGAAAACATAGTAATTGAACTCGATAATCGATCTCAATAAGTTATAACTTTCGAGAATTTCTCAACATTTTACTTACATTATGCCTGACAGACAAGTTAAGAACTTTAATCTAATCTAAATTGACATGAAATTTATTTTCAATTTTCTAGCCATATCTCACGCAACCATGTGTACTGATTTGTTTACATGATTTAATAAATTCCTCTTGTAATATATTTACGTTTAATATTAAGCCCTCATATAATTCAAGGGTTTTAAAGTTTGATTTCAGAAAATTGAATAAAAGATTTGAAGCAATTAAACCTTTTATTTTAACGACTTTACGAGGATACTTAACTGCCTCAAATTTTAAAGCATGTTTGCAAGCGGATTAATAGTAAGTTGCTTTATTAACAGAGTGAATTGTTTTTTTATACACAGTTAGTATTTACTTATTTAATCCAAGTCACAAATTTGTTATACGAATATTGAGATAGGGACACTGATATAATTACGAATTATTTTAAAGAATTTAAAGAAATATAAACGCTGAGATAAACTGATTCGTTATGGACACGTTTTTACTTTCCGCTAATATTTTAAATATTTATGTTAAGTTGATCTACATGGAAAAAATGATTACACTTGTCAATATGATATAAGATTTATCACTTAACTTAGTGCCATAAGACGTATCACCAAAAATGAACATTTTCAAATTCTATTCAAATAACAATACACAGACTTCTTCTACCAGCTTCATGAACTAACGAGTTTTATATTAATTTCAACCAAACTAAGTATATTTTGTGTAACCGATGATTTAACTATAGAGTGTTGTGGATAGATATGGATAGCGTAACATACTATTGATACTAATTTCTTTATTAAAGTACACAAACTAGTCATGTCATCACTGCTATTGATTTGAACTAATATATTCCATAGAAATACAGATAAATTTTCAACGTAGAGAAGTATTATTTATTTTTCTCAGAAGCTGTTTTTCTCATTATATTTTGATCCAATAATATGAAAAGCGTCTTGAAATATACCCTTAACAAAGCACGAGCTTTTTAATATCAAAGTTAGCTTCCAGATGGCTAGTAAGTGAGGTAAATCCAATCTCCTCAGTCAGTTTATTTTCCTGAGTCATGATTTAACCTACGCCGTTTTGTAGACAGCTGATACCCTAATAAAATTTAACGTATTGGTAAAATTTATTACACTTCAAATAAATATCTTCACCATCTTTCATCATTTGTGTTTTTGACCTAATTTTATATTCTTCTTCAAAATTCGAAAACGTTATTGTCATTCGAAGGATTTTTCTGCTTTTTTAATGGTTAGAAAAAAACCAAGCACGGTTCAAAAGAGTTAATAAGATTTTTTTTTAGAATTTTTATGTCAACGGCTAAACAATTACGGAAGAGTACGTTAATTTCAAGTTTAATATTTCACAAATGGAGTTTAAAGACGAAAATTATAGAATAGAAACTCTTTTTATTTGATTTATTACATCATCGTTTATCTTATAATAAACGATATTTTATGATGCTAAACACTCTCATTTTATGTGTATCATGATACACATTTTTCTTTAAATTTTATTATTTATTAATTGAGTTCGCTGTACAAAGTATCTACTTGAAAAATTCTGTCCGTAGTTCTGAATTCTAGAAACTCTCTTATAGTGACGTACGGATGAAGGGAACAGAAAAGGTTACAAAATCTAAAAGTATTTCTGCTATGAAAATTAATTTATTTGCTTAACTACATTGACCTTCTTTATGTAACATGACATTGAGTATCATAAAACGAGGCAATAAACTATGGTAATTGAAATTCAACAACGTAGCAGGAAATGAGATATTTAGGTTTTATTGTTGAATAGAATAAATTGGCCGACCCTAAACGGTGTTTCTACTCCGCCGATTTGTTTTATTATACAAGCACAATATTAAAAATTGAACAGTTGTGAGGATGCAGGGCTAAGATTTTTTCCGTCCAGCATAATTCAATGTTATTCTTTTACTGAAAACATTTTTGTTACCCCTATCTACATGGAATATTTATTTCCTCGTTCATTTTGAGGTTTACCGCTTGATTGTTATTTTAGAATATAAGCAGTACAAGGGTTTCCAAAAATTATTGTTAAAATACTTTGGAACGAATTTCTATAAGTAGTAGAATAAGGTCTATTTTGACAGGGCTTAAAAAGGTTACAGGAACATTTGGATGTTTTTTGATATAAGAAATAAAAGAAAAACAGGAAGTTCATTGAATACGCTAATTTAAGAGATGTGAACTTTTAAGGTATTTCTAGTTTTTAAAATCAATTACGAATGATTGGAAATATGTAAGATTTAAATAGGAATAAAATCATTTTCTATACCATTATCCTTCTATATTTTATTCAATTTTGTCGGTGGTTGAAAACTATTAACATCGTCACTAAAAAGCCGCATTTGGAAGACAATATTATTTTCGAATTAAAACTAAAATTATACTAATATTTAAGAAAGTCAAATTTACGTAATTTTGATAACAATTAATATATAAAATTGGGTGCTAAAATTTTTTAACCTAATATTTTTATTTTAGTTATAATATAGCATAAAATATCAAAATTAGGCGTATGAGCTTTAGAGTTGTAACATCGAAGGGTATCGCTACGGATGGTTTAGTTCTTCTAGCGAGTACTTTTTGCGATATACTATAAAAGTTGCAAATATGGATATAGATATAGAGATATTAAATAGATGTGCTCAAAATGCATAACATTTGGCACAAACATATTTAAGTTACACATTAATATTACTAAGAGAAAAAAAATATGACATAAGTATTTTATGGCTAAATTTTATCCTTAATCATTCCTACAATTTTCCATAAAAAACTTTTTTCCAGACATTCAAAACTATTGAAATTATTTAAATTACTTTATTTAAAAATGTTCTTTATAATCAGTTGTATTAGCTCCAGTTTATAAAATTTTGTACACGTTAGCAAAAATTATGACACGTGCCCTGGAAAATCATTCCTAAATAATTTTTTATGATATACTGTTCATGTTCATCCTCGATTTAAGACACGCTAAATGTAGATGTAAATTTACTTTCTGTAAGCTTTAGTCACAATGGTTTTAAAGAATACATTACATTTGTCAATGAATTTCTCGACTCTATACATATTTTTGATTAAACAAATTTTGACGCTTTACTAAAAAAAATATTACGTACTATTTATCAATTCTAAAACTTTCTTCCTGATTTAAGCAATCAGAAATAAAATTTAAAAATTTTTGTTTCCACTCGTACTCATATAACCTTTTACTTCTGATTCTTTAAGTAGAAGACTCAGAAATAAAAGGTTATATGAATACGAGTGGAAGAAAAAATATGCGATAGATAGGATATAATTGTTTTGATAAAACTCATCGGTGTATGTTATTAAGGCCCTTCGAATATCCTCAACAAACATTCTTCGATATTATTGTCAAATTTTTATTTTTAACAAAACCACAAGTAAAATTGATTGTTATAGTATCAAATTATAAAGAAATTTAAGAATTTTTAAACAATAGATAAGTAGTTTTAAAAATTTTCTGTAATTAAAATGTTATTTGTTTCGCCGAAAAATATTGCTCTCTTTTAGAATAAAATAAAAGTTGTGCGATAATACTACATATCCGTATGTTGCAAGCGTAATTTTCTTTGCTCCTCTTTATGTGTTTGCGAGTTTGTGTCGCATATAATTAGATTTTCGCTTGTAATCCTCAACCGTGCAAGATACACAAACGTAAAACAATATTAACTATTAAAATGAAAGGTGACGCATAAATATAAAATCAATAATATTTTTTTCAGAGTTTTTTACTAGCCTTTCATATAACGGAGACATTTGCTGACACTTAACTCGTGTGTCCCTCAGATTGAAAATATTTTCATGTCTTAAAAATTAAAAGTAAAGCACAGAAATTAAGTATAGTACGTAGCATGAGCACTACCTATCCTGAAAGTATGTCACTCAAAATTATCGAAAAAATATTTTCGTTTCCTGAAATAATATAAATATAAAAAAGACACAATTTAATGTTGAAAGCCTGCAAAAGTATTTAATTGAATTTTGCACTATTAAATTTAATAAAATGAAATTAATTTCTTTATTCAAAACACAATCAACGTAATTTTAGCTAAATAGATTACAAACAAACATAGCACGCCTCTAGGAATATAGAGCAATGTTGCTATCCCAGCGCTCGGTTTTATCGATTTTTTTACAGAAAAGAGAAACGAAGTTATATTTTATTCGACTGACTTTTTTTATTTTAGACTAAAAAGTTAAATTTCAAAAATATAAAATACATACAAAAAAAATTAAAAAATCAAAAAATTCACAAAAATGTGTAAGAAAGCTTTCTAATGTAATTGAAAATAAATTTCTGTTTACAGCTTTGATCGATTTTCCAAATGGATTGGATTAGGAAAGATATTGAAGGGAAAATATCCAATTTTGATAAAAGAGCTTCCTCTTTATTTTTTTTTCAATTATCATTCAAATACAAATTAAATGATTTCAAATACAATAATTTCTCAGATTTTAATACATCTCCATCTTTTTCACCCCGATTTTTTTTCGATACGTTGTACTAATAAAATCTCTGGATTTTCAATTTACTTGTTTACTTATCCTTGAATATTCGGACATCAATTATATCTTGGTAGCGTTTAACTTTTTTTACTTCTTTTATCATCCCTTAAAACTTACTTTCGCGTATAAGTGTTAACAAAGTATGTAATCGTTAACCAATAACAAGTCAATATTAAAATTCCCTTATTTACATCACGTTCGTTGACCTTTGCTTCACATTACTGATTAATTAATTACAAGACAATCTTATATTCCATGAACTGAAATACACGGTTCTTGTTTCAATTAAAGTACCAAAGGTTGTAAATAAATCTTCAATTATGTTATCCGACATCGGATTTCCGATAATTGAAACTAAGCTTTCGAGAAATATCTATTGAATAATCACAAAATGTAAAAAACAACACCATACTTAATTATTGCTAGACGGTACATATTCTTATCATAAAACTAAAAAGTGTATTGCATCAAAAAAAACAAAACAAAAATAATTCATGAGGTTATGAACGTCATGAAGAATTGGGTATTTGACAAATTTTGTTTATTTCATTAATCATAATTTCAAGGTACAAGCTGATGAATAGTGAAATTTTTTTTAAATAATCTTAAAAATTGACAGAGTTATAAAAGTTTAAATTTAACCTTTAGACAAGGACGGCAACACTGTGTTGCGAGGTCATTTTTAATATTGCATCTTATATTCTACAAGAGGAAAAAAGACAGGGATATACCCAACTATATCTGTATCTTCAAATTTAGAAGCCTGTAACTGGATTATTTTTCAATCAATTTTTAAATTTTTTTCAAGACTGGTTTTTAATTTACTCATATTTCATAATATTGTACGAAAAATATCAACATTTAGATTGAGTCAACTACCGGATTGCAGAGCATTTCAAACTTTACTACTCTTGCTTAGGGAACTTTTTTCTCTTCCTAAAATTTAATAAAAGTTCTTATGGTATTTGGCGCTGCTGACTACGAACGTGTAATCATCCTGTTTTCATTACGTTAGGAATTTTAAGGTTATAAAATTAAAAAATTAAGTGAATATTTCATGATTTGACTATCGAAGTGGGTATAACAAAAAAGTAGACGGGCTATATTCATAATAAAAGAGTATGATTAAAACCGTATATATTTACAATTTTAAAAATTTGCGAGGAACTTAAGTGAAGACTTTCGTTTTTCTTATAAGGCTCATAACGTTTTAGCGTTCATTAATAATATGGTATCTTGGCTCTCTTCTATTTTACTTGCGTACCTGTTAGGTCTAAATCTTGATAAATTATTTTACCCTATTCTTGATTAACGCTTTCTAAATTTTCAAAAAAATAGTGCAAATAAAAGGGAAGGAAACTTTATAAATCCCCAGGTATTTTATTAGTAATTTCCTCGTGATTAGGATTGCTGTTACAAATAGAATGAAGTACCAGGAGTAAGTAAATATTTCCCTACAATGTCAAACCAAAAACTTCTACTACTTTTTTTAAAACTATAAGTCTCTACTTCTCAGCTCTAATTATATATCATTTCTATTTGAGTATCGAAAATTCAGATCTCTTCTGTTCAGTTTGTTCTCTGTTTCAGATCTCTTCTGTTCTGTAACAGTCTTCTACAGATCCTCAGGTTTCTATTTTGTTTTAAGAGTCTTGTCATATAAATTGTTCTTCTTCCTCAACTCGTGGAGTTCTAGAATTTGTATTGAACTCACTTTATTCAGCATTCAACGTTTATGTACATTAAATATTCATCATATTTTATATACGGTAAAAGAGCTGAAATTGTTATTAGACTACTAATTATTAAATATATAGCCGAAAAATTAAAGTCTTGATAACAAAAAAATCTTACATGATTTTTTCAGTATTTTCCCTGTAACCAACAAATGTAAAGTTATAAAAACCACTATATGAATCTCATGAATATAATTCATTACAGATCTGTAAATTGATATCTGCATAGCGTATTTGGGAATATAAGTTTCTTTTCTGTAAACTCAGTCGACGCATAAGTACAAGTTCTATAAGATTTTACTCGGGTCGTCATTCGTGATCGATAGTCTTAAATTATGACTGTGAGACGTAAAGAATTACAGATGAATTGCAAGAATATGATTTTTAAAGTAATAAAGTATATCTTATTTCATCATGAATGACATAATATGACAAATGAGCATTTATTTGTTATTTTTACTTTAAATAAATTGGAACTATCATTAGACCTTACAAAGAAAACACAAGATTTCTTGTTTTTGAAATTGTAAAAACATAATTTGTAATATGCAATTTTATACATTTAAATATCATTAAAATTTTATGGGGAATATATTCTTATCGAGTAATTTCCATATACAAAGGTCATTATATAATATTCACATGTTATTAAAAAAATTGCCTTATAAATTATCTTTATTATTTTTGTCTACTTGGAATCTTGAAACAAAGAGGTAGCTTTGAGATAATTGTTAAGAAAAAAATTACCTTTTTAAAGAATGATCTTATATCTTCGTATATATTTAGGAATTTTATAATGAATCTTAAGTAATTTAGACGTATTATGATTCCAGTGCAATTAAAATATATAAGTATAGGCAATTGGTAAGGTGGATTAGGCTCTTAGTTACCAGTTTGTTATCCGAATATATATCTTTTGTGTTTGTGTTACGTAAAAAAATTGAATGGACGTTAAAACAATCTGGTATTGGTATATATTTATATTTATTTATATATATATATATCTTATATATATATATATATATATATATATATATATATATATATATATATATATATATATTTATAAGTAGACCATCAATACCATATTTAATGTAACTTACGTATTAATTTTCGTCAAGCAGAAAAAAAAATAACAAATAAAGTCAGAAAAAGCACGCACACTCGATTAGAGACTATTATTAACTTTTAAATTTTGATTGCTATGGTCAACAGTTGCTGCAAACAAATATATTCTTTATTTAGGGATTTTTATAAATTCCTTTATTTCATTCTGGATTCCTTAATTCTTAAAACTTACTAATATCTTACTAATCTAGACCAGGTATAATTAAATTTAGAAAGGGTTCAAAACCTTTGATGGGATTCATAGTTATAGTTGCATTTTTTTCGGTTTAAACATTTTTTGTAAATTGTTTTTTAACTTAGTCATATTGCGTTTTAATAATATTAATATCATGAATGGTTTTCCTTCATTTAAGTGATCAATATGTAAATATTTGAAATACATACCCTTTTCAGATGTTATAAACCAAAGCCGTGATAATTGAATATGACAAAAACGTTTGAAACGATGATTTCCGTTAAACCGTGTAGGGGACAATCTTGAATAAATTTGAAGATATTATCAGAACTTTTTGGAATTTTTCATGTGTATCTACTTAACAAGTATTTTGAATGTGCGAACGAGTTTTATTAAATAAGTTAGAAGCATATCGCAAGTGGAAACAAGTAAGTTCATTTCTTACCACATAAGTTACTAATATATTGTTATAAATTAATAAGAAATGGACACAGTGTAAACAAGATACATGATTTGTTTATCGCAACAAAAGGCATTACGATAGAAAATCAAAACTTAAGAAAAATATCTACTCCTATTTAATATAAGTATTGAAACCAGTACTGAGTCTTTCATGTAACTATGAAATCTGAATATGGATTTTTTGGTTCTGGGTTTGTGTTTTTTGTTAAAAGTGAATTAGTTAATTGCATCTGCAATGATTAAAAAATCTGTATGAATTGCGACAAATACTTTATTATGAACACCATTAAACACAACAAATACTCTTGCTATATTCAAGCATCAAAAACAGTATGCAAGGTGCATGAGGATTAAATCTAATTTTTAAAATTTATAATGTAATGAATAAAATGTGTAAAAAAAGTATTTTGATACTAAATAAGTAAAACAATTGATTTAATCAAAAACATCTACGATTCTTTGCAAGAAAGTTGTTGCTGCTGATTACAAACCTTAAAATTCATCTAACTTAAGCTTTTAATTTGCAGTGTTTTAAAGCTCACTTCTAAATTATAAAGCACATTATAGATATGTTTTTATCTATAAAATGTATTTCATAGGTGTTATGATTCTGTTTATCTTGTAAATTCCGTTTGTTTTGAAACAAATGGTTTGGTTAGCATCATGTTAAACTGAATTATTAACAATCGACGCGAAATAATTTTGTGTCAAGATATAATTTTTATTTTTATTATAATACGTTTAAAAAACAAATAACTCACGGTCTTTAAAATTAAAACATATTTCTATATTAATCTCAGTCATTTTTAAAATAATCACTAAATATATTTAGAGCTGTGTCGACACATCATTCCGTGATGTGACTACTAGGATGTCATACGTCATCAAAAACATTTAACCATAAAGTGGTTTTCTTTCCAAAATATCTAGTTAATAACTGAAGTCAGTGAATACTTATATAGTATTTAGTAAATTTTATAATAATTTTAAATGTACTTTTTCATATTTATAATTTTATGCGTCAATTTAGGTTTTTTTAAATAAAAAAGGTACTAGTTAAGATGGCCGAGAAGAAAAAAAATTTTTTTCATATAATAATAAAAAAATATATAAAGAAATCATAATTTAAACTATCCTACATTTTTGCCAAAGGTAATTTAACCATTCGTATGAGAAAGCATCTAGCCCTAATATTGAAATAATACTTGGCTCTTTCATATTATCAGACCGTAAATTCGGAGGGTATCCGTCTATCACGTACTTCAGTAAGTATGCGAAAGGTACTGAACATCAAATATATTTAAAATTCCCCGCCACGTTCCCTGAACCTCAGTTATTTAAAAGCCTTTAAATGAAACATAAATAATATCGATCAAATTTTATACCGACAATTAATGTTTCCTTTCATAAGTTAAAACGTAGCCAACTAAAATTTAAAGTAGATATTGAATTATTATCGGAGATTTTGAAAAAGTTCTACTAAATTGAATATTTTTTAGAAACAAGTTGTGCGTTTTAAAATTAATACTTGTTAAAGTTGTAATAGAAATTATCTCCGTCGACAATGAGAGAAAATATTAACTGAATACTGCACACAGATTTACAATATTAGGAAGTTGTAAATATGTGACTGCGAAATATTTTTATATGACAACATAATTAATGTTTTGTTGTGAAGTATTTTAGACGGTGATCTGTTTAAATCTTTAGTTTTAAAAGCATACATTAATAGCCTCTATACTCTAATGAGTATTGTATGATAACTCTACGATTAACTGTTGTAAATTCTAAAAGTAACTAATAACTTCTCGTTCAATTTATATTTTTAATATATAAAAATAAATATTTTTTATTTAATAAATTTTCTATACAGGTTAAATAGTACTTTTTTTAATGTAAAAAGTGTAATATTTTCTTTTCGTTGTTCGTGAATTTCTTGAATTTCTTGTGTTTCTCTTCTTTTCTAACCTGAATACATAAACATTAAATTTATTTTGTTTAAGAATATTATATGTCTAAAAGTAATTTAAATAAAAAAAATAATAATTAAGAAAACATCAGCAATTATGTTCTGAACTAAATTATTTCGCATCATTTGAGGCTAGTGATATTTTGAAACATGAATTGCAGTTTACTAAAGCCTCCATCAGTAAAATGATACTAAAGGACAAAGAAGCAAATCGTCAAAGTTATATTCGAGCTTGTAAATAATAGATAAAAAACCTGTCGTTACTATAGAATGTCATTATTATAGAATAATTGAGTAGAACTATGCGATTTTGATATGTCAATATATCCTATTTATCCTTGTTAAATAATTGAGAATAGACAAGAAAATGAGAATGGTTACTTATTGGAATATCCAAAAAGAGTTTTAACTAATGGGTGCAGTGTCCAGGAATTAGGCCCGGAACTTGATGGTGAATTACTGTGCACCTAGATCATAAATATACGTATTCAAGAAAAAGTTTTTATTTCTTCTGTTTTAATTAAGTATTTTATTATTTTCTCGGTATATCTATAGCGCCCGCTAGTCTCTATATTAAAGTTAATTCGTATATGGAGAGAAATTATAACAAAAAAGGCTTATATCATTAGAGAGAAGATTATTTGAATCAGAATTCTGTTAAGTACATAGTACTTCCATTAAATTATATATTATATAGGTATTCATTTTATTTTTCACCATGTAAATATATTGCTTGGTAGAAGTTTTCATATGCGCAAATACATCGTAACTTAGTTAAAAACTATGAGACTTACGGTTATCGCTTTAGTTTTCTGGAAAACTTTTGGGAAACTTCCACTAACACTGTGTCGATCATAGCGTGGACTAAAACCGTTTCGGAAGTGTGAAGGAAGACATATTTCCGCTGTTATTTTCAGCAGAATCTCTATAAGTACTGTTAAAAATTTCTAGTATTTCATTTGTTCTCTCTAAAATAATTTTCGTTTATGTATATATGAAAATTATATTTATGAGTGGCAGCTATAGAGAGGTGAGTTTTTATAATTTATTACTTTGCAAAATTTCACGTTTCTATCCTTCTGAAAAAAACACATGTGACAAATAGACTGATAATTCCATTGATATTCTGACGATGGCTTCATTTTTTTTTAATATGGTGGTACGGAATTCTAAAAATAAAGTAAAATTACTTTAAGACTTTAATTTTAACTACGAAATATATTCACCTGGAAGTTAAACCCAATTAAAAGAAAGCTAATTTTTGACTTAAATATCTCATTAAAACCCTTTAATATAGAGATCTTATATATATATATATATATATATATATATATATATATATATATATATATATATATATAAACTAGTCAAAGTCAAAAACCCGCAGGAAAACATTACTTACAACTTAATTTTAACTTTTATAAATATTGAATATATTTGGCGTTAATTTTATAGAAATTCATACTACGACATATTCAGGTGGGCTATTAGCAAAGATCTTTGTTAATAGCCCACCTGAAGATGTTGTAATACAACGAAACCCAGGTTGTGGCAAAGAAATTAAAGAAAGTAGAAATAATAATGTGTTTGACTTTTATGCCTAAAATCATAATCTAAAGAGAGCATATTAATGTTACATTGAAATTTTAGTATAATAAATGGGGTGTTTTTAACATTAACGCAAATAAATGCTCAATAGTGAGATTCGGTCTAGCACACGCTCCCATTAAATACAAAATAAATCAAGACAAGTCAAAATATCATATAATGGAAATAAAATATCAGCGAGGTCTCACTGCATCGTCTGGATGAGTTCGTCCATCTGGGAGTCAGATTTGATTTGCGATTGACGTTTCGTGGGCATATGGTGGATGTAGCAAAAAATAGTTTCAAAAATTGCATTGGTGTTTCGTTCGTGTTGCATAAATTAGAGGATTTTCAATCTATGTCATGAATTCACCTCCTGTACACTATAGTAAAAAAAAATCTGACTCTATTAGACTCTGGTTCCATTTTTTGGACGAAGCTAAGAATAGTTTGATGATGAACGTGAGTAAAAGATGTTGCTCCGATATCTATACATGAAATAGTATGGTTACTTCCTTTGCTATTTCCTATCGATTTCCCTATTGGCTATGCTTGGTTTCCTTTTTCTGCAACTCAGAAGATACGTTGCGTTGTATTAAATGTATCTTTCTGCTATTAAAATGAAAAATTCTACGCCCTGTATTATAGAATAACTTCATTCTTGATACCTCACAATTTCCTGTGCTCACTCAGTAATCACCTTTTTGCTAAACCACACTTTAGAACTGAATTAGATTGGAACTCTCTAGTTTCCCACCGTATTCAACTGCTCAACTGACCTGATAAGAATACCTGATAGCGGTCCTACCCAAGTGCAATTTGTTCATGATGAGTGAGAATAAATTTGTTGAAATGTGTCGTCGTTATGTTTTTTTAGTTTATGTATTTTGTATTCATAATTAATATGAAAGTCTACATTTTGCTATAACATTATTTTTTTATCGTTATGAATAGATTACCCGTAATGTATCGATAAATTTGTGTAATGTGATTAAATAAATTAAATGCTATTTTTGGTGGAATTTATTGCTCAAAAATCGTTTACATTCTCCTCTTATATCTGTAATCAAATATCAAATAATAAAAATAAACAAATTTTAGTGTCATATTTATTTCTCCAAAGATTACATGTTTATAACAAATAATTATGATTTTAACGGGCGTATATCTGGAAATTAGCATCATCCCAGGCTTCTTGCCTTTATCTACCACCAATATTACGATACATACACAGATTTTCTTGATAAATTGTGATATGTTTATTAATCATATTAGAGTGCAGTAATATCTCGCAATAGTATTAAATTAATATCTACTTGTGAATAGCATCAATATTTATTAGGATAAGATAAGCGCAGGGAAAATTTCATTACTCTTATTACCGACCGACGTCTGTAATGAAAAACACTTGGCTAAAACTTTTGGTGTTTCCTCATTATTATCGTAAAATCAAAAGTGTTATTTTTAATTTTTTGTATTAGGAAAATAAATAAATTAAGTATTTTCGCTTTCAACATAGGTTTATATTATCCTGTTGGTAGTAATTATATTTCATGTCATCATGTAACAAAGTGACATGATTGAAAACTATTGTAAAGCATTAAATACAACCATTAAATTTGTGTTATGATATTTGTTAGCAATTCAAGTTGGGAGATATACACAAATTAAATTTTTTTCTCTTTTCACATATAGACAGACATATCTGACACTGTATTTAATTTTCACATAATCGCTATTAAATATAAGGATAATTCTTTTGTTAGATATATATTTTTTCTATGTAACTCCTTTTATAATTTAAGAGATTGGGTCAAAAAGCTTCGAAAGTTAAAACGACGCTGAAACTATATACCGTTTTAAAAAAACTACATTATTATGCTTCTTTTTTATGTTAGATTGTTTTTTAGTTTTTATGTCTATACTAATCTTCTATTCAACATATATTTTACAGTCAAACAAGCGATGCAACAAAATCTCATTTTTTCAAGTAGCAAAATACATGAAATTTTTTTATCTTATATATGTATTTATTATTATGATATCACCACCAATAAACTTATAATTCCAATTTCCTGTGTTTTCTCAAAATCAAAGTTCCTATTGAATAAAAATACCACATGTGAATGAAATGAAAGTTGTTCTGCGCTGTTAAAGCTCAATTGAGTAATAAAATATTTTAAAATTAAAATGTTTAATTTATTTAGTTGGCACTTATTTCCAAAATAAATCAAGAGACAGCACTAATAATAACTAAAAATGGAATTTACATTAAGAAATCATATTCACGGAAGCGTATATATTTCTTAGAGAAATGCGAATCTATAATCGCCAAACATATTATCACCAACCATTGCTTAGAGAAAATTATTATTTATATAATAATTAATATGTTTCTAAACTATTTACAAAGATTCAAATTTCTTTATACAATTATAGTAAATGAAGTTTTATAATCAGTCTAAATGTGATAAATTCACAATATTATCAAAATCTTTTTGGTCGAAGAGGACGTTTAAGGAGAAAATGCATTAAAGGAAAATTTCATAAAGTTGATGACAACTTCACAAAAAAAATCGTAATAAATAAATTTGATTGATGAGTCAATACATCATCATCTAATCCATCTATGATACGCGTAGGTTACGTGTGGCATTGATAGATTAGATAATTTATTTGCAAAAAAAATTATTATAAATCCGATTTAGACGAGAATAAAGTACGTGACGATTTTTATACAAAACAATGGTGTTATGTGGCATTTTGGACAACAAAATTAGTTTCTACGGTTATGGGACGCGAATATTTTATGTCTTTGAAATATTAAATTTGAAAAATTCATTTTTCCTACAAGTTACTCTAAATTTCAAATATGGATTTTATAGTAAATGTGGGTAAGATTGTGCACTGAATATTGAAAGTAGTTTAATCAAAAATTTGTTTTTAAAGTATGTAGTATTGTTGTAAATCTTCAATACGCCTAGCCCTAGCTAAAGTAACCTATGTATTTTTGCGTACTCTAGCTAAAATGTAAAACTAGAAAAAAAATGTTCATTATCATTATTACTCAAACCCAGTGGTAATGGATTTAAGTGAAACATCATTTCGCGCATCTCCCACTTGAAAATGAAGCCATTTTTACCTAATAGTCATTGCTTATTTTTATCTTTACTTAAATATGTGATTTTGTCTTGCATATAGAGTAATTTCCAACATTTTTGTAATATTTGCTATGCAAAACTTCTCGGAAGCAAACTTTTCAAGGCAAAATAATGAGTAATGATCCTATTAATCCCGAATAAACCTAGGCCATGAACCTTAGTTAAAATAAATTCTGGAAACATTTTTTTCTTTTACTGTATATGGCATTTTAATTCTCTTTATTCATACTAACTATCACATGATTTTACATTAATGCATTGCATTCTTACATACGGAATGTACCATTAATACATTACATTCCTTCGTACCGAATATGTTAAGTATAGTATCATACCGAATATTTTATAGTTTTTTCGGCAATTCTAATATAAATGAACTAATAACTGGAATTAAGACAGCATTAATATGGATATCCCTAATTAAATATTTGTTTTGTCATTGATCGTTTTATTACATCAACTAATAAAATGATAGCCCGCAATGAAGAATTACTTTGGGCTGGCAAGTGTAACATATTACATTGTACCTTATAACTTACGCCATGTTAAATATATATTAAAATAAAATGCATATATTTATGATATATTCTGAGTATTACTTAATTACGGTCCTTACATATAACCATAGTAATGGTATTGATATGGCAGTTATGTTTCTTTACTATATGCCCACGGTTTGTAAATAAACTTTCTAATATAGGAAAATATTCAGTTTTTTACTTTTACCTCCAAAATTCCTTCTCAGTATAAAACTAAAAACAATAGGTACCAAATATGGACTACAACGAATAGTAATTTTTAGTGTCAATCCAAGAAGTTTTTTCTTAGTTTTTGTAGGACATGGATTTAAAATTTCGCCATCGTCTCACCCAAGGCCGAAAAGAATTTCTGAACTCGAAAATTCATTAGTTTTTTTTTGTTTTGCTAGAAATTATAAAATAAAAAGTCCGCATCAATGAAATGCTCCCTTCAGATTTAATTAATCTTGGAAAGAGCATATGTATATGTACATTTACAGACAGACTCCAATGTAATTCACTCACTATCCCCTCCAGGATACTACCGTCTCTTCATTCTGATTAAAGCATATTTTTAGGGTGTATTAAAAGTAATGATCGTCCAAGACTGAGAATTTAAAATTAAATCAAGTTTGGCTTTCTTAGGTGAACTTGTTAACCAACGAAATAAAAGAACATGCAGATTAAAAGGTTTGGTAATATTGAACATGTTACTTTACGATAAAACAAGTTAGACATTTTTAAAAGATTAATTAGAAGTACAGTTACATTTTTTTTAAATAAATTTACGTAAATTTTTAAATGAATATATTTCTTTTATTACAGATGCGCAGAAGCTAAACTGGTAATTTATGAGAAATATATTTGAAAATAAATTACATAATATCATATTTTTGATGATTACTGAATGGTTCGATTACGTTGGTCTACCAATTAACCACAAATGAATATCACATATACAATACCACGAATTAATTTCCCCAGCCTTTTTTAAAATCTATTAGAAAGCATTGATGATTTTGGTTTAAGGTAAAGAATTATTTTATATTACAAAATATGTCATTAAATTGGATGGAAAATTTTCTTAGAAATTTAATTTCTGCCTTTAATCAAGGTAATGTGTTTAAAAATTTAAAAATTTAACGAAATAATACGGTAAAGTAATCGGAAACGTCAGGAAAAGAGATTATAACAATATACACAGCGGTGAAATAAGCTTTGCATTTGAAGGGTCGAAATAAGGAATTAAATATTTCAGTTGACTACCGGCTCTATGAAATGACATAAATCTCTCAACAATTTAAGCACATTCATTTATGCAGTGATATGAAATTGATTTTTCTATAGATTTGTTAAACAAACTATATTTTTAATAGGTAAACGTGCACATATAACTGGATTTCTATTATTTCTCTATAAAATTTACACAACATTAACAACTTAAAATGGTATTTTTTTATTACACAGTAACTCTAATAAACACATTATGAAAAGTTATATTATTTTCCGCTACATATGAAAGTGAAGCATTCCTAATTTCGACTGTGATTTTTTTCAGAAACAGTTGTGAATTGCCGATAGTTCCTTCACATTTTCTACCTAGTTTGAGACCCAGAACCCCACTTATGAATAAATCACTCAATAAATCGGATGTTGTCACATCTGCACATTAGTGTAACAGAACGTGTCTACTGTTTTCACAGTTGGTTCTGTGCTAATCGCAAAATTGATTGATTTTTTCGAAAACTATTAAGGATTACTATATTTCCTTTATATTTTTACCCGGTATAATTCAGAGAATCACATGTAGGAATAATATCCAGATCTTTATATATATTTATATATATATATATATATATATATATATATATATACATATATATATATATATATATATATATATATATATATATAATATATTTGTTAAGGGACCTTAAATAATAATTTATCCTTAAACTTATTAGTCAGATAACTATATAACTATCGATGTTAAAGTCATAATTTTATTCCTTAAAATTCCCTACTCTATATACAGATTTACACAAAACGGTTAGAAATTGGTTAGAAAATGTAATACAAAGAAAAAACCACAAAATAAAATAAATCGAAATATTTCGATTCAATATCACTCTGAGCAATGGTCAATCGCAAATTACAAAGCAACTCGCTAAGTTCACTCGTTGTTTGGTCCATCCAAGCAGTTAATGAAGCAGGTATTGGATTAGCAATACCGGGTAAAAGCGTACCTAAGAGAAACAATCTATTAAATGATGAATACAGTATTTGTAATCGAATTCTCCACAATTGCTGTTCGAATAATTGAAAGTTTGAATTAGTTTTGTAGCTTGATTTGGATTGACGATTCAAGAAAAAAATATGAGGAAAGATATTCTTAACAGACATGCAAGAATATGTAATTTTAAGGATCACAAACATAATTTTCATTTGTGCTATTTGTATAACAGCTTTTTCCACTCTGCTTTACTTATTTTGAACTTATGTGCGAGAATATTTACACTTTAAAACATAATTTTGCCATTATTGCACAAGTGAGAAGAAGGAACATAAAACTGACCAGTTTTATGATCCTTAACATTATATTTCTTTCAAAGATTATATATTGTATTATTTGGTTTTAATTATGAGCAAACCAATAATCGGAAAGTTTCCACGCGTTTGTTGTTTGTCAACGATTTAACCAAAGAAAATTTATTTTATCGATAAAAGTAAATTTTCTTTGGTGATTATATTTGATATTACTTTGCCATCATTATCACTTTCAGAAATTTAACAGCTGAAAGCTCTAATAAACCAACACCGCTCAATATCCTGAAATATTTTGCTTCATTTGCTTTCAAACATAAAGTAAATGATGCTTTCTTTAAGGAATTTCTTCCTAAAAGGCAACCTTTAATAACGTATAAACTTTAACCAAATGATTTTTATTTTTTGTCGTCGACTGATTTAAAAGTTTTAAACCCGTTATGATTTAATAGTAAATAACGATATGCATTATAAAATTAAATATTTAATACTTAAATATTTAATTTCATTGAAATTTAGATTAGGAGAATGTAGATTGTAATGTCTTGTAAAGTAGTAGTAAAGTCTTGCATATGTAAATTTCACGTACATCACGAATGATGAAATTTCATAAATTTCCTGTGAATACTTTGTGAAAGGTAAATTCATCCTCGTTCTTTATCATAAAAACTGATTCAAATTGCATCTAGTTTTACAGGTTTCTACGTTAATTTACTTGCGATTGAAATCATGTCTTATTTCAGATCTTTCTATTACATTAAAGTCACGACCAAGTAAAGGCAGTAAGTGCGAATGATTTTTTTAATAAGCAAATTGTTTTTAATTTTTTAGTAATTAAGTTTATTGTCTTGTGGTAGAAACTGTTTATCATATTATTTTTTATATGTCATAAAATGACACACACCCGAGTTACATTCCTCAAATGTGAAAACTTCATAAAAATAACAGGGTGCTGAATTTGTAAATCAGTGTGATACGTGGCTATATCATCATTGCCACATTGCATCTCGTAAAAACCTTCGAAGCGTAGAAAGTTAAGTATAAAATTTCATCTAATGTAACTAAAAGTATATTTATGTAAGAAAGACCGTAAAGAAATGAAATTGCATTTTGAGAAAAAAGGCAAATTATAATACAAATTAACGTTGTTCCATAAAGCACGTCAGAGCTTAGTATATGTTTATGTGTTTGTAAACAGAATGCTGCTATAAAACATTTAACTGAAAAGTAGTCGAATAAGAAAGTTTTATGCATATAAAATTTTACTTCCGTGTAATATTAATTAGTCTACTTTACCGTTTTTATCTTACCGTTGTTGTTAAAATAACGGCAAAGAAATTTTTTATTTACATTTATGTTTCGCCTGAATATTTTTTTGCTCTACTTTTTACGGCTTCAAACGCTTTTAGCAAATGCTCTGAATGACTCAAAGATAGGCCCATTCCCAACCAAGTCACGGTAACTAAAAGTATCACGTCCTAAGGAACCGTATGAATCTACTCTATTATTTCGACGCATTCTCTGCAACAAAAATCTACGCGTATTGTTGCTCCCCACAGTCAAACAAAATGTGTTCCGGGTCCTGCATCTCAAAACCACAGGTACAGACCGGGCCATCTCGTAATGCAAATTTACATAAGCTTGCGCACAAGGCGCTATATCCCGTTAGGAGATGCGACGTAGAATAGTCAATTTTCAGCCAGGTCTTCTGGACTTGCTCGAAAATACTCGGGAAAACAATCTAGTTGTCTTGCCTTTGGAGATTGGCGAAGATTATCTATAATGCCAGTGAGCACAGACAATCTCAAATGTGTGTCGCTTCCTGGAACTAATGGATTCATCTAATTGTAATTTAAAACGCATGGGTCCTCCTTCAAAATCCCTTTCTTTAGCCAGTTCAAAATTTGCTGCCCGTTCCAAGATTGCAAGATCAGCGGGCAAGAAACCTGCCAAAACTGGTAACGCATCCATTGAGCATATTCTACAAGCCTTAGTTAAAGCCATAAACGGCGCACGTTGTGATTTCAGCACGACCCTTCCAACCTGATCAATCCCGACGCACCACGAGGATCATACCGATGGTGCACAAGTCAATATACCAAGGTTTATTGCCGTATACATCAGCTTGAAGGTCGAGGTATTCAGCCACCAGCTAGCCCTGGCAAGCCGAGCCATGCCACGAAAAATCACACTCGTCCTCTGGCCAATGTACAGCGCCTGTGGCAAGAAGCTTTGCTTAGAATCGAGGATCATACTCCAGTACGCAACTTGATTCCGCACACCGATCCTGGCCCCTCCTATACTCACAGACCCTTAAAGAGGACAGCCTCAAATTTATGAGGGGTAAAGCTAAGCTTATTCTTTGTGCCTAAGTCTAGTAATCTGGCGAGGGGGTCCGACGCCCGGTTCTCTAGTTCTCTACGGTTTGCTCCTCCGACCAAAAATAGAGTATCATCAGCGTACGAAATGGTATCGCATCCCTGAAGGGGTATTGCAAGTATACCATCAAACATGACATTCCACAGAATCGGCCCAAAGACCGAGCCCTGCAGGCAGCCCCTAGTCAACGGTTTCCTTACTTCCATATCCCCTTCCCGCAAAAAGATAAGCCGATCGTAGAAGTAGTTACTTAAAATCCGGTGGAGGTCCACCGACATACCCCGGAACTCTAACCTGATCAAAATGGCCGACCACCAGGCATTATTGAATGCCCCGGAGATGTTCAAGAAAACAAAGATATATATAGATATTTATATTTATAAAGCCACGCATCTACCCAGGACAAAGCGGCAGATGTTGTATCTATTGTGGACACACCAGGCTTAAAAGCGAATTGCAAGGATGACCCGGCGAACGAGATAATTGCAACAGCAAGGGCGCAGTTAAAACACTTTCAAGTAATTTACCGAAAGCCGGAAGGAGATTAATGGGTCTATAAAATTTCGGATCACTAGGTGATATCCCATCACTCTTCGGGATAACTTTTAGTTTCCCCACTTTCCAAAATCGTCGGGAAGTGACTCTCCCGCGAACATTGGTTGAATACCGCAAGAATCTCGAACACCGCAAGGTCGTTAAAGTGGTTTGGAGGGCCAAACCGCCTTGACCTTGTTATCGATGCTATCAATATCTGACAGTTTGTCAACGATAGTATCCAGTTCTGAGTGTTATATCTCTGGGTCAAATCTACACGATGAAGATAAACTAGAATTAATTCTGATACGCCTTTGCTCAACGGTATCGAGATTAGGGTCATTGTCAGGAAAAACAGTGGCTAATAGATACTCTAAGGTTACGCGTGTAATCCTGTTTTTCCCAGAAATTGGAAACTCCTATATATGGGACCCACGGGGTTAAAATTACTTAACAGGGTCACAAATGTTCGAAAATGGAAGCCTAGCCCACTTAACCTGTCTATTATAGTTACACTGGGCAAGTGATAGAGCCACTATAAATTACGTATTTGTGAGCCTCTATAAATTACGTTGACTTTTAGCATGTTGGTAGCATCGTCACTTTCTTCCAAAATCCCTTCGTAGAGTTTCTAGAGTCGCTTTCCACCAAGGGTGATTTTTCTTCGTTGGGTCCGGACGGGCCTTACCCGACTTTTTTGATATTCCACGGCCATCTCATTTGGACAAACTACTCTTTGTGAGACTTTGGTAAAAAAGACAATCAGATCGCTGAAATAATTCATAATAATCTCCGCTCCTTGAAGTGTTGAGATCAGAACCGTTATCAGGGAAGATTGATTTCAGAAGGAATGATTTCCGAGGGTCCCGTGAATATCTCTGATGTAACTCCCATCCGTACTCTTATGAGCGCTGAAAACAAAGGGTTTCAATGGGATCTGCAAACCTCTTTATACGACTCTCCAGGGAGTAGAATTTCTTATATAGGTTATAAAATTGCAAAATGGGAGCACCTAGCCAACTTAACCTCTTTGTTATAGTTACACTCGGCGTCTACTAAAGCCGCTCGGCGAGCCTCTATTATAACCCAACCCGTTCCGTGGTACTTAGCACGCTAGTAGTTATGCATTTTCTTCCTATAATACCGTTGTAGAATCTAGAGGTTGCTGCTGCACCAAGGGTTCTTTTTTAATCCTTCCTTGGAACTGATAATCACCCTATCCAGAAACACAACGAACATTACATCATGAAAATCTAGTAAGAAGGACGCCGAATTCTAACTGCAACATAAAACAGTGACACTGGCACGAATTTTACTGAATTGTAAATATTTTACACAATTTGATTTCTTTAAACGACCACTGCCGTGGGGGCAGTGCCTATGGGTTGTAATCTGGCGACCATCTTATATATAAGGCTTGCAGTATAGGGGTCTTGGTTTAGCGGTCGTCCGATTTCTGCAATGGACACGGCAACCTTTGGCATAAACGATGTTGTTTGCTATAACTCGACTACTGCATTATTTGCAGAGACAGTCAATGCAAGTAATGTGAATTCACCGCCTCGTGATTATTGCGTTGGATGCAGCGAACTTGAGCGTAAAGGGCACAGTCGTCCGTAAAAATTACAAAGATTTTATAATTCTTGTAATATATAAGGTCATAGCTTTTTAATTTCCAGTGTATAAATATATTTTTGAACGAATCTCCATCGAATCAACGTTTACCTCAAGAGTCACATTCCGCCGACTAAATACTTTCCGTTTCTATCAGCTCGTGTTCAGTTATATAGTCTGTGCCTTTTTCTGTTAGGGCGTTTTTACTCGTAACATTCAGATTGACGAGAGTCACTACGATTTCTTATTAGAACGTAAGCAATAAAGTATTTATTTGTTCTATTTACTCTTTTTTTGTCGGTAGTCTTCGTTGTGCGAAACTGTACATGAATATGCAAAATATTTATGACCTGTTTTCCGACCAATTATATTTAACATGTTGCGTTCTACTCTTTCACGCCGTATAATATGCGCAATGCTTCTCTGTGTCGCACCTATATTTATTACATACTATTTTTTACATTTCAAATCCGCCAACAGTTATTCATGAACAATTTTTCTCAGGTAATCTTATACCACCGTGTTCGTAATAAAATTATCTTTATTTTGGTATATGATTAAATACACAAGCATATGGATGCAAACAACTAGTATCAACTCTCTTGTTTATATCTTTTAAAAAAATAACTTTTATATGCTCTGTATAATTTTTGCTTTCGATTTTTTAATCAATTAAATTCGATTTTTAATCACATAAATTTGCAAGCAAGTGAGTCCAATATTAAAAAAAATTGATTTCAGTATTTTTAATTCAGGGTAGATACATTTCTAAAGGTAATCCACTCGCAATATGTTTTTTAAATATGTTTTATAAAAAAATACTTTTCATTCCGTAAATACAATAGATGGGTGCAGGAAGACCTTAGTTGGGACCTTGTACTAAAGGTTGTATCAGGTAATGTAAAACCACGAAATTTTTTTTAATATAAAATTAAAATGATTGAATGAATGTCCAATTCATTCAATTATTCTATGGAGAAATCCTTTCATTATAACATCGGATCTTTTTTTATTTTAATCTTCATTATTTTATTTTAAGCCATTTCTTCATGACCGAATTCTCCTCACATATTTTTATTGGACTGATTTCTATGACTTTTTGTGCAGTGAGAGCTAAAGAGAGCTTGTAAAGCGTAGTGGTCATTTGCAGAAGATACATGAGGAGTGCAATTTAGCAGTTAGGAAAACCGAGAGGCAACCACTCTCATAAAAACGAGCGCCCTTAAGCTGCGCGATTGTGTCTCTAATAGGAAAGAAATGCACCTTCACAACTCATTATAATAGGTTATGTAGTTTAACATAATTCTCTATCGAATTAATTATTTTAACGCTGTACTATATACTCACACACAGAATCAGAAATAAGTGTATATTCTCTGAATACGTGCTAAAATCATATTCTACCCTCTCCACTAATAAAATTTATTAAATAACTGAAAAAACTTCAAAAACTAAAGTTACAGAATGGATTACAAGCTACAAAATTTTAGATATTCTAGTACATAGAAAGTAATAAAACAGTAGGAGTAATGCAAAGAGAAAAAATGCTATTAGAATAAAAGCCATATTAAAAAATTAAGCCTGAATTTGGAAACTGCAAAAAGTTATGGTATACGCCCAAAAATATCAATGTAAAAATGAAGCCTTTTTCTGTAATATAATATTTTCCTTCACTGATGAGAGAATTGAGTTCGAAAAGGCTACCAGCTTCTAATGTTAATTTAAAATTTATTTATTTCTTCATTTTATCATTCATAATTTTATTATACATGGTTAGTTCGGAGGAATGTCCCCCAATGCATTACGTATCGCACTTCTTTGGCTTCAAATCTTTTTGGTGAAAAAATAACATTCACTCTCCAATATTTAATTTTACTTAGCATTTCACTCCAAACGCAAATCTAGATAAAAATACACATGTCTTTTTTATGTTATAAATGAATGCAAAATTTCCACACACATCTATTTCTATTTTGTTTTTAAGTTTTTTCACTTCAAATGGAACCACAAAACCCTTAAAAGATAACTCACTCACTGTCACAAACAGACATACAAGTATTTCTATTTGTAACAGCTCATATTTTCAAAAACCGTTTGACATTGAAACTTGAAATTTGACGTAGTAATATATGATATAAACGCGCAAATTTTAAACTTTAATATTAAAAGGTTGAAAATTAAAACATAAATTTTACATTTAATTTTTTTTATTCCTTTGGACGTGTTTATGGTGTCACTATTGATTTAAAAATAATTATTTTTTGTACATCAAAAATAAAAACCAAAAAATATTGTTTTCCATGTCAATAATAATGATGAATAAATAGAAGTGATGCTGACCAAATCAAAATATTTTTTTTCTTCTGAAAAATAAAAAGTCACCTAAGATAGTTTTATTATATGAAAGTAGGTACAAACGATTTCGTTTCGCTTTATTATAATAAAGACAATACTCATAAATTTTCTCGTCACATTTACAAGACATATTCATGCTTTTAACATTTAAAGAATTACAAGGTTCTGGTAGTGCCGTTTGACTCCGAAGTTTCTCTCAATAAAATCTGTACGGTATTAAAGTTTTAACTCAGTCTTCATGAATTTGTTAATGTTTAAGTTACTTCGTAAATTACCAGGATTTAATAATTAGAATCTGTCATAAAAACGATTCATGATAGCATAATACAATTAATAAAATATTATATATGTTACAGGAAATAAGATGCCAAAAAATATTATTTTAAATAACATCAAGTGAGAAAAGGCAGCCAAGCTCTTATAATGCTTTTGCTAGGTGCTAAGTGACTAAGAGAATTGCGTCTAAATTTATTGAACGTGCATTTATCACAATATTGTACTTAACCGCCATGAATAGTTTTTAGATATTTTTCGCTTTAACAATGAATATCACATAAATTCTAATATTTATATAGATTTTATCATATTATAAAGTCATAGAGCTATAAGAATTATTTGCATTTTTGAATTTTTTCATTTTCCAACAATTTATCGACTTGAAGTTTGGTAAGTAAACCATAATTAGTAGCGTATTTAGAGCAATAATTTAACAATAATAAATGAAGATTATGGAAAATTTTTGTCGTTATTACGGTTTTTATTATAATTTGTAGGGGAAAGAATATTTTTTTAGTTGAAGGGGAAATAATATTTTTTAGATATTTAGAAAGCAAGACACGATAACGCATTTCCACAAATGAAAAGTGCATAAGAAAAGGTGAAAAACGACATACGACATAGGACATACATACGATTATAAACATCTATTAAGTTGACATCGCATTGTTCGATACAATTAAGAGGATGATATAGATAATAATATCGAAACAATATAGCCCATTAAACAATATATGAAAAAGTCATGTTTGAAATATGCAGATGATAGTAGTTTGTTTTAATTTTTGCAGGAAATGAGTGAAATGCTGCAAATTTTTGAAATGCTGCAAATTTTGTTATGCGTATATTGATTAATCGGAAAAATTTAAACGGTGCTATACCTCAAATAATTGTAATAAGTAGAAGTTAATTTTCATCTATTTAGAACTCGAATTTATTTGGATTTTTTTAATTATACACCGGGTTTGTACTTAAGAATAAACGCATATGAGTACTTTTATGTGACTTAAATGTATTATAAATCATTATTTTTTTCTTTCTCTCAAGAGTAGTGAAAATTGTTTTTTTTATTAAACTTTTGTAACTGAAACTTTCGGACGAAAATATGTTATTTTATTTACAATTCATTTTGTTGACTATTTGTTTACAAGCAATTGGTTGTAATCCTTTCCTTGCAAGCACCACCAAAACAGATGTTAATAATTTTCTCTCCCTGATCATCCACTTTGTCTTGTGTTTGATCTTTCTATTGATTAAGAGCACTGAATTTCTGATGTCAATATAAAGACAGAAACAGTGTCCTACGAGTCCAAAGTTACAAAGCGGTTAGGAAAAAGTCATATTTTTAATAAAAAAGTTACAGTTGATATTTTTTTTTAAAAATGGCTTAATAATTATAATAACACTATTTTAAGAAAAAAATTAAAAATCATACGTATTAAAGATTTATTATTACGCAAAATTATTATTATTGAATGAGATACCCGCGTATTTCATTAGTATTTTAGTTTTTTCAATATTTTATTAACAACTAAGCTTACAAAACGATGTCTTTTTCCTAATTGTGACGTATATATGACTCCTTTGTACAATTTTCGTTCGTAGATATATTATTGTAGATAGACATATTATTGCAAAAAAAATTAAGTCCCGTTCCTCTTTACTTAATTTTTTCAATTCTAGGCGCTCATACGAGATTATGAAAAGTTACATGAAGTGACATAAAGTTTCGTGAAGTTATTCATGAGTTTTATTGTATGGAGGTTAAATGAAGTGGTAAAATGTAGTTACATCAAATGTGACAAAACTTACATCCTGGCTACGGTGGATATCAATAGGCAAAAGCAGGCAGCGCCCATTATTTTGGAGCCACATATTATTCTACGACGCTTATCGGCGGTTCAAATTAATCAATTTTTACAGAATATATAGTCATTTTCAAAATAATTACAGAATATATAGTCATTTTCAAAACAGTATGTTTATTCTTTGCATTGCACCTTATATATTTTTCTAAATAAGTATTTTCTTATATATGTAGTAAATTCAGTCTAATGCCCTAAAATGCAACTAATATTTTGGTCGCGAAGGATTCTACCTATCTTAGAAATATGGGGTTCATTTATTTTAAGAAATATGTGTCATTTTTTGCATCTCAAAAACATTGCAAAACTGGAATTCAGTAATCTGTGTAATGAGTTGGAAGTTTTCTCATCTGCCTTCATTATCTATGGGATTTAAAAAATATATAATTATTAAAAAAAATTGCTATTTAATCAAAATAAATTAATAAAATATAAAAGCAAAGAGTACGAAAAAAATTACATCATATCTCCGTCGATAGCAAGCAAACAAAAGCGGACGTCGCGAAGCGATCAGTTTCTATAAATTGTATGAAAATAGACAAAAATTTCGAACGGAAAATGGTTAATATTGTCAAAAAGTTTACTTCAATTGTGGAAAAAAACATACTATCTAAAATGTTCATTTTCTCTATATTATTTTTTGGCTTAAGAACTTCTAGAATACCTGTACATTTTCAAATCATTATATCTAAAAGATGGGTATTCACGCATCTTCTGGGAATTCTCCCAGAATACAATTCCGAATATTTTTTGTGTTACTTCCCCATTGATTGCTCCATTTATTTAAAAAAAATAGGACAGAAACTTTTTCCATATTGTACCTTTTGTATTTTTCTAACCATGTCTATTTTCCTTTTTGTTAAATTTATTTCAATTTGAGTTTGATAGCCCAGATGTCATGTGATGTTTTGGCCGTATTTTGAGTGCCTATCTTTATAACATGGAAGTAATAAGTTCTTCAATATTATTTTTATTGACCTCTGGCAATGTACTTCTATGGCGAAAATACTACCAGTATTTAATAAAAAGCAAAATTAAAAATTTTGAAAAAGACTCACGACGAATGTAATCGTAATTAAGAAAACGATTAAATATTTTTTTTGGAAACCCCTTGACTAATAGAAAGTAAGAATTTAATAATGTAATTACAAACCCAAGAAAACTCTTCGGGGCTACCATTGCCACTTTTGTTCCCAATATTAATTATATTGTAGCAGCATGGAAAGCTATTTGCTCACCTAAGAGAATTTCAATTAGTAAAGAACTAATAAAACTACAATATTTTAGGCGGATTTTATTGGGTTTGTAATTGTATCAATAGGTTGTTACTTTCTTTTAGTCGGGGGGGTTTTAAAAAAAAAAAATTAAACGTTTTTCAATTACAACGACCACATAGCCGGGGTTTTTTCAAAATTTTTAATTTTGCTTTTTATTTTATACTTTTTTGTTTAAAACGTTTATAAAGAACTGTGTCTAAATCGGTCAAATCATTTTTGTGATAAATGGAAACTTTTGTTTGGAGCCAAATGTTGCAGCGCCCCCCGGGGGGATAACACTGTAACACCTATCTAAAAACCATAGCCGATTAGTTCCAAATATTTTGCAGAAAACGGTGTCTAAATCGGTCAAATCGTTTTGGAAATAAATGGAAACATTCGTTTGCAACTAAATGTTGCAACGCCAATTGGTGAGCTAACACTATAACATCTATATAGGAATGACAGCCTATTAGACCCTAATATTTTACCGAAAAACGTGTCTAAATCGGTCGAACCATTTTGGAGACAACTAGGAACATTCGTTTACAATAAAATAAAATGTTGCAACTCCCCTTGGTAAGCTAACACCGTAACAGATATTTAAGAATCATAGCCAATCACAAACATACCACATAAAACCGTATCTAAATCGGTCAAGCCGTTTTGGAGATAAATGGGAACATTGGATTGCACACACAAACAAACAAACAAACAAACATCTATTTACTCTTAATGCACACACCTCGTCCGATCCGTAGTGGATAGAAATATAGCAGATCGGTGACTCTCATAAAGACCTATATGAAGAGAGTTATCTCAAGATTGTCAAAGCAGAGTGGATGAACAATGGTCTTACATGAACTATCTATGAATACGACAACGACAACAAGGTTAATATAAAATTGACAGTTCTTCCAAACATAAAATATAATTTCTTCTATATTTCATTGCACTGTACTAAACGAAGTTATATAAATGAAGCAAAGGTTACAGTTTTTGATTTAAAAAAAGGAATTTTGCTTTTAATTTACTTTTTTTCTTTTCTCTTACTTTATTTTAAACTTTATTTATGTTAAAACTCTAAAGGACCTTTTATTAAACTATTCATCCTTTAATCTAACTTATAAGTCTTAGTTTTAATTGGCTTTCAGTTTATGTGCTTAAATTAAATTACTTTTTAAAGAAAAATAGAAATATTTTTCTATTAAGAAATACATATATTTTTCTATTAAGAAATACATATATGACAACAAAATAAAATTCATGCTGAGCTATGTGATATTTGTGAATACATCATATTTTTACTTAACATAATACTTATAATGTTTAACTCACTATAAATTAAGGATTATAGTTTTTAACAGTTAAATGATAGAATGTCATGAATTGTTCATGAATTGTTCAACTGCAAAGAGAAGCAACATATTGCAGGTCTGTTTATATTAAAAACCCATTACGATTTCCCGTGAGAGGGATGCAAATAACTTTCACTTTTATCCAGTCTTAGCATAAATTTGCGAATCTTATTCGTACAGACGTTGCACTCTATTTTCGTCAAGCAGTCTCTGTTGTACTCAGCTTTCCTCAAGATTCGTGCTGGAAAAATTGTATTTAAATTTTATCTTGAAGCATCGACCCATGTCCTTGTGACCGTAAACTAGTTGGGCACATTTACTAATGAAATTTAAAGATATTAAATCACAATAACTCCTTTAATAATTATCTATTAAAATAAGCCAAACAAAAATAGCCAGAAAGTAATTAAAAAGCCAAAAAAATTGAATATGAATCGTTTAATTTGAATTAAATTTAGCTCTTCCTTTTATGTATTTATTTCGAAACTATATAAAACGACTATACCAAAGCTGATGAATACGTTGAAATAAACAAAACTGTATTTCTAGTTATACTTTATAAACAATATGTTTATACTCATTCTGTATCATTTTATAATCATACATTTTTTTAAAGTTGTCAGTTATTCAAATTGATTTTACTTATCACCAGTTATTCAAAAGATAGAAATATGGTTAACGATGTTCAACCATCTTCATTAAGTACAACCATCTTCATTTTGTTTTTTTCAAAACGCTACTAAAGTTATTGCGCATAAAAATGGTTTAACTTCTGTTACGTATCGATTGAAAATATCAACCGAATAAGAATACAAAACTGTTGTTTGTCATAAAAATAATATTGTACCTAACTTATTTATTTATTTTCATAAAAAATAAACTTCCTTAAGTTTTTGAAATTGCAAGCATTCTTAGTGAAAAATGGACGCAAAATAAAACGACGCAATTTATATCTGTTATTAACAAACTCGACGGGTAAGTATCAAATATTTAATTTGTCTGTATTGTTTTCGTATTTAAAAGACGAACGTTTCAAATTTATTTGCTGTCTTTTTTAATTTTTTTTTATTTTCCCTCGTTATTTAGTATGTAAATTATATTTTCCCTCGTTATTGAGTATGTAAAATATATTGCGGATCTCATTTTCCATTACTTATTTTCATTTTAAAACATTACCATTTTATTTAGCTTTCTCAGAATCCTAAATAACAATGAAATTCTATTATATAATATTTACAGAAGAGTCATGGAAGGAATATTAATTTTTAACATTGAAATTTGATTAGGAGTAATCACAGAAAAGCGAAGAGAATTTTTCCTTTCCTCTAAAGAGGTTTTCATGTCATTAAGTATTCTTCAATTGCCGAGTCACTTTAAAAGCATTTGGGCCATTATTATTTTAATATCCATTAAGCTCTTCCTCTTGCATTTTTAAATTTTTTTTTTCATAAAAACATTCCTTCCATTAGGATATTTAGTAGCTCATCAAGTTCAAATGAGAAAATGTTTTCCTCTCCATCTACCTGAATATTTTTGTAAAAGCAACAAACTAAATATCAGTAAATATCATACACGCATTGTCGGCTTAAAGAATAGCTTGAGACTTTTAGAAGCTCTAAATTTGAAGACCATAGCTTCTAGAAATTTTATTTATATTATTTATTTACAATTTGATTTGGAAAGAAATATCAACTCAAAGTCTCCAATTGATTTTTTCGTTGACACGAATAAATCAATTGGAGATTTTGAGAAATGTCCGTATGTACGTTAATACGCAATTTTCGTGCGCTTTTTATGGCTTCTCAAAATTTAATGGAATAGTCAGTGGAATTCGTCGTGGAAAAGAAAAATGGCTGTTGCATTGCATTGCTATCGTTATTGTGGTTACGTTATTTTACAGTTCAGGAACTTTTTAATCAGTAATTTTTGAGTGTCAAGGAAGCTGGTGCTATATAGTTCCGTTCTGATGAATTCTCTTACCTTAATCCATTCCAGTACCATTTATCCCGTTTTTTCAATAAAGCCTAGATTTAAGTCTCGTTCTGCTTATTCAGCGAAGGTGCCACATCTTTATAGTCTAAGCCCGACTCAAGCGATTAGAAATTAGCGTCCACGACTCGTAAGAATCGGAAGGTAGGTAGAGCTGAATTGCCTGGGTACTTCACGATTCTCTGTCCTCGGAACAGACAGATCATATAGACATATGATCTGTCTGTTCCAAGGTTTAATTTAATCCTAGGTTTAAATTCTGTTCGATTTTTTCGTTTGTACTGACTTTCCGTTGTGTGACGTTTCCTTGTATAGACGTTGAAATTATTCTCTGCTGTTGACTATTTTGTCTTTTTTATTTATTTTCAATCCTCGTTTTATCAGTTCTTCACTCCACACATTCGTATTATGCTGAAGATCTGCTCGATTTCCGGCTATTATAACCACACCACTTGCATACCACAGTTAACATTCATGTATTAAATGGTTGTGTGCTCATTTAAATGCAATACAGTTTTAATATTTGGTTATTGCTCGGAATTTAGTCATTTAAATAAATAATTTTTTTCTTCTAGAAAGGTTGAATTTTGATTTGAAGAACTTGATATGGTGAGAAATAAGATAATAACACGAATAACACATAATTTATGTACAAGCATATTGCGTAACCAACGTATGATTTAAGTCTATTAATTCTTCTTATACTAAATCGACAATTTTCACTCATTAGTACGAGTATTTTTCGATTCCATTTATACATGTATTAGAAAATTTTATTTTTGGTGAAACTTATTGTTAGACTTTCCCTAAGGCCGCTCGTTTAGTGTTACTCGTCGTGTAAAATTTGACACTCCATAAATTCGGCAATATTAAACTCCCTCCATATTTTTCCTTCGTGTTTAGAGTTGCGTTTCATTTAAAGTAATGCCCTTAATGAATATTCTTCTAACTAAAAGTATTACTTAAAGTCGGAGTGTTATTAATAGAACTAATTTGTATTTTTCCTATTCTACGCAAGCCATGAAAATAATTTGATACCTATCAGTTACTACGATAGATATACTGAATAGATACATATTCAATTTATTTCTGTAAACAATTCTCGCAAACTAATTACGAGAAAGGTTAATTGCTGGAAAAAATATATATAAATATAGTTACTTCAAAAATATAAGTCTATAAAGTCGTTGAAATCAATAAGCGTTACTTGTGATCCGATTTAAGTTCTTAAAATCTCATTTAAATAAGTGTGAAAGTAGTATTTAAAAAACCAAACAGTAGGTAAAACTAATTACTTATTTGGTACAATATAGTTACCAATATCAGCTATATTGGAATTTTAGAGGTAATATGTCTCCTATGTCGATAAGAAAATCACTAATTCGATAATAAATTAAACATCAAGATCCATGCAGTTATATTAACACCAGGGCAGCAAAGGTAGTCATAGAATTTAAATTTATTGACAAAAATAATTACTCTCTCTCTCATGCAGTCTGCTCATAAATAAGATATGAACATAGCGAGTATACATTGCGGGTAATTAGTAATATTACAAGCAACTGGCTGTGAACTTGACTGCACTACTTCTTTTATTTGGGATGTAAATATTATTTAAAACAGGCTTAATACATACTTTTATGTGAAAATAAATATCAAGGAGTATGTTTTTGTAAAATAGCAAGTCATAAAAATTATCTATCAAAAATTGATAAGATTCATATTTTGATATCAATATCAAGAGTGTAAATTCACTCTAGGTTTCACTCTAGGTCCGTAGAATTGTTTATGTTTCATTTATCGTCGATGCATAAAATCGCTCGTATCTGCTCCTAATATTTTATCTGTTACAAATATGGATTGGACAGAATTTATTTTATATTGATCATGGAACGCAGGGTATGCTCGTATAGCAACTCAGGCTAATTATCCCGAATTATTTCTCTGCGCATCCAATGGTCGATTAAATTAGCAAATTTTATATATGAAATTCTTAATATCGATTCAAGAGGGACAATTTTGATATGAAAGACGCTGGAATGATCCTCAACTCAAAAAATTTTATTTTTGAAAATATGGTCCGTCGTTTTATATAAGTGATTGAGTCGGTATATATCTCGTACCCAGCAATTTGTGATAAAGTATTAATAAATTTTGGAAAAGACAAACAGCAAAGCCCTCTCGTGTCGACGGCTCTTTCACGACAATATACATGTGTGCAATAAAAGTGAAAGAAAATAAACTTGAGTCATTATGTTTAAAGTAGTAAAAAAAAAATAAATCGGATATACACATACATAAAATACCAAATAGATTATATACCTAGATATGCAAAAGAATTTCAATATTAAACAATTCTTAAATAAATCCAAAGGACTTATATTTACTCTTTCTTGCATTCTAATTATTTAAAGGATAATAAAAAAAGCTTAAATAAAATTCAAAATATTTAAAATTTTTCCAAGAGTTTAATATGTTAATTCACATATCAAATTGAATATAACTAAATAATCATCAAACGTTGTCTAAGTGATTATTTCATTTCGTAGCTATAGGAAGAGCATTATTGTAGTCCCCATTCGAGTTGAAATGCAATGATTGGTTTTGTATAAAATCACTTACTTATTTTGATTATTTATGAGAATAGACGTATATAGCATATCTGAAAAATAAATAGTTATATGTAACAAAAAATATGTATTGGATCTCTGCAATCGATTATTATTTAGTAATATCACAAGTCTATATCCCGTAATGTCCATCAATATTGGATATACGATAAACTTTTAGAAACACGTGCAGAAACTTATTTCACATCTTGACAATAGTGAGGATTAAGAGTAGACTATCGTCTATATTGAGTCGTTCAGTAGCAGCTAATAGAACTACGCAAGTTGAAGGTTTGGAGGTAGGCAAGTTTAAGTGTAGGAGTTCTATGGAAAAAGAATACCGCAAAATATATTTTCTAATAATATTAAACTATATTACGTTTTCAGATTTTCAACTCCTTGCACTCCGAATTGAAGATATTATTCCCAAGAAGAAATTTAAAATTTTTAAATTTCATACATATTGCATCAAAATACCACCTTTCATATTTATTCAGCAATTAAAAATGGAAATAAATTTTCTAATGTCAGAAAATATTTATTTTAGTTTTTACGTATAATTCTTCATTTTTATTTTTCATAATATTCATAAATAACAATTTTTTGTTACACAATTACTAAGTAGTATATTTTGGGTAACGTTACTCGACACAACTCCCATTGCCTATCCCCAATTTAAAAAAAGTTCTCATTTCTGCCACTTCGCTCTTATATTCATTATTATTATGCAAAACCCATAAATTATAATGCCAGCTCGAATGACAATGGAAACAATTAATTATATTTTTGTTAATATATTATGAAAATGCTAAAAGACAATTGAAAATGTAGGTTTTTTGCCTATATAAATATACTAAAATGTTTCATTGTCAGTAGTTTACTAGATATATATAAATAATTTAGTTCATTTTTACTTTCAGTAATATAGTCAATTTTATAAACGCCCTATTAATTACCAAGAGCAGAAAGTCAAAATTCAATGCCGTACGTCCCTGTTTTTGAATTTTATGTAAACACGTTAGTAAGCATTTCGCCCTATATTTTTGCTACTCGTGGATAAGCTCAATTAAAAACTCGGAAAGATTATTATAAAGTTGGTGTAACCAACAGTATCACGAAATATTTAAAATAATTATAATAATTAAATTCTCCCTAATAGGATGTCATCCGTAGACATTCGAGCCATTTCATGCTTAAGCAGAGCATATACCGATAGTGGGACATCATACTAATTATGTATACTAGATATACTTCTGCCATGTTATTCATTCCCATATATTCTATGTCTAAGATCTTTAGCCTTTATGACTCCTTACTTTACAATGTTTTAGACATTACTTAATTTGATTTGCCCAGCCATCTCTTCTCCTACCACTTTTTTTCCATATCTGACCACTCACTTCCCTCAAACAAATCTTTTCATAAAGATTTTATTTCAATTGAATTCAATTTTTTTTTAATTATAGTTAATTTACTTTTTCAATCACATCAAATATCTCTAAATAAAGCAAAAACTCTATTAGCATAACAATTTCTGCATTTATTTAAAGCGCTAATGTACATCTCGGAAATGATGTAGATTAATTATAGAAATCTTGCAGTGATCAAAAAATAAAATGTTACATTATGCCTACCTTAGAATGATCTAAGTATCCCGATTTTACTTACTTACAATTTTGGTAAGTAAGTAAGTATCTGGTAACAAATTATTGTTTATCTATTTGAAAATTTGATACTTCGTACAAATAAGTCAACATAAAAAATTAAATAAATAAGTAACGTCTTCACCTGGACGGACTTTCTGACTTCCATTTTTTTGACAGTCCACTGAGATTTTAAATAAGGACATTTAGCTTATGTGGGAAAAAAACGAGTATAAATATTTCATTAACCTCTAATTCATTAGAATAAATTATAATTGTAATTGGTTATAATTGAATTAGTTGTTTGATTTTTCACAACTAAATGAAACTACATATTTTCTTTACAAATTGCTCACCTGAAGATGATGTACAACGAAACTTAGGTTGTGGTAAAGGAATTTAAATAAAGTAGAAATAATACTACATCACGTAGTTTAATTTAGTGGTAAAAAATCAACTTATAATGAATTTCTACAAACCTAATCCCAAATATATTCAGTCAATTAATAGGTTGGGAGAATGAAATAATTGTTTTCATATTTTTTTTTTATTTCAATTAACAAACATTTAATGTAAATCAATTATAGTGTAATTACATAATCTTTATATTGAGTTCGTATTATATCACGTATTTAATAAAAAGTGGATATACCCATAACTTCAGAATACATATTATAACAATTAAAAAGGAAACTTTATTTAAATTAGTACAATTTGTATTGAAATGTGGAAAGAAACAGGCTCAGGATAAACGGATAAATGTTACATTTATGTTTTGTAAATACATCCTATGTACCACTCAATTCATACTAATAAAACTATAAAATGGGTACTAACTAATTCTATAGTTTTATTATATGTATATACAATAAAGTTTGTACAATTGAATTTAAACAGTCTCATACTAAACCAATTAAATTAATTAAATTATAAATATTTACAAGAAATTCAAATTACAAACAAAGTTTATAACAAAAATATCCAACGTATTAGTTTTTGCTTTAGTTGTGCTTGCTTTTTCAAATATGTACCCTCCCTCACCAATTCATACTTTCCCTCTGTCTACGTTAATTTTTCCGTACGTATATACAGGCGAAAAACTTTATAGCATGATTTTAAAAATACGTGACGCTATCTACTGTTGTATACAGATACACTATTCATTGTGTAGCTGGTCATTACATTTTCTTTGTTATTGTTGTACTATTACGAATACAACATAATTTATTCTTGAATACAATAATTCCAATATCTTCTGATATAGTGTAACTAATAGCAATAAAAAGAAACAAATCGTATTTATAATATATCTCTATAACATTTTGAAAACACCAACTGAACTGAAATACCACTACTTAATTGTTTGGTAGTTTTACGTGATATATGAACTAACAAACACATCAAAAGAGAAATATACAATCAACCAAAATTCAAAAACAGTATTTGTCTGTTTGATGGCTTTTGTTATCCGGGGAGCATATACATTTTTTTTCGTAAGTACCACTGACATACAGAGAAGCAAATTTTACATTTTCCTTATATTTATAGACAAAAAATACAAAAAGTAAATAAAATAATTATGATATAATATATTTTCTTAAAAAAATATTTAAAATTCTATGCAAATATTAATTTTTAGGCGTTAAATCAATACACCAAAACTAACCCATTTTTTCGTATAGTTAAAAATTTACTTACGCGCGTATACCATGACATGGTGATAAGTCTTTTCATAATTGTATTTTTTTAAGTCAGCCATATATTTTAAAAAATACTTTTTTTGTTATGGAAGTTATGGGACAACAAATTTTAAAAACCATTTAAAAATATTACATTATAAAAATAATGGAATGACCAAAATGTTGATCTCTTAATAAGGATCAGATTAAGAAATCATTAACAGAAGGACATCCTTCTCCGCAAGCAACATGGTTATCATTGATTATTCCGACTCATTTTTAACTTGTTCAGCAATGATTCCGGTCGCGTTTGAAAAAAAATGTTTTGTATGTAATATTTATATATATATATATATATATATATATATATATATATATATATATATATATATATATATATATATATATATACATATAAAGTAAACAAACGTTATAAAATTCAAGCAACTTTTATTCCATTTTATCTTTCCAAAATTAATCATCCCTTTCAATCTGATAGACTTATATTACACGCAACTGTCCTTGAGTTTAAAAATGCCAGTCATTTTTTTTAATTACAAAATTGTTTTCTTTATCAATTTTTTTACATGGTTTTTTACATACCTTTTTAACTGAAATTTATTTAACAGCAAGTTTTTCGACCTTTTAAATTTTGATCTATAATAATTTTCCGCTGCCGAGTTCTAGCCCAGTAACAAAGTACGTACGTTTCTTAGCACTTAGATTTCTTATATCATTTTAAATATCGTCTCAAATTTCTTTAACCACAATTTCATTAGTGAATTTACTTTTATTAAACAATACAAAAACCCAGTAAGTTCATATCTATTGCACCAATCTTTTGAATATCAATTTAAATTTTAAGTTAAAAAAAACAATTCCCTCAGCGCTTTCCTAAAAAGCAATGCATTATTAATCAGACCTGCAAATATGTTCTTTTTTCCTCTCTAAGACTTGATGACTGATTTTGGGGTATTTTGGAGTGCAGTTTTTCTCCAATAGGTTCAGATTTTTTATAGAAAATAGACTATTAAAAATGGACAAAATAGACACCGTCAAGTAGTAAAAATTGTATATTTAAAAAAATACTTATATCTAACTGTTAAATACAATTAAAATATATAGAAAATATATCTTTTAACATATTTACATAATAAAAGTCTCAGTGGTATCTTGCCCTTTTCTGCTCGAAGCTTCTATTCAGAGATTTTTTCGTAAAATCATTGTTCGGATTGTCTCGCTTCAGCAACCAACAATAATCCGTCAACATATCTCTATTTCACTTTTCTTGATATCTACGTTCTATTTCTTTTAAGCCTTGATGAAATCTTTCACTTTGCTCTTCACTAACAGCTCCTAGATTTTCCGGAAAGTAGTCAATGTGCGAATTCAGGAAGTAAAGCTTAATGCTAATTGAACATTCCGTGTCACTAAATTTTTCTATCATTTTAGCCACAATTTCTTTATAATCAGGACTCTTGTTCCCTAGAAAGTTCTTAACCACTTTCTTAATGGAAGTCCACGCTTGTAACTCGCTTTCATTGAGTTTTCCATCAAATTCTGTGTCCTTCATCAATTTTCTAATATCGGGGCCGATAAAAATACCTTCTTTCAATTTGGCATCTGACAACGATGCGAAATATGTTTTTTTAGGTATTTAAAACCTTCTCCTTCCTTGTCCATGGCTTTAATAAACTGTTTCATCGTACTCAGTTTCACATGCAAAGGAGACAGTAACACTTTTTTCTTGAGAAACCAAATTTTCTCGAATTACATTTTAGTCCTAGGTTTTAGTTTAGTTCTAGAAGGCCATTCTTTTCGAGTCCAATGCTGTCCTATATTCCAACTGTCCCATGCGCAGAAGAAGCATGGGTATTTGATATAACCACCTTGTTGTCCAAGTAACATACTTATAACTTTCAAATACACACGACCCATCCGTGCTGCACTTAGTTTATTTTACTCAAAATATTTTTAAAATTTTCGTAGCATTCTTTTAAATGTGCAGAATGTGCTACAGGCAATGATTTTTTTTTGACGAATTGATTACAATCTCCATGCATTTGCATCGTAGTCAACGTCAAATATGTCCACCAAACCAAGAATATCCTTGCAATGAATTAAATCTCCAACCTCACCAAAAAAAACGGAATAAAATCTCTTTCTCTGTTACGGTCCCATGAGAATGAGGTACCAGGAGCAAGCATGTTTCTTTCTTGCAACCTTGAACCAAAGACCTCAGTTGATCTTTAGGCAGATTTGGGTCTCTCTTTAAGTCATTTAATTGTATCCGGGAAAATAACTTTTGCTCAAGTTCAGGTTCAAAGTCAGGATCAGACTGAGATGGATTTTTCACATCACTGCACGACACTGATTCTGAATAGGGGGGTAGTGGCTTTGCAGCTTCCGGGTCACGAAACACTACATACCTTACCGATTGCATGTTTGGGTAGCTTATTTGCTTTTCGGTTTTTAAACTGTGGCCAGCCACACTACAGTAACAAAAGTAACAATATGTTGCATGATCCTGAGGTTCTCTCTAAATTATGGGTGTCTGTATTGTGAAGGTATTATTTTGCCCTTTCGACCGCTTGTTAAGTTCGAGAACGCATGTTACACAAACTTTATGAGGAGTCCACAACTTGTTCTGGTTACTGATGGATAGGTTAAAATACATGTTTTTACAAAGTCTCATTAGTTCTTTATTGTTTTGTGAACATGAATTTCGCACAAATGTAACAAAGACTGTTCGGTGAGGTTAAACAATTTCGCGACGACATTTTTAAGTTAACGTATTAAATTGTAGAGTGTAACTGATATACTTTAAAATAAGTTCTAGTATTTATATGTTTTTTTTATTATTATTTCTTACCCTCATTAACTCTCTTCTAATGAATTAAAGTGTCAACAGACTGTAATAGAGATTTTATCACCAGTTAGTGGTATCATTTCGAATATAGCTTTTCTGGCGAGTAAATCACGCATTAATCATGTATCAATCAGTATATAAGATAGTAATAAGCAAATTATGAAGTAGAATGTATTCTTTTGTAGTAATAGAAATCATTAACATAACATTTAAGCCGTTAGACCACTTTTCATTATATATTATCGAGCTTGAAAGCAAACGCAGCGGGTAATTCTGGGAAAAATCAATATTGCAATATATAAAAAAATGTGACGTTTTAGATTTTTTTTCATTATTTTTCCCGTAATTAGCATCTATAAAACTACCGGAAACTACATTCAAACTTCAGAGAGGAAAACCATTGCAGACCTGTATAAATTAATTGCCATTCTGTGAGTTCATCCCAGTAATAACTTCTTAAAAGTATTATAGATGATTTTACATTTTACATCGTTTAATAGTCTTTTTGTATAATTTTCAAAGAACAGTACTACCAATATTATCTATCTTTAATGATCACATTATCTATATATAATGGTCGTTTTATCTTAGCAGCTGAATTTTAATTTATTCGATTCTGTTGTATTTATCTTACATATTTATTATTACGTTAAGTGAATGAACGACAATAAGCAAAAAAATCTTTTAGTCGAATTATGTAAAAATAGTTTAAACAAAAAGGCAGACTGTATTGAAATTGTTCTGTATTGACTTATTGTAAAAACATTTTTCTTCAAATAAAAATCTACTTTTTGGAACGTTTCGACAGAAACAAATTCTATTTATTACCATGAATTCTACTCTGTTTGTAATTAGAGTAATTTAGTAATTTTGCAATTGCTTACGATCTACCTTTAATGCTAAAGTACAGAAATAATTTTACAGTACCATTAGAAACAGTGAAAAGAAGTGACATATTATTATCAAACAAAATTCGTAAAGAATTAAATAGAAAAATGTATTGTATCAATTTTGAACTTAGTTCATAAATTAAGTTTCATATACGAATAATTTCACAGATTAGATAAGATAGAAATTAAGTTAGGGTTTTGACTTTATGAAGGAATCATATTATTTATTTCAATACATTCGCGTAATAAAAATGTGGTTGAAATGTAAATGAAAATATTTGGTATGTAAGTTAATTTTTTTTCTTTCGCGGTTTACAGAATATTTTCACGAAAATTGTTATACAGAGTAAACCACGAATTAAGAAAAGGGATATTAAACATTAATTCTTACATAGAGTTATTTGAATAATATTGTCTAAAACTAAATTTCCATATTTAAAATTTTATAAAAATGTGAATTTGTTTAGTCATAAATTTAAAAATCTGAGTTTTTAATAAAATCTCTCATTAAGAATTTCATAAAGTATTGTTGGAGATAAAATTTATTTTTCTTTTGTACTTTATTTTCTAACAACTTATATATTGTTTTGTTCACTCTTTCTAACAACAATAGTTTGCGTTATGTTATTGTTTTAGAATTACACATTGAATCAATTTGTTGTTAAATCAGTTCAAATGGAAGACGGGGCGAAAATTTATTAAGGGATTAGTAGATTACATTAAAATTTACGCCCCAGTTCAGCTTTGGTATGTCTCAAAAATTACTCTTTGCTGATTTATTTTTTATTTTTTGATATTCAATAAACGATATGTCCATCAGTGATAACCTCTGGTTATCACTGATGGACATTTCATTTATTGAATATATCCCAGGTCTTACGGTATTAGTAAATATAGTTCGGTGATAACTATATCAAAGTAAATTTTTTTTAAGTAAAGGTTTTTAAAACATACTTTTGGTACTGGCTATTTAGTAATTAATGTAACTCATTTTGTTTGCATGATTATGATAAATGGAAATTCTCGAACAAAAAAAGTACCTTCATTAATGGCAATATCTTATAATTTCAATGTCAAATATCAACACTTTATTAATCAATGGAGAAAACGTATCATCTTGCATGAAAAAAAATATAACTTAAATAGAGTGTCTCCATTATTGCGAAAATATTTTCTCAATAAAATTTAAACGAATATTAAAAATGAATTGTTTTCACACTATTTTAAATACATGTACTCATTTCATATAAACTTCTTTTAATCACCTCAAAATTATTGTACAATGGAAGATAAAATTTTACTTATAAATTAAATTTAGTTTTCTTTCAAATGTTTTCTTCCATTGTACCGGTCAAATATTACATGTTATTTCTAATAATTAATTTTTTCCAATATACATGAAAATTGGAAAAAAATTAAATATTCAAAAACATAGTAAATTTTCCGAATAATATCGTAGGTTGATCCAAAATGTCCCGAAGCAAATATTTTCCTAATGTATTTTTCATGCTAATTACTTAATACTGATTGAATTGCTTCACTTTTTTGAATTTCTCAATATTATTTTTGCAAGTTTTCGATTTCTTAATTTTTCATCGTCTTTGGTAATATCGAATGTGTTACAATTATGATTTTACATACAAAAAAATAACTTAAAAGTTTCCGTCTGCTGACTTAATTAACATGATAAATTTTCTGTCTTCATTTTATTGGGCATACTTAAAAACATTCAAATGATTTTATAACCACTTTAAAAACTACCAAAAATAGAACTGGTTTCATTGGTCGTTGAAATCTTTTTAAAAATATTTTAACATAATTTTTGCATATTCTTGCAATGCCTATAACCTAAAATAATAATCAAATAACGAATATAAAAATTAATGAATGTATTAAGCATTAATCACTATGCTTCCTGCTGTAACATATTGTGAAATTTTTCTACGGCAACCGTATATATATATATATATATATCTCTCTCTCTATAGAGACTGGTATAAAAAGTAATGGCACATGAAATAAAAACTCGCACTCGGAGCGTTTGTACATAGGTACATATTAATCTCTAAGGTTATATGGTATCTCTATCAAACATTTACAAATATAAGAGAAATATTAATTTTCACAGGAAAATACTTCTTTCACCGGCGTAAAAATGTCGAGGATTTGTAGAAAAAATATAAGATTTGAAATCATAGCTGGTAACTTAGATTTTTTTTTACTTTATCAGTCTCAGAGATCAGGGCTGGCTGTTTCGTAGATATGTTCGTACACGGGTTGATACATTTCATGGCTATAAAAAACTTAAAGTTACTATGCTGGATTATATCCAAGAAAACATTTCATGGGTGGTAAACGGAAATAATGTTATAAACACTCCGTTTTTATCTTTTTGAATTATGTAATCCTATGGCCTCGTGGCTTAATTTGACAAAAAGTTTTTAAAAATTAAAATATCTTTTTTCTTAAAAAAATGTATTTTCTCATCTATAAAATTATAATTTTTCGTCGTCGTTTCGTTTGTCGTTTCGTTTCACAGTAAAATTACAAATATTGTGAATCTGTATTTACAAACTATTACGCTATTACGAGAATTACGAGCAAGGAATTTTAAACATAGACAATCTTAAGTTTATTGCAATATTCATATAAATTAAAATAAATTTTGCAAACGTCTTTCTTTATATGTTAGGCTATTGGCAAAGATCAGAGACTGCATAAATAAACTAAACTAACTAACCGAGAACACTGCACTTATTATACTGATTTCCTGGGAGGTTTCGTCTTTTGTTAAGCTCATGTTTTGTTAAGAGCATACACTAACACACTAAAAGAAATAGAATAAGGGTGAAGATAGCAATTGTGAAATGTTTATTAACCATTTTTCATATTGACCTTGAATCAAAGGATTATGTATGCAGGATTATAATGTCGCGCTGCATGGTTCCGACATTCACTAATCTAGGTACTTATATGCACTGCCAAGGAATATAAAAAGCTCAAGTTATGAATAATGGTGTGACGAAGGAAAAATTATGTGGTCTCACTTGGTTGGCTACTTTAAAAATGAAATTAAGATCTTGTGCATTTACGTGATACACTGTCTATTAGTAACATTTTCTATAGGTTAATCTATACTATATAGTAGGATGGTTGAACTTTATCAAACTCTTTGGTTTGCGAATCTTGTAAAGAAATAAATATTACTATATTCTTTATTGAAATGGTTAATTGATGTTATTAACCCGGTAACAGGCAAAACTATAACCTCCCAATGCATCATGGTCCTGTTCGTGGATATAAAATTCTCGAAACAAATTCAAAGATGGCCTTAAACAATCCAGTAGCATTAAATATTATTGAAAAATTACCCGGCCCCGAAAATTATTCTACGTGGAGGATCGCCATGAGAACTTATCTCGAGCATGAAGGACTGTGGGATTATATAGAAGGTGAAGCACCTATAAGTCCAAAGAAAATGTGAAAGTGAAATAAAAAATCATTTTACTCATGGATTCGACAAACTACGTCCACAAAGTCAAAGAAGTGGGGAATGCCAAAGAAGTGGTAAAGAAGTGTGCTCCACACTGCCAAGGAAGTGTGGAACAACTTGACGCGCGCATTCGATGATTTCGGGCTAACAACCCATGTGGGCTTACTTCGTGTCTTACGTACAACTAATCTTGCTGGATGTCAAAACGTGCAGGAAGATATGTTTATTTTCGTCATAGAAAATCTGAAGCTTTAGATACCTTTAAACAGTTTAAATACCAAGTGGAGAAAAAATTAGACTGTCAAATAAAATTTGTTTGCTCTGACAATAATAACAACATTTAATATGATAACAACACCTTCAATAAGATAACAACAACTTCAAAGGATACTTAAAACATGCTGGCATTCTGCATCAAACAACTACGCCCCATAGACCCGAGCAAAATAGAGTCGCAGAACGAATGAACCGAACCCTGGTAGAGAAGGCGAAGTGTATGCTTATAAATGCAAACTTATTTAAGCTATATTGGGAAAAGTAATACACACAGCTGCTTATCTCAAAAACAAAACTCCGGCTTGGTTACTCAGATTCAAAACTCCGGAAGAAATGGGGTCTAAACAGAAACCAAATATTGAATATCTAAGGATATTTGGCTGTGAAGCTATGATACATCTCCCAAAGGAGAAAAGGGAGAAATGGGATCCTTAAGCAGAGAAAGCTCAATTTATTGGATACTGTAAAAATACTAAAGGCTATAGATTTATAATTCCTATATCTAGAACAGTTATAAAAAGCAGATATGTTGATTTTCGAAAGTCTACAGTGAAAAGAGATTATATTCCGTTAAATCTATCAAACTCAACAAGTCAATCAGAATCAGTAAGACAATGAAAATAACAAGTGCAATGACAAATATTATGACTGCCGATAGGTATGACTCTGACCTTTTGGAAGTGAGTATGTACTAAAGTTACAGTTGTTGAAACACCACCTCGATCAAACATGACTCTGAGACTGAGAAAGGAAATATCCACTAAGTTAAATGGAAAAGGACTCCTGTGCACTGATGATAGTTCAACGACTTCTATCCCTCTAAATTTTGTGATTGGCTTTAAGTAGGTCTTTCGTATCAAGGATGAACCAACATGTCTACGTTACAAGTCTCATCTCTGTACAAACAGATACGCATAAACGCAAAAAATTTGTTATGATGAAACATTCGCACCAGCAGTCAGGTATGAATATATACGTTTATTATTTTCTATTATTTATAGCTTATGAAAAATTACACATAAACAAATTTGTTATTACCTCTGTCCTTCAATAGATTTAACTATCAAAGGATACTAATGAATTAACCTGGGTTTGGGCTCCGAATCTAACCTCGCATGCACACTTATCAAATCTCTTTATGGATTAAAACAAGCTCCCAGGTGCTGAAACACAAAATTTAATTCAGCATTAGACAAATTTGTCTTTACAAAAAGCAAAAAAGCATCATGATATCATATGTTATGTGTGTTGATGATGGTTGTCTATATGTTGATGATGGTTGTCTATATGTTGATGATGGTTTGCTACTCTATAAAGATAAATCTATAATAATGTAAATAGTGAATAAACTCAAAACAAATTTTAACTTAAAAACTTGTTCACCTACTAACTTGTGGGCATGCAGATAGAAAGACGCAAAAAATGTATATTTATTAAACAAATTAAATATATTGAACAAATTTTAAGAAAATTCAATATGGACAATGCAAATATCAACAGCGTTCTTGAAGACCTACATGTTAAAGTCCAATTGTCTAACAGACCACCTTTAAAAACGTATCACTCATTCATACAGCAACCATAACCAGCCCAGATATTATGTTTGAAGTGGGCGATGTGTGTAGATGTTTACACTCTTATCGCCACACTCACTGGAATGCTATGAAGAAAATATTCACAGGAAACTAAAGTTTATGGCCTATGTTATGTATTAATTCTTATCACTGCAAAAACTGTGGGGCTATTAACTGGGGTACTGTAATGCTGATTATGCAAACGACGTTGAGTCAAGATGGTCCATTACTGGATATGTATTATCTACGAAAGTAGCCTTACCTACGACTCAGGCAGAATTTATAGCTGCCTGTGCAGGGATCAAAGGAGGTATGTGGTTAAAACAACTACTGAGGGATATTAGTGAGTTCAAACAAAATTCTGTGTGCATTAATATTGAGAATCAAAGTGCAATTAATATAATTAAAAGTAGTGATTTTTACAAGCGTTGCAAACACATACATATTAAATATAATTTTGTCAAAGAAAAATATTATGTAAAAAATATTAGTTTTAACTATGTTTACACAAATGATCAGTATATTAATATTTTTAACGAAACTTTACCCAAAAAAACATTTAAATTTTTAAGAGATAATATCTGACTGTTAAAATTTAGTAAGAAAAATTAAATTCAATATTAAGTTAAAACTGACTGATAAAGTCAAAAAAATCTAAGTTAATAGCTATGATTTCAAATCTTATATTTTTTCTACAAATCCTCGACATTTTTACGCCGGTGAAAGAAGTATTTTCCTGTGAAAATTAATATTTCTCTTATATTTGTAAATGTTTGATAGAGATACCATATAACCTTAGAGATTAATATGTACCTATGTACAAACGCTCCGAGTGCGAGTTTTTATTTCATGTGCCATTACTTTTTATACCAGTCTCTATAGATCGGAACGGTTGCCTTAGAAAAATTTCACAATATGTTACAGCAGGAAGCATAGTGATTAATGCTTAATACATTCATTAATTTTTATATTCGTTATTTGATTATTATTTTAGGTTATAGGCATTGCAAGAATATGCAAAAATTATGTTAAAATATTTTTAAAAAGATTTCAACGACCAATGAAACCAGTTCTATTTTTGGTAGTTTTTAAAGTGGTTATAAAATCATTTGAATGTTTTTAAGTATGCCCAATAAAATGAAGACAGAAAATTTATCATGTTAATTAAGTCAGCAGACGGAAACTTTTAAGTTATTTTTTTGTATGTAAAATCATAATTGTAACACATTCGATATTACCAAAGACGATGAAAAATTAAGAAATCGAAAACTTGCAAAAATAATATTGAGAAATTCAAAAAAGTGAAGCAATTCAATCAGTATTAAGTAATTAGCATGAAAAATACATTAGGAAAATATTTGCTTCGGGACATTTTGGATCAACCTACGATATTATTCGGAAAATTTACTATGTTTTTGAATATTTAATTTTTTTCCAATTTTCATGTATATTGGAAAAAATTAATTATTAGAAATAACATGTAATATTTGACCGGTACAATGGAAGAAAACATTTGAAAGAAAACTAAATTTAATTTATAAGTAAAATTTTATCTTCCATTGTACAATAATTTTGAGGTGATTAAAAGAAGTTTATATGAAATGAGTACATGTATTTAAAATAGTGTGAAAACAATTCATTTTTAATATTCGTTTAAATTTTATTGAGAAAATATTTTCGCAATAATGGAGACACTCTATTTAAGTTATATTTTTTTTCATGCAAGATGATACGTTTTCTCCATTGATTAATAAAGTGTTGATATTTGACATTGAAATTATAAGATATTGCCATTAATGAAGGTACTTTTTTTGTTCGAGAATTTCCATTTATCATAATCATGCAAACAAAATGAGTTACATTAATTACTAAATAGCCAGTACCAAAAGTATGTTTTAAAAACCTTTACTTAAAAAAAATTTACTTTGATATAGTTATCACCGAACTATATTTACTAATACCGTAAGACCTGGGATATATTCAATAAATGAAATGTCCATCAGTGATAACCAGAGGTTATCACTGATGGACATATCGTTTATTGAATATCAAAAAATAAAAAATAAATCAGCAAAGAGTAATTTTTGAGACATACCAAAGCTGAACTGGGGCGTAAATTTTAATGTAATCTACTAATCCCTTAATAAATTTTCGCCCCGTCTTCCATTTGAACTGATTTAACAACAAATTGATTCAATGTGTAATTCTAAAACAATAACATAACGCAAACTATTGTTGTTAGAAAGAGTGAACAAAACAATATATAAGTTGTTAGAAAATAAAGTACAAAAGAAAAATAAATTTTATCTCCAACAATACTTTATGAAATTCTTAATGAGAGATTTTATTAAAAACTCAGATTTTTAAATTTATGACTAAACAAATTCACATTTTTATAAAATTTTAAATATGGAAATTTAGTTTTAGACAATATTATTCAAATAACTCTATGTAAGAATTAATGTTTAATATCCCTTTTCTTAATTCGTGGTTTACTCTGTATAACAATTTTCGTGAAAATATTCTGTAAACCGCGAAAGAAAAAAAATTAACTTACATACCAAATATTTTCATTTACATTTCAACCACATTTTTATTACGCGAATGTATTGAAATAAATAATATGATTCCTTCATAAAGTCAAAACCCTAACTTAATTTCTATCTTATCTAATCTGTGAAATTATTCGTATATGAAACTTAATTTATGAACTAAGTTCAAAATTGATACAATACATTTTTCTATTTAATTCTTTACGAATTTTGTTTGATAATAATATGTCACTTCTTTTCACTGTTTCTAATGGTACTGTAAAATTATTTCTGTACTTTAGCATTAAAGGTAGATCGTAAGCAATTGCAAAATTACTAAATTACTCTAATTACAAACAGAGTAGAATTCATGGTAATAAATAGAATTTGTTTCTGTCGAAACGTTCCAAAAAGTAGATTTTTATTTGAAGAAAAATGTTTTTACAATAAGTCAATACAGAACAATTTCAATACAGTCTGCCTTTTTGTTTAAACTATTTTTACATAATTCGACTAAAAGATTTTTTTGCTTATTGTCGTTCATTCACTTAACGTAATAATAAATATGTAAGATAAATACAACAGAATCGAATAAATTAAAATTCAGCTGCTAAGATAAAACGACCATTATATATAGATAATGTGATCATTAAAGATAGATAATATTGGTAGTACTGTTCTTTGAAAATTATACAAAAAGACTATTAAACGATGTAAAATGTAAAATCATCTATAATACTTTTAAGAAGTTATTACTGGGATGAACTCACAGAATGGCAATTAATTTATACAGGTCTGCAATGGTTTTCCTCTCTGAAGTTTGAATGTAGTTTCCGGTAGTTTTATAGATGCTAATTACGGGAAAAATAATGAAAAAAAATCTAAAACGTCACATTTTTTTATATATTGCAATATTGATTTTTCCCAGAATTACCCGCTGCGTTTGCTTTCAAGCTCGATAATATATAATGAAAAGTGGTCTAACGGCTTAAATGTTATGTTAATGATTTCTATTACTACAAAAGAATACATTCTACTTCATAATTTGCTTATTACTATCTTATATACTGATTGATACATGATTAATGCGTGATTTACTCGCCAGAAAAGCTATATTCGAAATGATACCACTAACTGGTGATAAAATCTCTATTACAGTCTGTTGACACTTTAATTCATTAGAAGAGAGTTAATGAGGGTAAGAAATAATAATAAAAAAAACATATAAATACTAGAACTTATTTTAAAGTATATCAGTTACACTCTACAATTTAATACGTTAACTTAAAAATGTCGTCGCGAAATTGTTTAACCTCACCGAACAGTCTTTGTTACATTTGTGCGAAATTCATGTTCACAAAACAATAAAGAACTAATGAGACTTTGTAAAAACATGTATTTTAACCTATCCATCAGTAACCAGAACAAGTTGTGGACTCCTCATAAAGTTTGTGTAACATGCGTTCTCGAACTTAACAAGCGGTCGAAAGGGCAAAATAATACCTTCACAATACAGACACCCATAATTTAGAGAGAACCTCAGGATCATGCAACATATTGTTACTTTTGTTACTGTAGTGTGGCTGGCCACAGTTTAAAAACCGAAAAGCAAATAAGCTACCCAAACATGCAATCGGTAAGGTATGTAGTGTTTCGTGACCCGGAAGCTGCAAAGCCACTACCCCCCTATTCAGAATCAGTGTCGTGCAGTGATGTGAAAAATCCATCTCAGTCTGATCCTGACTTTGAACCTGAACTTGAGCAAAAGTTATTTTCCCGGATACAATTAAATGACTTAAAGAGAGACCCAAATCTGCCTAAAGATCAACTGAGGTCTTTGGTTCAAGGTTGCAAGAAAGAAACATGCTTGCTCCTGGTACCTCATTCTCATGGGACCGTAACAGAGAAAGAGATTTTATTCCGTTTTTTTTGGTGAGGTTGGAGATTTAATTCATTGCAAGGATATTCTTGGTTTGGTGGACATATTTGACGTTGACTACGATGCAAATGCATGGAGATTGTAATCAATTCGTCAAAAAAAAATCATTGCCTGTAGCACATTCTGCACATTTAAAAGAATGCTACGAAAATTTTAAAAATATTTTGAGTAAAATAAACTAAGTGCAGCACGGATGGGTCGTGTGTATTTGAAAGTTATAAGTATGTTACTTGGACAACAAGGTGGTTATATCAAATACCCATGCTTCTTCTGCGCATGGGACAGTTGGAATATAGGACAGCATTGGACTCGAAAAGAATGGCCTTCTAGAACTAAACTAAAACCTAGGACTAAAATGTAATTCGAGAAAATTTGGTTTCTCAAGAAAAAAGTGTTACTGTCTCCTTTGCATGTGAAACTGAGTACGATGAAACAGTTTATTAAAGCCATGGACAAGGAAGGAGAAGGTTTTAAATACCTAAAAAAACATATTTCGCATCGTTGTCAGATGCCAAATTGAAAGAAGGTATTTTTATCGGCCCCGATATTAGAAAATTGATGAAGGACACAGAATTTGATGGAAAACTCAATGAAAGCGAGTTACAAGCGTGGACTTCCATTAAGAAAGTGGTTAAGAACTTTCTAGGGAACAAGAGTCCTGATTATAAAGAAATTGTGGCTAAAATGATAGAAAAATTTAGTGACACGGAATGTTCAATTAGCATTAAGCTTTACTTCCTGAATTCGCACATTGACTACTTTCCGGAAAATCTAGGAGCTGTTAGTGAAGAGCAAAGTGAAAGATTTCATCAAGGCTTAAAAGAAATAGAACGTAGATATCAAGAAAAGTGAAATAGAGATATGTTGACGGATTATTGTTGGTTGCTGAAGCGAGACAATCCGAACAATGATTTTACGAAAAAATCTCTGAATAGAAGCTTCGAGCAGAAAAGGGCAAGATACCACTGAGACTTTTATTATGTAAATATGTTAAAAGATATATTTTCTATATATTTTAATTGTATTTAACAGTTAGATATAAGTATTTTTTTAAATATACAATTTTTACTACTTGACGGTGTCTATTTTGTCCATTTTTAATAGTCTATTTTCTATAAAAAATCTGAACCTATTGGAGAAAAACTGCACTCCAAAATACCCCAAAATCAGTCATCAAGTCTTAGAGAGGAAAAAAGAACATATTTGCAGGTCTGATTAATAATGCATTGCTTTTTAGGAAAGCGCTGAGGGAATTGTTTTTTTTAACTTAAAATTTAAATTGATATTCAAAAGATTGGTGCAATAGATATGAACTTACTGGGTTTTTGTATTGTTTAATAAAAGTAAATTCACTAATGAAATTGTGGTTAAAGAAATTTGAGACGATATTTAAAATGATATAAGAAATCTAAGTGCTAAGAAACGTACGTACTTTGTTACTGGGCTAGAACTCGGCAGCGGAAAATTATTATAGATCAAAATTTAAAAGGTCGAAAAACTTGCTGTTAAATAAATTTCAGTTAAAAAGGTATGTAAAAAACCATGTAAAAAAATTGATAAAGAAAACAATTTTGTAATTAAAAAAAATGACTGGCATTTTTAAACTCAAGGACAGTTGCGTGTAATATAAGTCTATCAGATTGAAAGGGATGATTAATTTTGGAAAGATAAAATGGAATAAAAGTTGCTTGAATTTTATAACGTTTGTTTACTTTATATGTATATATATATATATATATATATATATATATATATATATATATATATATAAATATTACATACAAAACATTTTTTTTCAAACGCGACCGGAATCATTGCTGAACAAGTTAAAAATGAGTCGGAATAATCAATGATAACCATGTTGCTTGCGGAGAAGGATGTCCTTCTGTTAATGATTTCTTAATCTGATCCTTATTAAGAGATCAACATTTTGGTCATTCCATTATTTTTATAATGTAATATTTTTAAATGGTTTTTAAAATTTGTTGTCCCATAACTTCCATAACAAAAAAAGTATTTTTTAAAATATATGGCTGACTTAAAAAAATACAATTATGAAAAGACTTATCACCATGTCATGGTATACGCGCGTAAGTAAATTTTTAACTATACGAAAAAATGGGTTAGTTTTGGTGTATTGATTTAACGCCTAAAAATTAATATTTGCATAGAATTTTAAATATTTTTTTAAGAAAATATATTATATCATAATTATTTTATTTACTTTTTGTATTTTTTGTCTATAAATATAAGGAAAATGTAAAATTTGCTTCTCTGTATGTCAGTGGTACTTACGAAAAAAAATGTATATGCTCCCCGGATAACAAAAGCCATCAAACAGACAAATACTGTTTTTGAATTTTGGTTGATTGTATATTTCTCTTTTGATGTGTTTGTTAGTTCATATATCACGTAAAACTACCAAACAATTAAGTAGTGGTATTTCAGTTCAGTTGGTGTTTTCAAAATGTTATAGAGATATATTATAAATACGATTTGTTTCTTTTTATTGCTATTAGTTACACTATATCAGAAGATATTGGAATTATTGTATTCAAGAATAAATTATGTTGTATTCGTAATAGTACAACAATAACAAAGAAAATGTAATGACCAGCTACACAATGAATAGTGTATCTGTATACAACAGTAGATAGCGTCACGTATTTTTAAAATCATGCTATAAAGTTTTTCGCCTGTATATACGTACGGAAAAATTAACGTAGACAGAGGGAAAGTATGAATTGGTGAGGGAGGGTACATATTTGAAAAAGCAAGCACAACTAAAGCAAAAACTAATACGTTGGATATTTTTGTTATAAACTTTGTTTGTAATTTGAATTTCTTGTAAATATTTATAATTTAATTAATTTAATTGGTTTAGTATGAGACTGTTTAAATTCAATTGTACAAACTTTATTGTATATACATATAATAAAACTATAGAATTAGTTAGTACCCATTTTATAGTTTTATTAGTATGAATTGAGTGGTACATAGGATGTATTTACAAAACATAAATGTAACATTTATCCGTTTATCCTGAGCCTGTTTCTTTCCACATTTCAATACAAATTGTACTAATTTAAATAAAGTTTCCTTTTTAATTGTTATAATATGTATTCTGAAGTTATGGGTATATCCACTTTTTATTAAATACGTGATATAATACGAACTCAATATAAAGATTATGTAATTACACTATAATTGATTTACATTAAATGTTTGTTAATTGAAATAAAAAAAAAATATGAAAACAATTATTTAATTCTCCCAACCTATTAATTGACTGAATATATTTGGGATTAGGTTTGTAGAAATTCATTATAAGTTGATTTTTTACCACTAAATTAAACTACGTGATGTAGTATTATTTCTACTTTATTTAAATTCCTTTACCACAACCTAAGTTTCGTTGTACATCATCTTCAGGTGAGCAATTTGTAAAGAAAATATGTAGTTTCATTTAGTTGTGAAAAATCAAACAACTAATTCAATTATAACCAATTACAATTATAATTTATTCTAATGAATTAGAGGTTAATGAAATATTTATACTCGTTTTTTTCCCACATAAGCTAAATGTCCTTATTTAAAATCTCAGTGGACTGTCAAAAAAATGGAAGTCAGAAAGTCCGTCCAGGTGAAGACGTTACTTATTTATTTAATTTTTTATGTTGACTTATTTGTACGAAGTATCAAATTTTCAAATAGATAAACAATAATTTGTTACCAGATACTTACTTACTTACCAAAATTGTAAGTAAGTAAAATCGGGATACTTAGATCATTCTAAGGTAGGCATAATGTAACATTTTATTTTTTGATCACTGCAAGATTTCTATAATTAATCTACATCATTTCCGAGATGTACATTAGCGCTTTAAATAAATGCAGAAATTGTTATGCTAATAGAGTTTTTGCTTTATTTAGAGATATTTGATGTGATTGAAAAAGTAAATTAACTATAATTAAAAAAAAATTGAATTCAATTGAAATAAAATCTTTATGAAAAGATTTGTTTGAGGGAAGTGAGTGGTCAGATATGGAAAAAAAGTGGTAGGAGAAGAGATGGCTGGGCAAATCAAATTAAGTAATGTCTAAAACATTGTAAAGTAAGGAGTCATAAAGGCTAAAGATCTTAGACATAGAATATATGGGAATGAATAACATGGCAGAAGTATATCTAGTATACATAATTAGTATGATGTCCCACTATCGGTATATGCTCTGCTTAAGCATGAAATGGCTCGAATGTCTACGGATGACATCCTATTAGGGAGAATTTAATTATTATAATTATTTTAAATATTTCGTGATACTGTTGGTTACACCAACTTTATAATAATCTTTCCGAGTTTTTAATTGAGCTTATCCACGAGTAGCAAAAATATAGGGCGAAATGCTTACTAACGTGTTTACATAAAATTCAAAAACAGGGACGTACGGCATTGAATTTTGACTTTCTGCTCTTGGTAATTAATAGGGCGTTTATAAAATTGACTATATTACTGAAAGTAAAAATGAACTAAATTATTTATATATATCTAGTAAACTACTGACAATGAAACATTTTAGTATATTTATATAGGCAAAAAACCTACATTTTCAATTGTCTTTTAGCATTTTCATAATATATTAACAAAAATATAATTAATTGTTTCCATTGTCATTCGAGCTGGCATTATAATTTATGGGTTTTGCATAATAATAATGAATATAAGAGCGAAGTGGCAGAAATGAGAACTTTTTTTAAATTGGGGATAGGCAATGGGAGTTGTGTCGAGTAACGTTACCCAAAATATACTACTTAGTAATTGTGTATCAAATTTTCATCGACTTACGGTCGGAATAAAAACGTTCGGCAAAGTTACATATCACAATTATCGAATAATGTTATAAAGAAGAACAAACCTATAAACTATCAATTTGAAATACTGGTAGACGTTGTGAACCACTCAAAAATCTCAGCACTTTATTGGTGAGAGTACCAAACTGGCAATAAAATGTCTAAATGCGGGACGGCAGTCATCAGAGGACTTACAAATTAATACCATGTCACGTGTGGCAGCTGCAGTAGGACTCCCCTAAGTTAATTACGCTCTTTCCAGATAAATGTACACACATCTTATTCCGCGGTTCTCGAAAAAAAGAGAAATAATTTCCGTCAGTGTGCATTCGATGATTATATGAATTTATGAGCATATATGTTTTCAGTGTATTTTTTGTTTTTCTTGTAGTTTTAAACTATTTTTAAATTTTTTAACTTAACCTTTAAAATAATGTACATTTAAATAAATTTATAGTTATGGCCATATCAGTAGTTTTTGGTGTCGATAAAAGCGAATAAATGTATTTTTCGATATTTAAATTTTATAGATATTTGCATCTAGTATAACTCGCTCAATTGTTATTTTTAAGTAATAAATATATATTGAAAATTTAAAAATGTTTTCTACATCAATCTAAATGCAAAATATTTCACAATTTAATATATGTACTTTATCAATTGTAATAGATATATATATATTTTTTATATTCGTGGGTTTCAAATCGTGATCAAAAATGTTGGTACGAAATATGCGTAATACAAGATTTTTGTGTAGATTTTATATTAACATAATTATGATAAGAATAGTTTTGATATTAATATTTCTAACAGATTAATTTTTTTTCATAACGTAATTATATTTAATAATTACGAAAATGAGTGAGCAAGTAAGAACCATTATTTTTTTGGCATCTATTATTTTATCTCATATATATCATACTCCAGCCATAAGGCAAGTGTCCACCTGTTAATTTATATTTTTTAATTTGATACTGTAGTATATTTATTTTAAAATTGTAAGATTGTCTGATACTCCACATTAACTTTTGCTGGTTTAGTGTACATAATGACTATATACCAATTTTTAAGGTTACTTTGACTTCTTATCAAAATAAATAAAATCGTTTGAGTTATAATATTTCGTAAATATGCTAAAAGAAATACGCTTTTGGGCAAACCAAAGATAGGTGAACATAAAAATATTTTAAATATCAACTTCAAGCTACGAAAATTATTACAAAATTCATAACATAATATTTTGGTCGGATATAAATTGTTGTATTGGATCGATTTGTTCAGCGTTTTTTAAATTATATTTATTATAAAAAACGAAACACTAAAATACATTCAAATTTGATTAATACACAGCTTACCTACTTGGGTAACTGCTTCCCATTTATTTGGCAAACGGTCAATTCGACATGTGAATAAATGTCGATTCTCCGAAGCTATCCGTATCCGTTTTGACATCGTATATCAACTGATCCAAATTTTTTTTAACCTTATTCACCTCCTACTTTTTTATCTAAAGGGTAACAGGTAGTCCGTAGCTGTCTCATGGGAGAGTAATTGATTTAACTACGAAACACGCACAGAGGCGCGAGTTTTTGTGTTGGCAGGTAATTTCATGCTTTTTGACGGTAATAGCTTCACGATGGCAGTCGGACTGAGCCTGATAGTAGATTACATTAATTTTTAATCGCTTTTTGCGTTTTTGACCGAGATTCTCCCTTACTGACGCTGATCGTTGACATTCCACCTGTCGCCCATACTTCTCTCCCATCAAACCTCAATTAACATATTTTTGGATATTTTATGTTTTGTGTTTGACCTGAAGAAACGCAAAAATTCTGATGTAATCAGAGAGTACTAACGATTCATCAATGTCAGACGCAGAAAAGTAATTCTCTAAACATTGTGGGATATGAAATCATAATTATATGTATATATATATATATATATATATACATATACATATATTTATATATATATATATATATATTTATATATATACATATACATATATATATATACATATACATATATATATATATATATATATATATATATATATATATATATATAAATAGGTATACATATTGGGGAATTACTTTTCTGCCTCTGGCATCAAAAATATTGATATTTGTTATTAGTTAAAAAGTCCTCTGAGCGATCACAATTTTTTTTTCCACCACAAACATATTTGATTATGTTATATTATTGGCAGTCATTTTACGTCAACTTAAGAATATCTTCTTATGTCGAGAAACTGATGTAGGTATTGCTTATCAAAATGATAAGCTCAGGCTGTCATATCCTCAAATATTATTTTGTGATCCTATAGAGAACGACAAAGTTTCGAAACATCACAAAAAATATTGAGTGCTTTGGGCATATTATTTGATGGACATTCGTGGTGTGACAAATTGAAGAGAATTGACGCGAAACGAGTCCTTTGGCCATACCTATCGCGATACACGGTTTATTTTGACGTTCTTCCTTAATATAATGTCATTATTAATTAACATTAATTGGTTAACTAATCATTTTTGTCAAACTGAATGAACGGAAAATATGAATATCATTATTACTATTTGTTAATTTGCGTTAATATTAATTTGTTAATAAAAGCGTCATTGACAACTAATGTTAATTGATTATATAATAAAATAAAGAATTGAATAGCATATCGATTAAAAGTTCGTCAGTATGTACCATTAATCAATACTATATTCCATCTTATCGAGAGGAAATGAATTAAATGTTCTTTTTGAATGTTGTTGATACACGTTTTTAATACCCAATCGATTTGCTGCACTCTGGTGAAGCTATCAGATAGAAAAACCACAATTAATAGATGTTGTGTTTGTTTTGTATTTAGTATCTACGCTAATAATATTAGTTTTCTGCTTGTACAAAATAAAAATTTAGGATTTTGCTAGGTAGGTACTACATGTGTCGAAAAAATTATATTAGGTGTACCCATTGTATGGTCAAAAATTTAGGGTCAAGCTATGACAATGATAATTCGTGATTGGTGGTGAATGAAAAATCTTTAAGTAAAATCATCTTTTAATGTTAAACATTTTAAATTTTTACATTATTAGAGATTATTCAAAACATATATATATATATATATATATAGATATATATATATATATATATATATATATATATATATATATATATATATATATATATATATATGTATATATAAATATAACTGAATATAAGAAATAATAGGTTAAAATATAATTATAACGTCAATTGTTATTTTTCCAAAATATATTAAGCCATGTTAAAAATAATTTTTGTTTTATAAAGGTGTTATAGAATTATTTAAAAAAAAATCCTGTCAAGTTGATGTACAGATGTAAAGAATTCAAGGCCTCACCGGAATAGCCCTATGTATGTTTAGTGATATTTGATAGTTTCAAAGTCACTAATTTTTACCAACATACATCTTAACATGGCTTGAAATATTAACAGAAAGTTGAGACTTTCGAAGCATTAGATGTTGAACTAAAATTTTGACATAATTTGAAGACAAAAAAGTCCACATTATAAAATCTACTGCAAAAGCTTTCTGAACAAAAAATTGGACGTTGATACCTTTACAGAATGATCCTAAAAATACATACAAAATGTGGTAAGTAAGTAATTATAATTTTTCTGACTAATTAAAAAGTAAACATTGGAGAAAGAAAATGAAGTTCGGCCCAAACTTTATATTTTCTTTTATATTTATCATAAAGAGTAACAAAATGACGTAATCCTAATTTTTTTTTAGATTATTGCTACTTGTACTGGCCAAACTAACCAAAGCATTTATTTATTAATCTGCCAATTCTTATTCTTTCCATTATGCAACACTTTGTTTAAAGGTTGATTTTCTTGAGGGAAATTCGATAAATATGTAATTTTTTTCAAAATAAATAAGTAATAATGTCGCTCATAGATGTAGAAATATGACAAAAAATACAGGACTGCAAAAACGTTACATATGTTTATGATTTCTTCTAACTCAATTAGAATATCATATGGGAAAAGTTTATTAAAGGTAAAATAATTATAAGTACCTTCAACAGTTGGTGTTATTAGCATTGACACCTGAGAACAGGCCCTGACATTAGAGTGTTTCATGTATTTCACACACTGTAAAGATCAATAGTATTTCTGATATTATAAATTAGAAGATTAATTTTATGAGTTTTTTCAAAGAAATCACTGAAATACTGTATTGTATGCTTCCACAGTTGACATTTCATTGTCACAAACACAATTAATACGAATAATTGGAAGAATTGAGAAAATATCTGCGGAAAAACAAAGAAACAATTAAAAATAATACAATGGCACTAAAACGTTTAAAAGAGAATTTTTTCGGCGATGCCGTATTATAATTGAACAAGACGGTCGAAATATTTAACGTCGTTATCGATAACATTTTCCTCACAACGCTTTTAACACGGTAATTACTTAAACAAATCGAAATGTAGCATGCGACTTGTCTTAACAAATTATGTCTTTATTTTCATACATAACACACATTAAATATATATCAATTTTCTTTCACACATTTTTTAAATTATGTATTTTGTCTTTGTCTAAATGAAATATATTTCCCTTTTTATTTTTGTTAAACAGGTCAAGTTTGACAAAAATGTGAATTGGAAGCATTCGATACATTATTTCAGGGCTTGTTTTTGAAACAATTATAAAATTAAGCACCCTTTTTAAAGATACGATGGTGAAAAAACATATCTTAAAGAGGATAAATTTACTGGTAAAATATAAAAGATGAAGTCACGTGTTCGGGCCTTTACTGAGTACCTAAATCAGTTTTTTTGACAGCCTTTTTTTAATAGTGGGTAAACACCCGACTTTGCAGTAGTAGCATGGGTCACTAGTAATGACGGCGCATCGCTGTTGCATATTGAAAGGATGGATTTTACCTAAGTCGGACTTACATTGAAACCGCTCAAGACGAAAAAGGTCCGTAGTCCTGACAGTGTCTCCGTACGTCACCAACGTAACCAAGGCCGGCTCCAATATATTCACGAAACTGTTAGCATTTATAATAAATCTTTCTCTAAGTTCTAAAATTTATTCATCCATTTGGAATTTTTTTGGTGTGATTCGTTTCATCATGTCGAATAATCTCGAATCTAATTTTTTTCATCAGACTTGGAGGCTAATAAAAAAATACATACCGGTAGCAGTGTTGTCTAGATTTGTTGAGATATTTCTTTCCGAAGTCGTATTTAATTATAAATCAATTCCCAGGCGACGACCTACCAGCATGATTTCTGTACAAAGCCTTCCACTGTCACTATTTTCAGTAATATTGAGGAATATTCGTTTATGGAGTTGGAGATATCAGGTAGATTTAGCCTACTTTTATTTTAAAAAGGCATTTGACCGAGTTTATAACGATATTCTAATAGTAAAATTATAGGACAGATTTCTTCCATTGTAATTCGATGCTTCAGTTAATGAAAAATAAATTAGACGTCTTGGTTCGGACGATCAATCTAGCTTAAATGAGTTTTTTTTATTAGAAATCAAACTAATTTTACTCAAAATCTTTAATATCTGGAGAATAAAACTGCAATCATTGACAACTTCATCAATTAGGAAGAAATTTCATTATATAAATTATTGTAATTAGTAAGGTAAAACCTTACATAACATTTGAAATAATAAACTGCTTAGTTTCTTAATAAAAAAATGGCAATTTGTTTTTAAACCACTCAAAATTATGCTAATATTTAGAAGCATGATAAATTAAAGTCACAAGGAAATTTTTCATTGTAATATACAGTATTTTATTTCACATCATATCATATGTTAGGATATATGGAATAGTTGGTATTTCTATATTTATTTTATGAAAATGGTCCTCTTTATAATCTACCATAGCAAATTAATTTTACAGTAATAACAAAATTTCACAACGAGAATTTTTACAGTAATAACAAAATTTCACAACGAAATTTCACAAAAAGGGCTACAACATAAATCCGCTCTCTATGTTTTTACTTAAAACATATAAATGGTAACCAAAGCCATCGCAATCAGTCGGATATACGATTTATGGTCTTTAGCCACACTTGAAAGAACCTTATTTTTGAATTGTTATAATTCTCTGTTTTATTGTATCGAAAATAGGTAATTCTATCAACATCAGAATATATTACTACTTCTCAATGTATTTGCTTTTCGGCATTCTTCAGGATTATAATCTGATATTAAGCAACATGCATGTAAAAATGGTGTGATTTTATTGCAAAGCGTAGGTTATATACCCTATCTATGTCCCTTTTTCAAGTCTGTTATATGGAACCCGTTGGAAAATAAATGTACTCAGAGCTAGGTAGAGTTATGGAGTCATAACTCTGCCTAGCTCTGAGTACATTTAGTTTAATGTCACAATTAATTGATGAAGTTTATTGAAGTTCTAACTATAAAAACTCTACATATATTATTTAAAAAAAGTATGCTCCAATTAAAATTTATCATAGTTTTTAGTCATGTAATTAGTTAACTTGGAATCTTTTCTAATATTTGATAATTTTTGTTATATTCATAAAAGCCGATACGCCAGTGTAATAAGGTAAAACAAATCAATAAATGACGTGGTCATTTTAAGCATAGTACCATTTGTTTCAAATTAGCTGTAAAATTCAGTTGTTTACAAATGATCAAAATAAACGTATTTCTCTTATGGCAATCACATTAGTAGCAATAATGCCAACCCGTTATATAATACATGATTGCGATATTTAAATTTTTCGACTAAGTAAGGATAAAATTAAGTCCTTTTTAATCGGATCTACTTAACAAAATATATTAACCAGGTATGAACCAACCTATCAAACTGAAATAAATTATTTTTATTATGTTCCGGTTGGTAAATTGTATATATAAAAGCATTACCGTGCGGAATATTTATTTAGTTAGATATATTTTAACAGGCATGACGGTCCACCTATTAAACAAAATGGCAATTAAGTTATTGGTATTTTTTTGTGTGCCTGTAACCAGCCGTGTTCTTGGAGGTAAACAGTTTTATAATAAAAACAAACAAAACGCAAAGTAAACATTTTTTTAAATAAAGAAAATATCATAAACATTTTAACGACATGCCTGCCTAAATGTGATAATATATACTTTATACCTACAAACCCACATATTAACGGTAAAGCTTACATGATACTTTATATGAGATAAAGTATACTTGATACTAAATATTTTGTCATTTCGTATTCATATTATTTAATTATTTTTGAAAGGTTGTAATATTTAACTGGCTCACAACTCACATTTGTTGAAATAACGCTTATTTATTAATATCTAAACCTTAAAAACAGTAAAAATGCCAATGTTAAGATTGTTTTGTGTATAAATATATATATGTATATATATATATATATATATATATATATATATATATGTACACCATATGTAAATCGCCACAATAAATTAGAATTTTACAAAGATTAATACGAATATCTTTCCTTCTTGAATATATTTTCCTTCAATTTTACTTGTTGAACATAATTCTTTAAAAATTAAATATATGCATTTTATCAGTTTCTAAAAATATTTTTAAAATTTCAAAGCCGAAAACAACATATTCAGAGTTTACGACTATTATGGTGAAATAAATTCTTACATCAAATTGTATCAATACCCGCAAAGTTGGGTCAACGCGCGCATCCGATGCAGACGTCAAGGGGCACAACTCTTTACTCCAGCTAATAGCGAGGAAGCGCATGTCGTTAAATCACTGTGCGACTACTTGCCCGTAAGCTTCAATGGTATATACGTAGAATTGAACGCTTACTTTTCGAAGGGTGATTTCGTGTCAATAGAAGGTTAGTGTACATTTCGATTATAACATACAATCAACCTAATATCATAGATCTGATAGTGAGTTTATTTAATTGTTTATTTATTTTCTTTTTAAACCTCTATCACTTATTTAATGTCCATGAAACTTTGCACAATCTATGCCGCATTTATATCAAAATAATACTTAATAAATAAAAAAATCATCCCGTTACGGGTTGCACTTAGCATTAATACAAATAAGTAATAATAAACCACGGCAACATTTCAACTTGGCTACTGCGAGACACGGGCTATTTTTTAAACCATTTCTTCGATAGTGTGCATTTCAAAATACTTAGGAATTTTCAATCCTAAAATTCATTCCCATTGCTAAGAACATATAATTAGCTGCATATATTCTCAAACTATTTTGTGAATAAATTTTTTACTCGACATCTCATTTTTCTCACCGTCTGGATACCATGCATAATGTATACATGGTAAATTTTCATATCAATTCGATAATATATTTTTGTATCCAAATTTAAAAAGTAAAGAAAGTTTCATTCTTTTTGTAATTAGTACGGTTTGATAAAGACATTTGATTTAAATAAAATACAGGTAATGCAACATATAATGGTAAAAAATAATACGTTGAAATCGAAAGAACGAACATTGTCATAATCGAAATGAACGAACATTGTCATATACCTGATATTAAATGTTATAAAATACACACGAATCCAAAGAATTGGACGAACGCTTACACAACTTGCAGGGCAGAAGGCGGTCACCTGGTGATAGTTAACACAGACGCGGAAAAAAGATTCCTGGTTCAACTGTTTGGAAAGCATCCGGGCAGATCTCTAAGAGGCAATTTCTGGAATGACATTTTGTTGATCGGATTTCATGATTTGTTCGTAGGTAGAGAATACGAATATATAAATGGTGAGTTAACGAAAAAAACATTTTCATTTGAAAACACATATTTGGAGTTTACTCTACCTGCGTTGAATATATATTCACTTCAGTAACGTAGATATTTAGTTAGGTGTCTTAAAACCTTTGCGCTTTTATGTCATCTGTTATCCAGATTCACAGGAAAAAGAAAGTGTAACATCGGTATTCTAATTGAGCTGTTCCATTTAAGAATTTGATGTCACTGGTCGCAACATATATTCTCTATTTTCTCTACATTTTATTCATTTTTCATATGATTTTAATTTTAGGAGAGAGACCTTTTTATTTAATTTATTTCAGAAACATTAATTTCAATTTAAAATTAATATTTTGGAAAAACATTTGGAAATTTTTCCATTCAATTACTTTTGATCTTATTTCAACATTTGGTATTTTTTACGATTAAATATAATTAAATAGCACAATATACTAATATTTTTACATAGATATAAGATATTCTAGAGGTTATATATATATACACAAAATCGCGCCTACACACTGATTTCCTTGAAGTACTCGTTGTTTGTTAGGTTTCAATTAAAATCGTTATTTTTTTTGTTTGATTAATTAAAAACACATTGAATATCACAATCATAATATAATATATATATACATATATATATATATATATATATTTATAAATATATATATATATATATATATATATATATATATATATATATATATATATATATACATCAATAAAATATTCCTAACGCTTTTAACTTTCAATAAATACACCTTATTTTTTGGCATCACTTGATTTAAAAAATATGCCCGTACAATTAGAAAATACCTCTTCGTTGTTGACCATGATTTTGACAAAATTGTTCATTAATCCAAATTTTATTCTTATTGTCTCCTAAAAGTCTTCCTGACTGAGTATTTGGAGATCCAATCAACGGCAAATATTTTACATTAGGTTTTTCGGCATTTAATTTTGTTGCCCACTTTTTGGCCTAGTAAACTGTAATTAATAATTTCAGCAAATGAACAATTGATACCCTGAATGAAATCCTTCTTTCTTGTCTTTATTTGATATCTGGAAAGGTTTAGTTTTCAGTCGTAGGTTATAAATTATTAACTTTTTACTCAAGTATTGAAATAAAGCAAAATACTTTTAGTATATTATTCCATTTTCTTTGAGAATATTTGTTACCTTATGCCTTATAACTTGTTAGCATTGCCTGAGGCATGGCTTAATGTATTAATTAGCAATGCAGAAATGTTCGTTGGTAGAATCTCGGTATTGTGAGCGGCGGCGGTGTTGACCGCCCAGACGAAGGCGTGTTGCTAGTTGGACATGCCCCATTACAACTAACGTCAATGATGTCATTGATGACGTCAGCGGATCTCTGCCGGATAATAAGTAATTATTTTTCTTTTCGAATCATCATACTGCAGGACGGAGATACTGAAGTAAAGAAAACGTTAACTGGGGGTTACCGGCAAGCATTGGTTGACGGTCCCATCCTTATATAATGTCGTGTTTGATGACATTCTTGCAATATCTCATTAGGGCTGCGATCGCTTTATGGGCAGAGGAGCGAACTGCAAAGAAATAGAGAACCAGGAGGCTGATTCTCTTGTCAGAGTATTAGACTGGGGCCCTAAAATAAGTTCAGCTTTGCCCCACAAACGTCCCAAGCAGACTGGCGAGTGAGCCGACAGTGGTGATGGGTGGGTCTAGAATCGACATGCAACTCGGCGAAATTCAAGAGTAAAACCACTAAACGTCTTTCTCCAGTAATTCTGAACAAATCGAGAAGATCTGGTTCAAACCATACTATTATGTATCATATTTATTCACGGGGCAGAGCACCTTCGTATACTCATATTATTTGTAGTGTGCACTCAAAGATAGCCTGGCTTGTACTAGCGGTTGGAAAAAGCGGTATATGGAGCACATTTTATTTAATTGCAGTTAGTACGACAAAGCGTGTACAGTTTTATTGGAGAGCATGCGTCGAGATAGTAGACTAGAGATACGGAGGACCTAAATGGCTCAGAAGACCGATCCTAATCCTATTGGGGGAAGCATTTGATTATGGACAAGGGACACTATTACAGAATCATCGTGGGTCCCTTCATTTGTATTTTTTTTTGTCTTTGTTTTTGTGTTTGTTTGTCTGCTTAATACAAATTTATGTGTTGTTCAATTAAATATAATAGTATTACAATTCTTGGAGATTTTACATGCTTATTGCGTTTCAGTCAGTCGTTAGTTTTTTCACTTATTTGACGTCCTATTGTCACTTGTAACAGTGCAATGAGGTGGTTAATTATATAAGAAGGAAATCGGATTTGGGACTATGCTCATTTTATATGGAGAAGCGAGCGTAAGCGTACTACCAGCACCAGAGGAGGTGGCACATCCAGATCGGTATCACTGTCTTTTTGAGGTTGATATAAACAGGTTATGAAGTGCTCTTGGAGCGTTAGATGATCTTTTGCTATGGAGTGAGATTTTTGTGAAGCTGATTTTTTTAAATTATCTGCAAAATAAAAGGCATTATCCTGGAACGTAAAGAAATTTATTTACATACGACGATCTATATATGACAGTTAAGCTATTCATAATGATAAATAAATTATGGTTAAAAAATAAAACAAAATAAGGTACATAATACAAAATACACGAGAACTACAAAAGATAACAATGACGGATTTCGACATTTTCTTGCACTTATCATAAACAAATGGCACTCTGATATGCAGATGGTTGAGGAGTTAAATACTGCGGCAAAATGGAGATTTCCGATATAATTCGATTCTGGTGGCATATCAAACAGGTCATGATTGCCTCAGCGTAGGAAATCTTCAGGTACAAAGAATCATAGCTTACTCAATAATACAAGGTTTGGAATTTTTTCCTTTAATAGTTGGAAGGTAAATTTTTTAAATTCATTCAAAAAACTTATTACTCACTTATATTTAACTACAAAAAAATAACAACCAGAGTTAATATAGCCGTGGCATCCAAAAGACCGACACACAGTAGTGATTTTTACAAATTTTAAAAAAGTGTCCATATCTCGAAAACTAAGAGATTTTTATCAAGGTAACATTTTATTAGTAACCTAATTATAAGTTGGCATGCCTTTTTATAGTTGGTCCATGATTTACGGTACAACTTATAGAGTATTATGTAATATGCTACGTAAAATACGAGTACAATATGAATTTTCATATTATTTAATGGTTTGGCAGAAAAATTGCTAAAGGAGGAAAGTGCTTTGCCTGTCTCGATATTACTAAACTTGACTAAAATTTTCCTTAATTCATGTAGGAATAGGCATTTATAATTTCGTTTAATGGCTCTGTCAGGTTATGCATAAAGTTATTTGAATTATCTCAGGATTAAACAACTCAAATACGAGCTCTGTGATTTCACGATATATTATACCTTGTTAAATGCATTTTTAAAAATAATTTTATATTATCATCATGTATACCGGTAAAAATTTAAAATATTTGCAGTATGTTTGACGATTTTAACATTATAAAAGAGCAATATTTTCAGCCGGAGATACAATGCCATTAGAATTTAAGTAATTCTTCCACGGGTGTGTGCTTCTCAAACTCTGTCTTTAAGAAAATACTTTAAGGATATTGAATATATTTGGCGTTAATTTTTTAGAAATTTATTATCACTTATTTTTTATTAACAACTAAATGAAACTACGTGATGTAGTATTATTTCTCCTTTATTTAAATTCTTAACCGTGACTTAGATTTCGTTTCGTGACAATATCTTCAGATGGGCAATTAGTAAAGATATCTTTAATGTGCAAATATATGATTACGACGACAAAATAGTGAAAAAATGAACTCACTGCTTTTAAATTGAAATAAAATAAATTTCAATTTCTTCGAGAAAATTGTACAAAGCACAAACCGTTTTATATTTTCTATACGTAAAATTGAAATATTAATATTGAATGCCAGATTTTAGAATAAATTAAATAAATTATACATCATCTCTTGTCATGGATAGAGATTGCCTTGTACATAAGAGAAAACTTCTTAAAAGTAGCGTAACAAAGCCTTTTTGTAAATGTAATAGAATTACATAAATTGCGGTAAATCGAGATAAAATTGATTCAATTATTACTCTTTATCAAATAGTAAATGAATATATATATATATATATATATATATATATATATATATATATATAAAACTTCTTTTAATAGTAAGATTGTTCTGAAAGATCAGTACAGAATTAAAAGAGAGTTTGTTATCACGGAATCGGTAACGTGAAGTACTTATCCAAGAGAGAGCTGGCCGGTACTATTTTAATGGTTTATTAGACCTGAAAACTTAGTTGAATCAAAGCTTGCCAAAATATTTGCATTTTTTATAACCAGATGTATGTTGGAAAACGTGCACTGCATTCATGGGTCTTTCTGCAAACATATTTCCATTTCCGACCAATGACTTATTTTGGAACCACCAATAATTTTTTTATAATAAATATTATTTTTTATTTAATTTTTTAAAATTTTTTTTAATTGTATATATATCACAGTAAAAATATTTCTTTATACAATATTTTTTATTGTTTTTATTTCATAATATCAAACATTTTTTTAAATCAATATTCCTTAATTTTACATATTTCAAAATGAAAAATAATTCGTCACACAATAATTTTTTAGATTGAAACGGAAGAAAATTTTGAATCCGCTTAAAAGAGTGGACTTTCAATATAATCTTACAACTGAAATAATTTCACTATCATGTGAGATATTGATCAATAAGTAGTCCTAAATCTTTTACAGATTAAGTAAAATAGATAACATAGCTTTTAATGAACAGCACCATATGTTTTCAACAAAAATTTCTGACAATGAATAAAGAGAGTCTGCGATTTAAATGTGCGATTAGAAGACCCTGTTCCCTAGCTTACTAATCGATTAAATGTAGTTCTGAATTCAGTATAGCAATACAGGAAGAAACGTCATCAGCACTGTACTGCGAGTATATTTGAAGATTATCATCATGTAAATATTGTAACAGTTGTTGAACTACGGAATCAATACAAATAAACAAAATGGGCACAGAACACCACGTTGAGGTACGCCAGTAATGAAATTAGTCCACTTGGAATAACTTTCAGATTATTCAAGTTTTGATTGCGTAATTACAGCCATAATGATACTAATTGAACCGATCAAGACACACCTGTGATAGATTTAATGACTTAAGCCGATATACCAAATGCCAAAATCCACGGAACTGAATCATTACCGAAATCTTGTAACATCAGAACAGATAGTTGGGCCTTACTCATGGTCACACGCATATCGTTATTCATATTGAGCAGTGAATTTGAAATATTATGTAAATATATGCTAGTTTAAGGGGAATATTTTTGCTAAATGAAAAATTTAAGCTTTCTTCCAATCAAAAGGGAAGGTAGAGTTTAATGTAGAAGTGTTAAATATTACATCTTTCATAATTGTATATAATTCATAAACATATTATTTGTATAGGTTACGTGCGATTCAATATTGTCATGTCTACATTTATTTTATATGACAAGAAATTGGCAACATAAGATTGAAAAAAAAAAATTATTTCACTTTATGAATGTCGTGATTTCATTTTTATTACTGTTACAAAAACACGGCTTACCTCGTACTGGCTAATACTCGTAAGTACATTTATGAAGTCATAATTATAATGTTAAATTGTTAGAATAACCCTCATAAATCCTTATAAATTCTTTTGCAATGTAGAGGAGCCGGGAAGAATGTATAATAAAAATATTTTTTCCTTTTCTTTTTAGAATATCACATTGATTTAAACTCTTAATTCTGATACTGCAAAGTGTGCGTTATTGGTACTCCTTGCATCGTAATGAAATCATAGTTATTTATATTTTTGTAGGTTAAAAAAATATTTGAAAATGAAGCGGTATTTGGTTAAATAGGGTTAGATCATGACAATACGGGAAAGCTGTTTTAAAATTATTTAAATTAGGAGAGTTCCATTATTATAAACGACATAAAAAATATTTTATTACAATTTTGTGGCATACATTTTTATCGGGTTCAAAGGTTATTTTAATTTACTTATCGTATATGAGTAAAATATAATAATCTTATTCGCCTCATCCCCTTTCCTGGTTGCAGAAATGGCGGGTCATTTACAATATTTTGAACATATAATTCAACAGATTTTTATGAACTTTAATGCCGTTCTTTATTGCTGGCAAAGTTCTCACGTAAAAAAAACTAATATCGTTCGCATAGTGTTGCGTGCGTGCGAGCGGACGTGGTCTCATGCATGTGTGAGTGCGTGCATGCACGCATGCATGCCGCACGCACGCATGCATAATTTTGAACCGCAAAATGCCCAATTAAGTACAAGAATTAATATTATGTCATACCTTTTGGTGCAATTCATATTCAGCGGTTATTCGAAGATGGTTAAATTTTTGTGTAAAAATATTTTATGGAATATAAACGATTACTAATTTAGTTAAAGAAAAGAACTAACTTACTACTATAAAAATTCATGCTAACGTACAACAATTTGGAATATAAGTAAATGTTCCATAATAACATGAATAATATCCAGAATATCTATATTGTTTTTAGTGATATGCAATATTTTGAAGCGTAAACCCCATGTGGGTTTATGCTTCATAATATTGCATATCACATATAATGTTATTAGTAAAAACGGAAGATTAACATAGCTTTCATTCTTGTAGCTGTGGATTTATAATAAAACAATACATTATTTATTTAATTAGGTTTTTATTTTTTTGTTTCCAGGAACAAAATATATATACAAAAGTATGTGCAACAAATAACGTATTTGTTATTCATAAAGACGATTCAGTGTGTCAAACTGAGTAAATATGGAGCATGGTTACGAAAAAAAATTATATAAACCTTTATTCCCTGTATAAACATATTTGATGGTGATATTTTGGAAATATTTAAGATTTGGCATATAATTTCTCAATATTTTCCACTCAGTTTAATGTATAGAGTGAGTTGTATGAATAAAATATACTTTTTTCGGGCTTTATTTTATTATTTTATAATTCTCTGCTATTTTTAATAATGTTATGTTCGAGCCACTAACCGCCTAGGAGTGTGAGATATACTCAAACAAAGGAAGACCTGTTTAATAGGTGATACAAAGTACGTGACCAATATTCTGGATAGCTTGGCGGTTCTGGTGCAAGCGTGTGAAGAACCGTGCGGATTGGCATGGTGCGATCGTGTCGATCATGGTCCTTCATGGACTGCAGCACCGATGGTTTGGCAAAATTAAGGTTTTTATTAATTTTATTTAATATATGTTTTATGTTATGTCTACTTTAAAAGGTTAATAGGTATAATATTATTTTATGTCCGTGACAAAAAAAACTGATAATAATTTTATTGTAACCTCACTTAATAGTTATTCTAGAAAACATGTAACTTTTAATGGAAAAAATAATTTATTTATTGTGTGTTCATTTCGTTAATTGCTCGATCATATGTAGATTTAATTAAAATTGTTTACTCTTAAAGGTGCACAAAATCCATTTAATATTGGAACCAAGAATAATAAAACAAATAAATGATAATTTTTTTTCTAGTTTCTTGCTTAAATGTGGACATATGTACCTGTTATGGATGAAGTTTTGTGCGAATGTGATTAATTACATATTTTCCTATCTTAAGGTATTTTCATATGAACACAAAAAGATATCTTTATCACATTAAAGTAAATTTTTCATATTTTAAACTTGTTGGTTTATAAGCAAAAAAAGGAAAGTGTATATAAAGTAGTCAAAAAAAAGTAAAATAGCAATTCAATTTAGATTTTTTTTTATTTAAATGAATAAGCAAAATATTAAGCCACTTATAGAAATGTATTATAATTACAGAGATAGTAAACAACAGAAATTACTGTTAGTGCTGAAATTTCAACAATAATGACAATGTGAAAAAAGTAATATACCTGTCAAAAAAAATCTTGTCTTAATTTTATGCCTAATAGTTAATACACCGAAGTATTCCAGTTAAGTATTTATAGTAAAGTATTTTCGAAACTAATCTGTTGAAACTAAACTAAACTGTAATGTGTTGAGCAAACAAATTTCAAAGTTAAAACATAATAACAAAAATAATATGAACGGCAGGCAAAAATTATGGTCAATGAAATTTTCTTGGTATTAATTCTATTTTTCCTTATATTTTCTAATTTTTTCCACGGCCAGATATTGATATAATCTTTTAATGACGAAATTATAAAAATATTGGTTAACGTTACTGCACGTGCAGCAACAATATAATTTACAAATCATTGGTTGAAAATTAGTGCTCTCTCGCATATCTAAAATAAAAAGATAAATTTAAAACGTAATAATGGTAAATAAATAGCAAAGAGAAGGACTACATTTTTTAATTATATTGTCAATTCAATAGAAAAGGGAGAAGAAAATTTGCAAATAAAATATTTGATTTTCCAAAAATCGTTTTAAAACTAATTTCTCTTCAAAATTCGCTTAAAATAATATCGAATGCCCTAGGAATATATATCTGAAGATTATTTTATTTTAAAGACATTACAAAATTATTTAATTAATGTCAGCACCAGCTTTTCATCACTGCCTCTGGTTGGGAGATATGAATGGCAATTTTATGTATTAGAGTATAATTGTACTCAACACAGGAGTTTTGCATAAATTTTCTTGATATTTTAAATTTTGTTACGTGCAACAAAGAAAAGTGCATTTTTACGAAGTTTATAATTTTACTCCGAAAAAGAATACTCCGCAAAAAATATACTCCGCAAGCAAAATTTTTTCAAAATATATAGTATAAGTTAACTAAATATATTATTTATAAAAAAAACCCCATAGCTCCTGAGTATCAATTTTCACCTTAAAATGATACATTTAATGTTCAGTGGCAATTTTTGTAAGTAACAAGTTTATACTCTTAGTGATTCACTCTAAGATAGGGAATGACGCTAAATAAAGAAATATACAATATTTAGACTAAGCGAAATGTAAATTGCGTGCAATGCCATGAATTAAAACGGCTGTTTAAATTTGAAGCAGGTTAATAAATTTAAAAAATGTATTGTGTTTGTGTATTGGTCGCAAAGAGGTCAATACAAAATGCGAAAAATTGCATTAAACATTAGGATTTAAATTTATGAAGATTAATTGATTGTCTAATTTAACGTGATGAGATATAATTCATATCGCGATTTACATTCAATTGATAATACTTTTATTTACTGGACTACGCATAGAAATAGAGTAAATCCAAATCATCATCATCATCATCATATATATTAATACGCTAAGGTTAAGATGTTACACTCCCTTTTTAGAAAAAACCTCACAACTAATCAACATAAATTATATATCATTTTATAGATAATTGCTTGCTCTACCGGCATCCACAACTAAAAAATTTATTATTGCTATTGTTTTTGCAAATTAATTAATTATTAAAATTATATACACAAAACAGCAATGCTGCCATCTAACGGCTCAACGTCAATATGATTGACGGTCGGTAAAATTTTTGTTTAATTTCAAATCCACTCACGTATAAATAAAGTGGCGCTTTAGCTCAATGCTTTTGATACTTGCGCCTCTATATGTCAATTTTAGTAAAATAGAATAAATAATGCGAAGACTTCGCACGGGTCACGCTAGTATCAAATAATAAGCTAAACCTAGAAACATTTTGACGAGTGCAAATATAGCACAAATTTTTCCATTTGTAGAAATTACTTTGTTTTTATAATTAATTTTTTCTCTACTTCTAACACGAAGTAGATAATATTATTTACGGTTTTAATGCACTAGCTTTTTTAAATGATATTATGTTAAGCATATTGGAAGTTGAAAAAATGTTGAATTATTAATGGTTATCATTAAGCGTTTAGTTCATTAGTTCGCGTTTATTATCCATTAAAAAGAAAATATGGCTTTATAGAATTCATTGCTATCGGGGAAATTTTCTGATAACAATATGAATGTCAAGCGGCATTGAATTTTTATTTCAAATGTGAATTTGAATTTATTAAGTTATTATGAATTTAAATTACATAAATATGTAACTTTCGACATGTGATACCAAGAGCCTGGGTTCTCATTTTAATTGAAATCTCAAACGAAAGAGCTTATTTCGTTACTCAAGCTAACTTTGGAAAAAAATTCTCAGCTTCCATTTAATATAATAGTATTCTTGGATTGTGCGACACCTAACCTCGGTCAGGTTTGTAATCGATCCATGGTCTAGAGTTGAATAAGCTCAACTACTCTAGCTCACCTGATTATGCTTACATTAAGTACGTATTAAAAATACACGTTCGCTTTTACCATGGAACGTAAGCTCTCGAATAATGTTTCAGAATTAATAATTTATATGAAAGTTAAAAAGAGAAAGCGGAAAGATTATTCTTAGTAACATAAACTTCATATTATAAAACAAAGAAATCAGAATTTTGGACAGTAATTTTGTGCTTAATCACAAAATTTCAATATTTTAACTCATAGCATTCATTCGAAAGCGTACGTCCCTTTCTTTTTCATCATTCATAACCTGGTAATTTTCAACCAATGAAAATGAGATTAACGCCTAAACAAAATAAATCTGTTAAGTTTTTAGAATTTCCACCTTTATATTATTTCAAGTGTGAATAATTATTTTTACTCCAGTAGAGATAATTTCTCGAAAACACTCCATACCCATATAAAGGTTTAAGACTATTACTTTCGTACGAGCAACTGGTTAGTTAAAATGACGTTTATGAATACGCATGTGAATATCTACATTCTTTATTGGAATATGCACTCTGGTATATTGAAAAAATATAAATGCTTAAATATTATCAGTTAATGCAAAAACGGTCTTCTTCCGATGTGACCTAATAACTTATAACCATAAGTTCCATATTTATTATTTTGAAACTCCTTGCACTTAACTAAAATTTAATTTCTAGATTAATATATTTTGACATTTATGTGAGTCAATTCGTCATTTTACTCAATACTAATATTGTAAAGAATTTTATCGCTAGTAATGTATATGCAAATTCTAAGAAAATACTCTCCCTAACTTTATAACGGTGATCTAAAACTTTCCCCAAATTCCATTTTTAACAAATCGTTGTTTACTTTTAGCTTATATTAATAAGAAATTTATTTGCATATGCACGGTTTACGGGATCAATGTTTTCGAATGCACAGAATCTCGGTACTACCAACATACGTCGTATCTAAATAAATCCTAGATGATTTGAATCCTTTTAAAACTTAAATGTTAGCGTTCAGAAATCGAGTTTTACCTAGTTAAGGATATTTATATGTATTTATTATATGATAGTGAAAATTACAGTAGTGCAAAAATTATAGGAAATGTTACAAATAATTTGCTACACTATTTGTTACAAATAATTTGCGATTCAAAGGAAATTTATTTTGAATGTTGTAATAATTGAAAATTGGTAACTTTATATTCATTCGCAGAAGTATTATTCTAAAGCAGTTCAAAATTATATATATATATATATATATATATATATATATATATATATATATGTATATATATATATATATATATATATGTATATGTGTATATATATATATATATATATATATATATATATATATATATATGAGTGTGTGTGTATGTATGTATGACATATATATTTTTTTCTCATAATCTAATATGCATATATGGCTAGGTTTCAAGTTTTGTTTGAAGACGAGACTGCTGATTAATAACAATTATTAGTGGACGTGTATTACCCCTTTTTCCCACCCTTAGATATAGTTTTTAAAATGTTGTTACCAAGAATATTTTGTAGGTATTTTAACATTATTAATATTTTAAAGTTTTAGCATTAATATACATGAATTATAATATCGGTTAAATATACTTTTTTTTAATTTATTGAAACCGAAGCAACGGTAGTAAACTAAATTTACAAAATATCCTATTTTCTAATTAAGTTGTAAGATATTTAAAACTATTATTGTAAAACAATCTTTTACTTGATATTAAGGCGAGAAATTGGCATAAATCTTTTAAATTTATTGTGAATAGGAACATGTTGCATTGAGGTAAAAATTTCAATATATAAAATTTTTTATAGCAGAAAAAACTGGAATTAGTGTGTCATTATATGAGTTTTTTTATTCTCTTGTAGCGACTAAATGACTAATACAATTTTTATAAATCAGGTAAATTTAAAATCGGCGCACTATCCCGAATTACATAGGTAATATAATATAACAACGAAATCAAAATGGCTCCCGTAGTATTTTAATTTGTAATTAGAAAGAAACATATGTAGCCTAGTACATTTCGTGTAATGTCATCATCAAGAACTCGTCTAGGGAATTCCAAAAATGTATAATAATATAGGTATTTTCCACAGTGCAATAAGAAAATAATATAATAAATATCAAAGGTCCTTTTGAGAATTTCCTCACGGACTTATTATTTCACATAAAAATCAGGCTTTCCAAATAATTTGAATAATAAAAAGAAACAACTGATCGCTCACAAATCCATGGGGAAATGGTAACGGGAAGAGTCGCGTGGACGGTGAGCGTTCTTTAAAAATTAATTGCAGTAAAATTTTTAATTACCCATTGAGTGAAAACAAAATTCAAAGACAAGTTTCAAGGTGAATCAGTCTCATAATAAACGAGATTTGCCTTTGTTTTCTAAGACACGAATAAATCTAAAGTTTTCTGCATTCATACCTAAGAAAAAAAATTATTACCTAAAAACGTTTATTGAATATATTTATTTTGTTAATTTGTCGAAATTCATTATTCACAATTAAATGAAACTACGTGATGAAGTATTATTTCTACTTTCTTTAATTTCTTTACCACAACCTAGGTTTCGTTGTATTACAATATCTTTCAGGATTAGTAAAGATCTTTGCTAATATCCCACCTAAAGATGTCGTAATACAACGAAACCTAGGTCATGGTAAAGAAATTAAAGGAAGTAGAAATAATACTACATCACGTAGTTTCATTTAATTTTGAAAACGTTTATTGTTACGATCATCTTTTTGTTCCCTTTTCTTTTGTTCGTCATATTTTTCATGACAATATATTTACGTGATGTTTTATAATTTGTCGTATACATTATATCATTATAGCGTTAACAGACAATGTTTTTCATGATTTTGTGTTTTTATTAAAATATAAATTTTAATTAGATCAGCTACCATACTGTTATAAACCATTGAATAATGAAATTCTTTTTAACCATTTAATATTAATAATTCAACTATTCCCTGTAACTAAACTATTCCTACAACGCATCATTTATTGGACGATTACGTTTGATCAACCGGAAAAGTCACAATCCAGTTCTAATATCTTACTAGCGAGCAATAAGCAAAATGGCCCAAAAAGTTGAGTATTTTCCTCATCAAATTATCTGTCTCCTTATGATTCAGGTTCAAACTCAAACAATAGTTCAATTTACGAGTTTCTATGCACAATTTAATTATTTTCGTGAGGAAATAGTGTCCGAAAAACATGCGTAGGGAAGAAGTAATCGTGGTCACTGTAAAAGTAGATTTGAGTGTAAAAACGTAGTGAAATTGAATTAAGAAAGAAACTGATATTTTGTTAATAAAATTATTTAAATAATATTTTTAATCATTGTGGCCTAATGATATAGTCGCAAAAACTTTGATGGGGAAGGGCGCGAATTACCAGTCAAATAAGTGTCGAAATACGCACAGAGTATGTTTCCGTAGTTTTCTTTATTTCTTAAATTTTTTTTGAAAATTAATTTAAATTATTTAGTATTCAAATTGTAACATGCCCATATTGTGCACCATCTAGAATTTTTCAAATTTTCAATTGGAAAATAGAGGTACGGATATATTGTTTGTGGATTTGAAGTTTAGTATTTTATAAATGGAACTCGGAATATTAAAAATTATAAATATAACATTAGTTTAATTGTAACAGATCAGTTTAGCGATAACGCAGTCAGAAATAAAATTGAATCCAATTTTATATACACATTAAGAGAAAATTTTATATCAAGCTTCTATTTAGGAAATACGATGAATATATGAGATCTAGTGATATTCGGACGTTTCGGACTGTGACATTATGCGGGCGAACGTACTTAATGGAATAAGTACGTCTGTATCACTATGGAACCATAGAAAGATTAATGTTAGCAAGATGTCGTATCTTATGACAAATAATTTAGATCAGAAAAAAAGAGATCATATTCCGGAAAATCACTATGAACACTTCTTCCTTAAAGAATGCATTAGGGGTAATGATATAACAGGAATGAGAAATACATCAGTAAACGTAAATTATTTTTCTGTTCACCACAAATAATACTTTAAATATTATTTTTGAAGTTTCAATGTACAATAATTTGTAAAGTATTTTTCTATATCACATGAAATTTTTTTTATATTGATGGAATTTAATTAATACTCAAATCTCTAACGTTGTTTACGGAGTTTAATGGGAGGTCCATATATACTTGGATACATAAAACAGTTTAAATATTATTAGGTACGCAGTACTTTTATTAAACTATATATATATATATATATATATATATATATATATATATATATGTATATATATACATATATATATATATATATATATATATATATATGTATATATATACATATATATATATATATATATATGTATATATATACATATATATATATATATATATATATATATATATATATATATATATATATATATACATATACATCAATATATATTTTTGCATATATATCTTTCACAGGCGTAAAAATTGTATATTTACCAAAAAGTATGAGATCATCTAGAAAACTAAAGCAATCGCTATAGTTTTGTGAGAAAATTTACATTAACTTCTGGCGAGACTGTTTTATCATAATATTAATATTAGTGGCGATGGGTGACATGTTTTTGTCAATGTCTTCAGCAATATCTCTAAAATTGTGTAAAATGAAATCCTAAAAAAGTTGTACAATCCTCCCAACACATTGTTTTAATTCCTTTCTATAAAATTGCCCACTCGACCGAGAGCAAACATTTATATTAATTATACCTAGAACACTCAGATTAACCTTTTGTTAAGTTATTATTAATCCGAAATAAGCATTATCATGCTAAATTTCGACTTTCTACGCCAAAAAGTTTCTGAGAAGGACAGCTGTGACAAACCTTAATGGGACATTTTCACAGAACATTTTTACATTCTGTTTTCAGGGTGTATTCACAGCTTCACTATTTCCACAGTTTAAGATTTACTTGCATGAAATTTTGAAAGTAGGTGCTGCATAAAATGCTGAAAAAACTTTGTACGTGTCGTCTCGTACATGTAAAATGCTTTGTACGTGTCGTCTCGTACATGTAAAATGCGTTCAAAACTAAACATTTGTTATTTTGAACACATGAGATCAATATATTCGAGTAGGATACCAATATTTGCGAACTATTAACCATCAAAAATACCTGCAGTGTGCACACTTGTCTCTAATTTTCGATCGATCCCTTTGAAAAATCTGAAAAAATTCTCTGTTAACTGATATTATTTCGGTTTATTTACGTCAAAAACTTCAAGAGGTACAGAAAACTACGGAACTTTTCATTACGCATGCACCGACACGCATGTTACCGGTTTTTTTCTCGTCAGGTACGGAGCCCTCAAAATTAAATCACGTTTCAAAAATCCTTATGCAATTAATGTCCCAACATTGCTGCAACTCATAGAGTTTCAGCAGTATTGGAACATTTTATCTTACTTAACTCCTTCATAGATAATTAGGGATATATGAAAATTACTTTATACAGAAAACAAATCCGATTTAATTGTTAATATTATATAATTTATGTAGTGTTGTCCCTCACCGCCACTATTCATATTTGCCAGAGTCATTAAAATGATCTACTTTTGTCATTATTTACTTACTGCAAGCTTGTCAAGCAGCACTCACAATTTAGGGTATAATTATTTGTGTTGTTATACGCGCTACCTACATTGTTTACGTCTTCTTGCTTTTATGTTGAAATATTTTATTAATTTTTTTACTATGTTTTGCTTGAGTACAAATTAGAAAAAAGGAACCTTTCGGGTACAATTGCTTAAAATTATCAATACTGGCTTTTATTTATTTTACGACAATATTCATCAGATTGCGTATTAAATGTTCTTAATACGTACAGTTTATATTTAATTTAATTTAGTTTACTCTCACGCGGGTTAATTGCATAATACATAGCTCAGGTAGATTAATTACGCATTTAATTAAATTTCACTATTTTACAGAGACAATTTCTGCTTAAATAGATTTCATAAACTAAAAAAAGTTAACTAAATCGTGACCGAAAATATCCCTTGCATGCGATTTAATGTTATATTTTAACTTATTCGCTAAATTACAATTCTGATTTTTTTATTAATTTCTATTGAAATTTTCTTTTTCTTTTAAGCAACTGAGAAAATTTAAAAATTTAATTTTGTCCCCTCATAAGGATCTAAATATTTAATAAAGTTATATTTTTAAAACGGTTCTTTTGATCTCGCGAGATAAAATTTTTGGAATATATGAGTAAAGTTTCTTCCCCGGAAAGAATAAATTTTATTTAGGTGTTAGTAGTCATTAGGATTTGAGAGGAAATTTGTTGAAGATGGTTTATATAGGAAGTATTTGTAAAAAAATACACTCTTCCTTATATTATATGGTTCTCTTAATCGTATGTCGATGAAACTTAAAACATATTAGCTGCGGATATAAATAATTACTTCCAAAATATATAATTTCTTGTGTAGTTTGTAAATTGTAGATTGTAAGAATAAATAAAATTACGCATAGCAAGACAATTATTATTAAAGTTTAATTTTTCGTATTGGCATCCGTAACCATTGTGCTAAAATTTTCTATAATTCTAGATTTCTGAGAATACAGCTGTGACGCTTTAATGTGACACTTTATCCCATTTCATATGACTTACAATCTATTTAAACTAAAATATCGTTGAAAATAAAATAATTATTTCTATGTTATAAGGAAATTAATTTCAAAATCACCGATAAGATTTACTAAACTATGTGTCTACTAAGCAATATATTTCAGCCTCAACTGATACCAAATATGTTTAAATAGAAATAGATTTAAATGCAAAAATGTAATCTTACTATTAATTCGTCATAATAAGGAAAAAAAAGTCATATTCACTTAAAAGAAAAATTCACCAGTTAGAGTTTTTATATATTGTTAAAGTAAAGGTCACCTTTAAAAATTGGCCATAAGTTCAGAGATTTTCTGTAAATCATTCTCTCTATCTTAATGTTATTAAATGAATCAAACGTCTTATTCATGTGTAGGTTTTCCATTTCCATTTAATAGTAAAGTTTAAAAAAGTACTCTGTAAAATTTACTTAAGGTATTAAAGAAGAAGATGCCTTCTTATTATATAATAATTTTTTTGTGCAACAACCCGTACTTCAAAGGTGAAAATGAGATTTCGTATTCATGAAAATATTTACGGCTATAGTTTGTTGATTTAAACATGAAAAAGTAAATATGATTTAAAAAAATAATTCTCATAAAATTTATTTTCAGTTGGTTGGACTTGAAAATATATCTATTATTTTTTTCTTTCCATCCACAAACTTTCTTTAATGGTTGCTACCCTGGTTTGCCTGTCTTCCTAGTCTTTTCAGTCTTTTATAACTTTACATTCCAATTTTTCTCGATCCCTCTCGTAACGGAACTAGAAACTTTGAGTATTGAATTTTATGATTTATGTACAAAGAATATATTCACCGACGAAATTTCTGGGGAAAAATGAGATATTTCCTTCTGTCGTTACCTGATGTAACAATGGTTAAAAGCTTTGGTTTGACAACGATTTGTTTTAATTAGTGTTAAAGAAATGACCAATAGTATGCTGAAGTCACCAAAAATAAGTAAAACAAACTAAAAAAATAGTAAAATGCGTTACAATAAGATACTACAATTTTTCGAACGAAGGGAATGTTTTAATTTAAAAACATCTTAATCCCTATTCATCTCAATATTGAGTTACTATTCCTGAATGTACAAAATGAACATTTACAATAAATCGTAATGTGATTCTGACATGTATTCTGTTAGGCATTCTAAAACTACTACGAAGTTTTGCATGCACATTCACGATTACCTTATGATCATCATGTGTACTGAAAACACGAACAGGTTGGTTGCAGAACTTCATGTCACTAAAACGTTTTTAAAGTATATTCACAGGGAAACAACTTCAAGTATTGGTTTACAACGGTCATATTTGACTTTATCAAGTGTTTCTAATTTCTAATACTTTCCTTCTCCAATGTTCATGGTATTAATAACGTCACATTCCTAGTCAACCACCATAAATGTAAACTTCTTATTGGGCTAATTGCGGATAAGTAGAAAGTTAGGTTACCGACGTGAAAATGATGAAAATTTAATTTATGTAGTGTGAAAATTAAACTTTTCCTTTTAAAAACCTTTCTTAAAATAGTGAGAGAAATACGGTATGGGAAATGTTATAATTAAAATTATTTAAATAAAAATTTACTTTGAAATTAAGTAAAGTTTTTATTTCTTTTACAATTATTTCCTATTTGAATGACTTGCAAAGTGAATAAAAATGTTAATATTTCAATTTTGTGTTTCTAAAATGACAAATATTAGCGATTTTAAAAATAAAGCAGCACGTCTAAAACATATCATTGTTATGATTTTGAAAGAATATGAGAGGAGTGAGAATACTAACTGACTCCAAATGATATCCCTGGCACAAATAATTTTTTGAGTTGAAAATAGTTTTACAGTAGGTTTTTTAGACTAGAAATTCTAAAAAACCTACTGTAAAATTATTTTCAACTTAAAATAAGTCACACTTCCTCCCTTTAAGTAAAAGGTTCGTCTTTCGCTTAAAAAACTCCATATAAAACAACGATACGGTTAAAAGAAGTAATATCTTGTAAACTATTTCAAAAATTTGTTAAATCTATCTGAATCCTTACATGTTTTTTTTTGTATTTTGCCTTGCTATATAGAATTTATTTTGCTTAAAACAACGTTTGAAATTTAAGTGAGTGTTTACGACGTAAACACGCCCGTGTTTATGACGAAAAACATCCATTTTTGCCAAGTTTAGTCTAAACTCCGTGAATATGTAGTATAATAATTTGGATGCAAAAAAAGACCAAACCTTCATTTATAATTTGACGCGATTATTTTTATTGTTTTCATACATTTATAAAAATTTTTATTTGCAACTTACTTCTCGCCAAAATCGCTAAAAAGTGATACGCTTAGAGGATTAATTTCTAACAAATGTACTTAAAATTTGAAATGCAATAAAAAACAGTAAACTGCTCATTTACTTTTCTTTATTTTGTCGAAAAAATTTAGATTGACGGAGTACTAAAAGAGAAAAAGAAAATAGTCAAAGATATGGATATGATATTATCCATATAAATATTACATTAAATACAACTGTAGTCAGCACGCGCTGAGATGCGTTCGTGCTGAGTTGTGTGAATCGGCCGACATTCGCGATATCGGCTATACTATTAATGTAATTATAGTCGGACTGATCGTTCGAAAATATTATAAATAAATTATTAAATATTATTTAAAATATTTTATTTTGTAATGTCTATTAATTTAAATTTTATACTTAACAGCTAAATAATGCTTGCGTAATAGACTATTATAGATGAACATATATATATATGTATATATATATATATATATATATATATATATATATATGTATGTGTGTGTGTGTGTGTGTGTGTGTGTGAGTGCGTGCGTGCGTACGTGTAGGTTTGCGTGCGGGCTTGCGTGCGTGCGTGCGCGCGTACGTGTGTGCGTGCGTGCATGCGTGCATGTCTGAGTGCGTGCATGCGTGTGTAAGTGCGTGTACGTGTGTGTGTTTGTTTAATTACCTTATAAGACGTAATTATAATGTTGAGAAATTGTTAGTATAACTAATTTTTCCTATTTATTTTAGATATCCTGTCAAATTGGATATTTCAGAAAGCGGTTGCATGCAGCCAGAAAAAATGCAAAGTTAGCAATATTATTTATTCTTTACAACTTTTTTTATGGTTTCGTACCTCAGAAAGAAATACAGAAGCCTTATAAAATTATTCATGCGTTTGCCCGTCTGTCCGTTAGAGACATTATTCTTAGAAACCACTTGACATAGAAACTTGAAACATGGCATACTGGTAAAACATATTATTCCAATGGCAAATATTAAAAAAATATTTATATGGAAATTTCCGGTGGGAAGGTCGAATTACTAGAAACGTTTTTTGTAAATTTTATATTTTGTGTAAGATATCATTTCAAAGGATTAGTTATAAAGCTTTCTCTTTTGATATAATTCAGTACTATTTTATATAATACAGGTAATGAAATTTCTAATTGTCACGACTAGATTTGCGAAAAGACATTGACAGGATGAGTGAAAGTTTTTCTCGTCAAAAAATTTTCCATGATGTGCTACTCGACGGTATATGAGAAAAGAAAATGTTATTTCTAATTTTATATGTTTGGGGAAGTATATTAAAAAAACATATTTTTAATGTTTTACTTAATTAATTTCCCTCCCTGGAACATCTATTTACCACATTTCATAACTATAGGTCTATATTTGTAGAAATTGGGATTTTATAAGACAGACAGACAAACCGACAGACTGATGGATGCGGAGAAATGAATTCCCGCATATGGCCGCTTAATTGATTTTGGTAGAGATCTTCATTTGATGGATAAGTTAACGTTTCAAAACGTTGACATTTCAAAAACGCAGGAAATAATAACCTGATTATGACATAAACATGCAAAAAAATGATAGGAAATAGAAAAACGGAAATTGGCAGCATACAAAACAGGCATAACGTTTCATTGAAAGTGCGTAACTCCTCATGAAAATGGCTTGATTTACGGCATTAGTGTAATTTGAAGATAATAAAAATCTAATTGAACTTTCGTGGAATGAAAAGGATATCAGTTCTCTGAAAAGGGGATATCAGATCAACATTTCTATTTTATTACATTGGCAAAAACAGCCAATAAGGCAATCCGAAAGTTTACAAAAATATTTTTACTTATGCAAATAATTTTATAAAAGATATTTACCTGTACAATAATGAGAAAGCGTCTTTATTTGTTATTACTAAGTCGAGAAGAACTTACTAATTCAATCGCACTAAAATTTTCTATAAACAATGGTCTTGTTGTCGGGATTAAAATATTATTTTATGATATTTTGATGTGAAAAGAAAATTAATTATTGACTGCTTACTAAGACGTGTGAACCGATTTTTTTAGAATTAATCCAATAACTTAACAACAATTAATTCAAGAAAAGAAAATAATGACTCATCTCTAATTTTCCAATTAATAAAACCAAGTTTTAATTATAGTGGGATAAAACTAATAAGAGAAAAGGCTATGATTGAAAAAGCAAATCCTTCGAAATGTTTTGTGGTAAAGTTAGCATTTGAATTTAACTAATACTAAGAAAAACCTAGATTTCCAGGTCAATACTAAGTCCACCCGATAATTTGTATCTTATTACAAGCAAAAAGTAATTTAATATTGTAAAGATATTCATATGTCTCGTACGAGGAAACAAAAATATGCCGTTGGTAATTAACTCAAGAAACGACTGCAGTTATGATCGCTATGGGACCGAGAGTGGCTCATCTCAAAGGCACTTGAATATAATTTAGAGCATTGTTTGTTCGGTTTGTGGGAGAATTATCTCTAAAAATCTCTCTAAAAAAATTTTGAAGGAAATATCCTAAAATTAAAGGGAAAAAGCTACCTAAATGTTCTTTCAATATGTACCTATACGTATTAACGTATATGTACATATTGAAAGAACATTTAGATAGCATTTTCTCTTTAATTTTTGGATATTTCCTTCAAAATTTATTTTATGATTAAATGATTTGCGATCGCTGAAATAATTAGATGTTATATTAATCATAGGTGATGATACAAATATTGTGAGAAAGTGAAAAACAAATTGAAATACACTTTTATTTCCACACATTTAAATCATCCATATTTTTATATTATTTCACCAGGTTGTTTGAGAAACCATCAAATATTATAGGAAAATAAATATTTATGATCATTTTGTAATATAAATCAAAAGTAGGTGTTAAAATGGCATTCTCATGGATTGCATGGCAATTTTGTACTTAGCAAAAGTTTAAATTTCCTCGATCTTTCATAAAGTCATTCAAAAGCTCACGTATTTTAAGAGATCATTTGACTGGGTACGTATACAAGGATAAAACCTCGTAAAGTAAAGAAAAAATATTTTTGGAAAACAGAATGACCTATTATAACTTAGGTCTCCGAATATTTAATACATTTCTAGGTTTACGTAATTCGAAAGATAAAGAATCGTCATAAGATTACTCAGATCAGTTTTTCTGACAAAAATTTTGATATATAATCTTTAAAATAGTTAATAACCGACAATACTTGCGTACAAATTTCAGAGACGATAAATTAAGCAATATATTTTTTTGTTTTGTGTGTGGTGTCAATTACAATAGTAAGTTAAAATAATTCATAGCAATGTCGTTCAAAATGATGTGTAATGCACTTCTAGAAATATGGTTGACTATTCTGACGCTATTTTTTCACAAATAATTTGACAGAGAATCTTAAAATTTGACATGCCAATAAAGTATTGTAACCCGCACATATTTCAATATTTATTTAAATACATAAAAATTTCTGTTACTTCGTAAGTAATGGAATTTTTTAATCGGAATAATTGAACTTTGATTATCAAATTGTCAGCAATATATCTTTCTCATATCTCTAATAAAATTATATAAATGTTGCTGATAATATTTCGATCATTAATTACCTGCAACTAAAAATTATTGTACAAATGCGTTGTACGAGTATTTATATAAAAATATGCAGAAAACGTTTTCGATCATAGGTGTGTTCCATAATAAATATAGTAATTATACTAATGCAGGACTGAAAATAAAAGACGCACATTTTCTTCGTTTGAATAAAAAAACTTCTTCTAAGGATGCCTCTCCAACGAGCGTTTGACAATCAGCTGGTACGTATTTATTTTGTCCTTGTCAAGGCGAAAGAGTTCGACAACACTCATAATCTCTTTTGGTAAAACCTTGAAGTTATAAAATATTCTTTTTTATTTATAATGCATTTTTATGGATTTTCTATTTGGTCTTTGTTTTCTTGGAAATAAAAGTTTCCATATAATTTTTTTTATAAAAATTAAAAAGGGTTTTCAATTTAAGCCTCTGAGTAATGGCGTATTTTTGTCAGGTTTCTATATAACACCATTAGTATAACTTTCGAAAAACAATGTAGAATATATTCGAATTACAGCAGGCCCATCTAGAGTAAACGTGTTTACTAATCATTCTGAGTATGGCTGCGCGTGGACACGACAATCTTTTTTATTTTAACATATTAAAATACGTATATCTAGACCGAGAAGAATCGATTTCTTGAGAGGAAAATAAAAATGAACAAAATTAATAGCTCGTCGAAATCAAGTCGTTGCAAATTTTAGCAAAATTTGTTTTTATACAATTTCGGGAAAAAAAACAAAATCGACTTCAATAACAGCTAGAGCCATCTTTTATAATAGTAACGCAATGCCACAAATTTGATCACCTCCATTTTGTGTTTGAACAAATATAATTTTCTCAATTCATCAAATATATGTAGAAAGAAGGGTTTTCATTTTAATGCCATATGGAAAGACGTAATAATTAAACAATTTTTAAACAAGAGTCGAATATGAGGTCAACAAATAATATTCAGTATATTTTAGAGCTTAGCCTTTTTTATCAGCAATTCTACCCCCTTTAACTCAACATACTAAAAACTAATTTTGTTTCGTATGGTTAACACGTGTAATATTAACTACGGGTAAAATTTGGATCCATTCTATGACATCCAACTCGTAGTATTCAGTAATAAATAAGGTTTCAACCCCAAGTTTGATGTAATTCTACCAGGGTTTGTAAAATTCCATCACCTTAAAGAGAATAAACTACGACATAATTTAATCGTGCGTTTAAAGCAGCGAGGCACACACCAGTTTTTCCGCTCTCTTACATTTTTTTAATTACTGTTAGATTTCACTACAATAGAAAAATTTGTTTTCATTATTTTTTCCTCATAATACGATTGTTCTTAATTTAGTAGAAGAAAATACGCTCTGTGTTGTGTAATAAAACTGCCAACCTATTCCAGTTATATCTTTTACGTAACACTAATAATAATCACGAAGTGTCAAAGTTAAATATATTCATTTTATATTTATTTTATTTAGTTCTGGATTTTTTTCTCACATTCTGATAATTTTTTTAGCTTCATTTCTCAATTATTTTCCCATCGATCTTCTTAATTATTCCTTTTTATTAATTTTTTTTGTTATCTGCGTGTTCATTTTGAAAGGTTGTAGCTAAAGCATTTCAAACAATGATGGAAATTATTTAAAATTATAAAAATAAATTCTTTAAGGTAGCTGAAAAAAAATGCTTTGCGTACTCCATCAACTGTGCTTAAATTTTGATACATAAACTTTTTACTCTTATCTATTATTTTATCTCTCTGGAAGTTTGAAGTGCATTGAAATGACTCAGTAAACACACCGACATCTAATTTTCCTCGGGTATTTTCAATAAGAATATTTCTTCTTACTAGAAGCTAGTTGAAAGTGAAAAAGTGCTTTGAAAAAGGATTTTACAATTAATTATTTGACTAATCGGAATATTATTTTTATAGTATCAATACAGTTTGCAGAACCACCTTTCTTGATTCATTTTTAGTTTGTATATTTTTTTAATTTGATAAATGACCAAGAGTTAGTTTTAATTTTCCACTTATAAGTATTTTTTATGGCTTGAGTCTTCTTTTATTTCCATTTCTTTTGCGTGTTCCTTTTTATCGGATTACAAATTCTAAATAGTATCATATTTACATGAATTTGTATAGAAATACGTATTTTAATACATTAAAATAAAAAAGTTTGTTGTAATAATCTAACCAATAGCGATACTCAGAATGATTAGGAAACAGGTTTGCTCTAGACGGGCCTGCTGTAATTCGATTATGTACGCGCGGGAGTAATAACGGCTTACGTCATCTACGTGTATTTTGTTTAGTGCGAATTATTAATTAATATAATATAAGTTAACATACTTAATTGAAATATCCGGATTGAAGAACCTTTTTAAATATATTCCACATTATTTTTTTAAAGTTATGCTAATTCGTATTACATAGGAACTTGTACAAAAATATGCATCATTACTGAGAGGCATAAAATTAAAACTCTTTTTAATTTTTATTAAGAAAAAAATTATTTGAAAAGATTCATTTCCATGAAAAAAGATCAAATAAGAAACCCATAAAAAATTCATAACACATAAAAAAGAATCTTTTACAACTAAGATTTTATTAAAAAAGGACTAATGTTCCACACAAATTCTCTATTTCAACTAAAAAGAATAAATTACTTAGGAAAAAAAGACATATTCAAACTAGATTCAGTAATTAGTGGAAATTTGTAAATGACATTTAAGGGCCATTAGACCTTCATTGTTTGCTACATAATAAAAAAACAACTAAACCTTAACTGATATAAAATACTGTAAATATTTTATAAACCGTTTTATAAATTTTATTTTAAATTAGTCCAAAAAACATGTTTTTATCTTGCAAATATTAATGTTAAATATCTTTAAATAAATTTTAAAAATCGCTTACACTCGTATATTTTATTTATAACAAGTTTTCACTTTTTTCTTGAACATTTTAGTTATTGATATAACTTTAGTAATTGCTGGGAGAAGGAAAACCGGTGGAAGAAAGTCGTAATACCGGTGGAAGAAAGTCGTAATAAAACGAAATATTCAAGAATGGACAGGGATTATGAGTGCCACCGAAATCTTTAGCCTTGCCAAGGACGTAACAAATACGTACCAGCTGATTGTCAAACACTCGTTGGAGAGGCAGCCTTAGAAGAAGACTCTTTTATTCAAACGAAGAGGATGTGTGTCTTTTATTTTCAGTGCTGAATTAGTGTAATTACTATATTTATTATGCAACACACCTATAATTGAAAACGTTTTCTGCATATTGTACAATGCATTTGCACAATAATTTTTACTTGCAGGTCATTAATGATCAAAATATTTTAAGCACTGAGGAATATTTATATAATTTTATAAAAGATTTAAGATAGATATGTTGGTGACAATTTATTACTTCACAGTTCAATTATCTACATTTGTATTGACATATTTCTTAAGATTATATTCGTACCCGATACTTACACCTTAGAAAAATATATTATTTTTTCTATTAGTTAAAGGCAAATGCTAACTTTACCACAAACAATTTTGAAGGATTTACTTTTTAATTCACACCTAGTTTTATTTCATTATACCAAGTTTTATAACACTAATTTCGAAATTGGAGACGACTAAGCTCATTTTTGTCTGTTCATGAATTATTTATTGTTACGTTATTGAACGAACTATAAAAAATTGATTCACTTATCTGAATAAGGGGTCAATAATTAGTTTTATTTTTGTTTTGAAATATCATAAAGTAATATTTCCATTCAGACCACAAACCCATTGTTTTTATGTGTTATTAGTAAAGGTCTTTTATAAACTTTTTCGCATAATTACAAGTATATTTGTAAAATGTTACTCATCGGAGCCTTTTTCCAATGTAATAAAATAAAAATTTATATCTGATCTCTTTTTCAAAAAAAACTGATATTCGTTCCATTCTACGAAAGTTCAAATAGATTTTTATTATCTTCAAATTATGCTATCCCGTAAATCAACCCATATTCCTGAAGAGTTAGGCAATTTCAATGAAACATTATGATTCTTTTATATACTGCCAATTTCTGTTTTTCTACTTCATTTAATTTTTTGCATATATATATTATAATCAGCTTATATTTTTCTGACTCTTTAAAACCTCCCGTAACTTATTCATCTACTAAAGATCTCTACCAAAATTAATTAAGCAGCCACATGCGAGAAGTCGCGATTTCGCCACATCCGTCTATCTGTCTGTCTGTCTTACATATTCCGAGTTTTTGCAGTTATAGACTTACATGTATGCAATTTTGTAAGTAGATGCTCCAGATAGGGATAGTAATTACATTAAGTAAAATATTAAAAATATCTTTATTTTAATATACTTCCCAAAATATGTAAAACTTGAACTAATATTTGCCTTTTCTTATATCAAGTTGAGTAGTGAATCAGGGATTTTCGTACATCCTTTCATTGTCTTTTCACACATCCCGTCGAGTTCATTAGAAATTTCGTTACCGGTAGTACGTAAAAAATGGCACAGAATTATCTCAGAAGAGAAAACTTAAAAATGAGTAAGGCCTAACTTTTGAGAAGATTTTTGACATAGAAAATATTAAGAGAACGACGTTTTTAAAAATAGCCGAAAAATAATTAATGCTTCTTAGATATTACTATCATTATATTTTATTTCTTAAATATTATATTTCTTAGATATTACTATCATGATTTTTTAAATAATATATTATTAAACAATATTCTTAGAAAAATCGAATGAGATCTCTTTTACTACTTTTCGTTTTTAATAACTTTTTCGATTACTAGATTTGGTATTTTATATTGTTTTGCGAAGAATTTATCTCTGAAATAATACAACCGATATTAAGAGATAAATTTGAAAATAATCTACATTTTAATTTTTAATCATAAATTGTATATTTTAAAAAGATTTAGAATGCCACACATTACAGTAAATTTGTGTATTAACAAGTAATAATGGTATATAACGTTCTCTTTACTTCGTACAAGTAATCTCTTAGTAAAAAAGTCAAGTCAATCTCTAAATTTCACAGAGTGACTTTGTTTTGTTTCATTTACTGTGTTTTGCCTCACAATATTGGTAAACTGAACTACAGTTGTTGTTATTTTGGGATATACCTTTAAAATATATTATCTATAAATTCTGACTAGATTTTAAAGTAGTGGATCGACGCTGTATCATGGCATAAAATGTAATTTGGCCATTATTAAATTAATTTCTTGTAGTTATTAGTTTCTTCTTTTTGCAACCGAAAGTTATTTTTATCATAAAATAACTCAAGAATGTACATACACGCATATATATGAACACACACACACACACACACACACACACATATATATATATATATATTCTGCTTATTTCAATCAGCATCTCCATAAAAAGCATTTTCATTTTGAATAATAGTTCTGTGAAAATTTATACTTTTTATTCTATATTTTATTGCACCCATTAACGAAAATTTCGTGCAATTATTTAGCACTAGGCAGGTACGTCATTGAAACTAGACCTATAGAAAACGTCATGCAAGAAAACAAATCGCTAATCGCTAATTAGCTGATGCTGTATTAAATCACAGAAACTATTTATGTAAAAATATTTATGAAAATATTAGCAATATTAATTACATAGTTAATAAAAATTCTAAGAAATTGACAATTTTGACTGCGGCTTGCTATGGGCTTTATTTTAGATAGTTCATACACGATTTTCTTTTTTAATCAGTCATACATTTACTTGCTAAGCGATCAATTATAATATATTAATTGTTTTTCTTAAAAAGTTTTTTTAATTTTATATTATTGAACACAAAAGGAATAGATGATATTTATGAAGCATATCACCCATTTGACTGGCGTATGGTTTAACTTTTTGACTATTACTGATAAATTGGTATTTTGATCAATAATTACCGTAACAATATTACAATTAATACCCATTTAAGTGGTTTTTTAAATTGTTTTCAAATATGAAAAGTAAACACATATTTGTTGGTATTAAATAATTTTAAAATGTTAATGAACTTATGAATATGTATGTCTCTGAAGCAGCTTTAAATTTGTGTAAGTGAACTAATTATGTACTTTGTGAAATCTGGAAGATGATGTTTGTGATGTCTAAATAGACTTCAAAACGAGATGTGCGAGATTAAAGCTACTTTTTAGCAAGTTTCACAACGAAACGTTTACGTCTAAAATGAGTTTTAAAGATCTAAAAAGTACTAAAATAGAGCTCTGAATGAGCACTTTCAATGAACATTAAAACAGATAGTATTACATTTAAATTTTCTAATTTTTTTCCAAAAACCACTTCTCAACATAACACAATTTAGGTAAAAAGCTATTATCATATTTCTGTTTGAGGATGATTTTAAAATTGCGCCATTTAATAACAATTAATGTCTTCGAATCTAAGACAATGAAACCATATGACGGGCGTGCACGACACGCTTTGGTCGGTTTTTTATTTATTCATTAGAATTTGGCTTTTTAATTCCATTGTTAAGCTTAATTCGTAAGGGGTTAACTTTATGTCCACAAAAAGATAATAAATATTAAAACAGGCTTTCACAGTTGAAAACTTATAAAATTAAAAATTCGTGAAGTTATTATTTTTATAGAGAATCTTGAGTGACTGAAATCTAGTTCAAAATATTCAAGCAATACTTACATATAATTATAAATTTTACTACAAAACGTTGAAATAAAACTCCTGGCTTTTTAGGTGTACAAAATGTTTGTGGAAAAGAGACAAAAGCGTTACGTTACAATGACAAGAACAAAATTTGTTTGTCATCGTAACGTAACGCATTTCTGATAAAACTTATCTTAATTGCTTGTTGAGCTTTGTTATTAGTAGAAAATAATATGAATGTTTGTTTATCAGTAATGGGCGTTATTCTAATATTATATTACATCATGCTGATACATTTTTTTGAATCACTATATATAATTTACATACTTAAATTTTTATTTTACCTAATAAAATCCCGCTAAAAGCTCTCTTCATTACACGAACTGAGCTCGTTCCTCTCTCAAGTCTCCAAAACTTAGATTTATACATAACACACTAGCCGACTCAATTATACAATTGAAATGCCGCTATTTTTATAAAAAAAGAAACATTTAAAATATTTTTGTATAAATATAGTTTTATTGAATGCAAATTAGCGAAAAATAACTGGTATCGAGGGACTATGTCAGTTATTTTTTACAAATAGCCTTTTCGTTCAAAGGACCAAAAATGTGTTAATATTTAACCGATTTAAAAAAGGAGGTAGTTGTAAATTCGGCTCCATTTTTTTCTGGTATGTTATTGTCTGATATATCTGATATTTAACAACCAATTTTAATGATTCTTCTTTAAATTGAAAGCTTATACGTCAGAGTGATCCATCAATAAGAAATTACTACAATATTAAGAAGACATATGTAAATTTCTAAAATCATGTCTGTCTCCTTAATAATATAGTTTTATTATTTTTTAGTTTTTTTTTCTACACGTACGTTTTTTTAACTCAAAACCTCAAGGTTGTGACCTATAATTATATTCGAGTTTCTAGTTCATCAACGATTGTACAAGAATAAAATTTTATTTAACAATTTTCTTTCACATATATTATTTTATGTATGTTAACTCATATCTCTGGAATTAATGGACTAATTTGTATTATTCTTTTTTTTATTTACCCGAGTATAATTATACAGTAGATGTAGTCATACTAGGTAGTAACATAAACAAATGCTTAGAATTGACCACGCCAACTGGAACGGAAGGATGACATAAAATATCGCGCAAATACAGATGTAGGTGCAGTGATGGAGTTTGAATGATATAGACCTAATGATAATATAATAATAAAGTTTGCGCAGTTTTGATACGATTAAGGATTCACAATCAAATGAAACTTCGTGATGTAGTATTATTTCTACTTTCTTTAAGTTCTTTACCACGACCTAGGTTTCGTTGTATTACAACATCTTCAGGTGGGCTATTAGCAAAGATTGAATCTTTGCTAACATTATTTATAATACAATTTATTGCTTTGTTAATGATTTGTGAACATATGTAAAATTAAAAGATTACAAAGCTATTACTACCGCTTTTTATAAGTAGTAATCAAGACATCATTCATTTTTATTTTCTATTTGCTATGCTTAATACTTTTTTTACGTGGAATTCGGAAATATTTTAGATATAATGAATATTATCATTTCTATGTTTTTTGTTATCTTTTTGTTTTTTGTAAAATTAGTGTGACGAATATTGTTTAGAATAACCGTCGTACGTAGAAATATTGGCAATGCATGGAAGATGGATCGACAGATATATACAAAACATAGACTTGTTTAAAAATGCATTACAGATTTCATTTTCTATGAGCATAAAACTTACAAATACTGCTAATAGATGGCGTTAGTTGGAATTTTTCTTGGTAGTGTTATAAACCAAAAACCAGTTTAAAAAGACGTGAAAAAGCGTTAAACATTAATAGGCCGGAGTTATTAATTTATTTTTCCGTTATACCATAATTACTAATTACAGTGATTACACATAACTGAATCGATTCTACGCTTACCCGGTAATTAGCAATTTATTCATTGTAACTAGGTTTATTTCAAAAAAGAAGACGGTTTAGTTAACGCAAAACACAAAATACATACTGTTAAATATGGTTATTAGAAGCACAAACTAAATTGCATTTGCAGAATTTGTACTTTTATATTTTCTAGATAATTAGACGGACCAATTGTTTTACGAGGCCACTAGAATATTTATTTTTTTATTTTTTTTAGATTCATGTAACTCGTGAATGGATAAGTTCGAGTACGTATGATAAGTAAAGTAAGTTTGAGTACGTAAGATAAGTAAATAAATAAAAAAATAAAGCTCAAGTAGTTGTAAAGCAAGACCTCTCAAGAATTGGCCGAAGCAGAGCATTTTCTGACTCGTTCCATACAAACAAAATATAAAATATTTTTCTCCTGGCAACTATCACTTTTACACAAAAACTTGTAATGACAATTATCATCAGAATAATGAGACCTATCAACGGGTATTAAAACATCTCTATGTCCACCACGTAGCAGTTTCGTTTCACTGTGTGTCTGCGGAAATTATGCTTTTGAACGCATCAGGTTCATAGGGATGATTAGAAGATATGTTTGGTAGATACCTATTATGGTAGACTTTTCTCTAGACCTGTTTGCGGCAAAACAATTTTGTTATATCTATATTATTTTACATATTTTAATAGTGTATGCAGCATACGCCTAAAAACCTCACCGAGCTACCATTGGTGTCTCCGCGACTTTTTCAGCATAGGTCGGTTTATTTATGCAAAACATTTACCAATTATACACCATAATATTTTTTAGGAAATCAATTTACCCAGTACGTTACATAAATTAACATATGCAGATAGACAAATAGATGCGACGAGTACTTTGCCTTCAATTATAAAGTGAATGTAATGCGAATAAATTATAGGCTTGTAATGATTTATTTCATCCAGGATAGCGCAGTTAGGTTTCGTCTCTTTCCTAAGAAAATTGGATTGATGTACAACGAACACTTATTTACAAAATTACGGAAAGGTCTTTCTGCTAATCTCGTAATTTATTTGTGTATGATAAAAGAAATAAATACTACTAAAGCCAGACCTGTGAAGATCTAAAAATATTAAACTGATTGATTTTATTTTTGAACGCTTAGAAAATACCAATAATATTATAACGTTTAATTTTTGTTACTTTCATTATTGAATTGCATGCGATCTGCCTCGATTTCTCAAAATGTAGGTAAAGATTTTTTACACATTACCGATAACCAATTTATTGATAACCAATTTTATGGATAACCTAAATAGAATTATAGAAATTAACAATATTCGGATTCCTTTCTATTCATTATCCTTCTCGCCGATTACATGGTTGATTAATTCCTAAAAAAAGTTTAATAAAGATCGCTATTTAATATGCTCTTTTATGGTGATAGTTTATCATCAAAGAATTTAAATTTTTGAACGTCACATTAATAATTTTTATACTATGATTTTCACTAGCAATTATGTAATTTTTTTCATTGTTAATCCATTTTTTCCCTTCAGATTATTTTTTTAATAATTGCAAATAAATTTATTCTAAAATTACATAAATACTGTATTAAAATATATACGCAAGGACGAGTATTTATTCATCTTACTTAACCATAATATTTCGCACGCATGTATATTATTAATTACAATCATATTCATCATTACTTTTAAAATACGTGAGTGAATGAATAGTACTTTTATTCTTAATTGATCCGAATAAATATGCTACCTGAATTGAGTAGCAATTTTCAGAAAAAAAATATAACTTGAGTTTTAGTTCGTAATAATAACAGGAAAATAGCACAAAAAAGAGCAAACAAATTATCTTTAAAGTAAAAAATATGGTTTAGGTTCTCAACTATTATATTAAAGAGTTAAATAAAATACAGAAACGGTGTATCGATTATAATATATCAATCAATGATACTAAAAAGATCGCCAAAATTACGAGGTGATAAACAACGGTGAATACGAAAAAGTGAATAAAACGTTACAATATTCTCAAAATACCGCTACGCACTGTAAGCTGGATAATTTTCCATGTATAGATGTGATAGACTATGTTTAAAAGATATTCAAAACTGATTGCTTCTCACCTGTAATCATGTGAATAAAACAGAAAATAGTTAATCATGATTATTCATCCGTATAATTTATCGACAGAAAATATTTGAGAATTAACGATTTTAGGTAAATTAAAGTTTTCGCTATCATGAGAATTGAAAATTTTATATATTTGGTATTATCAATTACTTAGATACTTTTGGAATTTCATATTTTTTACTATGAAAATATGTGGCTTTACTTGCACGGATTTTTCATAAAACCTGATGAAATAATATCTAGATTTTAGGTTTTCAATGTACGCGAGTAATATACACGCTGACTGTAACAGTACATATGTTTTATGCTTGAGTAAAAATAATGAATTTGATCTTATTGGATTTATATTATTTCTTCGGTTAAAAATCTACATGCTAACAAATTAATGTTACATATCAAGTTCAAATTAAGAGTTATATATCAAGTTTTATGAAGCTTTATACAGATGTTAAGACACGATCGACAAAAAATATTTTTTTCTTTGAATTAGTATTTTCATTGAAGCCATAGATAATTCCCTCTATGTCTATTTGTTCCACAGTCACTGAATATTTATAAATGCAAAACTTTGTGACATTTCATCCCTTGTTACGAGCTGATATATGATTTCTAAAAACAATTTTTTCTATTATAAATATTGTTATAAAAATCATAGATAAAAATAACCTAAGCTTTAGTCAACTATGTAATATTTAGGTATGTTAAATTTGAAAGCAATTCGTTCTTCGATTGCAGTTATTAGCTGACATATAATTTAATAAAAACGAAAACTTTTCGTATCATTAGCATTTCCACCAAAACAATAGGCGATACATAGCCTATGTGTTATTTAGCCAAACGATATTCAGATTACCAAATTTGGTAGCAATTCGTTCCTTGATTACAGTATTTATTAAATAACATACGACGTACTAAAAACAAATTTCTTTGCAATAACATTTCCATCAATACGATAGGCTATACATAGCCTATGTGTTATTTAGCCAAACGATATTCAGATTGCCAAATTTGGTAGCAATTCGTTCCTTGATTACAGTATTTATTAAATAACATACGACGTACTAAAAACAAATTTCGTTGCAATAACATTTCCATCAATACGATAGGCAATACATAGCCTATGTGTTATTTAGCCAAACGATATTCAGATTGCCAAATTTGGTAGCAATTCGTTGCAATAACATTTCCATCAATACGATAGGCACTAAATGTGTTTGTGCTATTTAGCCACACGAAAATCAGTTATGCAAAAATTGATACAAATTTGTTGATCGGTTGTGGTTATTAAGTAACAAACGAATAAATAAACAATCTTTTTGTGGTATTCATATTCCTATCAAAATATAAATAATTATTAATCTATGCATTACTCAAGCACACGATATTTAGATATGCAAATTTGGTGGCAATTGGTCCATCGAGTATTTCTATCAATCTAGTATTCTTATCAATTCGTGGTGAACCTGCTCTCCATACTGGGTAAAATTGGTCTTTTAATACAAGTTAAATGTAATTTTTACATTTCATTCATTAAAATATGATCAAATTCAAAAATCCTTACGCATAATCTAGTTACTTTTTAACAGACTTCCTGAACGTATCGTGTATGTAGATATTATCATGTATGTATCATTCTAAAGCTTAACCGGCTGTTTGTATTTTGATGTTTGAGGTGTTATTTAACTTTTCATCGTTTGCCGGTCAACATAGGATACATAGTCCCTGAAACTTCTGTATGACGAAATACTAATAGCCATTTCTTATCGACAATGAATATATTACCTACTATATCTGTCATAGGTTTTTTAAAAATTCGCATGAAATAATATTGTAAATTTCTCAAAAACTATGGTATTTAGAATCCAAATCCTTTTTTGGTGTCCAGTTGTTGCATAATTTCTGCTCTATTATAAGTCTTTAATAATATCTTTTTAATAATTATCAAACTTACTTTACTCATATTCCTCTATAATTTTTTTCTCGTACCAATGTTAATAAAAATCGTTATTTAATATGCCTTATTCTCGTGACACTTTGTCATCAAAAGTATTTGAATATTATCATATAATTATTTTCTTATTATTTTCACTTACTAATAAATATGTTTCCTTATTACTTAGTAGTGATTCGGTCTTACCTATTTGATATATATCTGAGTAATTTCAAATTATACTTCTTGTAAGCTTAAAAAAATTAGGATTAAAGTATTAGCTTCAATAAAATTTGTTTAATATTCATTCCTCTCTAATTACCTCAATATTTTGTACGCGTATTTATTATCAACCTAAAGTAACATACTTCATCTGCTATGCAATAAGCAATCAAGTAGTCGAGCGAAAGAACATAATTTCAAGTTTCAATCGATTCATATAAATATTTCAACTGAATTTCGTAGTAATTTTCGGAATCATTTATTAACTCAAGTTTTAATATTTGAGCTCCTAGAAATAATAGGGAAACAGCAGAATAAAACACAACAACTGTCTATAAGATGTCATATTTAAACGGAAATTATATTTCAAGTGAATTTTTTTTATTTTGTAATAATACAGCTTGGCAAGCTGTCAAATCAGTCGAAATTTACTCAAAATTTGTTTTCTGGTTGATTTAATTTTGGTTGATGGTCAATTAATCGAATTTAAACGAATATTTTAAACATGGCAAATATAATTTAAATTAACTTAAAAATATAAATGAATGTAATTAAAAAAAAAATATTTCCTAATTTCCATAAAAGTAAAAAACCATAATTAATTTGAACATACGCTGGAAAAACTAGGTTTTAAAAAAGTTTTTCGTTGCTTTTGTGTAAGTGAGAAAATCCGGATTTCTACAATTTAATTTACGTTTTATATCACTGTACATCACGTTCAGGTCAAACAAATATATTTTGTATTATTAAAGTGATGAGCAAACTACCTTACGGCAATTTTTGAATTGATTTCAAGGGTACGTATAAATATGAAAAACTGAAAATATATTTTATTCAACCTAACACATAACACAAATTAATACTTAACGTTTTTCAAGAAGACTAGAATCAAAACTTCTAATTTTTTAACTTTTTCTATGAAAAGATGGTTGGAAAATAGTTTCCTATAATCTTATATTACGACTTACGTATATTGTAAATGTTTCGTAAATTTTTAAATTTCCTTTTTAACGGTAAGAAATTGTAATAAAACAATGAATCATTTTAGTGTGTAAATAAAGTAATCAATGATCATATCAAATAAATATATAAATAAAATAATGATTGATTATATCACTGCACAAAGATAAGATTAATTTGATAATACAAAAAGACTGCAATTTTCGTCCACTTAATGGTCTCCTTGCACTTTGTCTTCAGCCCTAGATATTCATTAAAATTGCGTAATAATTCTTCTACTATAGAAAGAGACGCATATTTTTATAGAATACAATTACGCATTTTCTTTGTTTTCTGAAGATACTATGGTAGCCATTAAGAGGAATATTTTTGGACCATGTCTATTTAGTTAAGTCAATTTCTCTTCATCACTATAACTGACTATATTTGGTATTGAATTTCCTTTCATAATAAATTAGAATAAGTTTTAGGAAGATTACATTCCATTCAGAAAACTGAATTTAAAACAATTATGCATCACGGTATATTCAAAAGAGAAACTTCTCATGTACAGCTGACAGTGTTTAACATTTTGGTTAAATTTGAAAAAAATGATGTGTTTAAGTTATGGGTGATTTCGAAAGACGATGTTAATAAAATTGACTCTTCTTTTTTTGTTATTAGGGCAAACACAAAAGGAAATAAATTTAAAATGTATAAAATACACGTGTTTCATTTTTTGTCCTTCAACAATATAAAATACACGTGTTTCGGAATTTTTTATTTATTTAATTATTTTCAAAGAAATTAAGAAAGAAAATGAGCGTTGCCTGGTGGCAACAGTGAACCATAAGACCAAAAAAATATGTAATCAACTTTAAATTGCTTATGAAAGTTGGAAGTTTCTGTAAAATTATTGCTTTTAGTTTTTACTACAATGCTATCCCATATTTCTTGCATATATTGTAAATCTAGCACACTTTGGAAACTCGCATCTGATTTTTTTATCAAACCATTGCGATCAGGGCCTAATTTTGGCCTACTGCCATTGGAGGTACGTACTGAGCAGGTCCTTGGCGCTTTTTGGCTTGATATCATTCTCCACCGAACGCTGACTAGACAAACCAGATTTTCTGCCCATTTTACAAAGAGTCATTGCAACCTCCAGATGAAAATCTGCTGATGATAAACGACCTAATCCTGGAAGGTTTTTTTGTATTTAAAGACTTTTGCAATTGCTCTTTTGACTCTTTTGCTCTTTTACATTGCCCATCATGAGCACTAGGTAATGGTAGAACAGGCGCACGTCCCATCATTTGCTACGCAGCCGTACCCTGTAAATGTGTATGATATCTGTCAATGAGGTCGACCATATGGCGATTGTACTCTCCAGCCAAATTGGTCGCTTTATATTCACATTCTTTGAATTATGTTTGGTAACATCCGTGTTAGATTTTTGTCATTGATATGTTTTTCTCATGTCAAAAACAAAAACGTGCGTACGTGCATATATATATATATATATATATATATACATACTTTTTGTAATGAGAAAGATTTTCAGGTTAATAGTTTAAATACAATTTTTCATTTTAGGTTAAATTTTTCAAAGTTCCAGTTGAAAATTTAAAATAATAATTGAAATATCCGGATCAAATTACTGCAAAAATTACTATCTTAAATTTTTAACTTGAACTTTAGAAAAATTAACCTAAATTTAAAAATTGTATTTAGACTATTAACGTGAAAATCTTTCTCATTGCAGAAAGTGTTACGTATTGTTTATAAAGTAAAATATATAAAGCATATGACTCTGGTTTAGAATGGAATTTTGCAAAAGGTAATAACATTTTTTTTAACTTTGAACATCTTTTCTTGGTTTCAAAATGTTTTTTCTTAACTTATATCACAAATAAGGCGAAATTTCTTCAAATAATTTTGTATGAGCTAAGATTTTAATTACTTATTTCCAAAATATGTACTAATACAGTTCATTCTTCTATACTCCTTTCCATAATTTATTATTAATTTTATGTACGTAAACCATCGTAACGTACGTACGTAATCCATCGAACTGTTAAAAATATAATAGAGATGTTTTCATGAAGTTAAGTAAAAAGAAATTCCATATTGATGATATTAAATGTTTTTCGTTCTCTGAAAAACAATATGTAACAGCAGTTAGTGACAGAGAGTTATTGGTTAAATTTATTAACCAAGTAGTCCATTAATTGCTAAATCGAACTGAGAGAAAATTAATTTCTAATTATTTCACGTGCAAATCTTCTTGTATTTCGCAAGAATATCAGTCATTATACGTTAAGGGCGTTATTTCCATCAGTTTTCACACGATTTTCTAATTTGCAAGACAATATTTTAAAACTTATTATTTATCTGTATATCATTTGGTTGTAAACAAAAGGTAATTTTTACTCGATTTTAAAAAATCTAAATTTTCCATTCAGTGATTAAAGCGCTTCGATATAAAATTTGATAAAAATGAGTAAAAACATTAAAAAAAGATTACATTTCCACGTTTTTATTCAATACTCTCCTATAAACATTTTAAAATTCCTAGCCTTATTATAAGTAAGTAAATCTCATACTGATTTAAATATTCAGCTTCTTTTCAACTTTTAAATTACACTTTTCCATTCCTTTTTTGTACTTGACTCATATGTTAAGTTAGAAACTTTGATTAGTATTTTTTCCTTATATTTTAATTTCCCTCTAGTATTTATCCTGTATCTTCTTATTCACATTATGTATTACCTGAAAAGGAGATATGAACTAGCATAAATATTTTGAGGGTTAAGAAAATTTCTACCAAGAGAAATTTCATAATTCCTATTGCACCTTGATTTTATTTAGTTTCCTTTCCCAAAATATATTAATAAATAAAAAACTTTTACTATTATTTTTTTTTTGCATTTTAGTTGCATTCCACTTTAATTTTGAGTTTCTAAATATTTAGTATGGATCTTTTCCCAGTCTCCCAGAAAAATTAAATGGATTCATTGTATTTGATTATATTTGAATCAAATAAATTGCACTTGTAACAAATATCATAACTATAATTATTAAACAGGCGTAAATTACAAAAAATAATAAAAACTAATCGATAGTGAATATGCGTATCTCCTTCTAGTAGTCCACAGTTGAAGAATATATTTTTACAAACTCTTTTCAGAAGAAAGGACATAATTGTTATATGACGAAATTTTGAATAAAAGTCTTAGTGGTTAAATTGGAATAAAAAAATATTTTAAATTTTGTTCTTTCACTGAAAAAATAACAGTTTTATCGATGTGTAACAGGCATTTCAGGATGTATAAAAGGAAGCGTGCGCGTCCGGCAACTTATTTAAAATGAATGTGAATAAAGACAACAACCAACAACCTGTAACGTTAACCTTTCACTCGAAGAGGGTATGGTTAATAAATAAAAAATAAGCTTCTGAAAGAACAGAGCTGCTTAAAACGTGAATGACTCGCCTCCATTACCCTTTAACAATTAGAGGAATTCAGTTAGATTTCGGTTACATTCTGCGTAATTTCTGGATCTGATTATTGCATTTTCATTATTATCTGCACTACACCTTCAAGAACATCTTATGAAAAAATTCTCTACCGGTTGCGATAATTTTAAAAGGCCAAAATTTTACTAGAATAAAAAAACATCCAGTCGTTGCATGTTAGATGTATGACAATAAAAAAATTAGGCTTGTTTGAAAAAAAAACGAAGTGAATTCTAATTAGCAAATCGAAGTACATCAAAAATCTATTTGTACGAGCATACCTGATTCTGCACATATCAATGATACAATTGAAAAAAATATGCGATTCCTGTAACCAAGCGAGGGTCATGTGGTTTACGGACGTTTCATATGTTTTTATGAATGTACCAGCTTACATTTTAACAAAGAATAATTATATGTACGCAGCGATAGTTTAGGGATGTTATGCAGCATGCCGGTACTCATCTTCATTTCTGCTAAAATGCACGAGATAATAAAACATTACGGTGGATTTCAACAATTAGTAAAATCTTTGATATGAAATAAAAAATAAAAAGTTGTTTACAGTACCTCTCATATAAAAGGTAAATTAATGAAGCCGTGGCTTGACTCAGAGTACACAGCACTACGGTTAGATATGCTGTTACAGTTATTAATTCTTAATGAGACTAATAATAAAATATTTTTTAAGCCCGACTACAAATTAAAACAATGACATTTTATTACGATACCACATATTACAAACTGGCTTTTCGCACAAAATGGCAGCCGGCATCAGACGAAGTTGTATCAATTGAAAGTTTTAATGAAATACACATTTTTTTAGATCTTTCGAACCCACAGTCGACAATTTTGAGTACAAGGGTTACATTACATATAAATAATTTTCATAAACTCTACTTAAAAATTAAAAATCGTAAATATAATACAAAACTGATATTAAAAGGAACATCCAACAATGCTCCACTTGGTACCATATGTAAGAAAAAATTACTTTCCATGCATAAAGATGTACATTAATTCTGTTTAATATTTTGTTACATATTAATTGAAATCCTCGTATAAAGAACCGACTTAAAAAATTTCATAAACAATGTTTAAAACTCCTCCTAACACCTCTCCGTCTTCAGACAGCATCAGCGGACAAAATAACATTATTAAAATGTTCCGGTCATGTAATCAAAATTGGTTATAGATTAAGGTAGCGATTAGCAACTTTTCACGATCTCGTCAATACAAAACATATATTGACTTCATTAATAAATCACTTAATTTAATGACAACTTCAAAATTTGTAAAATACATAAACTTTCGTTATATGTATTTACTGACAAATAACGAGATCATATATTGCTCGGTCGAATAAAAATTAGTAAACAAGCATTTACGAATAATGCAATTGCAGAAGTGTTTACACACGATACTGTTAGACTTTCCAGTTAGAGAAAAGTCTAATTCGATCATTTATTATGAGATAGGCAAACACTATTAAGATCTTCAGTAAATTAAGTCGAGCGTTGATTTTGTTTTTGCAACGTATTAAATATAATTATTAGCGTGATGTGTCGATCTCGTATTTGCATTTGCAAAGTATTAAATATATTTAATGGCCGATATAGCGTTCATTTTATTTCTAATAGAATTTTAAGGGTTTTTAAGTAAATTAATTTTCTTGTCCATCATTATACAAAGATAACCGACATTGACCATTAGTTATTATTGTTTCTAATTAGTGCGATTGTGTTTGGTACGTTAATTTTTTTACCTATCAGTTGCCAACTCAATTTATTTATGGCAAATGCTTAGCAAATATAATGTTAATATTATACAATTAAAACAAAATATCAATAATAGAAAAAAATGTTTGATACATAGTTCCTTTTGTTCAATCAAATATTAATTAAATAAAATTATACATCAATACTAATAATAAACTTCTCAACCATTTGTGTAGGAAATTGTCGTTGTTCTTTTACAATTGTGGAGAAATTATTTTAATTTATTTTAAATAGAAATATGCTTTTTATTTTAACGAACATTCTTCTATTTACCTTTAATTGGTTACTAATGAATATTTGATAAGTATTTAAAAGTAACTTTAATACATTATTCACTTAAGCAACAGAAACCTAATTCATGATTTGTACGTTTATTACTCAATTAAAATGCCTTTGTAAATATTATTGTTGAATAGCTTATATTTTAAAGTAAGCGAAACGAAATAGTAACTAAGTCGATACGTTAACGAGTTTACTTAATGAAAGTAACGACTAATATTAATGTTTTATAGTAGTAACATTTGAAACGTATAATGGAATATGCAATTTATCAACGTGAAACTTTACATAGGATGAAAGGTAACGGACAAATTTCGTTGAAATTGTAAAATCAGTATGAATAAAGATATGAAAACTCTTACTTATTTTCAAAAATTTAGAAAATTGAAATACGCGAATGTAAAAAAAGAGTATCGTTTAATTCGCCTGTAATATAACACTTCAGATTCGATTTTGAGCATTACACTACAATGCTGTCTCGTAATGTAACATTTCAGATTCGATTTTGAGCATTTAGTTGATTTCACAATGTCAGATGAAGCTGTCGTTGTGCTGAGCGCTGCAATATTAACTACGTAAAAGAAACATATTACGTAAAAGAAACATAAGAACTAATAAAATAATCTTCTCTTTGTAGCAGGAAATTATTTAAATTCAACCTTGAAACACAAAAATACTATACCATGTGCGTTCACTTCACTGCTATGTGGGCCACTGAGCGGGGACGGGGAGCACCCCGCGTCAGCGAAACGGCCAATTACAAGTGGTGTGCATTGATGATACAAGTTGTATCAAGATATTACAGGTTGTGTTATTACAGGTTACGTAGTGTAATGCTCGATGCCTTCCCTCACTAATGTAATGCTCGAATCTATAACGTTACATTACAGGCCAATTTTCCAGGTGAGGGGGCATCTTAAAGAAATATTTTTCCGGACTTTGTTCTCGTCGTTTTGCGGTGAAAATATTATACTCTTTCTTTGAAATTATTCAATTTAACTGATGCAAGTAACATCAGTTAAATTTAATAATTCGCTTGAAAGAACTACTTTAAAAACACATCTCGCCTAGTTGAGCATAACATAATATATATAGGGATTATAATTATAATCAGGTTTTTTCCGCGTCTTCGTCTGTGCGATGTTGTGGCAATGTGAATGAAAATTCGAACAAATAGGTGGATATTTTAATCAGGCTAATTATATATTAAGGAGGTAAGTAATATTTTAAACATAATTTGTCATGCTTGACTTAAATTTCCTAGAGTACAGTGCGGCGCACCGACCGATATTTACAAGATGGCGGTCTGGACTAAAATATGTAATAATTAACCCATGAATTAGGCATGTTGAGTGGAACATATTTTTTTAGTTTAAAATATGAAATTAATAGCATCGTATTCAGGTTTTTGTGACCGGGAATAATTTGTTGGGTTTATGTTCATTAATTTTCTTCTATAAAGAATAACGTGGGGTATATGTTATCTATACGCAAAATATCGTTCAAACTTTTTAAACCATTTAAGCGTCTCAGAAAGACCAATAAAAAAATGAACCGAAAATATTTCACTTGTATTATATTAGTAGTATAAATTTGAGCCCCAACTTAGTCATAAATGGCTTGCATCTGACAAAAAGGCCCTGGGTTTTCTTCCTAATAAGGTGTTTTAACATTCATTAACTGTATTTAATTGTGAATGATTTGTTTTAACTTTGGTTTACCTGATACGCTAAATTAAATAGGTGACGATGTGGTTAACATTCTACCACATTTAGTCTAAAGATAATTGTGCGCTCTTGAGGATGAAGTTCCTTATAAGAGGCATGTTTTATAATACACATTTCTCGCATATTAATCTGAATATTGAGAGGTGGTTGGAAGCCGTAAGACAGCCAGGATGATATATATGTATCTATGTTTGTTATTAATATTTTATGAGAAAAATAAATTTGTAATTAAGAATTAATATTTTTATATTTTTGGAAGTTTTTTGTTCCAAAATAATTAATTGTGAAATTTTGAAGGAGCTAAGCGAGCTGAACGCATCTTTGACAGAAACTCCAAATTCAAGAAACAATTTGTGATACCGATATTCAATAACATTTCATTTTATTTCTTGATTTATCGTCACCATAATTAATTTCTTCTGGCAAGCTCGTTTTATCCCAACGATAAGAAGTAAAGTGCATATTATTACTCGTATCCTGTTATTGGTTAAAAGTTATATGATGTCACAGGCAAGTAAAACGCATTCATACCAAAAATTTAATGCTTTTATTTTTTGGTTTATAGGCATTGATATCGATAATAATATTTAAAACAAAAATATTACTTACAGCGAAATTATCTTCACACTTTACATTTGAGAGAGCTACAATGCTGTTTGGATCTCTTCTGGTTAATTGCAGCCACTTCTTTCGTCTTTTAGGATTCGTTGGCACTGAAAGGAACACTTTGTCTGAACTTTTGATAAATATATTTGTACATTGTGGCACTACACACCATTTATACACCATTTGAATATGAAAATAAATAATAATCCGTAAAAATGTTTACATTGCGTGCGAGTTTGAAAATTTAAGCTTTAAAAGTGATTTATATCAAAAATACGGCATTTATCCTGGAAATATAAATGTAGTGTGCTTATAATACAAAATAGAGCAATTTAAAAAAGTAAGTCAAATAGCCTATTCATACAAATTCCAATAAGGTATAATGTCATTCATAACATGTTTTTTATTCCTAAACTCACATCATTGATAATTTTTAGGTAATGGTAAAGTAAAACAAGTGTAGTATTTATGATCATACGGAATTTTTTTAAATACATTAAATGTTCGAAATGCATAGCTCTTACGTATTATCAGTATCTTCTTACAAAACTTCTTAAAATTCGTAAGGCTCTTTTGTTGTCTTTTACCATTTCAGACACATGGCGTAATTTTTGTCTTAATTGTTGTTCATTATCGTTAGTAGTCTCATAGATAGGCAGTCTAGCCCTTGAGATATCCCCAGAGAAAATAGTCCAATGGATTGAGGTCTGGCAAACGTGGTGGCCATGCAACTGCACCACCACGTGGCAGCTAGCGTAATGTCACATATCAATAGATTTGGGTAAGTTGCATTTAAGTATTCAGTTTCTTGTCGCGAAAAGTGGGCGGGTGCACCATCGTGGTGTAGCCACATCCTGTCATCTTGTGGTATTTCATTCAACAGATTTTCAAGTTCGTCTCTTAAAAACCGTAGGTAACGAATTCTATTATGCCTCAGTGGGAGTTCAAATGAACCGATAATTCTGCCATCCAGGATAGCAGCCGATGAATTGACTCCGAATTGATGTTGAAATCTATCTTGTAAATTGTGCATATTAAATATTCCCATTCTTTTAAACCATGATTGAATTAAAGAAAAGCTCATCTTGCCTGCATCGACGAAGTATCTCTCGACAGAAATTTATTCGTCGTCGATAGTCAGAAGGTAATAGTGCTTGCACTCGTTGTACATGGTACGGGTACAAATTATTTCTTCTTAAAATGCGGTATACTGTACTTGCGACACCAGTACTTCAACAAATCCGCCGAACGCTAGTAGAAAGAGCTTTTTCCACTTCGGCCAGCACTTGAGGCTTATCAAAATTTCTACGTCTTCCTTAAATAATGTGCGTTTTTATACGAAGAAAGACTATACAAAGAAAACCATTTATATGAAAAAAATTAAAAAAGTCATATCCCTAAAACTATTAGGCTTAGGATAATAAAATTTATCGTTTCCCCCTCTATCAACCATATTTCATCCCCTCTATCACCGTTATTTTGTTGGTCCTCTCCTTACGGGACACCCGTATACAATTTATTTTTGACATAAATATATGAGATGCTTTTTATATTTAACCCTATTCATTTATCCATATCATTGTTTAAGGTCAGCAATAGTAATTAGTTCCCGTGGCTTGAAACACAGTTAAGGTGTAGATTTTCACAAGACTTTTAAATAGTCATTTTTCTTTTAATGGTAATAAGAAACCTAAACACATAAAAATAAAACATATAATTATATAGAAATAAAACCAACTAAATAATATGCCGAAATACATATAAAAATATTTTTTCTTGTCCACATATCTGTAAATTGTTGACAAAAATTAATGGAAATGATTTTAATTGGGCATTTTAAGGAAATTCTACAACATAAACTTTCCATATTATTCAAACCTTTCTTATAAATAAACATCACTTAGAAGCTTAGTAGTCCGTATACAGATCTTGAAAGTTTAAAAAAGTGATAAATGTAATATTTATTATATTGCAATATACTCACCCAGTAGAATGCAACAGAATTTTTTTTTCACCCAACTTTTCTGTGTGGTAATGTTTACGATACGGAGGAGGAATTTTTTTATACTTTGCAAAGAAATCGATATGTCTATATAAAGTATCTCATCTATATTTTTCTGCATTTAGGTTTAAAACTGTAGAAACTGTGAATCTCTAACAGACGATGAAATTAAAAATTGTATAAGGGAACAATAAAAACTTGCCCCTTCATCACCAAAAGTTTAATTAGTTTTAATCTGTAATATTAAGGGATCTGAAAAAATTTAATACAGTCCTTCAAGTGATATTTGCATTTCAGTTATTTATTATTAACGTAATTGTTAAAAGGATGGCACTTTGCACTTTAAGAAACATTTGACAGACTTTGGAGATGTTAGATTTTATCGAGTGTGATATATATATATATATATATATATATATAAATATATATATATATACACATTTTTAAAATGATTATACATCTTAATCAAAAAAACCCAACTGAATTCGAAATGTGCATCTCTCTATTAAATTATTAACAAAGTTCACCTAAATATAAAAAAAATTAAGTATATCTACCCCAATTCTCAGATAATGAACCTAATAACAAATAAAATACTTTGTCTTTCCACTTTTAATATTCATTGCAAAATTATAGACTTTTATCTTCCTTATCTAATAATTATATATATCATATTGCCTTTACGTTTATGTATTAAAATGTTCTTACACATATTCGAATTTCGTTTATTATTCAAAACCAATATAAATTTGTTTATAAAAACATAGTGTATGTACAGAAAACAATATAACACAAAAAAGAGATTTTATCATCATAAATTGAGAGAATATCGCAATATTTTTCGTGGATATTATTACTATCAATTATGTGGTTGTATAAGAACCATAAATATCTTTCCTTATATGATCAGATTAAAAATCAGTCCAGTAATGATAAACATGGAGTTATATATAATTTGTTAAAAATAGTGTCCTTCACAATAAGATAATTAATATTACAAATTATCGTTTTATATAGTCAAAGAACAGCAACTCATGAAATCAATTTTTAATCCTTCCTAGATTGAATCGTTTCATAAATAAATTGACAGTTCAATTTTAATTTTAAATGAATTGTTATTGTTACTTGGGTGCATTAAATTATTGGTCTGGAAAAAAGATCAATTCAGGGGAAAACATTTTGAAGTTATTAGAAAATCACGTGGAATTCAGAATCCACCTTCGAGTTAAATGATAAATGGGTATCCACAGAAGTACTTAAAAACAGATGACATTTATTATAATATAACTCTTCTTTAACTCTTCTTCAGACCCATAAATTTATTAAATATGCTTGCAGCTAATACGGATAGAATTTGTATTGTGCAAACCTGATATCAGCCTTTATCGGTGTTTCTTGTTCCTTTGAGCTTTTACCACATCATTGCATAATTTCTGTTTAAAATAAATTAATACATAAAATACGACAAGAGAAAACGCGGATGATAAAAAGTGGACTTGTATAAATTTTTGTTTTGATTTTTATTTTATTATGTTTATATATTTCAATTGTAATGGTAGAAAAATAAATAATAGTCGTCTTTGATTTCATTCAACCGGTGGTTTTAAGATTCAAAGGATGTTAAGTTAGTTTAAGTAATTGTAAACAGTACTATATTAATACTCATTGCATAAACAATAGTATACTTACCAAATTTAAAATTAGTGAGTCCAAAAATATTTTAAATACTTAACGTTTGTTTATATGGTATTATAAAAAAATAAATTTCTTTTTATTTATATGGTATTATAACACAAATTAACATACATTCATATCTTTTTCATTATTATTAATTCTTGCGTTTTCTTATATATTTCAAAGATATTGTAAAAATAATTCGTGAATATAAAACCCCAAAAACAGTAACAAATTTTTCAAAAAAAAAATGAGACAGGCAAATAACCGCTAGGAATATATTTCGTTTTACAGATGTTACTATTTGCTGCAATAGATTGCTATTTTTTCATAAATAAAAGAAAAAAAATTAATAGCACAAACAGTATTCAGATTTAAAATATATTTGTCAGCGATACTAAAATAATACGAAAACTTTCCGCTGAGATATCTAAATTATCTATTGGACACACCCAAAAATTGATAAATTGAGTCAAAATAAATTAGACCTTTTTATGTTTAAAAGCTTAGAAAACTATGGAAGAATACTAAGTTTTTTACTTAATGTTATGTCGTAAACACAGTAGAAGTGAAGTGAATACTAATGCGAAATAAAGATCATAAAAAATATGGTTGACACTGTTAGTACTAAAGTGACGAATTTTACGAGTTTTTACGATTTTCTTCTTTTAAAGTTTATTTTTAAATTTCTATATAAAATAAGGCTGACATAGTGGTTTTTTTATCCGATTTCAGCAAGATCAATGAATGTACATTTACGTAATTGGCATCATAATTCTAAATCATTTATGTATAACAACCAAAAACCATTTGGTTCATTTTCAATAACATAAGTTTTTGAAAAATATAAGAGATTACGAAATTTTTAAGGACTAAGAAAAATGAAACACACGCTGCCAATAATCTTAGACATATTTATGTAATATCGCTGTAAAAATACTACATGCCATTACGTATAAAATTCTTCACTTAATAAAACACTTACAAGAATATATACTAGCCGTATTTCAATGCTCTATTAGCAGTTATACTTACGTTAGACACAAATAAATTGTCAATAACGGTGGAGGTAGTTTCTGTCAAAGTGAAAGAGTTTGAGAATTGGTATATTCAATAATAAAACTATCAGCTAATTATTAAAAATAAAGTAATATTTCGCTAAACATCTTTCGTACCCATAGGTATTTTTTACTTCTATTTATAGTTATGATGATAAATTGATAGAATATAGGAAATGACGATGTTAACACTGAAATTTGTACAAGTGATATAAATATATTAAATTACTACTATAATATTTATTTTATTCATAAGCTAGGCTAAAACTGAGAATCGTATTTTGATAATTACTCGAAAGCCATATTCGTAAAGAACGTACATGTAAAAATTCTTACTTTCATATAAAATGCGCAAAAGCTAGAATGTTTCAGATGGCAGTAACTTTTCAGACAATTAAATCTTTTATTAATAAACTAGGAATAATGAATAATGATGAACATAATACTCTTCCTTAGCTGTAATGTAGAAAAATATTTTACAATCTAACTTTTTTTTAATTATAGTCATCGTATAATTTAGAATATTAGTGAAAAAATTGTATCTTTAGTGCCCAAATTACATTGTAAACTACATACTTAAGTATAAGTTATATCACCAAAAAAAGAATAAAATTAAAAGTTAATAAAGAAAGTAAAAAAACCTACTTCGTAAAAAGAAAATAAATTTAATAATTTGCAATACGTCAGATAACATTCTATAAGGATTTTTTGAGATAATTTTAATATTAATTAAATTTTTTACCTACAAACTACAGAAAACGGCCACCAAGTTGGCTTCCATTTGCTTGGAAGCCGATTCTCCCACCTCAAAAACTTTCAGAAAATTTAAATCCTATTAAATATGCTATATGGACCCATATTTGATTTCGAATCATACGATCATGTCCATTTTAATTACAGTAACGAATTAAAAACAAATTTTGTCTAAATTGTTTTTGAATAACTTCAACAACTCCTGCCAAATTTAAACTTGACGCTGATAACTTTTTTATTGTACAAGTGGCCCTGAAACATGTATCCACTTATTCTTTTATGTGTATTTCCTCATAAGTTGATAATGGTAACAAGGTGGAATTTTATTTATTAATTTATAAAAAAAACTCATGTCCAGTTTAACGTACCCCAAAACGTAGGACATGTGCAAACACTAAAAGTACAACAATTTATATTACACCTAATTATTTAAAAAAATAGTTACTAAAACAGAAAAAAATGCTTATTATTTTAAATTGGACATACGACTAACTAATTATCAAACGTGAATTACCAAGCAATTCCATAATCGCGTTCCTAAAGCCATCAAGAGAGCAGAAAAAAAATCGAGGTTTGGCGACCCTCGCAACACCTTGTAAACAAAAATAAGTGCGTGAAAAATTGGCGAAAACTGTATTATATTCATGCGCGCTCTAGGCATATGAAATACACTGTGACTCCGTCCTCTCACGTAACAGTCAACATCATAAAGCGTTATCAAACCTACGACCGAGAGGTTATCGACTACAACTTTCTTACGTAATAAAATAATTTGTGAAAATTTCTTTGATTGTTTAAGACCTGTAGTGGAAAATATAAGACATCGTGAATTGTATACATATCATAGCGTTAGATAAGTCCACACTAATAAAATAATTTATAATCAAAAATCCATGTATTGCGTTAATTATATGATGTAGCTAGCCAAGGTTGAGTATAACTAGGTACATAAATTTATTTTGATTTTCTCTTTATGGATAGCTAGTAATATCTAGGTACAAATAATAAGTATCATAGTAATCTTTTCATGCATATTTTTAATTTGTTATCCATTTTAATGTAGTTTCAATGTATTTTTTATATCATTGGAGAAAATGTGAAGGCCAGTAAGCACCATTTTGTATCTTTAAATAGGCTCTTAAAATAGAACATCCATAGCCACATATCCACTGACGCACGTTCATAAACTGTTAAAATGATAACCCATTCTTTTCCAGTTTTGCCGTAGGCGGAAAATAAAACATGTGTTCCACATGTCTTGGAAAATGATTATTTTCCAGTAAGTTCCATACCACTTTAGTTCATAAGAATTAGTCTATTAAGAACTTATTAAATTCAACGCCTAAATGATTTTATCTTCCTTACGCATGTGTAAGGTTTACGAAGAAAAATAGTCGTAAATTAAAGTAATAAGTATCTTTGAAAATTTTAAGAGACTACATAAAGTCTTAGATAAAAATCTCGTGCATTGCTTTAAAATGCACGATTGCTGGAATAAACATGTGCGAAAATTGTTTGTTACTTTTTAATAAAGCACAATTCCGTACATTAAAAGGAAAAATAAAACTTTCGTAGAGTCACACAAGCCTCTTCCGATCTCCTCTGTTACATTCATTTTCTTTAAAAATGAAATTTTCTTCAAAAATTTGAGGCATAAAATTTAAATTTGAGATAATAATGAAGCTTATCTTTTTTTAATATCTATAATATGTACACAAGGATCTCAATTAAGAATGTAAAAATACAGATACATGGAGTATGTGACAATTTAATAACAAAAGAATTAAGCACAAAAACTTGCAATAAATAATTTTTTTCTTGTTTTTTCGGTTCACTAATGCAGTCCTCAATAGACGTATTATTAAAATAGAATGTAGCATTTTTATATCAAAATTCTACATAGCACACGCTATGAGACTGCTGAAATATATTGTTATTTACTAAAAAAAACCTTCTGACATATCACATTTTTTAAACTAATATATTGGTACTTGATATAAACCTTTAAATTCTTTTCGATTTTTTTGCCGGCATTGAGTCATATTATAAGTGTATACAATTTTTTGTCTTCTCACAACCCATAAACGATTTTCCTTTTAAATATTTCCTACAATAGTAGTATGTAGTAGTTTCGTAAATTGTAAAGACAAAAATATTCCGATAGATATGATTAGTTGTAGGCATACTCGTATGTACAAGCAAAACCTAAATCGTTTTGTTCCACAACAACTTGAAACTAACGCATTTCAGTTTATCGGTGAAAAATAAAAATAATTCCAAATATTAATATTTTGAGAAATTCGCTATATTTCTATGCCTGTGGTAGAAACACTGGGCAATAATATTTGTGTGGTAAAAAATAATAGTAATTTTGTAAACAGATGAAAAGAAAAATATGTCCATTTTATTTCTACTCAAAGTTAACAGATTTTATTTTTCTATTCAAAATATATCTTTAATAAGTTTCTCTTATATTGTTTAATTTTTTTTATTGCATGTTGCATGTATGTAACTTTTTGTATGGAATTTAATAAAGCTTTATTATTATTATTATATTATTTAAATCACTATGAAATAAAAAAAAGAAAATGTGTGATAGCGGAAAAGAGCCATCAAACTTTTATAAAAAGAAATATTCCATGATTTTTTACATAAAATAATGAAAGATTGAAACCAATTTATTTTTTAAAGTTCAAATTCAATCCTTATTTTTACAATTGTATTTTACAGATACTCCATATTTTTTATTATTAATTTTTATACCATAGATTGTAAGGTGAAAAATAAAACTTGATTTAAGTCTATTTTTAAATAGAAGAAACCAATAAGAACCAAAAATAGAAATGAAGCTTGGCCAGATGTAAAATATGGATAAATTTGAAATAACACACGTCTTGGAAAAGGTAATTTTGTATGTAACCACTTTAATAACTCATGATCTCCTCATTCCATATTTTCTATCCAGATTATCTAGACCAGTGGATACAGGAATTTTAAACACCTATGTAATCTTTACATCTGTCATGAAACAGTTCAAAATTTGCGGTGTCAAGAGAATGCAGAACGCTACATAAATATTATATTTCCATAGGCGATTTGAAGCTATCAACCCTTACCAAATATGTAAATATGCCGCTGTTAGATGGCATGACTCCGGGACCCGAATAATAAAATATCATATTGAGCATACACGACCCTCTCATTGGGAAAGCGACATCGTTTTGGAATAAATAATACGATTTTTCTAAAATGATATGGATATTCGTCTTAATTAAAGCAGATATGGAAAATTTATTTGGGTGTTGTACGTAAAGACGATGTCTATAATTTTGTTTATCGGTCGCAATTGCGGTTTACCTAATTTTAACGAAAACTTACATTGTTGTGTTACTTATTAAATTCTTGCGTAATTAGAATTTGAGTTTTTAATATCTTCAGTTTTGTCAAAGTCACGCATTGCATCTACTGATATTTACCATCAATCGATACACCGTAAATTCAATAACCATATAATTGAAATGGTATTTATTGTGCTCTATGCATATTAAAGTATTTATTTTGTACTTTACAAAATATAATTTATTTATACCCTCTACTTATGACCTTTTAACAGACAATAATATTTGTCTTTTTAAAACACTTTTTCAGGTAATGATTTTTTAAGGTTTTGAAATTAGTTTAAAAAAATTTGTACGGTAACCATTTATTTTTGACATTTGGCGAACTTGTAATATTACCTTGCAAGACGGTTGTCTTAACTTAATTCTAAAAGCAAAATAACGTGAATTTTAGACATTTTCACATATAAATAATTGAGTGTTAAATATTTTTACTTTCACTAGATATAAATTTTAAATTGTCTAATGATGAAAAACAATTATGATAACAGGCATAAAATGTTTCAAGAATTTGAGGATGGAAAAGAAAAGAAAGTTTTTAGTATTGCTAGAGGGGATGTTTTACCCATACTGGAGGTGAGAGTTTGATTTATAATTTTGATCTACAAACAAAATGGAAGTGTTTCTAGGAAAATAAAACGCAGGCTAAGTGTTTGTAATTACGATGAGTTTATAAGATCCTGATACGTATAATATTGAAGCAACAGTTTGTTTGAGAAACAACAAAAATTATTTTATTTATATCACTTACTCCTCTTTTTAATCACTTTGTGTCACTTGTTTTTGTTTTTAAACCATGATTTAATGGAATTAATTTTCACAGCCATAAGGATGCTTAAACATTTATTTACGAGTCGTGTTGAAATCTAAAAGAAAAATAGGTATGTAAGCCAATGATGATGTTATGAAATAATTACCAATATATTTTGTAAGTATAAAAAAAATTCTTTCTGGTCATTATTAATCTATGTTTACTACTATAAATACAATCATTAAATTTGTTAAATAATTTAGTGATTAAATTTTTTTTCTTGATTTGTTAAGCCCCCCGAGCTGAACAGGTATGGCCCGAAATTGACATCATCGCATATCTATATTATACAGTAATAGTTAATCTGTAAATTATTAGCTTACTTTTTGTGACACTGCCGTAATCCATAACCATGTAAAACTCTAACTGGGCGAAATCTTTTTGAAATATATTAAGGTGTCGCATTTTTTAAAACAATTACATAAGTCTTCAAATACACATTATGATTTATAATTTTATATGATGACCTAACAATTTTCAATTAAAGATTTGTTTTCAAATATTATACAAAAATATTCAAAAATATTTGCGACATACAATATGAAAAATTAAATATATCGAAATTCCCAGACCGCACCCTGTCAAATCTCCGTTGAATTCTTTCATCGCATATGTGGGTGCTGAATTTGCATAATTGAAAGGTCGAAACTTGCGCATCGATTTGAGAGATGGGAAGTTAATTCGAAACCCATGCTCCTCTCACAACATAAATGCTGAGCTTTAAAATATTTGGAAAATATTGTCTTACGCGAGGATTAGATCGATACTCTCCCATATGTAAAATATTCCAAGATATGAGCTTTCGGTATCGGTTTAATTTAGATTAAAATCTATTAAAACACGATAATATGTATACACGATATACGATGATAACGATACAGGATGTAATTAAGTTATTGATATGATAAAATCGATTAAATTGCATAAATTAGTTTTATAAAGTATGTCCAATGGTTGCGTGCTTGAACAGTTCAATTTGATGTTTTTTCAAGGTAGGTTTTACCGACGTTTAGCCCGAAAGTAGACACAAAAGTATACCACTTATTTTGACCTTTATCGCTTCAATCATTTTATTGTAACTTTATATGCTTAGGTGATAGATATAAAAAAAATAATTTGATAGGAAATTTACAAAAGAAAATTTTGTAACTTCAGGATTAAAGGATAATTGTCTTGTAACCTGTATATGTTCAACTAAGAGACAATTTCCCAGTAATTTTTGTGTGTACGTAAATATTTCTTGGAAAAAATGTGCAATATGCCATGTTTGTTTTTTTCATTGTTTTTTTTTTATCCAGGACAGTACGGATATTTAATTTTTTTAAGATTACTTGGAATAGGTTATGTTGAATTAGATTAGGGAGGATTGGGTTATGTCGGATTAAGTTAGGTTGGATTAGGTTAGGTTACCTTTTTATGGTATATTTATTACAGTATGTTTTTGATGGTATATTTATTACAGGTGCCATTACCCCATTTTAAACTCAAATGTGAAGAATATTCTAATATATTCATTATTTTAAGTTTTACGTTATTTTCCTTTAGACGCAATTGTTTTTACTTTTATGTTTTACAAGCTAGGTTTTTAACATAAACAGCTTACTCTAAAATACTTTTATTTCATATTGGTCAAATATCCTTTCCCATACGATTCACAGATATTTTTTAAGAGATGTACATCCAGGGCATTCAATTTACCTTATCCTTCCAATTGATTATATTGGGATTATTATATATTTTTTTTGTACATCCAGGGCATTCAATTTGCCTTATGAATATTAAATATCCTTTCCCATAGGGTTCACAGATATTCTTTAAGAGGTGTACATCCAGGGCATTCAATTTGCCTTATCCTTCCAATTTATTATATTGGGATTATTATATATTTTTTTTCTACATCCAGGGCATTCAATTTGCCTTATGAATATCAAATATCCTTTCCCATAGGGTTCACAGATATTCTTTAAGATATGTACATCCAGGCATTCAATTTGCCTTATCCTTCCAATTTATTATATTTTGATTATTATATATTTTTTTTTGTACATCGAGGTCATTCAATTTACCTTATGAATATCAAATAGCCTTTCCCATAGGGTTCACAGATATTCTTTAAGAGATGTACATCCAGGTCGTTCAATTTGCCTTATCCTTCCAATTTATTATATTGGGATTATATATTTTTTTGCACATGTGTTAGATACACATTTATATTTTTTAGTTACACGAGCAGAGAAAACTTATAATCGAAGCTACGAAATGTACGAAAATATCTGTCTTTTACAGATCCCAATACACAAACGTCAACTCGATTTCACCTTCTGATTAACTTCATTCAATAAAGCCATAACAACACATGTTGCACTTGTTTTTCAAAATTTCCATAAAAGGTCAATTATTCTAAGCTTTTAGTCAAATTTAAATTAAAAAATTTATAAACGAAAATTTAAGTTCAAAAATAAAGTGGAAGTAGAATCCCATTTGTGTTCTTATATAGTATTTAAAATAGGATAGCTAAAAGGAAATATACTATATAGTGCGCATTACTATTTCGAATAATAAATGTAACTTTTATATTTGAATTCAGTATGTTCTTGAAATCAAGTGAAATTTATTACTGTACCAAAAATATGCCAAGCTCAGATATGAAAGTTATATTTAATATTGAAAAGTGTTAAACCGTACCTTCTAAAACTCAATTTTTTTTTAATTCCACTTAAATGGACTACCGGGAACTAGAGTGTCATAGTTTTCTGCTAATATAATTACTATTACATTTGGTGACTTATACTGAGAATTGAAAAAACAAGGAATTTATCTTATTTAACATCAAAATGCATTCAAAAGTCCAAAACAGTGGGATAGATAATATTGAATTAGATTAGATAGATTGAACCAGGTTAAATTAGTTCAGGCCATGTTTATGTAGTTATTAAGTGCAGTGTTTTTATTGGGCAAATTATTGTGTCAAGGATGGTATGTATGGAAAAAATTAAGAATCCTTGTAATGCAGGAAACCAATGCTTTCGAATTATTTTTATATGCGCTCAATATCAAAATATCGTAAAGCTATAGAATGACGTACGGTGATGTGTTTAGGCTCTATATATTATTTTTAAGAGAATAAGATGAACATTACCGCTATATATAATACATGTAATGGCATCTATTAAATAAGATTAGTGGTGACTCGAAATGGCTCATATGAAAGTATTCAAAGTTTTAAAAAAAATGTACACCGTGGACACACATCTGCCGAAATCTTGCTGCGATTTAGAAATAATCCTCAAAAAGAAACCGAATGCCTTCTTCAAATGAGGATTTTATATGAAAATACCTATGAAGGTAACAAGGAAGGGAACAATCGGAGGTGGGTAGAAGGGGTGAAGGGGGTAAAGGAGAAGGGATGCTCACCGTTCTAGTGAGACTTCTCTTCCGTGAAGATGTGTATCTCAATTTTATTTTCTTCGTTTAGAATTACAAAATAAATAATTATCTCATAATCAATAAGTTAAAAAGCGGATTAGATAGATAATATATATAAAAATATGTTCTTTATCTTAAAGTAACAAAAAATAATTTTTGGAAATTACTACATTTATTGTAATCCATTCATTACACATTAATGCAAATTCAAATGGTGTGCTCAGTGATAATTATGTATTGTACACGGATAGTTACATACGAACATATAAAAATACATGTATTTTTAATATTTATAAATACAATTATTTATATTCTGTTTCACATTTTCACACAATTATTTTACATATTTTATTTAAGAATATACTTGTAAAATAGTTAATATTTAATAATTGTTTTCAAACATTAATTTGAAAATGCCCGCAGCCTCTGTCCAAATTTCGAGTTTTTGACTCTTTGGCTTATCTTGATATAAACAAGAATGTAACAAATTAAACAGGTAGACAAATATGTCCATCCGTATATAAATGCATGAAGGGTCAAGGTAATAGTAGGTTGGTATGTGAGTAGTATTAAATAATTAATGGATTGGTACGTAAGTAAATAAGTGCCTATAGATATATAGAAACACTTAAATTAACTGGAATATCAGTAGGTAGGTAAATAAGCATGTTCAGATATGTATAATAGTTTGTAATAACTAGGACATTGGTAGACAGAGGCTGTATGCACAAGTATATTCAGGCACGAAATACTGACAACGGTGAAGTCAAGAGAAGGAATTCGATTCATAACTTCACATGTATGTATACGGGCATATTTGTTTTTGGTAAATAAAAATATATTGTGGATTATGTCATGATTGCCAAAGGTAATATGATATTTTTATGTATGCATCCGACTCGTCCTATCGGAATCTGAAATACAACGAATCATACCTATACGATAGTAACAGTGAAATTAAGAAAACTGTTATTTCACAAGGGTGTAACGACATCTCAAGAATTTAACTTTACGACTGATAAGACATCAAAAATCGTGTCACTTTCAGAACTTAAGAAGTGATTAATTTAACAAAATGTTTAGTACATTCGAAAGGGATAACACAATTTTTTTCAAAATTATTTTTTACTCTTGGTTACAAGATTTTAAATTTGGACTTTTCCTTTATTCACGGTCATGGCAAAGAAAAGTCGAACTGGAAACTTGAGTTGCGTGAGCTGAAACGGCAAGTCTATGGAGTTTAATGGTATTCGGAGTATCATAATATTCTCTCAAATAATACAGCCATCAATTATAATGGGATAATTGTTATTTTATAAATATAATAATTGGATAATTATGTTATTTTATAAATTTTACACATGTCCCACTGAAAAATGTAGGAACCTTTAAATTGTATAGCAGAATGATCGACGCTCCAACTTTGAATACTACGTCTCATGAAAGCACATCAGTTGGATTGACTGAATTTAATAATTATATTATTGGCTTATTATTTTTGTGATCCTGTAATATATGATACAGTGCTTCAGTTGAAGTTTTATGAGATATTGTGCTTTTTTCCTACACTATCAAATTACAAAAATGTAATAATTTCGCTACGTTTTAAATGAGTTTTTCTAAGGACGAATCCATTAGAAGTCTTTCCAGTTCCACAAGATGCATCCAAAAACAAAACTTTTCAAATTATGAACGAATCCTTAAATGGAAAGTTTCATCGGAAAATTTTTGATCAGAACTGAATGATATCCCTTGCTTTGCAGTGGGTTCAATCCTTGTTGATTGTATAACGTTTCCATCACGTATTTATTAATTAGAGATCATTTATTATTTTCAAAGATGGCTAGACTTGGGCTCCAAATATGTTTGTCTTACAGTAACTGAACTTTTTTAAGTTCGCGCAATGTAATATTAAAAACTTCGTTATTTTAGTCAAAATTAGGCGCATTCTCTACTTTCTGTATGCGATTTAAATCTTTTCAGCTATACTTTCTTTGTAAGAATTCCTTAAAAATAACAGTCTAGAAATCTGACAAAACGTAAGCATTATTGAGAACAATTTTTTCGTCGATGCAGTACTTCTACATGGAGCTGCTTTTTTAGCATGTAATAAAATTGTGTGAGCAGTTTATATTATTATTTTAAAGTGAGCATTGTGTGTTAAAGTGAGCAATGTGCGTGAGCAATGTGCGTGAGCAGTTTATATTATTATTTTAAAGTGAGCATTGCTGTTCTTGTATAAGACGAATATATACAATATAACAATGTGGCAGAACACTTAAAACCGAAAGTGAACTATCAGTATATATCGTGTACCCAATTATAATCAGAAAAAAAAACATAATTTAAATAATATGAAATTCACGATGTGTATCGTGACGTATTCTGACAGTGTATTTAAATCAATCAAACAATTAATATTTTAAACAATACAAAATAGTATGTATCGCTTTATTGGGATAATCATATTCAATATCCAACATGTGCTAAGTGTGCTCTTTGTGTCTGTGAATTAATACAATACTCAATATTAAAAGTGTGTATATAAGGATATTTTATTCCGAAATAGTGCAAAAAACCTGCTTATCCAAATATCAGTGACGATTAATAAGTTGTTCTCACGACTGCATATCGATTTTTATAATAATAAAAACTGAATTACAAATAAGAAGTGTAAGAACTGTGCTAAAAAGTAATATTGCAAAGTGTTTAAGAAACTTAAAAGCAAAAACAAATAAAAAATAATTAAACTAGTGTTATTAAAATAATAATATAAAGTGAATTATTAAAGAAAAGTTTTGTGTTGGTTAATAAATGGAATACTTAGTTTTTTAATGACAAGTAAAGTAATAAGTGAAACATTAAACGCTGTGTGGGTAAGCACACAGGCCGGAGAGCCGCTATTCTATTCAATGCCAACTTGTCGGGGCCGGAATTGGCCGCGTTGACAACTGGGCAGTGTGACGCCTCACTGAACTTTACATTGCCTAGTCGGAGATGCACAGGTGATATCCATTCAGAATTTTGTCTATTTATAGTATATCATATTGACATTAGCTGACTTGAGATTAACTGACATTTAATATAGTTAAGTGAGAGTGGTTCCGGCAGTTTAGCTGTCAATACGAACCTCCACAAGTCTATTGGAATAAAATAAAAATTATTACTAAATAGTGTCAACTTCCTAGTATCAATAGTGGTTCCGTTTCTAGCTGTTGAACTGTGAACACCATTTCTATAGTCTGATATAATCAAGTGAAAACAAATAGTTCGAGGTGACACTCCGTTCGAAAACAATAGAAGAAATGTTGTGAAGTATGTACAAATAACCAGTTTTTCATAAATTAGTGGAATTGTTCAAATATAAAACACAAAATACATCAAGAATTTGGAGGTTAGAAACAATCAATCATTAATATCTGACGTAAACACAACTGACATTGGTTGACATTACTGTCAGTGTTGCTAACAAAGAAAAATATTTCTACCTAACACGTATTCGTTGCTATCTTATACGTTATGTTTCGCTACATACAAAAACTTTACAAGATGGATGGACAATTTCAACTTTTGTTCGAAAAGATGAAGATCGAGATGGAAGTTTAATCTAACACTATAATGGCAAAAATTGACGAGAAACTAGTTCCTTTAGTGGAGGAGAACAGAAATCCAAGGGTAAAGGTAGAAAAATTAGAGAATGAGTTGGAGTACCTTAAAAGAGGACAGCGAGAAAATAATATTATTATATTTGGCTTAGAGGAGACAGAAACATCTAAACTAGACTTAATACAAAAATTAAACGAACATCTCAAACAAGACTTTGAAATAAAGTTAGAAAACTCTGAAGTCAACAAAATACATCGTTTGGGGCATAAAAAACTAGAAGGTAATAAGTCGAGGCCGATCATGTGCTCGTTTGTAAACAATTACAAGAAAACTGAAATTATTAAAAATAGGAAGAATTTAAAGAAAATTTACATCACCGAGGACTACCTAAAGGAAGTGCTACAAAAAAGAAAACAGTTACAATCAGAGTTAGTAGAAGAGAGGAATAAGGGAAATATTGCCTACCTGAAATACGATAGACTTATAGTGAAACAGACCATTAACCAGCAAGAGAAAAGGATGAGAGAGACTTCTACTTCACCGACTGGTAGCACTAGCCAGTCAAAAAAGCAACAAACTCGTTATGCAGCGATGTTCAAAAGGTCATCTGGCTTTGTAGATACGTTCGACATGATCGAACTCTCCCTCAAACTTAGCTGTCAATAAAGAACAATAGCAATTAAACAACGGCAAACGAAATCTAATACCAACCAAGGCAACTGATAACAAAAACATAACAAACCTCAAAACTTCCCCAAGCCCAGGTCATCGTGGGGAAAAGAGACCACAACCTTCCAACAAAAGAAGAAGACAAAGATAAACTGTACCTCAATCATAAGCACAAAGAATCAAAAATGTACGTCTCAGCTTTAAATATCCGTACCTTAAGAGAAGAAGAGGATATAACAGAACTAATGTGTGCGCTAGAACAAATCAAATGGGATATTTTAGGACTCAGCGAAGTCAGGCGAGTGGGGGAAAATATAGTAATACATCCAGATTATTTACTTTTTTACATAGAGGAGACCCCAGGCCAATACGGGGTAGGATTTACTATCAAAAAACAAATAGCAGAGTATGTAGAAGGATTTGTAGGGGTCTCGGAACGTATTGCAATAATAAATCTAAAACTACCAGGATACAAAACTCCCTGGTCTATTGTGCCAATGTATTCACCTACTGAACAAGCCAAAGAGGAAACTATAAACAAATTTTACCAAGATCTGAATAAAGCAATCATAGAGCAATGCCACAAAATTTAATAGTACTGGGAGATTTTAACGGTCAAATTGGTGAAAGATGCCTCGGAGAAGAGCCCACAAGCTTTACGTATCACAACAAAATTAGAAGCAGAAATGGAGAAAGAATGAATCAATTTGCACTGGGGAACAACTTGACTATATCAAACACAGTGTACAAGAAACATAAAAAGAACATGTGGACATGGATATCGCCGAATGGGAAGATTGAAAATGAAATTGATTTCATAATGATCAACAAAACCAGATATTTCACAAACGTTGACGTATTCAAGAATCTAAATTTCAACACTGATCATAAATTAGTAAGAACAGAATTAACGGCAAAACAACCAAAAAATACCAGACCTAGACAATATACAGAATATGGAAATCCTAAAAACCTCGATATAGAACAAATTACAACTGCTTTACAAGACGCATTTACAAATTTCGAGAATTTAACAAAAGAACTAGGAACTCAAGAAAAATATAACTGGATTGAGGACACTATACAATCGCAAACTAAGTTAGCTAGGAACACGAATAATGAATCAAATAAATACTTAACATCCAATACTGTTAATCTACTGGAAGAAAGAAACCGTATGATTAATACAAGAGATACTTCAGGTAGAAGAAAACAGTTAACCAAAATTAGCAAAGAAATAAAGTATAGCATAAGAAAGACCGGAAACAACACATAATGAAAACTATTGAAAAGTGTATTAAGAAAACAGGAGGAATTAAAAAAGCATACAGAGAATTACGGAACAAAGATTGGATAGTAAAATTAAAAAACGATAAAGACTCAGCATAGCAACAACGTACTATAAGAAACTGTATGCAAGCAACATCATAAACGAGATAGTTGATCTAGAAGAAATCTCCGACGTCCTTAGAATTATCACACCTGAAGTAAAAAAAGCTATTGAAACTCAGAACGTAGACAAAACACCAGGACCCGACGGAATAAGTAACGAAATCTTAAAGCAAGGTAAAGAGGTGTGCATACCTATCCTTACAGATATATTTAACGATATCATAAACACAGAAATCATTCTACACCAGTGGTTAGAATCTAACATCATTCTTTTATACAAAAAAGGTTATAAATACGATATTGGGAACTATTGCCCGATAACTTGTATAAGATATTTTCTAAAAAAATATTGAAACGGATAGAAGGTACACTAGAGGAACACCAACCTATAGAGCAAGCAGGATTTCGTAAAGGCTACTCAGTTATCGACCACATTCACGTAGTACGCCAAATTCTAGATAAGTATAACGAATATAACCTTACATACTATATCGCGTTTATCGACTATAGTAAAGCGTTTGATTCCTTAATTCATGCAAATATATGGGAGGCATTAAAAGAACAAGGAATTGAGTAAAAATATATAAGATTAATAAGAAAGGTCTATAGTCATAGCACAGCAAAGATACAGTTGGAGAAGAAAAGCACATCATTTACAGTAGAAAGAGGTGTAAGACAGGGCGACCCTATATCACCGAAACTTTTTTCAGCGGTACCGGAACAAATTTTCAGGAAACTTAATTGGAAACAGCTTGGGATTAATATTAATGGGACAATGCTGACGCACTTGAGATTTGCAGATGACATTGTGCTATTTGCCAAAACCTCGGATGATATAAGTAGAATGATTAGGGAACTTGCGATGGAAAGTGATAAGGTAGGTTTAAAACTGAATCCAGAAAAAACAAGAATAATGACAAACGGATTAAAAGTACAATACAACTAGAACATAAGGAAATACGCTACACAGACGAATATATATATTTGGGGCAGCTCATAACTCAACAAGAGCCTATGCAAAAAGAATTTACGAGATGAATTACTAATGGCTGGAAGAGGTATTGGGGACTAAAAGAAGCTATGAATAACAAAAACTACACATAAATATGAAAAGCAAATTATTTAATACATGTATATTACCCGTTCTCATATACGGCTGCCAATCGTGGACTCTAACTCGGGACTTGACAAGCAAGTTGGCAACCTGCCAGTACTCAATGGAAAGAAGTATGCTCAACGTGAAAAAATGTGAGATTGTAAAATAGAGTGATCAGAAACAAGACAAAGGCCGTTGATATTACTGGAAAAATTAAAAGACTTAAATGGAGATGGACAGGGCACATGATGAGAGGTCAAGACAAATGGAGCAAAAGAGTGACTGTGTGGTACCCTATAGAGGGCAAGCGATCGAGAGGCAGACCTCAGAAAAGATGGTATGACGACATCAGAGAAGTGGCAGGAATGACGTGGAATAGAGTAGCTCATGATCGAACAGAATGGAAAGGTTGGAAGCGGCCTTTGCCGAATGGCAAACGGATTCACAGAAAATAAAGAAATAGGAAATATTAAATTAATAAGATAGGATTATTTTATGTTATACTTTCTTTAATATTAAGTTTGGTTATATAAAATTGTATAATAGATCCGAATAAAAGGGCTATATTATTATTATTATTATTATATGTTTTAGCAGATAATAATTTCTTTTGGCGATTTAATTTATTTTGGCTATTTCCAATAGGTTTTAGTTACGGTGAATTTCGGTACCAAGTAAAGGTATAAAAGATGTTTGATACATGAAAACTTCGGTTTTAATAAGTAAAGATTTGAAATAAATTTCGACAATTAACAGCAATTAACTGGGACTACGAGGAAATATTTTGATTAAGGCGTAGTTCCGGGTCGTAAACGTGTAAAGAAAAAGAAATAACCGTATTGTTTAATATCAGCTGTGGCGAATACAATGTTTATATCTATGAAATAAATCTTTCTGTTACAGATTCTGGTTATTTGCAACTTGATTGAATTTATTATTACAATTATCTTGCTGCATACTGACTAATGAAACGCACATTTCTATTGATATCTTCAAACACAACAATGTTGGTATTAGCTACCAGCGTATGTGCGAATTTCTAAATCTCCCGCGTACAAAGAGTCCATACATTTTCAAAAATAATATTAAGTAAGGCAAAGGTAAGCATCGATAAATTTATGGTAAACAAGCCACTAGTTCAAAAAATCCACTCAAAACAATTATTAATATTAATAGATATTTCAATATATTATTTATGGTTACGAAGTTTAGGTTGACTAGAACAAAGAATTATGTTTTTATAGCTGTGAATTTTTTCTAGCAGTAAAGAGATAATCGGCAGATTTTAATAACCATGCAATATTGTATAAATGCAGAAAAGTACATTTGATAAAATTCAGTCGCCATGTTCCATTTGATAAAATCTTAATTGCTGATTTTTCTAAGAGGCTCATTTTATTTTGGGTCCATCCAAGAATGAGGAGATATCATTCAAATAAACATATGTAATATTAAATGGAAAAATGAATTTCTTGGTTCACGGTCTTGAAGACCGTGCCGACCATTTTCCAGTTATATTGTGATTATGATTTCTAGAGTCGTAAGTGGCATATTCTTTATCCAAGGTTGATAGAAACAAGCAATTAAACCGACAAAGCTGATTGAAACAAATAATTAAAATTTAGTTATCTACTTTTCATTTATTTGATCTTATGTTATTTTAGCAATGGTAGGAATCGTTTAAAGTACTTTCTGTAAGACAATATTATAAAGTCTAATATATTGCATCGTCGTTTGGTTATGAAATTAAAAAAATATCGAAAAAGTTAAAATTTGTCCCCATGAACATTGGATTTGGGTAAGGTAAAAAAGGTAAGCAATTTTTATAAAGTACGCACGAATTGAAGAGCTTCTTGCTTATGTCGCAGTCAACAACATACACATAGTTTGCCTTTGAATATTTTTAACCAAAAATTTATTTATTTTAACCGAAAATAACAAACCATCCACAAAATTATAAAACAGCACTTTTCTAATTAATGAATGAATTAATTTTTAAATTTCGTTTCTACCTTCAAATACAGAAAAAATATGTACAAAGAAATCAGCTGGAAATAAGTATTTTGAACTCCCATGGTAACTAATTAATTTATTAACTTTAATGTACACATATAGCAGACTTATTTCCACGAGACCAATTTCCTACAACAACATATGGTACGTTGTTGTAGGAAATTGGTCCCTCGATGAGCGGCCATGAATCGAGCAAGGAACCCCGTGGAATACCGTGCTGCAAAGGCTGTGTATCTTTTGATTAATCCATTACACCACAGTAACGACAATGTATTTCTACAATGTTTTTTTTTCTATTGTAGGAGTACATTACTTAGATGAAAATTAAATGAATAGCGATGAGGAAAAAATAGTACGGCACAGTAACTATAATTAAAGGAAGAATGGTTATTGTTTGTCAATATATTACATGATTGAAGCGCGTTTATTAGAAAAAAGGAGGATATTTTATCGTTTTTATTTCGATGAAAATATACACTCAAAATGCTAATTAATAGTTGAGCCCACTTGAAATGATTGTTTTGATTGGCATATCAATTATTTAAACTTAATAATACAACACATATGACTTTTTCAATAGTTTTGAAATAATTTATGTAACTGCCAATCAATTTAACACGTGTCATTTCAGATGTCCTAAACTGCAAGTTTTGAATTACGTACAGTGAGACAATAATATCGATTGGAAGTTGAGAATTTAAGCAGCCATATCAATGAATTTTTGTTGAGTTTTTTTTACTGACTTAAAAAAAACCTATTTTTTTTTCACTCTTTTAGATATCTTCTTTCATTTACCTATTTTTTATCATCGGATCATGGCTTTGTTATGCGTCCATGAAATACAGAAAATTATTAATGAAATTTAAAAGTGGTAAGTGAAAAAATCTGGATTCCTACTTGAAAACTATTTTTTATCAAGACACAAGATGAAATAACAATTAAAGTTGTTTGCGACAAACGTATAAATTTTGTGAAGTACATAAATTATTACATAGTTTTGGATGTTATTTAAAATATGGCTGTTTTTTATTAAATTTAAAATACAAAAAAATTAAAATGATTTGCAGATACGGAGTCGAGGTTTAAAAAAAGTATTAAAAATTGAAATTTTGTATAAAGACTAGATTTTATTTGTTATCATAACATTTTTAGCTGCACAGTTCTGTAATCGATAATAGTAAAGTATGGCTGAAGTACGTCTGGTCGAAAGTTAGTACAGTATAATTATCATATTCAATAGTTTTCTAGTTTATTTTAATAGGACTTGAATCTAGTTCGGCTTGTACTTAAATATATTTTATGATAATTAAATGAAACTACGTTATGTAGTATTATTTCTACTTTCTTTAATTTCTTTACCGCGACCTAGGTTTCATTGTATTACAACATCTTCAGGTGGGATATTAGCAAAGATCTTTGCTAATATCCCACCTGAAGATGTTGAAATACAACGAAACCTAGGTTGTGGTAAAGAAATTAAAGAAAGTATAAATAATACTACATCACATAGTTTCATTTAATTGTGAATAATGAATATCTTTAAAAATTAACGCCAAATATATTCAATATATTTTAAGAATTAAACATTTATGCCGGTTGATCAGATATACAAAAATATAAATGATTCTGATGCAAATCAGAATAAGAATTCAAATAGCGACCGAAAGTTAAAACTTTAATTTTTTAATTTTCAAATTATTGTATATTATAGCTATCATGATAATTATAATGCTCGTCGTGTCGAATAAGAAATGCAAATTCAATTAAATACTTGCAGAAAAAGGTTAATAAATCTAAACAGTACGGTCATTGTTATATATGTCAGTGACGATAAAAATGAATGAGGAAACAGAAATGGCGTTTAGAGATATTAGTTGAAAAAGAGTTTCAATTTTACGGCTGACTAAATTTGCTAATTAGATTACTTTAAAATACACTTACTAGACACGTACAAAATATTAAACCCCTATGATTGTTTTTTTCCGGTAAGTGCAAAATTTAAGAATTGATCCTGTGTGTTTGGCAAGCTTTTTGCGAAAAGAAATAAATCGGTGTTTCACGAACGCAGATCCTTGAGCAATAACTTTAAAATTATTATTTTTAAATTTATTACTATAAATTAAAATTAAAGTTAATTAAATTTAATGTAAATTCAAACTGTCAAGTTGGTAAATGAGTTATAAGCGTTTCCAAAATAATGGTTAAGTTTATAATAAAATTGTGTCCATTATTAATCACTTGGAGTTTAGTAATTGTCGACACTGCATCAAACCTACTTAAATATTTGATTTCTTAATTTCAATCTGGTCATAATGCAGCAGAATATGTCAGAGTGTAGCTCCTAATACTGTCTCTGAAGCAACTGCAAGGCGATTGTTTTAGGGAATCTGGAATGATGATGATATTTTAAAGGTTTAATTCAGGTCTGGCCGACCGGTTAATTTTGATATTTATAAACTAAAATCACTGATTCACTGGGATGAAAACACCATATATCCAAAGCCATTATATATTAAGTTCTGTTAACGAATTTTTCTATGCTTATCTCAATCTCTACTATAGTGAGTCTTCATAATCCTGAAACAGTGTCGGTACGGTATAATAAAATAACGTTTATACGCGTAAAGGAAATTTTACAAATATATTCAGATATTTCATAAGTTGATTAAGGGTCAAGTATATTTCTATATGTATACAATTGAAATCTTTCGATGGTTTAAACCTTATCATTGAAAGCGATAGATGTCAAATAATGTGAGTAAGGATTAGCTCTATATTACTTTAGATATATCTATATGACTTTTATCTTTCAACTGAGTCAATATCATTACTACTTAAGGTGAGAAGTGGGTTAATTATATGAATCACACTCGTATGTAGTAACGATTAAGTTAAAGGGAGTTGGGCAAACCGAGACCGAAAAATGAACCCCATCACGGGGCGGTAATATTTATTGTTTGGTGGAGTATTCATGAAATAATACATTGAAAAATACTTCCTATGTGGTCAACTATTAGCACAGTAGTATCACCGCAACTGTATATGTACTCAGTTTGAACATTTTGGACTTGAACTCCGTCGGAAACGTCCATAAGAGGATAGTATATTCATTCAGAATGGAAAAGACCACCCGCACATTGCAAGAATTACTAGATTAAAATAAATCCGGAATGAGAAATGTTTCCACATCCACCTTATTCACCAACTGTGCAACTATCAGAATTTTGTTTCTTTATGTCATTAATTTACGTCTGCCATTTATTATTATCTTCCATTTATTTTATTATACTTTTTTTACAGACGCATGTTTTTTTCTTGTTGCTGTGACAACAAACTATTGGCAAAATGTTATCAAAAATAAACGACAAAAAGCATATTTCTACTAGATTTTTAGACCCAATCCAATTATATAAATCTATCCGGATATTGAAATGTAACTTAAAGTATAATTTATTAATAATATCGTATACCTTTACTTTGCTTTCCAAGCATCATTATTTTATTTTCTGTAATATTTTATTAGTTTTTTTTCTGAATATTCAAAGCCTTTTATGAATAAATTGTAGAACAAAGTTTTTATGTTAAAATTTCGTTGACAGATATGGTACTAATTAAAATTAGAAGGAACTTTTCATTGCTAAAACAACATATTTTAGAAGAGTTCTTTTTTTAATAAAAATCTGGTTTTTCAATGAACGTGATTCGATTTAATATGACGAGATATTAGACTGTGGTATAAAACTTGGTATTTTATCAACAGATTGAATAATACACTCACTACGTAAACGTTTAATATTACTTATAGAAATATGTAGAAATAACCTTCTTGGGTCAGAAGCAAATCCTGTTACCTTAAACAAAAAACTACCCAGTTGAAGTGGCGGAGTGAAGCTAGTATGACTACATAAACCTTATTATTATATTTTATTTAAAATGTTATTTTTTTAAATGTGTGAAGAAATTTCAATGACCGAAATCTAAAGCCCGATATTAAACAAGACAATTTATGTTATTTCCATTTTTGGTGCCAAATTTACCTCCGCCAATATAAAAGAAAGAATTGATGATTTGTTTTACGATAAGGTCGGTGATGTTGGCAATATTTATAGCCTGCGTTTCCTTCCTGGGTCCAAAACTCGGCCAAGTTTTTTTATTTCATCACGAATCTTTACAGTTACCGTATTGAAGAAATAGCCTGAGTCTATCTGAGGGATCTTTACTTGTGTGTGGCGTGAACTGTTTGGACACAGCGTAGGGTAGATAAAAAAAAATATTTTTCAAGTTATATACTTGGAAAATATGTACTAGTAAAAAAAAATAAATATACTAGTAAATTAACTCTATGATAATTTGTACAAAATTATTTGCGCATTTTCATTTTTACGGTGTCTTACATTAGTGACTTTAATTATCAAATCCTGTACTTCAGGTGCTGCACTTCACTTCCTAATTTATTTTTTGACAATGTGACAGGGCCCAGCCTTATATCACGTTGCGGTAAAATTATTTATATAATATTTTACTATTTTAGAAAAGGCAGGTTATTATAAATTTTGTGTTTATTGATAATTTAATTGAAATTAGAGTTCAGTTTTTTTTTGGAAACTTTTCTTATTTATTCTTATCTAGAACTCTAATTTGAAGTACAATAAGTTTTAGGCAAAATCTGAATGATGACATAAATTATATTATTTACTAGCACTGAGCAGATTTTTTCTCATTTTGTTTTCAAACCTATGACTGAGTTCACGATTTGAACATTTATTCCACGTGTCGCCACTTCTACTTAAAATTTAAATCGGGTGTGGGATTTAAATATACCCTACCATTACAAATTCATTTAAATACCCAAATTTATATTTTTTAAAAATCTTATCCATTACCATACCGGCTTCTATCGATAATGACTACTACATTTAATATTCGAGTCCTTCTCTAAAGCATAATTTTTTTTATTTGTTGGCATAGTAAAACTGAATTAATTCTAACGGAACTAAAAATGCCTGGAAGACACGTACATTTATAGTACTTTGAAATAAATACATCACTACTACAGCATGCATTCTTATTAAAACGCATGAAATCATTAAATAATAGGTAATGTTTCAATACTGAAATGCGTCAATTAGCAGAGCCAATTTTCCAGAATTAAGGATTACGAACAATTTCAGGAAATTACATATTCTAGTTTACTTAATTAATAAATTGTAGTTCTTAGTAATACAAAGGCAGAACTGTTATTTTCCATTATTAGTCATTGATAACTATTGACAATTTAATTTCATATACTTAGAAAAACGATGATCAAAAAATATTAATGAAAATAAATGTAATATAAACTTACTTCGAAATTAAATATTGCACCAGCATTTATATAAAGTGTTTATATTTTGAGAAGGTTCGTATTTATGTAACAGACAAGAGTCTAGAAAAATCCACATCGAATCTAAATTGTACTAAGAAAGTGGCTAAAAGTGAATGAAATTTAAAAAGGAAACAATATTTCACTTGCTCAGATATTAAAATTAGTGTCTAGAAAACTGGACAGATAATATTATTAAACGTTATTGAAACATTTGTTTAACGTTTATGTTCATTAGTTACACACCTTCATTCATTCATATCGCATCACAAATTAAGTTGTTCCGAATTTATTTTCGCATTCGGATAGAATTTCTCTTTCATATCTTCCGGATGTGCAAACGTTTTTCAAACTCGCTATTTCACATTCTATGCATACAATAAAAACTGGCACTAAATCGTCGTTATCATCGCGCGTAATCGTAATTGTTTTAGTTGTTCCTATTTCTGTCCATTATATTTATTTTCTCACTATGTTTTGTTAGCATGCATGCACACCTTTGTAAGTATATGTGTATGTGTTAACCTTTTCTCAAAGTATGTAAATCCAACTGTAAATAGACGTCGCATTTATTTCATTATAATACATATTTATGTTTCTCGTGTGGTGTTGACAGATACGTTATTTAATTTAGGAACGTAGTGGTGAAACAAAATTAAGTGCTAGTTAAGTTTCTATTAGAAGATAATGCTGCGCTTGTTTATATAATAAAACAGAATTTAATTTTCAAATCTAATTTTATTACCAGTCTCTAGTTTTGCCCCATCTGTAGAAACATTACAATCTTAATTAAATGCACAATGTTTATTACTCATAATTTTTTCTTATAACTCTTTTCCTAATCATTTGAATAATATATGTAATCAAATATAAAACTCAAGTAAATATTAATCATGATTTTTTTCAAACTACCTTTTCAACCTTGAGAAAAGTGGTGAAAAATTTTCCAAGCATTCCATTTATTCAAATAAATAATGTTTTAAAATTAAATTGCGACCTATTTACAATTTTTCATTTTAAAGATTCTATTAACCCTATATATTTTTTTAAATATTTTTTTTGAAATATTGTAATTATTAATAAATGATATTGTAATTAAATTATGATGTTTCATTAAATGTAAACAACGAACAAAGAAACGGTATTAAATAGGCTGTCAGATATATTGCTGCGAAGTAATTGAAATTATAATTTAACGTGAAAATAGACAATGCTTATTTATACTGCCTATCCTTTCCATAGGTTTTCAATGTATCTTCAAAAGTTCTCACACACAGAAACTGTCCATCCACTAATTTAACTATTGTAGCTGTCCTCTTCCACTACTAATTTACTGAAAACTTTTTTTTAATTTAACAAGCCTGAGAGTAAGTCCAAAGATGAACTTGGACAAGTTTAGTAGATTAATTTTCGTAAAGAACGAAATATTTTTTAATAATTTTAAACGCAGTTTAATTGTTGATAAAATTAATGCGCATACGGCGAGAGTACAATGCTTTGACTTCCAAAAAATGACGCTTCGTTTAAATGCAGACAAATATTAAGAAATATATTAAACAAAGTAAATGATTAAATGTTATCAATGGAGGGGGGGGGGGGTCAAATAAATAAAACTATATTAATATTGTTACTAATGTAAGATACATTAATGTAAATAATTTAATTTGTTAGATTTAAAATGAATATTGAAAACACCATACATGGTATTTCATGGTAACTTTAAGTTAATAGTAATATTATACCAATATATTTGAGATAGATTGAAATCTTCAGAGAAAACTCACTCCATGTCATATTCTGTTGTTTCTTAGGATAATTAAACTACAAAACTGAACATATACTCCATTGATGATATTTTTTATAAAAAAGCAAAAAGAATAAGGAAGTAAACTTGTCATAAATTTTAACCTGTGTCGATTTATATCGCTCATAATAACGGACAACGACAGACGGCTAAATGCAAGCTTCGTTTTCAAATTTATTATAAATTTACTTTGTATTTTGTAATTATTACTTTATATATCGGAAAATTATGATATATACTAATATCTAGTTTAAGTAAAATATTTATTATATTGTACTTTGGTTTGTCGGGTGATTAAATCGCATCTAGCCTTTATCACGTGTGCGATATGTCCAATAATTAAATATGTCTCAGCCTGACATTAATAATGTCAGGGAACACGATATGAAATAGTCTTAGCAATTTAATATTATTAATTAAATATAGTCTGGTGTGTGAATAGTGAAGCCATAAGTATACTGGAAATAAATAAATATTTTAAAATTGAAATATTTTACTTTCTCTACATACACTTGATTCAGAAAATATGTTGTCCCACTGCATAAAAATTACAAAGTTCATATGGAAATCTGACCTGAAAACGTGAACTGCCAAAGATGTCGAAACATAATCCCTTTATTAAATCATCTCGTAAATAAGTCTCTTATCGTGATGTTCTAATATCGGTTAGATTCGTCTGCGAGTCATTAGTGTGGAAGGATAGCGATATTTTATATGTATTTTCTTATCAATATGTATCTCATACATTATATGTATTTTCTTATCAATATATATCAATACATATCTTCAAGAGAATATACAGAAATAATACTAATGTCAATATGTTATGTTAAGCATGATATAAGGCCTAAAGCCCGAAACTAAGTATTGTAAGCATTTTGCAACCTTTAAACTCGTTATCCTAACGTAATGGTCATTCCACCTAAATGAATGGGCCTACTTATGTACGTTTTCTTAACAACGTTTTCTTCAACTTTCCGTAAAAAGCTGGTAAGATGAGGAGTGCTTCCGGCCGAGAGGTTCGGGGATTATGAGGCTTTGACAGAAATCAGGCAGAAATTTGGAAGTTGAGTTCTCGTACTGTTGAAAATAGATTTAAGTAGTTTCATATGTACCTATGTGTAGCTGTCGTATTTTCCCATTAAGTCGGTAGTTAGCCAGATAGGTTGTTTGTTTCACTGTATTAATTTTGACAAAGCAGAAAAGAATTTTATGTTAATTTTATTTATTTTAAAATAGCAAATTGTTTACTCTAAATCGGTAAAAGACTTGCACCTTAAATTATTGTTTTGAGTGCCGTATCAATTTTGGAACCTTAATTATATAGTTATGTGTGAATTTTTATTAGTCTTAAAATAGTGTATCTGCCTGCAAATTACTGAAGCATGTATCATTGAACTTTAATGTATGAATTGAGGACAGACAGATAGTAAAGATCGTTAGATGTCGAAAACTTAAGCGACCTCTAACCACACAATTGATGCTGATTTTTATAAACGTATCAATTTTCAAAGTCAAATAGCTAAGAGAAGAAAATTTAAAAGGTCTTTAAAATATGACCATTAGTGGAAACGTCTATCACGTCAAATAAAAATAAATAAATTAAATTAAAATTTGCAACAAAATGGGCTGAAACATTTAGAAATAGCACGGTTGTTCCTATTTTCTTTACATAATGATAAAACTGACTGAGAAAATATGAATGCATTTTGGAGATATATAAAGTTCTAAATTTCATGACTAAGCAGGTTTGCTTGTTGTTTTAAAATACAGCAGTTACTGTAGCACAGAAATAACTTAGACGTCTTCCATTCCTATCGTTTTACGGTAATTGCAAAGTTAATAAATATTGTTATATTTGTGACATAACAAAAGAAATTTCTAATTTCTGAAAATATTTTCTTAATAAAATATTCAGAAATATATTCAAACTATCAGGTTACTTAATGAGCGGTTTCAACATAATACACACACAAACACGCGTGCGCACGCACGCGCGCACGCGCTCTCGCCCGCACGCTCGTACACACGCTCGCACGCAGGCACGCACCCACGCACATACACATATACAAACACACACACACACACACATATATATATATATATATATATATATATATATAGCGTGGCGTCAGTAGCATCATTTCCTTAAAGGAAATTTGCCAAAAATTCACCAATTTCTTAGCTGAAATAGAGTACTATAATGAATATTGTATTAGAAAATATACTTAAATCATAAATTTTTGTAATATAACTTTGTTTTATATTATTAGTAAAAACAATATTAGGGAAAAATAATATTATTAATTTTGAAATTATCGAGGAAAAAGAAAGGAAAGGAATAAAAGTTTTATTTCCTAATTGCTACTAATGTTAATTTTTAGAAATATACTTTTATTTGCAACGTTTACTGAATGTAGTTCATTTTGTTAGTACTTGGACGCTTATGAAATTAATTTTTAATCAGTAGCGTAACAGAAGTGAAATTCGCACTGATAGATTTTCCGACATACTTAGATTAATAAAAAAAATTATCTCTGAATGGTAAATACATTTCTATCTAAATATTTTAAAACGTTAATATTATTTTTCATCATATTTTATTGCCTAGTACATTTTTGAACGACAAAAAACCTGAATTGAGAGAGAGAGAGAACAATGTTTAAATATTTTTATATAAATTTTTAACATTATAATTTAAACTATATTATAAAATCATCTGAATATCCCACACGACTGAACGTAATTTTATAAACGTAAATTTTTAAGGTTCTTCCAAGGTCTATTTTACTACGTTTTAATAGCTTGCTTTCTTATGCAATTTTACAAACTGTTTTTATTTAAATAATTTAAATTACGAACTTTTGTTACTGCACAATAGCGTCATCTTTATTTTGTGCTAAAACAACGAACTAAGATAAATACATTGTCTATGGCTCTTACTAGCTCTGCTCGGTAACATTTATTGTACTGTATGTAGTTTCATGTAAATTAAATATCTTCGTGTTAATTCACTGAAGTGCACGATTTTTACTTTAAATCCATAAGGTTATTAGTCCAAAAGCTCTAATAAAAGTGAAAATGGCAACAGAACTTGAAAACCGGAAAAAAACATAACTACATCGACGCATCCTGGTCCTGTTCGTATATATCAAACGCAAAGATGACCTGAAATATTAACGCCACAAAAAAATTGTCTACGTGGAGATTCGCCCGGAGATCCTATTTCGAATACGAAGAATTGTGGAATTGTATAAAAGGCTTTGTCGGGAAAGAATGAATTATTTTACAATTTTTAATCCGATTTAAAAAACGTTATTACTTAAACTTTTTAGCCTCTTTCCTTAAAAAATGCACGCCAATATAGCTCACAGGTCAAATCTTTGAATATACTTAATCATTACACGTACGTAAATCTTAGGCGTACGGTAATATTATACGTACGAAAATATTATAACTTTTAAAGGTTTTCTGCCAAAAATATCTATGACATGCGGAAATATGAATGCATCGCACATATGAATGCATCGTTTTGTATGTTCCTGAAATATGATTCTTAATCGAAAATTTTTCCTTTAAAATCATCAATAATTTAAGAAATGGTGAATCGCTTTAATTTATTATTAATCATTCAATGAAATCTTAATAAAATGTTATTTTTTCGTTTCATATTTCTGTTTCGAATTTTCCATTTTTATTTAATAACAAAATCATGTAATTCAAATGAAAAAGAAAATGTAACTTTTAAACGATTCTCAGCATCATTTTTAAAATGATTAATTTAAAATACTTATGAACGTAAAGCAGTATTATATTATTCCTGAATTGTTGAAAAAGTTAATGTATTTATGTCTCATCATTATTCATTACTTGCTTTTGTTTTTAAATTTCAACTTAGTATTATAATTTGAAATTTAAAGAAAACAAACATGTGTTAATAAGTAGAGCAAATAATTTAAGTGAATTTTTTACATACGGCACTTGAAATAAAGTTAGTATAATGTACGCCCATAAGTTATTTTTTCCTTATTGACAATAATATATACTGCTTGTATAGCAGAAAAGTCTAAAAAAGAATATGTATTATTTTCAATAAAAAACAAATAGGTGAAAATTCCCTCTTGACAGAAGAGAGCTAATTCAGAGCGTTAAATGAAAAACACAGATATTGCATAAAAAGTGAATTACTCGTATATGGTAGGTGAGATTAAGGAAACATTTTTTTTTATATACTCGCCTCTTTTTATTGGGGAAGTCAACCAAAAACAAAGTGAATGCGGATTTTTTCATGTCCGGTCAGACATAAATGTTTATATATGAAATACATTCCGGATTTTAATATAGCTCGGATCTTAATTATCCAACTTTCACCCAATTTTGCTGTATTGTTTTGTTATGCTTACCTTTATTCTTAGTTTGATATTGATTAAATTAAATACAGTTATTTTCTGAAAATATAAGTTTTTGAGAAAAGTAAAATTTTTGCAATAGAATACACCACTAATTTTTTAGGAAGATAGTACGTATCTTTTGAAACACAGAGATTTTTCTATAAATAATATAATTCATCAAGCTCCGAAGTAATTGCAGTATTTTTGTAAGCCAAAACAAAATATTGACGTTCAATAATTACTCTACAAGTATAGAATTTTAATAAATATTTTTAAAATAATTATCGTTATTAATTGATAATTTAAATTTCTTAACGAAGCGTTTTCCTTGTGCCAAAAGAGATAGATTCTCATTAAAAATTGTGCGATTGAACGTTTTTAGAATTAATTCAATATTTTGAAAACTTACAGCTTATTAAGCATAATTAAAAAAAATAAAATTTGAAATTGTTGAGATGTCAAACAAACATCATCAATTTCTATTTAATTTGATATTCAGCAAACTTTCTACAACCCAAAATAAATTAAAAGCGGACTCGTCCAAACCCACCATAGTACAAATTTGTTTTTCCTCCTCGTCATGTCAGTACATTTCTAATAGAATGTGTTCTTTAATCTCAGAATTAAATTAAAAAAAACAGTAAAGATTTTCTTAGATAATTCAATGAACTCAACTATGAGTAATAAATCTTCTTTTAAGACTTAGTCACTATTTTCTAATTTCCCCAAGGGGAATTTTTACACACTTAATTTATATTCTTACCGTTACCTAGATAAAAGTCATTCAAGAAACCTGCAACAATATCTTTCAGCTTTGTAAAGCTGTTAGATACGTGAGAGGTTTCTAATATATTGGGTTAATGTGGGCCATAAAAAGTGTATTAGGTCTTGACACTAAAACAGCGATGTGAAGTACGTGTAGTAATCGAGACATGATATATATAATAAAGACTTTTTTCGTGTGAGAAAAAAGAGATTTTAGAAATATATCGTTTCCCACGATAATTGGATCACTCTTTGTTCCATTATATTGATAAATAAAGGAACCATTGTATATATAATTATATATTTATATTTTATATACGTCTTTCGTCCATTAAAATTTTAAATAATAAAAGAGAGGAAAAATTTTTGTATAGATAAATCTTTTATGGACACAAATCACAATTATTGAATATATTTGGCGTTAATTTAGTATAAATTAATTGTTCACAATTAAATGAAACTACGTGATGTAGTATTATTTCCACTTTCTTTAATTTCTTTACCACGACCTAAGTTTCGTTGTATTACAACATCTTCAGGTGGGATATTAACAAAGATTAACTCTTAGGAACTTACAACAGCATTTATATATTTCACTAAACAACAGCGGAATCCGGGTTTGTGCGGGTTTTACTTACATTAGTGGGTTTATTGTAGGGGAGCGATGTAGTTTTTATTATACTTAAGGAAGTTATATTATATACAAAAAAATTACTGAGGGTAATAAATTAAATTTATGTTATTCTGTGAGCGTATACAATGCAAATGTTTCGGCGTATATAATAACATTAAATGAATATTATTTCAGTAAAATATTTATACAATAGCAAGGGTATCTGATAGAACAATGTTATACCACTAATTATACATATCTCCCGTTTGATTTATTTATTTTTTTTATATATATTTATTTATTATTTTTGTTGTATATATTAAATGCATTTTTTATTTTATTTATTTATATATCTTGTTATTTTTTTTTATTTCTAATTTTTTTTTTATATTTATTTAGATGTGTAACCGGGTTAAAACGATTTGAAATGTATTGCAGTCTCAATATTGTCTAACTAATATTATATCTAGAAGATATTAAGTATGGGTGACGATATTATATCAATATCAATGTTGCCTGACTAATATTATGTCTAGAAGATATTAAGTATGGGTGACGATATTATATTTAGTTGTTCGTTTAATATATTAACGATAATATCTATTTTATGTCTGTTTATTTCTAATGTTTCTATGATATTAACTTTATTGCCTTTTGTCTTTATTTGTATTATATAGGAAGCATTGTCGGTATGAGGGTCATGGTTATTTTCAATGAGGTGTTTTGCAAAGTGAGGTATGTCTGGTTTGTTATTTTGCCAGCTGGAAATTTGTTCTTGTATCCGTTGGTAAAATCTCTTCCTGTTTGACCTATGTATATGCATTTAAGTTTATAGATACCACTCTTATTATGTTTATCTATTTTTTATTTATTATTAATAAGGGTTTTACCTAAGTTATTTAGAGTACTATATGCACATGTTATTTATATTTTCATTATTAGTTAAGAGTTTTCCTAGTTTAAGTGATATATTACCTATGTAAGGGATGGATTTATAGTAAATATTATTAATAAAATACGCATATACGGCTAACAAACGTATGGTACTTGTTACGATTGTAGAAATTTATATTCTTCGTCGACATATGTATTCGGAGTGGTTTCGTTGAATTTTAACGGTAATAATAATTTTCATCAAATGTAGAATTATAAGAGACATCGTTAATAGTTATATTCGTAGGTTCAATTTCTAAACTTGAATATAAATTGCTTTCCATTTATTCATTTATTTAAATAAGTACTAGGCTGGAGAAATATTACCTAATTTTTTTCAGTACGATAATTGCAGATTATTTGAAATTCAATTATATTAAGTGCGTAAGTACGTATTATATGGATAAAGACTGATTGGTATTATATATAAATCTAGGATTACTACGAAACTTAAAGAACTGTGTTTATACGTTTATATCCCAAATAATATTGCAGGGATAATTTTATTCTAATACCCCGTGCATAAATATCGCACACAATATTAAAAAAGTCTTGATACGTAACGATTTCTGGCACGCAATTGACAGTGGAACACTTACAAAGACTGCAAGCACCTCATTCATTCGTACCGACGAGAAAATAATGTATGAAGTGATAATATATACGAAAATACAATTAAGAACCCGGGCTCATTAGTACAGCGCCCTATGCACCCGCTTGTTAAGAGACCCGTTGTGCTGCTAGGTATTTTGTCATCTTGCTCGTACTTCTTTTATAAACTGTCTTAATTGTGTAAAGTTTAGTTTATTTATAAGACGGTTTAAATTCTTGCTGATTTTTATTTATACGGTGAGTTTCGATTAATTCTTATTATCAATAGTTATTTGTTTTTTTTTCTAAATTTTTGAGCCTTTTTCATTTGAGTCTAGTGAGTGTAAATTTACTACACCATCTTATTAATCATTAACTCGAATGAGTGTTGTAGTGAAGAACCAAATGAAGCGATGGCTAGAGCTCCATAGCAAACATGCACCATGTTGCTTACCAGTTTCTGAAATTACAAAATAGACACCTTTGAAACGGGCATAAAGCAGACACAAAGATAATAGTTAAAAAACTTTTATATTCTGTGTAAACTCACCGATATATATTTAAGTGGGAAAGTATACCTATGTTAATGATAACTTTTGATTTTATTAAGTCAGTCGTAATGTTTATTTTTGTTATTGCCATCTGATTTAATTGATTTATTTAAAATTGATAAAATAGATAATATCGCTTAGTAGTAATTATCATTTGCCTAATAACTAACTTTTTCATAAAAATTATTATAAAGTTTAATTAGTTATCCTATTAAAAAGTTTCCAGTGGGTTATAAAATAGCTATATCCCTTTAATTGGAATAAATGACTATTAGTAAATGATTATTTTTCAATTCAGTAAAAACACACAAAAAACGATATATAAAACAAACATAATATGTAATCATTATGTAAGAAATATTTCTTTCTTATGTAAGAAATATAATGAAATTTTATTCATTGTGTTTATAGAATTTTTTATAAAACAGGATGACATTTTGTAACTTAATTTCGAATCCAAACTAACTCCCGTATTGTCTCCAATATTTTGTTAATATTTAGAAGCAATGTTATTTTAATTATTAGAATGCACATAAAAAATTTACCGATTTAAATAAGTTTTATTGAATTTGAGTGCGCCATAATTTGGGAATTCGGAATAATTTCATTTGGATCTCGTTTTCAATCCGTGCATTCATTACTCGTAAATTAGCATGAGCAAGTTTAAAATACGTGAACGTTGATTGATGGTCACAATTATAAAAGTGCGGATAAAATACTTAAAATTTATGTGGAATATTCGAAATAAATAGATCACTAAAATTTGGTCAACTACTACACAAAGCAATAATTAGAAATGTAATCAAAAAGTACGCAACAAAATTTGAAGATGGAAAGTCGGCGCATCAAGTCGTTGTAAATGATATAATCAATGAATTAGGAGTTACTTGTGAAACCAATAATAATGGCTTTCATCAAGAAAGGTACTGAATTGAAAACGCAGTTTTTTCGTTAGATAAAAGTAATGTTCATGACAGAAAAATATTACTGTATGGATGCTCTCTAAAGCCATGTTGGTATAATGGGAATGTTAACCCTCAAACGCGTTTAATTGAACAAGTTTGTTATGAAACAGGTTAGGAGTGTTTAGAAAAAAATCTTAACTTAGGTGACTGATTAGCATCGATACGCACATATTTAAGGTCTCAGATCAAAATTAGGGAATCCAGTCACGAAAGATTTACAGTTTTTAATTTTCTTGTAAATTATTTCAATAATTGTTAAAATTATTTAGACCAGGTGTGGTTGTTTTTAATACAAATTATTAAATAAAGACTTGAAACCTTTTAATTTTCCTCTAATCATTACGCAGCGTCATTTTACGGGCAAATATTGGGTCGCTTTTGCCTTTACATGGTTCATAAAAAAATCTTTTAATGCCGGTTACTTTTTGCCGTTTCAGCCATATAGTTGTCACTACTTGATACATATTTTGAATAAAGGTTCATGTGATTTCAAAATGTGTCTACCTATCGGTTATTATTTAATGTATTTTATAAATTATTATAACACACAAGTATGCAGAAATAGGTAATAAAATAAGATTTATAACTTTAATATAGGGAGCCCCCTCTCCCTAAAAAAATTATTGAAATTTTATAAATATTAAAATATTGAAATAAAAAAATGGCGCTAAAATAGTGCACGCGCATTTTTGGTGCCATTTGTTGAAAACACATTTATGATTCACAGCACTATTATAACTAATAATAAATTATAAATTTGTGCTCCTTTGCACTTTTATTAGTATATGTTAATTTAAAAGATTTCATCAGTGAGTGCGTCGAGATCATAAGGAGAGCCCAATAATTTCGGACATTCCAAAGAAAAATTCATTTGAAGTCTTCAATACCTTTATTAATTCATTCGGTCATAGTTAAATTTTGACAAGTCTTTATTTGTAGTGCTTCACTCGCGCTTCGCTCCATCCACCGTACCTGTACGCGTCCCTAGCAATCAGGTCAGTTAGGCTACGACAGAAGCAGAAAACAATTGTGCGCGTATTACACGACTGGTCATTTATTCATTTTGCAGATTCACAAATATCTCAAAATGTTGTTATTAATAAGGACTCAATATTTTTTATTGTTATTAAAAGGTAGATTGGTATTTTCTTTGCTTTATTTAAATGAATTAATCAAGCACATAAGCACAGATCATGAGCTTTGCTTTTTTAGCCACTATGATAATTAATTATTTAGTCGTTTAAATACATCTACTGTGAGTTAAGTTGAATATTATAGAATTTAGAAATATTGCTGTCTTTATAATTTTACAAGTGACGTAAATTGTGTCATTTGTTTTCATTTTCTGCAAATTCGGCCTTTGACCAAAAAAAATTATCGGATTATTTTTTTTTGGCGGAGGCTGATTCAAACTCCTCGTGACTTTTATAAAACAATAGTGATTCAGCAAGAACTGAGAATAAAAAAATAAGTTTTTGACTTTACTCCTGGAAATATTTTTCTAATAATAACTAAAAACAAAAATTGTGACATGTTATTTTCTTTTCAAATAAGTGTTGGTACTACAATATTTTCCAGTGCACCCTACAAATTATGTACTTTAGGATAATGTTGTTATAAACACTGACTTTTACTCTTATTTCGATATATATTTTAGTGGATTATTCTTAATGTTAGACTTATTTATTTTAAGAACTTCAGAAAAGGCTTTAATGTTAATATCCGTTATAAATAGGCCGCTCAGGATAAGATGGCCTTTTAATTTTTGGGTCATTTTTCCGCATCTTTGCCTTTTTCGTTACTTTTTCTTTTTTTTCCTGCAAGTTTTTTTAAAATTTTTTATTTCTTTATTTTATTGTCACAAGGATTGCAAGAATTGTTGAACGGAGTGCAATTTTGATATAGTCATCATTTACAAAAAAATACATCGCGGCTAATTTTCTATTTTTTTAGTGTCGTTCCGCCGTATCCCACACAATCATATATATATATATATATACATATATATATATATATATATATATATATATATATATATATATATATATTATTTTCGGGACCAGAACTTTCACTGGCTAATTTTACTTTTTCCACTAATATAATCCAGATATGTGATTACTTTTGGTATTTGCTTGAACCGTTTCCGAACCTTAGTAAACAGTTCCAAAACTAGGCACGTGACAGTTAGATACTTTGAAGGCGTATCTTTTTGTCAGCATCATTACTAGTTCTTGATGTTGAAGGTATTGTTAGAATTAGTTCTTCTTGAATCCGTTCAGATGTAGGATTCTCAAGCATCATAGAAACCTCTTCGATAACTTTGCCCTTTTTAAGATTATCAAATATGTAAGCATAATCTGGAAAATATAATCTTGAATCTAAATTTAGGCCACTTATGAATTCTTATTCGATTTGAGGTTGTGTTGTCGACAAGTTGAATACAATTCAAGGAAAAAACAGTAACAACGTAATAAGTTTTAAAAATATTAAAACTACGATCTCAAATATCAACGTACTGTTAAAAAATACTCACTTTTTAATCCTCGTTCTAATTTTTTTTCAATAAAACAACGTATATTGTAACACGCGTTCAGGTATTAATTGCTCACCAATCTTAGCTCACGACATCTAGAGCAAATTTTTTCAGTTGGCCGTTTCATCGGACAGGCCATATCATACTGATATGGCCTGACCCTACGCTAATTTCCCCGGATGCCAAGAGGTGGTCGGGAGCCGAAATGCAGCTTTGATAAATATACTTATGGTGTATTCGCAGTAATTCGTTATGACACATTTTAATAGTCTTGCAAAAAGAAAATGCATTATGAGTAGCGTAGTGTACTAAGCGGAAAATATAATAATAATTGAAATGTCATTCTGTAAAAAAACATATATATACGTTTGTAATTATGTACAAAGAGTTTAAAAAGAAATATTTGTAAGTCAATGGCAGGAATCTTCGACAAATAATTAAATATTTATTTAAAATTGATATACCTGTATTAATTTATACACTACTCAAAAAATCTGAAAAACATTCGAACATATATTAAAAAGAGAAGAAATGTAATGCCCATTTCATGTTCAATACACTTTGAGATATAGTTAATAATATTATTTTAAAACCATAATTTCGTCCGTTTTTCATAAACTCATCAGTTTACCATATAGGTGCCGATTTGTGCTTATGACTATTGCGGGGCAATAAACTTTAATTCTTCATTCGGATATATATGTTTGGTAAAACTAAATTATTAGTTTTCGGTTTGAGGACAACCAATACGGACTGTGTGATTATTTGTCTGCTGCCTATTGTATAAACACGAAATCCAACATTTGTATTGAAGTGACCATGCATAAGTATATGCAAGACTAGGAGATTTGAATTAATCCGAGCGCACAGCTAGTATAATTATTTCTGACATTCATTATTTATATGTTCACAAGGGGCCAACTACTTGTCGAAAGGCATATAGATTCTGGAGATCAATTATATTTTTTTGTTTGTTGTATGCGCATGTATGTCAACTTATATATAAGATGTATATACAACGCTTGCTTGCCACACTTATCAACGTAATGGTGATTATTCCGCGTGCGCACTGTCTTATTATCATTTTTCAATATTTGTCTCTAAATTTTTGGAGTTTCATAAAATTATTTTGTATTATATTAAGTTTATTATATTATTATGTTGAATATATTTGGCGTTAAATTTGTAGAAATTCATTATTCACAATGAAATGAAACTACGTGATGTAGTATTATTTCTACTGTCTTTAAGTTCTTTACGTAGTCCGCGTCACTTTTTACCGATTAAACCGATTTACCGACCTAGGTTTCGTTGTATTATAACATCTTCAAGTGGGCTATTGGCAAAGATTTTTGCGAAACGAGATAATATATAACTTTTAAGCAAATTTCGATCTAAAACATGTCCTGCCACTAATGTTGACATTATGCATGTCAACATTAATTAAACAACTATTGAGTAAATTCAATATGAGTGACGCTAATCTTAGCAGACCTTACAGACCAAATAAATTAAACAACTATTGAGTAAATTCAATATAAGCGACGCTAATCTTAACAGTGTGCCATCTGATCCTATAAGATTGCAAAAAAATCTTGCAGAAAAGAAAATTTGCAGAAACATTCCAGAAAACTATTTTACCTGCAAGAAACTATCGCTAGAAGCAGTACAATCACAAATCTGTGTAGCAATTGTGAATATACCTGACATTATTTTCTCTTTTAGCAAGATGAGCTAATTTTACACTGTTACCGTGTCTCAATAGAATGATAAAAAAGGAAAAAACCAAAAGTATTTAAAGGAAACCAAGGGCTAGACCCTTTTTGCGCTATCTGCATAATGCCTTTGGTTTAATCGGTAAAAAGTGACGCGGACTACGCATACGACATCGAAACCTGATGCTTAATAACTGGATACACATTCCTTGAGAATGGAGCCGCCAATAAGTCGTGCAGCCAGCACCAAGAGTATGGTCATATCTATAACTAAAACAGAATTCATTAAAACCTAATGGGTAGTATAGTTAAATACTTATAAACTTATCTAACTTATGCAGAAAAGATATTATAACTAAATATATCTTAATCCAATTATATTATTCGGAATGCAATTTTAGTCTAAGAATGATAAATAGGCAATTCTAAGTACCCGGAGATGATCGAAAACTTTATCTCGGGAAATTAATATCGTCAGTATTATTTTCGAACGTCCACTGAGATATTTAAGATTTATTTTACTATTTATCTGAATTTGACAGATAATTTCATGAAAGTGCGTCTATAAATAAGGTATATGTGTGGGACCGAATTATGTTTCATATTTAGGATTCTCATCAATTTTCACTTTAGTTCTCCCCCTCATTTATTTTTTCTAACACGAACCAACGAAAATGATATTGATTACTTTCAATATATTTTGGAGCTGCGTACTCGGTTGTGTACCTTTATTTAAACAATATTTTATTTTATCGAATTTTCTTTGCCGACATTCCGAAGCGGTGATCAATGTCAATCGTAGAAAATATATTAAACAAGTAAGTAGGCTATATTTTTGGTAAATGTTGCTTTGCTTTGCAAGATGTATATCTACATAGAATGGTTACAATTTTATATTTACAACTCGCTAATGATGTAATGTAAAATGTAAGGCTCAAAATATTATTATGCACATATTTTAAGGTGTCTTACATTATGGACTTTGAATGCTATTTCGATCTGCTCTGCAGATATTCACGAGGCCTTCCATATATTTATTTTATTTTATATGACACTATTAAGAAATTAAAAAGTATACATTGGAAATTAGTTAGAAACGCTTAAGTACGACATATTTTACGAAGACTTATGAAGATATTTGATACTCATAACAGGCGTTAAAAGAGTATAAATTTTTCAATAATTGTGAATTTAATGAGTATAAATTATTGAAAAAAATTAGTACTAAAATAAAAACCTAATGAACATCATAACCGATGGATGCTATTCCTCCAAAATTACTTCAGATTTCTAGAAAAAAATAATACTTTATATTAGTTCAGGTTGTAACTTATTTATTTTGCTAAATTTCATGTAAATCGATTCAAAAATTTTCGAGTTATTAATACCAAACTTTCGCATTTGTAATATCAGTTAGGATACTTTTTCGGTAATAACATTTTATATGAATTTTTGTTAAAGATTATATAATATTGCGTAATCCGAATTTAAACGACTTCATACCCAGAAAAGTGATGACCTATTCATTAAAAATAATTCAGAGTACCGTTCGGCAAACACTGAACTTTTCAAAAACGAAATTTGGTGTCCTCGCGTTAGGGTTTACAATTATAGGAGTGTGAAATGAAATATTCAGTTAATATTAAGTAAAATAAATGGGACAAGTGTGAATTAAACTTCGCGTGACGAGTATGCCATATGAAAGTTGGTAATTATTGATCCTTTTTTTAATTTACTGAAATCGTATTTATCCAACTTTCATCGGCAAATTTGTAGGTACACGCGATATGCGTACCAGTCGTATGTGATGCGCACGCGATGACCTTTGTGTCAATAACATTCGAATATATTAATATAGGAATAAATTTGTGGATAATGAAAATATCAGGAAAAATTCAATAATTTTCATGTATTTATCGTTAATTATCGACAATTTCGTTGATTATCCACAAAGCCTTTGTCCGTATAAAAATAATTAACGAAATTTAACTTTTAATATAGAAGTGTCTATTACAAGTAATTTAAATCAATTATTTTTTTGACACTGACTTTCCATTTCAGTATAATAATTAAGTTTACAGTGTATATTATAGGCCTATGAGAGATGAGGGAGCGATGGAAAAAAAATATTTTGTATTTTCTAGAAATTTTACCTATATTCAGTCTATTAGTTCCAGTTTTCCTTTTATTACGAATATTATTTTCTTATAAACCACTTCAATTTACATTTGATGTATCGTATAACTACCACTTTTTCTTTCTATATAATCATTTACAAAGTGAATATATTGTTTAATACAAATTTTACACACGAAAACAAGGTTTTATTTTTATTATGCGTTACTAGTAAATTATTATATATACATAATTCTTGCTATTTTCATTCTTAGTGTGGTCATAAAACCTACAGTAATAAAATTTTAAAAATAGATTCCCATTTTTCTCTTAGGGTTTCAGTCATACACTCCTAGATACACAAAAAAAATTCTTGACCCACCTTTGCATATACTCATACATTTGTTATCTCTCAAGAGCAAAGTAAATTGAATACTATTTCAAAACATGATACAGATTTTAGTCCAGTTGTTATTTATACATAATATACACAGGCACCCAACCACGTACACACACACGCGCACTCGCACACACAAGTGCACATACGCGCGCATATGTGTGCACATACACGTCCACATGCGCTCATCTCCACCTAAGTTCGCACCCACGCGTACATGTGCACATGTGCACATGGGCACCCGTTCACTCAACATAGATATTCACACACAAACATGCACACGCTTGTACAAACGCACGTACATACACATGAAGTCTGTCCTAGACGGTCGCTGCGTACGGACAGGCTTATGGGCGTTCTGTTTTTAGAAATATGTTAAAAACATTACTTTTCGATACTTCTAAAATTTTCTTTACGAATATTAAATATACGCTTATTCTGATTTGTGTGTTGGACACAATAATTATATAATTTAATACATAATAATTTCTTAATTTACAAACATTTTGTAAATTGAGAAATTATTATGTATACAAAGCTTAGAAATAAATATGGTGACTGTGCTCTATATACGTATGTATGGTGCTTAAGTATTTTTTTTTCGGAAAACAACAGTTTTCCAAAGAGCAAATTTGGTGTATAAGGAGAAGTTGGGTAAGTATTAACTACTTCTGGGCAAAAACATATAAACTTTGAGAGTTATTGGTTAAAAACTTTAAATTAATTAAATTCCAACCCACTTTTCTCCAAGAAAAAAAAGTTTGCGGAAAACATTATAAACTTATTAAACAGTACTACAAGGTATTTTAAAATAGTTGTAGATACAATTCTGAGTATAATTTCATATTTTATTACCACGTGTCTATCAAGCGATTGCATTATCAGTGGCCTGCCGTCTTGTCGTAGAGGTGTGGTGCTCTTATTAATATAGGTCTAGTTACGCACCAGCTCATTGTTTGCCTACATTATAACTACCGCATGAACCATATCCAAATACTCCGGCTGGATTTGGCTTGACTCTTATCGGCCAATTATATTATATTTTTTTAGTTTAATCTTAACAGCATGAACCCTCGTCGAACCCTAGATTAGACTTGCCCGGTTTGGTGTGGAGAATATTAGCGAAGAAGAGGTTGCAGGTTGCAATAAAGGACATGATAATCAGGGCCCCTACTTTCGCATCTATCTTACAGTAGTACTTTACGTGAAGGATCGACTATGTCCTGGACTTGCAAAAGAATTCCAGAGGTCAAGTAAATCTAAAATGAGCTTCAATACCAATTTTTTTCGTCTCCTTTGACAAAAAAAGACCTAAGAGCAGCGATGAAATTCTTGTCACTTCAACAAAATATATTGAAACCAAGGAGCTTCGGATTCACATCACGAGAACCTCGATGCTCATAAATGATGGAATCATTGTTGGGAACAGCTCGCAGACTTGAAGACCCTACGGAAGCTGTGTAAGAAAAGAAGGCGTATCTATCAATGCGTTAAGGACTTTGGAACGTCATGGGAAATAGCGGAGGCTCATTGAGTAGCCTTAATAAATAGAGAGGTAAACAGAGCTAGATGCCTTTATTACTTGCGATTTTGCCTCTAATATAGATAATTCCGATCTTTGGGATGTTGAATACAAAGGTTACGGAACCCATTGAAACCTTTTGTTTTAAGCGCTATTAAAAATTCGGCGAAAGTTATATTGAGAATATCCGCGAAACTTTAGAATATCTTTTATTAAACTTTTCTTTGAGGATGATCCTGCTTTCAACATAGTTGAGCAGCGGCATATCAGAAATGCAGTGAGCAAAATTCCACATAGTAATTGTGATCCGGAGCTACGTCATCCTGTACTAAATGCCGTCGTCGGGGACCGTAATACAAAGAACTCCTAAGGCTTTGATAAGATCAAAAACAAAATTGTCAAAGTAATTTGGAGTGCCGCTGCGCCTGAGGTATTTGCGAGTTTTAATCGTAGTCTGCACGTGGATTACTTTCCGAAGATTTGTAAAGTAGGGAGATTTAAAGTTATATCGAAGAGTGATTGGAAATCGCCTAGCGATCCAAAGTTCCATAGGCTCATTATATTCCTTCCGACCTATTCAATCGAATAATAGCGACACAGTTAATAGTAATCTCATTCTCCGGGATCCTCTAACTATTACGGTTTTTGATTCGAAGTGTTCATCTGAGATGCAATTTCTGACGACATGTGCTAGGTAGATGCTTGCTCAAAAAATATGTACGTACTCAGTTTTTTTCTGGACATTTCTGGCGCGTTTTGTTGGTGACCTGCAATTTTAACTTCGGTAGGTTGTGGGTAGTATCAGCAGACCTCCGTCGGTCGATTAGTGACTATTTTTTTTATGGTAAACGGGAATATATTTAGGGAAAACGTTGACCTGCGGTTGCCCACAGGCCTCGATCTTCGGACTAATTTTGTGATGATTGACGGGATTCTCGCAATACTTATTCAATGATGTGGGACCATAGCATATGCTGACGATACGCTACCGTTGATCAGAGGAACAAGTCAAAGAGAAATAAAAAAATCGGGTGTTGAACTATTTTGTTAGGTTATTTGACTAGGGCGTTAAGAATAGCTTTGCCCCCGATATTGTAGTCTTCAAGGGCAGATTGGCGGGGGTATCCTCTTTGGTGATGGGAGAGTCTAGAATCCGTTAACGATGTTAATAAATTTACTATGAATGACACATGTTTCAAAGCAAGAAAAATTGAATGTTTGAAGAAGAAAAATTGGTTCAATAGCGGCTATTATAATTTTTGACGGAACATGGCACTTTCCGTGCGAGATTATACCACTTGATACTAAGAGACAGTCCATTTGTTGATACATAATATAAAACGCAATGGTTTTGATATGTAGGATGTGATTCACATATTTAATTCCAGTGAGCATTACAATGTGCATAGAGTTTTGTTAGTTAGCATTCATCTGAAAAGTAACAACTTAGAATCATGTAAATCTTTAGAACGTGGGATTTTTAGTCACTGCGACTCTGTTCAATGTAGACCGATCTTTGATGCATTTAAAGTATTCTCTAAAAGCGTTCTAGAAACAATGAAGGTACTAAATTGCTCAATTAGTAGGGACAATGCTTATTAATCCCATTGAGTGGAAGCGTTCGATGGTGGATATGGAATACTATTAGAAGACATTTAAAGATCTCCCTCTTTTGTATAAGTGGAGATATTACAGCCTTAAGGAGAGATCCTGAGGCAACCTGGGTGGAACGGCGGAAAGAGTACAAATACACGTACCCGTACGTATGCAAATGCACGCGCACGCACACAAACACGCAAGCGAGGGTGCACTGACACACACACGAATACATACACACACGCACGTACACACCCACGTATATACACGCACACACACATGCGCGCATGCACGCACACGTACACACACGCACGCACAAATATGCACATGCATACACGCACACTCACACATGCGCACATACACTAACACACGAACTTGCGCACATGCGCCTTCATGTAAAACGCGTACACACACGCGCGCGCGCTTACGTGCCCCCACGCAGCAGCCATATACACATGCACACAGATTTACACGCACGCACACATATATACAACAAGACACGAGACATGCGCGCCACGTTTGTAGGCACATGTAAAGGCGCAGATGCGCAGACACACCCACGTTTTTTCACAAGCGTGCATGCACGCAAACAAACACCTATGTAATATATTTGTATATAACCTAAAATGATTGCAATCCAATACGGTGGATCCGACATCGTTTGTTTACTTACCGGATCTGACAAGGTTAGCGGATCCAGTGAGGATCCGATGAAAAGGAATAAACGCGAGAACCCGTTTAGAACCTCATTACATATTTTGTTTCTGCCTAACTTACTATTTCTTATCTAAGATATGTAAGTTGTAAAAAGGTAGGTAAGAACATAAAAAATGCAAGTGTTAGTTAAGAGTACTGTTGTTTTGAGTTTTGAGTCTAGTAAATTATTTATTATACTATATACCTACGGATTTGCTTAATTCAGAGTAACGTAAAATTTACAGTTTTACAAAACACAATATTCATATGTCATTATGTATGACATATTTCTGTTATTACTAGTAATGACATAAATATGTCATGCATAATGACATATGAATATTGTGTTTTGTAAAATTGTAACTTTTACGTTACTCTTAGTATGAAGTAGACTTATGACTAATAATATATAAATACTTTAATAACTATTTAAATACGTTTTTTTTCCCGGAAAATTATTTACACATATGTTTCAAAAGGGGCTTTTATGCCTATAGATTATATAAAAGGAACAGTAAAATTAATTGACTTATTGATTTCTTATGTTTCAAATTGCATTTTGTATTGTGGATACTAGTATTATATAAATATATCGCTTTAGAAACCACGATGCGATCAGAGTGAAAGTGGTGAGGATAATGAGAAAAGTTTATGACATCGTTTTATTAAATCTGACAAAAGAAACTTTGGGAAATGCCTATTATGTTCTAATATACTGAAAACATGTAAAGATACTTACGAAGGTTTAAAAATAAATATAGGTACAAAACACTGCCGCAGTAATATAAGTTCTGATATGTGCAATTAAAACGTCCTTATCCTGATTTAGTTCAAAAAGCTTACGCATCAAGAACTGAGATTGAGACAATTTAAATTATTTGCGATGAAGATATTAAAACATAATTTGTTTACAGTTATTTCAAAAAGGATAAAAATAATAGAGAAACTATAGTTTCCAGAAAAGTCTGCAGAAATTCAACATCACTAGGTTTTATTCATCTTCAGAATAGAGATATTTGTTGAAGAGTGGATTTGAATTCCCGAATTAATTGAACATAAAAAAATACATGAAAGAAAATTTTGCAATTACTGTAAAAGATGACACGATTATTGGATTGAACATCTCAAGAGGCAAGGAAAAAAGTTTGTTTTAACTTTCGATGAACCATAGAGGCTGACGCTTATTTGAATTGACGGTCGGTATTCAGTTATAAATGAATTTGAGGTGATGGCTATCAAGAATACATTAATGATAAAGGTTATAATATTATATTTATTTAAAACATACAACAACTTTGTGAACACCAAATTATTGAAATAGGTGGAAAGGATAACTGCTAAAATTTTTAGAAAAATATTTCTCACTAAGTATTACATTTTATATATCAGGGAAAGGATAATTTTATTTCAAAACTAATGATTACATTTTTTTTCGATTACAAATGAGTAGGAACATATATACTTTTTAAATGTTGGGTGGTGTAATATATGTTCCATCTTAATTAAACATAATTTTTCTTTACGTATTATAGCTTTATTTTGATGAAGTTACCTTCAGTGAAATGTAAATCGTTAAAATAAACATTTTTCGTAAAAATTTAGTCAATCAATATTAAGTTTTCAGGTATTTTTTCTTTTCAGCGGTCGCGTGAAACTGAATCGACCGCATTTTTTTGCATGTATGCTCATAATATCCTAATTTTTGTCACATGTATTTCCCGTATATATTAGACTGTCATTACTCTACTACGCGCAAAAACAACTGCCTTTTCCCCTTCCTCTCCCCTACCGTTGTAGACATATTTCATTTATTTGATCGCCAAGTAGGCCTGGAAAGGAACATGCGTGCATGTCGTCGAGATAGTTACGGGCGACGCTCTCTGAGAAATATTTTTTTGAAATATGAACGAACTAAATTCGTGCTTGAGTTTCTTTTTATAAAAAATACTCGTAGACCACAAGCTGATAATAAAATAATTAAGACAATATAAGAAGAAGATAAAGAAAATGAATAAGAGCACAGTGACCAATATTCAATATCTCCAACAAGTTTTTCACTTTACACGCGACTGTTGGCGTTTGAAAAAAGTCCACTTGAAATTTTGATAATTTTGTTTTTATTTCCGTGTAAGTTATTTTTTACAACAATTTTTTTATGAGAATTACAATGTGCCTGAACATAAAAACAAATAAAAATTAATAATTAATCAGTGTATTTAGCCCGTAATATCTCTAATACGTCTTTAACGTTGCACGCGATTGCTGCCGTTTCAAGTAACCGTGCGCCCACTTGAAGGTTATCAAAAATTAACGTACAGTGTATATTTTTATCAAATTATGCCATGCTTTCAACAGTGTCTGCTACACAAAGCACAATAAAGAGTCAAATGTTTCAAAAATAACATCAGCCAAAATATTACATTCTTATTTTATTACTATAGCTACCTTTAACACAGACTCGATGTTTAGTTTTACTCGTCAACTGAATTAAAATTTAATTAGATATGACACATGTATAATATAAAAGATTTCTTCGCAATGCAGTGAAATTAAAAAAAAATCTAATTAAGTTAATTTCTTTTCAATTAGTTATGTTCTTTTAAAAGCACATAATTATATTAGAAAAATATAATTTAATTCAAAAGAGTAAATACATCAAAATAAGGTAATTAAAATAAAAATAGTTTGCGTATTATTTTGGACCACACAGTAAATATCTAATAGGTAGTTTATTTACGTAAGTATATGAATAATCCCGATTCGTGAATAGACACGGTGAATAAATATACGATGACGTTATAATATATAAAATTTTGTTCATTGTCGACATTAGGTAGTTGGGTAAAATATTCAGTCTTTTGTTGAAATGGGAAAAGCGGAATAACAACTAGTATGAAGAGATACAGGCAATGTAAACTTAGTTTATTTAAATACTTATACCGTTAGACATATGATGTAACCTTTTATAGTTTTAAACATCTTACGAATTATTTACTAGTCAATATTTAGATATTTTCATATGTACTGCTTATGGAAATTGAGTAAAACTTTTTGATATGTTTTTTACTTTAAAGTAAATTAAAAGTATTTCCATTGTATTTAGATATTCACAGAACATGACAATAAAATAAAATTTTAAATCTCCTCTCATTATCATGTTACTGGCAATTTTTAACATTATGTATCTTCATGCACGGGTGTGAGTAGAAGTTGTTGTGATAATTTGTTTCAATTATAATTTGCCTCCTGTTTTTTGCCAATGTGTTTGCATCTTCTTCCTGTATATTGTACATAGTGTAAATGGTCATAATATGAGTAAGTTGTTTCTTGAAATGTACGTATTAAGTAATAGATTTATACATGTTACACTTACTTTTTTTATTTAACTCTTTGGTCCGTAGTCATCTAGTCTCCGTATGAAGCTAGTTCAAATATATATATATATATATATATATATATATATATATATATATATATATATATATGTGTGTGTGTGTGTGTTTGTGTGTGTGTGTGTGTGTGTGTATACCTATATGTTAAAAACTTCAAGAAGACTGGACCAAAATAGTTAAACTAATAATAAAACTACTATACATTCGAGATCATGAAAACCATGGGGATGCCGTATGACAAATCCTAGTACCTTGTAGGTTTTCTGATAAGTTTCAATGATATTACTGTGAAATGTGAGATGCTTATTCATAATTACGCCACGATCCCGCACAGATGAAACGCTTTCGTATGACGATATATACCCGCTCACATGTCGCCTTTGTACATAGTTATGAGGGTGTTTCCACCTAACTCGTTAATGTGCACAATCATTAAATATGTCGTTATCGCAAATTTACTTACATTATAATATAACTTATTACCCAGACTCCATTGAAATATTGAGACGATATCACGTTAGAATCGATATTATTATCAGATCGACTATGCATAATTAATAAAAGTTTAAAAAGATCAAGAGCAGTGCTGATAACAGAAGGCAAGTAATTTATCATAATGAGAAACAGAAGTGGACGTAAACGACTCACACTAGATTGATTAACATAAGGACGCGAATAAAAATTTCACAATCGAACACATTGTTTGGAAGCTCAGAAGTAATTGGGGAAAAATTTTATTAGAAAAGAGGAATACATTTACTTAACAACCACATTCCATTTCTCTAGCTACATAGCCAAAAAAATAATGTGATTAGTTAGAGCGGAAAGCTTTGAAGAGAAATTGTACTCGCAGTCCGTTAGCTGGGATTGTATTTGCAAATAGATTATGAAATTCAGAAGAATTTTGAACACTTTAGGAAATAAATTTGAATATTAAAAATCAACTAGATTTATAATAAATTTCTTGATTATAATCGTCCTAAACAATATTCAGTAATCCACAAACATCGGCTTGCCGATTAATAAGCAATGCAAATTTAACATAAACCTAAACATTGAAATCACATATTTGGGTTATACCGTGGACAATTTTAAAATAAATAGTTCGTGGTATATTCTTTCTTAAATCTTGTATATATACACAGAGAAACTATACGGGAACCGAATGACAATTCTCAACCGTTTTTTGAGAAAATTACTATTAAAATTGTGATTCCAACGAAAATAAAATTACATCTTTTAAACAGAAACACCCTTGAAATACATTCAGTTTAACATACATAATCACTTGCATGAATGACATAAACGCTCTTTTTAAACATGTATATGCAAGTCCTAAATATGTCCATCTTTCTCTGGATTTCCAGTTTTTAATTTTTAAAAAATGTTTATAAACATTTGTTCACATTATATTAAACTTTTAAACTGATTATTTCATTGGGACGTCATTAATTAACAATAGAAATTCTTTTACTTGTTTATAGGCTATAAATTTTGGAAAAAAATTAAGTGTAAGTCAAATCATAACATATATATTTTGTAATATAGATATAAAAAGCTCAATGTGAATGTGTATATGTGAATGTGTGATATGTGAATGAGCTTTTTCATGGTATAGAAAAAAAGTTAAAACATACCTGAGTCAAGATGGCAAAAACATATTCAGGTTTTTTTTTCTAATTAACCAAATTAGTCATAGCCGTAATTCATTTTTGAATTTGCTAAATATTTATAGATGAAATTAAAAGTTCCTTCTACAAAATTAATTTGTGATTCCCTCCCCCTGGCTTTGACCTTCAAAATTTAACAAGCTTATTTCTTTGTTATTAATCCAAGATGATATTGTAAAAATAATCAAAATTATTTAATCTTTGAGTTTAAAAAGCTGCAAACCAAAAGGTATATTACAATAACATCTCCAAAAATATTTCTTTTTTTCGACATATAAGCGTAACACGTATGAATTTATTACTTAATACGTACATTTCCAGAACCAATTTACTTTAATACTTTTAATTGACTAGTAAATAATTCGTAAGATGTTTAAAACTATAAAAGGTTACATCATATGTCTAACGGTATAAGTATTTAAATAAACTAAGTTTACATTCCCGGTATCTCGTCATACTAGTTGTTATTCCGCTTTTCCCATTTCAACAAAAGACTGAATATTTTAACCCAACTATCTAATGTCGACAATGAACAAAATTGTATATATTATGACGTCATGGTATATTTATTCACTGTATCTATTCACGAAGCGGGGTTATTATATACTTACGTAGATAAACTACCTATTTGATATTTACTGTGTGGTCCAAAATAATACGCAAACTATTTTTATTTTAATTATTTTATTTTCATGTATTTACTCTTTTGAATTAAATTATATTTGTCTAATATAATCATGTGCTTTTAAAAGAAAAAGATTGTCTACAAGTTCATCATAAATAAAATAAATGAACTTAATTTGATTTTTTTTTAAATTTCACTACATTGCGAAGAAATCTTTTATATTACACATGTGTCATATCTAATTAAATTTTAATTCAGTTGACGAGTAAAACTAATCATCGAGTGTGTGTTAAAGGTGACTATTGTAATAAAATGAGAATATAATATTTTGACTGATGTTATTTTTGAAATATTTGACTCTTTATTGTGCTTTGTGTAGCAGACACTGTTGAAAGCATGGCATAATTTGATAAAAATATACACTGTTCATTAATTTTTGATAACCTTCAAATGGGCGCGCGGTTACTTGAAACGGCAGTAATCGCGTGCAACCTTAAAAACTTATGGGAGATATTATGGACTAAATACACTGAATAATTAATAATTATTTATATGTCTTTATGGTCAGACACATTGTCATTCTAATAAAGAAAATTTGTTAAAAAAAGAACTTACACGGAAATAAAAACAAAATTATCAAAATTTCAAGTGGACTTAGTTCAAACGCCTGCGGTCGCGTGTAAAGTTAAAAACTTGTTGGAGATATTGATAGAATCATAAAGTTATTTACCTATATATAAAATTGCAATTTTTATAAATTGTCTTTGACTAGACAATTTATTACGAAATATAACATTTAGTGAAATAATTATTTTAAGTCATAAGTAATATCATTATAGCCTAAACAAAAACGTTTGTTTTTTCCTTATTTTTAATGGTATACACACACACACACACATACACACACGCACACACACACACACACACATACACATACATATATATGTATATATATATATATATATATATATATACATGTCTATGCTTTAGAAAATGTAATACGAGACCTGGTTTATCGCTGCGGCGCCGGTCCCGATCTTAGTCGATGGTTAATTGGGTTTTCGCTAGACAACGCGCCGCTCAATTGCTCGTTGCTCAGTGGGAATGTTCAGTCGTTATTCCAGAAGGCCACAACGCTGGTTCTGATATAATAAATAATGGTCAATAATTTCTCATCAAAAAGCAAGTCTACCTCAAATTTATTTTATACGTGTTCTGATTTTGATAATGTGGTGCAATAATTTTGATTACAGGGTTATTTTAATTTATATTATTTAATTTAATTAATATAAAAACCACTAGGTCTATGAAACTTAGTCTTTTATTATTCGTAATGTTTAGTTAAAATTTATGCTTTAATAAAAATTATGTTTAGAGTAATGTTAATAAATATGCATAGAATTAATAACTTAGTCCCATTTAAGGTGAACACTAAGCAACGTACGCATTCCCAGAGAAGTTTTTGACCACCGACAATAACATTATCGACTTTCTAGCCGATTTATTGAGTAGATTTATGCATATAGATACTCTAGATACTAAAAAAAGCGATTAAATTCAAATTTTGACTCGAGTTCCTGGGAAGTGATCTATAATGCCAATAATTTTAATTCCTTCCTACACAAATATTACCTTAACGTCATACGAAAGTTTTTATTTACACTCGGACAATCTTCTACCACAAACACCATAACAATGTATTTTATAATTCTATAACGAATGATACACAAATTTTAACCAAACAAAAATCCTAATTTCTATGTAAAAGATGCTCAACTATGATTTTACTTCAAGAACAAATATCAATTGGCCATTGTTCCGTATTTGGAAAATGAAAAATTTCATAGTCTTTGTTGAAAAAATGGTTGGAAATAAATCAAATTCGTTTAAATAAAATACTGAAATCTGTATTATACTACATTCTTTAAAGTCACGGGACAAACAATTTTATATTGTTCAACTAAACTTGCGCAGCCCAACATATGTTTTGAGTAATAAATAGACCATATAAAAATGTATATAATTGTTGCTCGGAGTACCAATGGATATGAACACTAGAGTAATTTTAATTTACAAATTATGATCTTTAAATTTTTGATACAACAATTAATTTGAAAAGAAAAAAAACATTGTTATTTCATAGTTCTAAGTTTTCACCTCCTCATGTCTGCTTATGTTTTTTCACAAAATATTTTAACTCTCCCCCCCCTCCTACATAGTTCCGTGTTTTATTATCGTAGACAAAATGGATGCTAAGATATTAGAAAATAATGAAATTTAGCACTCATCAACGGGCTCAGTTCCTTACAGGTTATCCACTCGTTTTGGTCACTTCTCATATTTCTAGTATCATAAAATTTGATAGATAAAGAGTGGATTATATGATAATTGTGTAATAATTATGAAATCGGTTATGTTTGAATCACATCGGTTGCAATCTTTTATTTTTATCAAACCTTTTAATAGGTTCCAATTGAATTAATACATTTTTCGTTTTGTTCACTTATTAGTTTGTCATTACATTTATAAACGTGAAGTAAACACATCGTAAAACAGGTGTCCTAATTTTATATTCACAATAACGATTCACTAGGTACAATACACTAGAATGAATAATTAGCATTGAAATGTTGACCAAGAATATTGGAATTTTATTAATTATCTTTTACAATTTTCCATTTTATTGTACCGGAATTTATAATTCATAAGTTGTTTTCGTTCCTACTTAATTTCGTTTTGCTATTACAAAAGAAATACCAAAGCCATATCTAAATTCCATCTGGTGGTATCTGTATATTTTATGCTGCTGGAATCAGAAATAAAATAAAGAAACTCAAAATAAGATTTAGCTATAATTTGATTAATGAATTAGAGAGGGAAAGGGCAAAATTGGAAAAACTAAATTGAGCTTGTATTTACTGGAAATTGTTTCTAATTTGTTTTGCTTGTCCTTGCTGTTCATAAAAGTCAAAAGTTTGTGTGTCGAAAATTTGACATGATATTGGCTCCATTAACTTTTTTTCGAAATAGTAATATGCTAAGTTTATATTTCTAGATATTCGAGTGCAGTAAGCTTAATAAACTTTGCTCTTAGTAAGACTAAAGCTCAAGAAAATACTATAATCGAGCACAGTAGATTTAGATACATTTTAGTCTTGATTGAGAGAAATAACATTTAAAAAAATAAACACAGAAAAGATGTTAATAAGGAAGGGTCTTTACGACCAAATATTTCCTTGGCTCAGAAAGTTTTTTTACTAGAAAGGAAATTATAAATCGGCAAAATAATTTCGTTTTCTTTTTTTCGTTTATGTTATTAGGACGTACCAAAGAAATGTATTCAAATAAATGTATATAAAATGTGGAACGTAGGTAGTTAGGTATAGTTATTTTATAAAAGTGTCTTACAAAACTCGTTGAAAATAAACAAAAATATAAATGCTAAAAAGGCCAATATAAATTCTTATTAAGGTATATATTGTTGGACTCACAAAATTGCTTAGATCTAAGGCAATAAAAAGAACGAAAACACTTTTCCGTTCACCATACTTAAAATGTAGTAAATTGTAAAATTATAATACTATCAAAATTGAACTTGTCAGGATATTGTATTGCATTAAATTCTATTAAAACATAGTTTTCTTCCCAGCAAACCATATTTATTTAGTATACTCGAGAATTAACAAAATACAAAAGTCAGAAATAAGATATTACATCATCTGTGATTCATACTTAACTTTTTAAAATAATCTTATAATTTATGACGTTATGCGTGGCATATTTAAACAACGCTCTTTAAATGAGAAAAGAGAATTCGTATCATTAATTATTTGTTAGTTGTGCTATAACACAAAAAAATATATATTTCGCTTAGTGGTCATTCAAAACGACCCGGTCTGTAGGGAATAGGCAGTTTGTAGACATGTTATTCCCAATTTACACGCGCAATAAATTTATTTGTTTATGTACTTTAATATACCTAATTTATACAAACGGCGGACTGATTTTTACGAGAGCAATCTTTTACAGCCAACCAAAATACCAATACAGCCTCGCTCGACGAGCTGCCGGGAATCGAAATCGATCGGGTCTCCTTTGACTGCCCGGGTCGCGCAGTTAAAGGCCGTATGCCTTATGAACAACCCAACATACTACGGCGGCGACGATATGTAGGATACTTCATACTAGCCTTATACAAAATGTGCTCCGTGATTCCTAGGGGTCTGCAAAGCCTCTGTGGGGACTCTGCGAAAATACTGGTCATAATGGAATAAAATTACTAAAGGGGTACTATAAGGTTGCAGAGTAAAATAAAATTAATATAAAATTCCAAATATTCCTAACTAAAGGAGTTTTAGTGGAATACGTAATATGAGAGCGTAAGCGTGCTAAAACACTGACTGACTGGAGCGGTCGTGCCGCACTTGGCGTTTGGCAACGGTGCGGCCGACGAAAGACGAGTCGCGAAGTAAATAGCCGAACGGACAGTCACGAAATAGGCCATAACAGTCCATTTCGTGCGTGGGTGATGGCGTATTGCTATGAGTCGTTATGAAGTCCTACATTTTGCGGCAATATTATTTCTGTTCGTCAAATTTTGCATTTTTTATTGATAAAGAGGAATGGAGCTAAAATGGCTTAAAGGTTTTAAAAGTGTTGCAATAAAATCTTCCATCCAAAATTCAGAAGTGATACGCTCACCGGAGGCTGTGGTAATTCCTGATTATAACCATGTTACGATAACGACAAACTCCATAGCTTCAAATATTACAATTCGTAGGCACACATTAAAGGCGAGAAAAAGAAAATATGGTGAACCATACATCAATCTCGGATTTGTTGATTCTAATGAGTCACCTCTCTGCATGATATGCAATAAACTGCTTCCTAATAGTTTTGTGGTAGCTATCAAGATGCGACGACTCTTAGAAACTGTACAAACCGAGTTTAAAGACAAAAATAAAGACTTCTTCATGCTCAAAAACGGACAATTATTTAAAGGCCAAAAATTTATGATGCAACGACCCAAACTGTGAATGAAAAGGCCACCGAGGCGTTATATTTAGTTAGCTGTCGCCTTATACAAGTGAGTGAAGTGCACATTATTGCTAAGAATTTGATTAAACCATGGGCGTTAGACATAACAAAATGTGTGCACGACGAAAAAACTGCGAAGGATCTTTCTACAGTGCTGCTTTCAAACGATACTGTTTCGCGCCAAACTCATTATCTTCCAAGCCACGTCAAACAAGAACTAGTCGCACGTCTACGAAAAACCAACTCGTCTTGCAAATGGATGGGTTGACTGATATTTCTGGACTAGCCATCTTGCTAGTAATTGTGCGATATCCATATAATCATTCTTTTGAAAAAGACATGTTTATGTGCTCATCACTGCATATTAAAATTAACCGGAGAAGAAACTTTTAACAAAATCAATTTATCTTCTGGAGAAGACAATCTCAATTTAATGATTATATCAACATTTGTACAAATGGGGCCAAGGCAATGATATGTAAAACAACAGGAGTAGTATTACGAATAAAATGTAAAGCAGCTAATTATATTTCCATCCATTGTATTCTGCATAGACAGTCACATGCGATTAAGAAAATGCTACCAAATCTGTAATAGATTCTTAATGAAAGGTTTCGCCAAATCACATCCAGTGGAATCCCGATTGTTTTAAATTTTGTGTGAAGATTATGACAGCAAACATAAAATACTATTGCTGCATTCGGAAGCGAGATGATTATCGCGGGGTTAAACTTTACCAAGGCTATTTGAACTTAGAGCAGAGTTACTAACTTTTTTTACAGATAGTTCTTATATACCCAACCTGCAAAATCCCGAAAATATGTGACAGAGATTTATAACTTATTTTTATCACAAACATGGAATCACTATTCAAGATAATGCCTCTGAATGATTTCTGGAGTAGGACCCGCAATGAATGGTGCAGAATCCAGAACTTGCCACAAAGGCCCTGAATGTTTCTCCGGTTTCCCACAACGTTCTTATGAGAAAGAGGATTCTCAATCTATGCAGCTACAAAATACGCCATAAACAAGATGCCGAACCTGACATCCGACTTCAACTCTCTTCTATCAAGCCTGATATTAAACAATTAATGAAAAATCTTACCTCCCATTAGATGTAAATGTTAATGTAAGTGGCAAACTAACATGATTTTTAATAAAAAACATATAAAACCAGTTTTTTATTATTTTAGGGCTCCGCCAAACGTTTGGTTTAATAAATTTCTTTTTCTACAAAATAATATTTAATCAAATTTGTTTTCTTGACACGGGGTAAGTGTATGATAACATTTTCGGATCAATTAAGTTGTGTAAAAACGGGTAAAACAAACTAATTCACTTTTGCATTTACAATATGACTTAGCTAGGACGATGTCTTCATATACCACTTTCCCAAATTATTTTTACAACGATTGGAATGAACTGAGTTATCTTCAAAATATTATGTTTAAAGTACTATGAAAAGTTTATTAACTTTTGTTCCATTCATTACAATATATTAAGCATTATTAGGAAGTTCTAAATGTAGGCGTATATTATTAGTACATATGAATAAAACTCAATGTAAGCCTAACCACTGTTATAAAACCTCAATATAGGTATGAAATATTTTACTTCACCCCTATTATAAACCGGATGATATGCACGTGTTTAATATTTTGCTGTATTAACACGCGATCACATTTTATTCTTCATGTCTAAATTACAAATCTGTATTCTGCTCAAAAATCGTAACTGAAATACTTAGGAGAAAATTGTAGTATTTTAAAAACTAAAATAAATTACTATCAAAAGGAAAGGTGCAGTGAAATTATATGAGCACTATTTAGTTGATAGATTTGACTTATAAATTACCTGACGGACAATCATATAAACGTGCAGTCTGCAGAACGCTAATTCTGACTCCTCGTGATTATCTTTAAATAACAATGATTCGGCAATAACTGGAACAAAAATTAGGTTTAATGGAAAAGGCGAATTTTTCCAATTTTAAATAAAAATGAAAGATACCACTTATAGACCAAAACGAATATATTTAAATGTTTCTGTTTCGACTTCTATTAGTTTTCCATAGTTTTTGTGGGAGCTTTAAACTGTTGAGTGGCTTATTCAAGCTTCCTTTCATTGACTTACTTCTTGATGCTAACGCAACACTTGCATAATTTTAAAGAAAGTACAAATTTAAGCAATTATCTATAATATTAGATGAATAATAATTAGATGATCCAGCAAATATGTCCACTTTAATATAAATTTAAACAGTGTATTAATTTTTGAAGTGTTTATTAACTTTTCGATACTATAATAAATTTTATGTAGTTTTCAATCTCAATTTGATAGAAGTTATAGTAGAGGTAGTTTCGAATCCTTTATTTGAAGTAACTCGCTTTCCAATATTTGAACCCCCATGTATCTAGATTCTAGAGTTGAAATTGAGTTTCAAAATAAATTTAAAATATGTAAGTTGAAATCTTTTTTTATAATGTTCCCTAATTTCTAATCAATACTATATTTTCTGATGAAAAGGTATGAACAATTTTAACCGAAATTGTCAGGGTTAATAAAAAGATTAGATATCCGTTCGTTTGTTTATCTATTACAATCCTTTCTCACGGAAACACGTTTGACAAATTTATTAATCTACTAAATTTTCATATTTTATATATATATATATATATATATATATATATATACACATACATATTTATATATTTTTTTTCTTAGAAATATTAGAGGATGCGAATAACGTCACAGTTTTTTTTTATTCCCTATATCAAGTTGCCATAGCAATTGACATAGTTCATCTCAAGCTTTCAAAATCTAATTTTCTTCATAATTGTAAAGAAGATACTTCTAAAAATATCCACGCTTTTCTCAGAATCCACTGGATCTTAAAATAAAAAATTAGGCGTGGTAATAAGTCATATTAACCCGCGTATATTTTAATACGAAACAAGCGGACTCGCATCAAAAATATATCTCATGGGTACTTGAAATATTCTCATAATTATAGTTATCAAAAAAGCAAGTTATGAGAATTAAAAAAGTACTTTTTGAAATTTTATGTAATATAGTTCTAGAGACATCATTGAAAATGTTCACTAATATATATCCCATTTCAGAAACAACTAAAGTTAACATTTCGAAAAAATTTAATAACATATTTTCAGATAAAATTTAATGGAAAACAATAGCAATTAGTCAAAGCCTAGTAATTTTCTTATGCCTATATTAAACGATGCAATAGTCAATATACGTGAATGGTGAAAAATAATAACGGTATTTGCAAATAGTTTAATAGAAATGCTACGTATCGTTGGAGGTTTATAAACATATTTGTACGTACGGAACCCAGATAGTGCGAAATTTATTCGGACTTAACAGGTTTTATTAAGCGATATGTGTTCAATTGCATACTTCTTACATAGTGACGTTATAGTTTGAAGTCAACCTTATATGAGTGCATCCGAAAGCAAAAGGTAAATTATGTATATATGCACGTATATTTATAAACAAGCTATGCCTGCGACTTCCTCCACGTGTCAACCTATAAGAAATTGTTATTGAGTTATCTGCACATATTACGCCATTAATACATATTACGCCATCTTTTATAATAATTACACAAGTAAACATTTTAAGAAAGTATTGTGTTCAAACGTCAAAATGCCGTATCTTACCTTTAGTTGGTCAACTACGACATAACTTATGTATTACCCCAGACCCACCATACGTACAATATCGAAAAAAATGTGTGTGTTGAAGACGACTTATAATGATGATTACTCTCATGCATCTGGCCGCATTCGAGTTACCTACTCAAGCATCTGCCTCCCCCCTCCTCCCGTATCACTCTACACCAATATCTCCAGCACTTAATAAGTAAAAAAACATTGCGCGATTTAAAATATACGTAGCGCCATCTAGTGAAGTACATATGTATGAGTGTAACATACATTTCCGAAATTATTACAGCTAGGGATTTCTATGTCGATTTGTTGCTAATGGAATGTAAATTAATATTTCAAAATATTAAATTTGCATTACTTATGGAGTGAACCAGTTGTGATAAAATATAAACTTAATGCTATTTCAACTTCATCCTCATAGTCTTTTAAAAGTACCATCCGCATTGAGTTAGTAATTTTTATGTGATACATCGCAAACAAACAAGTAAATAGACAATAAAAAGAAGACATTATTTTGTGCTCAATTACTCTTGTTATGTTTCACTTAATGGTTTTATTTAGAGTATCGTTATTGTGCAGTTTTGTTATGTATGTAAACAATAAAGTACTTAAACTCAAATATATACAGTCTTATACTAAACCTACAAAATTTAGTAAGTTACAAATATTATAAACGCATTCATATTTTATATAGTATTCATCAAAAATATCCATCTTAATTAAGCCAGTAGATTTATAATGTCAGGTTATTTATATAGGATTATGATGGATTAATTTGCTAAAGTTGTTCTCTTGGGTTATGTTCTGTTGGGTTATGTTGAATTATCATAGATTATGTTGGTTTTCGTTGGGTTATATTTGAGTGGATTATGTCGGGTTATGTTCGATGGGGTTGGATTTTGTTGGGTTATATTAGACTGGGTTCGGTTATGTTACGTTGGGTTGGGCTATGTTGGATTGTGTTATGTTGGATTAGGTTGAGTTATGTTGGGTTGGGTAATGTAATATTGAGTAAGATCAGATTAGATTAGGTTGGATTATATTGGATTGGGTTATGTTTGGTTTTGCTGGGTCAGTTTGGATTGTATTATGTTTGCCTCATGCGTCTGTTCATTTTCAGATTACTTAGCTAAGCACGTAGATACCCTATATATTTGTATAATTATTACGCGTCGAGTGACTACGTACTTCTTTGTTGTTATTATATTAATGCTATAGAAAAGTATTTTGAAAATATTAAACCCGCATACCTTCTGATTGAGTAAACCGATTCCGATGAAATAAAAAAACTCCAGCTTAATTGCTTTAGTAATTTTTATATGAAGCCTGTTTAAATAGATAAAAACAGATAAATCATTCAAAAACTATATTTTTGTGGTTCATTGCTTTTATTATGTTCACTGAATAATTTTTTTAACCACGGATTTACATCTACTAATAATTTGAAATCTCTTGTACAGTTACGCAAATTCCACAGTTTTATTGTGTGTAAAAATTAATAAACATTAGCAGACTTGTCTAAAGGTATGATCATAATAAAAATATTAATAAAGTACCAAAGGTTCTGGTTTAGATGTTACTATATTTGCGGAAATAATTTCTTTAGCATGTGCAATAAGATCCTTTGGAAATTAACTGCCACTTCAAAAAAGAAAAAAACCAGCTTAAACATTGAATAAGTATACAAGTATATAAACATTGAATAAGCATAGCTAAAATTAGAACAAATAAGTATAAATTGATATCATACTTTCAATAAGTCAAATTCACATTCAGAAATCTAAAATTCTGTCATATGTTAGCTACATTCTATAAGCAAACCTGATATATTTATCTGGCAAACTTATATCAGGTTTGCTTGTAGAATGTAACTAATATATTTAGCTTATTTTATTTATTGAATATATTTGGCGTTAATTTTGTAGAAATTCATTATTCGTAATGAAATGAAACTACGTCATGTAGTATTATGTCTACTTGCTTTAAGTTCTTTACCACGACCTCGGTTTTGTTGTATTACAATATATTCATCAAAAAAATTGTTTTATTTGTTCCTATATAATTATGATACAACAAGTATCTAAAACATTTTTGTATAACAATTTAATTGTTGTTATAGTTTCAGCCACGTATTATTTTTTAGGAAAGTATGACCTCTAAATTGATTTTCTTTTGTCTATTTTTATCGTTATCTGTGTCTATTATAACTCGGTCTATCACTGCGTTAAAAATCACTTCGTTCTCTAACATTTTTTACGAAAAATGTGAAATTGTTATAAATGTTTATAAAGGTATTGAAATGTGCCTGTCCCATAGTATTATATTTCAATATTTTTACATTTTTGGCTACACATATGTTTACGGTAACACCGATCACTTATTTTCTTTCTGATATATCAGAATAACTAACTATTCTCCTGAGCAAACAAGAAATCACGGTTGCATTTTGTTGTAATATTTTTAACATTGCAAATATTCATGCTTGATTTATCAACATTATTCTCACAGTTTAACTATTTATTGATTACGCTGTAATCAAGAACAGAACCGTATAGATAAACTTATGGAAAAAAACTGCTATAACAGGCGATCTCTAATAAATGGTCATACAAGAGCTGGAAATCTGTGTGGATTTTATTATTTTGTAATTTTATTTGACTATACCTTGATTTATTTATAATGATTTAATTCGTTTAAAACAAAAATATCTTTAGGGTTCTATTTTTTATTGATGTTTTTCTTGTTGTCTGCAATATTTGCATATAACATTTTAAGTTGGCTCTAGTAGTTTAAACATTTTATTTGAAAAATGCACTTAACATTAATACATGAACACATAATAATTTCCTTCTATGTCCCTCTAGACACGATAAATTATATGATGATTAAAGTTTGATTTCGATCAGATAACCAAGTGTTTTAGAAAACCCCAAAAAACTTACTGACACAACTGCCATCTTGAATAAAATAAGGGTAACACCACAATTAATTAATAGAAAAATGTAATATTTTCTCGGATTATATTAGGAGTTTTAATTTTGTAACTTTAAATTATATTAATTTTCTTTCGTGTGTGACAAGTTAATCTTCTTTGAATAATTTTTAGTAAAACATAAGTATAAAGTGTTTCAAACATGAATGTTTTGCATTCAAACTATTAATTATAAGTAAAACTCAAGCTATTAAGATTCCGTGCCCACTTGTCGATATTTGATATTATTTCTCAGTTTCAAAAAATAATGTTGACATCCATGTAATAGAAATATGTATGCCTAGCATATATTTCACAGGAGTGGGAGAAATAACTGGACTGCTTAAATCTTAAATTTATTAATGTATTTTAACCAAAACAATTGTCCATTATAGTGATTACTAAATGCCGCCACCGTAATATTTTTTGTGTTTCTCATATCCACATTTAAATAAATCAGAGAATAATGTTTTACTGTTTCATATTGTGGATATTCATTTCGCGAAGGATCCACTGTATTACAAAAAAATATATGTGCCGTTTTCGATTTTAATAGTCGTATTGAAAGTAATGGACACAGAATGAAAAAAAATTACAACTAGAATCGACGCTATACCATTGACATTTATTCACATTTTTTTACTATTGTTAGATACGCGCTAAATGTAACAAGAGCTTGTCATTCATGGCATTCAAGAGGTTGTGTCCGGTCGCTCTGGATAAAAATATATGCGATGTATTTCTACACTATTTCTACTTCTACACTAGTCATGATTAAATTCTAATTGAAATATTTTATATTATAATGGTATGTATGTACTGTAGGAAAAACGCAAACCTTATTAGTTTACGCACGTGTATATCCGTTTGTCTGTTGAATCCGTTTTTTCTCCGAAACCGCTAGAGGTAAAACCTTGAAATGTGGCATAGGAGTAAAATATATTACGTATACGAGGGGGGGTATATAATTATGCTAATTTTTTTTAATGCCATATATAGTTTGGGGTATCTTTTGGAAGGGGTAAGTATCGGGATATTTTTTTTAATAATTTTACATATATTTTTAGAAATATTCTGAAAAATATGAAAAAAATATACTGAAAATAAAGCATCCTTATTCCAAAATTACTGAACCAAACACTATGAAAAATAGGGGTTTTTAGAAGCCCTTGCAAAGGCTATCGCAAAACTAAAGCAATGATTCTAGATGTCATAATTTTTTAAATAAACAGGGCGTTTTTACTGTAATAGGCAATATATTTCTGTTTTTTACATTCTCAACCGGTCATCTGAGAAATTATGCAATATAGAAGCTTTAAATTGGTATAGCAATGCATCTTAATAACCCATGTATTTTTTATACATGGGTTATTAAGATGCATTGCTATACCAATTTAAAGCTTCTATACCTTTTATTAATTTTTAAATAAAAAATTTAAAGAATATATAAATTGCTTATGAGTATATAATTGCTTATGGGGATTACGCAAATATTTCAAATTGTAATTTAAAAAAGATTTTCCAAAAATACACGAAAATTTGGCAACCCCCCCTTTTTTACAAAACTTCTGAATATATTTATGTTATAAAAAATTAACATTGGCAAACAATTGAATAGAAAAACTACAAACTTCAAACTACCTAAATGTGTACGGGACCCTTGTAGCGCGAGTTCTACACGTGAAGCATTTGAATTATTTTGTCTATCTGTTTATCACTTTTGATTTGAATTCCGAATATGTGAAAACAAATAAAATGCCACGAATACGGTTTTTATAGCAAGTTTAATGCAACATTCTAAAATAACATATATTTGTACAAACTTTGTATAAAAAACGTTTAAAACCTATTCTGTCTATAAATATTAACTCTTACTCGCAACTTTACTCATATGGTTACAGTTACAGGTTACTCTACTTATAGGGTGAAATTAAAATATGCAGCGCCATCTAGAATGATTAAAAGCTTGCTAAGCTTTTTTCGTGATTTTACAATACTTCCTTAAAAATATTTCTGTCCAAATTAGGGATAAAAGGGAGGGATTCCGTTATTTTGCTACCTTATATTGCGCATGTAGCGTATCAAAAATCACTTTTATCCGTGACATCGTTGCCACGGATAAAAGTGATTTAAAAGTGATCCCAGTCCGGCAGTCATCTCTGCGCTAATATCATGTCAATCCGTAGCTCTATTACAGCACGAAATAAGAACAAACAATCACACTTTTGCATTTATAATAATAATTAGGTTTATAATATAAGTAAAGATAATATTTCCCAAGTTGAAAGTAGCCTGTGTCATTTCCCGGTTCGCCATCTAGTTCTGTGTAAGAAATTACGTCGTTCCGAAGTTTCGTTGCGGCGTGAAAGACAGACAAGTAATCATACTTTCATGTTTATGATATAAGTTAGAATTATATTAACTTTTGAAGTGAGGTTTCCCAGCACAAGAAGCACCTTGTCTCATTTACCGGTAAGCCGTGACGTGAAAAAAGTAAAAGATAAAGATTCTGATGCTCTTTTTATTTCGTATGCAACTATTCAAAAATCATGTAGACTTGTTGCTCCGTTACAACGCCCCTTCTATATTCACGTTATGTACTTTTTCAGTTTCAAACAAGACTTTCGTCGTAATAAAAAATACCCCATAAAATCTCTCCTCCCTCCTTTATTTTTGTACAATAATATTTTGTATAATATCACGTCAATCCCTTGCAACGTTGCGAAGCGAAAAAATTATAAACTAACATACGTTAGCATCATATTAATTAGGATAATAAAACTGTAGAATTAGCATGTCTGTACATCGAAGATATTTACGACAAAAATTTTAGGGCAAATGTAACAGAACACAAAATATTCTTTTGTGTATAAACCTGTTTATTTATTCACGCATTATGTAACTAAAATAATTTTGATGAAGCTTTTACTGGAGGCGTTTGTGGATCCAATGTATATAAGGATGTAAGGTATATAAGGATATTTTATTCAGGTTTTAATACAAATTATATTGACTGAAAAAGTTTCCTGTTATAATTTTTATAGACACGTATATTACGTGCATTAATCTTACAATTAACTTAATATTATTTATTGAACAGGGCAAAGTTAGTTAGAAAATAAATTGTTAACTACTTTGTTTTATTTGCAGATCATTTAATTTCAAAATTAGTGAATCTTTAAACTGCGTCTATGAACAAGGAATAGGATATATCCAAAGGCACACAAATATATTTTATTGTAGGTTTTATCATTTAAGGCTAATCACTAAAATACAATGATATTTTCTGACACCCTATGTGATGTCGTATTAGTTTAAAGATAGTGGGCACTTTTTTTATAGTGATCTCAAACGAAAGCAAGAAATGTAGTATTTATCGCCCTACAATGTCAGTTTATTGAGGTAGTGTGTCAAGATTCATTATAAGGACCTAGTGGTATTCTAGAACATGTTAGTTTACAGCGGGCTGAACCTAAAATAACTGGACCCTTAATTGCCATATTTATCATTGGTCTTTTCAACTATTTATATTAAGTATGTATTAAGTTGTTTACTTCTAGACTACGGGCATTTTGGAAAGGACGAAAAAAGCAAGCGCGTCAATAGCATTACAAAGAATTATAAAATCACTTTTCTGTACTTAAATTCTTATTAACGTCAAAATGTGTCATGTGACATTTATATTTTTAAGCCATGTTTTTTATTTACAGGCAGAAATCAAATACACCAACCAAAGCGCGTGTCAAATGTTAAAAAATAGTAGACATTAATTAGGACTATTTTGATAAAACTGCATGTAAAAGATAAAATGCGATAGTCTTATTTTATTCCATCACAGCCATTTTAGTTAGCTGGCCTGGTCAATAACAAAAATAGTAATTAATACGATAATAATACTAATATATGTTATTGTTGTATTGACGTAATTTTAATAATACAACATAAATAAAACTGGTCAACAAACAAGTATTGGACAAATTTTCATTTTAACCACGGTGCGCGTAACACACAAGCGGTGTCGCTATGCACTAACACATGTTAGTGATTTCATGGCTAATAAATATGCGTTCTCAACCAGAGTGATTTTGTAAATATGTTCTGAAGGCATGTTTTTCTTCGGTATAAATGAGTATGTATTTTTCGACAAAGTGATATCATTTGTAATAGTCTAAAATTTAATTCCTAAGATTTATTTTCTATATTATAATATTTTTATTAATTAATTACTATTATATATTTTAAATTAAATATTAAATATAAAATAATTATAATTCGACATAAATTCACAGATATTCCAAATAAGGATAGTTTCGCAAAACATTTCTCCCCATCAATACGACTGAATACTTATATTTTGTTTCGAATTTACAATAGTATATTCGAATTACATATTCATGTTATAGAGCAGAAAACAATACAAAATGAAAACTATGTGCCTACGCAAACATTTACTCGCCCTTAATTCAATATACAGTTTAGAAAGATACACTTGAATTGGCTTTTATTCGTCGGCAAGAAAATATATTTTGAGACAAGTAAATATTTTTCCATCCTCCCTCAATTAAATTGACGCTCCGTGTTCTTGAATCGATTCCATCAATATCTATATAAAAACGGAAAATCTGACTGAGAAAATGATATATGCAATTATTGTTTTCAGTTGTATAAAATACATAGTTCAACATAAACTTTTTGGAGGAGATTCAGGTAGACAATTACAATATACCAATACTATAATTTTCTACTTACAATTTTATCCCCATTTTTTGTACTCCATGGTCCCTAACCTTATGACAATATTAAACTTTTGTGTTGTCTGGAGTTTAGGAGAGTAAAGCTTCACTTAACATTCTAATTTACTCACGAAGTTTTCTTCTAACAAATAAGCTATTCTTTATGACAATTATTCCTTAAATAAAAATAACTTCAAGAAATTAATATTTGTTTGGTTTTTTTATTTCACAAAGTTCCAAAATTATTGTTTTCTTTTTGGGAGAAGTTATACTAATAATTCTGTATGTTTGAAATATTACTGGAAAATAGTATTAAAAAATTGTTCAATATTTTACAAATATGAACATGTTTTACAAAAACATTACAGACTGCAGTATAAAAATTGTACTTCACTAAGAAAACTTAGAAGAAAAATATTTTCTATTCTACGTCTAGCGGCAGTATGCATGAATTTACTAACTTAACTGTTAACTGGTTCTCCTTGCACGTATTGTATTTTCAATTGTATTTCACTTACTTTAAATAAGAATTTTTTTATATTGAGAACACATTGTTTCAATGAATAATTACGTTCGTAATCCAAGGTTATGGGCGCAGTCTACTCTGAAAATAAGAGAACAGAAGAAAACGATAAAGAAAAAGTTAAAATGGTTCTTGAAAATCTTTAACAAAATAACCTCAAAATGAATCCCACGCGATCAAAGAATTTAGAAAAATTTGATGGAAATAACTTTCGTCAATGAAAGTTTAAAAAAACGCGCTTACTTTGCCTTCAACCAAAGGAATTGATATTACACAGTGACAAAACCAGAAGAAGACAGCAACTGAATGGTCGAAAAATTATTGCATGGCGATGTTCATTATAAAATCTTCGATGGACTTCAAAGAAATTACATTAATATAAAATTGCGATAGTGCTATAGAAATAATGGCAAAACTGGAATCTACATTGAATACAAGAATGAACTATGCAAAATGTCGATTCGCAAAAAGTTTTGTCACTTGGGCTCTCATTGTTTCCACAGAAATATTTTCATAAAATACGTTGATGATAGTACAAATTATTGAATACGTTCTGTTAAATGCATGCGTTTCAAGTTAAGTTTTACCTTTATTGGTTCACGGAAAATTATAATCATTTTCCATATTAGTTATCCAGGCATCAAAAAGTAAAAAAATTGTTAATCTTGACATCCAAAAGTAAAAAATATAACAGAATTGTTTTGTTTAACGGCTATCAATATAAAATACGTTTACAAATTGTATGTGGTCACGTCTAAATAACAAATTTTGTCAGAAACGTTAATAAAAAAGAAACTTAAAAAATTTATAGAATTAATTAGAACATGGTTTAAGTATAAGTTTTGGGAATATAAAAAGTACTAGGATTAAGAGAAATAATTGCATTTTAAGTAGTATAGCTTGAATCGGCAGGACAACTGCGGCAAACATAATTTATATCAAGGTTGATTTTCTTCTTGCCGTCTATGAGTACAAACTCACTGTCAGTTGCTAATTCAAAATTCATCCTAATTTACAATTCATATTTCATATTTTGTAATTTATGATTTTAATTTAAAACGCCGTGTGGTTTAACTGGAATTTTGGAACTAGCTGGGAAACATATAGACCGTCATTTTAAAACCTGAATTCATGGCTAAAAATAGACAAAAAACTTACAAACTGAGAATTGGGGGATATAATTTTCTTATAAGAAAACCAGTGGAAAATTAATATAGGTACTCCCTTTGTATTTTTTTCTGAACATGCTCAAATCACAATTAATTACCGGCATTTTTTTTTCTACATATTTTCATCCAAGCCGACTTATTATTATTAATATCTAATTATTATTGCAATTATTATTAGGAACTTGATCAATAAACCATATTAATTTGTTATTCCTCTTAAAATGCACGTCTCTCGCCATAGAAATTAATGGTTAAAGAAAATAAACAAAACTGCAATTGAAAATTTAGACACGAAGTGAAAATTTTCATCTCCTATAGTAATTTTTTTACTAGAATGAACGCACCGGCAAGTCTTCGCCTTTACACTTAGGTATCACAAGCAGATTTATGATTGATAAAATGCAAACGCAATAAGAAGTACTTATATTACTATAACACTAATTTCGCAACGTAAATATACATTTCTACATTTCATCTAAGAAAAAAATTAAAAATAGGATTAATTATATTGGATACACTTAAGTGCTTCTCTTGGCCACTGTTAGTTCATAGTAAGCAGATTACGCAGAAGACGTACATTAAAGCAATCATTGGAATACAAATAAATTATTTACAAAGGCCCAATGGTTTTTTATTTAAGAAATATTTCACAAAGAAACTTAATTATGGCGTTATTTGATGATATATGCCATGACCACAATACCTAATTGAAAGAATATTTGTCATTGGTATATCCTTTGATAAAATGTATATGATGAAATTATGATCACAATCATATAATAAAACCGGGTAAATACTATAAGAACTCATTTTATCGAATATCTTCCGTGCGATGGTTAATCATTTATAATGTAAATTAAATCTGTTTTCTCTCTTCACTACATATGCATCAATACCTTTTATATTATTCATATTATACATATGGTGAAAAAATAATGTAACCTTTGTGCATAGTTTAATAGAAAAATTAATGTCTACGAAACCCTCGCAATGCGAGTTCTATTGCTACTTGAAAGTTTTTTTAAACCAACCTCATCGTTCATTTTCTCATGTCCTTGCGAATTTTCTATAGCTGCAAATATTTAGTCACCTGTCTTACTCAGTCGTTAATATTTAAACTGAAACCAAATAAATATTGACTTTATTATGAAAAACAGATGTATAACATGATGATCCGTGTGTACTATACGACCTTTGCCCAAAAATATATAAACTTCAACTCACTAACTGAAACGTAACATAAGCAGGAATTTATTTATGACTGACTCGATGAACACTGTTGCCAGTTTTAACAATATATATAGATTTTAATAGCATATGATATTAGGAAAACGATGGTACCGGAAGCGATGAAGTCAATTTTGTTTACTTCGAGAAAAAAGTGAAGACTGCGCTCATTTAATCCTTAATCTAATTTTTCTACATTACTTAATTTTTTAACTCAATAAATTAAAATGGAAAACTTTTATACTCAATATCAAATAAGCTGTTCGTAACAGTGTAAAATTTTTGACCAATTATCTTTGCAGATAATGATCTGAAGTACTCCATTTGTTCATGAAACGTGAGCTATCCTGTACCTTAGATATAAAGATTTCGTTTTTGTTGTCTTATGTCCGCTTTGAAAAAGTCTATTATGTATTTAAACAAGTCTTCATCAGTTTGTACTCCAAAATATATTCGTTTAATAAATGTGTCCTTTCCTTTTGTTTGTTAAAAAATAATATTTTGTAAGTATATATGTGTTAATTTTATATTTTAAGTGGTCCATATTTCAAAAGGAAAAAAACGGAACCCATAGTAAACTAATCTCGTGTCAGCTCACTATCTGTTTTTTCGACCGTTCGGCCTAAAAACTTTAAAATTGGTGTAATTGCAAATAACTGCCAACATGTATCTCAATAGTTATAACTCAAATACATTCATATGGTAATTAGATAAGCAACATATAAAAGACTCATGTTTTTTTCATTTGTAAGTGTAGTAAGGATTTTAAAAATATCTAGTTTCGAATTTTGTAAAAGAAAATTTTAGAGATATTCCTAAAAATGTCCACAAAAATTATCTTGTAAGGTCCTTAAAGTAGAAACTTAAAATTTGGTATTAAAATTAAGCATGGTAAACCTCAAAAATCGCCATAATTAACACTCAAATATATTTCGGTGGAAATTTCCGGGGGTGCTAGACATTTTCGAAAATCCGGGGGTATAAGACAGTTCCAGAAGTACCGTTTAAAATATCCATGAAGAGTATGCCCCCTCTGCCAACGCCAACAGGTACAAAATTATATTTTAGATTAAATGCCAGTCTGTTCATGTCGAAGTTCGTAAAAATAAGTTACGGATTGATTTACATTCTTAAGCCCTAACGGATTAGTGGAAAAGTCGTCGAAAAGATGCTAAGTCATTAAGTACTATATTGTCACATGTAAACTTTAACATTTAGATCTTGAATGAATAATTCAAAGTTTCTAGAGATATGTACATGGAAATTGTTAGTTCTTTTGTGCGGTCGAATGACTTAGCGCGGGTTTTCGAAATAGAGTTTTCTTTGATGTTACAAAAACTTATAGATGTTTTTGAACGTTTACAACACTATTTATTATGAGGTTAATCAAACAAAAGTATTTTGGCTAGGTAAGTCAATTTAGTTGAAGAAATGTAAAAATGAACCCATGGTGTTTATTAAATATATGAAGTCAAGTTGGTGTTTTAATTTTATTATATAATCGATAAATTTGTATTTAGGAAGAGTACTATCAAGTATTTCATCATTTCATATTTGATTTTACTTTAACAGATTTACAGATTTGAAAGACCAACGCCGTCAATTTGATGGCACGGCGATTTCATTCTTAAATATTTTACAAATTATGTTTTTGTTTCTTTTCATATTTTATTACTTTTCCTAATTTGTTATTGTTAGCTTAAATGCATGTAAAAATCTATTAATATATATGTGGTATATGAGATTCCTTTACAAATACCTACTAAGACCGCACACAGTCAATATGACGGCAGCGATAAGAATTGTAAACAAAGTTTTCTACGAACCAATGAGGGTACTTTTGTTTTATTTCGAATTTGAATTCTGAGTAAGTTGTTATTGCTTGGCTTGTTTACATTACACTTAGTAGACGTTGGTTTCGTTTAGTGGGCAGTCTTGATTTGTTATAAAAATGCGTCGCCGTCTCATTACTTCCCAAACAGAACAAGAAGTCGCGATATCGTGACATACAACAAGATGTGTCTGGTGATGAAAGTGGGGGATGATTTATCAGACAATCTTTGTGAAAACCGTTATGCAGAATTTTAGCGGGAGCTGGTCATTTCTTCATCTGAAGACTCCAAAGCAGATTCCCCTGCTACAGATAACATAATTATAGTAAATTCGCGCAGAGGACGCGGGGTATCTCGTAGATCAATTAGCGGCGGACGAACAGAGCGCGGTGGACGTTAAGCTAGGACATCTTCGGTGCCGTAAGTCGGTATGTTACAGGTAGCAAGTGACGGCACAGAATAGACTTGTATTTCTGCAGACGCTAGTGAAGTAGGACATCAAAGTCAGCAAAATATGCTTAGAGAAATCTCAGGGCCTACTCTGTACGCCAAACGATACGTTGAAAATAACAAGCCAATTTCTGCGTGGAGGCTATATATTCATGAGTACATTCTTGGACGTATAAAAGAATGTATTGGGAAAGAATATAAGGAAGTACATGACAAGAGTCACGATGACACTTAGAACTTACCCCTAGACGAACTAGATACAATTATTGCTTTGATTTATGCTCATGGAGCCTATAACACGAGCTACCTAAATTTGGACATCTTGTGGTCGCAAGATTGTGGACCACCCGTTTTCGCAATTCGTACTACAAATATTAAACGTTTATAATGAAAACAGAAACAAATACAACCCTTACTGTCTATCAAGGAAAACCAGGAAACAATTTTATTATTTTGAGTACTTTACACCCCAACGTGAGGTATTGATCTAAAAAGCTGTCGGAAACAGTTAAATTTTATAATGAAACGAAATTTTGGTGTAGAAATTTTGGACATCGATCAAATGGCACGAAAGTACACCGTAAGAGCTGGAAGTCGGAGATGTATTTTATTCATGTATTTTACAATATACTTGATTTAGCAGCTATAAACTCATGGATTCTGTACCGAAAATTCACAGGAATAAATACTAGTGAAAGACCTAAGTGCAGAGTATGCAAAAAAACTACTTCAGCTGCGACTCAAAGACAAGAAAGTAATTCTGAAACAAGTGAACAATGTACTACAAACAATAAGAGGCGGCAATGTCAAGTCAATCGTAATTGTAAAAAAATAGAACTTGTGAAAACTGCACAATCTGTAAACAATCTGTTTGTGGAAAATGTATAAAAGATTTTAAAAAACTATTATTTGTTACAAATGTTACTCAGTTTAAGTGCTAAAAGTGTTAATTATTAATAAAAAAATAAAGTGATATTATTTTTGTTTCATTTTAAAGCGAAATACGTAATAATTTTATGAGTATACTGATTGAATCTCTAGTACCGTCAAATTGACGGCTGAGGTTTTTAAAGGTATAGTATGAAACTCGACCCTTCTAGTGTTAAGAGATCAAATATAATGAAAATATTCAATTTTTCTTTGAGGATTCATTACAAAAGTATAATACGTACAAATATATCGAATCAAGTCCACGGATGAAAGTCGTAGTAACTCTTTTTTTTAAATTGTCATCATGTCGACTATTATTTACTGTTAACTATCTATTACACTTTACAAAAAGTATTTATTTAATTCTGGTACGGAGAAGAAACTATATTTGCTAGAAATGTTTAATAAATAATCATTTATAATGTGTTTCATTTCTTTGACTAATTACTAATGGACTTCCTACTTATCCGAAACTCCGATACAGATGAAACTCAGCACCGACATTCATAGTTTCATTTGGAATAAAATATCAAAACTTTTCATCGATAAAACTTTCGCCAAAAAGTTATCAAAAATGATACTATTAATATATTTTAAATATAAAGTTTTACTTTATAAATATTGGATCAAATTTATAAATTTGAAACCATTTCTTGCAAAAAACTTCGCATACTTTTTTCGTAGAAATTATGGTTCGTAGAATTGAATTAAAAAATTTAAATTTATAAAATTTATATTTTTCATAATGTGTTCTTTTTCCTAATTCTTTATAGCATTAGGCGCATTTTGTTACATGGTACACCTTACAGGTATAATCTGTAACCTGGTTTAACGAAAAAATAACGGGATTTTTATCGAGTTTTAATATTGTGTTATTACTTTTATTAAACATTTTCCTGAAATTGGTATTTCCTGAAATTGGCACGATATCGCGACTTCTTGTTCTATTTGGGAAGTATTGAGACGGCGACGCATTTTTATAACGAATAACGACTGCCCACTAAACGAAACCAACGTCTACTAATTAAGCAATGTACATTTTCTTCTTGGTTCCTTTTTTCCTCACATTCTCCTGCTTTCTCTAACTGCAAGATTTTTGTTGTTGGTTCTAAATAAAAACCTTGATCTGAGGTCTCTTCATTAATATCATGAGCACATTCATCTAATTTTTTTTATACATATATACTTAAAAATTAAACAAATTTACATTTATACTGAAAAATTAATAAAATTTTTAAGTATAAATGTAAATGTAAGTCTTATTACAATTACAAAACATCGTATTTAGTAATAATTCTAAAACAGGCGAGAGTAAAGTTTGAATAGATTCTATACCATTATCACTACAAGCAATATTATATCTTAATATTAAACTAATATAAATGTTGTATCAACAGAAATTAAGGGAAGACAGAATAACCACATGAATTTATTATTCGTTGTTTTCTTATTAAAACTTAAATATATGTATCTGTTTATCCAGCCAATTTCTTTCGGGGCTCCGTACATAGCAAGAAGGAAACGAATCCAATTACTAAAAATGATGCCTGTAAAAAAGTCGATCTTTGTAAAAACTTTAGATTTAAATATAAATAAAGTTAATTTCTGACTTTTTCGGAAATTTATTTAACTGCCTAACCTCCAATCAAACATTACTTTCCATAAGCAAGGGCTGTTTAATTGCAAAGTATTACTCAAAACTAACCACTGTTCATTTTAGATTTAGGACGTTTATACACTTTCACCAAGAAGCAGGTATGTTGCATACAATAGAGTGACAGATGTTTTTCAAGACTATTCAGACTCTAGATAGGAATAGACCCAGTGACTTAACACCCTACGTTAAGTCACTTTTGTTTAGAGGTGTGCACTTTTTCTTTCATGGCGTAATTTTATATAAAAAAGGAAATATCTAAATATTTTTACTTCTGCTCAATATTCAATACGTATGCATAATCCATTTTATAATCTTTGAAATCATTCTTTCTTCTCAACGATTATCTATTGGAAAAAGTATAATTTTTCTTACAATAATGTACTTTTTTATAGGAAATTTTGTGCTGCTTTCACAACAAAACTTACCATTTAAGAGATGTTGGCGAAAACTCCTGATAAAACCGGAAATAACAATTTTAACAGGAGTCTAATCGATGTATATTTTGAAATTATTACCTCTAGGTTCATTTCAATTTAAATTTAGGACATTAATTTGTCTATTTTGACTATAATATATGTTCTTAACCGACTTAAAAAAACAAGGTTTTCAGTTTGTCGCGTACGTACTTTTTTTTATTTTTGATGTATATTCGGAGACGAATTGCCTAATTTTCACTGTTCTGTGTTTTGAAAGGAAATAGTTTCAGAAATGTCTATATGGTCAGAACCTAATTATGGAATCCAGAAATATATTTTCCACCAGTTTTTGATATAATTTATATTAAATTTGAACTCGTTTGACATATCTCCATAATGACTTTAGTAACAGATTGTTGTTAGTGTCTAATGATTGAGCTAGAAAGTAAATTAATGGAATTAAGCACGTTAAATTTGTCATCACGAATCCACTAGCTATAACTGGTGAGAAAAGTGTTACAATTGGTGACAACGATAGACCCAAGTAGTGTCCAGTGCCTATCAGTGTCATTCCTTATTTATTTGTTCATCATTCGAAGTCAGTTTTTGTTAAAAAGTTTTTGGAGAATAATTATATTTAACTATGAATATAATAAAAAGAACCTTTAATTTAATGATTATGAAACAAAATACTACTATGGTTTCAAATTATTAAGTTATAGGTGGAAATGTTGCTATTATTTTATTTATTTCTTAATAATTTAGTGCAAATTTAAGGTTTTTTTTATTAACAGATACGTACATGCCTAAAACAAGCTTATTTTTAAAATTTAGCACTTAGCAATACGTAATTACCCCTACTCGCTTTATATCTATAGAGTTATCGAGTGAATAAAATATACTAACAGCGAAATATAAAATTCCAACAGAGAATATTAATAAAATATATTTCTGATACTTGAAATATGAGTGTTATTAAACACATACCATGAATAAAACAAATGAAAGACAAAACTTCTATAACACAATTTAATAAAGGTAAAGTGTAAGCAACAAATTGAAAATGAACTGAATTTTTAAAAAATATCTGAAGCTTAATACGCTAAGATTAGATAACTAGTTATCTAAACGAAAATATAAAAGATCGTATCAGACTTGGTTTTGTCATCAGTTAATGGAAATATTGCAAATAAGTTACTTCAAAAGTTTCAAAAGCGTTTGTGAATAAAGATTAAAGAAGTGGCGGCGCGTGCTAAAAAAATATATTGACGCAGCATATCGTCTTTGTTTATTGTCTTAGTTTGGGGTAGGATATAGCCATATAAATAAACAAGTACATGCATTTCAACGTTTCTATTCGTAATATTTTAGAAAAAGCAAAACGACTCCAAAATGATCGAAAAAGGAAGACATCAAATGATTAATATTTATTTTAAAATTCTTATGTATTTACACTGAACTTCCTCCATTCACAAACCGTGTGAATAAAAAAACATTCACCTTTTTAATTTCCAGTTAAGTTACTTTAATATATGTACATTCTATGAAATTTAAGAAATAAGTATGCATTAAATGTTAAGCATAAAAATCTTTACAAATTGTCCACTTAAAGATGTTGTAATACAACGAAACTTAGGTCGTGATAAAGAATTTAAAACAAAGTTTTACTACATCACGTAGTTTCATTCTCTTATGAATAAAAATTCAATGATAACAAATTTCTACAAAATGAACGCCAAATATATTCATTAAATTAAAATACTTATATTATTACTATTCCAAAAAAATGGATGTATGAAAATACCGGATTTTTTTAAATTCGATATAATACTTCAGTGACGTTTATATACCTATGCGTTTCTCGAAATTATTATCTAGTTCGTAATTTCTGCACGTAATGGCAAATGCCAAACTACGAGTCGTCTGTGTACCGCTTTGTTTAAAATGAACACTTAAGCTCGGAAAAAAATATAGATAATATAACTGTTAGAAAATAAATGGTTCGCCCAAAACATGTTTTAAGAAATTCTAAATCAAAAAAGCTCCTTTAAATTAAGCTTAAATGATCGCCCAATTTTTGATGTGCGCATATGAGTCTCGTAAAATCTGCAATACTCAAGCTACAAATATATGTCGAACAAAATACATTGGACTAAAACAAAACTTTATATTGAAAATATTTCGCATTCAATTTGCAGTAACAAGGTATTTCATTTATTAAGGTAACTGTTTTAAGTTGTTTACTTAAAAGTATATTCGGCAACATTTACTTATATGCATATATATATATATATATATATATATATATATATATATATATATATATATATTTATATAAATATATATGTATATATATATATATATATATATATATATATATACATAATAATAATAATAATAATAATAAAGCTTTATTAAATTCCATACAAAAAGTTACATACATGCAACATGCAATAAATAATAAATAACAACATTAATTAAAAAGGATGACATTTGTATACATTGTATAAAAAAAAATTAAAATAGAATAGTAAAATTAATTAATGCTCATGATAATTTACATTGACAATTATTATATATAATTTTTATATTATTTATTAAATTTATATATATAAGGGGGTCCCTTAGGGTAAGAAAAGGCTCCTCCAAAGCTTGCCATTCGTCTCTATCGTTGGCTGTTTGGAGCCACTCGCAACCTGCTGTAGCCACGATCTCGTCAGCTCGGTCCCGTCCATTGGATGATGTTTTGTGTCCACCTATTATCAGCGTACCTCGCCACGTGATCCGCCCATCTCCATTTTCTTTGAAGAGAGAAGGTGAGTGCATCTGTTATACCCGTTTTCTTGCGGATGGTTTTATTTCTTATTTTATCTTTTAATTTGATACCTAAGTAGCTTCTCTCCATTCTTCTCTGAGTGGTCTGGATTTTGCTACTAGTCTTAAGGTCAAACGTCCAGGTTTGGCAGCCGTAGGTGAGACACGGTAGAATCTCCGAGTCCATAACTGTTTTCTTGGTAGGCAGTGGTAGGTGCGACTTGAATATGCCTTTATGACCCTAGTAATTTTTCCAGGTGATTGCTACTCTCCGGTCAACTTCTTCAGTGTTCCTTTCTTTGCTGAAGGAAATCTGTTTAACTAGGTAGATGTATTTTTCTACATATCAATTGGCATATCAATTACAGTTATGGGTATCTTGAGGTAGTTAGTCATGACTTTAGTTTTGCCTAGATTCATTTCCAAACCAACTTTAATGCTCGCCTGCTTGAGATCTAACATCATACTCTTTAATTGGTGTGGAGACTCTAAAGAAGAATAAAGTCGTCGGCAAATCTGAGGTGGCTTAGAAACTGACCTTCTACTCTGATGCCATGTCATTAGTCTTTTTTACCCTTTGAAGGTTAAATGATATTAATTGATGCTGCGGATATAAAGAAGAACATTAATATTAATTCTTGTTTTTAACTAATTAATTCCAAAAATCTTGAAATTTTTGATATGCTTGTGAGTGTCAATACTTAGATTTAATATTATTTTAAGGAATTTTACTCATTTTATATGGTAAATTTAGTTATTTATACACCCACATTAATATTTCTCAAGAAGCAACATCTCGTTTATAACTATTTTTTTTAATGTCGTTACCCTTATACGCTTTTTCTATATCGATTATATGAAATTTAAATGTATTTGTAAATTAGTACTATATATGTACTAATAAATTAGTATTTTTAAAAGGAAAGGAATAAATAAAAATTAATGAAACGAATATTACGTTGTTGTTAAACTTATTCATTTTTATTTGAACTTGACACCCTTTTCAACAAAATACAATTATTTATTTATTTAAAAAATATCGTTTTTAAGTTTTAGTCTTCTTTTTTAATAATCGTTTTTTTTCTATAATACATATAGCGTGTGCTGATGTTGACAGCTTCAACATAAATAAGATACTATTAACATACTTAGAAATTGTAAAAACTAACGCCAAAATTATTCATGCAAATTGATTTTAGATGTTATCAAAAAGTCATAAAAGAATAGTTTAAGATACGGGTGCCGGTGAAGCACGTCACAATTACAAAATTTACATGCCTATATTATTTAATAAGGGCTTGCCTTGTTTCTGTATATCTTACATTTTGTTAACCAATTTTCGTTCCACAGTTCGTTTTAAGTTTTCATTCAAACATCTCATTATGTTAAAAAAACAGATCCGCTTGTCTTTTGTTTTCAAGCGTGACGACTTGTTAGTGAAGGAAGGTGCCGAAACAAATTGCCCGCATTTGTGAGTTGTTAAATATAAGAATCAAGATGTATTTTCAAAGTGTGTGGGAATTAAAATTTATAGCTCAATTTTTTTGTATACTATTCTGTTAAAATTTTTTTGTATACGTCAAGAAGCATTTTTAATCAAAGGTCTTTGGGAGATTTAAGTAAAACCTTTTATACATTAAGGCTAGATGTTTTTACTTATTGCTAATTGAGAATATGAAGTGGAATGTGTACATTTAATAACGACACTAACTTTTATAAACACACTGTAACAGAATCCAAAACGTAGCACTCAGAACGATTACATTATCGGCAACTCTTACACGAGTGATAAATAACCTATGAAATTCAAAATTTTTTTAAACATGACAATAAATGAGCGATCGAAATATAAAACTATATGTGACAGACGAAGGGAAATTTTGCAATTCTGCGGGTATAAATGTCAATAACGAGAGAGCTTCCGGACCCAATTTGTATTTTTTAAAAACCACGTTTTCCAAATAGCGGCCATCGAGTCTGACACACTCTTCGAGTCTAGCACGCATGTTTTCAAAAACGCGTTTGCAGAGGGACTTGGGTATCCTACTGACTTCGGCTCGAATATATTCTTTAAGTTGTGTCACAGTGCTCGTATTTGTTTTGTAAACAACGGATTTTAAGTATCCCGATAAGAAAAAGTCACATAGACTTAAATCGGGTGACCTAGGTGGTCACGGTACGGTACCGTTTCGGGATATGTTTTTTTCTGGAAATAACTGCCGCACTGCATTCATGGACACATTAGCAGTGTGAGCTGTGGCTCCGTCCTGCTGGAACCATTTGTTTTGGTTGAAGAATGGACTATTCTGTAGTTCTACTCTGAAAAAGTCATTTAACATCTGGGCATATCTCTCCGAATTCACAGTTACAGTTTGGCCACGTTGATTTTCAAAGAAATAAGGCCCTATGATTGCAGAGGCAGCCATGGCACACCAGACTGTTACTTTAGGCTTATGTAAAGGCTCTTGATTAATTTGTCTTGGGTTGTGGACATTCCAGTAACGAAAGTTCTGCTTATTCACATATCCTCTAATGTGAAAGTGAGCTTCGTCACTAAATAATATGTTGCCCATCCGCGTAGCAGTACAAAATCTCAATAACATCACCTCCGCGTAAGTTTTTCTTAATTCAAAGTCAGAATCGTGTAATCAATTTGAATTGTATATGGGTGGAACTTGAGCTTTTTTCGCATTATTACCTGTAAAGTTGATTTCGGAATTCCCAATATCGATGAACGTGTACGCAGTGATAAACGGGGATTTTCAACGACAGAAACCATAACACGCTCGACATTTTCATCCGTGGCTACCAATGGTGTAGGTCCTGGCCTGGGGCTATTTAATGTTGATCCTGTAGCTCTAAACCTTGCTACCCATGACTGAATGAGGTTGATCGATGGTCCGTCACGTAATCGACGAATACTGTAACGATTATTAAATCGACGGCGTGCTACAGACAGCGAAAATCCACTCAAAATGTACGCCTCGACGGCAAAAGCGCGGTGCTCTCCACTCCACTGTTCCATGGCTACTAAAACATCCGTACCGCTTGCGCTTCTAACGACGCCCCCCGCGCCCCTCTTATGTGTTGCGTTCAGAAACTATGTTTGTTCAAACTTTGAAATCTGCCACTGGACACCCTGTATAACATTTTCGTCTGCCATAAATTTAAAAAATATTAATTTTTTTATGTAAAAATAATTAATAGAGTTTTGAAAATTTTCGCAATTCGATTTTTGAAAATATTTGATGAATTTTGAATATAATAAAAACCTAACTATTGAAGGGCTTTTCACAAAACTGAGAGAGACCTGTATCGAAATATGACACAAGTTAAGATATTTCAAGGAATTTGAGTGAATGTTTCAAAACGACGAATTTGTAAGGTCTTTATAACACAATAATGTCTATTTTTTATAAAATTGCAAAAAAAAACAATAGGGAAAAAAGGTAAATTTTATAAAAACTAGTTTGTTTATCTTCTTTAGTTTTCATTTCAAATTTCTGTTTACTCTGCCGTTTTCATTACGGTTTTCGACATAGCATACCTTTAGGCATTTAGTTACCGAACATTCTTAATTATATGATACCATGAAAATGAGGTGCTATATAATAAAAGTGATCCATTACTCCTTTTTATTTAAAATTGGATTTGATATTTTCTTATTGCTAGATTACTATTATTTATTCAATTCATTTTTAATTAATATTAATTCTGCCTAACCACATAGTTATTTAAATTGGTTTTCGTTTCTAATAAATATTTTACTATATTTCTATTGTTATCTTAGCATATCACTTATTTTAGTTGGACATTATTAGTCCGAATCGTACTAACATAAACATGACTATTTAAGACGCAATACCTAATTGAGATACATTTATGAGTAATCTAAACAAATATATATGAATCGGTAATTTAAATTTATAAAAAAATGATCGAGTAAGTCAAATTAACACGACTGTTTCCTCTTATATGAAGTGAATATTTGTCGATGCTGTATTTAGGGCACCTACGCAACTTAAGATTTGGAATGAAATATCCTCCAAAATGTATGTAATCTTCCCAAATATACAAGTTTTTCCACGTAAATTTCTGAAACATGAATTGAGTCACACAATAAATACATATCGTTAAAAAACGCGAATAAATATTTACATAAATGTATTAAGTTTTCTACGTTAGAATATTTCACAAGGTACTTACAGCATAAAATTGGCAGAATATTCTACCACTTGTATGAAATAAGTATTTCTATCAAAATGTATTCTATATATCTTCCTGTAATTATAAATTTACAAATGTATTTGTATCGCTGCAAATGATACCTAATCAACGAATTAGTACCACAACTATAAATAAAGCAGTCTCAAAAATACATTTCGACGTTAGGAAACAAGCCATAACTTTGTCGTTAGAAGATGAACGCTTCATAGACATTTAAAATTGATTTGAACCGGCGGAATATTCAAGATTTACTTTAATAGATATTGGTATTGAAATTTTATGTTCGGAATAAAATATATCTTGTGTAAAATATAAGTATTTCTAATTGTACTAGCCTATTTTTTAGTGTCCTGTGATATAATTGCCGAAACTTGACTCTAATGAAATTATTTCGGTGTCAGTTGATCCAACCGTCGGACACAGGGAATATTTTCCAAGTAAAACTTACATATATAGAGTGTGATGGACTAAACATAGACGTGAAGTATGAAAGTTCATTTTTCATTCTGCGGGTTAGTTTCAGGGGGTAAATTAAGAAATAACGAAAATTTCTTTCAAGGAATTCAGCAATATATTTGAAGTATTTTTAAACAAAGTTACTCAAACATTTTTTGAGAAAATTTCACCCCCCCTAATCACCAAACGGATTGCTCGCAAAACTGAAAAAAATCGTGAAGTATACTGTAACCATCAGATAGGCAGACACGTGAGTAATGTAAGGATTCACTTTTTCGTTTTGATGTGCTGTAAGTTTTTTTAATATGTATATTAGCGCAAAGGATTTACAAATTTATTTCGAGGGCAATTTAAAATTCATCCGAATAATATGATATTATCAAAATAAAGTTTTCTGATTGATGGAGAACAAATTAATATTCTTCACCAAATAACATGATACAAGGTTTTCCATCAGTTATAAATATTTCATAAATCTATTGTCATGTTACAAATTATTGCAAAGACATAAAAGAACGATTATTCCAAATAAACTAATGAAAAATATATTGTTAATTCAACAGCTCAAGGTTGAATAGAGACTGCTTATCACTCTCATATTTCTATAGGCACCTAAATATGCTCCTATAATTCATCTCAGTTTCAAAATGGCAAACTTTCTCTTTCAATGATATTTTCTGAAGGGTTTGAGAATTTATATAGGGCTTGCTACTGATAATTATTTTGTAATATTTTTAGTTTTTTATTCCAATTAATATTGGTATTATCATAAAAATATATAATAGTTCAGAACAGATCAGTCAAATTTGCTTAAACCATTTAGAGCTTTTTTTTAATTACATGGATATTGAATTTTATGCTGATTATTATTATTGATAAGACTTGGATAAACATTTTAGAAAATTTGGGCGCAAGAAAATATTTTTAACATTTACTTTGTATTGTAGCTCAACATTTGATTTTATAGATTATATTTTTCTGATATTAACGCGCTTGTTTACTTATTTGTTACCGTAATTTTTTTTAACTAACTTTAAAAAAGGAGGAGATTATCAATTTCGTGATTGCTCAAATTTTTTCATGTATATGCAACCGTAATTTTGAGTCGCGCTGATAAATTTTCGTTTCTTTTTTTGTTTGAAAGGAAATTTTCAATTGATCTTCTATAAATAGGACAGCTGTCTGATAATGAAATTCGGATATATCGTCAGCGAATGAGAGTCACAAGAGAGGAGATATCTTTTCTGATAAGTATTTTAATCAGGACTAATAAAGGAACTGCAAGGTAGTGATCGAACTCTTCAAGTAAGAAGTAGATTCGTTGATGTAATTGTTCTCGATGAATCCATTGATCACAAACTGTGATAGAGTCTTCCAATAGCGCCGGAATATGGTTACAGGAACTCCTTGAGGGAGAGCAAGATATAAATAATGTTTACACTTATTTCACTGTTATTGACGAGTATTTTAGTCGGAAGTAGTGGCTAAGTTCTTGTAATAGAAAGGGAAAGGTGGCGACATTATTTCCTAATACAGAGGAGTGGTTTCCTTCAGTTTGTACTCATTTGAGTTACCTTAATGTGTTCTTTGCTCAGAAATGGGGCCTAAGTTCTGATGACAGAGCCAGAAATCTGTAACAGGAATTCCTAAATAATGAGAAATAGATGAACCATGCTAAGACTCGTATCACTGATCTTATAAGTTCTTTAGTCACAAGTAGTGGCCAGATTATCTTGGTAGAGCCATAGAAACTCCTTAATGGTGAAGGGTAAATTATTTGACGTTGGGCTCGTTTGAACTGTTTGACGAGTTCTTCAAAGACAAGTGATGGTAATGCTCTGATGATGACGCGGAAAGACGATGTTAGGAAGTTAAGAAGGGATAAATTCATTTATTTGACTTATCTTGACGTGTTTGACTTATCTTGACCTATATATAAAAAAAAGCACCGGTCGTTTTTGAGTGCTTTCTTCTAGCAGTTCATTGTTTAGGTGTCGGTGAATTAAACTAACTTTATGTTCTCGCGCCTTAGTAGAATCATTATTCTAACAACCGTAAAATACGCTGAGACGATAGTGCCACCCTCCAGCGTCTGACTAATCAAGCTCTGTCATATCAAGCTATTGTCCATGTACATCTTTCCTAATAGATTTATTTTTTAGACGAAAACGATCATGTTCTTTCATTTTCCATAAACCGAATTCACAATATTCAGAAACTTCTTTAGAATAAGACTTTCAATTAGGCGTTGCGTTTTAGTTCAAAATTTTTATTCGATTTTGTTTTACAGTCACCGATACTTTTTTAGTTATTTTTTAACCTACTGATGACGCAAGTAACATTGCCATAAAAAGCCGGCAGAAATTTGTATCTAAATAAATGTTGATTCGACTGGGCTAAATAAAATGCTTAGAGTTATTTTTTTAATTTAAGAAAACGAAAACTAAAATCAAAACATAAACAAAAACAAAAATAAGGAAAATGACTTTAGACAAAAACCTCTTACAATAGCAATATTTTGCAAGTTAGTTTATCTTGAACTGATATTTACCGCAAAATTTGCAATCAATACATTTCAAACAATACTTTATGCTTTTGTACAATTTTCTTATTTAAGGGTTATTTAAGGTTTGTTCAATTTTGGTCAAAAACATGTCGGCTTATTAACAACGTAAATAGGCTTATATATTTACTACCACTTATGAAAAAATATAAGCTATTAGAACATCTCTTTTTAAAAATGATGAATTATTTTAATGTTCATATCACAAATAGCTGCTAATTGGGAATACGATGAGAATATCATTAAAAGTTAATGATAAAAAATGGATTCATTATTAAACATTCTTTGATGAGATAATAAAAATTTTATTTGAAAAGCAACTATAAGCTAATAAAACAAATTATAAGAAATTATAAGCTAATAAAACATTAATTTTAACAAATCAAAATTATTTTTTCCTAGTCGATAGATTGCATATTTGTTGACGAGGAATTTTGGATTTCAAGAGCTCATTGTATGCTTTCGTTCTTATGGTCTTTTTTGCTACATTATCTTTGCCGTATGTTATTGTGGGTTTAAGTAATCTTTTGGTTCGTGCGTTAAGGAAGAATAAGGAAAAAATAAAAGGCAAAGCTTTTCTAAAATTTTCTTGATTTAGTTCCTAATGGAAATGAAGGATGAAAAAATTATAAGGGTAAATATTATCTTACATTAATTTCTTTAGTCTCGTTAGTAGGCTTGAGTAAAGATAGTTAATATAAATATTATTTTATTTGAATAAGGTAATATTATGTTTGTAACAAAAAAATTCTAAATATTAATAATGTTAGTTCTTTAAGAATAAAAATTTTTCAAAAATAATTTTTGTTAGTTCATGTACCAATTTATTAAAAGAACTTATATGAAGTTACAAAAGTTACGAACTTTGAATCATGAGTGAAGAAATTGTAATCATTAAAAAAACTTAATGCAAATTACGAAATTTACGAACAAAGTCGGGTGTAACAGTACACACACACACACAAATACGCGCGCGCTCGCGCTTTTGTGTGTGTGTATGTATATAAATGAAATAATAATTTATAGAAATGTAAGTATTGAATATATTAATTAAAATCACATCTAAAAATTTGAATCTTTTCTTCTTGAAACTTGTTTTTCGAATTGTTGTTCATGATATTTCCAGAACTAATCACCAGCACAAATCAGTCAAATGCTTTAGCAAGGTTTAAGTTATTTTCGGTTCATTTTTATAGCTTCAGTGTAATAGTGTCGGTGCCGGTTATATTGTAAACTCGTTGTAAGAATTATAATTATACACATATTTAACACTTGATAAGATCTGGGATTTTTCGTAGTAAAATTTTAAACAACTTAATTAACCCTAAGAAGAAAGAGAACTTCGATAATTTTTAAACTTTGTGTGCATCGTCATATGCATCGTCAAAGTCGTTAAAAAATTAAATCACATACAATTTTTGTTAATATAAAAAGTTCTTAAAATTGCCAAATTTGGGGCTAGAATTAAACGTATTCTAAAAAAAAATAAAATCCGTATTTGTAAAGAAATTTAATTAATAAAGCTAGGATGAGTTGTAACCCTCAAAAACCTTGACTCTGTACTCATGATAATTTAGAGAGGTTTCATTATTTTTAACCTTTAGAATGCCTTTTTAAAATATCAACATTAAAAGGAATAAAAAAATCTCCGAAAATGGAATAAACAAGTAATTTAAAAAATTAAACTTTTCAGCAAAATACACACATGTTTTAATATTAAATATACGTTCGGAGATTTATTTCATAACTTTAGTGGTTTTTGCATGAAGCGAAAAAGGGACAAAGAGGCAAAAAAAGTAGTTCCGTGGTTAAAAAGGAATTTCAGAAAAAAATTTAATTTGAGGTACATTCCAGAGGTTGCAAATTTGATTCTCAGGTTTATCTTTGATTATATTTTGATATTATTTTTGGAAATATAGTGTATGAAATAGAATATATTGGTAAATTTAAATAATACACATTACATGAACTTCAGAATAATTTTGTTAAGATAACAAAGAAAATTTGAGTAATAGTGTAATATATATAGATCCATGATCTATATATGTTACACCTTTTCCCATATTAGAAACTTAAAAATTAAAATCAGGAAATTAGTTACCTCGTGTATATATCTGTGTGTACCTACATTTATATGTACATACGTACGTATGTATGTGAGGTCTCAAAGGCTTATAAAATCTGAAGGGAGCATCTGATTGACCACGGACTTTTTTATTCGATAAGCTCAGCGGAACCATTAATGCAATCATTATTACCAAAGAACATTCCGTATACCAGAAAGTCACCGGCAGGCAGCTTCATAGGTGCAATAAAGAAAGATAACTGTTATTTTTTGTTGTTTCTACGGTTTTATTATTTTACAGCTCAAATTGTACATGTTATTCTTTTACTGATATAACTCGGATAAGTCTGATACTCTTGATGCGAAATTGTTCAACTACGTTAGTAACATGATATGAGATTGGCTGATTTAGTTTTAAAATCTAAGTGTCATACTTTGATTAATATAATTCACTTTAATGTGAAGGAAAGCATTGCCTTATTTTGATAAAAAAATTATCAGCCTTCACTCCAAACCTCTTTTTGGAGTAAGCAAGTCATATAAGAAAGAGATTAAACAGGTCTTTTTTCCCAATAACCATAGGTCTAACTTAAGTCAGTAGAAAAGTTATAATTCCCAGCAATCATTTTACATCCCAATCATACTCATAATTTATAAAACAAAATTTATTATATTTATAGATACAGAAGGATAATTTTTTTTTCTCTTTACTTTGAAAAAGATATCTAAATGACGCCGATTTTTTATAAAAGTATATTTTCATATTTCATGACCACTTTTTCCAAACCGTCTTAGTCTTCTCCTGTCTCGAATAGCGAGAATCAATAAAACGTGGAAACAGATGTGGCGAGAAGGTTGAGATCAATCGCCAGACAAGGGATACTCGATCAATCTCGTGACCACGTAAGTATTGACTAATACATCATTTTCAATAAAAAATATTGTCCTAAATTTATTTAGTGGATATTTGGCAATTTGTATAAATATTTATTGAAATGAATAGTACATAGCGATTCATATAGTAAATTGGAAAAGTAGAGAATATAGTTAATTAGTGTGCTAAATATGAATAGAACACAAACTACAATGTACATACTTAGCCATTCAAAATGTAAGAATATTTAAATTAAGCAGTTTATTAATTTTAGAATTTTCTTTCATAGGCCTAAAAATATCATGGAATTATGAAATTTTGAATCTTTACTATATAAATAGGTAAACTTTAGGTTAACTTCATGTAATATTTTTTCATAACTTTTACTCTAGCAGTTTTATAAACTGGGTAAGGAACATATCTTTGTCGATATTTTCAATAATGTCTCTAGAAGTACATTATATGAATTTTCGAGATAATGATATTGTTATGTTTAATAATTTTCCTTTTCAATTATTAATCACCACAAAATACATGAAAATAAAATGGAAATTCAGTTATTTTAGTTGCTGTCTCGAAAAAACCTATAGAAATATTTTTGAGTGTTTCTTCTGAACTATGTACGGAATAATACATTTTTTACGTCAAATTGTTTCTGAATGAAAACGGCGAGCATATTTTTAACAATGTCTTCGAAATCACCGTATATACTTTTCACAAAGACATTTGGAATTCTCATCTGTCATCTCATCTTTTTCTTTCGATTAATACTTTACGTGATATATGCAATTTAAAAAAAAATTTATTGCTTTATTTACCTCTATTGGTTTGACCGTTTTTTAAAAATACTTTTAAATATTAACTATTAAAATATATGGGGGCATAATTATTTCCATACCAAGTTTCTATTGTAAATTTGAACAATAACAGCTATGACGGACGGAGAGATGAACTGATCTTTGAGTGATCTTATATTTAAATGGCCACGATTTGTTGAAAAAAGGGTTCCTTTTTTTATTTTTTGAAATACGGAACCCCGAAATTACGATAATTTAACGTATTTTTTAATACCATAATTAAATTAAACATATTAAGTAAAACGAAACTCCGACTAAGAGAGAACCGTATAGATTTAATTACATCAAAAAAATGAACTTGGATATAATTAAAAAGAAACACTGTATATCTCACATAGTCTTTCTAATAAACTCTTTGTACATATACGTATTAGTGCAAACTACGAGAAAATACTGCCTAGTACGCCTTTCATAGTTGTAAAAATAGGGAATTTTCAAAAATAGTTTGGCTTTAATATTCATAATTAATTATTTTGTTATCTTATATTTCGCTCCTGATATGTATTTTTGATCAAATACAGTAAAAAGAATGTTATTAGCAAATCATAATTCTCTATATGATAATATATTTGTCGTAACCTAATAAAAAAATAAGTCCAAAAATAATAATTATTGTCTTCCAAACCCATTTTATATAATGAAAATATTAAAACAACATACCTATGGTCTATTCTTTTTGAATACACTTCTTTGTTCAGTTTCACTTTTAATTCTAAAATATAATTTCAAGTTATTTTAAATACCACTCTTAATTACTCCAAGAAACGACATTACATGAAAATTTCATGCCTCTACCTTATTTTCTTCCGAATATTAAAGCGGATGACAGACTGATGAATAGATGAACGTGCGGATAAATGATGTTGCCGCAAAGATAGAGTGAAACTTTATCGTTCAAGCTCTTTGGTTCCAAACTTCTTTAACGTGCGACGTTGAAATAAGAACCTAATTTTCTATTGGCTCAAAAGTAATTGCAATAGGGAAAAAGAGTGATGGACTACTTTTCGATAAAAAGTCATATTTTAAAATAATAAACGTTATGTAAACGAGTTTAATAAATATTGATAAAACCGTAAACTTTGAAATGAAATATAAAAAGGAAATGTTTATTCTACTTACAAAAGAAAAAAAATTCGTTCCTTAAACCTGTAAGCAAGAGAATACTTACCTACGGTGTGGGCTAGTTACCTATATGAAATTTTTGTAGTGAAGATAGTTGCCTTTTGAAATAAAACGACGTTGCGGGTAAACATTTCCATGGTGTGTTTTTCTTCCAGAATTTTTGCTTGCATTCTTAATGTTCTTAATGGTATTCCACACCGACAAGCTATTTCGTTTAAAGCAAGTTTACCTTTAACTATAGCTTCCATGAATTTTATCAATGCTCCATGGATATATTTAGCATACGGTGGTGTATTTATTTTCGTCGTGCACTCACGTGGCATTGTACATTGCAAAAAAAATTAGCAAACACTTATTTTTTTGTAAAATGCATTTATTTTTCATTACAGAATAAGGGCCCCTAAAAGCGTGTATTCTCACCGAAACTGAGACATCTGTCTTTTTGCTAGAGGTAAAATCTATTAGCATTAAAATAAAAACAAGGAATTACTATGAAAAAAAATACTTTAGTAACTAGACAACTAAAATAAAACATATTAATTTTACTCACCTTGTAAAATAAAAAGTAGCAAGCCGGATAAAATAGCAACAATTCGTAATGCGCGATCGACATTCTAAATACGACTGTCTTTTGGACGCCACAGAGCGGCGCGCCTTGTCCTCCCCGTTGATTTACTCACCGAGACGTTGGGGACTAATACTTTCCTATTACAGTATTAAACTTGCTAATATATGTTTCTAAACATATCAGGTACTATAGAGGCCTCTCTCCAGCTACAGCAACTATCCCACTTTTACCATATGTATTTGTCTTGCGTGAAAATAGCTCGGTGAACATTCTATACATAATATGTACATGAATCCTGAGTGATCGTCGTCGTTATGGGCTAAACAACGACGATCATTTACCATATTTGATTGAGTAAAATCATTTGTTGATCACATGTAGAAACTTTAACTTGCACTCTTTGATGAATGATCTATATATTTTAAGTTCGTTGTGGTATCTACATATTATAATGCGAATCCTCCACGTTTTTTATTGCACTTTATTTATTAAAAACGATCTCACTGCAAAAATAGTACTTTTTGTCTTTACGAAACATTTTCTTTTTCAAAATTTTGTGAAGTGATTATTTTACACCGTCAAAATTATAAATTCAAAACATGGGTAATTTTGTTGGCCCATGTTTATTTTTATAATAAGATAAAACCTTATGAAGGAATAATAACTTACCAACTTCTAATATAAAGTGTATGTAAGTACTTATAAACGGTATGTATCTTTTAAATTCGAATTTTATTTTAATTCTACATAAATAACCTACTTAGACCCTATTTTAATTTTAACATTTTTTAGCTTATATGATGACCTAACAAAACTTGTCTCATCTTTATTCTAATTTCATACTTTTTGAGAATTTAAAAAAAAAGTAGTATTTATCTCAATTATTACCAAAACGATATAATTTATATTATATGAAAATTACTTCAAAAATCCCAAAACTAAGTAAGATTAATACTCCTTTTAATAAATGAAAACAAATATTTTCCATATTTATTTATTGCATCTGTACTCAATATATAATCATAGCATGTCAATAGTAGCATTTTTAATAGTGGTCTAATTTCGATTATTAGTAGAATTAAATGTATTTTTTGTAGATGGTAGAATTTTTGCCAATTTACAACCATCAGAGTTTATTAGTTATAAATATCACTAAATTTTCATTCATAACTAAATGAAACTACGTGATGTAGGTTTCGTTGTATTACAACATAAAAAAACACAACGTAAATTTGTTTACAAATTGTCCATGTGAAGATGTTGTAATACAACGAAACCTAGGTCGTGGTAAAGAATTTAAATAAAGTAGAAAAAATACTACTTCACGTAGTTCCATTTAGTTATGAAAAATTAAGTGATAGTGAATGTCTACAAAATTAACGCCAGATATATTCAATAGTTATAAACATTTCAAGTGCGAAATATAAATAGACGCGTTCCAGGATAAGTATCCTATAGCTGCAAATTTAAATGAAAATAATTAAAACTTAACCAAATTTCATAAAAGAATTCCTTAATTTACCAATAATTTTTTAAAATAATCTAATTCGCATGGTTTTATTTTAAGGTCATATTTAAATTTTTGACAAAACTCCTCTATTTTTGTCAAATTTGTTCTAAATTTAATTTTATAAAATTTTGATGCATTGATTTAAAATTTGGCAAAAATTTAAAATTTGTGTTATTACACATAGTGATAACACATCGTGATAACGGACTATTGAATTTTATGCCCCTTAGCGAATAATCGATCGGGGAAAAAGCTTGCCTACCCCAAATATTAAATCGAGATTATAATTTACATTGATCTGGTAAATTTTATGTTTCACAAACAGGTAATGAAAATAATAACGAAGGTTAAATATATAACAAAAAGTTTTTAGGGGATTTTTATGGAATTGGACCAAAATTAGCCTGGATTTTTTTTACGAATTCTAAGCATTGCCCTAGTAAACATTTCATTCAAATCAACTTTCTTTTGCATATTGCTGTGAAAAAATCGACTATCGTAAACAATTACTAATAAACATTGAAGATTTTACGAAAAATACATAGAATAAAGTAATTTCTACTCATCAGTATTGTCACAGTTACATGTGGCTCAATATTATTACAATAGTGGTTATATTTTGTCCCTTTTAATACAACGAGAATGACAATTAAGACTCACGTTTAATTAAAGTTGAGTTTATAATATTCTTGAAGAGATCAATGTTTTGAAACCCTAATTGGGAGGTGACCCAGGTGTTTTAATTTAAAGGTTCTTATATAAATGTCAAATGGAAATTTCTACTTGGTTTCAGGTACATTATTTATGACTCCAATGTCGTATATCATTATACAGGATACTTAACACGCAATTAACATACCTTGTCTAAAAGAATATTCATTATTAATAGGGTGAATGCTTTGAAATTTTATTTCGGTTGTATGAGCTAATCGAAACTTTTCTGTTTAAAATTAATAAATCTATTTAAGTAACTCTTATTAATTTACACTCATTTGTATTCATAGAAGTATAAAACTCGTAAACCATTAATAGATTTTATAATGTACTGGTTTCTACCTGTAATGTGCAAATCCAACCTATATTCTATCTCTATTCCGATTGCTTCAAGAACCAGTCACATTCAACAGTTAAGTTGTTATCGAGTGTTAAAGAGAGGCTATTTTATATGCCAATCAATGAGGATTACGCTCGAATTTGATAAATCGGAAATACGGTATGAACTAACACATACTAAAATTCAACTTTCAGAATTTTCTTTACCCACACCACTATGTTATCAAATAGGAACCAAATGAATATCATAAAAGATATATATTGCATTAAGGAAATATTTCAGACTTGGGGAATAAAAAGTAACCTATACGTTAATTCATAATATAGTCTACTCTTAGGTCTAGCGCACATTGCATACGTTTTCATACGAAATCGAGTAGTAGGAATACGTACGATTACGCACCAAACTTCCCGCACATACATGTACTATAGGAGCTCCCAGATTTGGTACAAATTAGTCGTGCGTATACGCACGTATAGCGACTCCCGACACGAATCCAATTTTGTTGGGAATATTTGGCGTTTTCGTACGAACGAGTCATCAGTTGTTTATGGAATCAGAGTGATTACAGTTATCATTTAAATTTTACCAAATTTATTTTGCACGGATGTCATTGGGACGGAACTGAAAATAACCGATTGTAACAGGCATAAAACGCACCCAGTGTGAACACTAAATACGTACGACAAAAATTTTAAGTTTACATGCGACACAAATTCGTATCCAAGTGTGCTCGGTAAGCCGTAATTTTAGTGCATACCTGTCCAGAAATTGCATAGTTATAGAGTTACAAATATCCATTCACCAATACATCCATCCATAGAAACTTTCGCGTGTATAATATTATTTAAGAAAAACAAGTGCTATTAAGTAGCCAAACTGCAATACTAGCTTCATAAGTAGCACAAATATATATATATATATATATATATATATATATATATATATATATATATATATATAACGTACTAACGTGTGTACATGCACATAAAAAAAACTTAAAAGTTGACTTTGAATTTCATATCTGGAGACCGCGATTGACGAAAACATAATCTGCAAAATTCACATGAAAATGAGGGTATCGCCAACTTATCAGAATTTTTAATAACGAAATAGCACCTGGAAGCCTTTTCCATTATTCGCGGAGAAAACTAATACAGTATAAAACTTGGCTTCTTTTTTAAATAAATATATTCTTTTTCAATAATAAATATTTTACGAAGTATATGATTCATGCAAGTAGTAAATACTCGTTTTAAAATATAAAGTTAATTTTGCAGTGCATTTAATGCACAAGTATGGATTTCTTTTGGATTTTTTACATAACGAATTATGTCGTAAATTGATCGAATATTGTTCATAAATAAGTAAGCTTTCTCAGCTGTATTGATTTTTTTTAAATTTCTTTGTATGTACTATTATTTGAAATATATTTCAGATTTTTAAAAATAGTGGTTTAGCTGGTAGGGGTTGAGGATACGTAAGATTAAGAAAAATTACATATTAAAAATTTAATAATTCAAATCGGAAGTGTTCATGACATACCCCCGATATTTATCAAAGACCTACTTAAACAATACCGGAAAAAATAAATACCTAGTTTATATATAGAAAATATAGCATGGAAACCTTTTTTTCTTTAAGATTTTGTTTTATAAATTCGTAGGCCCTGTAAATATTTAAAACGGTGCCCGTTTCAGCGTTATGTCACTAATATTCTGCGAGTAAAACGGTTGCGATATACAGATGAACAAACAGATAAACAGATGAATATAGCCAATTTAAAAGGGATTTGAGTTTAACTAGGAAATGTTAAAAAGCGACCCTCAAAATTGTCGTTAGGCTTAAATTATGAGAATTAGGTTCAAATGTGATTGAAAAATTATGTTATAACTTTATTTTCATTTTTTTAATTAAAGTAAAGCAGATGAGAAATTTTAAACAGAAATGAAAAATATATTTGGCTACTTATGAAAAGTTTGTATTTGGGTTTTTAAAGATAATTTTGCAGTTACTGGGTAGTTGGATTAGATGAGTTATTAAGTGATATTTTGAGTTATATATTTTTTTCCATGTCAGAAAAAAATTAATTAGTAATATCAATTATATAGACTATTAAATTGTATTGGAACAACATTTATATAACAGATGAATAACGACGAAAACGTACGCTTTTAGAAATATTAAGTAGCTTCTTTAGGGCATGGTCTTAAAATTAATTGAAATATGCTTCGCTATTAAATTGTTGGAAAATTTCTTTTGTAATATTTTTGAAATTATTTATTTTTGTCATATAATATTTTGTTTTCTTATTTCTTAGCAACAGAACTTTTATATAGCAAACAGATTATAAAAGATAATTCCATTTAGTTATCAAACATTTTAGTAAGTATTTTTATGCAAAATTCACTTAGTATCCGAATAATGTGTTTAAAGTGACAAATAACAAAAATAAAACTAACCATGGATATATAAGCAAAATTATAAATATTGGACACTTCTAGGTAAACCTCTTTAAATGTCCGTACAATATCTGGTAATAAAAAAGGTCTGTGTAATTTTTCACTACTGTAAAATTCGTTATTTGGTGTAACGTATAGTTATGTCACATGACATTAAGTACAGTCATTAAGTTGAAATCGAAGAATACCAAATGTTTTGTTAGTGCTTCAGTTTTTACTTACCTTTATTTAAAATCTGCGTCAAGGATTTATTTACACTACCTAAGAGTACATATATAGAATATTATTAAATTAAAATAATTAATCCACTATTTACAGCGATTAATTGGTTATTAAATTATTTTATTGTTAAAAGAGATTTTTAACTGTGTACATTTTGCAATACGGTAATATAACCTCTTATTTTCATTCCGTTTTGAAGGTAAGTGGGGAGTTAACAAAAGAAAAAGTAACCGTTAATGGAACGAAATTTATTAAATTGTTATTATATTTAAAAGTTATATATTACATTTAATTTTTCTCAATCATTGATAAGCCGATGATCAAATCAGACATGGGATCGTATCATAAGTTATCAACCAATTTTTTATATTTCAACGCAATATTTATCGATTGTTCCACAATATTTCAATAAAAATTTCATGCAGTCAGTTAGACATTAGTGGTAAAACAAAACCTGAGTAACAACAGAACAGAAGATATTATACCCCTTGTTGCCTCTACGTCATAGTATCTGACGTTGTAATTCTTTAGTTATATTTAATGACCCTTATAAATAAATAAAAACTAAACTTTAATTGCAATGCAAAACACTCGAGTTTTCCCGTAATATAAAATAAGTGATTGAGGAAACGTCTTTGTAACGAGAACGTACACATTATAAACATATTCACTCTCATTAAGACGAGAAGAAAATATTTGTTCAATCGAATAGAAAAAAAACATAATCTCTACTTAATATGGGTTGAGTAATATCAGTATGTGTCATGTGTACATTCTCACCTAATAGAAAGGAATAAAAATGCTTTTGATTTAAACTCAGTTCGGTTGACAGAATCTGTAATGTATTTGAAGTAACCAACTTCACTCTTTATGTGAGGCAAAATATGTCGATAATAGGGGCACCAGTTTTGAAATCAAGTATAAAGTTAATAAACATAAGTACTGCTAAAGAGAGCCAAAAAATGAGCGACAATAATAAGCAATACAAAAATCAACAATCTGGATAAAATTTTAATTATATGGAGACTGTTGAATAATCTTTCTATTACAAAAATAATAACCGACATGAAAATTAAAACAAAGATATGCATCTAGCACCATTATTACATTTTATTTATAAGTCATGTCAACGAGATCACGTGAGGCACACTTTACTCATTACTAACGTCATGTTTTTTTTTGTAATTTGTTTTTCCTGACATAAAGGTGTTTTTTTACACACTGAATTGTATTTTTGACTCAGTTATGTTAAATATGTTACATTGTAGTTGTACAAAACACTATGTAACCGGCTACATTTTTAATGAGAGTATTGAAATAAATTTGTTGAAGTAAATTAAAACATATTTGTGAAGTAAGGAAATATTACAATGATAATATTCACAAAGCAAACTTTATTGATAGAAAAATCTCGAGACCCATAACAATATACACGACAGCCATCTTGCAGTGAATGCATTTAGCTTTATCAATTGGTCGACATTTTTGTTGGTAAACCCTCTTTCTAAATTATATATATATATATATATATATATATATATATATATATATATATATATATATATATATATGTTTATAAAATAGAAATATGATAAATAAAAATAAGATTTTTGACTTTTAGTGGAACGAGAAATCAGTTATACATACGAGATAGTAACTTCGAGATCATTCGAGGTCATTATCATAAACCTTAATTTTTGAAAACGAAAAATTGCACACGATACATACTTTCGGTTATTAAATTTTCCCAACAACTTTCATTTATATAGTATGGGATAAGTCATATTAAAAAAACTTATTTTTTTTAGATTTATTAGACAGAAGTACCAGTTTTTAATAACTGATGTCACAGCTCATTCACCTTTCTAATTTATGACATATGTTCATAGGTTTTTGGCATAAAAATATATAATTATTTCTATTTTCACTTCATCTACGTTCAAGTAGAGAAAAGCAGTGATAAAAAAGTAGGAAATTATCTTTAGGTGCTGATTCAGAGGCCCTACTTTCTAACTTCGCGACATATTCAAAATAGTTGTGATGACTCCTTGGAGTAAAAACTATGGTACTCGCCTTTTACTATTTCTAATCTATTTGAAACATACTTCTTATTTTAATGACCTCAAATAAAAAAAAAGTTTTAAAAAAATAAATTATATTTTATTGTATACACAACGTAAATACTATAAGTAATATTTATGTCACTGATATTAGCAACGGCGAGCGGTAGTTTGTAGTTGTTCCATTTGTCCACACCGGTAGCAGACCAGCACGGCGTAACTTATTCGAAATTACATTAATAGTGTTTGAAATTGTAAACCACTTAGAATTGCTGCTGCGAATAAACTACTGTATGTTGATTGATTTTTGCCGCGCGGTTGAGAAACACCAAATGGTATATGACGAATCATTTAATGTCGAACGTCTTTACGTTACATTAAATGTGGAATGTTATTACTATACTTTCTTATGCAACGTTTCTGTGAAAATACATTGTATAAGAAAATATAGTAATTCAGTAATTTTTTTTAATTTTTCTTTTGAACGATAAAAACAAGGTAAGATATAAACAAATTGAAAAGAATTTTTTATTCTATCTGAGAATTTCCCTCACATTTTAACATTTCATCAAAACCTTTATCCAATGGTTATTTTTACTTTTATAGCGGCATATTAATATCCAATTTTCTGCAAATTGCAGACAATACCGAATGATTCCCCTTTACTACGAACTAAGGATTCGTAGAATATATAACAAGGATATATATTAGGTTCGTTTCGTAAAAAAAGAACTACGAGAACCGTATTGTCATTTTATCCCAAAATGTGGTCGGTTTAATCATTTAACATTGAAGTCTAGGTTTCTACCCGATGCCAAAATAAAATTGCAAATAAGCCTATAACTTACCACTGATCATCAATCACCAATGAGGTCAAACTCGAACAGGATTAAGCCTCACTGGACTCATTCGCTTTATCCGAAGGCGATATTTATATCACGCATCAGCTCTAAGAGTCAGCTATCTCCATAGACAGAACCTTTCTCTTATAACGTAGGTCAGTAATTTATCAAGATGCGAATACGAGTCCCGATCCGTTGGAAGGATTTGGCTAGGGATTACAAGATTTGATATGATCTTGCCTGCAATAAAATATTTATATAAAATTATCAAAAAGGTTGCTGTGATTTTGTTTAGATGAAATGAGAAAAATGCCTCCTAAAAAAGTTTTCAAATGTCATGTTTAAAAAATTTGTCAAGATCAATTAAAATTCTTTATATGAGGATTCTATTATACCCTTGGGCTCTTATAAATATTTAAAGGCACACTTTATTTCTGTTAAACTATTTGAAAATATTAATTTTTCAGAAGGTATATATATGTTGATATATATACCTGTCACAAGTGTAAGAATATGCGTATGTGCGAAAAATTACAAAATTTAAGATAATCGCCATAATTTTATTTTAATTTTGTAGTCAGATTTCACCAAGCTTTGGTAATAAAAGGCGGTGGGGGGAGGGGAGAATTCTCTATTTCTGCATATTTTTGGAATAGTTTTTAAATGTGCAATTTAAAATTTAAACTAAAATATTTTTGTATTCTTCATAAAAAGCTCCGTCACATGATACCCCACGGTACAAAAATATTAAAAAAAATAACAATTAATTTACCCCCTCTTACATTCTTGTATAAATACTTTAAACTTTTAGCCAGTGCAAGGTTCATCAAATATATCACTGTACTAAATTTCATAAAATATATCACGGTAAAATCGGCTGTGACAAAGGGACAAACAGACACGTGTATGACCTTATAAAGGTTTCGTTTTACGTTTTGAAGCACGGAACTCTAAAAAGGATGCTTACCTTAAATTTGTCAACTTCTACTTTAATATTTTTGTCAATACACTGTCTACCTTTTAAGTAATTTTACACAGCCCAAGAAAGCTAAATAATCTTTTTGAGAAATTTCAATAGAATATAGGGGTAAGTGGGATGTGCTACAAAATGACATATCAAATATTTTTTTTCTTTCTGTGATGTTAATTATGTCTGTTTTCCATTATTTTGTGAGGCTAATACTTTATTAGGATTCTTATTCTTGATCGTATATGTAATCACTCATTGTATAAGCTTTGAAATTGCCTAGAGTCCGTAATACGTAAAATAAGATTTTTGATGAAACTGTACTATTGAATTGTATCGGATCATGTCAATCATAATACATGAGATAACTAGTGACAAAGCAAAACGTTTTTCTGTCACAATGAGATTCCATTTGTTCGTATAAAATTGAAGTGTTTCCATTGCCCGAAAGAAGAGGAACTTATTTGACTATATCAATAGGTCCTTGGCTCCTATCTATTAATTCGAAATGAATATGTTTAACTTTACTAGTTTTCTTTGTTGGTGTAACTATAAAAAACGTGTAATTAGATATTTTGGCAAATTCAGTCCTTTTTAAATTGTTTTAATGGTGTTTCGAAATTAATTGTCGATGAAGGAATATCGTCGTACTGCAACGCATGACGCATTTTTTAATGATTTATGTGCAAAACAATGTTTAAACCAATTCCTTATAGTTCATTTTCAGTAGATTCAAATGCAAGCCATATTCTGAGACAAACTTCTTTATTTTTCTAGCCTATTTTAAATCTATAAAGTAAACACGCACGAATAGCACTTCCTTTCTGACATTCTTTAAAAAAAATTATAACAATAAATATCATCTTATCGAGACAAATATCATTATTTACTTGAGATGTGTTTTTATTATTTGATGCATTTAAATACGTGCGTTTGACAAGTGGGACTAAAATTCCGCATTGCAACAAAATTAAAGGAATAAACCACTTATCCCGACTGGTTAGAGTTATCAGGTAATATTTTTTAAAATAAAAATATTGATTTTGCATTAAAATATTGAAATCAGGAAAGAATTCTAGATCAATTTTAAAAATTGTATTTACCAAACCTTATTATAATGCTATATTTACAAGCAAGGGCAAAAAAAGAACAAAATTGAAATATAATATACCTTCGCTGGTGATTTTATAAACTATAAATTATGACATAATTTTTATTATTTTTGTCTACCGTCTATTATAAGTAGTTATATATACTTTTTTATTCGGATAAAATAAATGAATCATAAATTTACCTTATACCAAAACATGACATTTAAATCATTAATGTAAATGGAATTTAACACGCTAAATTAAAATAGAATTACAGCTAAGGACAGTTAAATAAATTTGGATAATCGTGGTATATTCATTTTAAAACACCTCTACTGGTCTAAGATGTGAGATATTTACTTTCATTTTCAACTGACTTCGAAAAAAGAGGAGGTTCTCAATTCGTAGGAATATTTTTTATGTACCCTTAGCGATAATTTTTTAACGAGTAGCCCAATTTTGATTATTCTTTTTTTATTTGAAAGTACCCTCATTCGGAGATCATAATATGATCTGATGATGAAGTACGAAAATTAATGATGGAAGACGTTACAGAATAAAAGTAAATCAAATATGATTCAAAATATTTGCTATGAATGATCAGTTGTCAATTTGTCAAATAACTGCACCACATACTAGATCTGGATCGGTTGATGAGTTGTGGAGATGAAAAATGGAACTCGTTAACGGATGTGAGTTAATGAAAGGTTATTATAGACATTTGCTACTAGTAGCTTTACTTTGCAAAATAATTATACCGTGGAGCACATCAGGATCTGATGATGAGTTCTGAAGATGAACAATGGAACTTATTATCGGATATTGGTAGTAAATCGAATGTAATTAAAAAAATATGCTACTGGTTGTTTTTATTTTGAACGATAACTGCATCATCGACCACGTCAGGGTCTGATAATGAGTTCTGAAGATGAATAATACAACTCCTTAACGGATGGTAGTAAATTAATCATATAATAATGATTTAATATGTTTGTTACTGCTTAGTCGTTACTTTAGTTATTACTTTATAAAATCTGATATTGGATTTCGGATGTGGAGAAAGGAACTCCTCAGGTAGTAGTTGTTACTATGCAAAATCTGATTTTGGACTTCGGATACAGAGAACGAAATTCAAAAACGGCTAACAGCTAACCACTGGTGGCTGCTACTATCGCTTCTTTTCTGTTTGTAGTTGATAACCAACTTTAGGCAAAGAAGAAATTATTATGTACTAGCTTTTGCTCATGACTTCAAATAATTATACAATATTTTAACAAAGAAAATAAAATAATGTTAGTTATAGTGTGGTGATTAATATTATTAATCAATAAAGATTCTAAAATAGTATTTATTTTAAAAAACCGCCATCAGAAAAAGGTATTAAAAAGTTAAAAATAATTAATTCAAAATATGTATTTACTTATTCGCAATAAATAAGTTATTTATTTTTGAAGTCGGTGTCAGCACCACCGATGAACTTGTACAAATGTAAAATTGTATATTATAAATACTCCTTTAATGAATCTGTTTCGCTTTACGAATACATTAGAAGTTAAGATTTTTAAATTTACATTACAAAATAAATTAAATTATAAATTTATTTAAGTTGGTCGACAGTGCTGGCACACACTTCAAAAATAAGTAACTTAGTCATTTACGGCGAAAAGTAGGTACCTATTTTAATTTAATTATATAGAAATTTAAAACTAGAGTGAAATTAGATTTTAAGATAATTTTTTAAGAAAATGTTTAGCCTCGAATAAGGGAAAATTTTTAATTTTTCAAAGTTTATTAAAAATACAATTTTTCCTACCATAATGTAATACCCTTCCACTAGGATGCACCTCATATTTTTTATACGATATCAATTAATAAATTTTTAATAGTTTGTATAAACATTCGCTTATGAAACTGAAGTGGTGGACGCGTGCTTTTGCGGATTCATTATTTAGGATTTTGTTTTTATATACTTTCATTTGTGAAATCTTATGCATTAATAGCTCAGCCTTCTCTCTTAAAATTTTCTCTAAATTGATTTTAATACTTTTTTATGAATAGGAAAAAAATTCAGAGAAAGAAACGAAAAACCGACTTAAAAATCAAACTTCTTTATGTTGTGCTATTATTACATTCTAAAAAATTAGTATGCGTACAATCAATATACAAGTCATGCAGATTTGGTGCCAATTATTGGAACTAAATCAGCATTCAGTAGGCGATTTCCAATTATTTTTGCCGAATATTAGTAGATATTTGTTATATTTTGTATTTTAGTAGATATTTGGTTATTTACTTAAGAGTAACAATTGCTATTAAGGATGAAGGTATTCTTTTTATATTGCGTCAAACAACCGTAACTGCCAGTAACAGTTAATAATTAAAAATATATCAAATGTATATGACCTCATAAAATATACAATATCGTTGGAACTTTTAAATTTCTATACAAAGTTATAAATAAATTCTAATCTCTGGCACCATTCAAAATATGGATTTAGCTCAGCTGCTGTGTACTTTTTGATTCCTTAAAAAGTTAATAGAAAACGGTCAAGTACAAATCGAAATCGTATTATAAAGTTTCCATATCTACATGCATTATTTGAAGTCACATACACTTTGAAAAAAATATATATATTCTAATTTAAAAAAGTATATATTTTAATTAAGACAGACACAAATTTACAAACTTGTCCCATTTTCTAAAATAATGCAATAGAAAATCATGATGACTTAAAGGACTCCCGAATGGAATAAAATTAAACGAAATCGCAGTTTTCATTTTCTAAAACTCAATGCAGTGATCGTGAGATCAACAACTTAATGCATCGGGCGGTAAATCACTTTCAAATTATATATTACTAAAGTTAGATTTAATTTATAATTTATTGTTGAATACCAGAAATTGTATAAAACAAAGAACTCTTTTGAGTGCAGTTCTGCGATATGCCATACACCTGAGTAAAAATAAAACGTTGGCCATTTTCTGTGTATAAAAGCCTTTTAAATTAAAATTTTGCATAATTATAGGCAATATTTATTAAATTTTGCCTCTCAGAATTATCTAGGATGCACAAAATTTAAGTTTAAAACTTATTCTGTTTGGAGAATGGGATTATTTTTATGATTCTTAAAACTAAAAACTTTGATGGGACGAACATAAAGCGTTATGCAATAAAAAGACTTCCTTCAAAACCTTCGAATGGGAAATTTTAAGAAGTTAAAACTATTACAAATAATATATTTAAATAATTGGATTGGTTTCAATGTTTTTTTTTTCAACTGGACTACATTTGTATAGTGAGTGATTACAATAAAAAAGTAATATTAATATATTGTTTACTAAATTTACCAAAAATAATCACTTATATATGTATTTTATTTTTACAAGTTTAAATTTTAACATTCTGCTGTTTTTGAAGACAACTACGACTGGTATGATCCTCTGAAGATATTTTATAGCAATTTGTTTGAAATTACATAATATTATCTTAAGCGAAAGGTGTTGTTTACGATTTTGACTAATTTCTTATGTGATTTGATATTAAATATGAATACTTAGGAAATATAATTAAATTGTTTGCGGTATACGAGCAAAGTTTTTAATTACAAACCAATTCTTGATTAATTTTCTTTGAACTAATAATGAACTTGAAATATCTTACAAATATAAATAAACTCTTTTTAACAAATATTATTTCTGTAAGCTATAACTATTAAAAAATTATAGAGAGTTAAGTTATTAAGATTTTTTGTAGGTTTTTACCCGCATTAAGGATCAGAAAATTCTAGGAATAAGATTAAATTACAAAAATATCATTAACGGCTTTTGGTTTACACATCAGTGGATAGTGGTTACAAGCTTTATTCCATAAATTTATCTCTGTGTTACTAAAGATTATTAATATTTGGAATAACTTAAGAATTATATTTATGCCTATTTATATTATTAGGTAACAATTTCCCGCACTAGATACTCAGTGCAAAACAATAAAGAGCAAGTTAAGAAATAACATTTATTGCAGTAAATAGATTTCACAATTGAGCATAAAACAAACAAAATATAAATGAAACCGATTTTATTACTAAACATACAATGAAAAAATATACTATACGTTCTAAGTATTTACAAAGCTTTATTTTGAAATGGTCCACGAACCTAGCCGCAAACTTTTGAAACCAATTAATTGTCTCTCATATTATTTTTAATTGCAATCCTATTCGTTTTATATTAATTTTTATTGTATTCAAATATATTAATATATCACAAAGCTTTTTTGCTTCAACAGTATTTAAAGCCTACGCTTTAAGTACTGTTAAAAAAACGTGTATGATAGTTAAAAAAGAAAAAAATATTTATATTAAGTATGTACTAGCAATAAAAACGGCTCCAATTTGATTAAATTCTTAGTAATGAACAAAAGTTTTCACTGAAACTTAAAAGGATCTATTACATAAATAATTCTAATCATTACCTAATTTTTAAAAGAAACTAACCTATTTCAATCCTCCAAAAAAAATCATTGTTAAACAAAATTTTAGTATCTAGTTTAAGGTTACTAAAACTTCATACACCAATATGTTTTTCTTTTACTATAATTTTAGTAAACTGTGATATATTAAGTTTTAGTAACAGAAATTGTTTCATCATATCCCAGCATATATTATAAAGTAGTCATGCAACACCAGAGACAACTGAAACTGAAATTTCAAATGTTAGCTAGTGAGTCCTCATATCCAAGTTAAAATTGGAATGATATAATTTTTTTCTCTATCAAGATAAAGAAAATGATGTTATTATAGCCATTTCCAGAAATATGTATTACTGTAAATTATGCGGACTAGTGAGTTATCGGATGAATTGTAAAGTAAAATGACCCTATAGCGGCGAAGAACCTTGTTGAACCTTGTCTTAATACGTAATAAGGATGTTAATAGATTAATGTAAATATCGTTTTGTTTCATAATTCTCTATCTGCTTCGTGAAGAAAGAAGGACCGTGATTAAGATGTTTGAAATATTTTTCAAATATTTCCAAAATTTTTTTATCGATCTGAAATCTATTGAGAAAATATTTATGTAAATTTTAAATTGTAACCAAATATTCATTCTATGTAATTACTATTTTATTTGAAAAACTATTTTATTTAAAAGAGCATTTTAAAACTAATTTCTGGTCCTTAAATTTTATATCGAAGACCACTCGCAAGTATTCATATTCACAAGTATTCATACACTATTTAATGAAAATGAAACACATTCAAATTAATTGATCTTTTATAACAATGCATTATCTTTATTAAAATATTGAGTAGTATTGTAATTGATGCATACATACATAGCAAGTTTTCTATGAATAACATAGCTTTTTACACCTCCTAGAATCTAATGACATCTCATCAAGCGTTACACATAATTAATTGGGTACTACAAGGGATAAGCTTTCCCGTATCGAAAACTACTTTCGCACTCGAACGTCAGTTGAAATCAATGCCAAACATACCTCCGAAGCCACCTCACTGACAAATGGGGCATATTTTTGTATCGAAAATTTTCTTAGTAGAGTAAAACAGAACATGACTCGTGTAACTTGGGTCCTTGTGGAAGTTTTCTTAAAATATAGGAAATCGGTGACAGGCAATTAATACTTGACCTACGAAATCTTTAATTAGCAGACAGAGGTCTGTTTGCCTAGTATATGTTTGGGTTGTCTCGGAATAAGTATGGTGTGTAGATTATGATTTTATCCAATTGTGAAACTTTTTGGATATTAATATTTTAAAATAATATTTATATCGAAAATAATTTAAGTCTTCGATGATCGTGGTAACTGTAAAAGTTTATACCTTCAATTCTGTATATCTTCATATATTTTATTTGTCTTGTTTTTATAATTTTGCAATTTTTTTCGATAATTTTGCTAAATTTTGTGTTTGATACACATAAAATTAACTGATTTAAAAAACTGAAGTGAATTTTTAAAATTTTTTTTTTACACACAAATTATTTTTGTATATCGTTCAGAAGATATATCCACAATCAGGCAACCTAGTGAAGCTGCTTTATTCTGCATACTTTAACACTTAATTTCTGTGTAAAAATTGTTGTTTAAGCTAAATATACGATTTATTACCCACTCAGTAAATTAATAAATGTCGCGCTGGCTTCCAAATTCTTGTCGTACTCTTATTTTGTCGTACAAATCAATTTGGTATGCATAAATAGCATATTTTTATTATAAATACAGATAAAGGTAGCAGCGCCAAAACATTGGGCTTGTTAACTGTATATAATTGGAGCAGCTAAGTATAGAAGTTAATTAGTAATTATCTGCTAATTATCCTTAGGGAAAAAAATATAATTTATCTTGCAGACTTCTAGCGCAAGAAAATTTAATTATAATTTTTTTTTAATTTGAGTGTGCAGTGATAATTTTTTGAAAGTACTAAATTTTGTGTGGTCCTTTGAACTTTATTTGCCATGCTTTTCACGAGAATTTTGTTCATTTGCTTCATTAAGTGGAAATTAATTTTTCGATATCAAAACTTTAACATATAAAATAATAAACTTTGTATTTTGAATTCGTATATATTAAAAACTTGGAATCTCAATCAGATTACACGAAAAAAAGAATGAGCAATTTTTTCAAAAACAGATATTCTTCAAGAAATTGAAATATATAGATATATTAAATTTTACTTAGATATAAAAGTTTTATTTATATTTTTATATTTTCACACTATTTGTCTATCTCCGTAATAAGTTACTGCTAGAGTTAAGTCATTAACAGTTCAATTGATATTCGGCTACATTATTCAAAAATATCTCAAGTTTTATTTAATGAAGTTACTGTCAAAAAGAAATGTAATAAATCATGAAATAAGGGATATTCTATTTGTTATTCAAATATTGTTACGTTAGATATACTAGAAATTTTCAATATTTCCACACACATACGCACGCACACACACACACACACACACACACACACACACATATATATATATATATATATATATATATATATATATATATATATATATATATATATATAAGAGAATAATAAAAGTTTTAATAATAGTCAGGTCAAATTAGTTTATGATAAATTTTTATTATTCGCGTATTTTTATTTAAACATTATAATAGCAACAGTCATCGTATTAATATATTTCACAGTAGCTAGTTTATTCTTAAACGTTGTTTGCTGTTAATTCTTTGTCGAAGCCAACATATTAGCCAACATATAGTTGAGGATCAGGGAGGATCATGGCGGCATCGCTGATATACAAAGTGTGTATGTTTTCTATATCAGGGAAAAAAATGACCATGATAATCCCGGTTTCTTCCGAAGATAACTTATTTTCATCTCTGTATCCGAATAACGACTGAGAACTTTTCCGACATAATAGAAAACAGAAGTCTTTTCTTCAAACTTTACCAAAACGTAACAGTTATCTTTGATTTTCTCTGGTGTCACATTTAAATTATTATTGATACTACGATCATCAGTCTCTTCGTCCATTTCTAAATCAACTGGAGATATTGAACTCTCCTGCAAGCTAAATTGCGATCCTTCAGATTCACCTGAATCATCATCGCTTTCTATTTTCTTAGCTTTCTTTTTCTTTTGTCTTGAATTAAGTTCTTTCACACTTCGTTTCACTACTTTGGCTCTGGCTTTCCTTTTCTGTTCTATTTTTTTCAATTCTTTCTGTCTATGTCTCTCTTCAGTTTCAGGTGTATCTGTATTTATACGGGATTTCCCCGATTTTCTTCCTTCATTGGTTTTTATTTTTCTAACAGTTGTAGGATAAGGTCTTATGACTTCTGGTGTTATGGGAAGATAAGAACTCGGTTCAGGTTGTGAATCAGCCGCAGAGGTGGAAGGTTCGCCAGTTCCGGTTACAATGTCTTAAGGATTTTGGAGCAAAGAAGGCGACTGCTCACGAATATCTGACTCATTCATATCAGTCGATGGCACGCCGGTGGAAGATTGTGGTTCTAGAGCGACAGTACTTGTTTCCAGATTAGGTGGCACATTTCCCGAATTATTTGAAGCATACACGTCAATAGGAGCGAAATTTTTATCGCTGAAGGCCATTTTATTGAACGGCCATATTATTTCTGTGATTTAGGAGCCAAAATTTTAGGAGTTTCTAAAACAGTAGACACGCCGGACTCGTCAAAGTTAAATATCCTGTCGGCAGCAAAATTATGTCACCTATATTATAGAACCCTTGGACTGCATTCTTATTAAACGCGAATGATCGAGCAGCGCTGGTTTCTGGCTTTCGCAGACTGAGGTTGGTGGTTCGTTCCCTGTATTTACGCATCCACTCTAAGCCAGCCATTTGATTTTCGTCCGATTTCGCTGGATATTTTAAATTCAACGCTTTTGCATATTCCTAGGCAAGTTTTCGAATTTGTACTATCATTAGCCCATAATGCATTTTGCAGTAATTAGTAATATAGTCATTTAAGTGTGCCTTTTCTTCAAATGAGAAGACTTGTACACTCGTGAATTTTGAATGAAAAGTTCGTTAGGGTCCATCGGCGTTAGAGCCATCTTTAAATTTCTTAACTCTGCTTTCCAACGTTGATGTTTTGATGTTGTATTTTAACGCGGCTTTCCTATACGACAACCGTCCTTGTATCACATCATCAATTGCTAAATTCATGGACTCTTCATCCACTTCTTGAGTACCCGTACCCTTTTTTTTATTTTTTTTATTTTTATATTTCTGCAATAAAAAAATAATTATAAGGTTGACCTAATAAAAATATTTCATTTTGTTAGAACAAGAATAATTTATAAAAGGAAAAATTTGTTATTTTGCTGTCTACACGATAATTTTAAAAGGTAATACTATATTTTATTTCATAAAAATTGAATTTTAATATACTGGTAGGTAATACAATCTAAAGGGGAGCATTCGTACGCGTAGGAATGTGCACCCTGTCTGGCTGTCCGAATGCACCCCATGCCTTTGCATAAAATTAAAAACAACTTTATACAAATTCTAATTTAGTTTGAGAATATAACAATTAAAGCTCAAAGTAAACAAAGTTAACATTAATTAATCATCACGATTTTGACAAAAACATAATAATTCTACTCACAATTACGAACTAAATTTAGGTAAAAAATTTACTCACCGCGCGTGAAAATACGTTACGTCTTGTCAGCTGATACACCGTAGTGCGACTGGCGCGACACTTCGCTAGCAACATGGCGGCCGTATGTCTATGTACAAAAGCGAAGGCGTGTTTGTGTGCCGTTTAGTATTTTTGTTATACTAACTGTACGAATGTGCCCCGCGTACGAATGGTGACCACTTTCCCCTATCAATCGTATGTAGAATAACACATGGTTTATAATTCACTTCCATCTTGACAAGCAGTGAAGCGATAGTTTACGCAAGTATTGTGAACTTAGGATCTGATAGTTTGACGTCGTTTGATGTTACTAATTTTTTTAGAAAATGAAAAAAAATCACATTAATTCACAATTTTTTCGATAATGCAATATTTCTTGATAATTATTTTGATAATTGCACGTGTGTATTATTAAAGTTGTCGAACAGCACATATAATTTTGAAAAAATAGAGGCATGGTTTAAGTTGCATACAATTTTGAACAGTAGAAAATCGTCAATACAATCTCAGTTTCATTCTAAACGTCATATTTGTTGACATCTTGTTTGGAGGGGTACGCAACAAAATTAACCACCACTTTACTTTATAAGGAAGAATATTAAGTTTTCTTAATGTTTCATGTCCGCGATTGAAGATCCTATTTACAAAAAATTTACAGTAAGTCTAAAAATATGAAAAACTGTTTGTAGTAAATGAACCGACATTGCCAAATTATAAGCTACTTTTTTTTCAATGGGACCAAGAAAGAGAGTAACTTTCTCAAAAAAGTTATCTACTTGTAAATTCAATTCTTTTATTGTTTGCTAGTTAAAAACTTAGAATACACAATTAATGTAAATATCTGATTTATAACTCACAATTTAATAATAACATCTACATCGTATTTTTAAAAAATGTGTTATAGAAAATTTAACTAATAATTTTTTTCCTCCGTAAATCATATGTTATTTGATTTTGATAAAAGTTAATTTCTTTTTCTCGTAGCTGATGACATAGATATAGAAAATTAATAGAAAGAAAGTTAATATTTTTTTTTATTCCTACAAGGTGTTTTAACAAATAAATATGACATCTCTTACGAGTTTTGATTTTTAATCTATTAATTTAATTCGACTGTTAACCTTCTCTTAGACTGTTAAATAAAATTACGCCGCAACCCTGTTGGAGTTCAGGAGGCCCTGAAATAACATTCTACATTTAATGACTTATTTTAAAAATCACGGAAATAATGTATATGAGGATATAGAAAATTAATGAATGCATTATCTAAAAAAAACAATATCATTATTTATGAAAAATATTTAACCATATAACCATAAACAAAAACTTAAACTTTTTAGACTATGTTCATAATAGACGCACTAATAATTAAGTGGGTATCGCCGGCGCGTGTATACAACTTCAGCTACTAATAATTTTAAATCTGTAATGTACGTTTTACAAGTTATAAAGTTTTTAAAAAGGTTCGGATTTCTGAGACCCCACAAAGCTTTAAACGGTCACTTTTAAAGGCTATCGTTTTAATTTATTTTAGCATCAGAAATATTTAGCAAGCCGTACATCCATGTTACCATGATCTATAAGTACTTAATTTAATTTGTGGTTAAACCTTACCTGTTGTGCATGCAGGACAAAAAATATTCAGTGCTCACTATAGGCATATTTGATACAGCTCTAAAATGGTTTTCTCCTTTCAGATTTGATAACCGATTTTGATAGATTTTGGGGTGCTGATTACGAGAAAAATGCTGAAATATTCTATCATATCAGGACTTTTAGTTATTTAGCATAGTTTTTTTTATCAAAAGTACCTAGGTATACCTAGTCAAGAACTTATATTTTATTTTAATTGTTTCTTACTGAACAAAAAACAAACAAAATGGTTGCAGTAGTCAACAGTGAATAAGTTCTCATAAATAGTTAGTTAAATCAAATGTAAGTGACTAAGTGACATACCCTTATTATTGGAAAAAAAGGTGGATTTTTAGGTGTTTTGATAACAACCTCATTTAACAATGATTAAATTAAATCATTAGAAGAGGGTTAATGAAGGTAGAATAATATGTTTTTGTATAAATACCAACATTATTGTTTTTATAAAATCAGTACTTCCCTGCAATTCGTAATGCAATAGAAGATGCCATGTCGAATGTGTTTAAACTCACCAGAATATTTTTGTTATATTTGTGGGCAGTTTATGCTGAAAAATCCGCAGCACAAAATTATCGAATTTACAACTAACGTTTATATTATGTATTTTGGCTTAGTGATCGCTAGTCAAGACAAACAGTGGATTTCACATAAAGTTTGTACGACATGCGTTCGTCAACTTTGGAAGTGGTAAAAAGGGCAAAACTATACATTTGATTTACAATCGCCTCTTTTATTGAGAGAATCTCAGAATTACACAGAAGACTGTTATTTTTGCTGTTGCAAGACTACAGGCTATAATTCTAAAACAAAAAAGAACTTTGTATATCCAACCGTGCAATCGAAAATGCATGCGGTGAATCGCGACCCGAACGTTGCACCGCCATCACCTCCGTATGTGGAATCAGTACAAGCCGAAGACATGAGCAGTGATGTCGAAGAGGTATCTCAACGTGGAGCTCAATTTCAGCCAAGTGCAAGTAGAACACAGTTATTTTCTCAGTCAAAACTGAACGACTTTATGAGAAATCTAAGATTGCCAAAAGATGCAGCTAAAGGAAAAGGAAAATGCTTGCATTTGGCACCTCATTTTGCTGGTTTTGAGAAAAAGACTTTGTAGTATTTTGCTGAAGATCGTGATCAAGTGTATTGTAAAGACGTTCCTCGTTTAGTGAAAATGTTTAACATCGAATAATATGCGAACGAATGGAGATTGTTCCTACTCATCAAAGCAAAGTTTGAAAGCAGTCCTTTTGCGTAATAGCGCTAAGTACGCTTTAATGTCAGTCGCCCACTATACACATTTGAAAAATACTTCGATAATTTGAAAAATGTGTTGGATAAAATAAAGTACGTACAGCACAGTGTCGTACATCCCATGAGATTTGTAAAGATGAAAATTCAATTCGCAAGATCGCCTAGCAACCCGCGCAGTGACCGACGCCTTGAGTTTTCTGGAACTCAGAGTGTGAAATGGGCTACCGTCTATGATAACTTCATATCAACCAAGGACCCCATAGAAAATATGGTGCTAGAAGGAGCATCAACCTACATAAACAACTTTGCTTTAGTACATGGTACGTAAGGGGTCTTCTGGATGATGGCAAGCTATGCATCCTAGAAAATGAACTCGAACGATACGATATGACCATAACTCGCCTTAATGTATCTCACATTGGAAGAACAGTGGTCATTTTTATATCAAAAAACACAACATCTATTTTTCCGGAAATAAAAATAACAGTCATACTGGGTGGCACTTGCGATTCCTAAAAGATTCAACCGGTCTGTCCTCGGTTATAACCAATGAAACTCGGCGCGTGCCCAACCCTATTCAATATAGTACAAGTATATACTCCAACAAGCTCAGCTAAGGACGAAGAAGCTGAAGGATTATATAATGAGCTCGAAACTTGTATTTCAAAAATATCCAAACGCGAGCTCCTTATCATCATTGGAGTGATCTCCGTGAGTTTCTAGGAAAATATGAACTTGGTAATAGAAACCAAAGAGGCGAGAGATTAATAGAGTTTGCCGCAAATAACAGTTTGCCAATCATGAAGACCATATTAAAACATCATATGAGACGTCTGTACACTTGCACATCGCCTGACGGTAACTACCAAAACCAGACAGATTACATTCTTGTAAGATCCAGATGGAGAAGCTCAATCCCCAATGTACTTTTTTGAAAACTGCGGTTTAAAGTACAAAACTTGAGACCGGATATTATAACAAAAAGATTAAAAGTGCATGATCTAGAATCATTCGTCAAAAATTGCAAAGTTAAACATGATGTTTGACTGACTGAAACTGAAAATAAAGAAGATCCAAATTCTTTGTGGTTATCGGCAAAAAAATACATAGTAGAGGCTGTGGGAGAAACACAACCAAAACTTTCCAAACCAAAGAGTCAACACTGGATGTCTATGGATACATGGAAATTAGCTGAGAAACGACGCATCATGAAGCCTGTGGAGCAACTATGAAGCTACTAAATACTATAAATACTTTGATACGGACATCTTGTTGAAGTGACCGTAAAAGCGACTTGCCAAAGTATGTAAAGAACTGGAAGAATACTCTGACAAACATGAAACTAAAAACCTACATGCTAAAGTACAATATTTGACCCGCCAGTTTAAACCTAAGATATGGTTTGTGAAAGATTCGGATCGAACGATCAAGAATATTGGAACACCTCGACGTCTTATATATTTCGTGCAGAGATTCTTTGTAGAAGGGGATGTTCAAGTGGTTGAAGTCAACTTGGAAAACTTTCAGAAGGAAACTGTCGTCCAGCGAGGATGTATTCTATCACCACTACTATTCAGCGTAAACATTGAGTATAAAATGCGAAATGTTCTTAAAGATTGGAATCAAGGCATGTCTATGGGAGGTAGGGGGATAAATAACCTAAGACATGCTGATGACATTACACTTCTGACACAGACTAAAGCAGATACTAAAGATTTATTATCGTGGCTAGAAGTAAACAATTATGAATTCGGGTTGACCATCAATGGAGATAAGTCATAATGATGCTTGTGGTCCGGCCTGAACAAAACAAACGAACATTTTAGATATTGCCAGCTTTGATGTTGTTCAGAGTTACATATACCTCGGATCTATTATATTCAATACAAGCGGCTGCGACCAAGAAATCAAGAGAAGATGAGCCATAACATGATTTGAGGTTGCAAAGCTCAATAAGATTTGGAAGAATATAATGTGGTGTTGGGGGGGGGGCAGATGCTGATGATCCCTCAGACCGTTTTCCGCACTAACAACTCTATTCTGAACGAACTCATGGTGAAGGAACGACTTTCATCGACTGTCGAATCAAAATCAAACTGCGAATACTAAAATTCTTTGGCCACTGATGGGAGCATTGAATCTCACGTAGACGGTAAGAGATCTCGAGGCTGAGCACACACTCGATGGATGGACCAATTTGAATCATTAATGCAAACTATCGTAACTGAATGTTGTCGCAGCGCGGCGATCTGGCAGAAATGAAGACTATGCTAAGAATAGACATGTAAAAACACCCTCAAGCAAGTACCCATGACCACTCTGTCAAGAGTGCACAACTGAGAAGAGATAACACGGTTGGATCATCTGTGGATATCTGAAAGTTATAAGCACGCCGCTTGGTTAATAAGGTAGCTACACAAAATACCCTCGCTTTCTCTGCGAGTGGGATAGTCGAGAGAGAGGATAATATTGGACGAAGAAAGAGGGGCCACCGAGAATTGAACTAGTTCCAGGTACCAAAAATGTTGTGAAAGACAATTTAGTCCCTCAGAAAAAAATGTTGCTACCCCCTTTACACATAAAACTGGGAATTATAAAATGAATAAAGAAGGAGCAGGTTTTAAATGTATACTACAAATTTTTCTATTTCTATTTGAAGGTAAAGTTAACGAAGGTATTTTCGTTGGCCTAGACATAAGAAAATTTATGAAAAACACAACTTTTGATGGAAAATTAAGTGAAATTGTATTGGAAACCTGGAAATCTTTTAAAGAAGTACTAAACAATTTTCTGGAAAACCATAAAAGTTCAAAATATGAGAAATTTGTGAAGAAAATGATTGGAAATTTCAGAAAAATGGGATGTTCGATGAGCATTAAACTTCACTTCCTTAATTCGTACTTGGACTAATTTCCTGATTACTTGGGAGCTGTAAGTGAAGCGCAAGGCAAAAGATTTTATCAGAATTTGAAAGAGATAGAACGTCGCTTCAAGAGAGGTGAAATAAAAGAATGATGGCAGACTATTGTTGGTTACTAAAGCGAGATGATCCAAAACGGACTTTTAAACAAAAAAACTATAATTATATTAAACTATTTAGTAACGTTATTTAAATGTATTTATAATATTTTATTAAATATTATGTAATTATTTTGTACTTTTTATTTTGTATTTCTTATTTATTTATAATATTTTATTAATTATTATGTAATTATATTGCGATTTCATATAAAGGGTTTTTCTAAAAAAACTTAGGGCGATGAGGAAAATCTAAGTACATATTCATAATTGGGCACCAAAATACCCTAAGATCAGTTATCAATTCCAAAAAGGGAAAATAAAAGTTAACCTTTGCAGACTTATTCTTTGTCGTACCTACACAAATGTCCATAGCTATCCAGGTTCGTGTCTAGGTGTAATTTAGATTGTCACACTCCTTGCATGTTTCTTAATTTTCCATTTAATTTTTCTACTATTTCGTAGTTGTATGTGTATTGCTTACAAACATGGCTAGAAATTTATGAAAATATATCTAAATAGCCATTACATTCATTAACTTTTCATACTTACATTTCGAAATATATAATTGTTATGTAAATCTAATTATAAGACTTATATATAATTTACCCAGGGGTTCATATAAAATTGCAATAAAGATAATATTTGCCGAACTATCACTTATAAAATTAGCTCATTACGAGTATATCAGTCGACTCAGCCAATGTTCTTTTCATTTTAAAAGTCATCCTCAGATTGAATCTCTATATGTTTAAGCAAATTTAATTATTTTTAAATAAACTTAGTGTAGTGCTCTGGAAAAAAATACATGTGTAAGTAAACTTAGTGTAGTGCTCTGGAAAAAAAATACAATGTGATTCAGGATTTTGTAAAAAAAAATTGTTCGCAATTAATATTAGGATTGACTAAAACTGTGTTACGCTGCTAATGTTCAAATAAATTCTGTTTGTGTGTTTCGTTCTTAGGTAAAAAGTAACAAATCGTATGAACCATTTACTCTATAATGCTTCTAATACATTCTTCTAATGTTTTATGGAAATTTTTAGTTAGGCGAAATTTTTTTAAAGTTAGTTATAAATATTCAAAGAAATCTGTGCGTATTTGTATATAAATTATTGGATTTTACATATTATCTTAAGGGTTGAAAAATATTTAAAATATTTTACCAAATTGGAGAAGAACATAAATATTCAAAACTTTTGTTTCCGTAGACCAATAAGTTTACTTAGTGGATTGTAGCACAGTTCCTCTAAAAATATTTTCAGAAATTTTCAACAGTACATCAAACGTTTTATCGATAATTTTTTTTTCGCTTTAATTTTGTCTTCAAAACAATCAGAATTTCGTTTTGAAAATATATTATTAACAAACTTCTGAAGACTTTAGCCGCTAAAACTAGTAACTGAACAAATAACAAAAAATATTCACAAATATCTATTTCTTTATATAGGTTCTTAAGATAAACATGTCTAATTATTACATATACATACCTATTATTATATCCCTAATTACTATATGTATATTATATATTACAAATAAATATACCTACATTACACATTACAAATATATAATATGACAAAAAATATTTGGTTACCTAACTTTATATAGTATGTATTTTATTTCATATTTTATATAGTTTGTCACGGTATGACGTAAACAAAATTTAAAAACATGTAGGTGGTTGCCAAACTGTTTTAATTATTTTATTATCTAAACTAATCGGTCAACGAATATATTCCTGCATTTTGATGTTTTCATATTCATATAATATTTTAAGTAGAAAGAACACACCACACCATTGCATTTCATCCAAATAATAATGGATACAATAGTTTACCATTAACTTTGCCATCAAAAAACATAGGTTGCTTTACGTATAAGTGAAATTCCGTTAAAAAACAATTCACATTAAAAACAAACATTCAATTAAAGATAGAGTTTCAGAACATTTTATAATGAACCAGTATAATTGCGTTCTGCCTCCCTGAGTAGCACAGCCTGCATGCTGTACGCGTCCCGTAAGCCGGTTACGGCAACCTTCCCTACACAATATTCATTGCCTTAAATTACTTAGATGAAACCACACTTACAACAAGTATAATATTTAGTGTTCCTTTTATTATTAGCCCTATCGAAGTATCCGCATATTATCATAACTAATAACGCAGGTTCCTCAAGATTGGATCAAGGATCCCTTAAGTGCCATTAATAAAGCAAGGTAACGAAGTTGTAGAGTTAAATTGAATTATACTACAGCGTGTTTATAATCATTATATCTTCAATAAGTCAAAGGCTAAATGTCGGTATTCTGAACATTGTGCTGTAATGGAGTCGGAGTGCTTTTATAGAGAAATATTTTAATAACCGAGGGAGAAATGATTAAGGGGTGATTAATATGAGCTAAAATTAGTTTTATAATTATAGGGTTAAATAATATAACTAAATTACCTAAATATTTATTAGTAGAAATAAATGAGTGAAATTTTTCACATTAATAATTTTATCAAAGCCACTTATAGTTTTTGGAGTTGTGAATTAAATTCCACCAGGTAATGCAATTTAAAAGGCTAATGTTTAATTACAAAAGTACGACAGATTGAATTTAAATAAGAAAGCGTTAAACGAAATTCGCGACAAAATAATTCATGTGTAGTAAGTATGGATGAAAGTATAGTTTAGCCTTCTCATAATTTTTTTTCCGTAATGTTTAACAGTATTTTAAAAAAGGGGGACCTTGAAATGTATTAAATGTAACAACTGTTTATTAAATACATTTGATTCCGAAATGTTTTTTAACTTTTTTACTGGATTCAAATGTAATTAAGTTTTGATTTAATTATATCGAAATGAGTTTTCTCATTTTTTCAGGGTGCTGCTGATTAAAAAAATTAGTTAGGTTTTAATTTTCCTGGCCCGGAAAAATCGGAGTGTTCCCATATTTACTATTTTTTTTTTATTTTTACACTTTTAATGATAGTCTGCTAATAACATCTACTACAATTCGTACGATATAGGATCATATCTGAAATATATTAACAAAATTTCTATCAGAATTATGACGTGGTAAAAAATAGATTCTCACCAATCTTTCAATTAGAATAATTGTGTATACATTTTTTTACAATTTTTTGAATACATTTTGGAATAGTTATGGAATAATATATGCGAAGACCAATAAGTCTCTGTTTCTGATAGCCATATCAACTTACCTCTAATACACTACAGAAGTATAATGAAATTCAATGATTTTATCTTTGTGAACTTGCTTATTGCGTCTTTTATGCTGAATTTAAATGTTATAATTTTCAAAAATCAATTACGGTCCAAAAATGTTAGCAGATATTAAATTTTACTATTCTTTAAAATTAAACGATTTAATTATAATTAATATTTAGACAAATAAATACATCCGGTTTATATGTATCTTAGATCCGTATTAGCTAACAAAAATTCGAAGTTAATGAATTAATTTGTCCTAGTATAGATATAAAACTTATCGAAAGTAGTTGAAGATTTCACTGAACGTTTTTAACTTGGAGTGTAGGAGCTAAAGATGCTAGCATAATTATTAATGGCTATGCAGTTGTGAAGTCAAAACAAAATAGAATCAGAATAATTTGACTTACGTGTTTTCAAAATGCTTTATAGGCATAGAGACCATGAGCACCTTTCAAGAAGCCAACTTAAAATTATTGTTACAAGGAGTAACCAGACTTTAATTAAATCTATTTATCTCATATTCCAATCACCAGAGTGTCCAATAAATTTAAATAAAAAATGATACCTAGAAGGAGTAGTTTCGAAGATAAATTGGGATGAACCAACCAGCAAATAGCAACTAGCACTCTGAGAAATTGGATATAAGGTCAACTGAAATGGTTGAAACACAACCAATGGGCGTAATATCTATCCCGAATTCAATATAATATATAAAATTGAACAAAAACTTTATTTAAATTGATGACGCTTATTCTATAAATATTACCAAGTCTGTTGAATTAAGAAATATATTTCAATGAAATTGTTTGTACACAAACAAGTTAATTTTCAAATTTTATATAGTCAACGTTTGTGATTCTTTTCTAATTATTCATTGCTTGTTTCAAATTATACCGCAAATAAAATAAAATTTACCATAACTCATGTCGATATAAATAACTCAAAACTGAATTACATTTGAATCCAGTATAAAAGTTAAAAAAACATTTCGGAAGCAAATGTATTTAATAAAAAGTTATCACATTTAATATATTTCGTGGTACCCTTTTTTTACAATACTGTTAAACATTACTGAAAAAAATTTATGAGAAGGCTAAACTATACTTTCATCCATACTTACTACACATAAATTTTTTGTCGCGAATTTCGTTTTACGCATTCTTATTTAAATTCAATCTGTCGTAATAATTTGTAATTAAATATTAGCCTTTTAAATTTCGTTACTTGGTAGAATTTAATGCACAACTTCGAAAACTTTAAGTGACTGATAAAATTATTAATATGAAAAATTTCACTCATTTATTTCTAGTAATAAATATAATAGGTAATTAAGTTATATTATTTACCGTGTAATTATAAAACTATTTTTTGCTCACATTAATCACCCCTTAATCATTTCTCTCTCAGCTATTAAAATATTTCTCTATAAAAGCACTCCGACTCCATTACAGTGCAATGTTCAGAATACCAACATTTAGCCTTTGGCTATACAGCTTATTTAAGATATAACGATTATAAACACGCTATAGTATAATTCAATTTAACTCTACAACTTCGTTACCTTGCTTTGTTAATGGCACTTAAGGGATCCCTGATCCAATCTTGAGGAACCTGCGTTATTAGTTATATTAATATGCGGATACTTTGATAGGGCTAATGATAAAAGGAACACTCAATATTATACTTGTTGTAAATGTTGTTTTATCTAAGCAATTTAGAGCAATGAATAATTAAATGAAAAATGAAGAAATATGCGAAGTGGGTGAAAATTGAAATGACACCTAGACACTAACCTGGATAGCTATTGAAATTTGTGTAGGTACAACAAAGAATAAGCCTGCAAATTTTTACTTTTATTTTCCCTTTTTAGATTTGATAGCTGATCCTAGGGTATTTTTGTGGGCAATTATGAATATGTACGTAGATTTTCCTTATCACCCTTAGTTTTTTTGGAAAAGCTCTTTGGATGAAATCACAAAAAAATGCCAATTTCATAATGTAAAAAAAATATATTTGAATACGAAATAATTACATGACTTAAAAACATTAAAAATATATTTAAATGACGTTAATAAATAAATTAGAAATATTAAATATTTTTGCGATTTGTATTTTTTTTCACCGAAGCTCCGATTTTGAGATTTTTGTTTAAAAGTCCGTTTTGGATCGTCTCGCTTTAGTAACCAACAAGCCATCATCCTTTTATTTCACCTTTCTTGATAGCGACGTTCCATCTCTTTCAAATCCTGATGAAATATTTTGCCTTGCGCTTCACTTATAGCTCCTAAGTTATCAGAAAATTAGTCGAAGTGCGAATTAAGGAAGTGAAGTTTAATGCTCACCGAACATTTCATTTTTCTAAAATTTTCATTCATTTTCTTCACATATTACTCATAATTTGGACATTTATGGTATTCTAGGAAATTGTTTAGTACTTCTTTAAAATATTTCCCGGCTTCTATTTCAATTTCACTTAATTTTCCATCGAAAGTTTTGTCTTTCATCAATTTTCTTATGTCTGGGCCAACAAAAACACCTTCGTTTACTTTAATTTCAGATAGAAATAGAAAAACTTGGTGTAGATATTTAAAACTTTCTCCTTCTTTATTCAGCGCCTTCGCAAATTATTTCATTATTGTAAGTACTTTATGTGTAAAGGGGGTAGCAAAACTTTTTTCCGAGGGAATAATTGTCTTTCACAACACATTTGGTACCCGGAACTAGTTCAATTCTCGGTGGCCCCTCTTTCTTTGTCCAATGTTGTCCTCTGTCTTGACTATCCCACTCGCAGAAAAAGAGTATTTTGTGTAGCTAACTTGTTGACCAAGCAGCGTACTTATAACTTTCAGAAATTCATAGGTCATCCAACCGTGTTATCTCTTTCTCACTCGTGCACTCTTGACATAGCGGTCATGGGTACTTGTTTGAGGATGTTTGAACATATCTATTCTTCATTCGATCTTCCTGGTCCGAACTGCACCCTTAGCATAGTCTTTCCATTTCTGTCGGTTCGCTCCGCTGCGAGAACACCCAGTCACGGTAGTTTGCGTTAATGATTTAAATTGGTCCATCCATCGAGTGTGTGGTCGGCCTCGACATCTCTTACTCTATACGTGGCCCTGCACCACCAGTCTTTCGATCGAATGCTCGATCCTGGATATGAGGCCAACAAATTTTGGTATTCGCAGTTACACAATCGATCAAAGTCGTTCCTACACCGTATATATATATATATATATATATATATATATATATATATATATATATATATATATATATATATACATGTAACTTCTCCAGTTAGTTATAGGATTGTAGTCTTTATAACACCAATGTATAGTATCATATTTCATTTACAAGAAAGTTTATTGTAAATATTGCAGTTTTATACTAGCCGTCCTCTTTTTTGTTGTGTGTTTTTAATATAAAAATATAAAAGAGGGGCAAAGATGATGTGACTAAAAATAATACTGTTTCAAAATATTAAAACTTTGTATTAGAAGTTACTATGCAGTTTGAGATTAACGAAATCGAATGGCGTGAAAGGAAATGATCGTTAAGAAATTTTCATTTTTCTGGCAAAAGAATATGCATTTTGTGGTTTTACCCAAAATTACTTTTTAAAGCCAAGACGATTATTTGCAAGATATGCTTATATACGCCCTCATATCCTAGGAGTGTGTCTTTTTATTATTTATTCCGCCATAGATAGTATCTTTTTTTCCTCTTCATGTATTTATATCCTATATTCTTCTAGGTTTTCGATAAAAAAATGTTTCCTAAAAAGTTGTTGGATTATGAAAGCGAAACAAACAAACGCATTTTCATACTTATGATATCATAATAGGATATTCCTTCATTACTTATTTTATAAGATTTTGTCTTTGCATGCAGCAGCAAGGTTCTTGACTTGTTTTTTTGTCTTTGTCTCGTTTACGATAATAACAAAGATGAAAGGATATTTATTGTGTGTTTTATGCGAAACTAGTTTGTACGTGGCTTAAATAAAATTTATAAGGCCAATGGAAAACAGAGTTATTTAAAAGTGACAATAGAAACGTACATTATCTTTGCTAATAGCCCACCTGAAGATGTTGTAATACAACAAAACCAAGGTCGTGGTAAAGAACTTAAAGAAAGTAGAAATAATACTACATCACGTAGTTTCATTTAAATATCAATAATGAATTTCTACAAAATTAACATCAAATATATTCAATAAAGATTAAGTCGTTAAGAATACTTCTTGATATTTTGTAATGCATTATCGTCGAAATATCCTTAAGTAATTTCTAAATAACTATAATTTATCCCCAACAAGTTTTAATGGTGATTGCATCGTACTTCACTTCTTGATTAATATATATTCTTGAAAGTGACAGAGCATTTGCATGTAGTTTATCCTGATAATAATTGAACATTATAAATTAACAAAATTACTTTTCTTATTTACAAAACATTTCGTATTATTACATTTAAAATACCCAGAATACTTCCAATGCGTACAAAAAGGATTTATGGTAAAGAGACAACTGACTAAAATTTTTCTATTACCTTTTAATGAGAAAGAAAACAAAACATTTTCTATTCTCGGAAGATTAAAAGCTGATATGCATTAGGGAAATGAAGTCATCATTAAACATGTTTCGATATTAAAACATTTTGTTAAAACTTCACAACATTCAACGCACAGACTACCATCTCAATACAAAATTCTTTTCTTCGATATATCATGTTTTACGAAAATTCATGATTAATTACAAGGTGAAGAGTGATGATTGGTTTAAATATCCCTTATCAGCTTAAAATTTATTTGGAAATAGCTTTCGATGTCAAAACAAAACATCGATATTTATGCAGAAAATCCAGTAAACTTTTCCTCAAAAAAAATACAAGTTAATAAAGGGAGAGATAAACTGAAAAGTTATTTTCCTACTACTGATTAATATTAGTACTTGACTATTATTTCAACTATGAGAGCATATTACTAATATACACAACATCATCTCTTATATGTCTTAGATTTCATTATAGTTAATTTATTTTTATGAATCTGTATTATTTCAGAAAGAGTCAGACACTATCACGATTTTTCAGAGATAAAAGTTTGAGATTGTTAGTAAAAGATATGTGAAAATATGCTGTACTCCAGTCTCTATTAGTAAAGGCTACGAAAGTAGCATAAGCTAAAATGTTTCTTTAACTTATTTAGTTTCAAATATCCAATAGTACAAATTATTAAATATAAAGTAAAGAACATGTAATTTCACATTTTTCAGCCTGAATTTTTTAAATTGTTTATTGGCATATGCAATGACATACCTTTTTATCTCACTTATTTTTATTTATTTATCACACTTTTTATGGAATTTAGTCCTTATGTAATGTGTATAACATTATGTAAGGAAGGATTTTGCAAGAAAAACAATTGTCTTTAGTTAAATTTGGTAAAGGAGTTTAATCTGCATCAGCCACGAGTTGATTGCAAAAGACTGATAATGATACAAAGAAATAGAACGTTACCATGAAATAATTATAGCAATAATATTAAATGTTTACAAAAAAATTGCTTGAACGAAATATTTCCGAAGAATAACGATACAAATTGAAATCCAAAATATTCAAGATTAAGGAAAAAGTGAAAAAAAAAATTCCTCTGGCATATATTTTAGCATAATTTTAATTTATTTCGGTTTCCTCTCCTTTTTCAGTAGCTACTAATTAATTTTTCGTAACTATTAAAATATTCTAGAGAGTTCTAGGATATGGACCGTACCACGCAAATTATAAAAATAAAATATATTAAAAAGTTGGAATTAGTAAGTTTACTGAATCTAACTTTTCAACAAGTTGGTTCATTTACGTCAATAACTTAAATCTAATTTAATATTCCTTAACCATGAAGAAAAATTGAAGAGTATTATGTATATAACTGTTTTGAGGAAAATTTCATGTAAAGAAATTAAATAATTTGTCACATTTTACTAATGTAATATATCGTCTGAATGCATTTAATATTTAAGATCCACTTTAATATTTGATTTCCATTTTTAAGGATGAACCACGGAATCATAATGAAGACTACGAGGGGCGACTGAAAAGTTTTGTGCTTAAGTACCTTTAAGTATTTCTAATGACTCGCACAGCACATCACTAATTGGGGGTATCCTAAGAAATATAAATGTAAAGTTTCATATCATTAGAATCATTATGCTTTTAGTAACGGAACGTGAACGTAACCATGTCCGAGTCATCCGCACTTTGCACGAAATTGGAGTACTAAGACTTACAGAGCTGTTATCAAATTCCTTACAAAGAACAACAAAATGCCGACGGAAATATTTGAAAGATATCAGCAGTTTACGGGAAGTTTGTACCTTCATTTGCGACCATAAACCATTGTAGCCATGAGTTCAAACACAGCAGGGAGTCCCTCGAAGATGATCCCAGGTCGGGACGCCCAAACACCGCCGTTACCGAAGAAAACATTGAAAAAGTGAAAAAACTTGTTCTCAAAGATCGGCGGATCAAGTTGTGGCAGATAGCTGAAGCCATGGGCATTAGCAAAGAATTAATCAGCAACATTTTGCATAATAATTCACACATGAAAAAGTATCCGCGCGATGGGTGCCGAAAATGCTCACGCCGCTGGAGCTAAGCAGCATCGAGTCACAACTTCGCAGGAGATTTTCAACATCAGTGGCGATAATCCTGACGATGTTTTTTCTCGTTTTGTCACTATTGATGAAACATGGATTCGGCAGTACGATCCGGAGTCAAAACAGGAATCAATGCAATGGATAGAAAAGGGGAAAAGCCGCCACGGAAGTTCAAAGTGGAAAGATTGGCGTCAAAGCTCATGGCTACTGTTTTTGGGATTCTGAAGAAATTTTGTCCATTGACTACCGTCTTAAAAATACTACAATGAACGGAGATTATTATGCCGTATTGTTGACAAAAGTGCGTCAAGTGGTTGTCGAGAAAAGGAGAAGCAAACTGGCGAAAGGAGTTCTGTTTTTGCAAGACAATGCGCACGTCCACACTGCGCAAGTTGCGAGACGTGCCCTCGCTGAGACAGAACTTGAAGAAATCAAACACCCACCCTACAGTCTAGACCTAGCCCCTAACAATTATTTCCTCTTTTAAAATTTGAAAAGGGATCTCCCAGGACGGAGATTTCCCAATGACGAAGAAATGAAGACGGCCGTAAACGAATATGTTGAAGACAAAAATGGCGAATATTTTTTGACTAGGTTAAAACCCCTTTTTAACAAATGTAAGAAGTGTATTGAAATAGAGAGAGATGACATTGAAAAATAATTTTTTTATACATATCTATCAGTATTTTTAATATGTTAGGCTCAAAACTTTTCAGCCACCCTCGTACTTTAAAATTACATCACAGTTCAACGCGGATAAGCATTCGCGCGCACCCTAGTTTAGGTTTTAATGATTTGCTTATACCAGGAAAATGGAAATGATGTTACACTTAGTTAAATAAACGTGCAAACTGTTTAATTGTGTAAATAAAATAAATAACAAAACATTAAACATGTATTAGACGTTTACATATTTGATATCTGCACCGATGACTTCACATTGATCGACGTTTTATATAACAACACACGCATCGAGAATCTAACTACATCGTCAAGAAACCTTTTTGTATGACACATCGTAATTTTAAATTATTGTTTATTTTAGTATTTAAGTAAAAATTAGGTTTTTATTTCTTTTGGGCATTAAAGTTCGGCTATAAAATTTTACTTTTGTAGTATTGCGTATTGCAAAAAGAATAATTTTGCAATATACATAGTAGCCTCCTATTGACTAATTTTTCAAATACTAAAAACAAAAATACAATTTATAACATTTTATATTCATGGAAAACTTTACAATTCGTTGAAAAGAACTGTAATATTTACTTATATTTATATGCGTATATATATATATATATATATATATATATATATATATATATATATATATATGTGTGTGTGTAAATAACTGTTCGTACCTCACAATTGTAAAGATTTCAATTAAAAAACTGTATAACCAGCTGAAACATACAGCAAATATGGAAAATACTTAAAAACAATTCAATATACTAGAACAATTTCTATTTGACAATTTTCCCGTTATAGAAAGGTACCCATTTTTTAAAAATAATTTTAAAATTTCGAACTAAATGTACGATTTTGATAAGAAATATAAAATTGTTCTCTCGGAATGCACATTAAATTGTTTAACAAAACAATTAAACCGACTTCAAATAATCAGTGTTATAAGTTTTACGAACTGATACTAAGTCGTAGTCTTTGTCTCTCTCACGTATAGGCCTCCGCACTCATCCATATTGTGCACACGCGTGAACGGACGCACTAGCAGTCTTAACAAAAACCGACACTATTGACATTCTGTGGCGATACATATTTCCTCGATAAGAACATCGATTTCATACGATGTCTCCATCGTTATTTCTCTCCATTTTCTTTGAACACAAATAATAAATAAAACGTGTAGTAAAGATGGCGAACTAAGCACGCTCCTACACCCCTTGTACCATTCCCACCTCTTGACACGGAAACGCAAATGCGTTTCCCTGTTAATTTGCTGGATTCCATGGACGGGCGGATTTGTCGGCTCATTAGACAAGTCGAAGGTCACGTTATTATTTGTGGAGACGGTGTTAATATCGGTGTCCAATAACGTAATTATTGCGAAACTTTATTCTTGTTGCTCTGTACAGACTGCATTACAGAGTAAGGTTTATTCAGAATATCGAGTCAGGTTGTATTCAGTTAGTTTATGGCATAATAAAATCTACAAAATATAATATAAATCAGCCTGTCTTGACTTAAAACAATTTTTTTTGATTGAAAACTTAATTTTTCAAGCAAAGAGCAAAGTGATCAAAATTACTGCATAATTGTTTGATGTTTTTTATACAAATCCACTGGTTCCAGTGAAGAAATACGTGAAGATCATCAAAACTCACTCCAGACAGATTACAAAGTCAAAAGAAATACTGGTAATATTGAACACAGTGGATGCGATTTTGTTCAAATCAAAATATCATTAAAGACATTTTTTTTTTAATTTCTCCAAAAGGCCACTCGAGTTGTAGTAAAGAACGTTTTGAAAGAAATAAAATGTTTTTTGCGTTCATATGAGGACACTTGTTAGATGGATTACAAAACTACCTTTTTAAAATTTTTACGTACAACTATTTCAAACACATCGCTAATTATATCGACAAAATTATGTACCAAAATTTTCAAAACTGCCAATCTAAAAATTCTGAAAATAACAGCGTTAAAGAAACTCGCTAACGTTTAGTAGTGATTTGTTTAAATCTTATTTTTTGAGAAAGTTACTCTATTTTTAAGCATGGAAAAGATAAACTATGCAATATATTTCCATTTGAAAAAATGTAGTAATATTCGTATATACTCTAATGGAAATACTTATATAACTTTAAATATGCATAAATTTGTATTAAACTCAAATGATATATATCTACATAAGAGATAGATTTCTTTTTATTTTCAACTCATTGCTGATTTTTTATCCCTTTTCGGATTTTTCCGAGTTGCGCTTTTCTAATCACCTGATCATATTAAACTGTAAAACCTGAAAATAACTAAAAATCGATTGTGGAAAAAATATTATTACACAAACTTTAATTCACTGTCGGAATCGCAGAAAAGCAGGAACACCTTTAATGGCAGAGCTGATAAGGATTCTTGATAGTCGTATTAATTTGCTTATATTTTAACTGCAACTATCAATAATGTTAGGAATCCTTTTTTCTAATGGCTCTTAAGTTTAGTAAGAGAAGCAACCAGACTGATTTTTGTTAAGCTGTAAAATAAATTTTCATGTATTGTATTTTTTCAATATAGTAAATTAAATATGGAAAACTTTTCTATTTAATCTTTTCTTAAATAAAAAAATAGTAATAAGATCTGCAAATATTTCAATAGACATATTATGTTCCCTTTTATATAAAAATTATATAAAAGCCAAAACTTTGTTTAGATTGGTGAATTGATGAAAAAAGCCTGGGTCATTATTTAATTGTAATCCGAGGCTGGTTTTCGCCAATGTTCAAAATTTTCAAGACACATGTAATCACGTTTCTTAACTGATAACTTTTATGCCTTGCTAATATTCAAAATCGATACATGCATACCATAGGCAAATCCAGATAAATATGTGTTCTTTTTATGTGTGTATATATATATATATATATATATATATATATATACGTATATATAAAGATATATATATATATATATATATATATATATATATATGTATATATTTATATATATATACACATAAATGTATGTGTATATAAATGTGCGTGCGTGCATGTGTGCACATCACGAATTAAATAAAAGAGCTTTTAAATGTTAACATTCATGATGATATATAATTCATCATGTATCATATATATTCAAAGTTACACACTTTGAGAACAAGGCATTTATTATATCGAAAACAGGTTTAAATTTTCGGTTTTTCGGAATTTTGGTTTTAACACGATAAACAATGAATTAACGTGTCCAAAACCACAAATTACTTCTTACGGCTACTTGAAAGTATTTATCTGTATACGACAAAATAAATCAAAAATTTTCACTGGCTGCCGGACAAAAAATAAGCAAAAATACGATATATGTAAATAAAGACATGGACATCAGTGAACGAAATTCTGATTTCCTTGAGATATTATTTTTCAATACATCTCGTGTTACAAAAGTCTTCAAAACAAAAGTTTAATTAAAATTTGAAAAGAAATTGTTTTAATAATGACAAATCGAGCACAATTGGGAAAAGCGTCAGGCATCTAAATAAATATCATTCAGAAATTTGAAGCATTATTTTATTTCAGTTAAATTAACAAATAAAACAACAATGCCGCAGGAGTTACTCTTATCCTCTTTAATTAATATAGAAATATTATGAATTTAATTATCACATTTGCATAGAAAATACAGGAAATTATATTTCATGCGAAAAAAATAAATATTTATATATTAATTTTTATCATTACTCTATGTTGATAACTTATAAATATTTTTTAAATTTATATATTTCTAAAGAAACTATATTTCTTTAATCGGTCCAGCGCTCTTCTGTCGGTAACAGTGACCTTGTACTTATGTACTCCATAGATGGCGTTGTGAGTATTGGCGGCTAACTCAGTCAGCAAAGTAGATTTTTATTGGTTGACAGAACTCGCATTGTTATTCACGTTGTTTGGTTATATTAAAAGATTTGTATAAAAAAAGAATTGACAATTTAAATAATAAACTTTAAATATCGTTTCTTTGTTTTCAGACATTTCTAGTTAAAATCAAGAAAAATGGAAAGACTACCCTTTAAATTTGTAGTACTAGGATCAACGGACGGAAAAACAAATGTGACTTGCATAACCACTGTTGAGACACCTGACGGACGTGTTTTGGATGTACCAGATGAACTAAAGCCAGCAAGTAAGCACAATGTCATATTGTCGTCAAACGTATTTAAGAAAATCAAAAATTCGCTCAAAAAAGACACCAAACACGTTCAGTATGGATTCCCCCAAATACGGACTTGAGGAAAATATATGTAGATGAAGGTGAAAATTTACAGTTTGGTGACCAGTATTTAGATGAGATTACGGGAACGAAAGTGCCCTTACACGAAAACACTTATAGTACTACGCCAGAAAATAAAAATTTAGGGAAAACTGCTGAAAGGTTTTTGATAGAAAAGTTTTCAAAAAAGACATCGAATGCTGACCATTATTAGTGAATTTAAGAATATTAGTGAATTTAAGAGAGAATGTGGAAGATTTGAGATTCTACAGGATGAAAAAAAAATTTAGATTTTAAAACATCTTCTAGAAAAACAGTGCTTAGATTGATACAGCAGTATGTTAATAAAACTGATAGTAAATTCAGAATGGTTCGTATGGAAATATAACTTTTGTTAAACATAAAGAAATAAAAATTAGTCCCAAGTCAAATATGCATTTACATTCAGATTTCAAGCTATCACGTTACTAGAATAAGCCACATGAAAGGAAATACTGTTATTAGAAGTCAACAAGTACGTATACACCCAAACAATGATAAATCTTATTGTAATGGGATTACCAGTTATAAAATAGGTAAAGAAACCAAAACTGCAAGCCTTTAAAATGAAATTGAAAAGCATGAACATATGGCGAACAAAAACAACTTTAGTAAGAATAAAAATTATAAATTATTATAAAGGAAAGACAGATAAAATAAAACCATGTAAGGCTTGTAAAAATTTAAATAAAGGTATTCGCTTTCATGCTAAAGAAAGGTTCAAACAGAAAGAAGAATATAACCAGAAGAGAAACAGTAGTGTATATATATATGTATATATATATATATATATATATATATATATATATATATATATATATATATATATATATATATATATAGTAGTAAAGCCGTGATTATTGAATGGACAAATAGAGATATTTGGGATATATTATTCAGGCTCAAACCTTTCTGTAATTAAAATTCCAAATTAATAAGACTGAAAGAAGGAGAGGATGATTCAAAAAGTGCTAAATAGTAATTTAATTACAGCTAACGGTGTTAACACAATTAACTATTAAAATAAAAATTTTGGATATAGAAGAAAAAAACGATGTTTACATCATTGGTAAAGAAGAATTCAAATACGATTTTCTAATTGAACTAGATATCATAAAACAATTTAAACTAGTTCAAGATGAAAATTTGAAAATCACTTAAAAAAGAGAAGAAATAGAAATAGAACAAGGATCATGATAAAAACAACAATCCTGAAGAGACGATAAATGAGACAAATCAATGTTCAATAAATTTTAATGAACACATAAAGGAAGAAGATTTCAAAATAAATATGAGTAACGTAAATACTCAACAAAAGTCAGAAATATATAAACTAATTGACACTTACAAATCTGTCTTTGCAAAAGACAAATATGACCTACTCATGGAAAAATATTGTAGTAAAAGGCCTTACAGGTGTTCGGTTGAAGATAAAAAAGAGATAGAAGACCAAATAGCAAAGTTAATTGACAAAAATCTTATAGAGGGATATTATAGTCCATTTGCGGCACAGGTAACTTTGGCTTTCAAGAAAGAAGACAACAAACGGTCAAGATTTTAGAGATCTAAATAAAATAGTGGTATCTCAAGCTCAACTATTCCCATTGATCGATGATCTAGTGATTAAGACAAGAAACTCAACATATTTTATAACACTGGATATCAATTCAGCATTCTGGTCAATCCCGCTACGAATTGAAGATAGAAAGAAAACTGCCTTTGTAACACAGGAAGCACATTATCAATATACATGTTTACCTTTTGGTTTATAGACATCACCAGCTGTTTTTCAAAGGATACAAGGTAACATTTTAAGAAAGTACAAATTTACAGATTTTGCAGTAAACTACATAGATGATTTACTTATATTCTCTAAGACTTTTTCTGAGCACATTAACCATTTAACACAATTATTAGAAGCTATAAAAAGAGTGTGAGAGTTTTCTTCAGATTCAGTTAAATATCTCGGTCATATAATACAAAATAATACAGTACGACCAGTACGAGATAATTTAATTTTAATAAAATATTTTCCAATACTAAAAACTCAGAAAAATGTAAGACAATTTTTGGGGAAAATTAACTTCTATCATGAGTATATACCAAAAAGTGCGGTAATTTTAGAACCTCTTCATAATTTACTTAGAAAAAAATAAAAAAATTATTTGGTCTGCAGATTGTCAGAAATCTTTTGAAGACATAAAAAAATTATTGCGCTCACAGCCAATCTTAGAAATATTTGATCAGAATTTGGCAATAAATATTCATACAGATGCATCTTTGGAAGGTATTAAGGTAGAAGGTAAAGCAAATACAGCCAAATGGAAAAGAAAAACCAGTGGCATACTTTTCAAAAAAGTTAAATCAAATCCAAGGAAAAGGCAATTTATTTAGAATGCTTAGCTATTAAATAAGAAATAAGATACTGGCAATACTGGCTAATAGGTAAATCGTTTACGGTATATTCATACCATAAACCTTTAGAAAATTTAAATATTAAGTCTAGGATAGATGATGAGTTAGGAGATTTAACATATTACTTATCACAATATGATTTTAAAATAAAATATGCACCAGGAAGAGAAAATATAGAGGCAGATTGTTTAAATAGGAACCCAGTATTAGAATCGAATGAGGATACAGATGAGTAATTAAAAATTGTTAACATGATAAGATTGGATGACATTATTACAGATCAAGAAAACAATGCAGATGCACAAAATAATATATCAAAATTAATATCAAGACGCAATGTTTACTATCAAAAGTTTAGAAATAGTGAAAGAATTATTTTATCGGAAGACTTTAGTAAGAAACTTATTAAAGATTTACAAAATTAGTCCATTATATACAGAAATAAATTTAAAGATAAATATTAAAAACACTGCAAAATTTGTGAGATATGTATAAAAAATAAATCGAGAGGACAAGATAAGTATGGTCTATTGTCACATTTAGGCCCTGCCACAAAACCTCTTAAAATAGTTTCAATAGACACAATTGGAGGTTTTGTAGGCTCACGATTAACAAAGAAATATTTACACCTTTTAGTAGACCACTTTACACGATATGCTTACATTTTTACCTCAAAAATACAAAGTGCTAATGTTACACTAATCTCTTAACTCAAAAATTCTTACCTCAAAAATACAGAGTGCTAATGTTAAACTAATCAATAACGTAACAAATTCTGATATAATTGGAATACTTCTCACTGATCAATACCCAAGAATTAACTCAAAAGAATTCAAACATTTTTATTTAAAAAATCATTACCAATGGTATTTACTGCAGTAAATTCCCCGTTTTCTAACGGGTTAAATGAAAGACTGAGTCAAACGCTTGTAAACAAAATCAGATGTAAAATAAATGAAAAAAGTAATAAAATGGCGTGGACAACAATTGCCCATAACTGTGTATATAAATATAATAATACAAAACATACAGTTTCTGGCTTTGCACCAAAATACCTCTTAGATGGTAAAGATGTTTTTTTTGTAAAGTGAACTAAAAAAAGTTAAATCAGAAGTTGAATGGTTCAGAGATCGGAAAATAGCATTTGCAAATTTAATAAAATCACATAACTACAATAAACAAATATTCCATAAAAATAAAACTCAATTAAATTAAAATACAGGGTATATGGTATATGTCGAGAATGAGAACAAAGTAAACAGATATAAATTAGATGATCTAAAGATTGGTCCATTTAAAATTATTAAAAAAATACATCAGATAGAGTCGAATCTCCCTCACATCACAAAACTCATAGCAATACTTACTAAAAAAAATGAAATAAAAACTAGAGACAAACTTTTATAGACATCATTATGAAAAAAATACACACTTGGGTGCTTATATTTATTTTAGTAGAAATTTTCTACGTGAATATCACATCTACTTGGCGAGATTTATTATGTACGTCGTAATGATACGATGTATGGATTCAAGGATCGAGTAATAAATTGAAATTCATTATGGAAAAAAAATTATATTAAATGTAATTATAAAAAAAAATGTTCAATTAAAGTGATAGATATGAATTACTTCCGTAAATTAAATGGTAATGCCTTCTCTACAGTAGAATCACTAATGTCAAATTGACATATTGGGGTAATTTCAGTCAATAGCCCAGCGCTAACATTAATTATAATTTAAATTTACCCATCTACTGACCTGGTCTACCAAAGAACCAAGAAAATAAGCTTTCTATACAGAACCGGGCTGGTCAATGACTTATTTCACCTCAACGGGCATATAAATATATTTGTTGTTTGACCTTATACTGTAAGATCATAAACATCTAGTCGTATCCTTCCATTCAAATACTTATTAATTGTTTATAAAAATACTGCAGTTAATATTCTGAATTATTTTTTGTAAAAAATAGTTATTATAGTTTTGGTATTCGTATAATATTAAGTACTTGTTATTTAACAGTATTGTATTTTATATTTGATATTTTTTTTTTGTGTTTATTTGCAATCAGTTCCAAACTATAAGCATATTTGTTCTATGTCGTTTTATCATTTCCAAGGAGCTCCTCAGCAGGAGACACCTCATCCTTCACCATCTGTCACCAATTATATCATGGCGTTTCATTCGTTTATTGTAGGAGATGGTTGCTAACGCAGTAGCTAAATCATTTGGGTGGTTTTCCAGCCGTGTTTTATATTTATGCCCTATTAATTTTAACTCCTCTTTAATTGTTGTTATTTTCAGAGCTTCGTGGATCTCTGTATTGGTGATGAACCATGGTGCATTGGAAATGGTTCTTAGCATACCATTTTGCAGCCTTTGCATTATATTTAAATTGGAGTCGCAAGCACTTCCCCACAGTTGTGCGCCATATGTCCATATTGGTTTCAGGATAATTTTGTATATCAGCAATTTATTGTCGATTTAGAGTTGCGTGCCATCAACCAGTAGATGTTTCTGAACCGCATATTCAGCTCGTCTCCTTTTGATTTGGTGTGCTTCTTTCAGGTCAACCTTCTGTCCAGATGCATACCGAGATATCGAACAGAGTCAGTCTGTGGCAGAACATTTTTTCCCAGTTTTACTGGAGCACACCTTCCTTTCCTCAGCGTAAAAGTAACTTGTACAGATTTGGTTGTGCTGGCTTTGATTCTCCATTTCTGGATCCAATCATTGACCCTATCGAGGCTTTTCTGCAAGACGGCGGATGCTACAATCGGATCTTTGTTGCTCGTGAGAATTGCAGAGTCGTCAGCAAAAGTAGCAGTAGTTACCTCTTTTGTTTCTGGGAGGTCTGAGGTGTAGATGGTATACAAGACAGGACCAAGGACAGATCCCTGTGGAACCCCGCCATTACATCTTGGATAATTGACAGTTCTCCGTCCTCTCTCACCTGGAAGATTCTGTTCGTGAGGTATGACTCCATCAACAAGTAGTAACTATGCGATAAAGACGTTTTTATTTTATAGAGTAAGCCCTTATGCTATACCTTATCGAAAGCTGCTTGGACATCTAAAAATACAGCGGAGCAGTATTCCTTCTTTTCGAAAGACTGTCTAATCTTGTCACAGACTCGATGCACTTGTTCCATCGGAGAATGCTGTTGTCTGAATCCAAACTGATATTTAGGTATCACCAGGTCTTTGTTGAGTATGGGTAATATTCTGCTCAGGAGGATTCTCTCAAACAACTTTGATAGCACAGGTAAGAGACTTATAGTTCTGTATGATGATGCGTCTTCCGGGGGCTTTCCTGGCTTGTGTATCATGTTCCATAGGTTGGGAAAGCACTGTACTCGAAGCACTCCATTGAAGAGAATAACTAAAAACACCAGTGCTTTCCTGGGAAGTTGCATGATAACTTCTTTTGTGATGAGATCGAATCCAGGGGCTTTTTTATCTTGCAGTCCTTTTATAGCCCTCCTCAGTTCTCCAAATGTGACTGGTCTTGGCGGAATGGACAGTTGTAGGTCTTGCTGCAGTGTACTTTCAACTTCATTTTCGAACTCCTGTACTCCTATATAACTTATATTTGATATAAAAAAATAAAACTATTTTCCTACAAAAAAAACACAAATAAGGCTCAGCGACAATTTAGTTTGGTTTAATATATTGTAAAACTTAGGTTTAATTTTAATTACTTTAGAGTAAAAGTGAAAATTTCGGTGAAAATGTTCTCCCTTGGTGAGGGAGATGTAAAGAAACTATATTTCTTTAATTGATACAGCGCTCTTCTGTCGGTAAGCAGTGACCATGTACTTATGTACTCCATAGATGGCGCTGTGAGTATTGGCGGCTAACTCAGTCAGCAAAGTAGATTTTTATTGGTTGACAGAACTCGTATTGTTATTCGGATTGTTTGGTTATATTAGAAGAATTGTATAAAAAAGGAATTGACAATTTAAATAATAAACTTTAAATATCGTTTCTTTGTTTTCTGGTAGTATAGTACTATTTAAGTTAACCTGTGTAATTATTCTTATGTGTACTACTAGTACTAAAATTAACAAAGGTTGTTTTCAGATCAACGCAATTGTTTAATTGAATTTTGCAATTCCTCATAAGTTCAAAGAAATTGTCTTATATATTTTTATAACTTGTTGATTAGCTTAACATAAAATGGTTCCATTATGCGTTAACACTACTATTCCATAACAGTAATGTACATAAAAAAACTACGACAACTTAAATTCCTAATGGAAGTAATATAAAGCATTAGTAAAAAATAGGTATCTTTTGTAAATACTTAATTATTTAAATAATATTAAATTAAATTTTTCCTGATTGACACGTGACTTACTATTATAAATTATATGACCCATTTTTATGTTCACGAAGTCATTTCTAACTATTAACAGAAAACCTTATATGGCTGAATGTTTGAAAATAAAAATATGACGCTTAAGAAAAATAGTGTTTGAAAATAAGAAATATGTTTTCATTAAAGTGAAAAGATAATCCATTAAAAAGTATTAATATATTCACTTTAGCAAAATAAAGCGAAAACACTGAATCATAAATAATGTTGATAAAAACGTCTAGTCGTTTTCAAAACTTGGGGCGGCCATTAAAGTAATTACATAAATATGCTGGGACTGCGCTTAGCAAAGATCTGACCTACGTAAATACGGTTTGTAGCTTGACCTACATAAATGCGGTCCAGTTTTATTTAACTTCTGCCGACAATAAAAAAATAAAATACGCAATAAACTATTCGGACAGATACATACCTTTAATTAAATCGAAATGTACAACGGGAAAAAAGCGATTTAGGCAGGAATAAATTTAAAACTGCAGAGTACTTCAGCGACAATACTTTTAGAAACTTGTTCTATTCTGCAATGTACCTATCTATCTGTAAATTTCGTGGTCAATTTACACACTGGTTTTGTCCCCTAATATCCTTAAAACAGTATATAAAATATTTTTGATATGGAAATATAAACATTTAAATTAAATCTGGATGGAACAATTTTGAATTACTTGAGATACGAATATGAATATTCGTATATAAAGTATAGAACAATTTTGGATGGAACAATGGTACAATTTTGAATTACTTGAGATACGAATATGAATATTTCTTAGCCTTAATATACAGTTCAATGACCGAGTGTGGTTGGTTAAAATTTACATTTACTTTTTCCATGATAACATAAATTTTGGACGTTTTTGAACGCAGACAACCCCCTTTAATATAAGATAAAAGGTTTTGCATCGACTTAAAGAAAAGTCAGCCATATGATATAATTTTTTATTTTTACGTAAGTACTTACTCTATGATGACAATTATGAAACATACCATATGTGATAAAAGTTAATATATTACTATTAATTTATCCTATTTTAGAAGCCACAAAAATATATATTAGAAGAGCACTATCAAGTACGATACAATCATAACCGATCAAATATAAAATAATAACAACTTTTTCACAAATATTGATAATTGAGACACTCTGTACCAATCAACATATTGAATAAAGCCCAGTCGTATTAACTACTCTCTCTTCAATTGTGGTCATGCGGACTTTTTCCTTGATGCATTTTAAACAGCTCAAAAGCCGAAAAACTCAGAACTCACGAAAAAGATAGTTCATCAATAGTTAATACATCAGTAAGCTTTGAGTCATTCTTGTTTGCAATTCTTTCAAGCATATCATGAAAGCTCTTAAGGTTTTCTCCATTTAATTAAATCATTCTTTTCACAAACGCGCCATCAGTTTTGTCTAACGCGGAATTCAGGATGTCGTCTTATGAACTCAGAAAATCATCCTGTGTGAGTTACTTGTATGGGAAACATTGAAGAAAAAGACTCTTGATAAATTTAATACTAATTGAGGGCAATTTCTTAAGTTTCTTTAATTATTATATCTATATAAGCGCAAATTTCCTTGGTTATTAGATATACATCAGCATAAAAATTTATTTAATTCTAAAATTGTGCACTTTGCGGTGAGTGCTTGCCACTATTCAATTCATATGCATATCTTTATCGATTTAGATACATTTGACAATTTGGAATAGTGTGTTATAAATTTAGCACAAGAAGTATTAAAATAAAATTATTGCAGGCTAAATAAGGTAATAGATAAGAGTACATTTTAAAAAAATATACTGGTCTAAACTCTAATATCAAAGGGATAGTTAACTACTTGCAAAAATACATGAAATAATGGCACACGAAGAAAACTGTGAAGAATCATGTAAGATTAACACGTACAATAAGACTTCTTGCTAATAAAAAGTTTTAATAATGAACAAGAAATGAATTAATAATTATCGACGAAGTCGAGGCGCATGTTATGAAAAGAAATTTATATAGTCTATTGTCTTTATTTATTTCCTTAGTTTAGGATAGGACACAATTAAAAGGAGAAGGTCTATCTTCTGACATAATATCATATTAATAGTAAAACAAAATACACTAAATAATGAACATTTACTTTAAAATTCTTGAACATTTTACTAAAATTTCCACCACAAATCGATTGAGTAATGTCAAAAAATTGTTCTTCTTAATTTCCTTTAGAAATAGTTTAATGAAGAAAAATGGTGTATCTTACACAATTTTTCTTAATTAATTAATTATTAATTTAATTTAAAATGTATTATGAAGAAAAAAAAATTAAGAGAAATTGAAAAGAATATAAACATAATAATATGAAACGGAAAGAAATAGACAGAATACAAAATTTTTCATTTGTGGATTCGACATGATAAAACATCCACCAAATACATGTACCATATGGATTTCTGAACCTAATTATCTTGTTTATAATTTCCGCAATTAATCACACGTACCAAGCTATGAAGGCAGCATTTTCTTTGATGTGAGCACTGAAGAACGAAATAAACGTTGGTAATATGGTAGTCAAAAAATTCACGACGCACACGAAATACCCGTCCGCCTATTTGCTAGAATATACTGAAATTCTCAACTAAAAGTGTTCTGTAGAATGAACGTGGTTTTTGGAAGAGGAAAATAAATCTAGAAAGTGAAAGATTAAGACATCACAAAAAATGTATTCTCCCAGTCGTAAGTCCGTATGGAACAAAATACATGGAACTGATGTAAAAATTAAAACAAAAAATGAAAAAAAAAAAATTTTAATTCCACCTGATGTTTTACTAACAATTAGGTTTAGCTAATTGTTGGCTCCACTTTCTACCTGAATAACTAAATATTTTCAATTTGGCAATTAGTATTACACTGAAGTCTGATTGTAACTAGACTCAAGTTCCTACAGACAATTTTAACAAATCTAAAATTTTGGTGAACTGAAACTCATATCATTGACGTGGTGTAGATCTACGCGAATTAAATAAATATGGCGCTGAATTTTAATCTCCCCAAACATTTCGAACGTCATTACCCTTCTAAGTTTTTACGGCAAAACCTGAATTATATCAGTTCTTATTAAAATGTTGACTTGACTTCTGGTCAATTCTTACAGTAATTCTATCGCCGCTTTTTTAAAATGACTAGAAATAAATAATTTATCAAAGTAACATTACTTCAATCGTTAATAATATTGTTTGACTGTTCCTTCGACACTACAAGTAAATAAGAAAATAATTAATAATTTCCACGTAATTGGTTAATTATTCTGGCAGATATTAAAAAAACATCCATGTATTATTAAAATTCTCTGCACGTTGTCTTTTAGTCTCAATCTGCTTCTACAATTACATGATTTATTCTATCAATAATAGCGAGGTAAATTTTAAAACTTTCGTAGAAGAATCATTTTATTCCGTCAAACTTTTTTAACATATCAACTTTTTCCATAATTTTTTAAAATTCTCTTCTTAAAAATGATTGTCTTTGAGCATAATTTAAGGAATTGAAGGAAGTATAAACAACCATACCCAGAGATCATATAGGTTCTCTTTTTGAACAACGGACTGTTTATCGTTATTTTAATTATTCATCAATTCATTAATCAGGTGAATTTTAAAATCCAAAAGATACAAAATTAAAAAAAGTCTGTATGCATGTATCGGTCCCGTGGATTAGCACCTAAGCAAACAAAAATCACAATGATGACAATTCTAATTTAAGGCCATCAAATTGGTCATTTAATTATATTTCAGAATTTTTCAATAAAATTATTGAATAGTTAACAGGTAAAATTTTCTAATCATGATTATATTTTAGATATAATGTATGTGGTAATATATATATTTTAATTTTCAAAACACAGGATCATAAAGGTGTTTTTTTAATGTTTTTTAATAATACGCCAATTTAGAAATGTATTTTTTTTTTATTTCCAATTTGTGATTTTTATTTTTAAACATGTAACGTTATCTAACATCGATGTTAATGACCGTTCATATTTATACCACAGTAAAAATCCTTACACAAAAATAGGCGAACACTTCGAAAAACGCACCCACGCACTTACAAAAGTATTGAGGCTAGTGCATGTAAACTATGTACCTCGAGAAGCTTGATTTTCTCAAATGAATATACCATGCAGGTTAAACAATTAAGATATAAGAAAATCACACCACTAAGAAAAGTATGTCGAGACGTTCAACACCGGGTTTGACTAAAACAATATTCATTACTTCTATTTTAGTTAAACTCAGAGCAAAGTATTTAACCTCTCAACACACTTTTCTTGGTGGTGTGATTTTCATGTATCATAATTCTTAAAATAAAATTGTCTAAATGCTTTATAATACATAAAGTATTTAGAAAATTAACGAAAAAAGTAGATCTTGTAGTTCAAATATTATTATCAAAAATTGGCATACGATTAAATTGCTAAGAGGCAGTGAAATAATGGTGGGTTAGAAGATTGCTGAAAGGCACAAATAAACTTTAAATTGCTAAGAGGCAGTGAAATAACGGTGGGTTAGAAGATTGCTGAAAGGCACAAATAAACTTTAAATTGCTAAGAGGCAGTGAAATAATGGTGGGTTAGAAGATTGCTGAAAGGCACAAGTAAACTATTATAAGCTCTAAAAAATTCATATACTCGTACATTATTTATTTGCAGTTCAATTAATTAATGTACAGTTTCACTCACAGAACATGTTTTTTAATAACTGTACATAAAATATATACTTCATAGTTAAAGGCCACGTAGAAGAAATTATTTATTATTCATTGCCATTTCAAGTACAAGTACTGGACAGCATTTTCAAGCATGTGTGTAGAATTTCCAAAATGTAATATGGAAATATTATAAATATTTTTTTTTTCTAAATTAACACTTTTCATTTGGTACTTAAAATGTTGTCCACTTTTAATGGGTTGTCAAATAGCGCTATATCTGAAATTTCAGATTCATTGCATTTCTTGTCTTGATTATTTTATGTATTCTAATGATAATAATTATGAATTATGTAAATAATTCTTAATGAACGTAATGATGTATTCGAAGAACAAATATCAGATACAAGACTGTATATGGACTGCTACCATTAAGATATGGTTGTTTACTAAATTAACACACTGACTTAATTTATTTTGAGCCATTCCGATCCGCTAATATTTGCAGAATACGTCCAATGTAATAGACCAAATAAAGAAATATAAATAAATACGTAGCTATCCAACATATTAGCTGAAGAAACTATAAATTCATTGCAACACGTAGTGTTTCTCGAGTTTAGATAAAAACCAATTTTAATGTTAACAAACTTTTACTTGTTTAAATTTTTTTTTATTTGTGAGAATCAACAAAATACCACTTGTTCGACAATACACAATGTTCCACATATGTTGCTTGCTGTTTTTAAATATGTCTTGTAATGCAAAGTTGCATAAAGTATTTATTCATAAATAATCATATCTCAATAATAAGTTTCTGGCCCGGATTTTTTTGCATTCTTAACATATCAAGCTCTTGTGGGATTAAATAAATATTGCTAGAATATAGTATTTAAAAGTGGCGGTAAAATTACCTTATTGATTATATAGTTTCGTACTATTCTTTCCTAGCTTGTGTTTATTTTTAAACGATATATATCTAACAAATCGCTAGATGCCTCTTTTTCATATCGGACTTTGCAAAGTTATAGCACATAATTCTTCAATAAGTTAATATATTGAAATTCCAAATTAAGTGAAGTAATTCTCAAAAGAGAGTATTTAGCGTATTTGCAAAAGACGTCAAATTAGATTTAACCCTTAATATTAAACAGACCTTTAAAACAAACCATGGACCAAGGAACGTAATTAATCAGTTCTAATTTTTTTTACCAACGAATATATTTCAATCCTTTCAAAGAAGGGACATTTTGATTATTGACATCTTGTACCCAATAACGTGTCAATATTAGGAAAGACTGTTTATTTTGAAACCAATTAATAACTGAAATGTTTAAAAAACACAATCAATTTGCAAACAATTTGAGTAACGAATTAAATTTAATATGACTTAAGCATGCACATTAGAAATCTATTAAACTTGGTAATGCGGAGAGGAAATATTTGATTTCAAATATATTTTACTTACGAATATTAATATTATATTAGTTGATAAAGAGATTTCATTTAATATTAATTTAGTGACAAAGTTATTTCATCTCCTCAATAAATTTGCAGAAAATAATTTAATGTAAAATACTATTTAATCAGCTCAAAACTGCAGTACTAATGGGAATTTTATCTCTCATGGATCGCAAACAAATTAGTGACACACTATTCCACAAAAGTTCTGCTCTTGAAATAAAAGAGTTTCACAATTAAATGAAACTACGTGTTGTAGTATTATTTCTACTTTCTTTAAGTTCTTTACCACGACCTAAGTTTCGTTGTATTACAACATCTTCAGGTCGGCTATTAGCAAAGATCTTTGCTAATAATCCACCTGAATTATATTACGAACATTCAAATTTTAATCAAATTGAAGAAACGCAGTTAGCTTAGAACGAATATGTGCGAAAGATGATCAATGAATTCATCTGCTCTCATACGTATCGTTTTTGGTTTGCTTACTCAAGTACGTACCCTTCCCGCAACATTCCACACTTCAAGCTTTGCCATGTTCACATGGGTAGTGTATATCCAGGTGGAGAATTTCATTGTGCGATTTAAAATACACATAGTACCTTTTATTGATAAATACAGAAACAATACACATTCATGTTATTACTACGCGTCGAGTAGCTAGGCAAGTAATTGTTGTTATTGTACTAATGTAATATAAATTAGTTTTTAAAATGTTAAATTATCATTGGTCCTAGTTGAGTAATACGCTGATAAAAGAAAACTAAATTTTATATTATGTCAGCCATGACTTTTAAAAACTCCATTTCAATTAAGTCTAACAAAGAGACAAATAGACAATGAGATAAATAGACAAACAGACAAAAATTCGGAAAACATTTTTGTGTTGTTGTAAATTTATTATATGCTCCCAAGCCATATATTTCGTAAATATCTTCAACGTATAGGCAAGCCAGTTCTATAATTTTATTATATCAATAGATGTTACATTTACAGGAATCTGTTGACACTCAACTGCACTGAACACTCAACTGCAGTCATCTTGGTAGCGGTTCGACAATTTATTTTACCAATCCGCAACCGCTACTATATACATACATATATGCATATAATATGCTAAAAGTCATTCATAGTGTCCGGTGCACTTAAGACTTAACATACTACCGTGAAGACTTTAAATCGCAGTAACTATCTAAAATATCAACATGCGTGTTTTTTTTCACAAGCATATTTGAGATATTATTTTTATAAGTTCATGGCTAAATGTAGTAAATACTCCTTTTATTTCAAGTTTGTGTATTCAATACGTACCAAAATGTTCGTAACACAGAAATAAAATGCATTATATAGGTTATAATTGAAATTTCTCCTTATCGTCTAATTTAACTGTGTTTTAGGTATGAAAATATATTTTTTTTATTTAATTGTTCATCACACGGTTCATCCCACAATATAACGTGAATAATATTTACAGTAAAATATACGCCCGTTCTAGTTCATTCATTCGTAAATCTGGGCCGTCATTATTTTGAAAGCTTCAATTTTCAATGTGCAAAAACACGAAACTTTCATGAGATTAATTACGTGTTCACCCGTCTGCCAAAAGTATTACTTTAGGAATTATTTAACTAAGAAATACAAAATTTTCTGCGGTTTTAAAGTATATTAATCTGCATGTGTTCCAATATTTAACATTCCAGAATATTTATGTAAAAAATATTGAGGATTCAAATGAATTAGTTTTTTGTTATTTTATGTCATTTTCTATAAAATGTTTTAGAAATTTTATTGAAAATGATCACAAAAATACACCGCCCGCACCCTACCCGCATGCATCAAAATTATTATAACGAAAATTGTGAAAGAAACAACAATACTAGGAATTTGCCAACAATTTTACGGAAATTGTACCAGTGAATTTTTGTTTTTTAGATATTTTGCGATGGTTTCACGTTTACAACAGATATACCAGGCAATATATTTGCAGGCTGTTAAATGACGTTAGATAATGTTTGTAGATGGTTAAGTAAAAATACTACTTACCCTTAAATGCTTATATATGTGTCTAATATATGTGTCTATATGTGTGTACGAAACTTTTGTTTCTTTCAGCACTTGACAAATTTTACTTTTGGGAGTGTTCAATGCAATTTGATTAAAGTTTTTCATTGTGCGTGCGTGCGTTTTTTTTTCAACTTGTTACTATTGCACTAACACAAGTTAAATTCAGTCAGACAAATAATTTATTAAGTATTTACAATCAAATTTATTAAACCATATCAATCAAACAATTATATAAAATCAAAATTAAATAACGTGTAATTTGACGGAAATTTAAAAAAAAAAGTATTTTTTTCATATAAAACAAATTTGTGACATATTTAAAAATTATTTAATAATACAAATGGAAATCAAAAATATTATCAATAAACACGTCTGCTTACTGCGAAGAAACGTTTGAAGCGAGTACCATGACTAACCATTTTTAGGTGTAGTATACGATGCAATATAATGGAAGTCCTTACGCATTGTATTTTATTATATTTTTCCCAGAATTTAACCAGTGTTTATGTTCAAGGTATTTTAAAAATCCTTTCCTCTGAATACAGATATGTCGAGCGGTCATCAATTTCAGAAAAGGTGTGAATTTAAATGAATATAATTATTATAAGGGAAACAGCTCCATAATATTCCTAATATTGACCTGTATTTAAATGACATAGTTTATTCATCGCCTTAAAAGTATCTAGAGATATCATAAAAAAATAAGGTATGTCATAAAAATTACCGACATTAACCTCATTAGATTGAGATACGAGTCCAGTGTTCACGGATAAAAAAAAACATGATAAGTGCAAGTAGCACTGACTTAACGAGAGTTACACTTATACGCTTAAGTATATATGAAAGTTTAAATTATTAAAGCTAAGTGTCAAAGATATGTAATGTTAACATTAAGGTAATTGCAAATATTGATATTACTTTTCACCATGTCTGGCATAGAATTGACGAATTGAAGTAAGTAACTTGGTTGCATACGTCTAATTAATTTGTCATTGTAGGTTGATTGAAATAACCTTGAATTATTTGCAGATATTTATTAAAACCGTAATATCTTTGTTTGTTACACAAAGATAGGAGAGACCCCTAAAATAATGTTGAGGCCGATATCTCGCAAATGAGCCGCCATGTCTAAAAATATTGTTATATGTTTAATTTTAAAAGATATTTTCAACGACATTCTCTTCGTTTATGAGAAGAAAATTTTTGAGCCATCCAAGTTCAGTACTCAGGTGAGGAATTAAGTAATTAATAAAAACTGTACTACGTGATAAATAAAACTACATGATATAGTATTATATCTACTTTATTTAAATTCATGTTGTTAATAGTCAACATGGAAGTTCTTCAAAAAGTTTAAAATTATATTTTTGATTTCTGCCTTTTACTACGATATTGCAATTAATGATGAAATTATGTACATTTATATATATATATATATATATATGTATATATATATATATATATATATATATATATATATATATATATATATATATATAAATATATATATATATAATTCATGCTGAATTAAGACTGACCATGCTAATTTAAATTGTATTTTAAAGGTGACTCCCACGGCAGTACGGAGACGAAACTTAATTTAAGCATATTGTTTGTGGACTTTTAAGTTCAGTTTTTGATAAGAAAATCATTAAACTGTTTATTTTAATATATATTCTATTAAAAGGATAAAAAATGATGTAGGGTTTTCGTGTCTAAAAACCAAATATCAGTAGACTAAAAACTATTAATAATCTGAAAACTTTACAAACAAAATGGTCTATAGTACGAAGGAAGCTGCCATTTTATGTACCAGGTTTCAAAACTATGAAATAATTAGTATGAAATTATGTTTAAGATAGTGAATTTACATTTTTACATAAATTTTCAATTACCGTTTTGGGGAGCGAGCCGCAAAGTAATATCAATAATACAAAAGTTGAAAAATTATTTTGGCATGGCAATGTGCAGCGACAATAACTACATCATAAAGTAATAATTTGAGATACTTCATAGACCGTACATTATTACTGCCTCGGCATTTTCTCAAATAATATCCATTCGATAATTATTTATAACTTTGTTTACATTCCACCACTTTGGGTGTTCGCGCGGAAAAGTGTAGGCGCGAAAAATAAAAAAAAGTCCAATGTTCCATTTTAAAGTTATGTGTATATAAGGTAAAGCACAATGTAAAATGTAATTATATATTATGTAACGATAATTATTAAGGTGCTGAGCTTACCCGGAGACGCCAGGCTATACTCTGTGATTAGCTGGACTGAATCCTCCACTCCACCCCATCCCCTGAAGTGCAGAAGGAAGAGGCAGATCTGATTGAAAGGCCTTGGCACGATGCCGCTGTTAGTCTTGAAATAGGCTACACTGTAAAGACCATCTTGCCCGGGAAACAGTTTGACCGCCCATCCTATTTTCCAATTAAGTAGATACGTATTACCTTCTTTTAGGACCACCAGATTGCCGACCCGTAGTAGAAGCACTTACTGCGATGTTGCACTTCCGCCAGACATTCGCTGCATGATCTGAGATAGAAATGACTTAATTATTCAATGCATTCGTACCTGGATAGATTTTTTAAGGAGATTTATTAATCTAATAGTTCCCCGGAGTTAAGGACGACAGGTCGTTAGGATCGGTTGTTAAGGGAGTGAAAGGATGGGAATAAAGACAGTCTCTATCTGCATGAACAATATTTCCATGTCCCCATAGTTTAAATTAGCATTGCCCATAATAGGTTTTAGATGATGTTTTGTTGACTTTATGCCTGCCTCAAATATATCATTAATGGAATATGGGGGAATGAACGAAAAACTAAATACTCTCTGCTAAAGTGAAAATATTTATTCATAAAATAGAGGTCTGAAGTACTCTACACATTTCATTATTTGCCCCCGTGAAATAACATTCAATATCGCAATTGATAGTGTGAAGTTTACTTTGACACTATAGAAATATACGCAAACACCATATAAATGCATCTAATATGAGAACACTGACTAACTCTAAATGTATCGCCTTCGTTAAAAAACATAAATAATCTGAGGTAATATTTTAATGCTTTATTGCCGCGCCCCTTCTTAGTTGATATTTGCAGCGGGCCCGCAAATTCGACGCCACATACTTGGAATGGAAAACATTATCTAAGCCTATCAGCTGGTAAGCTGCTCATGAGCTGCTGTATAACTTTACCATGTAAACGCGTACAAAGTAAACACTGTCTTACTACTTTTCGCGCAAGGATTCTACCCTTCAATACAAATATTCTTCACGCATAAAACAAAAGATGAATACATTTTAACTACCTCTTGAAATAATGTGCAAATGTCGTAAAAACAGTTGGAATGCAATATTTTTCAATACGTTCAGTAATCTTTCAAGATTACTGAAAGTCTTGAAAAATACTTAGATTAATAGTATGCCCTAGTAACTGCAAGGAGTTATCTCTATTGGCGCTGAAAGTATACTCTCCAAAAATTAAATCAAATAAATTTCGGTAATTTAGCATTCCCATGACAATGTATACTCTGTTTTCATTACATGCAAATAGTCAATATCGATTTAGCGATTTAAGGATGTGTTGGAAAACAACTTATTTTCTACGAGAACACGCAGAAATTTCGCATATGCTTTTTGAAAATTATACAATAACATTACTTTAAAGCAGTCTTTAATAGTCGCAGACATGACCATCGAATATCTATTAGGTATACCGATTATTATTTTGACAGCGAGAGTGATTTGTTACATTGTTATGAAGTAAGTTTCCTAACAACATAACAAATATTTTAATTTATTCTTAATTGATATTGTGATATAACGCCATTTTTTTAAGGATGTCCTTGTTTCCACGATATTTACTTACTAATTTTTCATCAATCTCAGTCATCGCTTTTCCATAAATTGCCAATATTGAAACCAAGAAAAATGTCAACATTTAATGAATTTCTTAGTAAAATTATGTTGAGATTGCGTGTTTATTTAAATTGTATAATTTGAAGATCTAAAATGTTTTATATCGATGTTTACTACTATCAAACTTTGATCCAATTTGTGAAATTTCTAAGTCACAATGTATAAAAACAACTATTTACAAATTTGTTTTCAAATTAATTTTTTAAATTTACTCTTAAATGCATTTAAAGTTACTTCATATCCCTTATACGAGTAACATCTAAGTATATCAGATTCCATTGACAAAATATTACTTATCAAAACCTGGTTGTTCTGAAAAATGTTTTGAAAGTCAATACGATAACTTCTAAGATTAAAACGATATTATTCAATGAATGTGTAAATATACCTCTATACTTATGCAAACTCTCAAATTCTTAAGGACGATTTTTTTAATCATCAAAAAACTGTACTATATTTCACATGCTCACTATATTCCACATGCTGTGTGCATGAAGAAGTTTCTTGGAAATGGAATAATTAGTAAAAGTGGAAAAGGGAAAAGAACACGCAAAGAAATAAAGGAACACTTATATTTATAACATTTTATTAATATATTTCTCTCTTACGTAATTTCATAAGATTTAAATTTGGTGCACCGTAACAAGGTTCTTGTTTTGTTTTCATTGTCTTTAGTTACCTCAACATACTATTATATTAACAAAAGCTAAAGCATATTTTTGTATGCGATGGTATAGATGTAGCGTAAACCAAAATTACTAAGCAAACTGAAGGTTTCTCAAAGGAACGAATAGGAAGGCACACAATATTTTTGGTTCATATTTCCATCAATTTAAAGCTTAGGCTAAATATTTTTTTCCGGTTAAGATAGTGACAACTTGAAATTTTCAAAACTTCTTCTAAGTTACGACGTAATATATAGTCATTGTAAAGGAAATTATTTAAATTGATAAAAAATAAATGTATAAATTTTCAACTACTCTAAAGGTCTAGTTGTGATTTTGTAGTGAATTCTAGCCTCAAAATCTGTTAGTAACCCTGTAATAACTGTAATGTGGTCTCAACTTGATACGATGATGAAAAAAATCCTTTTATTACATAGTTTCAGTCCAGCTAACTCTCATAGTATCATATCTGGATAAAACTCCTTATTAGGTATGTTATATTTCAAAAGCATTCATGATAAATTACATTATTAAAAGCACTGATTGATTAAATATTAATTTTCAGCTTAATGTATTGGATTCATTTCCAAATAGCTCTCTAAATCAAACAAAAACATTGGTGTTTCGAACAGAAAGTACATTGAAGTCTCAAACATAACATAATACACATTAATGGGCGAGATAAATTAAAAATGTGTTCACCATTCCGATCAGATTAATAAGAAGTAATTATAGATTAATAAGAAGAGGTCTTATTTATTATCGATAATATTGACATGATCTCTCAAGTAACGCGAAAGTGTTATATTTATATTTTTTTATATTGATATTTTTTTTTAATCTGTGCTCTTTCAATAAAGGTACTTTATCAAGAATTTCCAAAAATTAGACATTGAATAGTTCATTATGAAAGATATGTTATAGTCTGAATATCTGTTAGAATATCTGTTCTTTAATTTGTTTACTTTGACTTATCCTTCAGTACAATTTATTGAATATTAAGTCAAGAGTATTTAATTTTACACTTTTCAGCCCCAACTTCTTTATCATGTTATTTATTAAATATTTAATATAAACGAGAGAAAAGAGGAAGGATAAGAATTAAAAATAAAGGAATAAACGAACAAAATATGCAGCAAAACAATATTAAATGTTTACGAAAAAATCGAGCGAATCTGTAATTTTGAGAGAAAAAGACAAAAATTAAGCGTGAAGGAAATATTATATAAACGTAAATACTGTATGAAAGAAATATGAATTTAAGTATAAGATAGTCTATATATATATATGAAACTACTGACCAGAGATTAAGAAGCAACTTGTCAATCGTTTCCACTCAACAGAGCTGAAGACTGCCCTATATCAGTTAGCCATACATCACTTTCGTTTTTCTAGAAATTTTTTTTAAATACTCTGAATGTCTCATAGATCATTTCACTCTCAATCAAATCATGGTGACTAAAGATATCACACTCTAAGGAATTCAGTACATCTTCTTTAATGCTGTGTTGACGCATGTTCTCAGACAATATTCTATGCGCATCATTATGCTCACTAAAATGGAAAAAAACGTCATTCATGTCTTGCGTATGCAAACCCCGAGAACATACCGGGATGTTTTTCAATGAAAAATCATGTAAGCTTGCGTGGAAGGTACCATGTTCCGTCAAAAATTGTGAAGTATAATAGTAATCACTGTGCCAAGTGTCATTCAGTCACACAAACATGTTGGGAAAAATAATCTTGTGGTTTTCTCCTAGAGTCGGGGGAGGTCCATTTGAACTACAAGTGAGTACAGATGATGTCTAAAATATATCTTTTTCTACCTAGAACCGTTTCTTCTACTAAAACTCAAATTTCAACGAACCCATATCAAAACTCTTAACGACTAAATTATCCGCAAGTTCCACGATCGCAAAATCGGAAAGGAGAAGACCTGCTAAAACAGGCAACTCATCCATCGAACAGATTCTGTAAGTTTCGGTCAGAACCATAAGCAGTGGAGCTGCAATATTTTAATCTGCTCAACTCAAGCGAACCATCTAGTCTACATCGATGGCACGTTGACCAATATATCAAAGTTCAATGCCGTAAACATTTGTTTTGAGTATCAAGGTGTTTAGGCAACAGTCTGTGCTGGTAAGCCAAGCCATGGTATGGTAGGCCACCACGGCATACTCTCCAAAGTACCGCGCCTGCGGCTTATAGATAACCAAGCTTAAGTACATGACATGGTACCGCACAGTAATGTCTATCCATCTTTCTGTCCATCGCGATAGTGAGCTTCCTCACCAGTCTTCCCTTGAAGAGGATAATCTTTTGAGGGCTAAGCTAATATGTTCTTGATGCTTCAAATTAAGTTAAATAATTTAATGAGGAAGTATGCGACCCGATTCCTTACCTCTCTATGCCTTGCTCTCCGACCATAAAAATATGTCGACCGTATAAGGACTGGTTCCGCATCCTGAAATGGATCACGCTAGAATTCAATCGAACATTACATTCTTTTGTTAATTTCCGTAACTTCATGCTCTAAATGTACCTATTCATCGGTTAAGTATTCCAGAATAATCCGAAGGAGGGTTACTCTCCAGCACTTCCCGGGACTCAAGTTTCAGGTCACTGTTACCAATTGAGGATATAATAATAGTTTTTTGGAGGTACCGTTATTCAACAATTATAAGGTTAGGGTCATCGTGAACGAAGCGTAGTATCAGAACATATTTAAAAGTTTTGCGAATATCACCGGCGTAATTCACATCGTTTTTTTAGGAACATGAAAACAAAGTTTTTCAAGGGGCTCCGCATACCTCTGTATACTTTATGTTTTTGTCTATATATTTTTTTTGAAGCTCGATATAACTATAATAGGATGATTTCCTTACTAATTACATGGGGTATCTACTAAGGCCACCCGGTGCGGCTCTACTACATCCAAAGCCGTTCCCTGGTTCTTAGAGTGATGTTAGTTATTTCTTTGCATGGAGGTAAACTAGGAATTCTTCTTCGCTAAACACTCTAGGCTGAAACTTAGAGGTTATGTTATTTTTCGAGTTATTGGAAGAAAATTTTGGAAAATCGACCCCAGTCTGCGCACCTCGTTCCGAACAAAGTAGTGGTTTGTATCTCATATTCTGGTCTGGAGCACGTCTAGGTCTAGCGCAAGAATAAAATTACTCTATGATCACTCTAAAAATGTCTACTTCAACTTTCCAACTATGCTCACTCCTCCTAAGCCCACTCAAGACGAGCGTAATATAATATTACACTCTCCCCAATATCCAGAGAAAGTTGTGTACATTAAATGGCATCATTATTTAATAATCCGCTAATAAACTAGACGCAAAACGCTTTCTAGCAATATTTTTCTTTTCTTAGTGAAAAAACCAACTCCGTATCACTTAAAATTTTTAAAATCTGTTTTTACTAAATTTTTAAACGTATCATTGGTACAAATGTGCCTATGTTTGCGTTATTTACGAAAACGTAGGGTAGGGTATACTCCTTGTATTTAAGACTGAATATTCTATGGAAAATAGCAATAAACATTTTCTCAGTGCATTGATCTTATTAACTTTAATATTAAATATCTAATATTAAATTTTGTTAATGGTTTCTTTCTCCCCTAATCTAATGTTTTCATCAATAACCTTCTCATCATTTGCCATATTAACTGAAGTAGGACGATACTTAACGGCTTTATGGTAAGAGGACATGATATCATTAAATTCGTATTTACGAGACTGATTAGTCATTACACTTTTATATTGATATCTTATTGAAGAAAACCGTAAATTGGCTAGCTTTTTCATTACAAATAGTTTTAGATATAGATTTTGTTAATGCAAATGTACTACACCTTAATTATTATAATATTCTGTTTCATTATTCAGGAACAAGTTATTATTTTAGTGAATTTTATTATCATGTCAGAAATAGAGCGTTCCTATCGTTAATACTATTTGAGAAATTTTCCATAATAAATGGAGGGAGCTATCAAACTGGCATCTGAAGATGAATGGATAAAATGACTCAGGATTCTGAAATCTTTACAAATTGCTTCATTATCTTAGTTTATTAGATGAAAACTACACACGTTTTTGTAAACCTCCACAGCGTAATGACAGAAACAGATATTTTAGGGAAAAATCAATTTGCATAAAAGATTATCACATGAAATTTGTAATTTGGAGGATAAATATTAATAATAAATATGTTTACTACATATTTTCCTCCATCAGATAATGTTTCAAAATGAATATTTAGTAATACACGAATTAATTCACGCTTAAAAATTAATATTTTGGATTTATATTCTATTATTTTTTTAAGTTATTCTCTCCAATAAAACGTGTAACTATTTTTTATATTAACAATAGACGCATCGATGTTTGACACCACCTGGAACCGCCATCGTGACAAATTTGTCCCAGTCTATTTATTATAATGAACATTGGTACGAAACTTATAATTAAAACAATTTGTAAAATATTTGAAATACGTTTATTAATTACGCTGAATCAAATTCTTAAAGCTTGAAAAACAAAAAATAATAAATTTGTAATTATGAGTCAAATAATTTTTGGTCGAGTTACAAAATCATTACAACTTACTCAGTAATTCTAACTGTACCAAAATTTAAATATCTATAAACTATATTTTTTTATTGAAAAGATCTTTATAAGTGCAGTTATCGCACAGGTGGCACTTCACAGATGATTTATTATTTTAACTGGACTTGTACGTTTTTCTCTTGTCTCTGGTATTTGTTCAGAAAGTGCTACTATTCTGTGCTGTTGTTGATAATTTTATTTAGTATAAACGCATTTATACCCGCCAAATATAAGAAATTATAAAATATATCAGCTGACCAACGTCTTGCACGTGCCTTTTCCATACAGTAGCGCCTCAATTGAACCATTCCATCATCCTCAAGTCGTTGTAAAATAACATGCTATCAGGTTTTTTTACACCGGGTGCCTAGTAGTGAGCATAAGGGCATTTTTAATAGATTTAGCTTGATAAAGAGTCCAAGATGTATCGCCTATTGTTAACGTATATGTACTGTGTAATTCGTCTTTTCTGATCTTCACGGAAACTGGTATTTCTCTGTGAGCTCTATTGAATGTGTCCGCGACACATATATTTTCAGGTTTCAGGTATTCCGTGAATTGAAAAAGTTGTCACATGTCACATTTTTTTATAATCTAGGTAAGAGTTTGCCGATTTTTTTAAAACCCAATCACGTAAACGCTCATCAATTGATTACTTATCATCTTTATTCATGTAAGGAAAGGCATTTAATACATAATTTTCGTCTTTGTCTGTATCTATTCTACATATTTGTTCGGTTTGGAGCTCATAAATTGAGTGAATTGGTAAGGGCACTTAGAAGGACAAAATTGTTCTTCAAACGTTATATCTGGCCCGGGTACGTAACTTACTTGTGCTTTAGTAACAAATTTATGTCATTTCTGAGATCGTAGCAAACTTATCCTCACTCAGTCTTTGGGTGCCATTTGATTTGTGATCGAATCGGAAATACTTCATTATCTCCCAAAAACGATTACGAGACATCTTTGCCTTTATAATAGGACTGCACCATTTCATCAACCAATACGAACCAAGATCTAAGTTTAGTACTCCAATTGCACCACATATATAAATTACAGCAATAAATGCCTCCAAATCTTTCATCATCACGCACCAATCAACATCTTGTAATTCGCGTCTCGCTTCTTCCACAGTACATTCCAATATATACAACACCAATTTTTTTGTAAACATTAGGTGCCAAGCAATTTTGCTTATTTCATCATTATTACGTTTTGCATGTTAGGTTGATCCTACACGATCTTAAAAATATTTTGTCATCCATTCCTATCGGATTTACTACCAGTTTCAGTTACTGTCTAAGCTTTAATATGGGGAGAAACAAGTGTTCTACTTATGTCAGGTGACGTTAGCTGATCTGAATCATGAGTGCGAGGGTTTTTTTCGTTAATTTTATGGACAATCTTTTATCTGCGATTGACCAGCCGCGGTGAGTACGAATACCTCGAGCACATCCCAATCTTTGCCTTTGCCCATAATCTTGTGCCACATTTACGGTGCTCGTCTAACTTATTGCTACTGAAACCGAACCGAACAAAATTAGGAAAGCTATTTAAAAATGTAGCGCATTCTAGTGCCATAGGGATGTAATTAATAAAATTACTATGTGGCTTTTCTACCTTAGTAGTATTTTTCTCAGAGTTTTTCCATGAAGAGCTGGAAATTCTTTCGGTTTATGACCATATATAATCATCGTCAGAGTATTCCAAAGGTTAACAGTTCGATTCGTCATCCAAAATATTATTCAAACAATTCGCAATTTCCTACGGTTTCGTTATTTTATGACGTTAACGAGACACATATCTATCACACATAACCACACGTGCGCTCCTAACTTTTTTTTTTCATGAATCGTCCCTCCATTCCTGTAACTATCCGAGAACTATAAACGATAACTATCGAAATTTTTTTTAAAACAATCGCGGGACAAAAATTATCTGGCGGGAGTTCCAGGTAAATCGAACGTTTCTTTAAAAACTGTTCTCATTACTACATTGAATATATTTTTATTTAGTTAAATACACAAATTAAATAAAATCGAACAAATTCCATCAATATTAAATTAAAAATAAAAACGTCAGAGTCGATCAAAGTTGTGATAAAAATAGTACAATGGCGCTTCTAGTGCTAAGATACATTCTTTAAAATTACCCTGCTAAATATTACATAACTCCGTATAAGTTAATTAGAATCCAAGTAGTAGACGAGATAAAATTATGTATTTTGTCCAAAGTTTTGCATTTCATTAAACACGAATGTTACATACGTAAAAATTTATATCTACTCCATTACATATAAATTTATCATAATTTATCTTCAGGTTCCAAAATTCGTTCATATATTCCTTAATTAAGTGGAATGATTTGTAAGGCAATTTAAATTTGTATTATCTTCCACTGAAGTTAGTTGGACAGTTATGACAAAGGGCTCTCTTTATTTTAAATCCTTATTGCAAGTATCCGACCTCGCTTCAGTTTCTGGGATACACGATAAAATAGAAAAGTAAAGAAAGAAAATATGAAACAATTATGTTTCAACATTTTTATATATTTTATATATGAAATGTAAAAAATATAGTACTGTACTGAAAAGTAAAATTGTTGAAGTTAGCTATATAATGCATGTGAATTTTTTGGATTTTTTTCAGATTTCTTATTTAATTTCGTTCGGTAAATTTAAGTTCGGTAATTTTATTAAGAGGTTCAAGAGTTACTCACTCATAACCCTAATCTACACTCCAAAAACTTAGTAACTATCTATTCCCAAATATATATTTCTGTCTTCCAAGAAAGGTCAGTTACTATATAGACTACAAAAGTTTAGATTTTACTGGACATATATGGTAGAAACTCATCCTCAACAAATTGTTTCAAACATTTGATTACATTTGATTACATTCCACGTCCTCAACTTTTAGTCTTTCTGCTCTCTTGCCTTTTCATATTTCCTTATTTTATTTAAAGTTATTTTTTAATTACTTGTTAAAATATAATTTGCAAATTCTCTATGAGACATAACTTGTAATTACGCTTCTTTTGTATTATAATTTTTTTTACAATTATTAACATCTAGATAAATTTCGTGTTTATAAACGGTTTCCTCGATCACAGTCAGTTGGAAGAGGATAAAAGTTAAAACACACAGGAAAAATAATTTGGTTTAAATAATAAATTTCATCTGCATATTCAACAAATAAAAATGGTAAAAGTAATAATTGTCTAAATGTGGGAGTCAGAGCAGATAAAACTGTATTCAAATATGTAACATGAAATACATAAGTGCATTGTCCTTTTAGAAATAAAAATCCTTGAAACCCGAAAATACCCAATCCAAACGAACCTTTATTCTACAGCTCCAATGTAGCTTTTATAAGTATTTCACAAGATTATATTTGTATTATCAATGTGTATAAATATTGGCATTAAATAAAGGCAATATCACTTAATAACGATTACTAAAATAATGGCATTTAATTCAGGAGTGTTAAAATAAATTCTATAAAAAATTGGTGTTAACTAAAAATAAATTATAAATATTGATTCTATCAACCATGGAAAAGAATTTATCTACATGTTTCAAAACAGCTCTTTTACTGACCCTTTTGACTTATTTGAAAAACAAACTACGTTTTAGTTTTTAATTTCAAATGAGATAGTAGCCTCAATTACGTTGTTTATTTAAATTACGATTTACTTAGTATATAAATTCAATGCAAAGGAGATATCAAAAAATTTCTTAATAAAATATTTAATTAGAAAGTCTATCTAGTCTATCCTGCATACACACCTATTACTTATTCTAATAGCTACTTTCAAATAAATATTTATTAAGAAAATGAATAGACCTATTAAAATATTATTAGATTAATCAAGAGCAAAGTTAATTTCTTTAAACACAATAACAATAAAATACAAGTCAGATCGCGAATAAAGTAGGCTCCTATAACTCTATATAGGTTTTGAAATTACCAATTAAATTTCACAACAATCATTTTAAATTAAATTTTTATCATATTTTAGAATCTAGGATTACCTATTCCCCAAACACAGGATTTAAAAAAATTAGGAGAAACTTAATATCTAATAAGAGCAAAACCCAAAAATTATTAAAATAAAATCAATTTCATTTTGAAAAACTTATCTAGACACATTTCACTTAAAGGAGGGCACGAGAAAAGGTATGTCAGGAGACGTAAGAGAGAAGCATAACTTCTGGGTATGACTGAGTACATATGTATACAATAAACATAATTTGAAAGTTAGTATCAGAAGGTAAGAAATGAAATTAAGAATTAAGTGAAATAAAATAAAGAATCCGAATAGAAAAATTTTAAGTAAACATTTCAGCAACAGACTGCAACAACTGAAGATAAGGAAATATTTCATCAACGATGGTACATCAGAACATTAGACAGTGTCTCAATTTTTAGCTTAATCCCTTATATTTTTTCATGCTGATCACCATAATAATTTTCGTTTTATAAACTATTCTTTTTCACTATTGCATTTATGGGAAGTAGATAACTTTCTTTTTAAGTTTTTGCTACGTACGAATTTACATCTTCATATTAAGTATTAAAAATACCTATTTTCATGCACCTAAAGCTCAAGTTATTATAAAGATCAGATAGACATGACAAAATTGCAAGAGTTTCCTGTTTGACTAAGGAACCTTACATAACGTAACTTAAATCAACGGACCTGATTTTGACGAAAATTTTAAATTTACTTTACTTTGTGTTTTGAAACACATCAGTCCCGAGTTATATCAAGTTATATCAATTTTGCAATACTAAAATTTTTATCAAATACTTTTCTTTAAATATTGTCGTAATCATGTCTACAATTCTATGCTTTCATTTTAAAGGATTTTACTACATTAAAACTAATTTTTGATAATGATAGAAAATTTATGAGAAAAGGCCAGTAATAACTCTTTCCGTGGAATTTATGAAAGGTCTAAATTTTGGTATTCACGGGAAATATTTTGTTTACATTAACAAAAAAATTTTGCATTTAAAATATAAATTTTACGCAAGTAGCAAAATAAAATAATCTTGCACAATTCTCAGAAAAGTCACAGTAAATTTTACAGACATTAACAAAAGTTAGTAAACAGATTAAAAATGCTTCATCGGCTTGTTGAAACTTTCTAATCGATATTTGTCGAGGACCAATTGAATAAATTCCTTTTTATCCGAAAAATAGGCATTTGGTACAATCACATTATTCAAATTACTGACACATTTTAAATTAAAAGGCAAGAAAATAAAAGTCTGAAAGACTATGATATATGACTTTTAATTAAAAAGTGTTGATAATAGGAAGAGTCTGATTATATTGGATGCAAATTTTTTGGTTAGTTGTTTTATTAATTGTGTTATATATACATTGACTGTTTTGGCATTTGTGATATAATACCATAGATAAGAAGGAAACTTATCATGTCTGTGATATTCAATAGATTAAAATGATAATAGATCTAGCTTTAAAAACTATTCGGAATATCACAACTATATAGAATACACTTAGTTGATATCTTAAAGATTGTTGGAGTAAAAATAAAGCATAAGAGTAAATCAGAGGCAAGCAGAGTAAACTTATGTCATTGCGATTTTAAATTGTTATAACTTTTATCAGTTTTACCGCTTCATGTATACATTACCGCTAATGCGGAAAATTCAAATAATATTAATGTTATCTAGGTAATATTAGCATCAGATAAACTATATATAATAATAAGAGTCAGTTAAATTTTACCTAATTGCATTTTGTTGAAGTTGGCAATCGTACAAAGATATGAACGTATTATTTGCAAATTTCTCATTTTCTGAACGCAGAAAAAAATTATAAATTGAAGAAGTAGTTTAATTTTTCTAAATATTATTATATCGTGTTATTAGAAATAGGTTAAGCCGACGTTTTATTATTTTTTATAGAAAACAAAATACATCTGTAGATAAGTATATAATCTCATAATGATTTTTTTCACTTACTAAACGCGATGAGCCTTATATTGTTTAAAATTTTAAAAATGAAATAAATATCTAAAAAATGAAATAAATCCTATAAATAATATTAAATTATAAAGCTTTTTCTACATAGCGGGACTCATTGTTTCGCCTAATTACAATGAGAACTAAAATAATGTGGAAAACAGGAAGGTACATTGCAAAGTTTTATTAACCAATAAGAATGTATTACTAAAAAGTATCATAGATTTTACTATTTCAGCACCTCTCATCCGTGAGGGTTGACTTTAAGTAGTTAGAGACGGAAATCAAATAACGATTTCTCACTGCCATTGAATTTCAGTAATATTTTCTACATCAAGGTAGAGTGGGTATTAAGGCGATGAGATCTTTCAATGACCTTGAAGAATTCGACATTCAAACTCGGCCTCTTTCTCTTTCCGACACACTAGCGCCAACGTCAGGCGCCCGTAATAATACGAGTAACAAATAAATTATCCGCGTAAATAACTCGTTAGCCGCACGGATGATCATTTGTCACTTATGCTTTTTGAAATGATATTATGGTATTTAAATATTACTGGAAGGAGTAGTTACATCTTTAACGATAAACGCCCATTTTTGAAAACTTTATAATAAACTGTACAATTATGTAATATAATTATTTTAATATGAATAAATAGATCAAACCTGCATTTATAATTTAGGCAGATTACTTTTTGTTGTTTTTATTATTTTATTAAATAAATGAAATACTGAATTTCCTGGTATCTATAATTTCAAGTTTAACAGTTCAAGTATATATATATATATATATATATATATATATATATATATATATATATATATATATATATATATATATTTATATATATATATATATATATATATATATATATATACATATGTGTGTAGTATGTAAAGTAACGAAACTTCGGGACTTTAATCCGTAATTGTGCATCATGGGTAAATTACCATGCATCCATTTTTTTTTAAATCATTCCACTTGAAAATGCATTAACCTATATATTATATTTTGATAAACGCAAGAAATGTGGCAATTTTGCATGATTACTCTTAGCGATGGATAGTGAATTTCACTTGTCTTACTATCCCTTTCATTTGCAGTTTTACATAAAAAGTATAAAAAAGAAAAGGATTTCAAAATTAATTTCAAGGCCAACTTTGTTTATATTTCGAAAATAAAAATTATTGCCCTCAAATATTAAATTATAAATGATAATAAATGATATTAATATAAATTTTTAAAATAAACTTTTCGGAATAACTATTAATACTATTTTTTTCATCTGTCATTTAGATAAATTATTATTCGCTTCGTGTTAATAATACAATATTAATTGTAATTGCTTATTTCAAATTCAATCTTTATGGGCTATTTATTATTTAATATGGCAACACTCACACTTTTCTTTTTGTTGGGATATTTTTGAAAGTTCAGTTTTGACATAACAGTTTATTAATTTAATGTGCGTCGCTGGTTTCTGTTAAATGATTTGTTATTTATGAGTGAGTGGAATTACGAATATGTTGTTTTTTAGTGCTGGTGGAACATGATATTTGTATATTCCGAATGCCATTATAATAACTATAAAAATGTATTTCGAACGTTATCCAATAATAACCAAGTATAGTTATTATCAATGCAATACAGAAGAAAAAGCCCATCATTTCAGTGATATCAGGTGATACTTCTTCAACAATATCTATAAATATGGGACAAAATGTGTTAACTCTTTTTATAAAGGAGCAAAATTCGAATATCAGACGCACAGCGTAGATAATTTAAGTCAAAATTATTGTCGTCGGTTGCGAAGGTGCAGTGAGTACGTAGAAGACACTTAACATGGAAACCGAACTTAAAATTTAAGTAAGAGTTAGCAAATTTTAAAACAAAATAATTCGTATTTTAATTACTTTGTGTGTCCTAGTTTTTTAAAACGGAGAAGTGATATTTCATTTTGACACATGACAATTTGCAAAAGTTTGCAATAGGCGTGCCACGTTGCCAAACTGACATAAAAAAGTATAAACGTAATAGGGTGTTAATGTAAACATAATTATGATTTCACAGAAAATTTAGACTTTAAGACTTATTTTAAAAACTAGGCGACTAATTTAAAAAAATAACATATTGTCAGATTACACACCATTAATGGGACAAGTGTTTGAAGTGACGTAGTTTCCTTAATTTACATACTGTATATATATATATATATATATATATATATATATATACACACACACATATATATATGTGAGTGTGTGTATGTGTGTATATGTACGTATAAACATATGATTATTTAAACAATGAAGATTAGTAATCAATTAAGTCTACGAATTTATAGTATAATGAACTTTGTGGTAAAATGTTCTTACTATTTCTTACAGACGTCCTGTTAAATTATAAATTTAATTTTAAATTGACACATTAGTTACGATGAGATTTTCCATGTTGGAAAGGAGCCTGTGTTGTTTGTTTCCTAGCTAGCCTGTATTGTTTCTAACTATGTTTGTGCAGAAAATCACGTCTGTTCGATCACGATCTGTTGCTTCATTGCGACGTGAAAGGAGAACAAACTAACACCCTTTGCGATTTGCAATAGTTATTGGAATTGTTATGTAAATTAGGATGACATTTTTTAGGTTAAAAAGTAACCTGTGTCATTTCCTGATCCGTTAACTAGCTATATGCAGAAAATTACGTTGATATGTTACTCCATTACAACGTGAAAAAAGACAAAGAAACAAGTTTTTAATATTTGTTGGAATTTTCTTTCAGTTAAGATAATTTTCTGGATTAGGAAATAGTCTATGTCATTTTCCAGTCAACTGTCTCTGCGCAGAAAATCAAGTTAAGCCGTTTTCCATTGTAGCGTAAAAGAAGGACACACTAACACACTTATGAATTTTTAATATTTGTTCAGATTTTTGTATGAATTACCATGAGGTTTTCTGAGTTGAAAAGTAGCCTATAATATTTTCTGGCTCACTAACTATCTCTGTGCAGAAAGTCACGTTGACCTTGTATTCCATTATGACTTGAAAAAAAGCAGAAGTAAATACACTTTTGCATTCATGATACTACTTAGGATTATAATATTACTTAGCACGATAATTCTCGGGACGAAATGTGGCCTAGGACTTTTCCCAGTGGCGCCTACTACCACCTTGTAAAGTTTGTAAAAACGAACACAAGTTGGTATTAATAGAACAAACCCAACGTAAAAAAAGAAATAAGCAGATAAGCGCCTAAAAAATTAATAATACCAACCAAAAATTTCTAATCAAAAAAAGTTATGGATTGCAACCCAAATGGTTAATTAAAAAAAGACAAAACCAAAGCATTCAAAATTGAGTAAGCAAAATGGATTACGTAAAAAAATATAAATACAAAAACGAATTAATATAAAAAACCAAACCAAAATATCAAAAATTTGAATGAGGGAAAAGGTTCTGCATAAAACTTGAATAAGTAAAAAGCATCGCGTGAAGGTTATAATTAAAATATGAATTGGTAAATAAAAAAAAACCTCCAAAATGAAATCATCGTTGGCGCTAAACTGAACATATACGATATGAAAACACAGATCCAAACCTAAGATTAAAATTAATTTAATTACGTTGCTTTTTATTTTTATTGCGTTTTGAGCGGGTGGGGAATAGGCAACATAGATCGAACCAGCATCGCACCTCAGCGCACATTGTCGGTTTGCACGCGAGTAAAAGAGAAGCAATAGACATCTTCAAAACGCGTCTTTGTATTCGAGAGAATTGATGTATTTTATTTTTTTTTTACTGGAATTTCATTTATTTTCTTCAATATACAAATCAACCAAGGTTTTAAATAAGGCGTGAACAGTTAGTCTTTTCAATTCTATTCATAAAGTATTATTACTTTCCTAAAATCGACCTTCGTTCACCACACACATATTCACTTTTCTTTCGATCATAATATATAACATATTTCCCTTCAATTACTTTATGTAAAACAAAATACATTATGAGGGCACCTTCGGGGGCGCGTGTCTAATCTCTTCGTACTAAACTTCGCATATATTTTATAGCCGTACTGTTAACTAATAACATAGTCCCTCTCTACCACAAATCACATAAGAAAATAAAGATATCAAAGTATAATACATTGTTCCGATTTAACTAGGTGGAGTATAAAATGTATAAGGATATAATTATACTTTTTCTTTTATACAAAAATATCTCTAAATTTTTATTAACAAGTTAATGAAACTATCTGATGTAGTATTCTACCTACTTTATCTAAATTTTTAACCACGACCTGGGTCTATTTTTATATACATAGAGAAAAGTCACCAATTATGGAATACCATTTTGTTTTAGGGATATAAAACAAAAACTTATTAGAAATTAAAACAGTTTAATGTTATAACAAATTAGTCATAGTTATAAGCAGTAATTAACAGCCTTCTATGAAGCATCTCAATTAACAAAATAAAATTGAACTCTAAAACAAAATCACAAATTAGTAACCAAATATGGAATAGGTACCCATATATGGAATATATGCAAAAACCAACATACTAATGACAAAAATAGACATAAACATCAATGGATTATTATTATAGGAAAATTATAAAAAATTAAAGAAGTAGCTTCATTTACTTGCAGAAGTCACAGATCCATGTATCAAACTCTGGACCAGCACAATCACAATGAGCCCAGAGCCCACACATTATGCATTTAATCCAGTTTTCTCCACTGGTATCCGTGGGAAAAAGTCTTTGGTAAAACATACATTCAGCATCAGCAGAGTCAGGAGATTCTTGGCCCAATAACTCATCAGGCTCACTGTCATCAAACTGGATAACGTCCTGTTTCTCAGGATCTTCTTGTTCAGAATCAGTCTTATTTTTCTTTGTTCGTGTGTTTCTCTTCACAGTTTTCTTTTTATTCTTCGTCTTTGTTAATTTATTTTCTTTTTCTTGTTTCTTCAAATGTTGATTTACTAAATAATTCTTGTAAGGTGAAGATGTTATCACAGCTGCTACGGCAGGTTTTCTTTCTCTGTTAGACACTTTTCGTCGTTTCTCTGGCACTGGACTTATAGTATACGGAGACACCAGACCTAGAGTGCTCCGATTAAGAAGTCGAAGGTAAAGGTTTAGATTGTAAATTAGTACTGGTTTCTGGTACAGGTCTTTCTATCAGGGGTTGACCAGGTTCAGATCTTGATTCCTGCATAGTAATGTTGGTTGTATAACCGTCTCTTACAGCATTATGTTGCGCAGCTATAAAGTCTACTTCACTGAATACATTTTTATTTAAAGGCCATAATCCAGTGACCTTAAAACCGTTAGCTGCAATCTCGCCTGTTTGTACTTTCAAATAGGATTTTTCAAATAGCTCCACGATATCATACGGACTTAGGGGTCTATTATTGTTTCTTATCCACATACGTATTTCCTCACTATAGTATGTTTTTAACGGCCCCATAAAAGTTTTGTCTAAAGGCTGCAGTTTATGAGTTGTATGTGGAGGTAAAGAAACAATGTCCACGTTATTTTCCCTAGCGATGTCTATTATATCAATATTACGAGTATGACTATAGTGTCCATCTAGAATCAGCAAAACCTTCGATTCAGGAGTCGGGTTGGTGTGTTGAATGAAGTGCTTGAACCAGTCTGTGAAAATGTTCATTTGAATCCAACCTGAAGGATGTGCAACTCCGACTGATCCTGGCGGACATCCTCTCATTAGTTGAGCACTCATATTTTTTCTGGGGAAAATAATAAACGGTGGAACAAAATGACCTGAAATATTCATGCAAACAACTATTGTCACAAGGGATCCTCTTTCTGCTGAAGTAAGTGCAGCTATCTGGCGTTTCCCTTTATGACCGATGATTTGTGGTATTTTACTTTGTACTATTGTAAGGCCAGATTCATCCACATTATATATACGATTCGGTGGATAATTATTTTTAGTGTCAATATCTTCAAGAAGGTTGAAAAAAACATCCACTTTTTCTTTATCAAATCCAAATGCTCTGGCAAAAGATGTACCAGTTAGCCTTCTTATCGAAAGTTTTTTTTTACGATTTAAAAATAACTTCAACCACTTTTTTCCCGCCATGCCTGATTGAGTAAAGGGATTCTCCAAATTGTTTCTCCTTGCTAGCATATACGCCATACGGCGAAGATCAGTTCTTGTCAAACCGTGAAATTTGCTCTCCATCATCAATATGTATTCTACCAGCTGACCTTCAAGTTGGGAGCCCAATACTGTATGTCGTCCTAATATTGTGACTGCTGCATCTTGTGGAGACTGTTCATTTTTGTGGCACAAACGGAATAAAGTTGTCCTAGGCATTTGAAAATGCTGTGCCGGTTTCAAATATCCCATTTTCTTTTCCCGGACGAATTTTATAGCTTCCGCCATTTTTTCTTCATCCCAGGTTTTTCGTTTCGTGGTCGAATGTGGAGCCGACATTCTAGAAACAAATATAACACATAATTTTTCAAAGAAATAATAACAAGTACCTAACATGTGAAAAAAAGCGCCCAATTATGGAATATTCCATAATTAGGCACCAACAACTGTCCATATTCGGATTTTTATTCTAGTTCAAACTAGTATTAATATTTTTTTAAGACACGATATTTTAAATACAGAAGGTCACAAAATAGTAATATAAACGTAATATCGATATACTCAATAGAATAACAAGCCTGTATACATGCATAATAACTGATAATACTCGTTTAATACATACCTTCAAAAATTTCTGCGCGACGATAAAACAAAACACGCCTGTCACACGCGTATCGTTGGGGCAACTGGCATAAACGCATGAGTGCGATAGTAGAGAGAGCAGTGAAATAGAAATTGGTCGTAAATTGCGTTTCAAATTTAAATTTTCGGAGAAATCAAGGTATTCCATATTAGGATACTATTCCATATTTGGTTACTTTCCTCTATACATATATATATATATATATATATATATATATATACGTATATGTATATGTATATGTATGTGTATGTGTATGTGTATGTGTATGTGTATGTGTATGTGTATGTGTATGTGTATGTGTATGTGTATGTGTATGTGTATGTGTATGTGTATGTGTATGTGTATGTGTATGTGTATGTGTATGTGTATGTGTATGTGTATGTGTATGTGTATGTGTATGTGTATGTGTATGTGTATGTGTATGTGTATGTGTATGTGTATGTGTATGTGTATGTGTATGTGTATGTGTATGTGTATGTGTATGTGTATGTGTATGTGTATGTGTATGTGTATGTGTATGTGTATGTGTATGTGTATGTGTATGTGTATGTGTATGTGTATGTGGATGTGTATGTGTATGTGTATGTGTATGTGTATGTGTATGTGTATGTGTATGTGTATGTGTATGTGTATGTGTATGTGTATGTGTATGTGTATGTGTATGTGTATATGAATATGTATATGTATATGTATATGTATATGTATATGTATATGTATATGTATATGTATATGTATATGTATATGTATATGTATATGTATATGTATATGTATATGTATATGTATATGTATATGTATGTGTATGTGTATGTGCATGTGCATGTGCATATGCATATGGATATGCATATGTACATGTATATATTTATATATATATATATATATATATATATACATATATATATATATATATATATATATATATATATATATATATATATACATATAATATATACATGTAATATAAAGGTCGGGTGACCGGTTTTTAACTATCCATAACAGGGATTTCGTTTTAGAGTTAACATGGAACGCTATTTTTGAAGTTATGTATAGTGTGGTTCTATAGTTTAGTTTTATTTGATTTTATAAAACATTAAAAACGTTTTGATTACAGTATAACTATTTTACAGATGAAAGAAAATATTTTAATGCGAAGTTTTGTGCATGCCAGTGGTCAATTTCCGAAACTTTTGAATTGGTAAAACTTTTAATCTTACAATAGCGCTTAGACTTCACAAAGTAAAAAGTATCATGTTCAGTCTTGTATATTAATCATTTATAAGAGATATAGAATTCGTAGGGATAATTAAAGTATTAAACTTATCTCATCATCATTAGAATCAATGGCAAAATTCAACTAAGGAAAACTGTAAGCGAGACTAAGAATTCGTTTATTAAATATGTTCCAAACAATTAAGAATACAGCTTCATTATTTGTTTAGCTTTAAATTTAGTGCAAAATATTATAATAAGTCACTCATTAAATATGCCATACTAAATTAGTTACCTGCATTTACCAAGGTATTGATTCCATTTTAAGAAAGCCATGTATCGTTTATTATTTCTCCTATGTAACCACTAAGTTTTCACACCATATTTTTTATTTTGCTTTGCGATTTATAGATTAATTGTTTATATACCTAAAAACAAGAACTAGCCCATTGGTTATCACAAATTTTGGTTAGAAGTGTACATTCTCAAAAAAATTTTAAGCTTCCCTCTTTGAAGTATTATTAGGTTATAGGTTAAATTATAAAATTTAATTATTGCTTCGCTAATCGCATTTGAAGTAAAAAAACCTGCCAAGTATACGTTAGACTCGTGTTACGAGGGTTTCATATGTAAATAAACCCTTATACACATTTTATGTATCTACATAGTATTTATATTAAACTATTCACTATCATTAATTTTGTATAATGTAAATATATTGCCTAGCATATATTTCGTAGATACAATAAACATATATTTTAAAACGTGAAGTTACTTTGCAGTTTATTTAGTTTAATTATATGGAGTTTCTATGAACGTTTATAGACCATGTAATTAGTTGGTAGAATATTACATGTCATTAGCTAGTTGAATATTACTCGTAAACTAGTATAGGCTACTTAGCATTGACAATTTTTCTTTTTGTATTGTTGCATATGCTACTGGTATGAATTTGCTGATATTCTAAAATATATATTTAGCTAGTGTAGTATTGGACCAAAGGGCTCAAACAAAAATAACCAATTTGTTGCTTAGTATTTCGTACACACCTGCATCCAAAAACTGTTCATAACAAACCTGTTCTACATCAACCCCTGTTATAAATAGACTTCACAATTTATTTAGTATCTTTATTTTAATAAATTGATTTTCTGCCATTTCAAGTATTTAACTGGTGTGGCATTATTAACCGCTCAAATTTATTATATTTTTGGAACTAAATATAAATATGATCAGGTTGTTATTTGTATCTAAAAGTAACATTGCCCACATTCCCTATTTATAAATGAAATGATTTTAAAGCCCTTTATCTTATCCGCTTGGTTAAATCTTTTGTCTCCTTTTTCCATGAATAGTCACGCATTTGTCTTTTTTAAACACAAAAAAAAATGAATAAATTATATTTCGTTTAGATACTTATATCATTTTACTTGCATTCACGTTACTAAATTAATAGTTTTAAAAGTATTTCTAAATTAATTTTTCATCAATAAATATTAAGTTGGAATACAATGCTTCATGACAATCTCTTTATGGAATAGATAAATATATAAGATAATATCATTACACACTCTGATCGAAAGAAACGTTTGTGATACCATTTTCACTTATTCAAATTGTTTTTAATGCGATTTAACTAAACATTTTTTATATATTTTAAATTTTTTTTTTCTTTTTCTACTAGGTTTTTTGCTCGTACTATCTTATTTATTTTAAATCTGTTGCTACTACCCTACTATTCTTCTTTGTATATTACATTAAATACATGAAGCTTGTGAAAAGTTTATTGTCGAGGAAGAGACACAAGGATATTAAAAGGAACGTGTATCAAATAGCTGATAAAATAAGTTGGCCTCTTATAGACGTTATAAAGAATAAAGCAACATTAAATAAAGCTACAATAGTAGTGTCTATAGAAAAGAGTCTTGAAAATAAAAAAAAAGAAATGAAAAGTATCTTAGTGTAGGACATCAGGGGTAGAATCACGGATTCAGAGTATATACCAGTATTTTAGTTCTACCCTACATATAGTACCTTTCATCGTAATGTTGACGCTATAATCCATAAATATCTTTTTAAGGCTTAAATTTCCTGAACACATCAAACTAGAGTTACAAAGGAAAATAATTTACTGTAACTATTAATAAATTCTCTAAAAAAATTAATTCGTTCTCTTTTGGTTAGACGAGTACAATCAAGTTAAACGGTAAATTTATATATTCGTTTGTCTTCGAAAATTGTCTCACATGAAATCTTTTAGTTAGGTAGGATACAATTAAAATAAATACTTTAATTTTACCGTGTCCTTCTTTGAAAAATATTTCATGTCCAAATATAAAATACAAGAATTGTATCGAACGCCAGTGGAAATAAGTTATCAACAGTTGCATATTTTTTTCAGTTAGTACAAACTAGCTCGACAAATTTTATTATTTCTTAAATAGTTTTAATCATTATATTCTTCTTCTGACGAACCGTCTACAACATAGTCCTGCAAGCTGAAACAACTTCAAGTAGTTGCTTTATTTGCACATATATTTACAGAAGACGATTGATCTTTCTTTTTTAGAGAACCTATCCCTACATTATCTGTCTCTTTTTTAGAGAACCTATCCAAGGTCGGTGAGGTTGAAGAGGTTCCTGTCAATAACATTACCACTTTCATCGCGTAATTGACGGAGTGCAAATAAAAAAAAAAAACATAAATTCATCAGTGTCATGTCTTTTGGTAAATTTTTGTTCGTAGATGCTCTGACCATACCTCCGGAAACACAACCTCACTTGTTAATTAAAGAAAGTAATGAGCCACCAATAGCACCAGGAGAAGAAGCAGTGACGTCATATTGTCCAGACATTAAAAACTGACCATTTCTTTCAAAAACAGCAAGAAATTTAATGTTAGTATGCGTCTGATTGTTATGACCATATTTTCATCTGGTAACGAAAAGCTATCTAAGTTTTTAAAATGAGTGAAACATCTAATGCTCAACAAGAAAACTCCATTTTCATATATGTATGTAGGTGTGACTCTCAGATTTCAAGTTTACTTAAGACACCAGAACCTCAACTTTATCAAGGTTTTTGCCACTTCAATGCACTATATTCCCATTGACTTTATCTCTGAGGACTCTTGATTAATTTTTTGGATAAGTTTGGCCATACTCCGCTTGCTTAGGAGTCGAGAAAATATTTCACAGATAATTATAAGTTTCACAGACCTTCATAACTCAACCAGATCGTCAACACGTCGATGTTTGTTTTTGGCACTGGTGTTAGTCTTCCAGAATCAAGTGTTGGGTATAATGAAGTAGAAACCACCGCCAGATTGCAAAATATAATAAATTTAATTTGTTTATCCCGAATCACTTGCTAAAAAGGTTTATATTCACATAAACATTAGTCTTTAGTTATACGAGGTGTAAGTGTAGGCATATAAAATCATTGCTGGGAATTTCAACTATTTTTAATCGAATTAAGTTATGCTAATGTTATTGAGAGCAAAACGTCTATTTAATCTGTATCCTAAACGATTTGTTTAATATAAAATGAGCGATCTGGAATAAATTCAGCCAAAATATTTATCAAAATAAGACAGAACGTGAGTTGGACACCAATACGAAATGACAGAGTTATAATTTAATACTGAATCAGTCAATCACTGGTATATAAATACATATATACACACACATACACACACTCACACACACATACATATATGTGTATATATATATATATATATATATATATATATATATATATACATATATAAATATATAAAATGTTCTGAATTTAAAAAAAAACTGTTTTTAGCGATTCCTCTTACGTAGCTAGATTAAGTGAAATATTTATATTTAATAAAAATATTTATTAAACAGTAAGCCTAAGCAACAGTTATTTATTTATTTAAAAAAATATTAATTTACGCATCACTCAGGATATTTCCGTCCAAGGGTCCCCTTTTTACGATTCAGATACATATTTCTATCTTCTTGCACACAATGTAACAAAAATTGCTTTTGAAATTGCTTCAAACCATGAAAGTCTCGCAAAAGTTTTAGAACTCTTTCAGCTGTATCATTAACTGCTCATAAAGAAAGAACCTTTTTTGTCTGCGTAAAGCCAGCGGCTTCTTTCCACGTCGATACATTTTTCTGGAGGAAATTTTCATCAATTTTAAATCGAGAAAACCAATTAGTACACGGACACGAATTCATTCAATGATTTTCCTGCAACAATAAGATTAGATTATGTTATTATCAGTTTAGAATCGATCCCGTAAAAACACACTTAAATAATCAATTGCTAATACACACTTAAATATTTTCTAAGCTTAAATATCGCGACAAGTGTATCAACATTTCATGAATGGGTAAACTTTAAAAAAAACAATATAAAGATTAGGATTTTAAGCAATTGGATGTATTATTGCAAATGTTTCCTTATACATTAAATATGATAATTAATACAATGTATTGGGATAACTGAGGATACGGATTTCTGAACTAGGTGGGGTTGTATTTACGATTTATATCGATTTGAAATGCTGATGCGTCAGGAAACGTTATTTGACCGAGGGGTCTGGGAATTGAGCTTTATTTTAGAAGGATGAAACGTTTAGAACCGAATTGTGACATCGTGTTAATACGATATGCTTGAAAATGGCTATTCCATCAGTCAAACTTATTGCTGTATAAGCATTAGGTCTGGCTGTGGAAAAGTTCCCACGTTGAGGACTGTAGTCACGCCCTTGTGTGAGATATGTACTAGATAACATAATTCTAGGTGATGGAATTGGAGAATTGACTGAATAGATGTCATAAATATATTCAGGATCTACGTTTGAAGAAAACTTAACTAGGTATCTACGGAATAAGTTACATTTATAAATCTCATTACAAGTGTAGAACATAATACTTTACATATAGTTACGTTAGTGCACGATTGTAAATGATCCTAATCTGAATTATGAAGTTTGTTTAGGATTGAGTTAACATTATGAGCAATTCAATTGAATATTGTGGCGTTATCCTTAAGAGAACCTTGAAATGAATATTTTGCAATTATACAACAGGAGTTTGAAACTTCATGCCCTTTATTTTTAGAATGTTACATCTATTTTGATAATGTTAAAATTTGGGTTAACAATATTTATATTGATTTCAATATTAAATGGGGAAAACAGTGGTTTGCTTATATTAAGTAACATATTCTGGAGTTATATTAAGAAGTAAACCGGTTTTCATTTTCTCAGTTTCATCAGGCAGTCTACTAATATTTTTGATTATTTGGAAACAAATAAAAATTATTTTCCTCTTTTCTGCTTGTTGCCAAATTTCTCTATTTCCGTAAAAGAATGTAATCTCACATTGCTTCAATATAAAAATAATTACTCTGGAAATCAGTTCAGTTTTACAAATTTGATTACAGACTTAGAATAAATATTCCTTTTTTTACACAAGTAAAACTTATTTTCAAAACTTTTACAATTTCTTCAGTTATTTAGATTACACAACCAACCCTTATTTTTAGTACCATTAATAAATTTATTTGAAAGAAATATAATTATGCAGAATTTGGTATTTCTTACATTATGAGATATTGAATATATTTGGCGTTAATTTTGTAGAAATTCAAACAAATAAATGAAACTACATGATGTAGTATTATTTCTACTTTCTTTAATTTCTTTACCACGACCTAGGTTTCGTTGTATTACAACATCTTCAGGTGGGATATTAGCAAAGATTAACTCTTAGGAACAACCAACAGCATTCATATGTTTCAAACAGAATAGCGGAAGCCTGGTTTGTGCGGATTTTTTCATTCTTTATGTTAGTGAGTTTATTGCAGGGGCGCAGTGTAGGTTTTATTATATTACCGAGAGTTATAAAATATACCAGTATTATAGTGAGGGTAATAAATTCAATTGTTTGTTATTATGTGAGGTTATACAATGAAAACTTTACGGTGTATGTAATAAAATTAAATGGAAGTTATTATCGGTAATATATTTATACAAAAGCAAAGGTATTTGAAAGTAAGGACAAGGTAATATACTAATTCTACATATCTCCGGTTTTGTGTATTCATATATTTATTTATTAATTTCACTATAATACTGGTATATTGTATAACTCTCGGTAATATAATAAAACCTACACTGCGCCCCTGCAATAAACTCACTAACATAAACAATGGAAAAAATCCGCACAAACCAGGCTTCCGCTATTGTGTTTGAAACATACGAATGCTGTTGATTGTTCCTAAGAGTTAATCTTTGCTAATATCCCACCTGAAGATGTTGTAATACAACGAAACCTAGGTCGTGGTAAAGAAATTAAAGAAAGTAGAGATAATACTACATCACGTAGTTTCATTTAAATGTGAATTATGAGATATTGTTAAAGGCAAATTTTGGTACAGATTCAATTCTTGAGTACTTATGGTATTTTTAAATAAACACTATTTTGTCATCAGAACAATATCTTAGTTAATAAAAAAAAAATCGAAACATAAATGTTCTCTTAAGCTTAAGTTAGAGGTAATATCTTAAAAGTGATCATCCATACTATTACTAGTTATTAAAACAATTGTATCCGTGAGATTATGGATATATATATATATATATATATATATATATATATATATATATATATATATATGTATATATATATATATGTATATCAGCGTAACTGAATCAATCATGTTATCTATCTTAAATGACAATGTCAATAGATTATTTTATTATTTTAATTATTACTAATTAATTATTTTGAAAAAGTAGTTAATTTTTTTTAAACCTAAGGTAAAACTTTCAATAGCGCTATCCAATTTTTGCTCGGAAATGAGATCTAACGGAGTATCCTGGTCATCATTATGGTGGACATAAACCGAGATAACGAGAGACGACGCCGGATGCGAAATTTATTTTTTTCTCTGTAAATAATTTTATGTTTATCTTTGTAATTAAATAGTTATTTTAAAACGCAACGGTCACGGATTAATTCGAACGTCCGGCCACAGTCATGCAATCGGAAATTCTTCCAGCTGAAAATGATGGCCAGTAATTTTACTTCATTCACACTCAGGTTGCATTTGTACTTATGTAGTGTCCATGAGGTATATGCATTAAGTCAGTCATTTCCAATTTATCGTTATGAAAGAATGATGCTTTTAGCGCATATTGCAAGAGATATTGCAAGTTAAGATAATGGTTTGGACACATTTTGATAAGCGAGTAAAGGAGCGGAAATTAATTTGGTTTTTAGTGCTTCGAAGGCAAGTTGACGTTAATTTGTCCATAGAAGTGGTTCATACGTTTGAGAAGGATAATGCGTGGTTTTAATAATTTAAAAGTCAGAAATGAATCAATGGTAATAATACTAGCGTGACCCGTGCGAAGTCTTCGCATTATTTATTCCATTATGAAGCTCAGATGACAGATCAAACAAATATTTTACTAAAATTGACATATAGAGGCGCAAGTATCAAAAGCATTGAGCTAAAGCGCCACTTTATTTATACGTGAGTGGATTTGAAATTAAACAAAAATTTTACCGACCGTCAATCATATTGACGTTGAGCCGTTAGATGGCAGCATTGCTGTTTTGTGTATATAATTTTAATAATTATATACACAAAACAGCAATGCTGCCATCTAACAATAATAATTTTAATAGCAATAATACATTTTTTAGTTGTGGATGCCGGTAGAGCAAGCAATTATCTATAAAATGATATATAATTTATGTGGATTAGTTGTGAGGTTTTTTCTAAAAAGGGAGTGTAACATCTTAACCTTAGCGTATTAATATATATGATGATGATGATGATGATGTTAGACTGAGCAAAGATTTATTGTTCATTTATTTATCAAGGAATTGATGACTTATTTAATTTTATGAGAGATTTGTTTTTAAGTGGCTGAAGCGACGAAGGAAGCCAACTTACGTTGAGTCCTTATATTAAAATTCGAGCTTATCGGGCTGGTATTTTATATTAAAGTTCGTCCTTTCAAAGCAACAGATAAATTTTCTGTGTGTGATTTTAAACAAAAAAAATATAATAATATTTTGTAAATACACAAAATAGCAAATATTTCAAAGACCGGAGAGAGACGATTTCATCTAGGACAGGAAGGACATAAGGAGGGTACATTTTTTTAGTCCAAATGACGTGTGATTAAATTAAGAATGTCTGCAGAATGCTGAAAGTAATTTTTGGAGCGTCCTATTAACCATGGATACATAATAAAAATATGTATTAAGATCCAAAGTCGCGAAATATTTATTTTTGCCTAATTGGTCTAATATTTCAGAAATTTTGGGGTATGGGGTAAGAGTGGCCGATGGTTATATCACTTAATTTTTTATAGTAGATAACCCATTTTTTAATTTTTGGTGTCAATTTTTTTGTATCTAACCAAATAGGCGATGACGTAAAATATTGAATATATCCTTATCCAGCATTTTATTTATCTTTTCAATAACTTTATGTTTATGAAATTTGGAAAATCTGAAACATTTTATATGGATAAGTACATTTGGTTTTGCTAAGTGGATTTAAAAAGAAGTAGAATGTATTGGAATATCAAGAACATAGGTTGTTTAAAAATTTTATTTCATCGTTACTGAGGTGTGAAATTCGGAATAGGCTTAAAATTTTTACATTAGTAGGTTGTAGTGAATTGACTGAGCGGTTTGGGGAAAAAAGTATTGTATGAAAAAGTTTTAGTTTTCAGAGAAGTGAGGTGCAGTTTCAGGTTAAAATACGCTGAAACGGGTTTAGCGGAAGTGTTCACGACAGACAAGTCTATTTGATTATTATCCTTCACTAAAAATATTGGTATAAGGATAAATTCGAAAATGTGTTGATCGAGTAAATCACTTTTTTTGATTTTCGAGTGTGACACCAAACATTCGATTATTGTTGCGTGGAGAAATGGTGTAAAATCTATGTGAAATGTAATTTAATATAATGTATTTGATTATATTCAGAATATTTATATTATAATCTGTAATGAATTCTTCGTCGGTTAAAATCATTACTTATAGTATCATCATATTGCAAATTGATCTTATTGACAATATGGAATTTTTATTACATTGACGTTCAATCATCCGAAAATAATTATAAATCGAATGAACCTAGTATAGAGGTAGATCCGTAATAAGTATGCATGCCCTTTAATTTAATTAGCATAGACTACAAATGATAAAGATGATTAAAATGATTGTTTTTATTAGAATACAAGTTTTCAATGCGTTTTCTGACTAATGAGTATTTTATATTAGTAAATCATTGTTTTGTGTTAATTTAAGTATTTTCTTTAACAATGAAGTATGAGTAGACGATGTAATGAGAATGGTTGGCGTGGTAATTGATTAATAGCTTTAACACATTCAATAAATTTGTGAAACTTTGAAACTGATGTTGTTCATTCCGGTAGATAATAAGTTTTTTGATTGGCGGTGACTTTAGGGCCGTACCCTGTTCGTAAGTCTTATTTAATTTGTCATTGGCTTGAGGCTGATCATTCGTGTAGACTTTGTATTTTATGTTAGGTTGGACGTGAATTTGGGCTGATTACTCTATCTGTTGGCCTTATTTCAATGATTGAATATAGATTTGAAAAAAGATAATCATTCAAGATATCTTGACAAGAACTTTATTCGTTTAGACTATCAACTGTGTTGATTCTTTCGTTAGAATCGTAATTAGTATTAATTTGCATAAAATATATTCGAGGTACCGAACATCTTTAATTAACACTATACATTGGTTTTCAACTGCCGCGGATTAAAGTGATTATTTGAGCTAGTTTTGAACTTATGATTTATGTAATTGGACCGGTAGATCTTTTAATCTGATTTCTGGCAAGATCGGCATGCAAGCGTATTCCTAGAAGAATATTGGGAATAAAAATTATTGATAGGCATCGATAAGTTATTTTTAGAGTTTGAATTAGTTGAATTTAAAATTTCATCAAATTTATTTTTTATTTTCTGAGACGATCAAGTTGTTTACATCACAAAAATAAATGAATTTATTTAAGTAAACCCGATTGTTAAACTTCTCTTTAGAAAATGCAATTACTTCTTTGTTGCATAATTATCCAAGCACGAATTTAAACACCATTTCATCTTAAGGATTGATAAACGCGGTAAATATAGCAACACATGCTAGATTTGCTGCGTTTGAACAATTTGACAAAAACGAATTTAAATTTTCATGTAGTATTTGTCAAATTGTATTATTGTTTAGTGGAAAAAGTTCAATTGTATGATTGTGCGTCGGTGGTACCCCTAATATTTTTTCTTTGCTCAAATTTATATTATTATACATTTATTTTTCGAAAGGAAAGTGATAGGAGTGCATAAATCACGGGGATATAATAAGTAACTACAAAAATGATTTTATACTCTTATATGCAGAATAAAATCGAAATTAAAAATAAAATGTTAATATAAATTATCACACAGCAAAGCACGTATATTAACTTACAGTTATTTTAATAGTTGGAATGGTTCCCGAGAAGGAATGCGCTGTTGACATCAATTGCTTCGTGTTACTTAGTAAACAGTTGGAATGAAAATCGTGATTTTGGTCGAAAATGCATTGGTCGATGAACGTTGTGTAAGATGACGAGAAATAATATGATTTTTGTTTAGTTTATTAAGGCGTGCGGTATGACATGACTTGGTTTTCTCGTAATATTTTTCACTAATTACTAATGGAAAAGGAGGAAATTTTGTAAGACGTACCTAGAATTTTTTTTCAAGATGCTTTAAGATGCCATCAAAATCTTATTATGGATGGACAAGAACAAATTGGGAAAAAAACAATATAATTATAATATTTTATTTAATCGGTGTTTATTTTTAGAAACACTTTTTATGTGATAATAAAATACTTTTAGATTGTTAATACCGGAATGACGACTGAAGTGAACTCACGATACAGTATTCTGAGCTACGCGGGGTTGGTGTCTAGGGTTTATAAAGATTAAAAGTATTGATGCATAAAGTAATTTTATTTTGGTGAAGCGCCGGGTAAAAAAGCTTTATCTTAAGAAGGTGAGTTGCAGGGAATAGGACTGTGGCATTATGTTAATATAATATGCATGGAAGCAAAGTTGCATTAGCATTAGGAACGGAAAGTAAAGAGAGAAATAATATACAACCACAAAATATCACATATATTATAAATGTGGCATTATTTTTAATTATACGTGTTTACGATAAGCAAAAATATGATTTCATAAAATATTACTTATAATAAGTTTAATATCATACACGACAAAAGAGAATTTGTAGATTCTAATTGCCGACATTAATTAGTATTGAGACAATTCCAGACTCAAAACCTTAGAATTGTTTTATTCAGTGTGCTGTAATATAGTATATATATAATAAACTAATGTCTTGGAAATATTAAAATATTTTTAATTTTTACCTTTTTTTGTTTACTTTAGACTTACTTTGAAAAGTGAATTAATTCTACCATTGGTTGATATTGGTTCCGGAATGCTATTTTGGAACAATACGTTTTGTCATATAAACTATTATTTTCTATTTATACATTAGAAACGTTTTATTATACGAGCTGTTAATTATAAAAGTCCAAAGTCCTTGGTGTAGGCACAACACACTCACAAATAAAGATGTGATCTCGCGAGCGCACGCGCGCGGTTAAATAGGAAGACATGCGTAAGCGCACTTACATTTACACATACGCTCTCACACTCATGCACGCATGCACGCACACCTGCGCACGCACATAAACAGGTATTCACAACGCACACGCATCTTTACACATAATTTTGATAGTATTAATATTAAGCAAAGATTATTATTTTAAAAAGGCAAGTGAAAAAATGCCATACCGAATAGAAATGTGTAGATATATAAAATAGATCGTACCTCTGTATATAACAAAAGACTCCAAAGAAAATTCTAATTATTATGTGACGTTATACAATGCAAACTTTAGGGTGTATGTAATAAAATTAAATGGAAGTTATTGTCGGTAATATATTGCAAAGGCAAGGGTATTTCAAAGTAAGGCCAAGGTAATATACTAATTCTACATATCTTATTATCGGTAATATATTTATACAAAAGCAAGGGTATTTGAAAGTAAGGACAAGGTAATACACTACAACTCAAAGTTTGCATTGTATAACGTCACATAATAATAACAATTGAATTTATTACCCCAACTAGAATACTGGTATACTGTATAACTCTCTGTAATATAATAAAACCTAGTCTGCGCCCCTGCAATAAACTCACTAACATAAACAATGGAAAAATCCGCACAAAGTAGTCTTCCGCTATTGTGTTTGAAACATATAAATGCTGTTGGTTGTTCCTAAGAGTTAATCTTTGCTAATATCCCACCTGAAGATGTTGTAATACAACGAAACCTAGGTCGTGGTAAAGAAATTAAAGATAGTAGAAATAATACTACATCACGTAGTTTCATTTAATTGTGAATAATGAATTTCTACAAAATTAACGCCAAATATATTCAATATTTAATGTTATAAAATGGAAAAAATTATAGACACTATTTTATTTATTTTATAAGATTTAACTTTAGTAAAAAATAGAAATTCATTTACAAAACTTTACAATAATAGAGTATGTAACGAAGCTCATGAAAGATAATCTGAATAACGGGATTATTTTTAATGCAATTATACATAAATTTTGATGACTGTAAGTGACTACTGAATTTTATTATTACTATTGTTGTTGGTAAAATACTGTAGAAGTGTAAACAAAAGTAATGAACACACAGTTATGACCAGTATTTCAATAATGGTCACCAAAGAAATGACTAAACAAATAGAGTAGCCGTGAATATTTGAAATTTAATATACCTTTCTGATGTATACCTAAAAATCGTTAATAACTTATCTTGTATTCTTGTGATAAGTGCTTAATGCCAAAATGAAGAAAAAATTAATTAAAAGCAAAACCTTTAAAAAATGTTACTCAAATAAAATGAGAAAATATTTAAATTTATATTTAATAATAACATAATCGCGAACACAATTTTTTAATTACGTTTTTTTAATGCATATTCTTTCATTTAGTATCCAAAAAAACAGTCAAATATTGATTGTTGCTAAACTGCAGATATACTGGGCCAACTATAGTGGGTCAGCCACTAGCACTTGAAAAATTATAAAAATGGTCTTTTGCACCTGTAATATATAAAGTGGCCCAGCTTGTGAATACAGAATTGTGTGAATTATATTATCTCTCGCTTACAATGCAAAGGAGTAAGTTGTCAAATGCATGGCTAACAATATCTACAGATGAAGACGTTGAATAAATAGTACTCATGATTAATTTTGACTTTATATAGAAAAATATATGTTTTTAAATCTTTTTTCTTGTAACCGTTTAAAAAATGTCTCACGCAAAGCAAATAAATCGGGTGTGAAATTTTTTTTAAAAATAATTTTAATTATAAAATAATATTTGCGACCAGAAATTTTTTCACGAGTGCTGCTTTGTATACCCTTTCACTTAACAATCAAACAGCAGTCAAATGTACGAGATCGTTGAGCGAGAGCGTTGAATTGCAAATGTACGAGATCGTTGAGCGAGAGCGTTGAATTGCAAATGTACGAGATCGTTAGCCGAAATTGATTTAAACATTGTCTTTTGTGCCTTTAAAATGGCATGTGGCCCAGCTTGTGAAAATATATACAATACAATTGATTGGATTATAATTTATCGAATTTAGATGCTTCATAGTACTTGGAAGCAATTAGTTCGTTAATACTAACGCCTACAAAAGAAAATTAAAAGGTCTAACATATTGTGATTGAAATTTTAATATTTAGGTATACACCTTGTAAGAGCCTTTGTGCGAAAACGAATCTCCTGGTTGTATGTAAATCATTGGCGAAAACCATAATTTATTATCTTAAAAGGTTTAGAAATTATAGCACGATAAGAATTTCAAGAAAAATTGTCAGCATCCTTACATATTTCATTACATACACCTTAACGAAAGGCAACGTTGTTATTATTAAGTAAATAAAGAGAGAGAAAGAATTATATTAATTTAGTCAATTGCAAAATCTCTATGTCTTCGTCGTGTTGTGTCAGTCGGTTTTTAACGTATTGAATTATTATGAGAAAAATGGTGATAGTGAAATAGAGATGCCTGCACGAATTAATACGGCTTTTAATAAACTTAAAAGTACCGTTAACGAAGACATTTCTTTATTTAATACAGTCCACGAACACATAAAAAAAGTTTGCAATAATGTGTCGAAAACAGAGGCTGACAGGCTGAAAATGCTTATGTCACTCAATTCGTTCTTTAATTTTCATTAACTTGTGATTTTACAACTTACTTTTACTTCAATCGATTGAAAAATAAGTGCAATCATAATTCAATCTATTATCCGTACACGCCCGTCGCAATCATATCTGAGTGATTACGGATTTTATTCTTAGGCAACTACAATATATATACATACCTGTAAGTACCGAGCACTCATACATATATTACTACTGTAAATAGATCAAAACTGTTACATTACAAAATACCACTATTAAATGTAATGTTATGTAGGCTGCGGTATTTAAAATCACCAAACGCCTTTAATTACGAAATCATAATAGCTAATTTAACCCATACATATTACACATAACCATACGCAATTGTTAAAACTCATACATATATAATACCTAATTTAGACGTTCGCTTCGCCACTTTTTTGATCTTGTTAAAAAAACCGCCATTGATACGAGCGTAGCGAGGGATGAGGCGAGTCACGTGGCGAATGGTGAGCGCTCCGTCACGCGAAGCGAGTGTTAAAAACTTAGGCTATGTTCACAATTTACTTTTATTGTTTATTAAAAATCTAACATGTCAATATTTTTTTGAGCATATGGTGTATTGCAACCTCTCGGTGGAGCATAACTCAAGGTTTTTTTCACATAGGGGTCGCTGACACCTGTATATGCACGTGATAAATAAAGAACTGTTTTATAAAGTCACATCCTTCAGCACGAGATTTATTCTCTATATTTATTGTTACACTTATACTGATATTTACATCCATTTATTAAATATAAATATATGTACTGTACTTTGTTTAAATTTTACTTTTCGTACGTCATATGTGAAATTACATTAACGATAATGTAATATTTTCAATAGAACGTATGGATCTTACTAATCGCTTAAATGCGTACCTACGTCCTCCATTTACCAATTCTACTTATTTCTATAATACATATAATTTTATTCTTTTATTATATCTTATCATTTTTAGTCTTGCGTATATACATAACATATTATTCAAATGTGAGAAACATTAGACGGTTAATACACGCACGTATATGATATGTAAATAGTAGTGTATATGAGTGAGTGTGCGTGTATGAGCGCGTGTAGCATGTGCTTGTGTATGTGTTATTTTTAAATTATTTTTAATGTTATTTTAATTAAAAAAATTAAATTTTTCAATTTTTTTACATAGTTTTTTTAGAAGAATCACATGAAATAAAATTGTAAATTTTCTTTATCAAATAATTATATGAAAATTCAGAAACAAACCTAACCTAGGAAAGTATTAAAAACTTTTATATGATTTTTTTTTAAATTTATTGGAAACGAATTATTCTGTATTAAAAAGACTCTAAGGATAATTATTTCGCATCAAGACCTAGGATCTTATACACATTCTTTACTCTTACTATAGTCGGGCGTAGCATTGGTCATTTATTAAATAATTTTTAATTTTATTATAAAAGATATTAAACATAACAAATTACGTAAAAAATATTTTAGTTAAACTTTGAATGCTGTCTTTCTACTCTTGTCCATCTTTCACAATAATACTATCTCCCAATAAAATATGATAAGTGTTAATGACATTTAATATAAAAAGTTTATATTTTTTTTGTAACTGTTGGTTCCTTCATTTCTGGTGAAGAAATTATGATAAATTTTGAATAATGTATGTTTATTGCAAAGACCCAGCCTATAATTTCATGTAGCTAAAATATTCGTCATTCATATTTACACTGACTTGCATAATTTGACTTGGGTCAATACCTTACAAATTTTATCAACAGCGGTTAATTTACGTACGCTCTAACGTAATTAAGGTTACTAGTTCGTCACGCAACATTCGTTAACTTATTGGTATTTCCCATGTGGAACGCTAGAGTTGTGAACTGTTATAGCTCTTAAGAGATTATAACGTGAAATAAAGGAAAAGTGTTGATTTAATTATATTAAATTGGAAGTAATGTAACATGTTTGGAATATTTACTTTTACATTACGATATATTGGTATAAATGAAATTTAGATATATAAACATATAAACAAAATTGGCAGTGAATTTACTAGATCTCTAAAAAAATTAAAAATAATATGTAAACAAATTTTCGTCTGATATCACCACATAGAAAATGCTTAAATTGGTCATAATATATAACCAAATAATCTAATAGCTGAACAATGTTCATCCCAAACTACAACGACGATTGTTTTTTGATTATTATAAAAGTTAATTCTTCATTAAATACAAAAATACGAACCAAAAACTCCTATATATTTATTTAGATTCAAATATATATATTTATATATATACACACATTGAATTCCTATTCGTATATTACTTGTAATAGAAAACGCTGTCTAAATTTGAGACGAACGAAACGAACGAGAAAACGCTGTTTTATTTTGTAATTTTGGATATATCTGAAATCTTTTTTTAGTTCATCAGGCCACTTCAAGTCATTTTCCAGGTATTTGAAATGACTTTCGATTAAGAAACTTTCGCTTTGTGCCATGTATAAATTTTGGACGAAATTATTATCAAAAATATTTGGATAATTTTCTTTACGACTTTTAATTTAATAGATGCAACCAGTTGTAAGTAAATATTTGGTAGATAAAATAATTACTAGTTAACCTACCCTAGGTAATATATTATGCATTTCAGTGTATAATATATAAAATAATTTCATTAAATATTCAATGCGGTAAGTGTTATGTTTTAACTTTAATAATTCATTGTTTACTCTCCGCGCTATTCAATTCGATATTCTAATCTAAATAAACTACATAAATACACTTTTGATCGTATGATCTTTACGAAATATTTAAAAGGATAAAATAGACTTAATAAAGTATTTGTAGTTGGGAATGACTATTCATATTTTATAAATGAGACAATACAAGATATTTTATTTCTCTGTAGTAAAGAGTAATTCTGGATAATACGCAATGTTTTTTTTTATATTTTAGGGCAGAAAATAAAAAGGTCTATTAATGCTTTACATTTTTATTGAACTTCTTTTTAATCATTTTGGAAATAATCATCTTTATTCTATTTATAATATTAGAAAATATGCTATCTACAAAAATATGGTGTAATGTGAAAATATGAAAATATGATAATACATTATGTAAAATATAATGTATTACTTAATGCACGTTACTTGTAACAATAATTTTCCGTACTATTTTTTTAGTTATTAGATTTTTTTTCATTATGTTGGCTTTAAATTGTAGAAATAATAATATATTATATACTTAACAGGGCTGATGTGTTGGTCAATCAATTTCGCTTTACACTGTATGTTTAACATTACGATTAATCGCGAGTTTAGATAGAGATTTTAATTTTTCTCAAGACTTTTTAGTTAAAGCCCTGACAACACGAGATTGAGCTTATTATTTTTAACAAAATTTAGTCAATGTGTGGCCATGAAAAAAATATATGTTATTCTTCACTATATTTCTAAAGTCCTGGTTGTTTCCAAAACATGACTGGAATATTTTTTACATCTGAAAATAAAATCCAATAAAACATCTCATAACTTGAATTCTAAACCAAAATAACTCCGTTATTTATCACATTTTATGAATATAATTAAAAAGATTAACCGTTCACGTCTTATTTAAAATCTTGGTTGCTTTTTATGTTCCATAAAGTAAATAGAATTCAAATAAAAAAATAAAACACTTTATTTCTCTGGAATACAAAGACGCGTTTTGGCGATATCAATTGCTTCTCTTTGTAAAATCAACATTATTTTCAAAATTAATATTAATCTTAGGTTTGGACTTGAGTTTTAAAATCGTAAGAATAAGTTTAGTTTAGCATCAAGGATATTTTGACATTTTTTGTGTCGGGTTTTACAGAATATATATTGTAGCTCGCGATTATTTATTATAAAAAAAACGATTTGAAAATTTTCAAACATTTGTTTGCGCGGGAATGTGTTTTAACCTTTTTTCTCTAACGTAATTTACCTTTTCTTCAACACTTTTTGCTCACTCACTTTTTAATATTTTGGGTTTGTCTTTTTTATACAAATTCGTGTTTGTCATTATAAATTTTTTTTACGTGATACTTTGTGCTTAATACATTTTTGGACGTCTTGGGTTAGTTTTTTTTCTGTGAATCAATTCGTGTTTGCATTTATAATTAATTTTTTCATAACCCTTTTTACTTATTCAGTTTTGAATGTTTTGGGTGTACCTTTTTTAATTAACCGTTTGTGTTTTTATTTGTAAACTTTTTTATTAATTTTTGGATATCTTTGTATATAAATTCATGTTTATATTTACATATTTTTGTATATAATCCCTTCAGGTTACTAAATTTTGGATCTATTAAGTTTTTTTTAAATTAACGATACATATTTGTATTTATAACTTTTCTTTACGCGATGCACTTTGCCTATTGAATTCTGGACATTTTATTTTTTTGTATCAATTCAGGTTACCGCATATATGGGTATAGCGCGGATTTAAAACAAGACAGTGTTTTGACAATAGTTTATATGTAGTTTGATTGGAAATCTAATTCAGAAAAAATGGTGATTTTGGAAATTATTATTGAGACAGCCAGATTAGCCCTTTTGTGTTGAAAGAAAAATTTTCATCAAAAGCTTTCAGATCCAAGAGTTTTGGGGAACAAACTTTTTTTCAAATAAAATTTCTTTACAGAATAAAATAACAAAACATATACTTATAGATTTTTATATTTAGTTTGCTTAGAAATAAAAGTTTTTTTGGAAACAGAAGCTTGATATTGGACAAAAATTCCCACATTCCTCCATTATCAATAATTGAGTGCGGTTAAATCGACAATAAATAAAAAAAATTTAACTTTGTACCCTATAGCCTACAGAAATTTGAACGTGAAATAAAAAAATTACTGAATAAAAAGATAAGTTATTTTCGTTATAGTATAGACTTAAAAATAGGTTTTAGGCCTCGACATCGCAAACTTTGTAATCAATCATAGCAATAAAGGTAAATTTCAAAATATGTTTGCGCAACATTTTGAACACAATCGTAAGACCCACGCCGCGAAGTGTTCAGCGAGAAATGTATAACTTCCTGTTTTGTAAATTTTATAATTTTTTACTCATATTAAACATTATTATAGCTGTATTACAGGTAATAATTAAATTAAGTTATTAATTACAATGTTATGAACCTCTTATAAAGTTTCGGTTTTCGAACAAAGTTCCTTTTCTAACTGAAATAAAAAATAAACTTTCGGTAGGTCACTGTTTCCATACTGCATGTTTTCAGTCACTCATTTATTACGCTTAGTCAAGCAATTCTAAGAAACACAAACTTATTTCACACAGAAAATGCTATACAGAATCAAATATATTGTAGAACTTGCTATGTGCGAAACAAAAGAGCTGAGATCAAAAAATCGTCTATCGAATAGATTCAATTTTTTTTTCAAAACATTTTTCAACATGACAAGTATATTCTTTCTCTCCTATAAGTACTTTTTTTCAATGTTTTTGCAATTCACATGTCGGTGTACTTTTTTTCTGAAATGAAACCTGATTTTACTTTAAATTGGTTACGACCACAGATGTTTACTTTTGAATGACGTGGTGTGTAGCTCGATGATTTGTTAGCATGTTAAAATTACTTACTTGTACGATTTGAAACTATTTTTTAACACTTTTACTTAACTTAATGATATAAACTAGGGATATACCGACTTAGCTTTTGCCAACTAGTCTATTACTTGGCTGACTAACTTGCGTGTGACAATAACTTCGACACTGTTTGTAGGTCGCTGATTATATATTTGAAAAGGTATAGTCAAGAATTACTTTGTATTCTAGTAAAGTCACACAAATCAAATATCATCAATCAAAGGTTAATTTGTTTTTATTTTCTAATTCTTGTTACTTTTTTTGTAATACAAACACTTAAAAAATTTTCATTTCATTCATTTTCTCAATATAATGTTTTTTCCTTTGCTTTCAAGCTATTTACTATTGCTTAAATGAAATAAAAACTTCATATTTTTAATATTACCAATTAATAATTGATAACCATATGAAATAAATAATTCATACTTGGTTATATTATAAGAAATAACAAGATATTTAAAAAATCTGCACTAACCTTTTTGTTCACTCGCCCATTTAATTGTGACTGATAGTCAAATGTGATTGATTAGTAGATGACGTAATTAGTGGATAAAATACTAATTTTAATGAAATTCATTTAGTAATTAATAGATGATTTAAATTTTGTAAAAAGTAATTATTTCAAATACCTCTTAAAATTGAGTTAACTATGAAAATATTCATTGCATTTTCAAAACCGACTGGTCCACAGGTTTTATAGATTATTCGCCAACTTTTCAAATTGCCGAATAGTCTATTTAGTCTAATTTTATTAACGTACTTTAATGTATACAATTAATATATATGGCTTAATTATAACTACTAAAGCAATTCCTGCTAGTCAACCAGAACCCCGGACCATTCCCACTACCTGAGCAGCCCGGAATCAAAACAGGGTCACAGCGATGGGCCGAGCCGTCAAAAACCGTACGCCTATGATTAACCCAACTCACCGCGGCGACAACAACGAATAGTCGCCAACTAGTCAGTGCATCTTTAATGTGAATCCGACAAAAACAAAAATATTTTTACAAAATGCATTTGTGGTCAATCGTATTTATTTTTCTTCTACCAAAGCTGCTGAATGTTATTCAAGGAATCTAATTTAATATTTTCCAAATAAGTTGAAAAATAAAAACAATTTCTGATCCTGGACCGACTTTAATCCTTTTAAAATATTTAAAAAGCTGTGATTTTTTAAAAGCAGTGATATAAAAGAACATCGTATTCTTATCTTATAATATGTCTTTGGCTAACAAATTTGAGGTATTTGATTGTTATATAGCTGAATGTTATTTCAATCTTTTTAAATAGACACGGATATCGATATCTGTTGTACTAAAATTAACAATGCTGCCAAACCTTGGCCTATTCGCATTGAGTAAATAAACAAAGAGATCCAAACAAGTAACCGCATGCCGATGTGACTGTGACAGGAAAACGCGCATGCTTTATGCATAGTCAGTCTTACGAGATCGAGTAAGCGTGTTCAAGTCGCCTTCCTCAACTAGCTGGTATAAATAGCAGTCAAAGATTACAAAGAGCCTTATATAGAATTACCACATATGCATTACAGAATTGTTTTTAGATTTCTCGCGTTCGTAGTGAGTACAGATTTGGAATAGGTTTTTTTTTCCGAAATGAATAAATCTAAATTTTAATAGTCTTATGACATGTTTCCGGTTACGTTGAAGCCTGCATGCATAATTACATTGAAAATATTCGAATTGGAAATGCTTTCAATATATGTAAGAAATATAACATTGACCATAATTTTCACTAATGTATCATGTGATGGGTCTCTGGACCACATATGTTTTTTCATGAATTCCATCGTTTCCTTAGTTCTTATTTTAAACTAATAATAATGACAAAAGAAAATGAAAATGACAATTTAAACGGAAAATTAAAAATTAAAATATATTCAACATTTGTCCAATCTATTACTACTAATGCTTTTCTTATATTACCAAAGTGCCACTTGCTCTCAGTTCGAATCTTTTCATTTGCACTAGTATTTGTTCTAACTATTTTGACATCAGACATATATGAGTATATTACCAACAAACAATTTTACTCCTTTTTTTCAGTTCTTTATTTTGGTACCCATGTAAGCCAATTTTTTTAAATTACTGCGTTGTATTTATACTTAATATTAATTTAAAAGCTAACGTTATTACAGGGAATACTTACTTCTCAAGATAACATTTCTACTACTCCTAATTTTTCTCTCTACAAATTCGCCGTTTACATATCACATAAGGAATTTTGAATATTTTACTTGGTTTCTGATCCTCAGAAGACTATTTGCCAGTACTTAAAATTTTTGAAGGTATTTCTGGCCTTGAGAAGACCTGAATTATATAATTTTAGAACTTTGAATAGGGAAAGCGAATTGAAAAAAAAAATAAAGAAAAATTAACAATCACGTTACGAAAAAACTCAATGCATTCTAACTTACATTAGTTTTGGCAACCTTAGAATGATATTGGAATTAAATCCTGTGAGGGAAATTATTTTCATCAAACGATAGGTTTGTGATACGTTCAAAAATTTAGTAGTTTAATATATGTTTTTATACATACAAATACACCTGCAACACATATATGTGTGTGTGTGTGTACGGAATTAAAAACATTTTTTTTTATTATTTCTAACCCATCCAATTCAAGGTCAAACTTAATCTAGCTCAACATAATTCAATCTGACTTGACATATTCCAACCTAACCCAACCTAATCTAACACGAACTGAACCAACCTGACTTATTATAACCTAATGTAACTTGTGATATTAATTTTTTAAATAGAAATACTTTTAATTATCAACACAAAGTAAAACGTGATGAAAAGTCAACAGTAGCAGTGAATCTTACAAACCTAACCTCGCCAGATATAACGTATTTCTAATCCAATATAACCCAACCTAATTTAATTTAATTAACTCTAACCTAACCTAAACTTATAACAATTAAGATTACGCTACATCACCTAACGTAACTCAACTCAATCTAACAAAACCAACTTAACTCAATCCAATCTAACTCAACATATTTTTTTGTGTATTTTTTTAATGTACTAAAATAAACTGTATTCTAAAATTGTGAAAAACATTCTTGTCCAAAAATATCCCGCACCTTATGCGGAATTTTCTATTTATTTTAAAGTATTTAATTTTCCCCCGTAATATTTTTGCATGAATATAATTGAGTGTTGTATATTAGAATATTAACGCGTTAATATGCGTTATAATGGTGCCAAATTTCAAGTTTCTACATCAAATCATTTCTGAGATAAAAAGCTCTGACCGTCGTATAGAGGAGGGACATGAGTGATCTTATAGAGGTTTCTTATTTCCTTTTAAGGTATGGAACTCTAAAAAGAGGGAAACTTAGATACGTAAAGGGAAATGTTTCTGTTTATTTTAAATTCGTCTTAAAAACCATTTTTTAATTATGGTATGATGTCTGATAAGAACATAAAGATTGACAAGTATATATTTAAATAAACGGTAAATGAGAATGGGAATTTAAACTTTAAATCAAAATAATGTTTATATTTTTTAAAAGCTACTCCAAATGGCCCAGAAATTTAATTTTCAGAAAGTTACTTGTCAAAATACGGTTGCATTAAGCAAGAAATTTTATAGCGGTAATGTACGGCGTGCATGTATATATTTCTCAGCTCTAGCATCACTTAGATTTTAGAGCAGAGAGACATATACGTGCACGTAAGCTTTAGTAATTTAATTTCGATTATGAATATAAAGCAAATACTATCACTTGTTTGTTTTATATACAGGACAAATATTAATAGAGTTCAATGTTAGATATAATCTCCAAAAACATAAAATCCACCATTGACGTAACCTTTATTATTATACGTCTCAAGCCCGTATGAGAAAGGAGGAGGGTTAGTCGAGGGAGACCAAACCAGCTGTAAAAGGTCAACGCCGAGCCTCGGGCGGCGGTCAAAAAACCCGATAAGATCAAACAGTGAGGAGAGGAAATGATCCTCACTACCCGCTTCACGATGGACTCCACTGAAATGGGGACATTGGCTTAACCGCCCGTGTCAAAAGTCACCCCAATCCTACGGAGGGACCGTGCCAAGAGGATGAATGGCTGAGGGATAAGAGGGAAAGATAAACTTCCCGTCTATTTTGTGGACCTAGAGCCAAATAGTAATAACAAAGATGTGTTTGATGTAAAACATATAAGTCATGTAAAAGTAAACATCGAAGCACCCCACACGAAAAAAGAGGTGTTACAATGCAAACGTTGCCAGAGATTTGGACATTCAAAAAATCAGTGTTTTAGACCTTTCCGCTGTGTCAAATATGGGAATGACCACTCAACTGCATCTTGCGTGAAGCCCCGAGAGGAAGAAGCCACATGTGCAAACTGCCAAGGCAAACACCCTGCCAGCTATAAAGGCTGCGACAAATATAAGCAGTATAAAGAAAAAAATATTAAAACTACAGCACACACACATCCGAATACAAATTATATTACTAAGATTACCAAGCCAGCGCTCCATCGAAGGAGCACGTACGCCGATGCATTAAAGAGCCAACGAGACAACCTTAATCCTACTGACCCTACTGTGGATAGCTCACAAGACAACATGAAGAACTTGTTAGATACAATGTTTGACAGATTCCAATCCATCATGAAAGACATGATGGAGAATATGATCGTACAGATGATCAAACTGCACACGCCTGGTTCCACAGAGGGACTAAACATCCGTATCATGGTCAGGAACGCCAACGGGTTAACTACTAGAAGATGCATACCGGTGCATGCCGGAGCACGTACGCCGATGCATGCCGGAAATATAGATATTGCCCTAATATCAGAGACAAGACTCACTCAACGCTCACATGTAAACATAAAAAACTACATAGTTTATAGAACCGACCACCCTTCTGGAAATTCCCACGGTGGGACCGCAGTGATATTAAAGAATAACATTAAACATTACACGCTAGTACCCTACAAGACACAAAAAATCCAGGCAACATCAATTAAATTACTACATAAGAATGGGGAAACAGCGGTCGCTGCGGTTTATTGCCCACCGCAACATTCAGTGGGAGTTGAAGAATTTAAACAATTCTTTGGTCAACTGAGTCCTGTATTTATTTGTGGAGGCGTTTGAAACTCCAAGCACACATTTTGGGGATCAAGACTGATTAATCCACGTGGGAGACAACTTTATAAAGCCACAAAAAATCTTAATCTTGATGTATCTCTCATGGTGAACCTACATACTGGCCCACCAATCCAAACAAGATACCGGATTTGCTTGATTTCTACATAACAAGAAACATAGGTCGTAACTACCTAAATATTGAAAAAAGCGAGGATTTTTCGTCGGACCATACACCAGTGATCCTGAACTTGTACAAACAAATCGTTCCGATTGAGTCACCAGTTTATGTTCATAACAAAAATACGAACTGAGACTTATACCGTGAGATAATCACTAATAGTATGGATTTAAAAGTTCGACTAAAGACGGGTGACGACCTAGAGATTAATATTGAAAAGTTCAACTGTTTAATACACACAGCTGCTTCTACTTCCACGCCCAAATGCAGAAACAGAACACCGATGGTCAAACAGAAGGAATACCCAAAAGAAATAATTGAGAACGTGTGGGAGCGGCGTAAACTGAGAAGAGAGTGTCACAGAACTAGGTATCCTTCAGATAAAGCAAGACTTAACAGAGCTACAGAACAGCTGAAGGAAATGATCAAAAAACACGAGAATCTCTGTCTGCAAAACCACCTGACTCATTTCACTGTAGAAAAGGAGTCAAACTATTTGTTGTGGTGCGCCACTAGAAACTTCAAGCGACCTAAGAATCATATAGCACCTTTGAGAGGACGGAATAGAACTTGGGCAAGATTCGACTGCGAAAAAGCGACTGCATTTGCCGAACACCTATATACAGGCTTCACACCTCTGGATAGTAACGACCGAAACGAGGATGAGAAAAGAATGTCTTACCTTCAGTCACCAATCCAACTATGCTTTCCTTTGAAGCCTACGAGCCCGATTGAAATAGCAAGAGAGATCAAAGCCCTCCCGAAAAAGAAGTCCCCAGGATATGATCTGTTGGACTCTGTTCTGCTGAACAATCTTCCAAGAAAGGGCATGATGTTCTTGGTAGCAATATTTAACGCATGTCTAAGACTCTCCCACTATCCATCCCAATGGAAACTAGCTAAAGTAATCATGATTCCCAAGCCTGGTAAACTACCAGAGGAGGTCAAATCCTATAGACCGATTAGTCTTCTCCCTCTGCTGGGAAAACTTTTCGAAAAGGTTAGCTTGAAGAGAATGCGTCCACATTTGAATGCCATTCTGCCCGGTCATCAATTTGGCTTTAGGCAAAAATACTCCCCCATAGAGCAGGTACATCGGCTTATAGACACCATTAGCCACACTTTGGAGTATAAGAAATACTGCTCAGGTGTTTTTCTGGACATAAGCCAAGCCTTTGATAGAGTGTGGTACGATGGACTGCTTTACAAGATTAAAAAATACTTGCCACATTCCTTCTTCCTCATCTTGAAGAGCTATCTACTAAGTCAAAGCTACTTCGAAGTCAAAGTCAACAAAATGACTTCAGATTTGCACGAAATTCAATCGGGTGTACCTAAGGGTAGCATACTGGGACCAGTGCTGTACCTAAGCTATTCACAGCTGATATTCCAACAGATGACAATACTTTCATTGCCACATATGCTGATGACACAGCCATATTGTCAATAAATGCAAATCCAGATACTGCATCATTAAATCTGCAGAAGCACATAATTGAAATCGAAAACTAGATGAAGACCTGGAGAATAAAATCAAATCAAGGCAAATTTGCACATATTACCTTTACCCTAAGAAAAGGCAACTGTCCCCCAATTACATTAAATGGAGAATAAATACCACATGCTGATATCGCCAAATACTTGGGCGTGCAGCTGGACAGAAGATTGACATGGCAGAAACATATCTGGAGCAAAAGGAAATACCTACACTCAAAGCTTAGAGCAATGTACTGGCTGATTGGACGGAAGTCCCAACTTACAAACGAAAGTAAAATCCCAATCTATAAAACCATATTAAAGCCGTTTTGGACATACGGAATTGAACTCTGGGGAACAGCAAGTAATAGTAACATTAAGATCCTAGAAAGGTTTTAATCGAAAGCTATCAGATCTATGTTCAATATACCAAAAGGCAACCATAATAAATACATTATACAAGATCTGAGGCTGAAAACTGTTAAACAGGAAATTGTCATACACAGTGAAAACTATCAGCAAAAACTAGCTAATCATGTGAATGGTCTAACTTCTAAATTATCGGGATCCGGAAGCACCCAACATACAAGACTGAGGAGGAATAGTGTTCCAAGCCTTATAAACAGATTCCCAAAGGAATAGTGGGAAAGGCCAATGGGCTTTTCCCACTAAAAAATATGCCAGAAGCAGACACTGGTCAGAAAAAAGAGCAGCTAAATGTCAATGACAGATTGCTGTGTTAAGTAGGATATATAATGGAAAAAAAATCTCCAAAAATCTGCTACAGATAGTATATATAATTTAATATTTCATGAACTACAAGAAAGGATGATACATAAACATAACTATATTATTTACATAAACTACAAAATAAAAAAAAACAATGGAATATATTGAATTGAGTGATACATATATAATTGTAAACGTATTAAACTAAATCAGTTGAATTAAAATAAAGTGAAGGCTTTGTGCCTTCATTTTATTTATAAAACTTTTTAGGTACGACTAAAAATCACACTGACAAGGCTCCGTAATTATTTAAATATATAATAATTTAAACATTTAAAGATACAGCAGTATTCTTACTAAACTATTTATAAGCATTAATGATTGATTTCGATAAGCTTGTAATGAAATAATTATGGTTTTTATTGTTTTCGTGTAATTTGGAGTATAAGTACAGTTACTCACATAAATAATGTGCAATTAATTTTTTTTAACATAGAAACTAATATTGCTTTATCGGAATCCGTCTCTCATTTGATTCTCATTTCATATATTCTGTGCAAATATAATACATGTAGAATATATAGTTCAGAAGTCCGAGGGTAGTGACAGAAAGACGGACTGAAACGAGCAAAAACAATAAGGTTCGTTCGGATTCGTTGGGCTGGAAATCTTAAAAATATTTTATAGTGACTTCATAAATAGATGAACACGCCAGTGAATTCGCCAGAAATTATTGGAAGTAAATGAAATATCTTAGGCATCTTGCGATCTTATAAATTATTTCTGCCATAGTGATATATTTTAATGTCTTTTGCCGGATTAATAGACTATTTTTAATTCATTACCTAGCTTTCAGAAACAGTTACTGATCTCTGAGTTAACTGTTGTAGAAATAAATGAAATATCTGACTGTCGAGTCGAGATATACAGATATATTTGTCGGCAAAAGCTTAATTTAATAAAGTAGTCTCTTCTTTACATCATACCATTACTGATAAATTAAAAGGATCGAGATATCTTTGAGCTCAGTTGCTGTAATTGCTGATAAGAAGCGATAAACTTGCATCAATTAGGACGAGGATACTCAGAGAGGGCGCTGTTTGTCAGTTCGCCGTCTTACTTTTTTGATATCGACCTTCATTATTCCTTCCCTTATTTTTGTTTTATCTACTAAAGACATTGGAGGAGATCGCAAGGTTAATGTTATTATTTAAATAGAGTTTGATTTAACACCATGGATTCACTTGACGTTTATTGTTAGTCTTTCTGCATATAACTATCTATGGATTTATTCATTTATTATTTTCTCTTGAATTTTTTGAATTAAATATTTGGAAAAATTATTGTCTATGAACGTAGTTTAATACCTTTAATAAAAGGTCTACAAAAATGATTTTATTTTATGTTTTTGTAAATATTACATCAAAACTTACATGTTAAATTCTCTTGTAAAAGGCCTGCATATTTTATTTGGATACGATTAAGCAAAAAAAGAAGTAATATTTACTGCCTACAACTACCTTATTTTCGAAAGTAATATAAATGTATATATATATATATATATATGTGTGAGTGTGTGTGTGTGTGTATATATCTATATATATATATATATATATATATATATATATATTGGTATGTGTGTGTAGATATATAATTACACATAAATATTCATATTCCCTGCTTCATCAATTTCTCATTTCTTCCTTAGAATTGTTTTGTAGATACATTTATTGTCCATTATCATTCACATATACAGAATTATTGCAATGATTTTACAAGCAATTTCACAACAGTGGCTAGAACTGTCAATAAAGGCACAAATGGTTAAAATAAAAATGTGAGCTCTATTAGCAATAACAGTGGTAGGTATTAATTCCTAATATATTCCGACGCAGTGAATTAACAGACCGTTCCAAATAAGAACCGCATATCGATGTATCAAAATAAATTGGCAGGGAAACGCACGTACATTATTCATAGTTATAGTTGATAACGCGATCAGCAAGCGTGTTTAGTGCTTACCACCACTATTACACACGTGTTTATATGTTGGATTTATTTTTGTGCTTAAATCGGGCGAAGGAAATAACGAATCGGACAGTTTTCCAAATTAACATTTTCATCGAATCAGATTCCACAGTAGGTTAGAAAACAAAATGTTAGGGATTAGGTTTTTTTTTTTTTTAATGTATTCCTCTGTTTAAAAATATCAGTTGTCATATAATGAAATAGTCAGAATGAAATATTTGGAATCAATTTTGACAATTCTCTAATTCAAAACTCGTTTATACCATATCAAGAAATTATATATGTCAGGAAATGACAAACACAAATACCATCAGAAAATCTATAAATATAACTTTTGCGATTCAACAAATATAAATCTACAAAACATTTTTATTCGTTAGTCATTAAACCCTCGATCGACTTGTAAACTTGAAAATTTGATAAATATAGGGTTTTGATGCATATGATCAATTAAAAATTTAGTCAAGGAAGAATTAGATTGATAAATGTTAGATATTTAGTTTTAGCAAAGTTGCGAATATTTTATAGGGAATTAGCTTGATCAAACTTGAATTATTTTAATTGGGGCTTACAGATAAAATTATTCTTTTGCAAGATTACGCTTATTTTGATTTTCCACTTGTAACAATTATAAATAATAAATATTGACTTTTTACCTGTTATAAATGTGAAAAAAATTTGACAAATCCTTCCCAAAAATACATTTAATTTTGCTTGCAATATAAGTCCCTTTAAAAGCGATATGTTCTTGAAATATGTTTTAATGTATTCAGTAAATGGTGTTATAATTATATATTTTTTCAACATTCCTATTCAGTAGATGGTGTTATGTTTATAATATATATATATTTTTTTCATCATGGTAATGTTTTATTCTTTCAAGAACTTAGCAGAGCGCAAGTGTATTATCATGCTACCTTACACGGATTAACAAGAATTTGATACGGAGTCCATATGTGATTAAAACAGGCAACTGTGGAGTAAAAATGATAAGTTCTACAAATATTATCGATTTTCCTTAGAATGTTGGATTCTGAAAATGTTTTTATATAATAGAAATCACAAAATTTTGATATTAATTAGAATAAATCCTCTCATGTATCAATTCTCAACAAGCAGTCGTAAAAACCCGTCAAAGACCAAAATGTCAGGTAAAAAACATAATATCATAGTTTTTTACATGAAAAAAAAAATAAAGTTAAAATTTAAATCGCTCGCATAAACGTTTTCAACTACTTGATATAAATTTTGTAATTAAATTTAGCTATTTTTTCCTGAAAAAGATTTTTTTTAATTTAAAAAAAATCTAGGACAATCAAGGTTGCTTATTTTTTACACTTATATTTTTAATTAGTTTAAATAACTATTTCATGGGAGTATCTTACCTAACGCGAATGAAAATGTTTTGTTAATGACCGAAATTAATTCTATTACAAGGCTCATTTTATAATAATAAATTGCACAACTAATTTTATAATCAACGTGTAGTGCAATCAAGTTATTTATTTGAATTCCGTTTGAAATAATCTTTAGGAATTAAATTTTACCATATATATTTCCAGACGACAATTATTTGATAAAAACTCTATAGTAATGTGAAATAGGTCAGAAAACGTAAAACAAATTATTATTATCAAATTAAAAAATCGCATATTTATTTGTCTAGACTTAACACACGCTATGCACAAAGCATGTTTACAATTATTAATAGTTCAAATAATATTTAGGTATCTACCACGCAGTAGATTAGAAATTTATTTCAAAACAATTATAAACCAATAAAGTACCCTACAGAAATAAAAAAGTAGTAAAGAAATAAAAACGGGAATGTTTCCAATTTACTTTATAAATAGTGAATCAGATGACATCCATAAGTATTTCTGTTATCGTCATTTGAATTACTAGAAATATCTGTGTTATGTAAATTTTTCAGTATTTCAATGAATTTTAGTATTTAATTTTTTTAGAGTTGTGTACACGAATTATCCAAATGTAATGTTGTTGTTAAGCCAATCTCCCCTTCTGTTAGTCACAGATTGCACACTTTAATAAAACGGAAATTAATGGAACTAAATAAGATGAAAACCTGAAAAACATATTTAATATATCGTTTCTAGGGCCAAAATTTAAGTAGCGTTTAAAATGACTCATTTATGATACATGACTTATATATGTATGATATTTTGAAGCTATTGTATGTAAAAAAGATATCTGAAAAATATAAATTGGGATGTAGTTGTGTCGGGACACGACCGTGTGTTTTACGTGAATATTAACGGGTAATGTTTTACGTGAATATTAACGGGTAATTTATTAACGGGTAATGTTCTTTACGTTCTTAGTACTGCCTTGCTCTACCCTATGATGTTTTACGGGTATCACTGCATTTCTCTTAAAAAGACCTAACAAGACACTAAGTTTCTCTTATTAGTGCTCTAAGATTTCTTAGTTTTTAATTTTAAAACCATAAATATTAGCCATAACCACTCCAAATTAACATTTTATACTCGGAATCAATAAATATTGGCTGGGGTTGTCGATTGAAATAGTAATGCGTCCCCCTCCACCGCACGCGATGCGTCAAAGCCACATTTAACATAAGGATTATTTTATCCTATAACTATTGAGAGGTGTTATTATATTTTGGACGTCAATGACAGTTACATATCTGCAATGCCAAACTCTATCTCACGATTTTGTTAACATCGAGTTTTCTGAATAGCCTCCCACTATGAAAGCAAACTTAAAGACGCATTCAAGTTAAAATTTTATTCATTAGCATCTATGACGTCATTGAAAAAAGTGGTGCACGAACTTATTTTCCTTTAATTTTTTTACAAATAAAGTCATTATTTTTGACCACCATCATTATTTTTAAACCCTTTTTTTTACTGCATTTCCAAAATGCCATAATGAAGGAAACTAAAACAGGATTCTAACTTTTATATAAGGTATTTAAACAAAGTAGAATTAAGAAGAGCGAAGTGTAAACTAGTGAAAGAAAATGTGAGTATCGAACGAGATTTTGAGGAATACCATACCATAGTATTTACCATAGTATTTTTACACGTACACATGACGTGCTATGTAGTATATTTACGTAGCTAATAAATAAATCAGTACGTGTATTTATAAATACTTTAAAAAAAACACTGTGTAAGCTTTTATCAAATTGATTAATTAACGTAGTTTTACTTTGAAGTTATATTAAATATTTAATTTAGTTATATACCTGAATGTATGTAGTGCCCTCATGGGGCAAGTGTTATTGATAATTAAGATATTTATTTTATTATAAATCAAGCAATAATCAAAGTAATTTCCTTGTACATCTAAAAAATTAAAAAAAAAAGTATATCAAAAGGGAATCCTTTTTTGAAAAATATCATTACCATTCGGGTATAAAATTATTGACTTGTCCGTCCGTTCAGCCATTTGTTACTGTTATCGAAATTTGGTGCAGTGATAAAATATACCGACTCCCATGTATTTTGATAAATCTACACTGAAAAATGTTTATATAACAATTCTAGAGGGACCATATAAATCATATATTGCGTGAGGTATTTATTAATTTAATTATACATCTTTCAATTTCATATATTGTCTGAGGTATTTATTAATTCAGTGGGAAAATTATAAGGACTTAAAATATTTTTTAATAATTTCATCTAAATCATAATTTTATCTACACCAATTTCCTACAAAAATCGTTATATTTTTCAAAGTTGGTAAAGTCACAAAATATATTATTGTACGTGTAATTGGAAGATAACATTCATAAATAGCATATCTGTATAAACATTTTAAGGGAGCTCAATGAAGTGATATATTTTTTGGACAAATTTGTGGTGAATCAATTGTAAATTAAAATCTTGAGGACAAAAATATAGTTCAGAATATTTCCATTTATTTCAAAACATATATTCGGTAATACCATGAACAATGAAATGCAAGACAATACTTTTCTTTTCTTTTGAAGAAATATGAAGGAAAATGTTTAAGAAATTATCAATTTTGTTTCAGATTGACTGAGGTCTTTATCTGCAGTATCTAACTAACAAATATATAGATAGTTTGAAGACTTGTTAAGTGTGAGTAAAACTGGCACTACGAGGATTTCATACACACTTACGCATTTTAAAACAATTGAAGGTATGTACTACTTCTGTTAAATTATCCAGAAAACCTTATATTATTTTGGCCTTGTAAATACATTGCTCAGAAAAATAACTTTTACAGGTGTACAACTTTGCGAATAAATTTTTTAGGAATAAGAAGATAGACATAATTAAATTGAAAGTTTCCCTATCTTATTATCAGAAATATAGATACAAAAAAGACTTTGTCAAAAATTATTTAAAAACAAATTAAATATAAAAAGATATTTTATATTTTCGATGGCTTTATCCGGCTTTGCTACTCGATAAGTAAAACATTCTTGCTCAACTGTATTTGAATATTTTTGTTTCAGATTGATACACAGTAGAAAATAAACTACACCACGTAATCTTTGATGAACTCATGAATTGGTATCACTATTTAATAGAGTATATAATTAATTTGGGTTTATTTTAGAATAATACAGTTTTTCTTCAATTTAAAATTTATGTGAGAACCTGGGCAGAGATTGACAAAAAACGGATGAACAGAACCGACAACAACCGCTAACTTATTGTATTGTCTGGTCTGTTCATCCGTTTTTTGTCAATCTCTGCCACACTCTGGTAGTTTCTGCAGCTTTGTGGTAAATAAATATTTCTGAATTCCATGAAGTGGGGTATCATTGATTTGTTATTGTAAAATGAATTTGAAGTTTCATTTATAATTTGTCATTATTAAACCTAGTTTGTGAAATTTATTCAAAGAGGCATTCAATGTAAGACTAAGACTCTCCCCTGCCCCATTCGCTCTCATTTTTTTAACTACAGAACTAAAACAATCAAACTGCAGATTTGATGATAAGTACTTGATGATAATTGTCAAATAAAAGTATTTCTGTTAACTCGCAATAAATTCTTTAGGTTTGGATCACTACGGAACCCCATATTTTGCGTATTCAATAATAAAATAAAAAGTTTTGTGCGATCAGCTTTTGCTACATATTCTAGAAAACCGTTTTCTTTTTTTTAAGAATATGTTTTAATTCAGTCACCTCGAAGAAAGACATTACTGTCAACAATATTATTCAATAGGAGAAATAATTAATAGGCCACCAAAATAAGTGCCACTCAATTAATACTTATGTATAAAAGTGGCAAATGAAATTTGAAATCGTAACTCTCCACCGTGAAATGAAATATTGTTATTGTAATATATTCTACCTTGCAACGTGTTTGTTTTCCATTAAACGCCAATCTTCTTATCCTCAGAGAGCAACAGGTTAAGGTTGGATCCGCTTAAGTCACATAAATAAAGGTACAAATAACATACAAAGTTAAAGTGTGTACTTTTTTAAATCCTACGTAAATTTCAGACGATGTTCCATATTTATTTGTGTATATGTTTATATGTGATTGTACATAATAAAAAAGAAAATGCATGAATTGCTTTTAATTATTTGAGATAGTTAAAATTATCTTCATAATGGCAATTTTATTAGGTATGTCAACTAAATTCTAGATGTATAAAACTAAAAATTATTAAAATTATATGTAGAAAAGAATAAAATAATTTAAATAAGATTTTATTGCCTAATATGAGAGCATTAATTATCTCCTCTTTTACTGTGAAATAATTTAACATATTTTCAATTTCTTAGAGCATTTTTATCTATAAATGCACAAACAGAATTTTTTTGTTAAAAACATTTATATCTTTTTTACACTTAAAAATTTGGAATTTTTTAAATTTTTCATAAACGCCAGCGCGATCAAATCAAGATAAAAGTAGGTTTAGCTTTAAAACTAAAGTTATATGGAATTTTACGTCAATACCACTCCTAAATGCTGACTGCAAGAGATTGATCTTGCAGCAATAAGTCCGCCATATGTATCAATTAGATACATTAAAGAACAGAAATGAAAATAAATATTTATATATGGATTTAGCATGCTAATGGGGGAAAGATTCACAATGAAGTTGGAAAACTTATAATAATATTATGAAGAAAAATAAAGGTATAGGATAAAGTTCTTATATTTTAACGCAACAGAAATTAAATTAATTAGTGGAAAACATTTTTTTTCAATCATAGTGATAAAATAATCTATAAAATCGCCTTTTACATTTAATAAATATGAATATATGTATAAATGGCATCACACAACAGGCGTTTCTAAACATAAAAACAGACAATAATTTATATATATATATATATATATATACATATATATATATATATACATATATATATATATATATATATATATATATATATATATATATATATATATATATTATTTTAGAATAAACATGGACCTCAATACGCATCTATAATACGAAGACTGAAAACAAATATGTGGAAATGGTATATAAAGTTTATTTTTGTTAAATATTGTGAAAGAATATGTAAAGAAAATATTGTTAAAAATTAACAAAAATGCACAGCAGATTTTAAAGATATTTCAATTGAAAAATAAAGAATCACATAAAAAGATAATACAATAAGCAAGTATTGGAAATTTTATACTAAAAAGCAATTATTGAACTGTACCTGTAGGTATCCTTTAAAACGAATTTAAATTAGCTGTAACAAATACACCTAATAATTTAAAAATCGGTTATTTGTGTTATGGATTCCTTTTAAAAAGGAAATAAGTAAAGTATCCAAGAAATATCGACCTGAATTTAATTTTTGTCTCGCAACTCCAATTCCTTCTCAAATTGATAGTAAAATATGTTTTAGTTGACTATGATTACGTTATTTAAGCTATATATACTAATTATCTAGCAAACAACGACCGTACGAAATACTTTTAAGGTAAAAAATATACTTTTGGTGAAAAATTCGAACCTCGATGATTTGCTTTTAGCAAATACGTAACCTGGGGGACACCTATTAAACTTTTATACTTTCACAAGTAACGGGCTGAGTAATGAAAACTTTAGTGATGGACGCCAAAAAGCAGTAATATCTTCTGACGTTCCAGGCAATATATTTAAATATTTGGAATATAATAACATTTAGTGGCATTAGCTTCAATTATTTTTAGTAAAATGATTGTAAACGTAGCAATGAAAACAGGTTGAGAGCATTAATAGTAAAATATTTAATAATCAAACATTTGCTGTTTCTTGAAAAATATTTCTCTAGGGTTCATAAAACCTGAATCTGCCATAATCACATTAGCAACATTTATCCAAATGCTTTTAAATCGTAGTATTGAGACTTCCGAGGATATTGTTAATATTGTTAATGTCACTGATGACGTCCGGTAATTTCAAAATATATCTCGTTTGGTTATATGTATACACGTGGTAAAAAGTTACGAAATAATGGTAGAAAAAAACCTGAAACCATAATAATTTTCAATTGGTTATGTTAAAATAGACGACATATTTGATAAGACATATTTGAGGTGATGAAAGATATAATTGTTTTAATTTTTCTATCGTTTATTTGTTGAGTTCATCTCTTTTCTTTTAGCTTCTTAACACCTTAAGTCTTTCCCTTAATTTAATATTTTATAAATCACGCTTTCTTATGGTTTATACTTTGATGGTTAGACTTATTTTGTGCTTTCTGTTTGGAGTGATGTACCAGAAATAACGACTTGTCTGGTTAATGGAGTCCGCATTATTGCAAAAGCGATTTAGACTATAGTACGTACCAGGACTCAACACTCGAAACGAGTCACTTATTCGCCATGTAATTGATCTTCAATGCATCATTAAAATGATTTTGCATGGGGCAATTCTCAAATGTAGTTTTCACAAGATTTCGAAATTGGGGTACAATTTTTTCTAGAGATATTTTGGAAAGACATGAAATATACAAATGGTTTTGACAACACAATGTGGAGTAATGAATCAAAATTTATGTTTTTTGGAATATTCAACATACGTATAATATTATTGGTGCATATCAACACCTTACTTTAGACAAGAAAACAATTTCCAGCACCATTTTTGGTTAATATTTGCAGAGAAATTTGACCGACTAATTATTAGTTCCGCAAGTAAATTTTTCCTTCATATAAATCATTATTATCAATTGTTTTTAAAATTGTCGTGTTTATTATAGTTCTTTTAAACTTTCACTAATTTCACATTCCATGCGAAATAATTGAAATTAAAATTATTTTTCTTTGTGGCTATTATAAAATAAAGGCTTATGTACAACAGTAATAAACTATATTTTTAATAAATTTAATGGCTATTTGTTGCATGATCACGAGATAGGATCAGTTAAAATGAATCAAGGTATGGAAAATCAACGTATTTTGAAATAAATAACTTCGAAACTATGCACTTTTACATAACTGTGATTTGCTTAAACTGATTTCTCAAGAGGTTCTCTATCCATTACTTTCGGTTGGACTATTGACTCAGAAACATATTGATTTATGGTTATTAGTTTAAAGGTATTCTCAATATTTTAGTTTTTTATTACATAATCTAATTGATTACAAAACTATATTGCCCAAAATTGTAACTTAACATTTTTTTCTAGATGGTATTGTCGTGTACATTTTTTTCTAACATTATTTTGTTTAGCTTATTTTTCAAAATACTTTAAAGCCCGGTTTTACACAGAAATGGGTCTTTACGCATAATCTGTATTAGTTAGTGATGAATTTCTGATAGCTTTTATGATGATAGAAATTTATAAATTTCATAATATGTAAAATATGGTTTAAAACTTGAAAATAATTATGGGTCAGCAATTTGGGGCTTTTATAAGACTAAAATAAAATTGGTGCATTAAGTATACAACTTTCTTTAATTGAAGCTGGAAAATTATACATAATGCTTCTTAACCCGTAACCAACTAGCGTCGGTCACAGTGACTCCAGACGATATATTTTTTCAAATATTTCCGTTATTACGCGGGCCACGCGCCTGTGATTCTATGTACTTTTTCCCCTCCCTCTCCAGTTTGCGCCCTGCGCTCGATCAAGCGACACGTGCGTGCAGTAAAAAAATACAGGTAAATATATTTCGCATGCGGTCATATTGACCGACGTTAAGTTGTTACGTTACTTTTAGTGTTAAAATTTGTTTGTTGTTTTTTAGGTTTATCATGTCTGAACGTGATCGAAATATCATTAGATGGTTAGAAGAGTGTGACTCAGATTCCGAGGATTAAAGGGACATGCCGGAATTACCAAATGAAGACTGCAGTGACGTAGAAGATGTACCATTAGACCACGTCATTGATGGTGAGTGTCAACTGGACTCTGAAATTGATGTTGACGAGTTAAATGAAGATGACGATAATGATGATCTGCCAGTTGATGCATCTTCCGATGATGAAGTTCCATTAGCAAAATACCGGAAGTATTTCGGAAAAAATCGGTTCCGTTGGTCATCTCAACCTCCGATTTCGCGATCAAGGACTTTGCAACACAACATCGTTCAACAACCTCCAGGATTGAAAAGGAATTTCAGAGATATTTTGAACAGAAGTACAACACCATCCGATTTATCGCAGTTATTTTTCACTGTTGATATGTTAGAAGAAATCGTAAAGCATACTAACGAAAAAATTAGAAAGATAAGACCTAACTATCAAAACCAGACATGTGTTCAAGGCCTCGACGTAATGGAGCTAAAGGCTTTTATCGGTATGTTTTACTATACCGCAATTTTCAAAGAGAACCACACACATTACACATGTTGGTACAGAACAGATGGCACAGGAAGAGAGATTTATCGTTGTATAATGAGCAAGTACAGGTTCGTAACATTGCTGAATTGCCTTTGTGTTGATGATGCGATCACCAGAGATGAACGCCGTAGCACTGATAAAGCTGCACCTATATCTCGGCTGTTTGATAAGCTGATACAAAACTGCAAAGAAGTTTGTTCAATAGGCAGTTACGCTTGTAATGCCGAGATGTTGGTGGCTTTCCGTGGGAGGTGCAGCTTCAAAACCTACATGCCGAAAAAACTCAACAAATATGGGTTAAAAGTTATGTGCATGACAAAAGCCGGAAATCATAACTTTTATAATAGCACCAAAGGTGGCGTCGGTACATTAGATCAGAAATGTGCCATTTACTCAACTTCACGACGCACACAGCGCTGGCCAATGGTTGTCTTCTACAGAATGCTGGATGTATCTGCAGCAAATGCATACATCATCAGCAACATGAACCAATCTCAGAAAAAGGTGCCCAGACTGAATTTCATGAAACGACTGGCTAAAGATCTTATCAAACCCCATTTAACACGTCGAGCGAACCAGTTTGGATTGCAAAGGGAACTTCAGAGCGCTGTTCGCCGGGTTCTCAAAATAGAAGAAGAACCCAGAACATCTTCGGCAGACAGCTCTGACAAATTAGAAACACGTAAAACTTGCTCAACGTGTGACCCAAAAAAAAAGCGTAAAACATTTCATTTGTGTTTTCAGTGCAAAAATCCAATTTGCGTTGAATGTTCTCAAAAAATGTGTGTTGGCTGCCGCGAGAAATTGTGAATGTTAGGGGGCTGTAATTTTTAAAATCTCAAATTTTTAATCAAAAGTTGAAAATCAACATATTTTATTGTCACAAGAACTAAATACGTGTGAAGTTAAACGAGAATTCGTCGAGTAAAAGTAGTAGAAAAATCGATCGCAATATCTGAATCAGCCACAACAACGTACTGAAAGTGAAGTCAAATAAAACGTTAAAGATATAAAAAACAATAGTGGAATGTGCTATCTAGACTTGTCTGAACCCAAGACACATTTGTTACAATTATTTTTCTTATGGTTTGTGTATCTATTCGTTTGTTTATAACGTAAAAACTGTGGAATTTTCACTGGAAAAATTGTCGGAGTTTGAATTAAAATTTAATATAGCTTATGTGAAATATTTGCAAGGGTCATAATATTTCCTGAGGCTTTTTATTTATCTAGGCATTTTATTGTTTATTTCACTGATTAGCATTTAACTAGAACGAATGGAACCAACATTTGGTAAAATGTTCAAGTAACGGATTAAAATCTTAAATGACTTTTATTAAATATTCCCTGTCGAAGTTTTAATTCTATTATTGGTGCTCGGGCAGTAATATCAAGTTTATGAGCTTGAAAGTGATGTAGAGAAATTGTAAACACTATTACAGCCAAACGACTTAAAATTCAAGATTAAAGGTACTTTTGATATTCAAGCTAAGATATAAGATACAAAATATTCTGAATGTTTATTCTAGTGACTTACTGAACTAATAAATAAAAACGTTATTTCGGGGAAATAATCTTCCGCAAAAAAATCGTTGAATTTGCGAGTGAAATTTGAATTTATTTAAAATTTAACCTATTTTTAAAATTCTAAACAAAATGATTATTTTACTTTATTAATTCATTATTTATCTGCTTATTTTATGTTTAATAAAAGTTATCAATTTCATAATCCACTTATAACGATTAGAACAGTTTAGAAACCTATAAATATATAAACCAGCGCTACGTTTTCTGCGTGAAGAATATGCAGAATTGTCATTTAATAAACAAACTAAGTTAGTTAAGAGGCCTGTGCGTTCTAAATGGACCTTGCAAACTATAGATGGATACTTAATTAATTACGTTGTCTATAATTTTAAAACTTGTGATAATTTATACGTAAGGGGTAATTATATTAATTAAGTAGGTAAGCATGTAAAAACGATAAGATTTTCAATTATTTTTAAAGTTTCTTTAAAAACAAACATCTTCCATATCCATCCATCACATACTCCCTATTTTTTCCTTTCATATGGCATTCAACCGCATAAATTATCCGCGATGATACTAAAAGTGTCATATGATTATAATTATTGAAAACTGTTTATCCCCTTTGGATAGCCTTCTTACTTTTAATAAATTACAGACAGAACATTAAAATAAATAAAAATGAATCATGCAAAACTATGAAATTTTAAAGTCTTTGCACAGCATATTTTCAATATTTCGAAAGCGCGTTTAATTCGGTCGCACAATGTATTTAAGGTATTCGCTCATTTTTTCATGTAACGTAAGGTATTTTCTTCTCTAAATTGAACGGTGTAATGAAAAATTCACAATTTACTCACAAGAGTATATTGAAGTGATAAATGTTGATATGAAGTGAGCCTCGGTATTGAATAGCTATACACAATGTCTCCATATTACTGTTAGCTTTCAATGCTTTATGTTCAATATATCACATAAATTACTGTGGTAGTAACTAATTTAAAAGTTTGGAACGGTGCTACATAAAGCCTACAGCGAAAAATGACGTAATTTATAAAACACTATTTCGCAGCGAGGCTGACGTTTACATACATTTAAGATTTCAGAAGTATTCTTGAATATAGAGGGACACAAATTTATTTCACCTCATTACTGAGAGATTTTCCAAAATACGTTTCATATTATTAATCTTAGTATCAATTGCTAGTATATGTATTATTAATATTGCCTAAACTTAAATATCGTTACATATTTTACACATTTCATGGATGGATACACTTTTTAAAAAGCAATTTAAAAATTAGGATTTTAAGTAATTGGATTTATTATTGCAAATGTTTTCTTATATGTAAATATTAAAATTAATACATTAGGATTATTAAGACTCAACTTTAGTACTGGAACGACGTCTGATGTGAACTAAAGATACGGTTTTCTGAACTAGATGTGGCTTGTATTTACGATTTATATCGATTAGAAATGCTGATGTATCAGGAAACATTATTTTGTCGAAGGGTCTGGGAAATGAGCTTTATCTTAGGATGGTGAGAAGTTCAGAACCGGATTGTGACATCGTGTTAATATGACATTCTTGGGAACGCCTATACCATTAGCCAAACTTATCATTGCATAAGTGACTAAATTATATTTGTCAATCGCAAGAAATATAAACGTTTTTTATTTATGTTGATAAGTAAAATTTTAGATTAATATGGATGTACGGGAATTCTCACTGAAAAAGTGATGGGGTGAAATTCAATTGGGGGAGCCAAATGTTAAAAATAAATTTTCATACATTGATAGAATGCTGTTACAAATAAATTTTGCCCTCGGTTGTTTGAAACTAATTATATCACGTAAAACCTTTTGCACAATTTGTTAAAATTGCGAAGCGATTCATTTGTACTTCGCTTTGCATTAATTCCATCAATTTCAACTATTTGCCGATTTCAATCAGCAAAAACTGGCAAACTGCGAGTCGGACTCGCGCACGAAGAGTTTCGTAGCACAAACAAAATTTAAACTTACAAGTGTGTATTTTTCAAACCCACCGTGAAAAACAAAGCTATCTTTGCGGTCGGTACCGAAAATATTCCATATCTCAAAAATAGCACAACACATTTTATTAAAAAAAAAATTTCGTTTAAACTTTATTTTAAGCTCTACGACCTTAATACTTTACTATATAACTGTGAACAATTGTGAAAAACTATTGGTAAAACTTATAAATTCTAACAACTCGACAGTTAAACTTGCTCTTCTATTTTTCGCATTTTTTGCAAAATACGTACTTACGAATATAGAAATAAATCGTCGAAATACTATGAAAATTTTCAAATGGTCTTCTAAAAGAATAGTTAAATTATTACTAAGAGAGGCAGTTGGGACATGTCCTTGTCGAAAGTAGGCATGGAATCTAAAAATCAATATATAGTATAAAACAAAGTCCCGTCTGTGTCTGCTTGTGGTAATCTCAGAAACTACTGAAATATATTTTATCCCGGTTTCCGTCATTTCATTTACAACTCTCTGAGGAAAATTTTGATACAAAATTTATGGAGGTTTTATATAAATTAGCCCACTTTTGACGATTTTTCTAAAGAAAGTTGCACAAAAATCAACAATCCAAGAGTTTTCTTGGCGTTCTATGGTAACCTAGTAGACAGACATGGAAAAATTTGGCAATATTATTCGCTTTGAGTATTTCTATATAAAAGACTGAACACCACAAATGTATATTTTATGTATAGGCAATAATAACAATTTACGTTTTATCTGAAGAATAAAAATCACTGTCGCATTTTCATTGCATTTTTAACCAATTAATATGAATTTTTATTCACTTAAATATTTGTGTAACTCTTGGTATCAAAAGAAAATAATATTTTTCTTCATAGCAACTAATTTAAGCAAATTTGTTGTATGCGGGTTAAACTCAATAACTATGAAAAAAATATAAGTGTATAATTTATGAATGTTTTCTTTTAAATTAATCTTCCTATGATGATGGAGTCACGAAAAATTTAATTCTAAGGGAAATTTCATGCTTATGTAACTAATTATAGATATGTGAAGGAAATGTTTTAAAAGAAAGTTAGTCTGAAATTGTTTTAAAAAAGAATCTGCGAGAATACATACCTATCTCCTAAATTTAACCCACATTATCGAAAAGCACATCATGATGAAATGCCTCTAGAAAAGAAAGTGTTTCATGCATTCCATTTAGTATGAAAATCTCACAGAATCGAACCATTTGTATGAATAGTTTAAGGTTTTTGGGTAATATAATAAAATTGCGCCGCTGTCTTATATGTTTCTAAGGAGAACTTTCTACGGTGCGACATATCAATGTCGGAAGGTCGATTATGCTCGATGCTAAATTGTTAAAAAAAAAAAATATATGTATATATATATATATATATATATATATATATTTATATTTGTATATATATATATATATATATTTATATTTGTATATATATATATATATATATATATATATATATATATATATATATATCGAAAACAATTAAATAGTAACATAATTAAATATATTTGTAAGTATAGTAAGGTGTACGTATCACTTGTAATATTAAAACATAATTTATTCGTCCTGACAAAGTTACGGATGCATTTTGTAGACCATTTTGTAGACCATTTTGTATGAAATTTGTTTGATTAAATCAAATTTTAATAATTTTTGTTTGTGCTATAGATAATGATTACCTTTTATTACGCTTATTCCTATTATCCACGTTGCGCGTGTGCGATTATTATTTTTCCTTGTACTGTAAATCTGAACAAACCCACCACTTTTTGCAAATGTGTGATGGTCTTTTTTATTTCATTTCTTGTTTCAGCTGACATCTGAAATTATCTAAAGAGGATTTATTGATATCAAGAGAAATTCTCTCATTTTCCACATTTACGTCATCGACATATATTCTAATCCAAATAAATTTTCCTCTAAGTTTGATTTTAGGAATAAGCTTTTATTAAATATTTCAAATATTTCAAACTTTCGGTGTTCGTCCATAAAATTAAAATGATTCTGAGATGTATCTTTTAACGGTACAAGCGAGTTAATAAATCACCGTACTATGCAAAATTCAAATAATTTATTTTATTAGCTTATGTGTAACAAAAGCATAATTTTCTTCGCAGCAATCATTCCATGTAATTAAATAAATCCGCGGGAAGTGAGTGACATGAAAAATATGAATCTAATTTATTTGTGACTTTTTTCATATAAAAACTCATTTGTCTTTCCCTCACACTGGAAAAGACTAGATTAAAGTTGCCTCAAAATGTATGGTGGTGCATAACCTCACAATTTCTGCATTTTATTGATTCTGATTTCTCAGTCCGGTTAAGAGCCTCTTGATAATTTCTTGGAAAGTTTGTTGTTGACTTACTTACGGAAATAAAGGAAATATCCCAATTTGAGGTAAAATACAAAGTGTCATTAGAAAATGTTTTTACAAAATGACTCATTCCTTTACAATTGTTTTTTGTCGTTAGTGAAAATAGTTATCTAAAATATTATTTACAATATTGATAAAATACTAAGAATTTAAAATATTCCCCAATTCGTTAAATTCAAAATCAAATTATCTAACCACAGTTATTTGAAAAGTAAGTTTAATATCAAGTTTCATGTAAATAAATTTAGCGGATAATAGACATTTCTTGTAGATAGACGACCAGAAATAATAATTACCATTCGTTTCGGGGATGGATAATTTTTTTCAATTTTAGTACTCTACTACATTTTTATATAATATTTCAGTGGAAACTTTGAATTTTCCGTAGAACCTATTGCCGCTGATGTATGTATATACATTTCTTATCCTGCAATTTTTATACATTTACAGTCAGTTTATGAAGACGGCGATATTTTTAAATGTACATATGTTTCAAATATTTTTTTTATGCATGTAGCAATGATGAATTTCTGTTGTCGGGGTAAAATTTATTTTATAATTTTAATAATGAATCTAATATTTTTGCTAATTTATAAATTTCTTTGATGTAAATGTGCAAAGGGTGATATAATTTGGCTAGGAAGGGCATTATTATACTACAAGTAATTCAATCAAGCCAATTCTGTAAGGCATTAGGTGTTGTTCATTATATGTGATCAAATAAAAAAAAATGTAACAACAAATAACCATTTGATACTATACGAATATGCTCTAAACGCATGAAAAATTTAAAAGCATTGCTAAATACTGCGACTTCATTGAAAAGAGTGCATTTGTATGAAAAGCATTAAATCGTTGTGCAGGTGGCTACAAATAGTGATGTTTTCTCCACAAATGATCACCAATACCAGTAAGATACGACTTACCTAATCAGATTAAGTAAGAGAAAAGACCCGTGTTTCGGCATAACCCGATAAATTGACACAGAAAAGCAAATACATTATTCATATTCGTTACCTCGTTGGCCATAAGATCGGGTGAGCCAGCTCTGTCAGCTTAGGCTCTGTCTTTTTTGATACTTCTGTTTCCAGGTTTATTTATTATTTGTACAAATAATTAAAAATAATAAATAATAATGTAAAATTGATGCTGTTATCGAATAGAGCCACAACATGTTGGTAAGTTTGATTTGTTTTTTTAGGATTGCTGTGTGCGAACGTGCATGCGTAGGTGTATAAGTGCGTGTGTACGTAAGAGTGCACATTCGTGCATGAGTACGTGCATCCGTGTGTGCGTGCGTGCGTGCACGCGGGGAAAAAGGTGGATATTTTCAGCAATATCTCTGGAACTATCATCATCATCATATATATTAATACGCTAAGGTTAAGATGTTACACTCCCTTTTTAGAAAAAACCTCACAACTAATCCACATAAATTATATATCATTTTATAGATAATTGCTTGCTCTACCGGCATCCACAACTAAAAAATTTATTATTGCTATTGTTTTTGCAAATTAATTATTTATTAAAATTATATACACAAAACAGCAATGCTGCCATCTAACGGCTCAACGTCAATATGATTGACGGTCGGTAAAATTTTTGTTTAATTTCCAATAAATAAAATGGCGCTTTAGCTCAATGCTTTTGATACTTGCGCCTCTATATGTCAATTTTAGTAAAATATTTGTTTGATATGTCATCTGAGCTTTATAATGGAATAAATAATGCGAAGACTTCGCACGGGTCACGCTAGTCTTTTATAACATTCTAAAATGAAGAAATTTAGAATCCTTATAATATATAATAAAGAAAAGACAAAAATCACTTAAAATATGAAGTTAACACTCATATCCGTAAAAAAAACTAATTAAAAAGCAAAGATGTTTTGAAATAAATTTCATTAAAAAATAAACAAACCTTGTTCAAAACTACAAAATAGACATTAAAATACATTGTTTGATTGGACATCAAAATTTCGTTTTATTGAGTACTACCAATGCGGATATAAGAAAACAAAAACGCATTCGTTATATCGAAGTTGCGACGTAAGTCAAGTTTCCTTATCTAGCAATATACTTCCATTTTTCACAAATAATACAAGAACTTATGTATCATGATAGATATTCTAAATGTTTATAGCTAATTTGAAATTGAATATAAAGTTTCCATGTTTAATTTAATAAGATAAAAAAGTAAGACGGAAAAACTAGGTACACTGCCAAATAAAATTCAATCTTTACTTTGTTCTAAATTAAAGTTAAGAGGGGTATTATTCATCAGGTCAATCAATATTTGATTTGCGACGATTTTGTCAGTTACTTTAAGCTTATTTATTTTGATTCATCATGCTAAAAGTGATGTCTCCAAACAAATATAAATTTTTTTTCACAATAACATTCCTATTCGTTTCAGTTCACGATTCAATATTAAATATAAGCATTTATAAGCGCACTTGCAAAAAATTCGCAAATTTGTACGAAAATGGTTGAAATTAAAAAAAAATATGATTACCACTCACTCTGCGAGGGTTTTTTACTCAGACACATTTAAAGGTTCTTGTGTTTCTATCAAATTATTTACGAATGTTTTGTTTTTTTCACAACGTATACATATTGCCTAGTATACCTTGTACAAGCTTATGGAAATAAAATGTTTCAAAAATGAGATTTAAGATCATTGGAGCAATTTTCGGTTAAAATTTTAAATAAAGGTTTTTTTCATAATTTTAAAATTAACTGTTTCGGAAGTCGTGTCTTGTGGATATTTTTGTTTAAAACTATCCTACGTTTCATTCTGAAATGTAAAAATATTTTTCAAATCTATGCAATAAGAATTCTTAGATGAGGGTTAACGTTAAGGGTTAAAGGGTAACGTTAAGGGTTAAAGGGTAACGTTAACGTTTTGTTTTCAAACTTTCTTTACGTGTAACCGAGTAGAATATTTCTTTTAACATATTAAGAAAAATAATGTTTTGATTGAAACAAAATGACACCACTGTCTTTCAAATTCATCGATTTTCTTTTAACTTTGTAGCCTTCATAAATTAGAGAACCAAGTCGCTTTTCATATATTTCTTCATTGAAAACCATGAAGTTGTATGTATATTAATTTTTACTAACTATACTCAATAATGTCGTCTATTTCGTGTACACGTAAATAAATTTACGGAAATACATAATTACGATATGGGAAATCGATATTAATATCGAAGCTCCAAATAATGGAAATGGAACTGGACCTCGACCTATCCAATTAGATCGAATAAGCCAACAAAGCCGCGAGCAAAAATAATTCGACGAATTGACGGGGAAATACGAATGCATTAGCCATTGTTTATGCCTTTGTGGCCATAAGATCGGCTTAGTCTCTGCTCTAGTAAGCGCACTTCGTTTCGTCTTTCGTACATAGGGTTCTACGTTTGATTTATTATTTGTGCTAGGAGAGAATGAAAAAAATAGCGAATCAGAGTAATATAGATGGTATTATTCGAGTAGAGAGTCACGCTATATTGGTACGATTAGTTTATTAGATTAATGTAGCTACTGAAACCGATGTTTTCACCATACTACACTACTAGAATGGTAAACGTTGTTAAACAGGCAATCATAGTTACTTCGATTGAATATGTTGTTTTCTTCTAACAAAAGGACAGGTTTAAGAAGCAAGAATATCAAAGAATTGTGTTTATATAAGTCATATACTTAAACACCTTTTGTTAATCATATTCTTTCTTCCCAAATCCAACCTCACACACATACACAGGCACACACCCAAACACGCTCTCGTTCACTCTCTCACACACACACACACACTCGCGCGCGCGCGCTCAAATACACACACACACATGTATATATATATATATATATACATATATATATATATATATATATATATATGTATATATATATATATATATATATATATATATATATATATATGCAGGTGTCCGCGACCCCTATCCGAACAAAAACCCCGAATTGTGCTTCAGCAGGGTGTTGCAAAACTCTATATATTTCAGAAAAATATTGACGTGTAAAATTTTTAATAGATTGTAAAAAGCATATTGTGAATATAGCTTAAGGTTTTAACGCTTGCACCGTTGCGGAGCGCTCGCGATTCGCCACGTGACCCGCTTCGTCATACGTGATGGTCGCATCGTTGGCGGTTTTTTGAATAAGATCAAAGGAAGGAGTGGCGACGTGGAGGCCTAAATTGGGAATTATGTATGTCAAAACTCATGACAATAGTGTATGGTTGTGTGCAGTATATATGGGTTACGCTTGTAAATATGGTTTCGTTATTAGGCACCCTTGGTAATTTTAAATACCACAATATACATCACATTATATTTAGTAGTAATATTACTAGTAGTAGCCACCCCGGATAACTGTTCCATTGTGAAATTTTCATCTACTCTGCCAGTCGAACTTAAACCATTGTGAACTGGGACATTAAATTCCTGCCATATATATATATATATATATATATATATATATATATATATATATATATATATGAGCAGTTAATGATACAGCTGAAAGAGTCCTAAAACTTTCAAGGTTTGAAGCAATTTTTGTTACATTGTGTGCAAGAAGATAGAAATATTTATCTGAATCGTAAAAAGGGGACCCTTGGACGGAAATATCCTGAGTGATGCGTAAATTAATATTTTTTTAAATAAATAAATATCTGTTGCTTAGGCTTACTTTTTAATAAATTATTTATATATATTTATTATTTTTTGAAAAAATATTTTTATTAAATATAAATATTTCACTTAATCTAGCTACGTAAGAGGAATCGTTAAAAACATTTTTTTTAAAAATTCAGAGCATTTTATATATCTATATATATATGTATGTGTGTGTATGTGTGTGTATATATGTACTTATATACCAGTGATTGACTTATTCAGTATTAAATTATAACTCTGTCATTTCGTATTGGTGTCCAACTCACATTGTGTCTTATTTTGATAAATATTTTGTCTGAATTTATTCCAGATCGCTCATTTTATATTAAACAAATCGTTCAGGATACAGATTAAATATACGTTTTGCTCTCAATAACATTAGCATAACTTAATTCGATTAAAAATAGTTTATATGCCTACACTTAGACCTCATATAACTAAAGACTAATGTTTATGTGAATATAAACCTTTCAAAATTTAATTACTTTACATTTAATCCAATATAAGTAAATTGTATTTTATCATAAGCGCTGTAAGAAGCTAGCAATCTCACTACACTAGATTTTATCTATGGTTTCGCTCACGTATTCCGCGTTTTGCGGGAGTTTTTCTCCCGTAATAATATTTTAATCAAAATTGTCTTATGAGCGGAAAAAAATAACTTATATTTTAGCTTTAATTACGTTTGTCTCTCAAAATTACACTCGACTGGGATAAAAGTATTTTTACCTTAGCTTGAACATTAAGCAACTCTCTAATACCTAAAATATTCTACCGTCTCAGCAATTTCCATTCAACAGTTTTGAGACCGCGCGTTTAGTATCACGGTCTAACTGCTAATAAGTGAATTTAAACCTGCATAAGAAACATTTTGTAACAAAAATTCTTTAGATTTTAATTTTTATTTTAAAAATTATCTCTTTGAAAACTAAATCAGTTTAGTAGTTCTAACATGATCGGCAAATGAAAAAAAAAACAGTTAAAAGACATACAGATGTACAAAAAATCGCTTAGAAAATTAGGAAAAAAGGAAAGTTTAGGGTTATGAGTTCTAAAATGAATCTGTATCCTAAAGATGATTACAGTAAATATTTTAGTCAAATCAGCCCCATAGTTTTTGCATGATAATCAAACAAACGGACTAACTGACACTCCAAAAAAAATTAATTTCGCGTTTTAACAGAACTAGCTATGTATCGTATAGTCTAGTCATTTTCATTAAATGCACTGATATACTCATTTAAAAATTTAATATCCTTTAGAAATAAATTCAAGAAGGATAAAGGCAAATACTAAATGAACTGCAATTGAGTTTGCAGAAAATAACATATAGTCACTTTGAAATTGAACTGTCCTTGAAGTAATTTTAGAGCATGTAATCTTTTAAAGAAATTTAAATCGATTAGAGTGACGTGACCGAACCATGATAGCACATATAAACTTCAGATATAACTGAAAGAAATCTTGAATCACTTAACATTCGGGCACAAGCTTTTGTTGGAAAATTTATTCAGAAAGTTAGGACAATACTATGCAATTCTTGTAACACCTTACGTAATAATAACAACTGATATTAGAGCAGAAAGAAATTATTTAAATTTACTTTACGTCAAAAATTGTTTGATGTTACTTGAAGTGACGACAGATTTAATTCAATCGTTAAATAGGTAGTTATAACAAACTGTTACTCGCGGTTTTGTTAGACAGTAAAAAAGTGGTAAGTACGTTTAGATATAATTTTGGATTGATGAATATAATATGTAAGTAAGGCTTTTTACAACACCCGTTTTCGAGAAATTGTTATTTACCATGAAAGAAAATGGCACCAAAACAACTAGGCTACGCCGTGAGCTCATATGCGAGATCTCACGTCAGATTGACCGCAGGGGAAGCAATCCTGACTCGAGTCAACATCCGTGAATTTGAGAGTTTGTTCCTGTAGCTTATTTATCATTACTGCAAAGCGCATTTTGAGGAAACAACTATTTCAAAAATAGAATCATGGGAATCAAGAAAATACACGGTATTGTTTCTCCCTGAGTAGATATAATTAAAATAGTGACCTCGACTACATTGCGATGTAGAGCTATAACTTGCAGCCTGATGCTATTAAACAGTTTCAACTCTTTCAAATTTCTGAGTCATATTAGAGATTGAACTACATGCAGTGTAATCATATGGTATAGGTTACCTAGCAAGTAAATAGAATATCTTTTTTTCTCATTTGAAATTTTCCTTTAATTCCATACTTCAGTTCAGAAAGTTAAATTAGTTACCAATTTAAAGTCTTGCAAGTATATTGAAGGGCAGAATATCCCACATCGTACATCGTTGTCAATATTTCAAATTATTTTAGGCTCAGACTTTCACGTTGAAGCATACAAAGATGGTATATAGCACATCATATTATTCTGGCTTCCATGGTTACTATACCCATAGCATGTTCTTTTCTGACCAGTGACTATGGATCGTTATCTACTGATTCATATTTTATTCCTTTCCTACCTTCAGTTTCTCGAAATTTGTAGGGTTCTATGTCAGGATATAATAGGGTTTTGCAAAGTTAACTTTTCACATAATGTGAAATACGACAAAAGCTTTAATTTCAGTGAACTGATTACTTTATGTGTCAGATTTTCATGTTTAGAATATCCCCTGTGACCATTTTTTAGGTGTACCCTAATGTCAAAAACAGCAAAAAAACACTAATAAATTAGAAATCTTAGTACCCGTCCTACAACCTGTAAACTACATATAAATTATCTTTTTTCATATTCCTACTTCATATTTTTATACACCAGAGCAAAATTAGTATAGTCAGATCTGTTATTGATATATTTATAAATGTATTTAATTCTTCAAACGGAGTTAGGTATTTTACATTTAAATTAGTGTAATTTTTTTATACAAAAACAGAACTAAAATATTTAAAGTAAATGTTCCTTTATTGTTTTGTGAATCAATTTAAAAAATAAACATATGCGTAATGATTAAGATGCCATAAGCTCAAATTATTATCATTATTTTTCAATTACAGACTTATTTTACCCTATTGTTGTAAAATTTCCGTTACCCAGTTGCCCATATTATCCGTGATAGCTGTGTCAAAAATGTCCTCGTATTAAATAGAGAAAGAAACGTATGATTAGGTCGAAAATAACGTGCAAAACAACATTCATTTGCTCCAATAAAAACAAATATTTCTTGTGCAACGGAAAGATAACAGCATATGTAACACCCTCGATCATCATTGCTTACACATAATAGGAATTATAAAATCTTGATTCTCAGAAAAGAGGGTAGAAAATTATATTGTAATACTTTATATACTTAAAAATTATGATAAAACATGGAATGTATTTCGTTATACAGAATACCTATTAGCGGAATGAAATGATAGTGAGACTATTTATAAACAAGCTACATATAACTAATATATAATTACTTCGAAACCTAGCCTTTTACAGATTTTAACAAAACGAAATTCCAATACCCTTCTCAAACATATACATCGCAAGACTTATTTGTATGTATAATAAATCTGCTAAAATAGACTTGAAGGATCTATGTTGAGAATATTTGCCGAAAAAATATATATTGGGAGATGAAGGATAAACGATCGAACGTTTTAAGATAATTATTGGATTCTTTCCGACTGTCTTCCTGTCTGTGTTTTGGTTTGTTTTTGCGTGCATCATGTAATCATTGCTTACTCAATTAAAATGCACTTTAAACCAATTTTACAGCGGTCGAATTAAAGCGGTTGAATTTAATCTATTGTGAAACGTTGTAACATTCCTGATTTTTTATGCCCACATTTTTGATTGTATTACAGTTGACATTATTTTCAGGGAAGATCGCTGCAATGGACATAACTAATGAAAGAAAACTACTTCTAATTAAACTGGAATCGGTACATTTTTCAGTAGTCTGCGTATACCAAGTCGCGAACACAGCTAGTTTGAAATACAATTTTATGCCCTCCTCGGCAGAGTCGTCAGTTTCTGCAGTATTAGGCCCACCTTGGTGTGCTTTACCTGTTTTCCTCAAAAATTTTAAAACAAGTAAAGACTGTAATTTTTATGCTGGAGCTTATCAATCATACCAAAAAATGTTCAATGGTCTTCTTGAACGAAGAACCATACTTTGCAGAAAATTGCATTTAATGTTCAAGTTCTACTCCTACTTTTACTTTTAATTTTTTTTGTCAAAAACGATATTTTTTTAAATATTCAAAGACAAGTTTAAATCAAGAAACCTTTTGTATTCAAATAATGTATCAATGTTATAATATTTTTAAAAAACTCTTTGTTTAAGAATAAAATTTCCTCTCAGCGACTTTATGTATTACTTTAGCAACAGTAAATAAACTTATCAAGTACGAGCGTACATTCAAGCAGTTAAATCATATGTACCTTACATACTATTTTTATTGAACTCTTTATGCAAAATTATATTATTCTTTGCCATTTAAATATATTGTGATAATATCTTACAAATATTATACGTAATAATATTTTGAATTTTTAAAAAAATTTAGTTTGTTTGCTCTTGAGTTATTACCATTTTATAATTAATTTTGTTTAGTATTCGTTTTAAATACAGAATGTGAAATATATTAAAGGGGAATTACATAGAGTTTCCTAAATGATAAGGCATTTTGGCGTAGACTAGTATAAGTTTGATAGTGCATCAAATAGCATTTTTTGGTAACAAAAACTAAAAAACGGATTTATTCACTGCTAAAATATTTATTTTATTGACATTCCGCATACCAATGTAACCAATTGATAATTTTCATCCCGCTAAATCAGAAAAAAATATTAGAAATCACTTGTGATAAAAAGCTAAATTTCGGTAATAAGGTTTATTTTCGGATTTATTTAATGACTATTCCAAATTAATCGAATATTTCTTTTTGAGAAATACTTTTTTCTTATCGGTTTTTAATTATTATTCATTTGCAAGTTCACAAGATTCTAACTTAAACGATCTCAAGAAAAAAACACTCGTCACCATTCAAAGGTATCAAATGTAAAAAAAATCATAAATAGGCCAACGTTTAACAAAGGCAATGTTAGAAAATTGTTGACAAAGGCTACGTTAATTAATTGATTTTGATTATCATTTGTTGTTCAAAATCAAACAATTTACTTCGATCCTTCTGTAGAAAGATATTCCAAGATTAGACTTTGAGGTGTAAAGTTTTAGTAAAAAAAACCTGCTCTAAATTTTGCTTTTCCAACTAATTTAAATTTATAATTGAGTAAAATCAAAGTCATAAGTTAAAAGTACTTCAAGGAACTGAATGAAGACAATTGAAATCATCAAAACCCTGTAGAAAAAAATGTAATTTTTAAATTTTAAATGATATTTCGAAGCAACAAGTTATTGGAAGAAAAGAATTGTTTAATCAGAAAGAAATTATTAATACTTGATTAATATATAAAGAGATGTTTTAATATCTAAGTTTAGCTGTTAGAAATATGAAAGAAAGTAATAACTATCTAAACAACGGTTTACTTAAGTGAGACCATCGGATTGATCAATTTTGGTAAATACCTAATTTTGCGAATCTCCGTAAAATATTTTTTTAATTAATGATAATGTATATATATATATATATATATATATATATATATATATATATATACATATATTTATACACCACGTACGCGACCTCTGTTATAAACATTTCAAACAAAACTGCACGAACTCGTACATATTTTGTTTCGTATATCTTACCGCCAGATGAAGTTATTATTACTAAGTAAATAAGTCCAGCCGCTCAAACGTTGCGAATAAATTATATCTTACGCATAAGTAATAAAGGTAAAAATTAGTTACTTTTCAAGTAAGACAGAGAGAGAGAGGTGCTATATTGTCACTCTCTTCTCGCATACGAGAATTTAGTCGCTTGCGAAATTTATTTGTGTTCGTGTGGTGTCGATAAGTTTTTAAGGTATTGTGTTATTATTTTGTAGCGTAAGCATGCCTCATGCGCTGCAAGTGTTTCCTGCTCAAGAGTATATGCAAATGATAAATGGTTACTATATGATTAACATAAGAAATGCGTCAAGAGTATTAGCTGCCTATCGTAAGCAATGTGTAGAAGGGCAGTTACCGCATTGTGCTTGAACGATAATTGGTGCAGACTAGCGTATACGAGATGGATATTCGTAAACCGGAACGCATGCTGAAGGTGTACCAGTACGTCAAGTTTCAGCATGTACTGAAGAACAAGTCTTGGAACATTTCAGGCGTGATACGATGACAAGTACACGGAAAGCAGGAAGAAACTTTAGTATCAGCCACAGTATTTTCTACAAAGTATTAAATAAAGGTCGCTAGTATCCGTATAAATACAGAAAAGTCCACGCACTATTGCCTCCTGATTACAATATTAGAACAAGTTATTGTAAGTGGATACTAGAACAATGCCGTCATGGCAATCAATTTATTCAGAAAGTTTTATGGTCGAAAATGACGTAATAAGAAACGGAAAAGAAAAACGTACACGAGAAAAAAGAAAAAAGTAATGGAAAAGGCAAAGGGATAGAAAAAATTACCTGGAAATTAAATGGCCATTTTATCCTTATATGAGCGGCCAACTTTTTTTTGAAATTTGATAGTTCAGGTATTGTAAACCTTTTTCTTACATTCACGTTGGTAATTGAATGTGGATTTATTTAGTATGGGTGATTAAAAAAATATTTTTACTAGTATGCATATTTAGACTCCATTTATATACGTAACTTATATTATATAGATAATTTTTTTTATTTATGAGAAATTCAGATAAGTAAGATGAAGTGTTTTGAAAAATTTAAAAGTATAACTGTTACATAAAAAAAGACATATAATAAAATAAAAATTTCTAAAATTTAAAATTAAAATATTTTTTTAAAAACGAACTAATGTATAAAAATACACAAAATACAATAACATTTCACAGACAAAATAGACAGCATATATATACAATTACATCACAATGTACCTGAGCTTCACACCGATATCCAAAAGATGGTTGTGCCCAATGCTAGTGCCGGCGTTTTGCCTATAAAAAATCACTGAGAAATATCAGAATATATCATATCTATTACAGAACATATTAGCAGAATTTATTCATCATAAATCTATCTATTAGATCGTACATCAACAGTAATTACATCGTATATCAACAGTAACAATGTTCGTTCAGCCATGCCGCGGGGCTTATTAAATGATATTGCTCTAAGTCGAAATCTTTTGACATCGTATAATTTAAAAGTAATGTTTTCTTTCGCCAAATATTATTTATCTTATGTCCAGATCATTTTGATTTTGTTTCTCTTAGAGTGATATGACGGCAATTTTAGTTTCTTACAATGATATGTATTATTGGACAGCTGTATAGGTATTGTCCTTAGAAGAACATTCGCCATTTTAATTACACTCGTACTTAAAAATATCACATTTAACACAATGAATTTAACATTATAAAACACATAATAATATAATAAACTTAATATAATACGAACAAATAATACAAAAGAAACACCAAAAATTTACGGAGCAATATTGGAAAATGAGATGTACGGACATCGCCCGCCATTACGTTGATGAGTGTTGCAAGCAAGCATTCATTATACGTTGTATAAATAATAGTTGTCATACGTGGGTATACAGTAAGCAAAAAATATAATTGATCTCCTGAATCTATATACCATCGGACAAGAAGTGTGTCCCTTGTGAACATATAAATAATGAATGTCACAAATAATTATACTAGCTGTGCGCTCGAATTAATTAAGATTTTTTTCTCCTACGTAAATTTATATATGGCCACTTCAACACAATTGTTAGATTTCATGTTTGTGCAACAGGCGGACAGATAGACAATCATACGAACCCGCATCGTTTGTCTTCAAACCAAAGACTAATATATTAGTTATACCAGATATACATATCCGAATGGAGAATAAAGTTTATTGTCCGGCAAAATTCATAAGCACAAATCGGCATTTTTATCTGATAAACTGATGACTTTTTGAAAGTCGAACGAAAGTACGGTGTCAAAATAATATTATTAACTAAGTCTCAAGGTGAATTAACCATGAAAATGGGTATTATATTTCTTCTTTTTCTAACATATTTTCAAAGGTTTTGCAGATTATTCGAGTAGTATAAAAATTATTATATGTATATCAGTATGAAATAAATATTTAATGATTTGTCGAAGATTTTGAGATGAGGTAAACATTACATTTACCGCAGCCATTGACATAAATATACTATTTTATAAACTATTTGTATGCTTAGTACACCATGCCGCTTATAATGAATTTTCTTTTTGTAAGACTATTAATATGCGTCATAAGAAATCACTGGGAATGCACTATACATATACATATACATATACATATACATATACATATACATATACATATACATATACATATACATATACATATACATATACATATACATATACATATACATATACATATACATATACATATACATATACATATACATATACATATACATATACATATACATATACATATACATATACATATACATATACATATACATATACATATACATATACATATACATATACATATACATATACATATACATATACATATACATATACATATACATATACATATACATATACATATACATATACATACACATACACATACACATACACATACACATATACATATACATATACATATACATATACATATACATAAACATATACATATACATATACATATACATATACATATACATATACATATACATATACATATACATATACGTATACGTATACGTATACGTATACGTATACGTATACGTATACGTATACGTATACATATACATATACATATACATATACATATACATATACATATACATATACATATACATATACATATACATATACATATACATATACATATACATATACATATACACATATATATATATATTTACATATACATATATATGTGTATATAAACTGTTTTCTTATATTCGTATAATATATTTAGAGGAGGCAAACAGAATATGCTAATTAATTCGTTTTTCTAATTGATTAGAATTTTATGTGAAAGTTTATAGATATTGCTGAAAAATTTTCTTAGAGATCGACATGGAAACTTGCAATTTAGCGTGGATAATATTTTGAAGCATACTAATCCAAATACATACAAATAATTATTACTGAAAAGTATTCACGTGGAAATATCAGAGACATCAAAAAATTTCGTTTTTTTTCAATGGAGTGCAAGTAATACGAAATCCGGAACTCTTAAAATTTTATCTAGGATAGTTAAATTTGCTCTCACCCATGCTGGTCTTCGACAAATACTAAAATCAAAACTATGAATAAGGCAATTACTGGAAGTTTAAACTTTATAACAAAGTTTTTTTAATAAAATTTACCAAAATATTGTTGCGACTATTAAAATTCTCATATTTTTTAATAATGTACGATATTTTTACGCATTTGAATGAAATACTATGCTTTATATTTAAATGATCAAATATGATATTAATATTTGTAAATAGTTTATTAGAAAGACTAAATACTTTTGAATGTACGAGTCCCAATCTTACTTAATATATTTTTTAAGAATTCCTCCACAGTTCTAGTGAGCAAAGTTTATAATAAAATAAGATTGCATGCTTAATATAAGTGGAAAATTAAATTTCTCACCAAGTGCTGGCAGAGAAGAGATAAAATAAGGTTCATTTAATACCACACTGAAACGGATAAATTCATAAACTGAGATTAAATAATGTGTATCGAAGAACAATACCGACAGGATCAGACGTCACATTGATATTCAATGCCTTTCTCTTCTAAAAAAATACTACATATCTCACAGTAATAACAAATGATCAGATATGCATGTGTACTCATATATGTGTATGTATAGGTATGTTTGCATATATATACAGGATAGGTGGGATGTTATGTCATCATATATAAAAAAATAATTTGCGTTTCTTCACAAAAGTATGTATTATTCACATCATTTTGTTAAATGACAGAGGTTGGATGCAATTTGCCAAAACAATATTAACCTCATAAAAGTGGAGAATCTGATTGTAACATGTGATGTCGATGTTAAGTATCGCTAAGATATTAATCCTGTTGTCATATAATTGTTTCCTATTAAGATAACTAAAATATTTTATCAGATATCTCGGTTATTGTGCAACGATTATTCAAACAGTTATAATAGCAATGGTTTGCCTGTTGTTTTGGAAAAACTTTCAATTGCAGTAGAATCCTTCTTCATCATGGCAATATTTCTGTACACTCGGACATACGGACAACCGAATATTTGACCAGGGCGCATGTGGAAATTTTGAGTCACCCGCCTTGTAATAATAAAATAAAGGTAAAAAATTGCACGCCGTACAATATAACATAATAGAAATTGCATTTTGCGAAGTCTGGCCTCGCAAAATACAATTCCTACTTGTTCTCAAGAATAAATGATAAATTATAAGGAATATGGTTCCCGGCATTCCGTTGAAAAAGGTGTGAAAGAGACCACCAATGTAGAGTGGATCCACCAATGAGGAGTGCGCTTCTATAAAATGAAACCATACATAGATTACGACGGAGACTATTTTTAAAAACATTTTTTAAAACTATGCTTTTATTTGTGTGAATAAGTACTTACTTACGCTAGAAGTGAAACTTCAGTATTCAAGTACTTACTTGAATACTGATGTTTCACTTCTACCGTGTGTGAATTGCACACACACACAATTTTTTGTATTTACAATGTAAGCTTCCAGTGAGATATGTGCCCGAAAAGGGCGCGGGTTCCAATCACGCACATAATAATGTTGGCATATAAAAAAATTAATGATGAGGTGGCAATTAGTGAAAAAATGAACTTTGCATTCGATCCTTTAATGATAGTTCGATCCTTTAATAAAGACTCAGTACCTACAGAGTTTGTAGCGGTGTGTTTGCCAACATCTTAATTTATATTTTATCATTTATAGTTAAGCCTCTTATAAACTTTTACGGTCTTAGCAATAAAAATCACTGTTGTGCACAGATTAACTATTGTCCGACTAAAGGTGGACTAGTAAAAGATTACTTTTGGTGGCAATAAACATGGACTAGCTGTGGTTTATTTACGCCCCAATTATACCACTCTTTCAACTGGCCATACCGTAAATTTAACGTGTGTCTGTGCATTAAAAATATAAAATATGGCATTTTGTTAAAATCTCTATAAACGTTCAGAATTTGCATTTAGCACTTGTCGTTACGATCGCGTTGCAATTTCAAAGTATTTAATTAATATTGACAAATATTTTAATACTTATAAAATGTCTGTTAATAACATTAACAAAAGAGTAAGTAATGCTAACTGGGATCAGGAAGAAAAGGTAAGTATTGTCCAATTTCGCTCAATAGTTATTTAGTATCTTTTACCTATATTTTATACTTTAATATAATTAACAATTCAATATTTACAGGAATTACTTCTTTCCATTCTCAATCTTAGGATCGGCATATTACATAATAAAAGGAAGGACACTAACACAAACAAGAAAAAGAGAGCCGAGTGGGAAGCAGTTGTTCGAAGGTCGGTTAACTTAGTTTATGTGTTATGTTTGTGATACAATTAGTTAACTGCATCCGGAAAAGTGAGTAGATATAGCCAATTATCGTTCTTCCCAGTTTGGTTTGCATAATTTTAATACAAGATTTGTTACTATCATGTTACAGACAGCGTCAGTGTAAGTTAATTATTAATTGAAATGGGAAATTACAGTATAAATCTAGTTTAACGAACTGCATGCATGCTTTAATGAAGTGCGTATTAACTGATAACATACGTAGATAAATCAATATAAATATAAAACAAGGCAAGATTTTAAAGCAGGAAGCATATGAAGTGTCTAAAACAATGAAATATTTAACCTACAAAGTAACCTAACAAAGTAGTTTGGAACAATGTAGTATTTAACCTACAATATGAATAAGCATAAAAATTGTAATTAAAATTACATATTTCTCGACAGTTTCAAGAAGCTAAATAAGAAAGAAAGAAGCTTGCACCAGCTGCAAACCCAGTGGAAGCACGTGCGGACGTCCGCTAAGAGTAAATTGTCTTATTATGAAAAAGAAACCATGAAAACAGGCGGAGGAGGGAAAGCGACCTACCCGAGAGAACAAAAATTAAGAATTTTATCAATGGTTACAGCAGAGTTCGTGACTGACAAAAATATATTCGACAATGATAGTCCATCAAACCGAAGAACGGTAGGATGTTTTCATTCATTACAAATAAGTATAATTATATCCTGATTTATCCATTTTGAAAAATTATAATTTCAATGAAACAATATTTTGAGATTGGACACAGCATCAGTTTATTAAATAAGTGATTTACATCTTAATACACTAAATATTTTTTAATTCTATCATGTTTTTTGGTTTTTTATTAAAGCTGAATATGTACAATTTGTTCTAGGACTGTGAATATCCTGTGAACTCCAACTATGTCGGCACAGGAGTTCCAGTATATAGAAAATATTGGTTCTAATGAAGAACTAGTTGAACAGGAAGTGTATCAGGAAGTAGAGATCTCTATAAATGAGACTATACTCTGGAGTCCCAATCAACATGCAGTTTAATTTATTTAATCAATGTATAATATAATTAATTTTAAAAACGTTTCATTATATTGTTACTTTTACCATATTTATAAAATGTTATACGATAATATACAAATTAAAACCATTTTGGTACCTCCCGCTATGTTTGCATCTATAAATATAAAAGTAGATCAATTAAAAGTTTGAAAGTTCTAGTGGATGTTTTTAACAAAAGAAAAGGTTTTTTCTATAATGTTTATTTAATATAATAAATATATTTATTTGCAGGTTTGTGAAAGCCCAAAGTTTATTCCTACACCTAGCAGGCAGAGCGGACCCAAAAAAAATGGTGAGTATTTTTAAAATATATTTCTTCAGGGATGTATTTAAATCTAACCCATTAGCCGTGATTGTTTCTTATGCTTGTATTCAAATATTTTAACAGGCTCATTTTTATTCAATACCTCATCTGTATTTTACAGGTACAGAGTGAGGGTATATCAGATGCAGACTATAGGTCTGCAATGCCGGTCATGTCCAGGGAAGCAAAGGAATTTACAAATGAGCTTCAACAGAAAGAACACAATAGAAGAAACTATGAAGATGTTAAGAGAAGAGCATGAATTGAAAATAGAATTATTAAAATTACATAAAGAAAAATAGAATAAAGAAAAATTTTAAACGCTTTTTTAAAGACACTTAAGACGACTTGCCTAAAAGTATTCCATAATAAATGCAGTTCTTGCAGAATTTCCCATAACTTCATTAAAATATAATGATTCTTGTTCAATAATATCAACAGTATTCTCACGGTCATTTGGTTCCACCACATTATCCTGTGAAGATATTCATATTCACTACTATATTATGCAGTACTGCTAATGCAATGATATACATTTTTACATTATTCAGATAGCAATTAAATCCTTTCAAGTGGCATCGAAAGCGCTGTTTCCATACCACAAAACAACACTCAACTTTATTCCTAGTTGCAACATGGGCTCTATTATACTCATCTTATTGAGATGTAGTGTTCGATCTTATTATGGGTGTAAACAAATAAGAAGTACAGGGATATCCTGAATCTCCTAATAAGCGTCTATGGAATTGTTGTCTTTCAAACCGTGTTTTAATATCAAAATTAAATTCTGGCATAATGAGTGCTGCCACGCCAATGAGCTACAATGTCCCTAATATATAGAACTGAATCGCAAATTATCTGCAAAGTAAATAAATGTTCCTTTATTTTAGGTTCAAGTAGTATTTAGGTTCAAAAAATTAAGTGAAATGAATAGGTATAATTGGTTACCTGTACATTGAGACTATAAAATCGTTTGCGATTTATGTAATATTGGGCCATATCTCCCCTGATTTTTTAATAGTGATGTGAGTACAATCTATGGCTCCTATTATATTCCTCATGCCAGCAATTCAGCGGAATCCAATCATTACTTCAACTTGTTCATCTCGATTTTCTGGCATTTTTATGTAATGTGAAGCTTTTCATGCCAGAGCATATGCCACTCGTTGGCATATGTTTGTTATTGATTGTTGGCTAATACCGTATAAGTCAGCTGAGTCGCATTGAATTTAAAATGAATGTAAATTTATTTCAATACCTGTAATTCGTTTTTTGAACAATCAGTAAAAATTACCATATTAATATGATTCTGTACGTTTCCTACGTACAACATTGCGGGACCATGTTCTTAAAGTAGTTAACACCTGAATTTCTGGACTAATGCCGCCACCTAAAGCAAAGAATATTTTTCATTCAGTATGATCGATACCATATTATGAATAGGCTACGAAAACATTTCAAAATTTAGCATGTTTAAATTTACATCTTGTATCTTTCTCTCTACCTGCTTTCACTAAATTTACATATGTCTTCGTGGAAAGATTATATATTTTGCATATGTCTCCGTGGAACGGTATTTTTATCCAAAGGCTTCTTCCGATTTATTCGGTTTTTGAAAACCTTTTTTTCCCTGCTTTCAATAATGTCGTCTAAAATTTCATAAAAATCCATTTTTGTCGATTAGTTAATATAAAAATATAAGAATTATTAATCGAAGTGACGTGTTACATGAAATGTCAATTGTCTGACAACTGATGTAAAGTTGTTCGACAGCCACCATTTTAGTACACGCTTAAACTTCCTACTTTAGCAGATTAGCGGCGGACTAATGTTTCTACGATCGCTAAACTATGAACTAAGCTAGGCCGTGTTTATTGCAGTTTTCAACTAAACCGTATTTTAGCTATGGGCTAATTTTTAATCCTCGTTTATTGCTGAGGCTGTTTGGGTTGTCCATGAAGATTGGACAACCTACACCTGCTTAGTAAGCGTGCGTTTACTCTATACCGCGTCCAGTAACGTCACAACTCTAGAGAAAATTCATGTTATGTATATATTTTTAGCTAAAACAGAACATAAGTTTTCTTTTTATTCAGTTTAAAATATTATTTCAAAAATTTACTTGTTTTGTATCATACAATAACGATGTATTTAAAACAAAATGACTTTCACATTAACATATTTTTTCAGGTAAAGTTAATACCAAAAAGACCATATATATATATATATATATATATATATATATATATATATATTTCATCTGAGCCGTCAACGTCGCAGCCACCACTGTCGCCAAGAAAAAATTAACAGAAAACTTAACCTATAAACAGCAGAACATTAGGAACTTGATTGCTCAATCCAAGAAAATGAAGAAAAAAATGATAACACTATAATCGATGATTGAAAAATTGAAAAAATATTCAGGCTTTCGGGTTAATTTAAACGACCTTACCATATCATGCAGTAATGAAACGTTTAAATTTTTAGCAGATAGGGAAAACGAAAAAAATGTTTGTAAAATAGTCCTTCTATTTAATATAGTAAAGAGCTTAGAACATTTTCACTAACTCTCTATTTCTGTAGTCCAAGGTGTTATAATCATATCGGTGAAAAGTTTGATCTTTGTTTACCTCATATTAATATATTCAGAAAATGATATTAGAAAGTAAATTGCATACCGGGTTTTGCAACCGAGACATTCAGTACAATAAAGAAAATGGCTAAAAAAAGAATTATTTGTTAGCATTACTTTTGACGAAATGAGCGTTAGGGAATATATTGAATTTGTCGGTAAAATGCATTTTGGCTATATTAATATAGGCACTGACTTACACGGAGACGAATTAGCAATTGCTAATCAAGTTCTAGTATTTTTAGTTGTGGCTGTGGACAGCTTTTGGAAACTTCCAGTTGGTTTCTATCCAGAGAGAAGTTTTACGGCTTCTCGAAAGGCAGATTTATTAAAAATTTGCCTTGATTTACTTAATAAAATTGCACGTTTAGTAATTTCAATTACATTTGACGGAATCGCTTCAAATGTTAACATGCCCAATTTATTTGGTGCAAAATTAAACACCGAACCGTATACTCCATATTTCATATACAAAGCCAAAAAATACTGTGTTTTACTCGATCCCTGTCACTTTTAAAACTTATGAGAAATTCGTTCGGTGACAAAAAAGTTTTATTGGACGAAAATGGTAGAAAATTTTAATTTATCTTTACACAATATTCAAATGAAGGAAGATTGGGGAACACAATGTTCAAATGAAGGAAGATTGGGGAACAAAATTACAGCAACTAGCAGCGCATTTACTTTCAAGGTAAATTGCGACAGCCATTCAGTACTGTCATGATTCACAATTTGAGAATTTGGAATCCACGGTGCTATTTATTTATCTCTTTAATGACATATTTTATATTTAAAAAACCTTAGTTTCTTGTTTGTTAGTTGAGCACTAACAAATAAGAAATATTCGACAAATTCGATCAAGTATACAAATATTTTAGATCAAATTTACGAGACGTTTAGGTTTAGCCGGGTTCTTTATAAACATAATAAATCTAAAATATTTATACATAGACTACACTCAAAAAGGCCAACTGCCATGTTTACCTTTTTGTTTTTTTTATAAACTATCACAAGACCACTTGGAAACATTTTTAGTGACGTACATTCTAGGGATGACCCAACTCAACTGTCAGATAATTTATATCTGCATATAAATTATCTGACAGTTTCAAAAGTTTTACCTTGTCATTCAGAGAATTTAGAATTGAGCGAAATTGAAAACTGATTGGAAATTGGAAAAAAATACCATTCTATCTGGTATAGTTTTCACCCGCAAAACGCATTAATACTGCAACATTATAGGATAAAATTTAAAAAAAATTTTGATTTAGCGATAATTTTCTAAATAATAATGTAGGTGATATTAAAGACGTGTCGTTAATCTACCCGCCGTCTACCTAACACTTCTGTAGAATTATCACAATTTATTAAATCGGTTGTCGAATATATAAGTGGATTCGGCGTTAAACAAATAAAAAAATCGTGAAATTTGTATATAGTCCTTGATATAATCGCGAACTAATGAGTAATTTATAAGTCGTAGAGATTTCACAAAACAAGATAAGGGCTTTTTCGTTTATATGAGCAGGACCCAGATAATAGCCACATATATTAATTATTGAAATATATTATCGAAATTTATTTGACAATAAGGTTAAGACATGAAACAACTTTATAAAATTATCAAATAAAACTTTATGAAACCTTTTAGATAAGATTATATTATTTAAAAGCCAATGAATTTATAATAACTTACATATGGGCTATTTAGAATCCTATAAATACATTTTGAAGTTTCGTGCCATAATATCATTAGATGAGAAACTATAATGAACATTCATTTTTTATATTGAATTGTATAATTTTTCTTGTAGTTGAATTGTGCAATTGAAATCAGTATCACGTTCAGTCTCAGTGGTATCATTGTATGAGGAACTCGTGTTGGTTATTTTTAAATTTTAAAAATGAATATAATTTAATATAGTCAGTACTTAAGGTTATTTAGGTGATATGTTATTTGTTTCATTTTAAAACTTCTATACATATTTTCTTACTTTTCTACATTCAAACTGTATATATTTTCTGCGTAGAACTTATTTTTTCTGATAGAACTTTTGCTTTATTTTTAATTTCTTTTTTAAATTTTAGTGCTTTTACGGTATTTCTAGCCAAGATATTCAATTGTTTTATATGAATACGCTCTGATTGAAATTTATTATTAATAAAATTTTACCAAAAACGGGCCCTTTTATTTTTATTTTGTCATTATAACAATGTTAGTGAAAAGCCATCACTAATACTCATAAATATGGACAATTACGCACACAAGAGCAATTCAATTTCGGTGATATATAAATAACATCTACAAAAATACTAATAACATCTACAAAATTATAAAAAAAGAAAATTTAATTTAAAAATTAAAGGTATTTTCCACAGATGTAAAGTAGGCGTGAAGTTTTTCGCATTACCTCATTGTATAGGATCAGTCAAGCAGTCATTTGTAAATATTTGAAAAGTATTCTTTCATACTGAAAAGAGAAATAAGTAAATCTATACATAACAATTTCACTGCTGTTCTGTGTGCTTTAACGTAAACTAATATTATTTTTGGTGACTGATATTATAAATCTTTTCTGTCAAAATTATGTTTAAATTCATTAAATTAGTTGGGAAAGTCACATATATTCAAATGCTCTATCTATTTTTTTGGGTTATATTTGATTTATCGCAAACAAAACATTTTTATTTCACTTAAATCGTGAGTTTAAACGTAGTATCATAATTTCAAATATTTTTATCATAAAATTATATTTTTCAAAATGATTGACAGTGCATAATTCTGTTAATAGTTTAAATTATATATGTTTCAATAAAAAATCCGTGGAATTTTAGTGTCCTATGGTTTTAAAAGTTTCATGAGTTTATAAGAACGCAAGGTCGTCAAATAATAACTTAAATAAAACATTTTCATATTTACTGCAAATTGGTAAAACTTCTTGTCAAAGATGGTTGACGTAAAATTTTGCTACTCAGGAATAAATTAAATTGATTGGTATGCTCTAGTACAAACTAGCGCCGTCAATATGAGTACCTCTTCCGAAACATTGTATTGTATTTACAAAACAGTTAAAATAATAAACAATTATAAATCACTGATTTTTTGGAAAGAAAATTAAAATAAGTTTTTTTTTTCTAAATTTGATTTATGTATGCATATCCATATGTTTCCTCCTTTTTCGCTCAGGTTCGAAAACTTTAACTAACCATGAAAATAATATATTCATTGATATAATTAACATAAAGATATGACAAGTGTTATTTGGAACAGCTGCTTGCTCAATTTACATCAAATAACCTATTTTGTATTTATATAATTTATCTCGTAAAGAATTACTAGTCGATGCTTGTAAGCTTCCAATTTTAAAAAGGATACAAATATATTCTCTTGGGTTAAATTAAAAATGTTATCTATATTTTCCTCTTAATGTCATATAAACAATACATGGAAGGACACTCTCATATTATGGAGTTCTGAAAGAAAATCCACATAAATTTACAATTGTTGAACATACAAGCATTTGGTTTAGTCTATGGTGTAGAAAACCATCGACATATTTTTTGAGTATTAGTTACACGGGGGTAAACTTTCGATCGCGTTAACCTGAAACTGAGTTCGATTGCATGTATTTTTGATTGAGTACAAACCTACGACATTAATTTGTAACACGTTTCATTTTAATTTTTTTAAGTTTAAAAATGTGATGTAGTATTTATTAGCAATATTTGTTTAGCTTCTTAATTATTTCATCAACTTTAACGGGTTACTTAATAACGCAATATTTTATTTGCCAATCTTAAATGATTTATATGAGATTACCGTTATAACTCAGTTGTGTATAAATTTGGAATGACTTTTTTTTGGCTATTAATATTAAATGCTTATTACATTATATTAATGAAACATTTAATTACCACAAAACTTTGCCTTATGATAATTTGAACCACAGGCACATAATATTTTACGCGGTTTAAACTTAGTCATGACCAAGTTTAGGGGCATTACCTGTTGACAAAATGTATTACTCTTATTCCCACTGTTGCCTCACAACTCTTATTTTGTCCCACATTTATTTCAAAAATACAAAATAACAGTAACTAACTAAAAATGCAGTAACTATCAATCCGAGAAATTTACTCGATATTAAATACTTCTAAACATAATTTTTTCCTTAACTATAAATTGGCAGTCAGGGTACTTGATAAAGAACAATATTACATAATCGGAGACAATGCTCCCTATTTCATTTGATAATCCACTTGAACAATAAATTTTCCGAGTTATGTCTGTCCCTAATTAACGTATATATATATATATATATATATATATATATATATATATATATAATCAAATATAAATCAAATATAACCCAAAAAAATAGATAGAGCATTTGATTATATGTGACTTTCCCAACTAATTTAATGAATTTAAACATAATTTTGACAGAAAAGATTTATAATATCAGTCACCAAAAATAATATTAGTTTACGTTAAAGCACACAGAACAGCAGTGAAATTGTTATGTATAGATTTACTTATTTCTCTTTTCAGTATGAAAGAATACTTTTCAAATATTTACAAATGACTGCTTGACTGATCCTATACAATGAGGTAATGCGAAAAACTTCACGCCTACTTTACATCTGTGGAAAATACCTTTAATTTTTAAATTAAATTTTCTTTTTTTATAATTTTGTAGATGTTATTAGTATTTTTGTAGATGTTATTTATATATCACCGAAATTGAATTGCTCTTGTGTGCGTAATTGTCCATATTTATGAGTATTAGTGATGGCTTTTCACTAACATTGTTATAATGACAAAATAAAAATAAAAGGGCCCGTTTTTGGTAAAATTTTATTAATAATAAATTTCAATCAGAGCGTATTCATATAAAACAATTGAATATCTTGGCTAGAAATACCGTAAAAGCACTAAAATTTAAAAAAAAAATTAAAAATAAAGCAAAAGTTCTATCAGAAAAAATAAGTTCTACGCAGAAAATATATACAGTTTGAATGTAGAAAAGTAAGAAAATATGTATAGAAGTTTTAAAATGAAACAAATAACATATCACCTAAATAACCTTAAGTACTGACTATATTAAATTATATTCATTTTTAAAATTTAAAAATAACCAACACGAGTTCCTCATACAATGATACCACTGAGACTGAACGTGATACTGATTTCAATTGCACAATTCAACTACAAGAAAAATTATACAATTCAATATAAAAAATGAATGTTCATTATAGTTTCTCATCTAATGATATTATGGCACGAAACTTCAAAATGTATTTCTAGGATTCTAAATAGCCCATATGTAAGTTATTATAAATTCATTGGCTTTTAAATAATATAATCTTATCTAAAAGGTATTGCAGTCAGGGTACTTGATAAAGAACAATATTACATAATCGGAGAAAATGCTCCCTATTTCATTTGATAATCCACTTGAACAATAAATTTTCCGAGTTCTGTCTGTCCCTAATTAACGTATATATATATATATATATATATATATATATATATATATATATATATATATATATGTATATATATATATATATATTTATGTATATATATGTATATATATATATATATATATATATATATATATATATAACATTGCTTATAATGTTTTTGGCTTGTAATGATTAATTTTAAATTTCATTTATTTGATACACATAATCCCATTAACGATTTTTTTTTGCATAACCGTATAGATCAAAAATTCTCCAAAATTCTCCAATTTCCGTTTGACTTCAATATAAAAACATCACTAACCTTCTTATATCTGAAGTAGCGGAAATGTATATAGAGAACGAGGTATTTTTCACAACTTTTCCAGATAAATAACAGTACGTAACTTAATAAGGAAAATACCTTTTCCTATGCAAGCAGATGCCCGTTGTCTGGTACTTAATAAGATTGTTTTTAATTTGTTCGAATAGATATACGTCACCTTCGAGAGACAGTAACATAGCGATAGAAAAAGTAATTTATTGAACGAATTTTTTCCTGTTTTGAGTACAAAATATATTTTCTAGTAATAAAGTTAACAATTATGTCAATAGAGGTTTGCAAGTATCTAATAATTAATTCAAATAATTATACTATATTCACAACACGCAACCTTCAGGCAACATCCTTGAAGATACCAATTATTGCAATTGATATATTTATGGAGTTAGGATCAAATATTAAGACTTCCACAATATTGATATATCACCCAATTGTTATACATTGCAATTACGGACTTCTATGAACGAGATTGCATACGTCACAAACTACAACACTTTCATACTTTAAACTGAGAAACACCATATTATGGACAATCAAATTTTGCCAAGAGGCGTATTGTTGAAGTGTAATATTTTTGTAAGCAAAAAAAACACATATTACTTAAAAATATATAAATTTTCATTAATACATTAAATTTTCTTGAAAACTTAATAATATTCGTATATAAATAGATAGAAATTATGGTTAAATAAAGATGAAATAACTAGAAATATTGATTGCAATTTTGTCAATATATATGTTACACTTAAGATATATATTAGCTATGAACTTGTAAGTAAAAAATAAACTTAAAATATTATTGTTAATAAGTTTATATTTATATATTTTCGTATTTTTTTAAACTAATTTTATGCTGAAATAGCTAAATATAAATGGACCGAATGAAAATACAATATATAAGCTGCAAATTTTACGTTTTCTAAATATTCTCCTGTATCTCATATTTTTCATACTTTATAATCTATTCGAAATTTTATATTTCAATAAAGTAACATTTATTTAATACGTGTCGGCGGGTAAAGTATTCTGGAAGATGGAACTTGTGAGTGCCTAAGACTCTCTGTATTTGCAATGAGAAATCTATCTAAATTATTTTATTGTAGAATTGACGTACGTCTATAATGTATATATTATAGCTTCAATGTATATCATAGAAATTAAAACTCACAAAGATATCAGGCAAAACATTTCAAAGAAAAATAGGTTAACAATTTAATTTATATATTTTTTGCATCATTGGGCAGATTCGCTAAGAAATAGCTGATTTATTTACTAACAGGGTTTTAGCTGCTTAAGTATTTTTTTCATTAAAGTGAAATTTTTAGTCCGTGTAGTACCTTCATCTCAACATAAAATTAAGCTTCGATTTTAGGATAAATCTCTAAGGCTGAATCGATACGTACTTACTTCGTAACCCCCTTAAAAATTGAATTTAAATTATATTTAGAGAATATTATCAAAAGCAAAGGTAGACTAGATTGTAATAATTGAAATATCATCCTGGTAAACATTTCATTCAAATAAGTGCAGGGTTTCAGTATACTACTTTATCAAACAAATTCACAGAATAACAAAGAAACGAATGTAATAAAAACTCACCGCTTATCACAATTCTCTTCCACGAATTATTTTAAATTATGTAGAGGGATAATATAAAATAACGCTGTTTCCTATTCAATGTATACCAGCTTATTAAGTATCCATTTACATCAAATTCATCAGAAACACCTAAATAGAATATGAAATACTATCAAATAGATATATATATAAAAAATGATACATTTTCATGAAACTTCCTATAAAGAACCGTCAACAATAAGGAAAGCAATCAAAGTTTTCGTAAGGCTAAAGGTAATTACAAATGCGATTACATTTCATATTTTCAGCATGTATTAGATAGATATATAATATATGCTTCATATTCGCATTTAATTTCATAAACATTTTGATATTCAATTATAAATCTGTCCTCTTAATATTGTAATAAATACTCGGAAGCGTTAATTGGATGGTGCCAGGCACGGCTGCATTAGTGAAAATGTAATCATGTATATGTCAAATAATATATTCTATACTGGTATTTTGTTTCGCCTTATGTGTATTACAGTAAGGTACAAACTGATTTATGGTCATGACAAAATTACCAAGACTTCATTTTTGCTGTTGGAGAATTGAACAATAATAACAATGAATTTACTACAAACCTGCTTTTGGTTCCATTTACTCCGGCATTTGGCAGCTTTGGATACTCTAATTTTATTCTGTTAACATATTTTTTTAAAAGATATGATTACTGACCAATATACGTTAGTCAAATGCCTGGGAAGATTCAGTCGCCGACATAGGTCAGGGTTATATATCTCGTCAGTGACTTACACTTACTAGGATGTTATGATAATATAAGATGTGTAATTAGTGAAATAGTATAATTGACGCTTTTTAAATATTCTACTATATATCATATTATCATAATTTTTGCTCTGTAAGAAGTATTAAATTTCAATAAAAGTGATATTTATTTAATACATGCTGGCGGGCAAAGTTTATTGAATTATTTAATCAACTTTTTTTTGCAGGCTACAAGGAAACTTGTTAAGGCCTTTAAAGGTTGCTTTAATTAAATTTTGATTTATATATTTGAGGGCGGATTAATTTGATAATTTATTTGTTTTTCGGCGGTTTACATTAGTAGGACGGGGTATGGTTGATTTAATTTGATCCAGGATAGAACTGAACAAAATGAAGAACATAATGATTTGCAGAAATATGAAATCTTTGCATTTCCTACAAAAGTACATAAAGAATAAACAAACTAATTAAAAATTACTTTTCCATCATTTAAAAAATCGTTTCGTTCTATAAGGATATCTTTAAATTAGGTAAACTGTTATAAAGTAAATACCTAAATCTAATTTATAAAGTCTTCTTGTAAGCTTAACTGCTTCTAATATCGGAGAACTTGCCAGCTTAATTTAATTAGTATGTTAGGGAATGAATTTTGCTACAAATCAAACAATTTTGTGAAAATCCAAATCTTCTTCGATGTCAAAAGCTTCAGTAAGAACTAAGTATATATATATATATATATATATATATATATATATATATACACACATACATATATATATATATATATATATACATATGTATATATATATATATACATATATATATATATATATATATATATATATATATATATAATTAAAAGTTTTCACTGACTTATATTATATAATGAAAATAAGGCAGTGTAAACTTTTACTCACGTGAGTTAGCCCTTATACCAAAATAGCAACGGAAGCGAAACGGAATTACTCCCATATGTGTATGATATGAATTTCATTAATAGTCATATGTTGTCAGTCAGTATAGTCATATGTCATTAATGTCAAATATTACATATTAGTGCTTATTCACTTAGTACGAAGAAAAATAATTTTATTTTATCAACGTCAGATCTGCCTCTCCAAACCTGTTTAAAAGTATATTATTATCCACACAATGAAAAGTAATCCAAACATGCTACATCTACTTCATCAATCGACCAATTTTTCGTCCAATATACTCCCCAAACACACAAATTTGGTAGTTCTACATCGTTGCAAGCACAAGCCGTTGCATTTCAGCTATCTAACTCTGTAGTAGCAATAGACTTTTCGATGGAACGTAAAATCGAAGAGTTTGGCAACACATGAAAACATTGTAAAAGGCCTGAAGTTTTCAACCACTGACATGCTTCTGCATTGCGGTATAGGAGTAACCTGCATCACTTTCCATCGGAAAGGGTATATAACTATACTTAACAATAGATCGAATATATGAAGTCGCGTTTACTTGACATTATCTCTGCTTGCTCGAATAACGCAATCGGGTAAGTTGTCTGGATCAATGGCGCGTTTTAATTCCTTGAAGCTACCGATAAGCCAATGACACCTAAGTTCGGAACGCTTATCGAGAATGCGCGATAATTACACAAGGATGTTACGGATGTTACGGGTGTTACATTAACTATAATGAAATTAATTTGAACTAGTACATCAATCAGATTGATATATTTTTGCATATTATTTAATGTTGAATAAATGTTTCTATGTGATATTATAAAAAAAAATTATTTCTTAAATTTAAAAATCTTATGTTCGTAAGTTTTAACATTTCCGATTCATGAACTTAATCTCTATTGGTTTTCAAGGCGGTCGACACTAAAATAATAAAAATAAATGTATATTTTAGTGAAGTAAACATTAACATTCTTATATGGAGTGTTTTATCAATATATATAAATTGAATTTCTAGAATATATTTATTTTCTATTTAGAAAACCACTAGTGCATTCAGAAAGTTGCCAAGAAAATAAAAGTGCCAAATAATTGCAATTTTGAAGCAGTAAATTAAATAACAAAATAGCTCGAATCGCAATGCCCCTCAAATATTGACCGTTTCTATTAATTAGAACGTGGTAACATTTACAGTTTGTACAGATTTAAACTATGTGTGTATCGTTTAAATATGATGGTAAACATTTGAACCTATAATTGTTAAAACAGTTTGATACTAAAGTTATCAGAGGAACGTCCGCTTATATTGTGAGCTGATTAATCAAAGTCGGTATTTTAAAAGAAATTAAAAGTTGTTGATGTCTGGTGATGCAACTATTGTATAGTTTTTAACTAAAGTTCGTTTTCAAAATTATTTCGTAAAACCTCTATTTTATTTTAATGAAACTTTCAGATACAATCCTAATTAATTTTAGGCTGAAATATATGTATATTTAATAATGGTACTCTACTCAAAAAAAAGTGAAATGTTGACTTTAATAAACATTGACTATTTGAATGTCATTATTTTCAAATTCCGTTTTATTATACGAAGATTATTTGCGCAGAGTTTTCATTAATTCAAAAAATTAATAATAATATATCGGTAAGGAAGGATACCTTTTTGATATTCCATCCTTTCAAAAATTTTTAATTAGTAGTAGAATTTTATTTACCCTTTGCTTAAAGATTTTTTTTAAAAAAAGGGGAAATTAAATATTTTTTTCATTTAAATAATTATAAATGAATGTATTAAACATTGTTAAGGAATCTATCAAAAAATATTTCATGAATTGTATCATAAAATTCACTCTATACGAAATGAAATATTTAGAGTACGTTTAATGTATACCCGTACTAAATACGAGGTATACATATTAATACAAAATTTCATATATCTTAAAATACGCCTTTGTCTTTATTTGAACAGTAGTGAGTATAATTAATTTTTCTTGAGACTATCTATAACTTATGATGTATTATTTATTTAATGTCTTTTATCAACTACGATTGATGAAATATTGGAGTGCTCTTTCCTAGTATAACAAGCATACGAGAAAATTTACTGACATGTATTTAAACAACCATCGTGATAAATTTGTGCTCATGTATTTCGTACACACAAACAAATTTATCGTAGCTTTTACAATATCGTATACTCCAACTGTATGTGAATACACATATTTAATGGTAACTTACCTTTCATTTAAAATTTATGTTCTACAGGAGAATACCCACGCCACTATGACACACAGTATCTTGTCGGAGATATAATGTCACAATTAAATGTTATTTTTCTCTATTGCATTCAGTTATCATTTTGAGTCAAAAAATATTCCCAATATTATAATTGTTGGGTAAACTCTGTATAAACGATTGTAATCAAATAATGTAATGGACACTAGATCACTATTTTTATATTTTAAAATATTGTTTTATATACCACGTGATGTAAACCTTAGAATCACCAATATAATGGAGCAGGTCAACTTTAGTGCCAAATAATTCAAAGACTTTCAAAATATTGAACAACTCACACGACACTATTTATTATTAAATTCGTGTTAGGACCATGTTAAAAGAAATGTTATACGGCTCATATCATGAAGACGAACATGAAAAAATAAAATATATTCATGTATTTTATTCCATAATCATAGTTGAATTAACAATAATAACTAACATACACTATAATCATTACAAATTATAAAAAATTCAAATTCATAAAGGTTTATTTATATCATATTATTTATTGTGTTCTTTAGACTCTATGACGTTAAATGTGTCGTATTGGATTGGTACAATGACGACTAAACTATTTAATAACACTGTTAACAAATTTGTTTAGAAATAAGTATATTGAAAATATTTACAACCCGAAATGACAAAACTAATATAAATAATAGAATTTAATATTATATTTGACCTTTATAGAAAATTGAAAAAAGACCAGAATGTTTTAAAATATTTGGGTTATTTATTATCAATTGTTAATTGAGATCAAACTATTTCTTATCTGCTAATGTAAAAGTCCGTTCAGAGGGCTTTAAGTAAATGTGGGACAGAAAAACATAAAAATTGTGTTTATAGCAAATTATTACTTCATCGAGCCATCCCTAAAATTTAGAAATGTTACCATAACTACTGAGCCGAAGTATGTATCATTGTATGTATTTCGTTAGACTAAACAAAATACATAATTTCATAACATAGGGGTTAATTATGAAACACTGGTAAATACTGGTAAGTCTTAACTATTTCTCCCAATCGAATATTAATATTAAAGTATATCCTGTGAACTGTAAAGCTATTGAGGTAGCCAATGATTTGTAGAAATTGTAGAAATAAGTATATTGAAAAAACACCAGTTTTTTCTCCACTCAATATCTGTATATAATTAATATTAGCTAATTAGCTTACTCATAAAAGACATCGAATATTTTATCAGCTTCTTTACAGCCATATAACATGATTTAGACCATTCCAAAGAAAGATAGGAAGTAATGATTAATGTCTATATGACACTAATAAAATATTGATATCCAGAATAATATATCCAAACTTTAGTCCAATAATATTCCAACGGTACAATCATAAGATTATTTAAATGTGAGAAATAGCATGCTACTTCGTTACAAAATAGACTAACAGGTGCAGTAAAACAAATATTTTATTTTAATTTATATATTTTAAACTCTTTTTGTAGTAAATTCATATCATTTTTGTAAGGTAAATTTGTGTACACGTAGTTAATAAAGTAAAATAAAGTGGTTTTAGAGATTCGATCGGTGACCGCTTAAAATTATCACGTGACATTAAATTATCACTTGTGATGAACAAAACAATATTTAAATTCTTTCTATTTATCCATTACTTATTTTGACGACATATCTTCTCTTCCTTCTTCTAATGTTAACATCATAATAGTCAAAAGTGAATTCAATATTAGTTTTTAAATATTTTGCTTTTCTATGAAAATATTTTTAGTTTTACTGCCTTAAAGCAAATAAAAAATAAATAATCAATATTTAAAAATATTTTTGGTGAAGTTAAAAATTTTGTAACTATGGTTCGTATTAAATAATTTAATTTAATCGACCACCTATTAAAAATTATCTTCATAGCAAATAACCACAATAAACGTTATTGACATGTTATTGCTTACTTTATTTTTATTCTATATTCTTGTAAATTTGGTCTGTATAATATTATTATTGGGAGAATTGTTGGATATGATGGTGATGATAAACAATGTATATTATTAATGAACGAAAATAAGTTTAGTATATCAAAAATGCAAATTTCACTATTTTTAGCATGAACTTATCCACACAAAAATCGATCTATTTAAAAAATTATTCATAATAAATTGGTTCACTTTTTTAAATTTTTTTGTCTAGTTTCATTTTAAATGTAGAATTAAACATTATAATTAAACAATTATTAATAAATTGACTATACAATTAGTAAGCAAGAAAAAGGTGACTTTTATCTTAATTGATATCTACAAAAATACACGATTGTATCAATCTTAAAATTTTATTTTGAAATATTTAGCATTGAATTCATTTTTTTACTAAATTAATAATTGGAAACAAATGCATTGTACCAGCAATGAAAATTTCACCTTTTATTAACCCAAATACCCTAAAATTTGAGTTAATTAATAAATATTGTAAAGACAAATATAAACTTTTATTTAAAACTAAGATAAACTTGAAAATTGATATAAGTAAACAGGGCTATAAGTGCAAACACAAATTCATATTTCAAAAATATATCTTAGGCTAAAAATTTAATGTTAAATTTGTAAAGTTAGCTGAATTGATTTTGTTTCTTATGCATTAGACGAGATAAACGTCATAATTATTTATATTTATAAAACCTTATAAATTTTTGTTTTTCTCTGATTAAACTTTTATTGTTTACTTTCTTGTTTCTATATCTGTCGAGTATATAGTATCTTTTTATAAAATTAAAAGTGTAAATAATTTGCCGGATATTGAAAAGTGGAGGTATTTATTGCGAAAATTTTTTTCCAAATCAATTTTTTAAAATAAATGTCACAATTAAAGTTATTTTTGTGTACTGTATTCAGTTAACATTTACCACTATTTTTTCAATTAATATTTCAGTTAACATTTACCACTATTTTTTCAAATACTTAATACATTGAGAAAAGAGTAAATTTAACATTTTCCTTAGAACGGACTCATGCTTCTGATAGACATGACAGATAGAACAAAATCAATAATTTAACGATGGATCCTAATTCTACTGTAAAAATAAATTATATATTTGCTTATATAATTATATTACAATAATCCACTCTTAAATAAAATGTGCAATTTTAATAATCTGTTGTATTTAGTGGTCTTTTCTCAATTTCCTATGAAACGAAATTTAAACATTAAAAAAATTAAACAAAAATTACTACTTACAGTTAATTGAAAATTATGCCGGATAGAGAACAATTTAGATTAATAAGCACCGTTATTTAAGCGTACCTATCTAAACGTTTACAGCTGTTTAAAATTTAAGGCGAATATGTGGATTTTAGATTTGTTTTTATATTGCGATATATACATCCAAAGATATATAGATCATGTTCCTGATATTTCATGCTAACATCAGACGTCATTGCATTATTAACCAAATAAATTAAAAAGTGTTATTATAACAAAAAACCGTAAAAAAAAATTGAGAAAGTACGGTATATTATTACGAGGCAAATTAATTTTCATTTTAGAAATATTCAAATCAATTAAGTAAATTTAATAAACTTCAAAATTAAGAAGTTTATTAAATTTACTTAATTGATTTTAATGCTAATGCACAACAACTTTAAGAAAAAAATTTTCACTTAAAAATAATACATACATTATTATCAAAATATAACACCGCGTCGACAAACTGAACACTATTATCTCAACTAACAGTTTACAAAATACTTCAATTATTTAGCACTGTCTCCAATATAAATTATTAAAATCTTCATAACTCCATGAAGGTAACCTGCGGATTAAATCAGGGAGGAAGTTTATTCGTTGCTGTATAATTTATCCAATTAGACCTAATGAAAATAGCAGATACATCGTCCTACTTTTGAAATCGGTTGAAATATTTTTATTTGCGATTGATTTCAGAAGTTTCCGAATTACGTCTTTAGGATACAATGAGAGATGCCACAATTGCTGATACGACATGTGAAATAAATTGAGTACAAGCACAATCTTACGTTTCATAGCCGGCTTTACATGTTGGACTATCAAAGTTTTATAATAAAATTTTCCTCCAAAATATTTCAACAAGACTTAAAAAATAATACTGATTTTTTCAAGAAAAGAAGAATAAGCCGAAATAAAAAAATGGATTACCAGAATACAACGTTGGGACATCAGTAGTAGAATTTTATTCAATTTAATAATGAAAACATATTTTGATGAAAAGTAGAACTGAAAACAATTGTAAGCTAGTAAATAATTCAAGCCATTTATATTATTACCCCTAAATAATTTAGCGTTAAAATGGAAATTTAGTACTAAAGTCACTAAATTGTTAGATTATGACAAAAGTTGCCATATGAGCTAACATTAATTTATCGTTTTATTTATACTTCAGCAGTTGTAAAATTTTAATCACGATGGAAAAACTATACCATGTTTATTTTCGGTAGAAATGGAAATATTCTCTTTGGCTTCTACTTCAGCTAAAAACCCTTCAACTTGTAGAGGAAACATCCTACGTGCATGGAGCCACTATATTCTTATCGTACCCGTAATTGGTTACATTTTCTATTCGTTTGCACTTTTTCTTTTCGTTGGACAAACAATCTGAAGACGCAGACTATTTTAAGTCCGATTTTTTATCACTCTATCCATTTTGTTCAGTTAAAAGCCGGAATGCACAAGGAAAGAATTTTACCTCTAGATATTTTGTGCTGCAATAAATGAAAATTAGTTATATTTAAAAAATAAAATATTTTTTTAGAACCGGAATGGCGAATTTATTAGTTGCCAACCCATTAATATTTTAGGTGACTATGAAGTATAAACGCGTCGTAAATGAATGTGAATCTTTACTAGATTATGTCACTTTAGCTACAGAGTTTGTAGCAAGGTATTTTAAATTATGCGTGTAACCTATAGCCTGTACCTAATTATATACCTTGTGTACATACCAAATTAAATAATAAAAAAGGAAATATCTTATTTAAACTACTTCAAAAATTAATATTGTGTTACTTTCACGTTTTGATATTCCTAAAAATATCTCCTTTTCAACCTGGTTATAGTTTTGTTTAAAAGAAAATATTTAAAAAATATTAAAATTACAGATATTTGGAATCGGTATTAAGTCGAACCTTCTCTCTTTCTTACGTATATGCACACTCCCATAAACAAATAGATTGGCACCTATTACAAAAATCTGTAGCGTGGCAGTATTTTGCCTATTATTTATGTTCGGAAACGGTTTTGTACCGGAAAAGTTCCAAATAAGTATTCGTATTTTCGTTATTCTTATTTTCACTTTTCAGTGTACTTCCTTTTCTCACCAATGAAGAGTCTTATTCCAACCTTTTTGCTAAAAGGTCGATTTATGCCACCCGTAGTAGTGTCAAAATGTTAGAGAATTATTATATTACCAATAGAACTATATTATCCAAATTCCATTGTAGCACCTATGCTCTTCACTGTTAAAGGATTTTATCGCATATACTTTAAACGCCATGATCATTATTTTTATGATAAAACCTTAAGGCCATTAAATAAAAAAAGTCATCCAAATTACACAATACAGAAAAAGAATTCTGAATTCCAACTCAAAGACAAAATCTAGCTAATATATATTTAGCTGGTTTACTTTGTTACTTTCTTATTATATCAATACAAGTCGGACAAGCCCCAAATCGATGAATTTACTCCTTATAAAGTATTTCGTTCCATATATTTCAGCTTAATTGTGTCTCATAGGTTATCATCAAAACTCTATCACGGTACTCGAGCTGTTTAGGGAGGGTTTTTTATGGGAGTAGCCTTACTGGCTGCCAGGCGCAAATATTCAATAAATTTTTGTGCCTGTTGCTCCAGGCCATCAATAGTGCAGAATCTTGCTTTTAAATTGGTCAAGTTGTCTAAGTAGTTTCTGAATAGTTCCCAATCAGTATACTTATTGGTGAAATTCTGTTTTCTTTTTTTCTTAATTATTATTGCGCTCAGCGTCAATTGGCCAGGAGTATGATCAGAAGTTAGATCATCCACGCCTTCTACTTCGATGTAATTGGATGCAATTCCACGTGAGATGAAGAAATCTATCATATCAGGAATTTTATTGCTATTTGTAGGCTAATATGTTGGGGTACGTGACGAATGGAATTCGCATTTTGTTTCATTAATGGCAACTAACTTTTCACTCCCTTTGTCCGGAGTGATACGTCGAGATACCCAAGCAGTATGTTTGACGTTGAAACCACCTCTTATAACACGAACTACTGGCGAAAACTCATACATGTTGTAATAATTTAAATTTATATCGAATTATTAAAGACACAAATTAAAAAATTAGTCGATATTTGTGGCTACTTTGGCGTGAAAAAAGTCCTTTCCAAGAAACTTAGATTTTTCTAAAATAATTAAATATATATACACTTATATTTCACCTTAATATTTAACGATTTTCTGCAAGATTCATAATTTTGCCAATATTTTTCAATACTGAGATTAATATCCTATAGATTTTTCTTATGTACAAACCGTTAAATTTCTTCCATATCTGTGGACTATATAAATATTTAGATCATTAATAAGAAATGGAAATGAATATTTCTTGCAGAATTGTCTTTTTATGAAGAAGAGAATACATATTCAAAGTGAAAAAAAGATTTTTTTTAAATTAACGCCAACTAAAATTGCTGTTTTCTTCTTAACTAAGACGTATGCTGTTAAGTTTTTTTTTAGTTTTAATAGCTAAGTAGTAGAAATAAAAATTAACTATTATACTAAGTGTTTTACATGACAATATTATCTTTTGGGTAAGTGAAAAATCGAATTTAATTTGTCCTTTTCGGACACATAAAAAATAAATGACACTAAATGAGCTAAACGACATCCTTGAAAAAAAATTTTTTAAATTTATTTAGTTGCAGAATTTGCAAGTTACTCGTAGGAGCTTAAGTAATATGTATAGATTTTTATTATAATTTCGCAAATGATAGAGTCATCAGTTTATTTACAGCAAATTTTCTCTTACACCGAACGATACAAACTAATGAACTCAAACTTTTCTTGTAGATATATCATAAGAAGATAATATCATAAGAAAATATCTCTCTGTTTGGAACACTTTTGGTGAAAGGACACCATATTGAGTTTCTTTTGTATTGAAAGCGATTGTGTTATATTGGCTCACTGATGAATTTTGGAATTTCATAAGTTTTACTCAACGATTCTCTACAACATATGATTATTACAACAAGGAAAGTTTGGCAGTAGAGGTCGAGCTCATTTTATTCAATGCTTGACGTTTGTCAAGAAAATCTATTTTTGCAATAGACGTTTTTTTTCCCATAAGTTTAATATATAATTAAGTTTGAAAGTAATGTGGACTTATTAAGTCAAGTTGATAAAATTTACTCTTAGATTGTATCTAACTCATTTAGAATAGCAGTTCGCATGTCAAACGCACACAAATTTGAATAGTATTCTCTCCACTATTATATACTAGTAAAAATCCTGTTACTTCGAATACAGAATGCGACTATATAATTTTCAGTACTCTCATAGTTTCTCGTTTCTATTTTCGATTAATTTTGTTTTAAGATTGAAATCTAATATTAAATTTATTTGAATAGATAAATAAAGGTTGCTTTAGGGTAGTTTGCGATCAATTAAGAAAATTATAATTCTTTTTAGCGGAACAGACAAATGTGAAAAAAATATGGACCTAAAATTACTTTGACGTTATTCTTACCGTTAACTATAGTAATATTTTTTTCCATACTTATTTTTGATGAAACCAGGTGCTAATTATACAATGTTAAAATATTTTTCAATAAACACAAACTATGATTATTGATACGATTTTTTCTTTTTTCCTCAGTATATTTTTTATTCCCATATTAGTGTGTTTTCGCTTTTTTATAATTTTGCAATATTTAATTTTACAACTCTAATAATAGTAAAACTACTTGCACGCATTTTTACATAATTTTGCTGGCATTAATATGTGGGACGCAAAAACTTGAATATATTCGATATTTTTCCTGGCATACTTTTCTATTTTAAATATAAATTTAGATTTTTTTTAACAATAATCTTATTTAGTCGATAAAAAAGTAGATTTTAATGTTTCCTAAAGGTACAATTGTAAAATCTATTAATATATTGATTGACAACTAATAATATACTACTTTGGTTTCCAGTGTTACGTTATGTGGTAACCAAATATACTATTTACCATTTCTACTACAAAGTATGAAGTTGTTTTTTATGTACACGTATACAAAATTAGATGGGCTAGGTACCCTATATTTAAGACAGTGTTTCAATACCACTTTATACTTTTTTGAGCTTGTTCTGGATGAGGATTATCAAAAAGACCAAATTTCTGGGTGACGTGATAAAATCATTTTAAAATTTTCTTAAAAGTGGTTAAATGTGTCTTCGAAATTTACATTTATAATTTTGTTCCTATTATCAAAATTACACTTCTTTACGTGGTACAAAGAAATTTTTTGGAACGAGGAATTGATTTTGATATATAGTATACATTTTGATAAAAAGGGCTGAACCCTTTTCAATCTAAAGAAATTTGACCCATTTTTCATATTCATTTTTTTACACACAACGATATGTTGAACAAGATTACTATATGCTAATCATGTTGAAAATATCATATAAAAATTACATTATTTCTAAAATCGCCAGAAAGACTTTTAGTACGTTCTGAAATACCTATACCAATTCTTTTTAAGATTGATTTAATTCAATGCGGGGTACATTTTTCGACGCGAAAGAAAATAAAAGTAAAATAACCATAGTTCCCCTTTTTGCACTATACGCATTTATTGGGATTAGTTTGGGGGAGAAAGTAATCTTTCGTTTATTACAACGCTATAAACGAAGTTTTGTAAGGACTGAAATTTATTTTCCCATTTTCAAATACCATGTAAATAACTTTTTGACACTCTGTTCTAAAAAAATGCACAAATATCATTTGGAAATTGTTCTGACATTAATTTAAATATTTCGAATTTAACATCAATATCGTATAATATATATATATATATATATATATATATATATATATATATATATATATATATATATATATTTATGTATATATATATATATATATATATATATATATACACACATATATATATATATATATATATATTTACATACATATATTTATATGTATATGTGTTTTATTTTTTGAAATAGGACATACAAATCTACAAAATCGAATATCTCTAACGTAAAGAGAAACACATCATATTAACAATTTGCGTATGCTTTACTCTCTTCCTATATTTATTCGATATACGGAAATTATTTTCTGGAATTTTTTTCACATTCATTTCCACGCAAATAAGTTACTTTTTATCTACACAATTATATCGCCCAGATAAATTACGAATTATTCATTATTCATACTTTATGTCTAAAAATAAAGATATTATCCTTCAATTTATAAAACGGATTGAAATTACTAGGTTTTAACGATTATTAACACAGTAATAAACATCTGTTCTAATGAAATAACATATAATTTTATGATAGTATTCTTCAATTTTTATAATATATGTTGATATGCTGATAATTCGCTACCAAATGTCAACATTATATCGTACTACACTCTACATGAATTGTAGTTTTATTTATAAGAGAAAATACAGAATATATACAAATGTCAGTACAAGAAGAATGTTTTTTTCATATTCTGTAAAAGGTTAATTATACGGTAATGAAATACATTTCAAAAAACCGAGTTAAAAAATAGGTACTAAGAAATAAGGAATAATTAACTAAAAACTCAGCAATATTAAATTAAAGAAATGACAAATGTTGTATTATTAATACACTTTTTATGAGACTGTTTCGTATTGCAACTATACCGGAAGATAAGGTTTTAAATTTAAATTGTAATCATGATTTACAAAAAATGTAATTAAAATTTATGGTGCAATTCTTCTGCAAAATAACTACTGTTAGTAGGCAATATGATGAATCACAATTGATTTACTACCTTATTTGTTAAGGTGTTCCATTTTTCATTTCCGTTCCTCATCTTCAGATGATCACCATATTTATAAGGAACTTTGCTAGTATACTTTTTGTTACAGTAAAGAAACATGCAAATCTGGTCGGAAATGTTCAGAAGCCTCGAAGAAATCGAAAGGAAAAAAAACAAAATGTACACAAATCCAAAGCAAAAAAATGCGCGTCGTATATGTAATCTCCTTTTTCTTTGAAGTGGATTAATAATAGTTCGTTACTTGTCCTTTGTTGAGTTTTGCTGTTGTCAGTAATGATAATGAAATAATTTACATAATATGAACATCGAAGATTGATTACGACACGTCTACTCCATTAACAGAACTCAAAGCGCTATGGCAAGATTAAATCTTTCGTTAGTTCAGAAGTTGATTATTGCTGTATACAAAATCTTGTCTTTCCGATATTTGGCTAAAATTAACGAAATAGTAGTATCAAAGCAGGGAGGAAAAATATTTCTTTAACATGACAATGATAATCGACACTGTGCTTGTTTAGACTTTGTACGTTTTTAATAAATTTCAAACATTGCTTTTATTATTAATTTCAAAATTATCATTCTAAATCCTTTGGAAAGTTATTATTTAAAAAAAATTTACAATAATTTTTTTTAAATTTTTCATGTTCATTTTTTATTCAGTATTTTGCATAATGAGGGGGAAAAGAATTAAATACTTATTTGCCCTGCAAAATTCCACCTAAAGTATCAACATTACATACATTCATTCTCAACTCATTACTAACTGTAACTGAGTCAAATATTGAAACACTGATACGGCTTCCGAATAAAGGACTTTGATATGCATAGGTGTGAACAGACATTGTCTTGGTTGAATAAATTTCTTTTTCTATTATTGTCCCTTTAATAAAAATAAGTTGGTTGAATTTTATAATAATAAGTTTAAGTAATAAGTTCAGTGAATTTTATTACCTTTTTATTCAATCATAACCGACTAAGGGAGAAAGTATGTTTGATAATTTGTAATTTTGAATACATATATCGAAATAGTGAATGACGGCACTTTATTTTCGAGGTACTTAATGCTCCTCGAAAATTAAGTCTGTATTGATGAAAATTTAATTAAAAATTAATAATATTTGCATTTTCTTTATTTCTGTTTAATAAATTCATTTGAATTTTGAAAAAGAACGTCTTTTTATTAAAAGATGATATATTGAGTTGTTGATTTTCCAACTATCGGGATATTATATTCCTATTAATAACTGTAAAGTTATATCCCTGTAATTTACATCCGGATAGTTAAAAATTACTTCATTTAAGTTGTATTGAATATTAATAAACTAACATAAAACGAAATATGTAAATATTAGATTAGACGTAACAGTTTTCATATTTTCATCATATTTGAATAGTTCAATGACCGTAGTCGTAAACTCAAAACCTATAAAGCTACAGTGCAGTATTTTCTTTACTTTTACAGAGGGTCAGTTTTGGTATAACATGGGGAAATGCGTGAATTATGATTTAGTTGAATGGTTACTCCATGAGATCGAAATTTTTATCACTTATATTTAAAACTGGCTGAGTGTTGTCTAATTTAATATAGTCATTTTCCCTAAAATATTTTTACTTAGACTTGGAATTTGATAAGGCGATAAAGGGTATTAATCGGTATAACTCAGTATCCATTGAAAAGTATAGATTTGAGGATTCGATACCATTTTTTTTTATTTTTACGTAATTAGTTCTTGAAATATTCTTCAAAAATTTCCCATAATCTACAAACCTCCCTACCCCTGCCTCTCGTTGCCAAAACTACTAAAGGCAATTATGAAAAACTGCGTTACTAGAATGTACTTAAAATTTTCCGAAAATATATAGTAAGATTTTAAATTTCATACTATTTTGAAAAAATCGTGATATTTGTTATAGTGGTGAAAAATAATATTGAAATTTGTAAAAAGTTATACAAAACCACTATAAATTCTAAAAGGATTCTAAAACAATTTATTTTCGAATTTTATGACAGAAAGTTCTAGAGATACTTATTACTAATTACGTCTATAAAAATTTTCTAAAAAACTGTTTGACGTACAAACTTTAAAGGTGGTACAATGATGAAGTGTTATAGTCACATATATTTCAATAGATAACACTCAAAAATATTCACGTGGAGGTTCGTAAAAATTTTGCATCTTTTTTCTTGACATTTTTTTATTACTCTTTTTACATAAGTGAAAGATATACAGATATATAAGATAATAAAATCTACATTTTCAAAATAATAATAATATTTTAAAGAGTTTAATAGAAATACCACGCACACTTATATGTTCAATACCTAAGTGGGTATTGAATTATTGTAGTGTGAGTTTCATTGGTATTTAACTATAGGCGAAACGGTTAGTGTATTTATAATGAAATTAACTTCCAGTTAATAAACTCACAGTACCCGAAAAGTGAGCATCTAATGGTCTAAAACTTTATTAGATTGGTTTCCAAATGAATGCAAATGGAGACGTCAGTAAGTGGATTAAGCATTCCTTAGTTTTTACTTGCACTAAAGTGATTACCGCGGATTTGTATAGAATATTTTGTGTTTACTGCAATATATTTACACAAAGAGTAAACTATTTCTAAGTAATAATTAGGTTTGAAAAGAATAAATATGAAATTTGTCATGATCTTTACATCTTTTAAAAATGAAGAATAAAATTTTAAATATTCATAAGCACTTCGAAAAGTTTTTTTTTCGCAAAAAAAATTAGTGTTGGGCGCTTTTTTAGAATTGAGTTTTAGAAATGTTCACACTGAATAGAAAAGTATTTTATCGGTGCTCGTTTTGCATGGACAGTTATTTTACAAATGTTTACTTATGCAAACGTGTATTTCTTTTACTTCTCAATCAAATTAGTCTGAATTTATTTTTATTCAAAACAAAAAGCAGAATAATGATACTATTTTCTTTTTCTTCTGTAATCTACCTTTAAGATATATTTTTAAGTTGATATTACGGATAAACCAAAATTATAGTTTCAGTCAGTTTTTGGAACTCCAAATTGTGGTTTATAAAGCTGGATTCAAAATAATTTGAAAACATTTTTATAAGAAGCAAATACAATACAGTTTATAAGCTCTTTTTTTCAAAATTTCAATTCTTCCAAATAATTCAAAATTCCATAACATTAAAATCCTATAAGTGCCAAGTTATTTCTAGCGCCAGTTAAAATCAAAAAGGGATGTAAGAGGAAAGTAGTATTAAAGAATATTTTATTCACATGGTAAATAAGATTTTTATAAAATTTAAATTGATTGAAGGTAGGTTGAAATGTTACTTAAAACTGTGAAAATCCGGAAAAGTAAATGTGTTTAATGGAAATGGGGCTTCCCGATAAGGAAATAAGGTATAGTCGCAGTTATTCACGAGAATAAAAAAAACTTATGTATGTATGTATTTTTCACAAGAAATGGGAAGCAGCGGAAAGGAAGAGGGTGAGAACCGGAGAGGAAAAGTAAGGGAAGGGATGGGTTGATGGAAAAAAAAAAGGTGAAAGGAAGAATGGAGAAAGTGATGTAAATAAAAGTTTCTTTCGATACTTCTTTAAATTAGCCTTTAGTTAGAAACACAATATATTTTTAACCCGTGAGTGCTTTAAAGAAACGACAAATATGCTGTTTCAAGTCTTAAATGCCTGGATTAAGCCACTTCTGAAAATCCGATTTATATTTTTATAATGTTTTTAAATTTTTTGGAAGTTAAAGATGAGCAAAACATTTCAATATTTTTATTTAGAACTTTTTATTTAAAAAAAAATATAATTTAATCAGAGTATGTGACACACTTAACACGCATTACATAACATCTTAAGAAACTTAATGCTGTCTGCCTGCTCGTATCTATCATACGATTAAAATAATACCATCACCCAATATAGCAGGGTAAGCTGATTTAATGACGCATTATATTAAAAAGTATATTTTCTTTTAATAACACTAAAGCTATATTATTTCTATATTACTGAACTACATTTCCATCTGACATGTGCCACTTGGGCTGTAGGGTGCATTATTACGTAACTATTCTTTAATTAAAATAAAATCACATATTCTCCTCATGAGAACAGTTAAATCCTTTTAATATTTATACAGGTTATTGTTATCAAAAGAGAACTCGCCGTTGAATCATACCATTCTGGAAAAATATCCACTTACTTTTCCAATTTAAAAATGTTCATATCTTAAGCTCTAAAGTACATATGTGCAGGTTTATCCTATATTTTGTTTTATATTTTTATCTATATATACAATCTCCATGTACAATCTCTATATTAATTTCATATTTTTCAACGACGTATATGTACTTGAATATTTTTATTTTTAACGATATTGGGTAATTTTTTGTGTACTTTTTCACAACAATTTCATTTAGTAGTAAAGTTTATAAGTAACTAATTATCAAATAAAATATAGTAAATGAGTAATGAATATTACGTTATAATTATATTAACATTTACTGCTTAGTAATAAAAAAATAGCACCTAAAAATACATAAACTTTTCTAGCCATTCATTTTATTCCATTAATCAGTGAATTAAAAAAATTCAAATTAATTTTTTTTATAAAAAATTCAAATTGATTTCGATATAAATTTTACATCAAATATACATTTCTGTTATAATTTATTCAAAGTTATTTAATTGATTAATTTTTGTATAAAATGCACTGAACTAACATTTTATTATTGTTTTTAAATTAGCCTCACAATATATTTAAAAAACATTGCCTCAGTAATTAGCTTAATTTTCATTTTTGGCTATGTGGTTCGCAAGTTTGCCCATTCTTTCTTCTTGGAGTTTTTTCCTTCACATTTATAATATTTAATTTTATAATAACAAGAATTTTACGATGCCGCTTTTCTAAATAGCATTTCATTATTTTGTGAGCATATTATCTAAATTTGTAGATTTTTTCTCAGCTGCAATATGTTCTTATTATACGTCACCAGTTTGCGTCATCATGGTGTAGCATTTTGAAAATTGCAATAAAAATTTACTGGAAATAGTCATATGCATACTACATATTTAATTCTATAGCAAGTTCACAAAATCCAAAAGAAACATTTTTAGAGAGCAGGAAGGACAGACCTATTTTTTGTAAAATGGTTTCATCTTAAATGTACCAGTTCCAACAGAATTTTTCTAGGTTTGTTGTAGATTCAGTATTAGTTCAATTAGTTGTGATTTAATTAACTTTTTATTTTGGGGAATTAGGAAATGTTGTTTGATTTTAGGAAATTAAATTTCAAATAAATAATAATATTATTTAACAGGAAGGTACAACGTTCACATTAATATTTTGCTATCGGTTCTCTATCGATATAACAGTATTTTAAACTTGTTGTTTTATAGAGCATTTAAATTTCCAAAATATAAATAAATAATCAAAATACAATTTAACATATGAATTATATTTAACGCAGAAATATTATTGATGCCAGAGTTGCTAGAGAAAATGTAGATCTGTATAATATCGTCGGTATGTATGCTAACGAGATAAATGTCTCTCAACTTCAATAGCCTCAATGAAATGCGAAACAAACTACGACAAGGTGGTTACTAATACTTGGAAAATTACAACCCAACAGTCGCCATAATGGTCTCTATATAGCTAAGATAATTTTCAAATGACAATACCTCAGTCCTTCATTAATAAAATATAAATGATTTGGTTTTTAAATCAACTTAACCGCATATAAGGTCGTAAAGAACTGTAATTATTTCAGTGTCTTAGATTTTGTAGATCCTAGTATATTTGAAGACTAATCCTCTGTCCCCCTTTATGTGTCTAAGACTTACAGCCAGAAGATAATGAGACTTGCGACGTCTATGTGCTATGTTCAGATTCGTGCTCAATAATATTTAAAGGAGGGGCAAGGCGACTAATACGAGGATGGTTTTGACGTATATTGATTAACGACAAAAAAGTTTTACGTACGTGAATAACTTATTCACCTTCTGAAGCAATATTATTTTGCTTTTGTTTTGTTGTCATTTGTATGAGATAGTAAGCCAACCAAACGAATCAAAATTTTGCTCATCTGATGGATTTAATATTTGGTGGAAATTAAACCACAAGGATTTCACTTATAAATCCAATGCACAATCAATTTTTGTCCAAGTGAAAAGAATTAGAATTAGACATCAAAAGGGACTGACTATTGAAAAGAAAATTGAAAATATGTGGTAGATGAAACAACAAAATCGCAAGAAATTCTTATCAGAGTATTTGATATTCTTAGATTCCTGGCCACATTTGGTCTCACGTGGTTACAGAAAAGAGGCTTGACTGAAGAGTTGACTTTTAAGACTTTGTGCACTTAATCAGAAAGTATAATATTTGTATTTTGAGAACATATTTGGAGATTTAAAATTGGCGACAAAATTTCAATCACGTATAAATCGCCAACAACTGAAAAGGATATTACATCAATCTTTAGATATAAAACTAGCCAAAAATTATAAGAAAAGTGAAAAACGCCAAATATCATTCATTTATAATTGGGATCCATTTACGACAATATTCCGAATGGTTCTCAAAAACACTAAAGAAACTAGGGATTATGATACATAGGGATTTAAAATCAGAAAGTACAAGTAATGATAACTTTCATCGTGTGTTTTTAAACAAAAAATAAAAGAGTTGAAGGAGACCAAAATATGGTATTGAATAAGCTTCAAACTGGTAACTTAATAAAATGGACTGAAGAGGCTAAGGATACGATAATATTGCTGTTGTGGCTGAAAGCGCTGTATGCTTTTCAGCAAAAAATTGATGACGAAATTCGTACTTTGCTCAAACCTTCCATTAAATTTGATTCAAGTTGACCTGTTTTCATATTTGAGGAAAATTCAGTAATTTTTCGATGCATTAGAATATTTTTATTAATTTTTTCCATTTCTAACACCGAGAAATTCTGGTAGCTCTTACAGGTAAAAGTTTTATAAGGTTTCAGGATACAAGACAGAGAGCAAGAGGCGGTGCTGTAAAAATATTTACAAAGAAAGAAAGTCAATATGAATCTGTCCGCTCATAAAGTAAACGTTTTGTAGACGGTACTAATAGATAAACGAAAAAATATATGTAGATGGTGCAATAAATCATGCAAAAAATATGTGGGAAGACATTAGCATGTCAATAGAATCTTAGAGGTGACTAACGAGGAGGCAAATTTTTGACAACAGAAATAGAGATGCCAACTTGTTCCACAACAAGAAGTAAGCACTGGCCTAGTTTTTCTTATTTATTAAAATATAGACAGACAAATTTTCTACAACTATTGTCAACCGTAAAAAGGTAGCCTCAGAAATAACGATACCGCAATATTTTTAAGGCAAAAGATAGCAATGTATAAATCATATTTATCCTCCTATGTATATTTAATCAGAGTTATTATGTAATTGCATATGTATTAAACAAATTATTTTATTAGGTAACTAATAAATCTACCACTATTTGAGACCATTTATACAATATTATACGTTTTAACTGTGAGATCATAGGGGGAGTCCCCTATGATTGTTCTGTACTCGCTTAACTATGTATACAATATTGAGGGTAAATAGTATTTCCATTTTAATTATGTATGACTGATAATATAATTTTTCATTATTTAAATATATTTTATAGGCCTAAAATGTCATCGATGTTTAAAAAATTATTTAAGTTAGTATAATAGTAATAGTATTAGCGAAAACTTTAAGTAAACTACTAGTAACATTATTTTTAGTGGGCTGTTAAAAGCATGATAAATCTTATTAAATTTAACAAAAATGTTTATTAGGAAAATTAAACCGACGTCAAACAAGCAAATATTGTATTGCAAAAGTTTCAACTTTTCACTGTGCTTTCTCGTTATGGCCATTTGGAATGGGTTATTTTTTTGTTAAGAAACTTTTATTATTCCATTTTCAGGGTTTATTATATCATATATGAACCAACATGTCAAGAAGTTAGGTGGACTTTAATAAGTTCTTATTTATCGAAATCGAAGCAGACATTTGCGGTGTTTAATCAGCCTTAATATGTCAATATGTACCTATATTCTTATATACTCGCATACAAACATGCAGACACTCGCATATATAAAACATATTCCAATTTTGTCTTTACCGTAACACTTCATTCCTCTGCATTACCTATACGTGCTACCTACCTGTCTACTAAAATTCTAGTTATTTAACTTACTTCGCATAGATCTGTGCATATTTATTTACCTACATACCCACAAGTATTTTAATTACTATCGGTCACATTCCATTCAAACTTGCGCGTAACTATATTCTCAGATATAATTAAAATTTCCATCCCGCGCAGATACTGTGGATGTTGTATTGTTCGGAGTAGGTTTCGAGAAACGGCATTATAGTGCTCCTAGATAATCATTTCCGTGGGAATATACGGTATCCACTTTCCCAGCACCTTATGCATATTCAATTTTTTTGTCAACATTCTCTGCGCACTTGTTTATGGGATATGAAGTTCACGAGAAATATCGGCCACAGTCAAGTGTCCTCAGAGAATACACGGAACCGCCTAACGGTTTCACAAGATCTTTATGTATATTATTTGCACTTTTGTCTAAAAGAATACCAAATTTAATAAAATTTCGTTTCTCATACTCACTAATTGAATTAATTAAATAAAACAGGAACCGAACATGTTGAATTAATGACTGTTCAAACATTTGTTCAAACCTAAACCACATTTATCCATCTACATATCAATACCTTTCTTGCTTTATGCCTTCGTATATAGGTATATACAATATATACCTATCTATTTTTTTTTTTATTGGTTGATTTCTTATGATGGGGATGAGTTTTTTCATCACTGAAAAGATCCCGTCAGCACCTTGCGACTCCATCAATGTATCCTGATTTTACTAAAGAACATATTTATGTGGCCCTTAGTCATTTTACAACTTGAAAAAATTTGTAGTTAGATTACCTTTAGATCTTCATTACTCAAACTCGATCATGGTGCCTTTGTAATTAATTTTTGAAGTATTTTATAGTGTACCTTCGATTTCCGTGATGAAATTCTAAAGCAATTTTCATGGGAATATACTAAAGATATGCTCTTTCAAATAAAATGAAATCATCCAAATTGGTTTATAAATACCGGAAATATCAGGTAAGAAACATAAGGAATACAGTCGAATTAAAAACCTCCCCTCTTTTCGCAGTCGGTTAAACTAGGAGAATTTTTCTTTCCGAAAAAACATATAAATGGATTTATGTCGATTATGCTTTTGCATACTCACATATATTGTGTTGTGTATTATTATTATTAGTATTGTGTATTATAATATATGGTAAGGCAATTTTCCACTTGTACGGATTTGCGAACTCCGAGTGCAGGGAGTTAATGTCAACGATTACTGTCCAATTTCAATCGTGTCAGGACTAAACTTTTTTGTCGAAAGTTGGTACAATTCTTGTTTAAAACAATAATTTTTTAATTTTTCTTAATTTGCTTGTTAATAATATTACTAGAACGAAATTCTAATAATTCTGCATATGGTGTCTATTTTAAAAAACTTTTATTTCGTATAAAACTTATCAATGAAGGAAGCTCAAATCGGTTTTAGAAAATCAAAATGTTTACAATTCATTTAAAAAAAAATTAAAAGCTATTATCAACAAATGATACATGGTAAAAACTCAATAAATTTTAAAATTTAGTCTTTTAAACAATTAAAAAAAAAACAAATTAAATTTTTACTTTTGTTATAGTAAATTTGATAAAATATATTACATCACGAGTACATTTTAAAGTACTTAAGCAACATGATTCTTAAAATTACCTCCATATCGTACATAACATAAAACTCATTATTAATAATATTGCGCACATAGAATCACCACGGTTCGAAAGCATTAAACTTTCGAGGATGGTAAAAATATTCTCGTATTTATAATGTTTAAGGTAAAAATGTCGATACGTAACTTTGTGTCGTCTTAAAATATTTCATACATCGTATATGTCGTTCATAAATGTATTTAGAATAGTTACAATATTTAGGTCAAGAAAATATTTACACAGATGTTGGTAATACAGGCACTTAAATTGATGACACAGAATTTATTTATCTAACGAAATATTACAAAAATGAAGTGACATAAGATTTATATCGATGTATATATGCAAAAAATACTACTGTTATCTTAAAATTATGTAAATTTACCCTCGATGTGGAAAAGGGTTAGATGTATAAATCACGTCACTTTCCACTGTAAGTTTCATATAGCACCGTTCAAAACTTTTAACAGCAATTTACTTAATACGTTGAATATCAATATCGTTAATAATATTTGCAAATGCAGATGTGCAACTATGTTTGAGTCACTTTTAACATATGTTATTAAGGACTAATTGTATTTATAATTTATCGTTTAATTATAGGTTATTTTCAATGCAGAACAGAAATTCTGCATTTGTACAAAACAACTCTTTGAGTACAGTTCTGCGATATCCCGCATGTCTGGCTAAAATTAAAATATTGGTTCCTTTCTATGTAAAAACGCCTCTTTAAAGTAGAATTGTGTACATATAAAAAAAGTTATATTATAAGTTTTGGCTTCCAGAAATACGTCCAGAATAATATAGAAAATTTAGGTATACAACTTATTTTGTTTTATTAGGTAGGATTCTATTTTTTTAAATACTAAGCTAAATAGCTTTTATGGTGCAGACTTAAAGTATTATGCAATAAACCTGAACAACACTCTACTGAATTTGAACATAACTGTGACTGATATGACCTATGAGGAGATTTTATTGCAATTTGTTTGAGATTAACTAGTATCACCTTAAGCTAATGTGTGTTGTTTACTAGTATGATTTATTATTCGCCTATGTACACATTATATAGGATTAACTGGGGAATATAATGAAATGTTTCGCGATATGCAAAAAAAGTTTATAATTACCATGTAATTTGCATGTAGCTAGTTACTATCATCAGTGAATTTATTACCTTCCACGGGATTTTGTTTAAACTACAATTCTTAAAAAATTAATCAGAATATATTATTGTTAAAATTTCTTCTACGTTTTTCCCAACTCTAAGGATTGGAGAATTCTTGGAATTAGATTTAATATTATTAAATCTAATTCCAAGAATATCACTCACCGCCAATACTTTATTATAAAGCGAATAAGAAGGGCAACCGGCACTTCACCGCATAACTTTCCAGCTGTTTTGCTAAAGATGATTAATATTTAGAGTAGCTGAAAGGTTATATTTAGCGTATTATAACATTAGGTAATCATTTTCTGAACTATTAACTCAGTGCAGAGAATTAATGAGCAAATTAAGATTATTTCAGTAAATATATTCCACAATTGATCAAAAAACATAGAAAAATGGTATAAGTGAAACCAATTTTATTACCAAATATATAATGGAAAAATGTATTATAAGCCATAAATATTTACAAACCTTTTTACTGAAACACTTTATGAACCTTGTCGCAAAGTTTCGAATCCAACTGATTGTAAGTCATATTATATTAATTTTTATTTGTATTAAAATGCGTCAATTTTGTCATACAGATTTTCTTTTTTAATAGCATTAAAAGTATATATGATTTTTTTGGTCTGTGACAGTTACCTTTTTATGTATTTTTTATTTAATTAATTACCAAACTATTTTTTAATCATGTTTTCAGGTAAACTTGACAGAAAATTATAATAGCCATTATATTTTACAAAGCGTAAAATATTGTTAAAAAGTTGTAATTACGTTTTCTACCAATAATTTAATTAAGTTAAGACTCCTTTTTGCACTGGATTCATAATTTGTCTAAAGATTATTCCTCCAAAATTAATTTACACATTGAGGTTTCAAGTTGAAAGCCATAATTTTAAAGAAAAAGTTTGTACTAATAATAAAAACGTCTCAAATTTATATAAATTATAAGTTCCTAATGAACAAAAGTCTTATTACGAATGGTTTAAAAAAATGTTATATGTAAATAATTCTAACTAGTAAAGTAAATAGTAAATAATTCTAACTAGTCACCCAGCGGTTCTAATTTTTTTAAAATTTTGTTGTACTGCATCAGTTGTGAGCGTGACAAATACATCATTATCGTGTGTTGTTTGCTTTAATTCCCTGCAATATCTATGTTATTTAAAATAAAGATATTTGTTACAAAAAAAATTAAATAAATTTTTTGCCTTGACATACACTCCACACACTACTAAAAATAATATTTGAAATCACACAAAATTCACGGTTTGAAAATAATTCAGTCAATCTAACATTTTAATATTCTTTGGTGCGAATCTCTACTCCGTGCGACTCTACCCACCGACAATTATGTGTTTGACATTGACATTATGAAGGTTTAAACAGTAGGAACGCGCCATTATGCTTAAATAGGGTACAACGTTAGTGTATTTTCTTTATATATAAATTTAAGCTTTTTACTCTTCTTCTACATATAAATTTTAACTACGCTATGTATTTAAATCTCACAATTCTCTGTGCGCGCAATATATTTAAAAAGGGTGCAAAGTTTTCTCTTCACGTTTTAATGTATAGATTATTATTTATTTTTTAAAAGAAACGAAACTGTTTCAGTACTCTTGATAATTAAAGCATATTAACTTCCATTTATAAAGTTTTAGAAATCAGAACATTTTTCGTTATTTTGTTTCGCAAATTAGTCACACAAAATCAATTACAATTGAAACTGAAGTGTCCAATCTTAACTCGTGAGTCTACACCCATAAGTTAAAACTGGAAACTAGAAAATCACTTTATACCTTTTACTCTATACTTTTATGCGACAATAGTCGGAATAAGGCCAAATGCCACATTTTCGGAAGAGATTGTCTGAGACATGGCATAATTTTTTTCACCTATCAAGATTTTAAAAATTATCAAAAACCAAAAAATGTTTTGTTCTTATATGGCGTCAGAAAATCGTTATTGCCAATAACAGTCAGCAATTTTGGCGGGTTGCTGAATCGTTATACATAAATTTATATAAAATATACGAGAACGATTAAACCTTTAAAGGAGGATAGATATAAATATAAGAAGCTTCTCTAGGAACTAATAAGGACAGCACACACGTCATTTAAAGGCTATTTTAATTTTCTGCAGTAATAATTATGGCAGCTAATTTCAAATCGTCGTCAGAAAAAAGTTATGGTGAAGCCTGAAGTGTCCCATCCTTCCGTCATTAACGATCATAGAGTAAAGAGGGGTCTTGGGGAAATTTTCTGCAATATGCTAGCGTGGATCAACATCATTGACGTTTTAGTATTGTAATACAACATTGATGTTTTAGGGATTTTCCCTGCTACCGTATCAGACGCGACTATATGAAGACAGCATCTTTAACTGGTTTTTCGAAAAAAGTGTTGTGGGGATTATTGATATGTTCAAAGTCTGGTGCGGAATCACGGATCTGCACCAGACTTTGAACAGTGCGGATATTAAATGCAAAGTCCACCCATGAAAATACCGGCGAGCCGATAAGTTCAGGTTGGTAACCACGAGTTTATGTCGTTGAGTCGTGGAAATGTCTAATTGGGAAGTTATGTGCAATTGAAATTATTATACTACCATTTTACGAAACTTATTGCTTGATTTTAGAGGAGTTTTGAACCTATTGTTGACAATGTTAATGTAATCAAAATATTTTATTTTATAAACCAAAGGATTCAAGTATCAAATCGTCCATATAGTTATGTGAATGACGGGCATCTAAAAAGACAAATGGTGCTTTTTAATAGATGGAACTCGAATTATCTTTAAGTACAATAATTTCATCTCCCTACAGAAATTGAAGTCAAAATGTTTGCCCTAGGATCACATAATTCAAAATTCGTAGCTATACTGCGGCGAACATATAATTGATGGGTTATATTTGACTGAAATATTTCTCGATAACGCACTAGCCGATTTACATTTTTATAATCCGTCGCAAAATATTTAAAAGGTATCTAAAAGGTAGTAGATATATAAAAGGCATAAGATATATAAAAGGTATACTTATGCAGTCGAGACCTGCGAGCAAAAGAACTTACTATAACTATATTTTAATAGACCGAAATCGAGAAGCCATAGATGCAATATCTCGATATTATTGCAGTCGCTTGATTGGGTTACGCGCAATATGCAACTGCCCACACATATTGTCTGTAGTGTGGTATTTGGGATTTGGCAGGTATCGGCCTTCCAGTGCTCCAACAGCCAATTTAATGGACGTAAATATAATATAATAATGACCATAAGAATAATATTAATTATTGCGCTATGATTTTACTCAGTTCACTTGCTTTTTCGTTGTTATAAAAAATAACATAACCTACGAAATATAATTGTAAATTTTCTCACGGCAATCTGAGCCAGCATGATAACTATTGCTGTATATTGATATAGCTTTCTGATGGCATGTGTAGTGCTTATTGGTCTTGTAGACAATTTTGTTCTCTTTCTATACAAATTTTTAAATGAAAGGTAACTTCTGACGCCGTCCAAAATAGGGATACAACTAAGCTGCTTTGTATTTTTGAAGAAAATACCAACAAAAACGGTCAATTACAAATAAAGATCCCATTATAAAGCTTTCGTACCCACATTATTTGAGATCACATTACACTATCTAAACGTGTATATATATATATATATATATATATATGTATGTGTATATATATATATATATATATACACATTCGTAGTACAAAATCATAGTGGTTAAAAATACTCCAGAATATAACAGATTTAAATGTATTCGCGATTTTCATTCTCGAAAACTCAAAGCAGTGACCGTGCAAGCAAGAATAGTATTAATGTTTGTTTCAATTATAACTTAGGTACTATTATCGTCAAATGTAATTTATAATTAATTTTTTTAAATATAAGATGTTTACAATGAAGTACAGAAATTTTGCATCGGTAAAAAGCAAAAACTCTTCAAGCACAACCCCGCGAAACTCCGCACACCTGAATAGAAATTAAATGTGGGCACTTTTTGTGTACGAACGCTTTTTTCATGTAAACTTAAGTTTAATTGTAAGTAATATTTTAGTTTTGGCCCTTGAAATTGCGTAACATGTATAAAATTAAATTCCACAATTTATTCTGTTTTGAGGCTAGGATTATTTTTCATGATTCTAAAGGCTAATAAGCTTTGATGGAGCGGATAGTAAGCGTTCTGCAATAAAAAGGTCTCCTTCGAAACCTTTGAATGGAAAATTTTCAAAAATTAGTATTACCGAGAATAATATATTTACATAATTGGATTTGTCTCTATATTTTTTTTGTTTGCACTACATTAATATAGTCGGCTTTAGCGATATAAAATAATATACTAAATATTATTTACTAAAATATTAAAAATACGTGCATATATCTATTTTATTTACGCGACTTTACAATCGAACAACACTGCTCATTTTGAAGATAATTGCAACTGATATGACCTTCTGAAGCGATTTTATAACAATTTTTTTGAAATTACCTAGTATTATATTAAGCTAATGTGTATTATTTACTATTATGATTTATCGATCGCCTATGTGATTAACTAGAGAATATAATGAATTAGGTTACGATATGCATGCAAAGTTTATAACTATCAAGTAATTTACGATTAATTTTCTCATGAATTACAAATAAATTTGTAGCGTCTTACTATTATCAGTGACTTTATTTAATAAATATTATATTTATGAGATTTCTGTGAGCTTTGAAAATTTGAAATTTGAGCTGAGAAAAAATTAAAGTGAATAAAGTTGTTATGATTTTTTGCACGTTTTTCTCCTCTTTAAGTACCGGAAATTTCTTGGAATAAGATTAAATAATAGAAATAACATTTACTACCATTTTTATCTGAAAATGTTGTTTACCAGCATTTTATTATATTCAAAACGAGTAAGAAGAACAAGCGGCGCGTTATTCCATAAATTTCCCTCTGTTTTACTAAATATTAATAGTATTTAGAATGGCAGAATTATTATACGCATGGCTACTTATTAGTAATAATTTTCCAAAGTAATAATTCAGCGCAGGGAAAATATTCAGAAAGTTTAGAAAAAAGTTCAGAAATAATACTTATTGAACCAAATAGATTTATAATTTGTTCCTCTGAAATTAATTTACATTCCATTTGAAAAGAATCCTTTTACTAAATAATTCTAATTACCATCTACACATTTTTCAGAAGGAACGAACCGGTGAAAAAACACACATTAACTTCTGAAAAAAAAATGTATTGACTTTTATACATAGTTTCAGTAAGAGAAATTTTTTCAATATTTGGCAGGCTATCTGACAAGCAGAAGTAAGTACAAATGAAACTGAATTTTCTAATCTTGGCTTATGGGCGTAGACTCACTGAAAAATCACTTTATATCATTTTTATGTGAGGATAGTAATAAATTTAAATGCCATAATGAGTAATTGTGTGAGATCTTTCGCTCCCAAAAAAAGATTACCAATCCCATCTTCATAAGTGACTATCCGGAATATGACATAATTTTTTTCTTCCATCGAGATATAAAAAATGATGTTATTACAGCAATTTACAGAATTAGAATTATTATGTAACGTACAATAAATTGTATAGATTAGTGAGTTATAAGTCGAATTTTGTGAAATAAAATGACCCTATAGCAGCTAAAAACCTTACTGCAATACGTCACAAGTATGTTAATATATTTATGTTAGGATAACTACTTGTGTCTTGTTATTTCATAATTCTCTATCCACTTCACCAAACAAGGATATAGTGATTAAGACGTCTTAAATATTCTTGCAAAATTTCCGACATTTATCCAGAAATTTTTTTTCGACCTGAAATATACTGAGAAAATATTTACCTCAGTTTTAATTGTAGCAAATAATTCATTTTTCAGTAACACTATTTCATGTAACAGAACGTTTTAAAACTTATTTCTGGTGCTTAAATTACACATCGACATGTAAATATTATATAAAGAAAATGAAACGCATTCAAGTTTAAAGATTTTAATAATATTACCTTTATTAAAACATTGAGTAGTATTGTAATTGGACCTAGCAAGTTCTCTAAGAATAACATAGGCTTTACATCTTTCTAACTCGGATTAACCGGTACTTCAATGAATAAGCTTTAAAATATCAAAAACCACTTCGCACTCTAACGTCAGTTCAATGCCGTACATATTGCCAAAGCCACCATCTATTCTTAGTATAATAAAAGAAAGCATGTCTGATGTGACTTGGCTCTTTGTGGAAGTTTTTATAAAATGTAGGAAATGAATTACGGACATATAATACTTGAGCTAGTAACTCGATTATATTATAAATGAGCTTTAATTTTTTTTTAATGAAAATGAAAATGCTTCATTTTTTCTAAAATGGAATGTCAGTAAATTTAAATAAACCTAAAAAAAGCGTTTATTGCATTGGTAACCTATCATGCTATCTGTCTGTTTCTCTAATACTTTAATTTCTTTTAACTGTTAACTCGAACAGTTAAAAGAATAAAAGTCATGAACTGACCGACTGGGGTCGGCCACGGTGTTCAAAAATATTTCCAATTTCTTATTTAATGAAACTGCCTCCAAAATAAAAAGTTACACCGAGTTGAAAAAGTTACATATCAATGTATTATATTAGTAACTTTTTCATGACTTACAGTTTGTTTTGAAGACAGTTTCATTAAATAAGAAACTATTAACGGTAACTAAGCTAGTACGTTACGTTTACTGAAAAATTACTTTGTCTGCATACTTTTATAAACAGAAAATATATTCAAATAAAGAGAATTTGTTTTGTGTAAAATTAGTCAATTAGTATAACCATTAAAAATGTCAGTGTGAAACTGACAAGTATGTATTTAGAAAATAATCCAGGTTTTCTGAGTACAAAATTATGGAACAAGTAGTTCAACAATGTGGCTCAATTCTAAAAGATTTTAATTCAATTATTAAATTAAATAAAAGTAAGACACCAAATACAAACACGCACCAAGTAAAGTTTCATAAAAGTATCAGTTTATAAATTTAATTGAAAATTTTAATAGCAACATAAAACTTGTTCAAATAGATGTTTAAAAATTAGAATAAACTACAAATTACACTTAAATTTAAAAAAGAATGGTAAATAGAACCTTAATTTCTTTCTGAAAGGCCAATTTTCTGACACAATGCTTGAAGTAGTACGTAAAAGAAAATTCACCCCCAATTTACATTTATGGGGAAGAACATTAGTTTTTTTAGTGTTATGTTAATTTAGATTCTCAATTCCAAATCATTGTACATTTTCCTTTTACACGCATCCCTAAAAACATGGGAATGTTCTCAATAAACGTTATCAATTTGTCTATAAATTTTTGTATTGCTTGCTGGTGTACAACTTTACATTTTTTTGGAATACACAATGAATTGAAGTTTTTTTTAATACACTGCCGAAAAACTAATAAGAATCTTTATTTTGTATTTATCAAACATTTATTTATTAAATATTAGTATTTGCTAATACATTTTTAAATAAGTTATTTTTATTAGCAAATCCATAACTACTTTCTATCTAGTAACAATCTAAAAATGTAACTAAGAAACATAATTGCTCAAAACAGATATAATTTTCAGTTTAAGATATAATTTTCATAAATTATTCTGTTTAAGATATAATTCTCATAACAATTAATCTATTAAATTGCTTAAACACACGCTTGTAACTTTCTCATCACATGAATTCACACATTGACGACACCCACATGCAATTATCGAAAAATTTGTTTGTAAATATGATTCCGAATTGATGTTGATATTTTCTTTTCCAAAAAAAGGTTAACTGCACGCGACGTCGAATTAGCAGCACAAAAGATTACAACACTTCAGTAAAATATCGCACTGCTCTTTGCCAAGGTGGTTTCAATTTGTTTTACGACCACAAATATTCAGCAAACCCTACCTCCATTAAACCATAATCGATCAGTCGAGAGTCGGCAAGAATTCAATAATTTCTGTTCAAACCCTACTTTTTGTAGATGCAGGACCAAAAAATATTCAGTGCTCACTACCAAGTATTACCTGAAGGTTTAATTACTTTTTGCTGTACTTACACGCATTTCCATCGTAATTTTGCGACCTCGTGCAACTTAAAACTTTGTTATGCTGATGATATTTAAATAGATTCGGTTTTTGTTGTCCTTCTTTTAAGGAATAGTAATATATATATATATATATATATATATATATATATATATATATATATATATATATACATACATACATATATATATATATATATATATATATATATATATATATATATATATATATAGTGAAAAATCGTAGCCCTAATGTTTTTAATGCATTCTTATTATTCTATGTGGAAATTTTTAAACCGCGGCGCCGTTTTTTAAAGTCAATTATAATTTTTAATAAAAATCTGTTTAATATTAATAATGAGATATTGTATAATTTTTCAAGATTTCAATAAAGTTCAAAACATTTAACCAAATTCAAGTAAAACATGAAAATTTCAAACTTTTCTTGCCATACACCAATAAGTTCACTTTGTGGGTTGTAGCACACTTCCTCTAAGCATGTTTTCAGAAATGTTCACCAGTGTGAAATATTTAATCAATGTAATATCGTGTTAAATGATATTTACTTTACTTTTCTTTTTTTTTTCTTTACTTTCTTGATTTCACAATAGGGCTATGTTTAATTAAAAGTAAAGCTTCAGAACATTTCATAACGAACCGGTATCATTGCGTTCTGCCTCTCTGAACGACCTAACTCGCACACTGTTTACGTCCCACGCGCCCGGTTACGGCGACCCTGCGTACACATTATTCCTTTCTTTAAATCACTTAGTTGAAACTACGCTTGCAAACAAATGTAATATTGACGGCAAATTGTTGAGTTGTTTTAATCTAATAAACGTTACTTTTTTAGTTTACGAAACATTTCGTACCGTCACTTTTGAAATACCCAAATATTATTTTCGTATAAAAAGAAATAAATAGTAAAGAGTCAAATAACTGAAAGACACTTTCCATCTTTTATTGAGAACAAAAATGAAAAAAAACTCTGCTTTTAAGAAATTACCTCTTATTTTCATAAAATTCAGCTAATACACATTTTAATATTGAAGAACCATCTAGGTGTTCATCATTTTTCAATGTTAAAACATTTTGTTAAAACTTCGAAGTTTTAACAAACGAATTACACATAATTTTTTATCTCGAGATGAAACCCTTTTCTGTCATCTCATATTTTACAAAAATCCATGTTTAGGAAAAGTATATTAAAGTATTCAACAGAAAAAAATAAGTTAATAAAGGCGAGATAAATTGAAAAAAGTTGTTTCCAACTGCAGACAGATTGATATTAGCATTTAACCTATTATTTGAAGTACGAGATTATATTATTATTTAATGTGAAGTATGAGTTTATATGAACGTGTCATGGATTTTATTACAGTTAATTTACTTCTATGAATATGTGTTACTTCAGCACGATTTTTCAGATATAATTTGAAAGTGTTAAATAAAAGAGATATGCGAATATACTGTACTCCAAAATCTATCAGTAAATGTCTACTTAAGTGGAATAAGTTAAAATATTATTTTAGCCCATGTGCTTTGATATACCCAATGGCATAATTTATTAAATATGAAAGTAAGAACGTGTTATTTTATATTTTTCAGTTTTAAATTTTTAATTGTTTGGTAACACATTACTTTTTGTCACACTTTTAATCTAACAGGTACACATTACATAAGGATGATTATTGCTAACAATACATTTGTTTTGAGTTAAATTTTATTTAGGAATTTAATCTGCATTATTTATGTGTTGATTGCAAGAACTGTGGCACAAATCAATAGTAAGTTGCTAGGAAAGAATAATAAGAATAGTAATGCTTACATAAAAATTGCTCGAAGTGGCCTTTTGAGAGAAGGACAAAGATTTAAATACAAAATATCTGAGATTGAAGGAAGAAACTAAAAAAAAATCCTGTGTATTATTATTATAGAAAAAAAGAGAAAACGTGATCAATTAAAATAATATTAATATATATACATATTAATATTATTTTAATTGATCACGATTTTCTCTTTTTTTTCCATAATAATAATTCGTCAAAATGTACTAATAAAATATATCGTCTGAATACACTTGACTTTTACAATCCGCATATATGTTTTATTTTCATTTTTAGGGATGAAACATATAAATATAAGGATAATAGACATAAAATGAAGACTACTTTAAAATTACGTCACACTTCAACGCGGATACGCATTCGCGCGCGCCCATGTTCATGTTTTAATTATTTGCTTCATACCAGGAAAATGAAAATGATGTTACACTTAGTCAAGCGAAGGTCAAATAAACGGGCGCACTATTTAATTACATGAATATTATATATGGCAAAAATAACAATGTATTGAATGTGTATAAGAGGTTTTCATATTTGATATCTACACCGATGACATTATATTGATAAGTTTTTTTATATAACAATACACGCATCACGAATCTGATTCCATTATTGCCCAGAAAGCTATCTGCATGAAATATGATAGTTAAATAACAATCGTAATTTAAAATTATTGTTTCTTTGAGAAAATAGATTTTTTTAGCATTAATGGTCGGTTGTAAAATTTCACTTTAACTATTTTAAAATATTGCTTACCGCACTAAGAAAAAAATTATAATTTATATAGTTGCCTCACATTTACCAGGAGGTATAACCATTTACAGCTTAATTTTTCCAAGTTAAGCTCTGTCTGGTAGGTTAAAGAGTCGATTAATTATATGTGAAAATACAATATTTAAAAAAAATACGTTCGCACACTGTCGTTAAAAAATTGAAATTTTAGGTAATAATAGTACACCGTAGTGTTTTGAATTTAGTATTCTGCTATTAAACAGTTAAAAAAATTAACATAAAGAGTACAGTAAGCATCAATAACTCATAATAATTTAATAACTCAACAAATTTTCTCAAAGATTAAAAACAAAATTACAATTTATAACTTTTTTATGAACATTGGAAACTTTACAATTCCGAAAAAAGAATACTTTTATTTCTGTAACATATATATATATATATATATATATATCTATATTTAGAGGTATATTATATTCATGTGTATAATATATACATACATATATATATATATATATATATATATATATATATATATATATATATATATATATATATACATGTATAACGTGTGGTTTAGACCATTTGGTATTAAAAGAAAAATTAGCCGGTATTATTTGACATAAATACTTTAAAGTAGTCGAATAAACAATTGCGCCAAGAATAAAATAGAATTTTTTCAGAAAAATTAACATAAACAAGAGGTGATTTTAACAAAAACCTTGTGCAATGTTTGTGTTACTGACATTTGTTTGGCGCGCGGTCGCAATAAAATCAAAGAAATATAGTTAAAATTACACATTCTCAAATCAAAGTATCTAAGAGTAAATAAATCGAAAAACGCTTTTTGCATTCACGGGGATTTTTATCGTATTATGACACAGGCATAAGAATTATTAACCGACTTCAACAAAAAGAGGAGGTTTTCAATTCGTTGGAATCTTTTTTTGTTATATATGTTCAGCGATGATTCTTTACCGTTGTGACTTTGCAAAATAACTACACCACTTATCAGATCAGGGTCTAACGATAAATCCTGAAGATGAACAATGCTACTCATTTTTACAGATGATCGTATATCAGTAATTGTTACTTTTTAAAATATATGCACCATTGACAAGGCAGGGTCTGATGATGAGTTCTGGAGATGAACAATGGAACTCCTTAATGGATGGTAATAAATTAAACGTGATTCAAGATATTTGCTACAGGTAGTTGTTACTTTGCAAAATATCTGCACCATTGACAAGTCAGGGTCTGATGATGAGTTCTGAACCATTCGCGGCTACTACTGTAACCAACTTTATACATATAACGAATAATCAGTATTCTAGCCGGTGATGAACTAGCCATTCATGAATCTAGTGTTGTGAAAACATTGAAGTTAATATTTTAAATTAACATTATAAACTAAATAAATTACACATTTATTTAAGTGGTCAACTTTAAATATAAGTAACTTAGTTATTTATTAGGATTATGTAGGTAACTATTTTGAGTTTTTTATTTTTTGTTTTTCAGTACCTATTTTTTTTTAAGTCGATTTCTTAAGATATTTTATTTCATTCTTTACCTGTAATTAAGAAATAAAGTGATTTTATGCCAAAATATCGATGTGATACCGCATATTGTGGTCTAGCGTAATCTTGGTAAAAGAATAACGTGTTTGAAATTACAAACGACTTAAAATTATTCCTGTGATTGAATTATTGATTTTTTTAATTGATTTTTGTTGTAAGTTTGAGAAATATCATCCAGTACATGAGGATTAATTTAATACCGAACGATCAAATTCACATTGCACATAAACATTTCACATAAAAATTTGTCCACTTGAACTCGATAATTTTATGTGATTAAAAACATATATAGCAAATATGGGAATTACCTAAAAGAATTTAATATACTAGAATAATTTCTATTTGATAATTTTTTTCGACTAGAGGGAAGCATTATTATCCTAAAATAATATTAAAATACAAAAACTAAATATACGATTTCGGTATAAAACAAAAATTTATTCTCTCACCATAATGTACATGAAGCTTTTTAACAAAAACATTAAACTGACTTCAAATAACCAATGCCATTTCCGTCTCTTGTAATTTCAGTCTCTCTCACGTAGACCCCGCAAACACGCACTCAACTAGGTACACAGGCGCGCATACGTACACGTACACAAGATGTAGCAGTTCTAGGAGAATAAACCAATTGTATTAACAATCTGTGGCAATACGTATTTACTCAAATCATAACATCATCTTCATATGTTGTCTCAATCTCTACTTCCTTCTAGTCTCTCCGAACACAAATAATAAATCGAACCTGTAGCAAAGGTGACAGACTAAGCACGCTCATCCACTCTAAGGACCACTCCCACCCCTTGACACGGAAACGAAATGCGTTTACTCGTCAAAGCGCTGACAACGTCAAATTGATTACTAAATTTATGGCCATGAAAATATTTTTAAAATCCTGTTTGTTTCCTGGGTGTTATTCTTGATAATATTTTTAAATTTCTATTTGTTTCCAAAACACGACTGAAATATCTATCATATCTGAAACAAATCCAAAAACATCTCGTAATATAAATTCAAACCATTTTATGAATAGAATTAAAAAGACTAACTGTTCACGTCTTCTTTAAAATCTTGTTTGATTTTCATTTTCAATAAAGTAAGGAGAATTTCAATAAAAAAATAGAATATTTCTCTCGAATTTCGACGCGTTTTGGCGATGTCTATTGATTATTTTTTCCTTGCATACAAAACGAAAATGTGCGCTATAATGCTGCGCTAATCGAATCTAAGTTTCTTTTTTCCCTACCCGCTCAAGAAGCAATAAAAATAAAAAGCGATATTATTAAATTAATTTTAATCTTAGGTTTGGATCTGTGTTATAATATGGTAGGAATAAATTTTGATACCACCATTGATATTTTGCCTTTTTTTTAAATTACATAGAAGAATATTCATTTTTGCTTATTAAATTTTGGATGTGTTTGTTTTTTTTAATTATCAATTCGTGTTTGTATTTATATTTTTTTACGTAATCCTATTGGTTGCAAAATTTGAGATGTCTTAAGTTTTTTTTGTCATTACCCATTCTGTTTTTATTTACAAACTTTCTTTACAGGAACCTATTTGCTTATTAAATTTTTGGATACTTTGATTACTTTTTTTTGCTTACTTTTGATACTTTCATTTAAATTTTTTTTCACTTAATCCATTTTGCTTTTCGGAAGTTTTGGGTTTTTTTAATCGAACATTAGGTGTAAATTCTATAATTGTTTTTAAGCGACCCTTTCTACCTACTATTTTTTTTACAGTTTGGTTTGTTTTTTTTTTATTTCAAATCGTTTCTGTGTATACAAATTTACACAATGGTAGTTGGTACACTAGGAAAAAACCTAGGCTACTTTTCGTTCCGGGAAATATCATTCTAAGCAATATCATAATCCTAACTAAAATCGAGAATGAAAAAGTGCGTTTATTTGTACTTCTTTCAAGTCATAAAGGAGTAAAAGATTAACGGGACTATCTACACAGCGATAACTGGTGAGCCAGGAAATGACGTAGGCTATTTGAAAATACAGGGAATCTCATCCTTCTTAATATGACAATCTCAACTAATGTTAAAAATTCAAATCTGTATTTGTTTATCCTTTCTTCACATCGTAGTTGAGCTACAGATCGACGTAATTTTTAGCGCAGAGATAATTGGCGGGCCAGAAAATAACATATGCTTATGTAGGCAATGGAGAAAAAGATCGAAGCTATCTACTGCGCAGACATAATGGGGGACCAGGAAGTAACATAAGCAAAATGCCAACCCGGAAAATCTCCTCCTATCTAATACGACATACGAATAACATTAAAAATCCAAAAGTCTGTTTGTATGTTCTTCCTTTACATCACAATAGAGCAACAGATTGACAGCACTTTACATACAGAGATTGCTGGCGGGCCAAAAATAATTTAGGCTACTTTCCGACATGGACAATCTTATCCTAACTAGTATAGCAATCCCATAGCATTTACAGATCAAGAAGTATATTTGTTTGTCCTTCTTCACATCACAATGTAGCAAGAGATTAACGTATTTTTCTGTATAGAAATAGTTAGTGGACCGGGAAAGAACCACAAGCTACTTTCCAACGCAAGAAAGCTTATCCTAAATAATATTACAATCCCAAGTAATATTAAAAATACAAAAGTGTATTCATTTGCTCTTGTTTCACAATGCAATGCAGCAAAAGATCGACGTGACTTTCTACAGAGAACTAGATGCTGGATCAGAAAATTGAATAGATTAAATGCCAACTTGGGAAATCTCATCCTAACTAATATGACATTCCTAAATAACATTAAAATTCCTAAATAACATTCAAAAGCATGTTTGTTTGTCCTCCTTTCACGCTGCATTGAAGCTACAGATCGACGTGATAGTTGGTGGACCAGAAAATAAGATGATAGGCTACTTCTCAACAAGATAAATGTCATGAAAATTAATATAATAATTGCAAAAAATATTACAAATTCCAAATTGCGTTTGCTTGTCGTTCTTATACTTCGCAAACATGTCGACATGATCTGCACAAAGATATTTGGCGGGCCAGAAAATGGCATAAGCTACTTTTTAACTACGAAAACAACATCGTAACTCATTATCGATCCCAACAAATATTAAAAATTCTAAAGTGTGTTCATTTGTTCTTCTTCCATACCACAACGAAAAAACGGATATATTTTTACGCATGAAAGAGATAAACTATGAAATATTTCCATTTAAAAAAAGTTATAATAATTTTGTATCGTTTAAATGTGCCTAAATCCTACTGAGACTTACTCATATAACAGGTCTTTTTTATTTTCAAATCATCGCTGGTTTTTGATCTCCTTGAGGATCTTTTCCGAGCTGCGCTTATTTACTCACCCGATCATATCAAACCATAAAATATGGAGCTAATTAAAAATTATTCTTGGAAAATAAACAGCTGTATTGCGAAAGTCGTTAATTTCCCCAAAATAACAAACTTAAATTCACTGACTGAATAGTTGTGAAGTATGAATACCTTTATTGACTGAACTGATAAGGATTATTACTAGTCGTGTCAATCTGGTTTATCTTTAATAGCAGCTATGACTAATTTCAGGAATCCTCGCTTCTAAAACAATTTAGGTTTAATTAGAGATTTAATTTTTTACAACTAAATTATACTACGTGATGTAGAAATATTTCTATTTTATTTAAATTCTTTACCACTACCTAGATTTTATTGTATGACAATATCTGCAGGTGGGCAATTCCTTTAGATTTTTAAAGACCTATTTGTAAAAAATTTAATTTTTCACAACTAAATGAGTTTCAATTGGTTATGAAAAATTAAATTATAATGAATCATTACAAAATTTACAAAATTAATTCAAAATGTAATTAGAGAAAAAAGCTGACAACTTTTTATTCGGTCATAAATTACATTTTTTCATTACGTTCATTCTAAATGTAATAAATTTGACATGGAAAAAGTTTAAAATTCAACACCTTTATTCATATATAGTTACCAGTGCATAATTTTTTCCTTAAATTTTAATTTTAATTTCCTTAACTTATAACTTATAAGGAGGGGAGGTTGGTGTAGGTCTTGGTGGTGCTTGTCTTGCTGTAAGACACTCACCTATAAAATGCTGAGCAAAAACCGGAACATACACCCAAGTGTGCGGAGTTGGGTTTTATGTGTCACCAACAAGTTCATCATACACGTCCACGCTGCCCTCAGACCGCCGTGGCGGGCTGGGGGTAGGCTCACTACTATACCAGTGAGTCGTCCCTCCTGGGCAATGCTACAGTCCTTAGGACCCCGCACATTCCATCTACTCCCGGACTGCAGTAGCAAAGTATGATGGGCGAAAGCGAGCCCTAGGCGCTTTAACCTAGTATACAGCTAGGGGAGACAACCCTGAATTAAAAACCAGTGTGTAGCTCAAACGAGCTGCCCCAGACCGTAATCCTGTGGTCATGTCTCGCAGGAACGGGGGTCTGAGCTTCGCCACTTGGACCGTGAGGAAGGCCACCTCTATAAAAAAACCCCTAAATCCTAAGGTGTGGTACGTGCCAACAGGACTCTTTGGCTGAAAGGACAGATCAGTCACTAGCGACCAAACTCGACGAAACAGGCGACTCGTCGATCTATGTAGCCCTCTACCTGGAATAGGCGTCACCCTAGGTAGCGACCGTATTATCGTCCTATACTCGTGGGAACAAAAATGAGTGATCCAATCAATAATAAAAATAATAATAATAAAAATGAAAACTGCACCAAGATTAATAAAAACCAACCACAGCAGATAAGCCATAATGTAATATTTGAAAGTCGACCTAGAACACATTCTCTGGGCAACTATCCAACCACAACTTACCCAAAACATACTACTGACCAAGAACCAAGTACAAATAAGGAAGATGACTGGAAGGAAGTCACCGGTAAGAAAAGACCTCACTCAAGCCCGGAAAATGTTGGAACACAAAAACAAACAAAACTGGATACATACTGGCTATCTCAAACTCAACCGATACCAACAAAAAATAGTTTTACTCAACTAGCAGAGGAAGAAACCCAAGTAGACAACTCCACTACTGTAGAAAAGACAACAAAACCACCTCCAATATTTGTTGACAAAGTGGGTAATGTCCGACCTCTACTTAACATGCTTAATGAACATGCTCCAAATATGTACGCTTTGAAGGTCCTCCACAATGATCAAGTCAAAATCCAGACCAAATCTGCCGATACATACAGAATTATCGTCAAACAATTGGAACAAAAACAGACTGAGTTTTTTACTTATAAGCCTAAACAGGATCGAGCGTTCAAAGCTGTGCTTAAAAATATGCATCCATCTACTAACCCTGATGACATCAAAGAAGCATTAAATGATATGGACTACAGCTGCATAAACGTTTGGAATATCAAACAAAGAACCACAAAGAAGCCATTGCCCATGTTCATTATTGAATTATTACCGAATGACAACAACAAGCGGATATATGAAGTTAAAAGCCTAATGCAGTGTATGGTATCCTTTGAACCTCCACGACCAAAACGGGAAATCCCACAGTGTGCGAAATGTCAACAATATGGACATACCAAAGCTTATTGTCGCCGACAACCTAAGTGTATCAAATGCGCTGGTGACCACCTCTCCATTGACTGCCCGAGGAAAACTAGGTCCGACCAAGTCAAGTGTATACTCTGCGATGGTAACCATCCTGCGAATTACAAAGGCTGTGGAGTCTATCGTGAGCTTCAAAATCTGAAATTCCCAAAAGCACCAGATCGTAGATCTAGGAATAAAAATCAGTCTGATAAAACAGAAAGCCATGAACAAGAAACACTAACGGCTCATAAAGGGAACTCTCAGAATACCATACGACAAACATATAGAGACGTATTAACCAAAGGACATCAACTTCCACAAAATAGCGACATACGTACAAATGATATGCATGAAATAATGGACTTAATGAAACAAGTGATGCAGCAATTGACTACATTGACAAACCTAATAATAGCACTCACGACGAATCTCTCAAAATAGATTGCTTAAAAATAGCTCTATGGAATGCCAATGGGCTGCCACAACACACCCTTGAGGTTCAATCGTATTTGCAGACACATAATATTGATATCTTGCTAGTCTCTGAAACCCACTTCACAAAAAAGAGTTATTTCCAAATAAAAAACTATAAGACTTACCACACAATGCACCCTGATGGAACTGCACATGGGGGGAGTGCAATAATTATAAAAAATAATATTAAGCATTACGAAACAGTACAATATTGTACTGAAGAGATCCAAGCAACAAATGTGCGAATCGAAGACTGGGTAGGATCTTTTGTAATATCGGCTGTCTACAGCCCACCGAAACATAAACTTAAGGAAGCAGATTATGTAAGGTTTCTCGCCACACTGGGCCACCGATTCGTTGCTGGTGGAGATTATAATGCGAAACATCATTACTGGGGCTCGCGTACTGTAACAACAAAGGGACGGCAACTAAAAATGTCAATTGATAAACTAAATCTTAGTGTTGTCTCGCCTGGGCAACCCACTTACTGGCCCACTGATAGAAGAAAAATACCAGATGTGATAGATTTCTTCATAACCAAAGGATTCCCTAGCAGCTTTATCACAAGTAGAACTAGCCTAGATTTGTCTTCTGATCATTCACCTGTAGAAATGACCCTCAAAAGGTCCATCACATTAGCTCCAAAACCATGTAAGCTGCACACACGCAAAACTGACTGGGATCTCTTTAGGCAATTAATGGCTCAATGCCTGGACGAGTCACTACCTATGAAAACCGAAGAAAACATAATGGAAGCTGTTGAACACCTCAACTATTGTGTACAAAGGTCTGCCGGGGCTGCTACCCCAACACATACAGACACAAACCGTAAACTCGAATGTCCTCTGTCTATTCGTGAACTCCTGACTGAAAAACGTAGTGCTAGAAAAAAATGGCAACAGTCTCGACATGCATCAGATAAAAAACATCTAAACTACTTGCAATCTAAGCTAAAATCAGCATTTAGCGATAACAAGAACGAAGGAATACAATCCTTCTTAAAAAGTCTAGACGTGACATCGGCTACTGATTACTCACTGTGGAAAGTCACAAAAAATATGAAACGTCCAGTCTTAAACCAACCCCCTCTACGCAAAGAGAACAATGAATGGGTAGCCAGTGAAGCGGAAAAAGCAGTTACATTCGCCGAACACTTAAAACGCGTCTTTGTACCAAACCCCGAAATAAATTCCCCCAAAACGCAAGAAGTGTCAACTTTTCTGAATCAATGCCACCAACTCGATCCCCCTATTTCGAATTTCACTAAGAGAGAAATAAAAGCTGTTATTGATACACTTGATATCAACAAGGCGCCTGGCTATGACCTAATAACTGCCAAAATTCTAAGAGAGCTCCCAGAGGAAGGAATTTCATTCCTCACAATCCTGTACAATGCAATCGTACGTACGTGTTCGATTCCTCCCCAGTGGAAAGTGGCTCAAATAATAATGGTCCTCAAGCCTGGCAAAAATGCTGTGGATGTGAAATCTTACAGACCTATTAGCTTGCTACCAATTACTTCCAAGGTTATGGAAATTTTATTTCTGCGAAGATTAATGCCACATATCTATGATAATAATCTACTGCCTGATCACCAGTTTGGCTTTCGTCAGAGACATGGAACCATTGAGCAGGTCCATCGATTGGTCAAAAATATCCATAATGCCTTTGAGTCAAACCAATATAGTTCTGCATCTTTCTTGGACATATCCCAGGCATTTGATCGGGTATGGCACGAGGGACTGCTGTTTAAAATTAAAAAGAACCTACCCATAAATTACTACAACTTCATCAGATCATATCTACACAACAGACACTTCTACGTTAAACAGGGAACTGAAACTACGTCTCTCTATCCGATCCAAGCAGGAGTTCCCCAGGGAAGCGTTATGGGCCCAATACTGTACCTGCTCTACACAGCTGACCTTCCAGTCACAGAAGGTCTTGTTACGGGCACTTTTGCTGATGACACAGCAATTCTCGCAGCAGACCACCGACCAGACATAGTCTCACAAAAACTACAAACAAGCCTTGACCAAATATCACAGTGGCTGCAAGATTGGCGAATCAAAGTTAACGAAATCAAATCAATACAAGTTACTTTTACTACCAAACGAGATACGTGTCCGGCAGTAAATCTAAATGGAATACAGTTACCGCAAGCCGATTACGCAAAATACCTTGGCGTGTATCTCGACAGACGTCTGACATGGTCCAAACACATCCTGACCAAACGATGTGCAGCGGGCCAAAAAGTGCGAAACATGTACTGGCTCCTTAACAAAAACTCTCAATTGTCGCTCGAAAATAAACTATTAATTTATAAATGCACGATCAAGCCTATATGGACTTATGGCCTACAACTGTGGGGAACCGCGGCAAAATCAAATATTGAAATACTACAAAGGTTTCAATCAAAAACGCTTAGAATGATAGCTGGTGCACCCTGGTATGTGACAAACAACAGACTCCATTTGGAGCTTGGCATAAAATTGGTCCAAGAAGAAATCTCAGAGATGATAAAGACATACAGAGACCGAATCGCTAATCATCCCAATCCACTGGCTATAAACCTGATGAACCCAATAACGGCACCCAGAAGGCTTAAGAAAAAACTTCCCCAAGACCTTATATAGGGGCAAAATGAAATGAGTTCAAAAGGACGAACTCAGTACAAGACATGCTAACATACGCACCAATTGATGAATGTCTCAAATGACAGATTGCAATAATAATAAAAAAAAAAAAAAAAAAAAAAAATACTTATAATGATCTAAAGTATCCTATCTGTTCAAAAAACCTTGATGTAACAAAATTATTTCTATTTTCTTATATGTGCAATTGGATTACTCAATAAAACGAAATGTTGATGTTGATTCACAAAACCGTACAAAATAAAGTTTGTTTTGTTGATTGTCCTATATGTGTTTATTTTTTTATTAATTTATATAATATTTCAACAAATTTTCACCAGTTTACATTGCAGCATGTTTTCCTTCCGTTTTCACTTGCTAATTTTATTGTTTCCTTTTGTTTGGCACTAAGGAATAGTTTTTCTGTGTACAAGTGTTAACTTTATGATTTATGGGATCCCTACCGCAAAACAAATGAACGAAATCCATGTAAGTGTCCACTCACGTGACACTTACGTATGGAACTATTAAAGTTAAAATTGTATAACTGCGTAACAAATAAAATGGTTTTTAGAAATACATTTACGTTACTACCACGCAATGTATTTATGTAAAAAAAAATAATAATAACATCTGTAAATAGTTTAATAAAAATATTATGTATACTCATATATTTATATGTGTATGTAGAAAACCCTCGTACACAGTTTTATGTGATAAATATTTTGAGATCGCGTGGTGTGCCCATTTGAATTTTAGTTATTTTTCTTTCATATCACTCAATTTTTTTGAGCATTTTTCTCTCAAACTTATATAGAGATGCGGTCTGCCTGATAAATTGTTTGCCTTGCTAATATTCGAAATTGGAATATGCATACCAAATGCAAAACAAGGTTCGTGTGCGTGAGTGGACGTGTGCGCGTGCACACGCAAGCGCGTGTGCATATGTGTGTGTGCGTGCGCGAGCGTATGCGCATGAGCGTGCACGTTTGCGAGTACGTACGAGTTAGAGCGTCAGCGCGGGAGCGGGAGACGGCGAGGGCGCGTGCATGTGAGCGTATGTGTGTGGGTGGGTGCGTACTTGCGTGCGTGCCTGCGCTCGTGCGTGTGCAAATAAGTTATAATGTTAATGTAGTATTTCATTTCAATTAAATTAACAAATAAAATATCAACGCTGCAGCATTTACTTTTACACCCCTTAATTAATGTCGATTATCACGCAAGAGCAGAAAATACACTAAATAATACTTCATGTAAAAAATTCAAATAGTTGTGTAACACAAGTGTTAATTTACACCATTACTCTTATTACTTTTATAACATATAAATCTTTTTGTTAATGCATAAGTTCTTATAAGTCACATATAAATAAGCTTGGTCTAAGCTTAGCAAAACTTAACCTACATAAATTCTGTCTGTGGCTTGACCTACGTAAATGTCGTCTAGTTTTATTTAATTTATGCCGACAATAAAAGAAAATACCACACGCAATAAACTAGTGGAACAACCATGTATTTTAATTAAAGTAAAATTTACATTTTTTATTTTATCTGTAAGACTAATTGATTAAAAAATCGTTAAACCCAGATGGAAAATTATATAATTTTTTAATCCATACAGATAGAGGCTTCAATCGTAATAAGTGAAATATCTGTCACAGTGTGCTAAAACATTATATAAAATATTTTTTTCAATAGAAATATCAACATTTAACCCTGGAAGAACAGCTTAGAATGACTTTAGAAATGAACATTTTCTAACCTTTAACTACAGATAAATGACCAAGTGTAGGTGGATGAAACCGACCTCTATTTTTCTATAATAGCATAACTTCTGGGTGCTTTATTATAAGATAAAACGGTTTAACATTGACAAAAGAAAAGTTATCTATATGGTACCATTTTTTATTTATACGCTAGTAATGACAGTTGTAAAATATACCATGTGTAATAAAAGTCAATATCATTTTAATAATATGCCCTAAATTTAGTGCTTAATTATTATTTTAAATTCCGTAAAAATCCATTTAAGAAAAGTACTATCAAGTACGATATAATCATAAGCGGTCAAGTATTAAAAATAACAGTTTTTCACCTTTCCTGAAGGATTGATAATTGAGACACGCTTATAAATTATTGTTGTCTTTCCTCCTATAAGGTTCTGGGAATCTCCCGTTTAAGTCTCCTAGCAAGTCAGGTGTTTATCATCATGATTTAGATTAGTTCATAGGGATGACTGTCTGTTCTATTTTTATAATTTTTAGTTATTTTCTTGGTCCTTTCCACGACCATAGATAAATATAGGTACATGCATAGGATCTCGTTTGTAATGTACCAAGGCACCTGGGCGATCACTTTCAGGATTTTGGATTGGAAGTTCTGAATATTACTGACGTTACACTTGGAGCTAGTGCCTCACAGCTGAATCCCGTACATTTAGATAGGTGTAATAATACATTTATAAAACATTACGAAATAAATGTAGGTAATATGGTATTAAAAAAAGTTATGACGCACACGAGATACCCTTTTGTTTATCTAGTAGAATTTAATAAAATTTTGAACTAAAAGGGTTCTCTAGAATAAACTGGGGTCTTCCAGTTTTTGGAACAGAGAAATAAATCAAAAAAGGCAAAAATTCAGGTATCTTAAAATCTGTATTCTCTTAGCCGTAGGTCCACATGAAACGATATACGTCGAACTAATACAAAAGTTTATATACAAAATATTTCGCTTAAAAATTGAATTTTTAAGGTATTTTGTTTATGGCTCTCTGATCAAAGCTTTTTATGTATTTTCGTTGCCTAATGGCAACGAACACTTACATTGAACTCTATTGACTTTTAGTTATTGCTGCAAGGCGCGTTCAAGGTTTGACTTTATCTAGTTATTTAATATACTCTCCGAGAATTTGAAGTTTTTAAATCATCGCAGTAACATTGCTTATAGAAGTAATTTTTATCAATCTAAAGAGAGAAATGAAAGCAAACCGATAAAAAAAGAAAACAGAAATGGATTTCTTTTTTAAAAAACCTCCGAGAAGAGTTAAATTATTAATGACGAATTCACAAGAGTGAATTTCCACAAAAAAATATGATCTCTTTTTAAATATTTTTACTTCAAACGAAGAAAACCGGCAGTTTTCAAAATAGACATATTATCCAAGTATACTCAAGTTGCATGATCATGACATCATGTTGCTCCCTTTATAATTAAAAAAGCAAACTATACGTGTAATAAGTAACATAAAAATGTCTAATCTTGTCGTGTCGGGTATTATATAGAAGGTCTCCTGCAAGAAAAATAGAAACGCTAAAACATCCCGCGCTTTTCTCACCTTCATAATTATTAGGTTCCAAATCTAATAATTTTATGAGAGATTTTCGACTTACATAATTTGGAAATTGTTAATTTTTTATGTAACATTACATTATATGTGGTCCTAATTTCCTCTCATTGAATTAAAATAAAAGGCATAGTTTTTTGCATTGTACCAGATGCACCATACCGATTGTTTTTAAGTTAATAGAATTTTTAATCTGTAAATAGTTACAAAGCATAAGTATATTTTTAAATTCCATCTGGTATTGTCTTCAAATTTACGTAAAGGTTGGCTCCACTTTTATCTGAATAACAAAATGTTTTTAATTTCATAATTAGAATTACACTAAAGTCTGATCGTAATTAGACTCAAGTTCCTAGAAACAGGTGTAAACAATCTAATATTTTTGGTAAACTGAAACTCATATTAGTGATGTGGTGCGAAATTCCAATGGAATGAGATTATCTATGCGAATTAATTAAATATTGAAATATGACGCTGACAGTCTCTATAGACATTCCAGATGTAATTTGCGTTCGAAGTTTTTGCAACAAAACCCTCGACACTACTATAAAAAAATTAGCAATTTCCATTGGCTAAATAATACGGCCGGTTATAAAAAACCATGGATTACCAAAATTCCCTACGAATAGCCATTTATTATTTGTCTAATTCAATATTCAAATGATTTGTTTCGTCAATAATAGTGAAGTATAGTTTAAAACTTTCATATGAAGAGTGATTATTTTCCATCAAACGATTTACTTTTGACATATCAATTAGTTCCCATTACTTTTTTAAATTCTATGCATAAAAACATGAGCGTAAATTAAGAAATTAAAGAAAGTAAAAACGATCATTTACATAACTTTTTTGATTTATGAATGATACACTGTATTTCTTTGTCTATAAATTCAGTATTCAGGCGTCGTTTAGAATCCAATAGATAGACAATTTCAAAAAGGCATATGCGTATGTATTTATCGGTTACATGACTAGGACTAAGCAAATAAAAATTCCAACAATGCCAATTGTAATTTAAAGCTTTAGAATTTCACATTCATTTATATTTCTGGATTTGTGAATGAAATTAACTAATAGTAAAATATTCTAATCATGATGTTATCTCAAGTTAAGAGATATTGATATTATAAAATATATTACTGAACACATACCCGCATTAACTTCATAAAATTCTTTCACGTTTTGTGTATGCTTTATTTTATTTACCATTTTTCAGCTGCATTATATCCCAAATTTAATCAACTAATTCGGGGGAAGATGTGTACATTACACAAAATGACTATTCATCTCTACGATTCCATATTTTTAAAATAAAATAAAAACAGAGTCTTTAAAAAGTCACTCATTTCTCCGATCATTTATTTGTTTTTGAAATGTTTTTCAAAAACAAACAATCGTCCCTTGTAATAAAAATATGAAATAGCAGGCATGTACTCAATATTAATGCCAAAAATATTTATGTGAAAATTTTAGAGTTGGCAAATACGTACCCCAATTTTATTTTCCATGTATGTATCGTGCGATATATACCATACATCACTCAAATTAACTCAGTTATTGGGACTTCAAAGCCAGTTTTAGAGGTTTTGTTTAATATCCAGAAAAAATATGTTCGTTCTAATTTTCATTTCCAAAACTGTTAGTCACAATTATGAAATAATCTTGTTGAAAACTCACGCTATTTGTATTTCGTACATACTTATATATACTCCATTCAAACTGAAAAAGGAATGTTTATAAATAATGAAATTTGACATTAGTGATTAAAAAATGTATTTTTTATTAGTGTGCATATTTACACTGTATATATACGTAACTTATATTATATGGGTTATTTTTTTTATTTATCAGAAATTCAGATAAGTAAGATGAAGTATTTCGACCAATTTAAAAGTATTAATATTACATAAAAAAGACATATAATAAAATAAAACCAAAAATGTCAATAGAAAGTCGTTTAAATGTTAAATTACACAGAAAATTATTACAAAGTAATCGCAAAACTTAATTTTTACTAATCATTAAAATATTTTTTTTAAAAACGAACTAATTTATAAAAATACACGATTTATAATAAAAATACACTGCATACATATACTATTACATCACAATGCATTTGGGCTTCACGCCGATATCCAATGGTGGTTGTGCCTAATGCTAGTGCCGGCGGGGCCGGCCTTTTGCCCTTATCACTGAGAAATAGTATTACAGAACATATATATATTACAGAACACATTAGAGAAATTTATTCATTATAAATATATTTATTACATTGTATATCAACAGTAATTACATCGTATCTCAACATTCACAATGTTCGCCCAGCCATGTCGCGGGGCTTATTAAATGACATTGCTCCAAGTAGAAATATTTTGATATCGTTTAATTTAAAAGTAGTGTTTTCTTTCGCTACATATAATTTCTTTTGTATTCAGATCATTTAGATTCTGTTTATTTTACAGTGATTTGATGGCAATCTTAGTATTTTATAGTTATATGTATTATTGAATAGCTGTATAGTACGAGTGTAATTAAAATGGCATATGTTCTTCCAAAGGCCGTACCTTTAGAAGAATATACGCCATTTTAATTACACTCATACTTTAAAATATTACACATTTAACACAACAAATTTAATATTATAAAACACATAATAATGTATTAAACTTAATATAATACATAATATATTTATGAAACACCACAACTTTAGAAAACAGTATTGGAAAATGAGATGTACGGACATCTCCCGCGATTCTTAATCGCCATTACGTTGATAAGCGTTGCAAGCAAGCATTGAATATACGTTGGATAAATAAGTTGCCATACGTGGGCATGCAGTAAACAAAAGAAATATAATTGATCCCCTGAATCTAAATACCTTTGGACAAAAGTGTGCCCCTTGTGAACATATAAATAATTAATGTCGCAAATAATTATACTAGCTGTGCGCTCAGATTAAGTAAGATCTTTTAATATTAACCATAAAAATGGGTTTTACATTTCTTATCTTTCTATTATCTATTCAAATGTTTTTCAGATTATTCGAGTAGTATCAAAATTTATATAGATATGTTATTTGAAATAAATATTTAATGATTTGTCGAAGATTTTGAGATGAGGTAAACATTACATTTTCCGCAGCCATTGATATAAAATATATAATTTTTAAATTACTTGTAATCATACAAACGTAATTACATGTTTTCTTTTTAGAATTATATTTCAATTATTATATTATTTTCCGCTTAGTACACTATGCCGCTCATAATGCGTTTTCTTTTTGTAAGACTATTAAAATGCGCCTTAAGGATTCACTGCGAATATACTATAATATATATAAATAGAATCAACGCTTCGTTTTCGGATATTAGTATACTCAATATGATATGGCCTGTTCGATGAACGACCAACCGAAAAAATTTACTGTATGCTCTAGATGTCTTACGCTGAGATTGGTGAGCGATTGCTACTCGAACAAAACGTGGCTGCCTACACTTTTTTATTGAAAAAAAAATTTAAAAGTAAGTGTTTTGAAACTTCAAAGTTTCAATTTACCTCAGATTTTTTAGTACGTTGATATTTGATGTTGTAGTATTAATATTTTTAAAATTTATTATGATTTTTCCGAATTATTCTTTCCAGATTATGTTTACATATCTGATAATCTTAAAAATGACAGAGTTATTGAAGAGATGTCAATGATATTTAAGGATCCTATGGCTGAACGGGTTTAAAAAGAAGTACCACCAACAGTCCCTTTAAAATAAAGATCTAAAGAGGATGCTCACAAAAAGACACGGCTTCAAACTACCTGACTGATATGTACCCAGTTATAGACCTGCTTAATAGCCTTCGGAAACTGTCCAAGCAAGTAGCAAATGTACTCGCATCCCTAGATTATATTAGTGAAAAAAAGGAAAGAGAAAGTAAAAGTAATAAGATTATGAAGTAAATTTTAATATTAAAAAGCAAAAAATTAAATTACATTCAAATTTAGTTTTAAAAGTTCAGTGACAATGTTACTTTTTTTTTAAATAAGTATTGGTATTAAAATATTTTCCATGTAGCCTACAAACTGTATACATACTTTATGTTAATGTTTTTATAATAAGTGAACTTTTACTTTTCTTTCAATGTATATTTTTAATGATTAATCTTAATATTAGTCATATTTATTTCAAAAACATTAGAAAAACCTTTAATTTTAAAATCTATTAGAATTGGTCACTCATGTACGGATAAGATTTTGCCATTTAATTTCCGAGTCATTTTTCCTCTCCCTTTGCCTTTTCCGTTACTTTTTTTTTTGTCGCGTAAGTTTTTCTTTTCCGTTTCTTGTTATTATTTACAAACAATTCATTGCAGCTAATCTTCTATTTTTTCAGTCTCGTAGTAATTTTCACCGGCTAATTATATCGTTTCTTCTTCCTCAGAACTTGAATTTAATTTTATTTTTGGCTTTTTAATATTAATATTATTCTTCATAATCTTATTATTTTTACTTTCCCTTTCCTTTTGTTCACTAGTATAATCCAGGGATGCGAGTATTTTTGCTACTTGTTTGGACAGTTTTCGAATGCTTGTAGAAATTGAGGTTATGTTATCGACAAGTTATTGTATTCAATGAAAAATACAATAAAAATATAATAAATTTTAAAATTATTAACACTACAACATCAAATATCAACGTACTAAAATCTCAGGTAAACTGACACTTTGATGTTTAAAAACACTTTCTAATTTTTTTTCGTTAAAAAAATGTAGACAGCAACGTCGTACTATATATATATATATATATATATATATATATATATATATATATATATATATATATATATATATTAATATTTTTTTTATTATCTTTTTTATGTAACAGAAATACTTTTAAATTGTTCGAAACACTTCATCTTGCTTATTTGAATTTCTCTTAAATATAAAATATAACCATTATTATATGAGTTACGTACGTATACAGTGTAACATGCACACTAATAAAAAATATATTTTTTAATCACTCACGCGAAATAAATCTGCATTAAATTACTAACGTGAATGTAAGGGAAAGGTTTACAATATCTGAACTGTAAAATCTCATTGTTTATAAACATTCTCTTTTGAAATTGAATAGAGTATAAGTAGGTTCTAGAATTAGATTACAAACAGTACAGATACAGTACGCCGAAATAAAGAGAAAATTTTAATAAATATTTATTTCAGATTTCTGAAAAAATTAAATATTATAATAGTATTTAAATTATACCAGTGTTACAAACACATCTACTGACTTGGTCCCGTATATTTGGATATATTTGAAGCCTCTTTGACTAAAAAAGTGCAAATTTATTTTCACTTTTCAAAGATGCCTTTTTTCAGAAACGGTTGAAAATTTTCCCAAGGTGTCGTAATAGTTTAATAGGACACGTTCTTTGTTCACATTGTGTTTACAATTGTTTATAGTCGAAAAGGAAATAATGGGGATAGTAATAGTTCGTAGCTCTTCGTACTTTGTGCAAGAGTTGCCGCTCTCTAAATAATAGAAATGCATTTAATAAGACTAGATATGAAGTTTTTAATAAATCTCTGTGTTGGAAAATTTAATGGTTTTGCTATAATTTTCTGTCTAAAAAAATTATTCCAATGTAGGTAAGATCGGTTTTATAAAATATTTGGGTATATCGAAAATAAGACTGCATATGTTCATTGATACAAATAATTTTTTATTAATTTTCTTCTTTTAAGAAATTTTGCCGCACAATTGGGAGTAATTTAGAAGCAAATATGAAATATTTACAGAAACAACATAATGAAATTTCCATTGAAAATTTTATATTTTTTAGCTATTTTTGTACAATAAAAATACAACATATCTACATATATTACGAAGTATACAAATTTTATATGGTTGAATAAATAAACGATAAAATTTAACAACGTGCTTGAAAAAATAAGTCATACTTTAATGTCAATCTGAAAAGCACGTAATCTGAAAAGTATATAATCTGAAAATAATACTTTTTTTATTATTTTTAACGATATAAATCCATATAACATGCAATAAAAGTGAAGAAAAAGTGGCGCCTTTCTTTTTATCGCATATTTCAGATGCGTTATTTAACAACGAAAACAATTCGGGAATACCTTTCACATTTAAAAGTTATGTTTTTTACCTGCCGAAGATATATTTCTTTTGAAATTGATTTTATTTACCATTGTCATGAAAGAATAGGTGGATAAGAGAGTTATTACTTTAATCCTGTTATAAATTTGGTTAATACCATTTCAATGAATTCTTCGTTTAAATTAAACTTCTTCTCAAGGAACCTTCCATTTATTAATTATATTTAAATACGGCTTAGGTAATTGTATATCAAATAGTACTCGGTGATTTGGGTTTTTCGTCTGTTCCAAATTATCGAACAACACCAGGTGACATTATTTGTTAGGTATAAAAAGATTAATGAGTGTAGGGAAATTTCACACTTGAAGCTGTTTTCATAGCAAACCGTGAACTGTTTTTGGGTTATTGTCATAACTGGTTTTTAAATGCTATGCAAATAATGGTATTAAAAATCAGTCGTTCAATAAAACTGTGCAAATAACCCATTTTTTAATGACATTTCTCTATAGGTAAATATAAGTAATCATAGTAATATGTATATTATTTTGAGAAGTAATCATATTGATAAGGTAATTTCAGAGATTTAACACTTAACTAACAATGCTAGAGGTTTCAAAATATTGAGCCATTTATGAGAAACCATGAATTTTTTCAACGGTTTGTGGTACTTTAGCTATGCCAACTGAACGTAAGGATTTTGCAAGTGAGATTAACTTGTTCTAAAATCTTCACTATGTATGTAATACTGTCTTATATTGTTATGGTTAAAAAGTGTAAAATATACTGTTTGATGAAAATTGGTCTATGAGCTGTATTTTAAGTGAAATATTATATTATCAAATTATTTTATGTAATATCTTAAACGAAATGATAAAATTTTACAAAATAGCGTTAGCCTTAGCGTTGTGCATATAAAAAATGTAAAGTTTGTTGCAATCGGGATTGCTTTTTCGAGTCACAAATCTACAGAAATTTTATTCATCTCTTTCAAATTTTGTAAACGTTTTCCTGTACTCTTAATTACACATTTTTAACCACATTTCAACTGGTTGACGAAATATATCGTACTTTAGTTAAATATCGAATCATAATCTGAGCCATTGATACTTTGTAATCTTCACACTAATCAAAATTTAAAATATTTTCTGTCCTGTTTTCATTGCCAGACTCTTCTCTCTTAAACATGAAAAGTTCAGCCCGCATTAACGTGTATTCTTGAAAATTACAGAAGATCATTTTTAACAGTTATTCAATTTTGATAGTTTTCTTGAATTTATTTATTAGTGAAAAAATTAATTTGCTCATAATCATACCTTGTGACCGTGAAAAACCTTACTGATACTATAGAAAAACGGTTTGATTTATAACACACAACAGCGTTTTTCGATGTATTATAAATACATTTTGTCCCGATGTCAACTTTCCTACATATTTAGTATATTTTTAAAAATATTTTTATCATCGTTGATATATTCAACTTGTCAAATTTCACGTGTTTTGAAGAAATGTGGTAGACGTGTATGTGTTTTACGATTAACAGTTTAATTATCAAGTAGATTTAATCGTTTACACTTCAGTTCACGGTTGAAAAAAAGTATATAATATTATGTGGAATGCATCTAAACTTTCCCCATTTTTGATAGAATAAATGTCTAATTGTGAATACTTTTATAATTGGATTTAGAAGAGCATAGTTTAATAAATATTTTGTAAGTATAGAAAGGGAGGAGGTTTTCATCTTATTATGGTCGAGTATTTTATACATAAAACTCACTCATCTTATGTAATTAGGTCCAAAAATTTCATGACTTTTTCAAAAAAATAATGATTAAAAGATGGATATCTTTAACGTCAATTATATAAAACGATACCAAAAAATAAACATTTAGGTTACTATGTTAACTGTAGGTTAATATGTTAAATGACATAACCATCTAAATTGTTTCCATTTCAAAACAGCTTAAAAAAATGTACAAAATTTTGTCTTCACGTATTGACATATAGATCATCATAGACATAATATTATCAAAAAAAAAAGTTATAAATCGTTTTTGGCGAGTATTGGACAAGATAAGACACGACTTTATTTTCAGGTCGAATTGCGTCAATTTCAAACATTAATATATGAATGAGGTTTATTCTTCGGCAGCTTCCTCGCAACAGTATTTATGAGAAGTTATACCTTCAAATTAATTTCATACTACTGCTCGCAGAAGTAAAATAAATGTGGAACATTTCCCATATGTGTGCCATCAGATTTTATACTGTTCTATGTGGAAAATTTTGGTGCAAGCAACACTATTTGCACGGAAGTGGCTAAGACTTCCCATTATTCTAAAGTGATATATAATTTTGATCTTTTCAAGACTAAAACATGGATGGCAATTTTGTCATGAATTCACACATTTTGTTACATTTTGAGGTGAGTAACATTTATTATTAGTCCAAGTTATCTTTTGATAAGCAATTTTCATTTACTATACTTCTATTATATACTATACTTCTGTTGATAAACCAAATTGAATGATTAATTACTACCACAATCGTTTTGGGTAAGTACATAAAAAATAAAAAGAAAACAAAAATTTTTAGATATGTTTTATGTCCGTCCCTCTGTAGGTCTTCATAACCATTTTCTCGGGCCGTTTTGATATAAAAAATAAAAATTAGGCATAGTGATATTAACCCGCATATATTTCAAAACGTAACAAAAAAAATGCAAAAAAACGTAACATAAAACATTTGAAACATCAAATAAAGTATTCAAACTGTTTATTTAATTCATTTATGAAAGTATTAACTGAATGAGAAAGTTACTATGGTACGAAAACTCTTCTTTTTGAATTTTGTCTACGATACTGCATTAAAAAATGTCAAAAAGATTAACTCCCTGTCATTAGAAATGTTAGGGAGTTACTTTTTCAAGTTACTTTTTCAACTTGTCAAAAATACTAACTAAAAATACTAACAAACGTCAGAAATATGAAAAAACCAGAAAAAGCGTTACTAAAATTTAATAGATATTAGGTAAAATTATAGTCATGATCCTAAATTTTTAATTCTTTTGCAAAATTCATTAAATCTTTATACCCTTGAAAGAAATAACAATATTTTATATACATGTGTAAATATTATTCAATCTGGGACGATGATATGACGTTTGATTTGCTCAGTAGTACTCAGTTTTTTCTTTCGGGTGTGTTTAAAAAAGTATTAAATTCTGCCGTTCAAATAACATTAGTTACATCGGTAGAAGGAAAATAAATTTGAATGGCCGCGGATATGTTTACTCCAAACAGGTATTCATATTGGTTTTGTACAATATACTCGCATACGCAGATTAGTCAGCTAGGCAGATTATTCCGCAATTTTAGTAGTTAGTGAATTAGTCGGTGATAAGTCCGCAGAATCCACTCACAAGTGGGTTTCGAAAGTTCAGTGAATATTTTTCAAATTATATCAATTAACAAGGTATTTTTAAAGTGAAAAATGTTATGAAATTTAAATAGATTTGTGTATTATTGACTGAGTATGATTAAACTATCGTTTCATTTGTATCGACTACCAATAATCGCAACCGGTTCGGTTCAGTTGACATGAATGACTCAAGGTAAGTACCTACCATTTTTTTTAAATGTCTTATTGTTTTTTATATCATTAGCGAATATAGATGGCGTATATTATTTATAATCTAGCAATTATAAATTATCACTTTGCAATATTAACAGTATAATTTTTTTGTTATAATTGAAGAGTCATAGATTATTAGGAAGCAAAAGAAAAATAAACACGCGATAATTAAATAAAATACATAGTCACGTACTATTTTGTACTCTAGTAAAGCAGAAAAAATTAAATAACTAATATTAAATTAATTTGAAATTTGTATTTTGGAATTTAATTTTACTAGACTACGAGATATTACATGATTACTTTTTTTAAAATTATTTAAAACGACAGTTGACTAAGTACGAATCGTGTGGATGTCATCATTATACGCGGATCGATCTGTCGACTAGTTGGTGGTCACAAAGACGAATGATCGTCTAGTCGGCAAAAGCCACAAAGGTTAAATCTTTAGATTATGCTGGGCGTAAATGTTAGGAAAATTATTTATAAATATATTAAATAATACTTAGTAAATATATAATTACACACACACACACATGTGTGTGTGTGTGTGTGTGTAAGTGTACAAAGAAGGATATACCTATGTATATAAAGTTTAGTATACTGAGAAATATATGTCATTAAAGAAATATTATAGGGGTAAACTCCTATGATATATTGTAATAAAAATTGAAATTGAAAATACTTTATGCAATAAAATTTACTAAGAACAAAAGAAAAAAGAAAATAAATTATACATTCTTCAACTGCGATTCGTGTCGATTTTCAAATATTTTTTCATACACAGCAAATTCCACAATATATTTAACGCTATGGTGTTTTCTATTTTTCTATATGTTAAAAAAGTGCAACTAAAAATTTAAAGTATTCATAGCATCGAACGAATGTTTATTTTTACTGTATATAAAAATATCGAATATTCAAGAGCCAAATCGTATATATATACACACACACACACATATATATATATACATATGTATATATATATTTATATATATATATATATATATATATATATATATATATATATATATATGTATTATATATATATATATGTGTGTATTTATGAATATATATATTCATAAACATTTCAATTCCTAATTTAATTGCAGTATAACGTAAAATATATCTATAAAAATACTTAATACTGATGAAATATTCTATCGAGTACGGGTAGAAATTGCAATGCAAGTGTTACGGCACTTATAAACATTTAAGGGTTCATAGTATTTCTATTAATCTATTTATAAACATGCATTTTTCTTTCATAGGCGCAAAAATATGGTACACATTTAAAAATTATTGTATACGAAATTATCGCTATGGTTGTCCCATAATCTTTGCGTAGGCTCCTAAAAACATTTATTTTTTCATTATCTTTATTTCAGTAAGCTCGTACGTAGTGGAGGGGAATGAATTTTTTTGAACACTTTTCAGTACATCACGTAAAATTATAAATAATTTTTCCTCTACTTAATTTTTCTCCTATAAAATGTTGTTGGGTGTTATCTATTAAATTATATGCGAAGAAATCTTTATTATTGTGATATATTTAAAGTTATTCTACTTATTTAGTACTTTGTTTGTTTTAGGGCCATCGTCGTCATTATTTTTAATTGTTGATAATGCAGGATGGGTAAATTAATTTTTTTATTTATTAGGATTTTTCTCACTTTCTTATAATGATGAAATGTTGTAATTCCTTTCCACTTCAAAACTTTGATTTTAGAGTCCTCAACTTTAAGCAGTATGAAAGTTTAAAATATCCAAGTTGTTCTCTAGGGATATCTAAAATGTTTTGTTGCCTTTGTTTGTTTTTTCTAATGGCAATAATTTTTTACACTTTTTACAAAAAATATATTATTTATTTCGTAGCATTTGTTTCATGATTATCACTGTAATTAAATTAAAACGATGAATAAATTTAATTGTAAGTCAAAACTAAAAAAAAATGATACAGATTAAAGAGGGAGAGCCTTGTTTTCTTATTATTAATTAATTTTGATTATTTAAAGACTTAATGATTACAATATGATTTGAAAGAAATACGTCTATGAACAAATAATTCTTAGACATACGTATAGTATAGTATATTACAAAATTCAAAGATAAAAATTTTTCTTTTCTCTTAAAAATTCTATTTGAGATACAAAATTTAAAAAATGTAATTCTAATAACATTTGCAAAAGTCAAACGTTAATTAAGGCATGTATTGATACAATCAATAGCTTTAAGAGAAGGGTGTCTCAGCGCGGAATTCAAACTTTAAATAATAAGAAAAAGAACAATTATTGTATTTATAATATTTTTATTACAGTAAACTAAAGTAAATTTGTGCGGATTTTATGTACGGAATATCACACCATCCAGATGTCTCTTAACACAGCGAACGCGAATTTGTAATGACGCGCCGCAGAACGTCAACTGAGATGGCTCTTATTTCTTCCGTTACTTGAGCTTTCAGTTGCTCCAAAATCATAAGAAGAGTATCAGAAACTTTAGCTTTGAGATAATCCTGTAGAAAAAAGGCAGCTAGGGTTAAGTCGGGCGACCTAGGTGGCCAAATTTTGTCTCCAAATCGGCTTATGACTTTTCCCGAAAATAGAGCTATAACTGTGTACATGGTTCTAGCTGTGTGGGCAGTGGCCCCATCTTACTGAAACCACACATTTGACTCATCGATATCCTTCTCTCGTAGCTGCGGTACAAAAAAATTGTTAATCATTTCGATATACCGCTCGCTCGTCACTTTAACCGTTGCACCGCGGTCGTCTTTGAAGAAAAATGACCCGTAATTTTTTTTAGACGATATTACGCACCGTACAGTAACTTTAGGGATATACAATACTTTCTGATGCTTTCCTTTTGGAGGAATGACCAATAACGAACATTTTTATGATTTTATTTAGATGAAAGAGTGATTCATCGCTAAAATAAATATTATCCGTCCCATTTTCCTCTGAAAAAATCTGTAACATTTTCTAACAGTAAATTTACCGCTTGTTATAGTCTTGACGTTTGGTTTTTTGAACGATTTGTACTTAATTGGGACGTAATTTTAAGTCTAAAGGCAAAATTATTTTTGAAAACTTGAACGATGGATATTCAAAGAGGCAGCATGTTTTCTAATTTTTCTTCGTGGATACTCTTCACTGCTTAAATACTCTAATGACGAAAATATAAAAAAAGTGCATTAGCCAAAAATGTCGGAAAAAATTGGACTTGTATTAGATTTCGTATATATTTTATTACAGTTAAAATAAAAAGAATCTCCAGATGTTAATAGTTTCTGAGTAATAATAATAAAGCTCTTAACTGTTAATTGTATGAAACTATGTAACGTTGACCAATATGAATTTAGTGAAATTTCGATTAATCAAGTAATCATTATGCACTAATTAATTAAGTTATTAAAAACATTTAGAATTATATCTAAACGCGTATAAAAAAATTATCAATAAATAACATTGTCATTGGAAAAGCACAAAGTGAAGTCGACCGACCAAGACGTCAGTAATGTTAAATGAATAATGCATTATTGTTTCTGGAATTTGAAGGAAATAAATTATTGAAAGTATGAAATTAATATAAAAATATAATTTTGTAATTAAAATGAGTTAAGAAATATATTACATTTTACTTACATAAAAAATTACTTCCTAAAATTGTTGTTTTGTCGGCGGAGGATGCACCGAATATCGATAATATACACCGATATTATGGACCGTTTACAAGTGGATGCGTGTGAAATTTTTGAAGCATCATCAACAGTTATGGTTACGATTTCTAATGATTATTAAATAAATTCATATCATTCGTATCGCAAATAACCTAAGTATCCCTCAACACGCGAGCCCTACTTCAATCTCTCCGTATTCCTGTCAGCCATTGAGGCCTCAGGTTGTTTTTAAAAATTAATAATTCCAAAATTCCAAAAGGTGACTACGTAAAGGTTTAACAAAAATTTAAAGCACTTCTAAACCTTTTTATTCTAAATACCAAAATGTCTCCTTAAAACCTGACCATATTACTCTGAATTACCCTATTTCATAGAAAAATACAATTGCATAAAATTGTCTGTCTTTTCCATAAATAGTTAAAAAACTTGTTAAGTATGAGTAAAATTCTCACTATGAACGTTACATGCACATTTAGGTACTTACATTTAAGGTATAATATATATATATATATATATATATATATATATTTACAGATAAGTGATTCGTACTAGAATTGACGATTAATATAATTAATTTAATTTCATGTAAGGTGACTCTTAAAGAAGATTTCCTTAAAAATAGTTTGGAAGAAGCGTTAATTACAAAATCCATTACATAGAAAAATTAGTTTCCGAATAATGAATCTAAAAATAAAATAACTCATATTAAAACCAAAACATTATTTTCATTTTTGGTAGATAGAAACGTACAAAACACTAATAAATGATGCACATATTTTCTGTGAGATTCAAGCTCGCGTTTTATAATATGAATTTCTTGTTTTTGTTTTTCATTATTAGTATTAAGACCTGAACAATAAATGCAAGGCCGTTTTACAGATAAACAGAGAATAACATATGGATATCATAAAGATAATAAAGCAGTTAAACATAAATTGTGCATATAATATACTAATTCAATAATCAACAATAATTCCATGGCATTTCGAATTAAAAAAACACTTTTACAGTTAAAGCGATGCCTCTTAGTTCTTGGTGACGGGAGTAACTCCGGAACGGAAAAGGAAAGGAATCATAAAAATTGTAAGCCCTCGAGTCATAGTATCCAAGTAGGGAAGACACATTGAGCATGTAAACACAGCGTGTTGTCTTTTAATGCGATAATGACGTATATTAATTTGATGAAGGTATGCTTTTAAATTTTGAGACGTGACATTGAAAATACAAGCATTTTGAACTAAAAATCTCTTCTCTTTTTAAGATATGTTAAATTAAATAAATAAGGTATATCCTACGTCAAAAAGTATAGTGAAATAAAGAATATAAATTTTTTACTTTTATTTATTAATGTATTTTTTTGGTTTCTCTTTTGAATATTGATCGCTCAAAAATGTGAACTAACTTTACAATACATATTAATTTAATTTTTCGTACCTAAATGAAACTACGTGATGTAGTATTATTTCTACCTTATTTAAACATTTTCAGGTGGGCTTTTTGTAGAGATTATCCCAATTAGAAAATAGTTTCACCTCCTTTTCGATACTGTTTGAAGAATACTATGGGTATATACCTACAAAATATTTATATATATATGTATATATATATATATATATATATATATATATATATATATATGGGTGTGTGTGTGTGTGGATGTGTGGGTGTATATGTGGCCACATAAATATGCATATATAATACACAAGATTAACAATTCTCACATGAACTACAAATAAACAAAATCATCGAGGAGGGATCATGTTTTATCGAAACACTAAGATAAAAGATTAAGAAGGCAACAAACATTTATAGCAAAATGGATGAAGTAACATTTCGGCGTAAATAGCAATTTTGACGTCATTGCTTCATCTTCACTGCTTTAACTTGCCTCCTAATATGACGGCCAGCAGGATAACAAGCGAGAAGAGGGTAATGCGCGCCCTTCAAAAAGAATGCTGGTAGCATGCCGAGTTTTAAGAGAAACAAACACGATTAATACTTTTAATAAGGAAATGAACCGTGTGATTCAGGTTAAATAGTGGAATTATAAAAAAGTAAAAAAAAATAAGATAATAAGCGAGAGGTGGGTAATGGCGCGCCTATTGAAAAATAATGTTGGTAGCATACCTAATTTTAAGAGAAATTAACAGTATTAACAATTTTAATAATTAAATGAATCGTGTAATTCAGGTTAAATGGTGAAATTACAAAAGAAGTAAAAAAAAATCCAAAACAAATATGGAATTCGCAGTATAACTCTAATGAAAACCCCGAAGTAAGAAAATCTATGAATTCAAATTTCTTTATTTCTATTAACAAATTTTAGCTTTTCTAGCAATTCTTACCAATATTTAAAAAAAGTCGTGAAAAATCGTTGAAATATAATTGCAGCAGCTGTACAAGTGTAGCAAGAAGACTACACTTCATCATCACGGCCTAATTTTCTATTTATGACACAATTATCATTAAATGAAAAGACATCGCCCGGAACATGAATTATATCCTCCGTTTAGATGTGATCATCTTCATGTCAACTCAGCTCGTTTTGATGAACTCTTGCCCGAAAGCTAATTTAAGAGAACCATGAAGTGTAACATCCAAAGCTGTATTTTACGGAAAGTATGAGGTTAGAATAATAGCATATTAATTCCATTTGTACAATATTATTTGTATGTGGCTAGCGGGATTTTCATGTATCATGGTAACCCTTTAGCCCACTAACATCTTGGGTGTAGACATAAATATTTGTTGGGCAAAGCATGAAGCTGTGTAATGGTATATTTTTCAACAATTAATATTAAAATGAACGTTTTTACAAGTCAAATTATGGCTTACAGTTTAACGGAATTAGAAAATAAATATCATTTAATAAACTGGGCGAAAGTTTTCGATGAACATCCTCCTCGAATAGAGGTCCGAGATATATTGTCCATTCTGATGAAGGATTAGAATGTTTCAGTCATATATATATATATATATATATATATATATATATATATATATATATGTATTTCGCATATATTTTATGAAAGTTTATCGAAATTAGACTTTATGATTGGAGTTCATTATCTGTATTGTAGTTGACAGAATTTCGAAAAAAAGTAAGGGAGAGAAAATCAGAATAATTATAAAGAAAAAAAATTATTTTTAAAACCCTTACCCTCTATCTTGGTTGAACAGGATTTCGTATGTATAATTTTTATGCATACTATTATAAAGTGATAACAACGTTCAAAGTAATGCAATCTGAAAGGTAACAATACCATACAATTTTACATATATACAGTTTTGCCTCACCCGTAACGTAATTATGGTATGTTTGTATCGAAATATTCCTGGGATTCTCAGCAAAGAGAAAATAAAAAAATAAATATTTCCGACTTTTCTTCGATAGTCTTCGGTTATGTTTAATTCCCCTTTCCTTCTTGGTATAAAAAATACTGCTCCTCCTTCCATAAATTACATTTTAGATATACGCATAATGCCGATTTATGATGTAAATTTATAATGTAATGCAGATGGCTGATGTATCAATTGCGTTTTTTAATACCACTTGATGTTTAAATTTTTCATTTCCAAACTGATATCTTAAAATGTTTATCTACCATAGTCCTGGATATCAAATAGAAGGTCATCTTAAAAGTTTATGTAAATATATACATATATGTATATATGTGTGTGTATATTTATATATATATATATATATATATATATATATATGTATGTATATATATACACATATACAAATATATATTTTTACTAAAAGTTTTTAAAATAGCATAAATTGGATGGATTAGCAAGTTTATCATTTATTTGCAGTTTTTCAAATTAGACTTCGTGGTATTCACCTTGAATGGCTTGAATTCAACGGAACTAAGAGAAGCGATCAGCTTACTCTTTCTTAGACGTTTCTTTTGAAGGCACTCACCAAGTCCAGGAATTGTATTTCTGAAAATTCTTAGAAATAACAGAAATAGTATGGTACAGAATCGTAGCTGTATAGCTGATGACCTATAATTTCGACACCTGATATGGCCAAACAGTCGGTCATTCATTTGACTGAGTATATAGAGGCATTATAGTGACGAGTAAAGATTTTACTGCAGGAGCGTTACTTTCGAAATTTTTCAAATGAAATAGGCGAGCATTGCTGTCGTACCAGGCCACAGATAGTTTTTTTTCATTTTCCAATTCAATCGTTGCAAAGTAAACGGTCCGTTTCTAGAACAAGGCGATTCTTCAGGAGAAAACAAAACATTGCGCAGACCGCCTCTTGTTTTCGGTATCGTAATAATATATACAGCTTTCGTCACTCATGACTTTATCCAATACAGTAATTGAGTAACCCCGGTCGAATATTTTGGAATATTTCGCGACATTCTTATCACTTGACGGGGTTTTCTCTCGTGTTTTTTTCATTTCCAGTTGATCCTCTTGACGGATGTCCCCCAACCAGGTCATCATTGAAATTGGTACGACCACGTTTGAATTCATTAAATTAGCTATAAAAAATAAAACAGTATGCGACTTCATCATAAAATGCGAGTCGACGTGGATCTTAATTTTATCGCTTATTAAGATCCAATTAAAATTCTTAAAAAATAATCGATCGGAAATTTTCTCCCGCTAAATTCATTTTATGGTGATACACAAAATTTTCAAATTACCCCCGGTTTGTAACAATAAATGACAAAATTAATGAAAAGACCTTAATATATTATCAAACCTCAAAACCGTTAAAATTTAATGTAAATTCTTTCAAGGTAAAAATTGTTCTATTCAAAAAAGTGAAGGTTCTAATTAAATAAAATTGTCAAAAATTCACCTCTTTAAGTCAATTTTTTTGAACTTTTTTTCTATGTTTTTTACCACTTAACATAAAAAAAATGTAAAACGCTCTGACCTATATTTGAACAAATACGCTTGTGATAAAAAATCATTTCTTTTAATAAATATTTCTTTGAAACGGTATAATTTTTCAATTAACTGTTGATAAGAATTCTGCATTTTATATGTTAGTGCATTCAATAACAAATATCTCGCTAACTAATTAGTTATTATTTATTTTTCCACGTATTGCACAAATACGCTATCTAAACAAGATATCGTCTGACAATAAAATTGAACAGTAATAAAGATTCTCCTAGAATATGCCACTCTCGTATTTCGTAGAAATAACAAATAATTAAAAGTGATTTTTGAACAAGTTAATTTTGATATATTCGTCTCTCGTAATTTAAAAATACATATTTCCTGTTTTCTCTTCCCACTACATTTATTTTGACTACTTACATATATTTTAATGATGGTTCATTTCTATTTAATTTTTTTCTGCCCAGTAATCTTAATTAAATATTAACTGCTACTTTAAATACAGTTCACGACCAAAGTGACGAAACATTAAAATACACGCTGTGTAAGATGTCAAGCAACCGCATATTTTATTTTTTATTTATCACATTCTCTTCCGGGTAAATGGTTTTGTGAACTGGGAGGTCGATGAACGTCTTATAGTAAGGTTCCTTGTCGATGCGTATACACTGTGACGAATATCGATTGTTTCCCTGATGTTAGAAAAAGTTAGAGTTTTTGAATTTATGGTAGCAGGCAATTCTTTCCTCAAAATAGTTTTAGCTACAGACTCGGGCGTTCAACTGTTCATAATGAAAGAAATCTGTGACTCAAAAATCAACAAAATTTTACCTATATTCATGTCCACGCACATGCAAGATAATTGGAGATGAATTGCGAACGACTTTTGGAATACTTAGAATTTTTGCTATCGTTTGGGAGCTCCTGATGGAAAATGTGTAGTGATACAAGCTCAAGCTAATTCCGAATCGAGATAGCTCTTTAATTTTTTTACCCACACTGGATGATGCACAACATAGTTTCATTATTATAGATATTGGATCATATGGAAAACCGCGATTAAGAGATATTTTCCTATTCTAATTTAGGAAAAGTTTTGGCAAAAAATGCGTAAAATACCCACTATCACGTACGAACCAGAAGGCCACTTTTGTAACAGTAGTAAATAAAGCTGTTGCTTTAAAACCTAATTTATTGAGATTGTGTTCTTCAGTTCAACAACAAAACAGCTTTAATCAAAAAGTGTTTAATTACAGATTATCACGAACCCGGAAATACTCTGAAAACTCTTTTGATATTTAGAGTCTAAGTTTCAATAGTAGAAATTTACAGGCTGTGTATAATATTCAAATAAAATTATCGTAACTACATCTTTGTATACAATTTCACCAAAGTTTATAACATTAATTACGAAAATCCAACCGTAGCTACCACCTTTCCTTTATAAAATTTGCCACCACAAAGAGGAAATGCTACAGACATTGAATTTCAAATTTGGGATTTTTATAAAAATAAATGAATTCTCCGGTAGGAGCTATCGACTGGCAAATGAATGTAGTTTATAATTGGAAAGCAAAAAGTTTTACAATAAAAAACCTTCTCGTTTATATAGTATACTCCACCATTAAATAGCGCCGCTTCAACCACGTGTGAAATTAGTCAGGTGTAATCCGACAAAATCTCATTTTTTAAACGAGTTACCTAGTTTATAAAATAATCAAGGCTTAAATTTTGTAAGAAATCATAATTATGTACAAATTAGCACCTACACAAACGATAATAATCAATTTGGTAACGTGTAAAATACCTGTTGCCAATTGGTCTAATATCAGGTGAATTGTTATTATGAAAATAAAAATATGTGCGCTTAATCCGATACATTTGTTTCCCTTTATAATTTATTCATTTTCTAAATACACATTTCGTTACAAAATCAGTTCGTGCGAGTACGTAATAAGTAAAAATAACATTATTTAATTTCACAATGTATTTACATTCTTAACTAAGGTCGATTCAAGTATAATATGACCTAAGAATTTTGCCAGGATGCTAAATTCATGTCCAAATATTTGATCGTGCAAAAAACGACATATTCATTAATTCCACTGGCTCCATGTTACAAATATAATAAATATTTAATAAAAACTAATGACGTGATTTCTCTACAAATCAACTTGTGATTTGGCAACAATAACTATAGCCACCAAAATTTCAAACATTCTGATTAATTGTAGATATTTTTAAGTGATGACATATTAAAAAAAAATAAACCATGCAATAACTTCGAAATCATAATTAAAATTAGACTAATATTTTAATTAAGACGTGAATAATAATTCATCAACCATTTTGATTTATGGATTGTAAACAGCCTTGACCTTGAAATTAAATTGACTTGCCATCTTTTCTTTTTTAATCTTCTTTTGTAAAGCTATGCAATGAAAGGAATACTTAGATGAGGTAAATTTGGAATCAATCGCTAAAAAGCAGTATCAATATTGTCACTATCCTTATATTTGTCGGAATAAAAGATATAGGTTGGTGCATTTCAGTATTAATGACTTAGGAAAATTTTTCAATTTCAAAAAAAATGTAGCATGATTTAAAAAAAAAAATACGTGTATTGCAATCTACCCATGATATACTATTATGAATTGAAGTGGCGCTATGTAGTTATGGTAACCACTTTATATCAATATATTTAAATTAATATTAAATGAAACGCAGCATTATGCACACACACACACACACACACACATATATAGATATATATATATATATATATATATATATATATATATATATATATATATATATAAATGAATATATATATATATATATATATATATATATATATATATATATAATTGAAATAATTTTAATTAGAAAACGCTGCCAATACATCGCAGTGTAAAAGTGAAATCTCTATTCACGTGAGAAAATTTACACTTTAACGTGAAAAAAAAGATAACTTTCATAATTTATGCCCTAGACCGAATCACAACTCAGACCATCGTTCAAAATCGTGATCGTGACAAATGGTATACGATTAAGTCGTTAGCCTTAATCGTAGGTATACGATTAAGGTGACAAATGGTATACGATTAAGACAAATGGTATATAATTAAGGCTAGAGCAGAAATCAATCATCAGCGTTTGGAAACACCGTTAAGATAGGGAGGAAAGATAAACGAGCGAATTCAGTGAAGGTATTTATAAAACAATTATTTTACCGATGCCCTGCCGTTGGAAAGGCTTTTGCAGGAAATAATAATTTTTTGTAAATTCGTCACCTAAAATAAATAAGGAGTTGTCAAAATAAGATATCCTTTTCAATATAATGCATCGTCGTTGCCACTTCTACTATCGTGTTGGGAGATAATATGTTGGCAAGTTATAAACCCGCCATCTCTGTACACAAACTTTTCAACTTGTATGTAGTTAATAAATCAATTGTTAATTGTATAAACACCGTCGGTGTCCAACTCTTGTCGGCAATGTGTAGGCATAGCTAAAGTTCATCCTTGTACAATTCTTTGGGCCTTTCACTGAAAAACGGGTGAAATTCGATTATGATGTGAGTTTCGTGTTTAAATTTTCGATCACGTAAATTATTCGACGGAGAACGAAACAGATGGTAATTAGATGGCGAAAAATCCGCAGAATACGGTGAGTTAAGTATCATACTCCATCCAAGTGAAAGTAGTTTTTCATACATTACTATTGCTACGGGGGTTCGAGCATTGTAATATAAAAACATTTTTTGTTTTGAAGGAAGTTTATCTGTGTATTTACTCAATTGTTTGACTTTACACAATAAATCTTAGCTCTAATTGTATTGTTTGTTTCAAAGAGTTCCCAAAGAATAACTCCGTTTATACCCCACCATGCACTCCAAAAAATCTTTTGCCCAATATTATGTTTTTGTCCAGGTACACTTTTTCCTCCCTAGCCACTGGCGTTTACGCTAAAAATTAATGTAAGCCACCCACTTTTCATCTCCTGTAACTAAATACTTTAGCCTCTTTTGGGTACGATGGAAACTCAGTAGCTCCAAGCACATATTAGCTCTCCTCTGAAGTTGAAAGGGTGTTAGCTCATATCACAGCCAATATGAATATTTCCGCTTCTTTCTCGAGCATAAATTATTTTTCCATTGCACTACAACAGCTCCGCCGAACAACGCAAACTTAATATGGGGTCTGTTTCAATAAGGTTTTTAAATTTTTACAAATCAAATGTAGGAGGTAGCCTTGGCTAAGATTTATCCAACAGGTCAAAATTTTCTTCGTTGAATCTTTTGAACCAGTACATGGCTGTATTGTAAGAGGGCATGCATACCTTCAACTATCCTTGTGTATATAATACGTAATGCTTCGCTGGTTTTTTGCCTTAAAAGACATTTATGAGGAAAGAGTCGTCTAAGTTGACTTCGGAATACATCCATTTTTAATTTATTATTTACTTGGGATTACTGAATTCCAAACTGTAACACCAGACATATTCTAGAAGCTTCCGTAACATTCCAGTAATCGGTCAACAAAGTGGCAGGTTTATAATTTTTCAACTTAATATTTAATTATGAAACAGAGACACGAGCAAACATACAGCATTAAAAGTCTTCCCATGTTGTTTCGTCATGTAATGTGTATTGTTTCATTTCTTTTATACAAAATTACACTACAAAAAAATTACACAATAAAATCCTAGTTCCAGATTGCAAAGTAGCTGGTTTTATAGCAATATCAAGTCATTTGTTCCTAAAAAAATTAAAAAATGACGCGAAAATATTTTTCTAAACCTTTATATAAATATATCTTTCATATTGGACGGTTATAATAAATTTGTATTTAATGTCAAACTTATTTATAATAAAAAGTACGAAAGACATAGTAGACAGACGACAAGACAAGGCGCTAGAGAGTGCGTGTATGCATGAGCAAGGACGTTCACCCACACGCGCAAACTCACACGTACACACATATACACACACAGACACAAGCACACATACACGCGCGTGCACACACGCACACATAGCCCGCGATTTCACTCACGTGGAATTAATTATTCTCAGAAGGAATTTAATTTCAAATATGTCTTCACGGCACGAGCTTTATGTAAGCCAATTTTATATCATGAAAATTTGTTGAAAAATTTAGTCATGACAGCAAGACAAATAATATATATATATATATATATATATATATATATATATATATATATATATATATATATACATATATATATATATATAGTTTTATTTTTTTCATTTGTTAGGATATATTTAAAGATATTATTTACATAAAATAATTGATACATATCTCGTAGCAATATCAGTAACTATTATGGAAGTCTTGCAAATTGAACTTAATCAAGTTATCTATATTTTAACATATTGACGAAGCTTAAATAGTACTATCACTATATATGACATTAGATACCACACGCAAGTGACAAAATGGTTAGAGGTTATTATTTTGAGTTATGCTAGATTGCGTGGTGAAAAAAAGGTGAACATATGTATTTATTGATTTGGGTTTATAAATAGAATATGGTCACAAAGCCTTTTGCAATATTTTTTAAACGATATTATGTACATTTTAGGACGGTTGTGCTAAGAAAATTAGGCTGCAGCGTGAGCTTACAAGTAAGTATTTCGCGAAAAATTCATCATCGGATAAAAAATCCTGCCTTAGGATAACTTTTGAGAACTTGAAAGTTTTACATCGACTTATTTATTTTTAACACAAAGAGAATTTTGAGGATAAATGCAGCCTCTCGAATTCAAAAATTAAGTTATAGGAATCTGGAAAACGGGGCATTGTTTTTTATTTATCAGGTACAATAAAAATTGTGGCCACCGCTACATTTCTATGCAGATCTTTTACTTGCATTCCGGTTCTGTTACAAAGTTTTGACTGCATCACATATCTGAGCCTACCTATGTATAGGACACTCAACAAGAAAATGGAATAAAGAAAATCCACATAAATTTTACTTTCGAAATTTAAATTATAAAATTGTTTATCAATCTAAAGCCATTCACCCCATACAAATCTAGACATATATCATAAACGACAATTATTTGTTTAATAAAAAGCGTATATTTGTCTACTGCTGTATGCTAGGATCAATACTTTTAAAGTAATATTAAATTCTAGCAAGTTGATTGGAAGTTAAAATATACCGCACCGTATACTGTTGTTAATACTTTAAATAATTTTAGGCCCGACTTCCGTGGAGAAGCATACGGAGTTGGTATCACTCCATAGTTAATCCGCCCAGACTAAACTCTTTCCTGAAACTTAGATCAATACCTTTTTTCTTCCTTTCGGATCTCTTCTTTACATAGTACAATAAAGGGCATACGTGTTATTTTCAGTGAACTGATAATTTATTGGCCATGATTTCCTAATTAGAATATTTCCTTAACCATTTTCTAGACGAAATATAATATCAAAAATGATAAAAAAACGATCGTAAATCGTAAACCTTAGAATACGCCGCAACACTTCTCAACAACGTATAAATCGGCCTTTTTCGTTTCTTGTTACTTCGTATGTTTATACCCGGGTTAAAATTAGTGTAGTCAGAGTTTTTAATTATATGAATAAAAATCAATATTTTATTAAGTTAGCCGAGTTAAACTATTCTATATATGAAATGAATATTAAACACTCAGTATATGCATTAATTCAAGAATACATAATTAAGTCTTCAGATACTGTTCCGGAAACAATTTATGAAGAGAAAAGCTGTGCGTTTTAAGTATGAAAATTAAAATGCCGCACATTTAAATAAAAACCCATATTCTTTTATGTGTAGTGGCAGGTATGGTAATTACAGAACCATTAGGTTATCTCTCTGTATTCTCCGTGATAAGTTTTTAAAAATGTTACTTCATTAGTTCCAAAATGACGCAGCAAAAAATGGAGCTGGACACTACTTTTACTTTGATAAAAATGATTAATTAAATTAATGCATATATATGCAAATAAATAGGACTACATGTATTTTAAATTGCGCACGGAAATTCTTACATCATTTACGAAATGCGAGTGACCCAAGTTTAAGTGTGGAATACGTGGGTATTTGACATTGGTCGTATGTGGGTAAAATTTTCAAATTCTTTGTGTATTCGGTTTTTGCGTCAGTTTATCTGAAATTTGAACCTGTTTTCAACATTTGCAACAATCCAGTAATCTTTAGGCATACATCTCTGGTTAACATAGTTAACTTAGCTTATACATTGTTAACATAGCTTATATTTGAAATTTTAATTGAAATATTTGTATTACCTTTGTCTTTTTTCATTTTGTTTTGAGCATGACTTAAGCTAGGAGTGTAATTATAAAAATGGCATTTTTACGTTTTCATAGGCCAATTTAAAATAAAATATTCAGCAAACCGCGTCCTGATCTTTTTCACTGCTAGGACATCTCCAATGTAGTTTTACTCACTTTCTTCAAAAAATTTAAAAAGAAATAAAATTTATCATTTCTTCTTTAGAGGTTTGTTGAGTATGCATAAATTCCTAAATATATCCTTCTTTTTTAAATATTGTTTGTTCCATTATATGTATTCCATCATATTTATATAAATATAGACCCAAAATAAATTGTTAATTTGGGGAATAATGGGTTAAATAATTAGATAGGTAAAAATATACGCAATTGATCAATAATTTTAAAAGTTTAGGTTCATCTCAGACCGAGAAATTCAAAAATTCCTTTTAGTTACTCTCTTTATTTCAAAAGACCCTCAGTAAAATAACATTTTAACTAATTGTAGAACCTGCACTTTTAAACCAAAGTTATACCATTTGCGTCTTACGTAGTATTTCTATTAAACTTTTTAAAAATAATAATATTATTTTCACTATGTCAAAATATATTATCGAAAATACCTTTCACAGGCGTATCGATATCATAAACTTCTCCAAAATACTTTGTATTGATCACTCAGAACTTTGTACACATTTAAATATCTATAATACTTTCCATGTAAATATAGAGTATGCAGAATATTAAAGCTGAATTATATACTACGTCCTGAGTAATAGAATTTTGATGTAGAAATAGTAACAAAATTTACATTTTAATGACAAATTTTGTCGCGAAATAATTTAAATTATTAAACTTAAAAAAAGATTATAAAGTGGATTTTGTTACTGCTTAAATACTTGGTTAACTATACCCTATGTTCTAGTGAGTTGAGTTAAAATGACAAATACTATGTTAAAAATTATTTTTGACAAAAAAACAAATTTCGAAAATAGATAATCGGTCTGAATTGAATCATGATTTAATTTTGATCCGGATAAAGTATTTATTGTTTATTCCTTTTCAAGTTTACAAGATTCTAAGCTGAATGTTTACAGAAGAAAATACTTGACAATTTTCAAAGCTGTCAAATTGATTTCTAAATATTGAAATTTGTGTTAAAAAAATTCAATATTTAGTACTTTACTGGAAATTATCGTTGACAAACGCAATGTTAATTAATTGGTATTAATTGCCATTTATTATTTCATTTTTAAAAATTCACTTTGATTCCTCTGAATAAATAAACTCCAAGAATATATTTTGATGAATAAAATTTTAGTATTCACAATTAAATGAAACTACGTGATGTAATATTATTTCTACTTTTTTTACATTTCTTAACACGACCTAGGTTTCGTTGTTTTACAACATCTTCAGGTGGGATATTAGCAAAGATCTTTGCTAATATTCCACCTGAACATGTTGTAATACAATGAAACCTAGGTCGTGGTACAGAAATTTTAAATAAAGTAGAAATAATACTACATCACGTAGTTTCATTTAATTGTGACTAATGAATTTCTACAAAATTAACGCCAAATATATTCAAAATGTTAGTATATTTGGCCTTTCTGGTAGTATAATATTTGTAATTAAATGCGACTTAAGCAATAAATTAAAAGTGCATTTAAGAGAAAGGCAGTAAAAGTCATCATAATCCTGTGGAGGAAAATTAAAATTTAAGTTTTTACAGAATTTTGACTTGCTTACTGACAACAAATTAAAAAAGAAATTGCGCTGTGAAGAAATAAACAACACTAACTTTGTACGTAAATATAATCTACCTCTAAAATTCGGCGTGTGTAATAACGGGGTGTAATGTGCATTTACTAACAAACAACAGAACAGATACGGCACTCATAAAAACTCTATTGAAATTGATAAATACGATAGTTCGGGTACAATGGAACATATGTTATTATACTGTTAATTTTATCACACAAGGACTATGTCTTCGCAAGCTTACTAAAAATTACGTTCAAATTGAATTGAATTTAATAAAATTTTAATTTCTTCCATTTTCTACTATACTTGTAACAAGTTAAAACTATATATATATATATATATATATATATATATATATATATATACACATATATATATATATATGTATGTACGTATGTATATATTTATTAATCCCTATGGCTGTCAGCTGGTTGAATGTGGCTCTTAATCTATTCATTGATAAAGCAATTGAGAATTAACTTGTAAATTAATAATCAACTTCTTGTCAACTAACCAATCAATGTTTGAAGGTTATTGTAAATTTTTTAATACATGGGATATTATTTTTATAATCGTATTATTTGAAAATATAATCCGTCCTTCAAAATATTACAAGAGGACTAATACGTGTTAGAATTACTTTCTATTACTTAAGAAAGTTTTTCATGTCGCTATTAAACTATTATTGTGTTTTGCGACGTTAAAGTATAAAATTTTGAAAAAAATATTTGAAGTGTGGGCTTGGAATTATATGCAATAATCAATAATGAATAAAACTTGCCAACTTTTGGTTCGTTTGGTACCGTGTGAAATACAACGTTAAAAGTTATGAATTTAAATTCATAATCAACATTGAGCCGTAAATTAATTGATACATAATATTTGGTAGGCCATCCTAGACAATTATCTCTCTATGGATTCTTTTGTATTCTATATGTATAATGGACTAGACGCAGCCTTTGACGAATACTAAACAAGGTGCATTATTTTAATTGTATTTGTGAACTTTGTAGCTGCCTCGTTACTTTTATAAAATTTTTACTTTTATAAAAAAATGCATTAAATACGTTAAGTCATTTATTTGATGAACCTATTGAAGAATAAATTAAGAGCATGTTATTTTTTTATAATATGGATATGTGGTAATAACTTTGTACTTCCTAGTAACGTAGTCGTCTTCATACAAAAAACACGTGTCCCATGCAACGTACACTCGTATTCAGAATAAAAATCTACATTTTTCTCTATGGGATTAAAAAGAATAAAAATGGAAAGGTCTTTAAAAACATATTATCTAAATCATAAGGTTAAAAGTTCACAAAATTTTAAAGAATATTATTATTTTAATATACTATTTAGGGAATGTCTTTGAGAACTTCAAAGACCGTAACTACACTGGGTTGGTATAAACAAATAAATTAAATTTCGATGCTAACAATTGCTATCAACATAAACAAATTGCAAATCAACGTATGTTTCCTTTGCAGTGAGATTGGTGGACTGGTGTCGTTGCCAGTTACGTTTTGCGCTCTTGGAGGACGCGTGTGTTTATTCGCTGTCTGCTGCGTAATCTTCTATACGAGGAAAATAGTAACCATTTTTATTATACTTTACCTCTACCTAACCTAACCTAACCTAACCATATTATCTTCCATTTCCATACTTTAAAAAAGTTTTTTGAACTTTTTGGAGCATAAGACAGTACTTATTTTATGGAATACCCCATATAATGCATAATATTTAATCTTTATGCGAACTAATGTTGCATAGATATGATGAATAGACGGTGATGTGACAAGATCGCACGACATTCGCAGGACAAATTCAAGAGTATGGATGTAATATTTCAGTGATCTAAATGTAAAAGGTTAGCTATTTGTTGAATCTTACACCCAAATCCATTATTCTTACGGAATGACGTTCCGAACTAGCTAATAAAAATGTGAACATGATTATAACTCACCACTGAATATTTTCCAAGCTTAAACTCGCTTTATTCCATTTAACCAGAGCATATATCTCAAAAGTGGACATTGCAACATGTTCGAGGCATTAAGCTGTACCCTTTAGGTCGTCGATAAACACAAGGTAGCGCGTTCCTTCAATCACATGACTTAGAGCATTCACAAAGATAGTAAGAGACCGTGTAAAATGTGATTTTTACTCATGGTGTTTAAATATTTTAATCTTCTTGGTGTCTATCCATCAAGTAAAAAGAACTTGTAATTAATAACATCAGCTAAAAATGAAAAAAAATTAACGAAACCATAATGGGAATTTTTTAAATATTAAATTGGACATGTAAGGAGAACAACACCTCAAAGATGCATTTGAGATTTATAAAAAAAGATTAACTGATTGAAAATTATTTAAAATTAAGGTTTTTTAACACCACTTTGTTACCCGTTGGATTAAATACAAAAAAGGAAAGATATTTCCTTTGCGTGAAAAAATAATTGTTTTATCTTAGATCCAGATTGATTCTTCTTCTGCTAAATTGTTTTTTTTTCTTTTTGACAGATTGTTTTAAGACCATTTACATATTTAGGTATCGCAGTGTCTTTTACGCGCGCACCCACATTATTTTCACTTCATAGTATTTAAGATATTTACGATGACTTTATACAGGCGAAAAATATGCTAAGCAATATATTTATATAGTTGAAATTATGCTAATATTTGTATATAGTTTGATAGAAAAGTTAGATACCCTTAAATGTTAATATATGCTTAAATGTGTATAATACCTGCACAGTGCTAGTAATACTCATAATTAAAAACTCTATTTTTATTAGTTGAAATTCACATCTGTGTATAATTTTATACTTTTACCTCATTATCGACAAATACTCTCGCCTTCTTTAACATCTTCTCACCATTTATTTCGTTAATTCTAATATATACTCATTATTTGATAGCACTCCCTACCGAGGAATGTATACTCGACAATAAACGTCTTAAAAATCATTCATTTACTTTATGATCACTTTTTCATATTTTAATTCACACACCGCTTTTTTTCAACTACCATAACTTTATGTTTATCAAATTTCTTACGTGGATATTTTTTAAGTTTAGTTGAGTTAAACGTGTTGTTATTGTTGTTAGACATTATTTTTTCCGATTATGATGATTTGGCATAAATCAAATAATTCAAATCCTTTTTAACACATTATCAGCTACATGCTTATTTAAATAATTACTTTAAACTAAATCTGAATTACATAATTTTATTATATAATAAGATCAAAAAAGGAAAATAATCACCAGATAACACACAAATGAAGGTAAAATTTATAAAAATGATAGAGTTCACGAAAGACGAATTCATATTTAATATAAACCTTCTTCAGTTTTAATTTTTAACCCCTTTATTCTTATCGTTACCCATAGCTTACTTGTCATGTATCGATAAATGTATGCAAATAAATAAATATAAAAAATAAAATACAGGGCAAATTTTCTTCAAACATTAGTATAAAAAATTATTATAAATTTATCTGCTAAATGAAGTATTTTATATTGCCATCATTATGTTTCAGTGAAAATATTTAATTAAAAGTCAAATAAATTTAAAAAAATTTAAAAACAGGAATAAAATTGTCAAAAGATTTGTTTTGACTTTAAGGGTTAAAAGCATGGCTGCAAGAAGAAAACATGAAAACTTAAAAATAAAATTTGTTTAAAATTTTAGTCGTATCCAATTTTTTAGTCGTATAAAAATTGAATAAGAGCTTTAATAATTCTTTATTTCAAAAAATTGCGTTAGTGAGTGAATATATGAGTAATAGTTAATATGACCTTCATTCATTGCTGACAACTTGATCAGTGGAAAATCAATTCGTTATTAAAACGATGCAAATTTTCAACCAGTTTTTGAAATATAAGTCTCGTTTTAATCATTTTATGCCAAAATTATTCCAATATACTCACAAAAATGTTACACAAAAAAAAAAAAATTTCGGTAATATATCTTATGTCCCAGTATTATAAAAAATTTGCCTCTTCTAAGGCATAGTTGCTGTCCTGTTCCTAATTCAATGATCAAGAAGAATCTACTTGGTAAGATGTTCCACTCGCCATTTCCTTCACTCGAGTTAATCAGAAATGCAGATTAAATACAGAAACAGATATACGAGAGATGTTACACTAATCGTGATTGCCGATCGCGCAATGAGTAATGCACTCTGTTATCTTGTCGATTTATAATATATCATCGACATGTCGTTCCTAGTTCTAAGCTTTCTGTTAACTTTTTGCGATTGAATAGGTCGAGATTTAATAACATTGCGTTTGTTAAATGAGCTGACATTGGTGTGATAACCGATTCTGTTAGGCATTTCATAAATTTGTTTCTGTATTTTAAAATTCAATATTAAATATAATTTAATCACTAATTTTTTTAATTTTTTTAAAATAATTTTGTAAAGGTAAATTAAAAAATATGATAAATAACTTTGAAATTAAATAGTTATTTTTTTTATCTCGTTCCATAATTAATTTAATGTACTTTTATTTGAAGATACTCATTATCATTCCTGCGTGTCAGTTTAATTGTCATTCCAGAAAATATTGAAACTGAAATAATTGAATTTTTTTAACTTTCCAATATAGGAATAATCCAATGTAACAATCATAAAATGTATGAGAATATGCACATCAAAAGTTGAGGAAAGTCGTTCAGCGATTATAAAAAATTTATCTTGTTCTAAGATAGAAGCATTATTATTCTTTTGCATGACGACGAGAACAATTTGTCTTCCTCACATGTGATCTAATTATGAGCGTTGTAATTTAAATAAATCCTTAGGACGGATTATATTTTCAAATAATACGATTATAAAAATAATATCCCATGTATTAAAAAATTTACAATAACCTTCAAACATTGATTGGTTAGTTGACAAGAAGTTGATTATTAATTTACAAGTTAATTCTCAATTGCTTTATCAATGAATAGATTAAGAGCCACATTCAACCAGCTGACAGCCATAGGGATTAATAAATATATACATACGTACATACATATATATATATATATGTGTATATATATATATATATATATATATATATATATATATATATATAGTTTTAACTTGTTACAAGTATAGTAGAAAATGGAAGAAATTAAAATTTTATTAAATTCAATTCAATTTGAACGTAATTTTTAGTAAGCTTGCGAAGACATAGTCCTTGTGTGATAAAATTAACAGTATAATAACATATGTTCCATTGTACCCGAACTATCGTATTTATCAATTTCAATAGAGTTTTTATGAGTGCCGTATCTGTTCTGTTGTTTGTTAGTAAATGCACATTACACCCCGTTATTACACACGCCGAATTTTAGAGGTAGATTATATTTACGTACAAAGTTAGTGTTGTTTATTTCTTCACAGCGCAATTTCTTTTTTAATTTGTTGTCAGTAAGCAAGCCAAAATTCTGTAAAAACTTAAATTTTAATTTTCCTCCACAGGATTATGATGACTTTTACTGCCTTTCTCTTAAATGCACTTTTAATTTATTGCTTAAGTCGCATTTAATTACAAATATTATACTACCAGAAAGGCCAAATATACTAACATTTTGAATATATTTGGCGTTAATTTTGTAGAAATTCATTAGTCACAATTAAATGAAACTACGTGATGTAGTATTATTTCTACTTTATTTAAAATTTCTGTACCACGACCTAGGTTTCATTGTATTACAACATGTTCAGGTGGAATATTAGCAAAGATCTTTGCTAATATCCCACCTGAAGATGTTGTAAAACAACGAAACCTAGGTCGTGTTAAGAAATGTAAAAAAAGTAGAAATAATATTACATCACGTAGTTTCATTTAATTGTGAATACTAAAATTTTATTCATCAAAATATATTCTTGGAGTTTATTTATTCAGAGGAATCAAAGTGAATTTTTAAAAATGAAATAATAAATGGCAATTAATACCAATTAATTAACATTGCGTTTGTCAACGATAATTTCCAGTAAAGTACTAAATATTGAATTTTTTTAACACAAATTTCAATATTTAGAAATCAATTTGACAGCTTTGAAAATTGTCAAGTATTTTCTTCTGTAAACATTCAGCTTAGAATCTTGTAAACTTGAAAAGGAATAAACAATAAATACTTTATCCGGATCAAAATTAAATCATGATTCAATTCAGACCGATTATCTATTTTCGAAATTTGTTTTTTTGTCAAAAATAATTTTTAACATAGTATTTGTCATTTTAACTCAACTCACTAGAACATAGGGTATAGTTAACCAAGTATTTAAGCAGTAACAAAATCCACTTTATAATCTTTTTTTAAGTTTAATAATTTAAATTATTTCGCGACAAAATTTGTCATTAAAATGTAAATTTTGTTACTATTTCTACATCAAAATTCTATTACTCAGGACGTAGTATATAATTCAGCTTTAATATTCTGCATACTCTATATTTACATGGAAAGTATTATAGATATTTAAATGTGTACAAAGTTCTGAGTGATCAATACAAAGTATTTTGGAGAAGTTTATGATATCGATACGCCTGTGAAAGGTATTTTCGATAATATATTTTGACATAGTGAAAATAATATTATTATTTTTAAAAAGTTTAATAGAAATACTACGTAAGACGCAAATGGTATAACTTTGGTTTAAAAGTGCAGGTTCTACAATTAGTTAAAATGTTATTTTACTGAGGGTCTTTTGAAATAAAGAGAGTAACTAAAAGGAATTTTTGAATTTCTCGGTCTGAGATGAACCTAAACTTTTAAAATTATTGATCAATTGCGTATATTTTTACCTATCTAATTATTTAACCCATTATTCCCCAAATTAACAATTTATTTTGGGTCTATATTTATATAAATATGATGGAATACATATAATGGAACAAACAATATTTAAAAAAGAAGGATATATTTAGGAATTTATGCATACTCAACAAACCTCTAAAGAAGAAATGATAAATTTTATTTCTTTTTAAATTTTTTGAAGAAAGTGAGTAAAACTACATTGGAGATGTCCTAGCAGTGAAAAAGATCAGGACGCGGTTTGCTGAATATTTTATTTTAAATTGGCCTATGAAAACGTAAAAATGCCATTTTTATAATTACACTCCTAGCTTAAGTCATGCTCAAAACAAAATGAAAAAAGACAAAGGTAATACAAATATTTCAATTAAAATTTCAAATATAAGCTATGTTAACAATGTATAAGCTAAGTTAACTATGTTAACCAGAGATGTATGCCTAAAGATTACTGGATTGTTGCAAATGTTGAAAACAGGTTCAAATTTCAGATAAACTGACGCAAAAACCGAATACACAAAGAATTTGAAAATTTTACCCACATACGACCAATGTCAAATACCCACGTATTCCACACTTAAACTTGGGTCACTCGCATTTCGTAAATGATGTAAGAATTTCCGTGCGCAATTTAAAATACATGTAGTCCTATTTATTTGCATATATATGCATTAATTTAATTAATCATTTTTATCAAAGTAAAAGTAGTGTCCAGCTCCATTTTTTGCTGCGTCATTTTGGAACTAATGAAGTAACATTTTTAAAAACTTATCACGGAGAATACAGAGAGATAACCTAATGGTTCTGTAATTACCATACCTGCCACTACACATAAAAGAATATGGGTTTTTATTTAAATGTGCGGCATTTTAATTTTCATACTTAAAACGCACAGCTTTTCTCTTCATAAATTGTTTCCGGAACAGTATCTGAAGACTTAATTATGTATTCTTGAATTAATGCATATACTGAGTGTTTAATATTCATTTCATATATAGAATAGTTTAACTCGGCTAACTTAATAAAATATTGATTTTTATTCATATAATTAAAAACTCTGACTACACTAATTTTAACCCGGGTATAAACATACGAAGTAACAAGAAACGAAAAAGGCCGATTTATACGTTGTTGAGAAGTGTTGCGGCGTATTCTAAGGTTTACGATTTACGATCGTTTTTTTATCATTTTTGATATTATATTTCGTCTAGAAAATGGTTAAGGAAATATTCTAATTAGGAAATCATGGCCAATAAATTATCAGTTCACTGAAAATAACACGTATGCCCTTTATTGTACTATGTAAAGAAGAGATCCGAAAGGAAGAAAAAAGGTATTGATCTAAGTTTCAGGAAAGAGTTTAGTCTGGGCGGATTAACTATGGAGTGATACCAACTCCGTATGCTTCTCCACGGAAGTCGGGCCTAAAATTATTTAAAGTATTAACAACAGTATACGGTGCGGTATATTTTAACTTCCAATCAACTTGCTAGAATTTAATATTACTTTAAAAGTATTGATCCTAGCATACAGCAGTAGACAAATATACGCTTTTTATTAAACAAATAATTGTCGTTTATGATATATGTCTAGATTTGTATGGGGTGAATGGCTTTAGATTGATAAACAATTTTATAATTTAAATTTCGAAAGTAAAATTTATGTGGATTTTCTTTATTCCATTTTCTTGTTGAGTGTCCTATACATAGGTAGGCTCAGATATGTGATGCAGTCAAAACTTTGTAACAGAACCGGAATGCAAGTAAAAGATCTGCATAGAAATGTAGCGGTGGCCACAATTTTTATTGTACCTGATAAATAAAAAACAATGCCCCGTTTTCCAGATTCCTATAACTTAATTTTTGAATTCGAGAGGCTGCATTTATCCTCAAAATTCTCTTTGTGTTAAAAATAAATAAGTCGATGTAAAACTTTCAAGTTCTCAAAAGTTATCCTAAGGCAGGATTTTTTATCCGATGATGAATTTTTCGCGAAATACTTACTTGTAAGCTCACGCTGCAGCCTAATTTTCTTAGCACAACCGTCCTAAAATGTACATAATATCGTTTAAAAAATATTGCAAAAGGCTTTGTGACCATATTCTATTTATAAACCCAAATCAATAAATACATATGTTCACCTTTTTTTCACCACGCAATCTAGCATAACTCAAAATAATAACCTCTAACCATTTTGTCACTTGCGTGTGGTATCTAATGTCATATATAGTGATAGTACTATTTAAGCTTCGTCAATATGTTAAAATATAGATAACTTGATTAAGTTCAATTTGCAAGACTTCCATAATAGTTACTGATATTGCTACGAGATATGTATCAATTATTTTATGTAAATAATATCTTTAAATATATCCTAACAAATGAAAAAAATAAAACTATATATATATATATATGTATATATATATATATATATATATATATATATATATATATATATATATATATATATATATATATTATTTGTCTTGCTGTCATGACTAAATTTTTCAACAAATTTTCATGATATAAAATTGGCTTACATAAAGCTCGTGCCGTGAAGACATATTTGAAATTAAATTCCTTCTGAGAATAATTAATTCCACGTGAGTGAAATCGCGGGCTATGTGTGCGTGTGTGCACGCGCGTGTATGTGTGCTTGTGTCTGTGTGTGTATATGTGTGTACGTGTGAGTTTGCGCGTGTGGGTGAACGTCCTTGCTCATGCATACACGCACTCTCTAGCGCCTTGTCTTGTCGTCTGTCTACTATGTCTTTCGTACTTTTTATTATAAATAAGTTTGACATTAAATACAAATTTATTATAACCGTCCAATATGAAAGATATATTTATATAAAGGTTTAGAAAAATATTTTCGCGTCATTTTTTAATTTTTTTAGGAACAAATGACTTGATATTGCTATAAAACCAGCTACTTTGCAATCTGGAACTAGGATTTTATTGTGTAATTTTTTTGTAGTGTAATTTTGTATAAAAGAAATGAAACAATACACATTACATGACGAAACAACATGGGAAGACTTTTAATGCTGTATGTTTGCTCGTGTCTCTGTTTCATAATTAAATATTAAGTTGAAAAATTATAAACCTGCCACTTTGTTGACCGATTACTGGAATGTTACGGAAGCTTCTAGAATATGTCTGGTGTTACAGTTTGGAATTCAGTAATCCCAAGTAAATAATAAATTAAAAATGGATGTATTCCGAAGTCAACTTAGACGACTCTTTCCTCATAAATGTCTTTTAAGGCAAAAAACCAGCGAAGCATTACGTATTATATACACAAGGATAGTTGAAGGTATGCATGCCCTCTTACAATACAGCCATGTACTGGTTCAAAAGATTCAACGAAGAAAATTTTGACCTGTTGGATAAATCTTAGCCAAGGCTACCTCCTACATTTGATTTGTAAAAATTTAAAAACCTTATTGAAACAGACCCCATATTAAGTTTGCGTTGTTCGGCGGAGCTGTTGTAGTGCAATGGAAAAATAATTTATGCTCGAGAAAGAAGCGGAAATATTCATATTGGCTGTGATATGAGCTAACACCCTTTCAACTTCAGAGGAGAGCTAATATGTGCTTGGAGCTACTGAGTTTCCATCGTACCCAAAAGAGGCTAAAGTATTTAGTTACAGGAGATGAAAAGTGGGTGGCTTACATTAATTTTTAGCGTAAACGCCAGTGGCTAGGGAGGAAAAAGTGTACCTGGACAAAAACATAATATTGGGCAAAAGATTTTTTGGAGTGCATGGTGGGGTATAAACGGAGTTATTCTTTGGGAACTCTTTGAAACAAACAATACAATTAGAGCTAAGATTTATTGTGTAAAGTCAAACAATTGAGTAAATACACAGATAAACTTCCTTCAAAACAAAAAATGTTTTTATATTACAATGCTCGAACCCCCGTAGCAATAGTAATGTATGAAAAACTACTTTCACTTGGATGGAGTATGATACTTAACTCACCGTATTCTGCGGATTTTTCGCCATCTAATTACCATCTGTTTCGTTCTCCGTCGAATAATTTACGTGATCGAAAATTTAAACACGAAACTCACATCATAATCGAATTTCACCCGTTTTTCAGTGAAAGGCCCAAAGAATTGTACAAGGATGAACTTTAGCTATGCCTACACATTGCCGACAAGAGTTGGACACCGACGGTGTTTATACAATTAACAATTGATTTATTAACTACATACAAGTTGAAAAGTTTGTGTACAGAGATGGCGGGTTTATAACTTGCCAACATATTATCTCCCAACACGATAGTAGAAGTGGCAACGACGATGCATTATATTGAAAAGGATATCTTATTTTGACAACTCCTTATTTATTTTAGGTGACGAATTTACAAAAAATTATTATTTCCTGCAAAAGCCTTTCCAACGGCAGGGCATCGGTAAAATAATTGTTTTATAAATACCTTCACTGAATTCGCTCGTTTATCTTTCCTCCCTATCTTAACGGTGTTTCCAAACGCTGATGATTGATTTCTGCTCTAGCCTTAATTAAAAGCTCATCGAATACCATTTGTCACCTCATTGACATTTTACACATGGAACGATGGTCTGAGTTGTGATTCGGTCTAGGGCATAAATTATGAAAGTTATCTTTTTTTTCACGTTAAAGTGTAAATTTTCTCACGTGAATAGAGATTTCTCTTTTACACTGCCATATATTGGCAGCGTATTCTAATTAAAATTATTTCAATTTATATATATATATAGATATATATATATATATATATATATATATATATATATATATATATATATATATATATATATATAGATATATATATATATACATATATATATAAATATATATATATATAGGTATATATATATATATATATATATATATATATATATATGTATATATATATATATATATATATGTGTGTGTGTGTGTGTGTGTGAATAAAAATTATTACAAATTTTCAGTTAATTTCACCTCCAAAAAAGAATCAAAGTAACATGCATACAAGATTTAAGTCATATATTGTTGACAAAGAGAAAATCCCCAAATTAGATGTAATGTATAAACGAATAGTATAATGAGAAAAAAATACTTTATCGTAAACAACTGCGATGAAAATTTTTCAATTATGATAAAGAATTAACTCTTAATTCGAGGTAACAAACCAATTCAGAATCTCAAAAATATTTTTTTGTCAATTCCGTATAATAATGTAAGCATCGATCTATGATTTCCCCTGATTTTTTTAAAGTGCATAATGCTTGTTTTTTTTAAAGTTGTTCTTTTAGGGATTGAACACTATTGAATCAATATTAAACCCTTTTGTTAGCTCAGTTCTAGTTTGAGGAGAATTCATTTTCGCTTTCGCCTTCATTTTAACTTAACTAACCATAGTCTCCAAGTACCAAGAATGAGTCCCGATTCTTGAAAGAAAAGATAAGTACAAAAATCAGTGGAAATATGGAAATAATTGAATTAAACACGCACCATATATAGTTGTGATTTTTAGCTCAATATTTGATGTCGCCTTCCTTATTTCTACGATAGAACAAAATCAATGTGAAATGTCGATAATATCTATAAAAAAACAGGGACATGACATATATTATAGTATCCATATGGCGTACAAAAAAAACCTAAATTTTCAGTTTGTCCTTGATGAGAAATATATGGATAATCAATTATAAATAAAGCGTGAAAAAACAAACGAGTAATTGATTATTAAACCGGATTATTGCGGTCTTAAAGATATATTAATTTAATATCAAAGAAAAGATGATATAAACTTCCTGTATAAATATATGCACTGGATAATTATCAACATGGCCATAATTCAAAAGTCTATTAACAAAAGAAGGGCATTCAGGGCGGAATATGATATAGAATGAATACTACATTACAGCCCTCTTAAATACATATAAAGCCGTATTAATACCCTAACACCTTCTAACCTAATACATTAATAATACATCCACACTAAATGTGGATTCTCAATAAACGTTCCATTTCCGTGAGGTCGGCGTCGACGTGACGTCGGCCTACTCTTTTTATTTATTTTTTCATAAACTTCCAAGGTATTTGGTATCTGAAGACAGTGATTGATAAACATATAGTGAAATCCCAATGGAAAAGGTGAAGTATCAAATGGTATTAATAAGCGCAACTAATATATCAAATACAAAATTGCATTATTTTCATAACTAAAATATTATTTATTGAAAGAGGGGTAGTATTTATAAATAGAAGCTAAAGGGAATAATAAAACATAAAATGTCGACAGAAAAGTGTAAATTCTCTTTTAAGATAAAAAAATTCTGTAGTTTCTCGAAATGTGGAAAAATCAAGAATTAGTATAGTCTCATGATTGATATAGATAAATGAATAACCACTCCAACGACTAACTAGTCAAATTTCAACATTTTAGTAAAATATAATTTAATAATAACTATTATGTCATTAATTAACAATAAGTTCAAAAATAATTTTCTCTTTGTTAAGAATCGCAGGAATATTTCGATAGAAACAACAAAATTACGTTTGAGAGGAATACCTACGAACAATCGTCATGTAATTATTTTCACCTTTTTATATTTTGTAAAATACAAAATTTAATTTCTCCTGGCTAAGAATTGTAGGAATATTTCGATACAAAAATAGCATAATTATGTACTGGTGAAGCGAAACAATCTTAGTGTAAAATTACATGGTATTTTTACTTTTAAGGTTTTACAAGTTTAAATGTTTTATTCGCTTTATACTAGTGTAGATAAAAATTATCATTATGTAATTCTGCTCAAAAAAAATAGAGATTAAGTTCACGCTAACTGTAGAATTTAGAAAAATAAAATTTTTCGTTTCTATAATTACTTAGATATTTTTTTGTCTCACACGTTCGGACATAGATTAATATATATATGTACAAAGATGTCAAAAAAATTAATTTGTTTATAACAATACAATATTTTGTAACATATGTCTCTTATGGAAGTAACGTTAAGACGATGTAAGCTCTTTTCAATGACTTATTTATGCTACATAGCTTGCAGCTCTTTTTCAACATCGTGTTTATCATGTGGTCCCAATTCGTGGAATAGTTGCAGTGGTGACATAGTTGTTTGCCTTCTCTTTTCCTATTAGGTGGATTGTTTATTTAATAATAAACCTTTAAATAATTTGAATGATTGATATAGCTGTTAAATTGTCTAAATTTGTTTTTCGTGACAAATGTCTTAACGTACTATGGCAGATATAACAATAATGCTCGGCAATATAGAGACTTTTCTTTAAGAAGGTTGCACTCGATGTTATGTTTGACAACGGTTAAGTGTAAATTATTGTATTGTTCAAAGGAACTGGATTCAAGAGAGCAATTCATTCAAAATAACGTCATGACCGAAAAAATAACGGTGAACTTGTCAAAAGGAGACTTCTAGAAGCTGATATCAATAGCCGAAGATAGGTTAAGGTTCCTAAATTACTCCGTGGGTACTGTATTGCATGGTCAAGGTTTGCCTAATATTGTACGATATGAACCAATGTGGAGTGGAGTAGGGTTTTATTTTCCGGAAGTCTTTTATCTTTCGCAAAATCATTAGTCTTCAGGAGCGAAGTCTAAAAGACTCAGAAAACTTGGAAAGCGTTAAGTACACGTATGTTATGAAAAGATTATGCCTTACGGAAGAGGCTTTGTTATGTTTTGCGCCGACATAACTTTAGTTAGTTTTTTTCTTTAAATGGCTCTCTGAACGCACATTGGTACGTCAGGGAAATCTTAATTCACATTAAGCATAACCAGCATTAGTTCGTAAAGGAGCTACTGTTGTCGTTATGGACGATAACCCTGAGCATGTTGAGTGAACAAAGCAGACCCTTACCTGGCTGAGGTCGGGATTCGTCGCTTCGATTGGTCAGCATGATGACCTGGACTCCATTCTATTCAATATCTGTGAGATATTCTAAACCGGCATGTTAGTAATTTCATGTCATGAATATAAAGGATTGTAGTAGGCATTTAGGCAAAAGGGGGGACATTCTCGATACTGATTTTCTTTTTTCTTCAGTTTGGTAAAATATATTACCAGTTGACTGCACCCGTTTTGTTTTGTTGAAACGAGTAATTTGATATCAATAAAAAAACAGGAGATAATATTCTGATTTACAAGCCAAGAGTTTTTACTCTTAGTATATAATATTTCCTTTGTTTTGTTGTATAAAATCTAATTTCCTTACGCTTTTACTTCAACTAATCGTAAGTGCCCGTTTTTTGCAAGATAATATATATATATATATATATATATATATATATATATATATATATATATATATTTATATATCTATATATATATATGTATATATATATATGTATATATATATATATATATATATATATATATATGCACACAGACACACACAAACACACTTACACACATATATGTACATAGTGTAATTATAGAAATATTTTGTACACATGCACTGATATCGCCAACGGTAGCCCTTTTAGTTATTTTCTACATATAGGAGAAAGGTGTACAAGATGAGCCACTTAAGGGAGAATGCTCGAGTTTAAACGATATTCAACTTAATGTAGATATAGAAGTGTTTGAAGGTGACAAATTTATCTGTCCACCTTTTGTCATACTCGAAAATTTAATTTATAGAACTTTCAGTATAATGTTTTACTATTTTTAAAACCCTAGTAAAAGATCATCTTGGACTCCTCCGTCTCCAAGATGATCCTGATGGTCCCATGGATTATCTTGCCCATATTTCACAAAGTTCTGGATTTTTAATAAAATAGAATTGAAATAAAGATCTGTTAGAATCAGTAATGTGTTTATTCTTGTTGTCTTGGGTACGTTGTGACGAATAATAATATAACCTCTCTCAATAATCAGTCTCAAAATGTAGTTGTCTTAATTCTACAAAATATAAGATCAATCGTATATTTAATTTGTTTGACCAAATTGTATAATTTTCTAAAATTATTAAAAAAGCAGGACTAATTTTTCCATAATTGAAATAAATTTTTTTTTCAAAGAAATAATGATGTATTTTAAACAAAACAAAAGCAAGTTATATACTTAATGAATGTTATAAACTCAAAAAGAAAAACAAATGATAAGTTTGTCTAAAAATTTGAACAATTTTTGCCTGTGTTGTCATACACGAATCACAAGTAAATTCGTAATCATATTCGCTATTTATCCCATTACAGGCTTCGTGATCCCATTTTTAGCATACACTGCAATTTATCCATCTTTCACTCCTGCTATATTTTGGACAATGCTGTTAAACAGTATAGACATACTGCGTCTTCATCTTCCATAGATTATAAGAAGTTTTCTTCTTCCTATTAAACATTCCTTTGCCTACACCTTTCCCTTTTCGTAGCTCTTTAGTAAAATACTTTTTGACTTTGTGTTCTTTTGTTTTCACTGTCAGTCTTTTTATTGCTTTCTTCTTCCAAATCTTTATATGGTATGCTAGTTAGAATCGACCTATTCACTCGTTTTCTCTTCAAATGACGTCGTCTACCTAAAATCTTTGGTAATGGACGAATCTGGGCTACCGAGATATGAAAATGGATATGGAATGGAAAACATGTTGGCTATCATCAAGATTTGATGGTGACACACTTTGGTTGAATGCGTAGCTAGTGGACGGTATCGGCGGCAAAGGACTACAAACTAATATACAATCTTCACTTGTAGGGTTTGGTGATTTATTCTGCAAAGTCTGTCTTGTAATGGTGATGGATTTGTTTGTAGCAGCTGGTCTGTGTTTAAGTTAACGGTCTCTATTTATAATGTGACCAGATCTTTATTGAATTCCACTTCGATGGTTGCAGCAGTAATGAAATCAGCATCGGTGAACACATCCGGGCTTAGTGGATATATGCCGGATTTGGAAAATCCATGGATGGCATTTAATGAAACTGCTGCTTGTAAGTAAACTTCTCCAAAAATTTTTGAAATTTGAAATACATTTTTGTTCATCCAATTTTCGAGTGAATAGTTATGGTAAACTCTCAAGGTGTACATAAAACTGACGTCTAAATGTTGCAAATTATGAGTGTAATGTGGTGGCAGACAGGCAACAGTGACATGGTTTTCCCATGCTTTTAAAATTACTTGTAAATTTTTTGTATGGGTAACGTGTCCATCTAAAATTAACAGCACTGAGTCTGATGGTCTGGTGGCTTAAAAATAGTCAAACCACTAAGTAAAAACATCAAGTTTCATCCATCCTGATGAATTACACGCCCATGTAGATCCTAGTGGTGCACCATCCATTAGCTCTATCTTTATACTGACCCTACGAAAGATAAACATGGGAGGAAGAAACGTTCCTGCAGCTGACATACAAAAAACAGCTGTTGTGGTCTCTCCCCATTCAGTTAATATAACTGTTTACGTCCAGTTCCTGCAAAAACTTTTGTATTTTTCGTTGGTACTATTGAAATATTCATCTCATTGACGTTATAAATTCGATGAGGTGTAAAGTTTTTCGCATATGTTTTTCAAAACAGAATAAATGTTTACTACTACAGGTTTGTTAAAAGCACGCACCCGAGCAGTTCAGGTGGATTCTGGAGCACGAAGGGATATATCTGGGTGCCGCTTGAGAAATCCTCTCAACCAATATAAACCAGCTTTTTCTCTCTGAAAGGGGGGGGGGGGGGTGATATTGTTTTTTAAGGCAAGTCGGTATGCCAACGATAAAATATTTTGTCGCGTCAACCCGAACATTCTTGTCTTCATATATTTGATGTGTTTCGTGTTTCCTGACCTGCTGTAAAAACTGGCTTTTTTCCACCTAAATATTTGATTGCGCCTAGAGCCTCTTTATTTTTGCCTTTAACCCGTCTTTTCAGTGAGTGCAAACTGTTTCTTTTATAATTGCGCAGCATAATTTAAAACGAGAAAAAGTATTAGTGTTTGGTTAGGTTATAACCTTTATGCTTTCTACAGCAACATGGTGTTCAAAAAACTGAATGCAGCACTATCTATCGCCGCAAACACAACAGTCATTGCCACTGACTGCCTAGACTAAAAGTTACCTAAGTTTAGAATCAACCTTATCTTAAATCCAACTCACACAATTTTTGTTTTTTTTCACAAAAAATTAACCGCCATTACAAATTGTTTGAAAAAAGGGGGTATTTAAGCTACGTTTTGTCTTTGGTGTTAATAGTATCGCTGTAACTTCAAAGGATCGTCTTACCCCGTCATCATCTTTCCCCTAATTTTTTACAATATTAAGGCAAAATATTCCGAATCTATATTACACATACCATACATTCAGAATATCTTCTCTGTTATGTCTATGACTGGATTATGATCTAGTCCCGTTTGTTAATCATTTAGATCATTTTTATGAAGAACAAAAACATGTATTCATTTTGAAAATAAGAAAGGTAGAATGGGAAATAATTTTTACTTTTTTGTGTTCAATATATTATTCAATAAATAATATATCGATATTTTATTACCAGTACTTATAAAGACATTTAAAACTATTTTACGTTTGAATTTTTCTACAGTAAAAAAATTATCGGAAAATTTAATAGTTCTGAAAAGATAATATTTAGAACCTTCATATCGTTTACCAAATCACCTACACTACCTAATTTTTAACGAAATCGCATGAAAGTTATAAGTTCAAGAAAACGCATAAAAATCATTTAGACGGGTTTCAGATTAAAATATTCTTCCAAGAAGGTATATATCGACAATTATTAATATTTATATAGGAATATTATTGAAAAAGAGGTTTGTGTTTGATGATCTGATTTTAATATCAAATTTAAATTTTCCAATGCGATTTTCTCTTCTCGAATGGGACTCGAATGTGTGGTTATTTGAGTCGTATGTTTATTGTCCGTAACTACTGTTGCTAGGCTGTAATGACAATAAAATACTTCCATATGTTTAATTTGTATTCACGCTAAAAAAATACCAGCTCCTTATTTTCTTTAGTGAGTGTTAATATTTAAGACAGATTTCTGATAATTTTTGTTACGAAAATGTGTTTAGGTTTAATATTTTAATGTAGTAAATATACGCAGTTCAATGCTTACGACATTGTAAAAATGTCTAAAAATGTATGTTAATTTTTACTTACAATTACTAATCATATTTTTGTAGTGAGTGAATATTAAATAATTTTTTTTTAAATAAACAAAATCATTTAAGTCAAGAAGTACTTGCTTTGGAAAGAGAAATAAAAAAAACCTATACTAAAATAACATAAGTTTAATATGTATTTTGAAATTAGTTCACAATTTTTGGGAGTAAATATGTAAAAAGTTATAGAATTTATGGTTATAGAAAAGTTAGGAGCATATAAGTAGAAAGTTGTAATCCTAGTTTCACAACGTTTTTAATGTTTAAATTTTAGGGACATTTTTTCTACTCTAAAAATGCGTCACCAAATGTTTACAGATATTAATCCTCTTTGCTTGAAATAAAAACATTTTTTTTTTTTAAATTAAATTCTTTCCACTTTAAATTAAATAGATGACAAAATGGTAATCTAACGTTCCACAGGTCGTCTTTGAAATTGAAATTCATTCTAATTTCTTTATTGCTTCCTTTTTCTCTTTTTAAATATATTTTAGAGCCCAGAAGGTGTATTTAAAAATATAATTTTGAGCTAATGATTTCCAACTATAGGGAACTACGGCAAACTTTTAGACAAAATAACATTTTGAAAACTTTGCGTAGGAATTGAAATTACATAATATTATTAGTTTTTTCGTTGCAATAGTATTCTTCTTCTTCTTCTTCCGTACCTCTTCCCTTTATTCGGGGTCGGCCCTCCTCGTATTCCAGCGCCAAGTCAAACGATCTTGGGTTGTCCCTACATCTAAGTTTCCCCGCGCTAGATCTTTGGCAACAGTTGTCCACAGTTGTCTACGTGGCCGGTGGTCTTGCTCTACCCTTTTTTGTGTCCGGGATAGCCAAGGTGGTTTTTACGGCGTTACATTCGTCCCGTCTCATCACATGCCCGTACCATCGCAAACGACTTTCCACCATCTTATTTGCTATGGGTGCGACCTTGAAAGATCCTCTAATGTACTCGTTCCGTACTTTATCAAGTCTTGTGACTCCCACTGACCATCGTAGCATTTTCATTTCGTTTGTGTGCATTTTTTGTTCATGCTGTTTTTTGACGGCCCAACATTCTGCACCATATATCATAGCTGGTCTTACTGCTCTCTTGTATATTTTACCTTTTAGTTGTATTGGCATCTTTGGGTCGCAGAGTATACCGGAGAGCAATCTCCATTTTTTCCAGGCAGCATTTACCCGATGGTGGTGTTATCATTTTCCATTTCTTCTATTAATTTCTGTTGGAGTTTATTTATAAGGTCTTTCCCCTTTTCAGACCGCAATAGGTGCCATTATATTTTATGGATTTTGAGGTTTGGGGAATTTAATGCATCCCACTAAAATTCTATGCTGTGTAGTCAGGGCTTTGCTTGGTATCACCTTGCAATCTTTAAAGGTCTTAAGGGATGTTTTATTAGTAAGGATGAAATCTATCTATGATTGCTTATTTTTGCTCTTATAAGTGATAAACGGTCTGCTTTCTTATTAAAGTATGTGTTAACGACCAAGGATCCTATTGCACATTACAATTTTAAAAATTGTAATGAGAAAAAGAATCAATTTAGAGGAATGTATATAACAATGTAAATACAGGAAGTTTTGCCTCAAGGAAATAATGATTTACATTTAATTTATTAAATTAATCCTTTATACTATTCGTTGCAATAGTAATTTATTACATTAAATGTATGTAAAATAATTAATTTATAAAACTAATTGTTAATCATTATTTCCTTAAGGCAAAACTTCCTGTATTTACATTGTTACATACATTCCTATAAATTTTATAATTTTTTAAAATTGCTCATTACAAATTTCACAATGCGTTACCATTTTTCTTTCCGGGGTTATTTCCGCCGTCAATAATTGTGGGGTATCGCTTTAACTGCAAGAGTTTTTTATTTAGGAATTCCATTCAGCTCTGGTCGATTATTGAATTAGTATTTTGTATGTACCGTTTATTTTTAATCACTTTATAATTTTTACGATATTGTTATGTTTTTTAATACTCATCTAGAAGACAGTTTTGTCCCTTTATCAAAATTTTAACTTTAATTTTGAAAATAAAAAGAAGAAACTTACTTTATAAAACGCAAGAACGAGTTTCCTAGAAAGAATGTATATCGTGTCTTCGTATTTTGTATATTTTTTGATAATAAAAATAGAAATAATATATTGGTTTTAATATAGGTTAATTTATCTTCTGACCCAATATTGGACATTTTAATTTTCGTGTATATATATATATATGGATTTTCCGTTTCTTTTTTGAAATATTCCTGTAAAGGATTGTTGGGGTTAAAATTGGATTAATATTTTTTATTAGCTTTATGAATAATGTGAAGTATCATTTGAAAGGGCTTGTTATGATGAATAAAATTTTATTCATGTAAGAATGGAAAGAAAAGGATAATATTTTTTATTAGCTTTATATATCATGTGAAGTATCATTTGAAAGGGCTTGTTATGATGAAAAAAATTATATTAATGTGAGAGTAGAGAAAAAAGGGGACTTCAAAGTAGAAAAACTGGTCTCAAAGTTCTCGGATATTGCTCTTCGGATAGACAAAGTAATTACAGTAATTAACCGTTTTCAGAGAAGTTCTAGAACTAATGATGATAGTCATGGGAGAGGCCGCAATGCAAATAGCACACCTATATCAAGGATATAAAAGATAAATTAGTGGGAGTCTTATTTCTGCAAGATAACACCTTAACCTGAAGAAATTGATTATCAACCTTACCGTCTAAATTATACTTATAGACGTTACTCTTGTGAGAGCAAGATGGACCGTCTTTTTAATGGGATGTATGTAAATGAAGTCCGGCGCTCTTCATTATAAACTTTAAATATTATCTATGCCCAGGACTCTGTGGTGGAATAGACGAAATGTCAATTATTATTTTGTTAACCCTTAATATTCAAAGTCGAATAATTTGAATGAAAACTAAGACAGGAAGTAAAAGGATTTGAGAAATAATACCTTAAATTTCATTTTTCTTTTCGGGTAATGTTTCTATTTAAAAGATTTATGAAATAATGTGATTTGCGAATAGTGATTAATAAAAACCTCGACTCTTTTCCGAGCAATACAATATCGCTTTATTTTGTCATTGCCGATATTATATAATGTGTTATAATAAACACTTTATAAAACAACATTATTATTTACTACAATGTAGAAGTTAAAGTTTGAGTTTATAGTAAAAATGAGGGAAGGCCCAAAAGCAAATTTAATTTCTGTAACCTCAATAACTGATGTCAATCAACATACAAATATAATCCTGGAATAATACCACCCAGTAAGATTGCATGATACACTCATAAAAACTCAAGCGTTTCAGAAAGTAAAAAAATACATTACAAAGGAGACATGAGAAAAGACAAGTATGGATTCCAGTATCACCAGAAATAAGTAGTGTTTATATAGACGAAGATGGAAACATGCAGTTTATGGGATATATGTTAGAAGATAAAGCAGAAACACCATCTACAGAAATCAGAAACACCTTCTACAGGAATTTCAGAAGAGGCTTTAACGAGAATCGTAGGAAACTTTATTAAAGTGAAGAAGGATACATGTAAATACCATGATATTCAGAAACATTTGTAATAGACATTTTTCAGAAAAATTTGTAATAGAAAAATTAAATAAAAAAATAATACATGTATGCCAGTGAATGACTATTTTTGAAACAAAATGTACTCGAATTGGCAATTGAAATCTTGACGGTTCCGTGCTCATAAAACATACAATAAATTCAAAATGTTCAATAGAGCAGACAAATAATGGTCATCGGGCAGGTATGCTATGTTATTCAAATATAGACATAGCTTATTATTAGAATATGCCTTAGAAAAAGAAAGACTTTTATTGGAAATAAATAAATGAATGGATAAATCCACTATAATTGACTTAATCGCTATGGGTTTACCAAATTTTATAGCCGATAAAATTGACAGGAATTATGTAAAGGATACCAAAGATTTATTGAATTATATCAGAGGCTTAGAAAATATAGTAAATAAGAAGAAAACACAAGATTTCGAAAACAATATTACAGAAAAGAATATAAAGATTAAACTATGCAGAATTTGTGAAAAAGAAAACGAAGTAAACCGATATCACCCTGAATCTGTATGTTAGTTCAAAAGTAAAGTAGTGAAAGACCAAATAGAGATCACATAAAAAATGTAAATAATTCGGAATTAGTAACCGAACTAAATGATTTAAATCCAAAAAAACTACTAATTCCATCATTAATCGAAATTAAGTTTTTATTAAATGTGTCCTTAATAAATTGAAGATTGTCATCTTTAAAAAATGACCTAGTAAACAATAATAATAATACAAACTTAAAAACGATTAATGTTGCGAAAAAAGCTATAGGAATAACAACTTTATAAATAAAGATTTTTGATATTGAAAAGAACGTTCATGTTTTTGTGATAGATTAAGGGAATTTTGATTATGACTTCTTGATTGCATATAAGAATTTCAACTAGTTCAAAATGAAATATTGTACATTATACAAAATTTATATAAACACGATGAGTATGTGGAGGTCCTAAAAACTATAAATGAAACAAATGTTAAATATAAAATAAACTTTAATGAAAACATGGAAAAGGTTAACATTTCTGTAAATCATTTAGATCTTCAAAAGCAGTCAGTAATAGATGAATTAATAAATAAATATAAAATTCTCTTTGCTAAAGATAAATATGTTATAGGCATTGTCAAAGGCTATTGAAGCTCATATTGATTTATTAACAGATAAATATTGTGTTAAAAGACCCTGTATTTGCACTATTGAAGATAAAAAAATAGAACAACAAATATCAAAATTGTTACAAAGAAATTTAATCCAAGAATCCTACAGCCTTTTCACAGCTCCAGTAACATTGGCTTTTGAGAAAGAGGAAAGAAGAAGATCAAGATTACGAATAGATTTTCGTGACATAAATAAGACTGTTGTTCCTCAATCGCAACCTTTCCCATTAATCGAGGATTTAATGGCAAAAACAAGAAACTGTAAATCATTCTCACAATAGATATAAATTCAGCGTTATGGTCAATTCGTTTGAAAATTGAGGATAACAAAAAACTGCGTTCATTATTTAAGAAAGATATTTTCAATGGACTTGCTTACTATTTGGTTTAAAAACGTTTCTTGCTATTTTTCAGAGAATTGTAAGCAACATTCAAAGAAAACATAGGCTATCGAATTTCTCTGTGAATTATTCAGATAATATTCTAATATTTTCTAAAACACTTGAAGAACACATCGAACATTTATCACTGTTATTAGAAACAATTTCAAAGGAAGGATTTAGATTAAAATTTTCAAAATGTAATTTTGCACAAGACTCTGTAAAGTGTTTAGGTCATACTATAAAAAATAAAACAATTACTAAAAATAAATCAATTTAAAACAATTACTACTGAAGGATTATAATTTAATTGCTGTCAATAATTCCCCTGCTAAAGAAACACAAAAATTTGCACACAGTTTTTAGGAAAAAAATAATTTTTATGTAAAATATGTGCCAAACATATTAGTTACATTGGATCCTTTACATAATTTACTAAGAAAAAAACAAAAATTTATTGGTAGGAAAAATGTCAAGAATCCTTTAAAACAAAAAAACTACTTTGATTAAACCCATATTAGCAATCTTTAATCCATATTTACCGATATGTATATTTATACAAATGCCAATAGTATTTATACAGACCCCAGAGGGCCTACGTGCAATCTCGCAACGCAACCATAAGAGGATGGAGAAGAAAAACCTTGTGCATATTTTTTAAGAAAATTCGGTAACATCTAGAACAAAAGAAAAGCCATTTATCTATAATGCTTAGCAATAAAAAAACAGTAAAATATTGGCAGCACTGCCTCATAGGAAAGAAATTCACGGTTCCCTCCGATCATAAACTTCTAGGTAAGATGAATCTTAAGGCTGGAAAGGATGATGAACTAGGAGACTTGACATATACGTCGCAATTTAATTTTGAAGTAATATATTCATCACAAAAATACAACTTAGAAGCAAATAGTTTGAGCATAAATCCCGTATTAGGATCCTATGAAAATCAAGAAGAAAGTTAGAAAATTGTAAATTATCAAAATACAAAAATATACTAAAATTCAAAGATAGAATACACTATAAAAAGGTTGGAGAAAGAGTAAAAATTTCACTGACTGAAGAATTTCGTAAAGAAATGATAAAAAATGTTCATAATCATTACTACCATATCGGAACACAACAAATGAAAAATAAAACTGAACCATTCCACAAAGCAAAAAATTTAACTTATAACATAAAACAGTTTGTGAAAAATGTGAGATCTGCATAAAAAACAAATCTAGACAAAAATGTTAATTTGAACTTGTGTCTCACTTAGGTCCTGCTACTTACCCTTTCGAGATTGTATCCATAGATACCATAGGTGTATTTGGAGGCTCACGTTCTACGAAAACTTATTTACACTTACTGGTACACCATTTTTAAATTGTAAAACTCAGAATTCAAGGGATTTTTTAAAGTTAGTTCAAAAAGTAACGTAGATAAATAAAATTGCATAATTCTCTAATATATAATCTGATCAATATCCAGGTATAAATTCAAAATATTTAAAAAAAATTTTAGGTCGAGAAAATATACCCATTACCTTCACTGCAGTAAATGTTCCATCTCTAATAGTTTTAACGAGAGATTGAACCACACGTTACGAAATAAAATAAAATGTAAAATAAGTGAAACGAAAAATAAAGTAGTATGGACAACTATCGCTCATGAATGTACCAAAATATATAATTAAACTAAACATACTGTGACAGGATTCTCCCCAAAATACTTATTAGATGGAGAAAATATTGATACAATACCAGATGAATTAAAACCAGAAATAACACATGATGATTTAAGACAAGATAGAAAAATTGCATTGGAAAATAGTATAAAATCACATAATTATAATAAGAAATTATTTGACAAAACTAGAAAGGAGTGTGCTTTAAAAATAGGAGACTTTGTATTTATTAAAAATGGTAATCGGTTGAATAGAAACGGTAACAGAATAAAAAAAATTCTTTAAATATGGGAGATGTAAATGAAGTCCGGTGCACTTCATTAATAACTTTAGATATTCTCCATGCCCGCGACTCTGCGGTAGAATAGACGAAATGTCAATTATGGTTTTATTAACGCTTAATATTCAAAATCGAACAATTTAAATGAAAACTAATGTAAGAAGTAAAAGAATTTGGGAAATAACAACTAAACAATGGTGATTAATAAAAACCTCCACTCTTTTCAGAGCAACACAATATTATTTTATTCCGATATTATATAAGGTATTTATAACAAACACATTATTTATATATATATATATATATATATATATATATGTATATATATATATATATATATATATATATATATATATATATATATATATATATATATATATATATATATATATATATATATATATATATATATATATATATATATATTTAAATCTACGCATTGAACAAATTTGAGGTAATTTATACATGATTAGCTATAATTTTACTGTTGCCGGACGGCGCAGTGGAAAACGAAAAGTAAGGTAAGTGCAATGAGCACTCTTATTTCTGTTTATGTTATTGGCAGAGCGTAAACTTAAAAATTATTACTTAATTATTAGCCGATTAGAATCTGACTCTTTATTTGGAGCACACGTGAAGCCAAATTATGATTAAACGTATGCAAACAATTTTCCTTTGAGATCAATATATGAGATAGTCTGATTACTTACCATTTTTATTTAATACATATTTAATTTTCTGCTGAGTACCCTAGGTTTCATTAGTTGCAAAGATACTTTTGGTCTACACTATTTGGTGAGTTTTCATCTACTATGTTCAGGCAATCATTACCTTATTGCCATACCATCCTCTGAAATCGAATCATATCGGAACTCTCTAGTTTACCGCGGTACTCCACCGCTCAACCACCTTGCGGTCGCACAAGTGTGTGATTTATTTATAATGAGTGAAAATAATTTGTTGAAGTGTGCCGCTGTCATTTTTTGTAATTCTTGTGTACTTTTGTATTCAGATTTAATCCAAAAGTGTAAATTTTGTTGAGCCATTCATTTGTCGTCGATACGAATAAATTAACTTCAATGTATCGATAGAAGTGTGTTCAAATAAATACATAAATATATTATTAAATATTCGTCTAATTTTGGGTATTAAATATAATTAGATCTAGAAACAAATGTAAGTTAAATTATTTAATGGTATTTCCAAGCAAATAATTGGAAAATAAAATTAAGGTATAATGTGGAAAGTGATATCCCTTTGTGTGGGTTACATTCACTTTAGAAGGAAATTTCAAAATTCGGAACGGTTTTTAAAACAGTATTAATTATTTTGTCGTTATTTTTTTGTAATTACAGTGGATGTATACTAACAAAGTCTGATGAATGTGTATAAATTTTGTCAATAAAAGAAAATTTAGTGCTAACAATATTTCTTGGTTGGTCATTGCTATAGAAACCGCCATATAGCTTGATTTGAATTTTTTTTTATTATTTATTTATTTTTATATTATTTGTACCAAAATGTCAAACAACTACAAATTAATTAGTAATTGTAATTAAACCGCATGATTATCAGCACCAATCTCGGTATCGGTGTACACAATTAATTATTACTTTCACTATGGTTTGGTAATGTTTCAATAAAATTATATTTGCTTTATTAAAACTATATTTTTAATCTGATTATGATATAGAACATTTTATTATAATTAGTTAATTTAATACGAAATTTCAAAATTTTCAGCTCTATATCAATAAACATTTTTTTAAAAAATTTCATATTTGGTTAGAATTAAAAAATAAAATTATCAATAAAAAAATCAAGAGAGCCTAGTTGTACTTTTGAACTATCACAGAGAGGGCAAGCGTTCAAGTCAAAAAATATGAAATGTAATAAGAATATCGAAATAATAACCATAAAATGAAAATTTTGCTTTTTACTTGTTTGTAGATTGTGATTTATTGTTTGTTAAATAATTTCTTTCAAAATTGTGTGTGCCTTTTCAACCTTAAATTTAATTTCATAATTCAGTTTTTAAATTTGATAACTTGAAATGAAGTTGGTAAGGCTATTCAAGAAGAAACTAAGCAGTAAAATTAATACTCTACACTAGGAAATCACGAATGAAATTTGGAACTCCAAGTTTAGTGAATTGTCAATCAGAAAAGTTTTGTAACCATTTTACATCATGGTACGTTAATTAAATATGATATTTTATTCATTTGTCTGGGATATTCGTCATAATGTATACTGAGAATCCTCTACGTGTCTTACACTAATTAAATATAATTCAACAAGCTTTAGGGCTTAGTGAGTAGCTCACAAATTATTCGGCGATTAACGTTACGTACTTACAAACATGTCAAGAACCTAACCACGTGGAGATTCGGCATCAAGGCATATCTCCATAACAATTGGAGATTTCCAATCAGAAAATATACGAGAATTTGTGAGATTATGTTGTGAGTATCAACGCTATAGTCAGAAACATATCACTAATAGATCCAAGAAACTACACGCACATGCGTTAGAAGCCTAAACTAGAAAGAAAGTTTGAAATAACCTAGGTAGGCGTAAAATTTTCGCGGAATCTCAAAATGCAAAGGATATGTTCGCTGAAAAATGAATACAATGCAAGAGCTCTAAAATACTGGATAAGAATTACGGTGGACGACGGGTATCTCGACCCAATACTTTTCTCCGGTCTACCCGACTTAGATAAATCATTGATCATGGTTTTTGTATTAAGATTAGCACTAAATCGGCCAAGGCAAAGATTTTACAATACGTCAAAATAAAAAAAATGAACGAAAACTTTTGCTGTTATTCAATATTCCAAAGAGCCATGATATAAAAATAACGTAGGCTGTAAATGTAATACGCAACACAAGTTTCAAAGTAAGACTTCTCTGAGTATATACTAACCAACGATAAGCAAATATACCCTCATTTCCTCAAATATAATATCGAGACCAAAGAACAAACATACGCGGTCTGAAACAACTAAAAAAAATGGTGAAGGTAAATTAAAATCGCGTCAGTAAAAATTGGTTGTGTTCTCTACTGAAAGATAATATTTTTTTTTCAAAAACAAAACAAAATGCATTAATTTAATATTTTGCTGCATCTCCAACAAAATAAAGAAACCAAGATTAGGAAAAAGGATTGGAAAACAAATTACCATTACACACCATACTGTGGCTGTCGGAAAAAGTGCAAGTTTACCAGAATATGTTTTTAAGAACACTCAGATTAAAAAAGAACAATTACAGGCTTAGTATCAAAATAATGTCAAAGCAGTAGGGTTTTTAGTTAATATCCCGATGGAAGGGAGATAATAAAAGTGATTTATATACTGATAAAACCATCTGTACATTCTCTCATCCAAAAGCTACAATGCCGTAAAGCTTATTATTTTCGTAGCCACACTTTGGTTCGTGAATACGTCCTCAGTCAGTTAAACATGCCAAATTATACAAAATATACAAACCTACCAGCTTTGTAAGCTAAATAATCTTATTTCAGAGAAATATTTAATACTAAATGTAATTTAAGATTCGTCAGCCCTTGTACGGATATCTGTTCATTCTGCTTACTGATGGGGGAAAAACTTGTCAAAGAACAAGATTTGCTGAAAAAAATAATTACATGGTTGTGAAAACGGTACTCTTTGAGCTTAAACATTTTATAGTTTATTAAAGAAGGTAAAAAATTGTGTAAAAGTTATAACTTGTAACTGTCCAAAAAATATGGCGTTGCCAAAACTGCCCCACCAGGCATCTTATTATAGACTGTAGTTATGCCTTTATAAGTTTACCATCGCTAAGGAAAGCTCTAAAGGAAAACTATTTAAAAACAATATTTTTGCTTATTTATGAATCGAAGACAGTTACGCGAAAGATTCAAATCCCATCGCATCTACCATTTATCATCAGTTTAAACAATTAAAATTAACTAACATACATCCAGTACATTTGCTAACGAGTGCGGCAGAAAAAATAAAAATTCATTTATAATACGTTTGTTAAATTGTAATTTAACGATAAAATACGTAGAGCCGGCCATTCATATTTACTTGCTGACCGGATATTCGGAAAAAGTGAAAAGGAAATTAATAAATCAGGTATGATTATAAGTTCCACTCAGTACGAAGAACTAATTTCGAAGCAGTCAACCGTTATGAAAATTAGAAAATAATGTCTAGTTTATTATTGAAAAAAGGCTGCAGATTATAGAAAAAATTAGTAAGCCTCCTGCTCAATGTAGAATTACTTTATCAAATTGTCGAAGGTTCTATGTTAGTCGGACCAAGAAATAAAATAATGATGTTTCTGTGGAGGTTTGTATTATAAAATAGTAATAGGAAAATACGAAAATATTTGCAAGAACAATAAGAATATTAATATGTTAAATCCCGAAGTCATTATTAATGGAGTTCCGTTAATGCAATTGAAAGTCAAAGACATTAAAACATTAGTATATTAACATTACGTAGATGAGGGGAATTAATTATCAGACCTATCAATTTATAAAAATATTTTCAATTCTAGTAATAATCCAGAAGAAGCAGAAATTCTATAAATTATTAATTCGGTATTTGATTTACGTAAACTCCAAAAAACACCAAGGATTTCTTATTTAATTATACAGGTGCCGCGAACTCTATCCGAAAAAAGGAGGTTGTTAAACAAGAAAAATATTGACATGTTAGATTTTTTATAAATAATAAAAGTCTATTGTGAACATAGCTTATGTTTTTATGGCTCGTGCCGCTCTGCGTTGCGGAGTGCTCGCCATTCGCCAGGTGACTCGTTTTGTCACTTGCAACGCTAGAATTGATGGTGGTTTTTCGAACACGGTCAAAGGAATAAGCGGCGAGGCGAACGCTTAACATTATGTGTTTATGAGTTTTGACAATTACGCGTAGCACAATTGCTTTGTGCAGTATGTATGGGTTACGCTTGCAACTATGATTTCATAATTAAGGGCGCTTAGTAATTTTAAATACCGCAGTTTACATCACAATATATTTGATAGTATTATTGTGTGATATAATGGTATTTATCTATTTATAGTGCTGATCTGTGTATGAATGCTCGCCACTTATAGGTATGTTAATGTTTTGTAGTTACCTAAGATACAATAATCACTCACCCATGATTGCCACGGACCTGCACAGATGATGTATCAAATTATGACTGCGCTGATTTTTCCATGGCTTGAAGAAAAATAGGTCGTAAAATCACAAGGTTCGACACATTTTTGCACACTTTTTTTTGTTTGTTGGTAAACTCTATTAAATAAACAAATGTCTTGGTTAATGGTACTTTTAATTTTGTCAAAAGCAGCAGTAATACCCGCACGTATCTCTATTTTGCTGTCACAGTCTTTCTTAAACACTAAGTCTTTAATAAATCCCCACACGAGGAAGTCCAACAGGGTGATGTCTGGTGTATGTGGAGGCCAACGTCCTATACGTTGGCCTCCACATACAAATCGACCTATTCTCTGGATGCAAACCTTCCGTTTAGCCTGTCACAGACTTTAACAAGGGAGTGTGGCGACGCAATGCAACTGAATACAAAGAGATTTTGCAATCGACTAAATTAATAATTGACTTTGGCCTCAAATGCCCTCTTGCATACGAAAAGAGCGTGGCAACATATCATCCCTCTTTTCCCACTTGTAAATCCATGTTCATCCTTATTACTTATGTGTAAGATATAATTGATTTGCGATGTTCGAACAACTGGACTTTAACTGGCAATAAGGTGAACGTAATGAAATATGTAAGGATTCGTGCAGACAGTTTTTCTTGAAATTTTTATCCTGCCATAATTTCTAAACCCTTTGAGATAATAAATTCCGGTTTTCACCAATGATCTACGTACAAATAGGAGATTCAGTGGTATACCTTTTTGGATAGTGGTTGCGGACACTCTTTATAACCAATTTATTTTATTTATTTTTTATGAAATGATTATCTTGTCGGTTTATCGACACTTTCTAGATTCGTCCCTAACCAACCCTGACTAATATGCTAATAACAAAAATAGTTAAGTCACAATAAATTATAAACATAGATGGCTAGGTCCACTATTTGGAAAAAAATGTAAATTATCCATCGGTAATCTTTGCAGATCTATTCTTTCTGAACACTGGCTGTACTCAATTTAATTTTAGAAAAAGGTAAATATTTTTATAAATCTTAATATTTCAATGTTGAGTTGGAGTTGGTTTTGTGTTATTGTAAAAGTTTTCTTTTTCATTTCGTGTATAAACCAGTCTATTGAATTTATCTTATTTTGTTTACAAACTCCTAATACAAACCTTTATTTTTTTCAAAAGTTACCTAAACATTTATATTAAAATTATGGGCTGATTACCAGCACTCTTGTTTTATTAAAACTGCAAAAAAACTTGAAGGTGAAAATAAAAAACTTTGATCATAGATAAAATTGTTTAACCTTTAAGTATCAACGTGCCGTTTGAATTACATAAGTACAGATGTTAGGTTTGGTAGACCATCATGGTTCAATGTAAAAATTACCAGGTTTTTTTACTTTTTATGTACAAATTTTGCTTATCAAAATTAGTCATATATCTATCATTGCTGAAATTAAGTCAAATATAAACATTTTCAGATATTTCTTATATTTCTTTGGATTTATAACCACAGAGTAAGTTTTATTGAGAAAATAATTTACTTTTGGTTAACGTACACTTAGTTTTAATTATACTTTAAACAAATGTGAACAAAAACCAATTATTATTATAGTTTTATAATTATCTAAAATATCATAATAAATAAAATATTAAAATCAGCCGCTTTATAAAAAATCACAATTCGTTAACATAGGAACTTTCACTAATTACAAACAATTTCGGCAAACAGGCTTACTTTATTGAAACACACGTGTTTCAAACAAGTGTCACGTTTGTAGGCAGTTATACATTTCAGATTATAAAGGTAGATGTGGCACAGTTTTCTGGATTGAATATCCTCTGATTCAATGTCTGGCCTTGGATTTTCTGGTACTTGAGGTCTAAGAACTCTTTTGATCGACGAATGCTATTCTCTTGGAAAACGTATATTCATGAAGCGGCGTTACATGAAAGAACGACTAAAGATCTTACCAAAATATTGACAAAATACGATCGGTCTCTTTCTTTCGCACGCAAATGCATATTACACAGCATTTATTTTACTAAGGTCTAAGGTGCGGGAAAACTCCGCCATTCAATAATGTCATGTTCGTCGACTACTGTCTTTGTCGAGTTGTAATATGATATTATCTCCGGTTTATTATTATGTTTCCTCACTGTGATGCATCGACGATAGAAGAAGAATAGTCTTATTTTTTTACACATGAAAAATAAGCGTCATGTCTTTCGTATAGCCGTACACCGTGGAACCATCTTGACGATTTTTTACGGTAGAAAATAAGGGGTATTTCGCCCTTATTTTACTTTAAAGTACATACAAACGTCAATCATCTTTTTTGAGCTCTTGAATATATTGTACATTGTTGTACCCTATGTCAGCAATAATGTTTCGGTTACTAAAATGCAAGTCACTAGATAATCTGAATACACATTGAATGGAAACCTGAAGTATATTTTCTTCTACCTGAAGTATATTAACTTCGTACAATAAAGATGATGACTAAGAGTAACCAAATAAATTTAATATTTGCAATGTATAATATTTAACAACCATCTGCCTTCTACTATCAATTTCACTAATTTCAAAATGTTTAAAAGATTTTGTACTAATTTAAGTAACACTTTCAAAATAATTCGTTACAAATTTTTACTAAATTTTAAATTTACTATACATTCGTGACATTATATTAAACATGGTAACAACCAGATCGGAAATTTTATAAATGTCATTTATTTCTATACCATTTACAATTATGAATATGCGGATTGTGAATATAACAGGTTAATAAATATAAAATTTTGAATTTAAAAATTAGAGATGACATAAATAGCAATTAGACTTAATAGATATACTAGCGTAATTAGTTGTTACTGAGTACCGAATACATTAAACTAAATATGTTGTATGTCTCAAAAGCTTTGCTTTTCTCTCTAGGATATAATTAATAGAATATTCTTAATGTAAAATTAAACATTGTTTTAAAGATATAATAATGCAAAATCGTTCTGTTTTTATTTTAAAATAAACCACTCAAGATGAAATTTAAGTGCAAATATTCTAGTTTTAAGATTGCAGTAATTTTTTTTAAGTGCTCTCCTTTTTTTCATGATACAGCTTTTGAGAAACATTTGTTATTATTTAGGCGGACACACGTGTAAATGAACTGGATAAGGTTTCTTAATTTTTTAAATTTTTTTTTGCTGTATAAAGGATTATAATCATCTTCATGCCTGGTCCTTAAATTATTCTTCATTTTAATAGCTGCGTGGTTTTTGGGTGAACAATTTTTATTACAAATATTTTATTACATTTGATGTATTCTGACTCACCAAGTAAAACTGTATATTCAAATTACACGAATTATTTTTTTTCATCTTTATATATATATACAAAATTACTCTAACTGAAATAATGCTCCCTAAGGAATTAAAAATTGTGTTAAAAAAATAATGCTTATTGCATTTATTCGTAATAAGATATTAATCGACCAAAAAAAACTTTCACCAAAATGAGACAATATGTGGATAACACTAATATAAATGTGACACAATCACAATTTGATATTAAATCAACAAACCTCGTATTGTGTCACAAAGAGTATTTAAAATTTTTGCATCAAGAATAGCAAGCAGAATTTTTCGAGTTATAATGGACGTAGAATAATAAACTTCAGATTCTGAGCTGTCAAACATCGTATATATAATAACGGAATTAACACGGCAGTGATCTTTCTCTACTCTTTAGGAAAAATCTCCCTCCCTGTGCTCAAATTTGTATTTACATATTAACTCAAATCGACCTCATTTACTAAGTACATTAATTAATTGGTCTGCATGCTTTTATTTTATTTTAAAGTGGTCAGCTCGTGGAGATCGACACTTCTATATAATTAATAATAGCGGAGACCTCTTGACTTATCTGTGGAACACATAACTTAATTCCTTATATTCTTATTCATATGTTGGGGCATTGTTGATGTATTATGAGCATATTAACATTTGTAATAAAAATATATAATAATTCGCAAGTTAGTAACTCCATATATAAATTGTAACATATTTAATATTCGTACATTGCTTGACAGGCAGGCTGTAAATAAATATTTAATTAAATAAATATGACATGTAATATAGCTTAATATACTTTTAATTTTTTCTCCCTTCAACAAATTTTAAAATAATCAGTAATTTTAATTTTCCTAATACGTCCGTCTAAATATACGTATGAGGTAATAAAGCCAAAATTAAACGTAACTAAAACACACAGTTTGAATTAGATATGTTTTACACCTATAAGGTCATAAACATAGAAGTTGGTTATGAAATCATATATATCATATATATATATATATATATATATATATATAAATATATATGTAAATATATATATATATATATATATATATATATATATATATATATGTAAATATATATATATATATATATATATATATATATATATATATATTCAGAGGATGCCATCAAGTCATACGCTACAGAATGGAATGACTGGGACCCTTCAATCAACATAGCGGGCATAACGTTTTACGTGCAACCCTTAACGGGAGTCGGATCCTTAACTTTAGGGATCCACGTCAGTACGGATAATATCTACCAAAGTTAATATGGTAACCTAGTAATAACTGATTCCAAAATGGTACTTACAGGTATTATAATTTTCATCTGACCTGTTGCAAGTCAAATGTAATATTCCGTATGGCATTATTGAGTGACAAGTGGAATGATATTTCATGTATTATATGGTTGAAATAAAGGGCGTACTGTTAGCTGCGTACGTATATATTGAGTGAAGACAACGTAAATAAAAGAAGAAATACTGCATTATGTAATAAATATTCATGTCATTAATTTCTACTACGCGGCGCACAAAAGTTTCGATGTGCATATTTACATGTCAAGTTAATTTACTAAAAAATTCTTTTCTATTATTATTGATAATGAACACCTGCAAAAAGCTCAAAGATACTTTATACAGGACATTTCTATTCTATAACTAAATGTATGCATATCACACACAGCAAGCTCTTTTACTAAAATATGACTAGTCAGCCGAATTGATAGCTTCTCTAATTCGATCGGTTCATCGCGATTTACAACGCGCCGGTTGTCCAAAGTAATTGAAGTTATTAGTGAAAAAATGTCATAGATTATTAAAGCCATTAATCTTCTTTATAGATAATTGGTTAATCCTTATCGTCATCTAGATACGCAGCGTATATTTTTATACATATTATTGAAAAGAATCAATATACTTCCACTTTTCATTAACATATTTTTGCCCTGGCTTTATTTAAAAAAAAATTACGGGACCTTGAATTCACCATCAGAGCTTTTATCGTCTTTCAAATATTATAATCAATTTAAATATCAGCAAATTGAATCACTGTTGTAATTTATAATTGAAACTGATAAATTATAGAAATATTGCTTTATAGAACAACATCTTTTTGTTTAAATTATCTACCATCTCAAATTAATCTCACCAGCGGTCGGTACATTGTAGGGACCGTTACAAATTTTTTTATGTTGCAAGTTTTATTCTGCATGAATCAGAATTTCAAATTTCAAAATATGATTGTTTTGAGGATCGGTTCTCAAGTAGTAATTTCACGCTAGTTTGCAGATATATAAAATCAATTTGACATTTGCAGGTAAAATCAATATATCAATATGTGTAACACAAAAAGTTGGCCGTAAACGGTTAAAAGTATTTTATTTTATCAAAGTTCAGAAATAACAATTTCAAGTAATATTGTTATCGAAAGGTATAAAATATAAAAATACTTAATAAAAGATGGCTTAAAAGATTGTTTTGGAGTAAATATTTTATAATTAATTTGATCTACGAGTCGGAATATGTGTAACGTAATTAAATTTAGGACAAGGGAATATTTCATAAGTTAATGAGTTCAATGTATTGCCATGCCTTAGGTCTTTAGTTATTTCTTCAGCGTAGAATATTTTATAGAAACTATTCGTGCGTTTATAATCATAAATTGTATAATGTACACGAAAAAAAACAGACTTAGGAAAACAAAATGCTTTCTTCATATATGTTTCGAAATCATCCTTATGTATTGAACAATTTTCAGTCCTCTATAATCAATATTTCATAGTCTTGTCTATTCCTACTTCGTATCTATTGCTTTTCTATTATATATTGCTGATTTTCTCCAATGTTTTAGAATATCGTAATTATTCTGTTGGTTGGTCAACTCAAGCAACTTAATATGTAAAGAATTGTCGTAATCCTTCAAAAATTGGAAGTCTCACCTTTGATGTTAATCAGATATATTATGTTAAAAGTGTATAAAAGTACAGAATTAAAACGTATGTAAATATTTTACAGGTGCGAATTATGTTTAAGCAAACCGCATTTACGTTTATAAAGAGTGTTGTTTCATTACGCAATACGTATATTTAATAAATTTTACATTTATTTTCATATAGACTTTAATTAACTGTATACATTTATATTTAATTGGGAATTTGGTCGAAGCATAACTTATTTTCGTTCGTTACTGACACCGAAGTATAACAAGAGTGATGACTCTGTGCGCTACGAATGTCTTGTAATCTCTGCTTTGAATGTGGTTTGGTATTTGTTGTCACAACAAATAAGGTATATAAGTATGAAGAGCTGGAATACGGAAAATGCCGAACACAAGTTTAGAGAGTCTCCAAAGCACGACACGTGTGTGTTATGCGTATTTGAAACCCCACAATATAAAATTCTTAAAAAAATGAACGATATTCTTGTAGATAAATTAAATGTACGAGTATATACCTTATTAGCCACGACTTATGAGGTGCGATGCGTAGCACTGCAATTAATAGTACTATATAAGTTCAATAATAAGATGTAATGAACATACATACAACTTTGAGTTTTTCGAATACATAATGTTTTATTTATTTATACTTAAAGATTTAATTTAATTTACCTAAATAATAATTTATAATCCGCAATGAAGTTATCATTTAACTCTTATCGCACTGCAGTTATTGGTATTAATTTTTTATTAAATTGCAGTAACACTTTGAAAGATGCAGACAATAATAGTTATGTTTAATAGTTATGTTTGCATGTGTTGATGTAAATTGAATTTACTTACTTCTTCTATCGACAGACAAGCCTTTAAATAAAATTTATTGATTAACACAAGTTTTAAATAGCTAATACATAAATAGATAAAAAAACAACAAATAAAACGCAATTCCTCCAATTTTTAATATAATACTTAAATTCAAATATAGTAATCAAACATAAATTATATATAAATAAAATAATATTTATTATATGTATCACCTATACACAGGAAGAACTTTTAGCTATCAACATCGATCCCACATTTTATTTTTGATGGAATATGGCCTAAAGTATTCAAGGTTCAGAGTTCGTCGTTTGTTGCTCCGTCTTTTTCATCGTTTGTTCATCTCTGTGTACTATGTTCTGTCTCGATTTTTGTGTATTGCCGTCACTATTTTCGTGAACAACCTTTACACGTTAAGGAGTGTACATACCTAGTATTTCGTAAAAGTTTACACAATGTATAGCCATTCCTCAATACTCTTTAACGTATTAAGCTAACTATATGCATAGTTTTTTTTTTGAGAAGAAATCGTGAAAAGCGTTGCATTTTTTTTATTTCTATTGAGTTTTTAACAATAGGTACTATGATCTGTATTGAACGAGGCTCACAGACTTCAATAATGTTAATACTGATAGTTGGGAGAGAGATCGGCAGTATTTAAAGACTTCGGTACTACGATAATTTACGTTGATTGAAATAAAATTAAACTACAAACAAAGCATCATATAAAAGACACCATGAGAAGAGTTGTGCTGAGAGTCAGAATGCTCACCTCGTATAAATAGAATGAGTTTTCTTGATTAAAAAAAAACTAAGTTTATTATATGGCCAGGAAGCTAACAAAGATATTGAATAATAAAAGGTGTCAACTTTACGGAGGAGATATAGAATAATAACTAATACAGCAAAAAAGCGTAATTATAAACACAGGCGAAGAGTAAGGGATTGAACAAATTTTTAATTTCATTTAGTCACTGCTGAGCCAAAATATTCTATTGCTCAAACCTTTCTTATTTAAAAGGGCAGGAGGTATAATAGGCAGTTGAATTAATAGCTCATACATTGACGTACATAAATATTATAAAATTTTGATAATGGAATCAGAGCTTCGATCTTAACATGAAAATTTTTTTTTCATATTTGCAGTTCCATAGCAAAATAAAGAACCCTTATCATTTTGTCATGCCACACACACACACACACACACATATATATATATATATATATATATATATATATATATACACTCAGAGGATGCCATCAAGTCAATCAACATAGCGGGCATAACGTTTTACGTGCAACCCTAACGGGAGCCGGACCCTTAACTTTAGGGATCCACGTCATAACGGATAATATCTACCAAATTTAATATGGTAACTTAGTAATAACTGATTCCAATATGGTACTTACAGGTATTATAACTTTCATCTGACCTGTAGCAAATCTTATGTAATATTCCGTATGGCAATATTGAGTGACAAGTGGAATGATATTTCATATATTATATTTTGGAAATAACGGGCGCACAGCTGCGTACGTATATATTGAGTGAGGACAACGTAAATAATAGAAAAATAAAAAAAGAAAAATTAAAGTATGTTCGTGGGTAAAATAAAAGTTTTAGATGTGTAAATTATGAAAGTATACATTTTGATTTGTTTTATTCTTAGCCCTAATGACAAGCCAAATAACTGGAATTAATATCGTTATTATGTAAACAAGGTGTTGAACCGTATATTATTAATGGACCTTAAAAATATAATATGATAAATAAAAAAAGGTTTTACTTAAAAAAAACTCATAGCAAGTAGGATTACTTATTACATTTATAAAAAGGTACAAAAATTTTACTCCTATTAGGACTTATTAAAATATTTTGCTACATAATAATTATGAGGAAGACTTCTATGTTAAGCATCTACTTGCAAAATTGTATGCGCAATCATCTAAAAAGCTATAGAAACTTTATGGTAGTCGGACTGATAGAAGAATAGCCGGACGGGCATGACAAAATGATAAGGGTACTTTATTTTGCTATGAAACTGCAAATATGAAAAATAAATTTTCATGTTAAAATCGAAGCTTCGATTCCCGTATCAAAATGGTATAATATTTTTGTACCCAAATGTATGAGCTATTAATTCAACTGCCTATTATACCTCCTGTCATTTTAAATAAAAAAGGTTTTAGCAATAGAATTATATTTTGGCTCAGCAGTGACTAAATTAAATTTAAATTTACTCTTCGCCTTTGTTTATAATTACGCTTTTTTGCTGTTTTAGTTATTATTCTATGTCGCCTCCGTAAAATTGACTCCTTTTCATTTTCAATATCTTCGTTAGCTTTCTGGTTATATAACGAAATTAGTTATATGATGTTTCGCGTCTTCTATATGATGCTTTGTTTGTAGTATAATTTTACTTCAATCAACGTAAATCATCGTAGAACCGAAGTCTTTAAATATTGCGGTTCTCTCTCACAACTATCAGTATTAACAGTATTAAATTCGGTGAGCCTCTTTCAATACAGATCATAGTACCCATTGTTAAACACTCAATAGAAATAAAAAAATGCAACGCTTTCAACGATTTTTTCTCAAAAAAAAAACTATGCGTATAGTTAACTTAATACGTTAAAGAGTATTGAGGAATGGCTTTACATTATGTAAACTTTTACGAAATACTAGGTATGTACACTCTTTAACGTGTAAAGGTTGTTCACGAAAATAGAGATGGCAATACACAAAAATCGAGACAGAACATAGTAGGCAGAGATGAACAGACGATGAAAAAGACGGAGCAACAAACGACGAACTCTGAACCTTGAACACTCTAGGCCATATTCCATCAAAAATAAAATGTGGGATCGATGTTGATAGCTGAAAGTTCTTCCTGTGTATAGGTGATATAATAAATATTATTTTATTTACATATAATTTATGTTTGATTACTATATTTGAATTTAAGTATTATATTAAAAATTGGAGGAATTGCGTTTTATTTGTTGTTTTTTATCTATTTATGTATTAGCTATTTAAAACTTCTGTCAATCAATAAATTTTATTTAATGGCTTGTCTGTCGATGGAAGGAGTAAGTAAATTCAATTTACATAAACACATGCAAACATAACTATTATTGTCTGCATCTTTCAAAGTGTTACTGCAATTTAAAAAAAAATAAACACCAATAACTGGAGTGCGACAAGAGTTAAATGATAACTTCATTGCGGATTATAAATTATTATTTAGGTAAATTAAATTAAATCTTTAAATATAAATAAATAAAACATTATATATTCGAAAAACTCAAAATTGTATGTATGTTCATTACATCTTAATATTGAACTTATATAGTACTATTAATTGCAGTGCTACGCATCGCACCTCACAAGTCGTGGCTAATAAGGTATATACTCGTACATTTAATTTATCTACAAGAATATCGTTCATTTTTTTAAGAATTTTATATTGTGGGGTTTCAAATACGCATAACACACACGTGTCGTGCTTTGGAGACTCTCTAAACTTGTGTTCGGCATTTTCCGTATTCCAGCTCTTCATACTTATATACCTTATTTGTTGTGACAACAAATACCAAACCACATTCAAAGCAGAGATTACAAGACATTCGTAGCGCACAGAGTCATCACTCTTGTTATACTTCGGTGTCAGTAACGAACGAAAATAAGTTATGCTTCGACCAAATTCCCAATTAAATATAAATGTATACAGTTAATTAAAGTCTATATGAAAATAAATGTAAAATTTATTAAATATACGTATTGCGTAATGAAACAACACTCTTTATAAACGTAAATGCGGTTTGCTTAAACATAATTCGCACCTGTAAAATATTTACATACGTTTTAATTCTGTACTTTTATACACTTTTAACATAATATATCTGATTAACATCAAAGGTGAGACTTCCAATTTTTGAAGGATTACGACAATTCTTTACATATTAAGTTGCTTGAGTTGACCAACCAACAGAATAATTACGATATTCTAAAACATTGGAGAAAATCAGCAATATATAATAGAAAAGCAATAGATACGAAGTAGGAATAGACAAGACTATGAAATATTGATTATAGAGGACTGAAAATTGTTCAATACATAAGGATGATTTCGAAACATATATGAAGAAAGCATTTTGTTTTCCTAAGTCTGTTTTTTTTCGTGTACATTATACAATTTATGATTATAAACGCACGAATAGTTTCTATAAAATATTCTACGCTGAAGAAATAACTAAAGACCTAAGGCATGGCAATACATTGAACTCATTAACTTATGAAATATTCCCTTGTCCTAAATTTAATTACGTTACACATATTCCGACTCGTAGATCAAATTAATTATAAAATATTTACTCCAAAACAATCTTTTAAGCCATCTTTTATTAAGTATTTTTATATTTTATACCTTTCGATAACAATATTACTTGAAATTGTTATTTCTGAACTTTGATAAAATAAAATACTTTTAACCGTTTACGGCCAACTTTTTGTGTTACACATATTGATATATTGATTTTACCTGCAAATGTCAAATTGATTTTATATATCTGCAAACTAGCGTGAAATTACTACTTGAGAACCGATCCTCAAAACAATCATATTTTGAAATTTGAAATTCTGATTCATGCAGAATAAAACTTGCAACATAAAAAAATTTGTAACGGTCCCTACAATGTACCGACCGCTGGTGAGATTAATTTGAGATGGTAGATAATTTAAACAAAAAGATGTTGTTCTATAAAGCAATATTTCTATAATTTATCAGTTTCAATTATAAATTACAACAGTGATTCAATTTGCTGATATTTAAATTGATTATAATATTTGAAAGACGATAAAAGCTCTGATGGTGAATTCAAGGTCCCGTAATTTTTTTTTAAATAAAGCCAGGGCAAAAATATGTTAATGAAAAGTGGAAGTATATTGATTCTTTTCAATAATATGTATAAAAATATACGCTGCGTATCTAGATGACGATAAGGATTAACCAATTATCTATAAAGAAGATTAATGGCTTTAATAATCTATGACATTTTTTCACTAATAACTTCAATTACTTTGGACAACCGGCGCGTTGTAAATCGCGATGAACCGATCGAATTAGAGAAGCTATCAATTCGGCTGACTAGTCATATTTTAGTAAAAGAGCTTGCTGTGTGTGATATGCATACATTTAGTTATAGAATAGAAATGTCCTGTATAAAGTATCTTTGAGCTTTTTGCAGGTGTTCATTATCAATAATAATAGAAAAGAATTTTTTAGTAAATTAACTTGACATGTAAATATGCACATCGAAACTTTTGTGCGCCGCATAGATTTATTAGTTGAATTCTTATGGTAAAATAGCACATCTTTCTTAACATAAAATATTTTTGCTTGTTTCTAATATGAGCTGCAAAGAATTGAAGTAATTTTTATTTACAGCTACCTAATATGGACGTTTATTGCCCATTCGTTTCTTCAAGTTACACAAATGACTTCAATTTGTGACACAATGACTTGTCTGATCACAAATGACTTCTTTTATTTCTTGACGAATAAAATGTCGGCGCATAATGAGTAAAAGACAGAATATTTTCCGTTTTTTTAGTAGTAGACATTATTTTAATAGGACATTGGTTAAATTTTCCTATAAAGAAGCATATGTATTATTCTTTTCCTCAAATCACGCCATGTGCAGTTTGAACGTATATTTACATATTACACTTGCGCCAAATTCAATTACACAATTTTCCGTAACAAATAAATTCCCAAAAATATCTTATTGAATTATAGGCAAGCAAAGACGAATTTATCTTAATACGATGCTCGCAACGATAAAAGAAATATTTATTATCTTGATTGGAAATCTCCGTCAAAAAACGTAAATTAATGACATGAATATTTATTACATTATTCAGAATTTCTTCGAAAATTTAAAATATATTTTTTACCTTCCTTCTTTCAAGATATCCTTATAATATATATTAAAAATATTTGAAAATGGCTTATTATATATATATATATATATATATATATATATATATATATATATATATATATATATATATATGTTTTATATACATTTATATTGAATTTTGAAAACGAAATACTTCAGTTATTATATTATTTAGAAATTTTGAAAGTGCTGTTGATTATTTCATTGTTGGAAGTGTGTAATGATTTATAAAACCCATTTGAATTAGATACTATGTTATGACTTTTATTGTAACCTCATTGAAGAAGAAAGTGATTGCATAATTTAACAGAACTGCAAGAAATATCACTATATGGATTTAATTATTTAAAGCGTTCCACTGGCTGTATTGGAAAAGGAAGTCCTTTCGGTAGCTGCAACCAAAAATGAGACCAATTCTTTGCAGCCCATATTAGAAACAAGCAAAAATATTGTCTGTAAGAAAGATGTACGATTTTATCATTAGGAACCTACAAATTAATCTACGCGGCGCACAAAAGTTTTGATGTTGTGAACCTCAAATTTTAAAAAGGAATTAATTTTTAATTCGAATGAGTCTAGATGGATGTAAAAAAAGAAATGGTGAGTTAAACGGACGACATTGAAAAACAATATATAAATTTAGAAGAAAGCATTAAAGGCTATAATTTACATGACAAAAAACGAAAAATACTCAGTATATTGTTTTGAAACTGAAATTAAAGGCCACTCACACAGTTAAAACTGTCTTTGAACAGCTAACAAGAAACTCGGGGAAAGACATGGCAGCATTAGAAGATCCATTTAATTCTATAGAAAATGACAAATTTTTTTTTAATTGTAGCCTGATTTTTTTTGGTATATAATTTGAAAAAAAAATTGAGGAAAATATACACCTGAAGAACATTCTTTATCGCGACATTTCTCTAGTCCATTTTGGATATTTTTTTAATACAAATTTTCCAGCACCGTTTTGTTTTCTCTTTCCACGATATTTATTTATTCTTAAACATAATGATAAATTATGAAACATGCAGCAAATGAAATTACGGTATATCGAATTAAACAGCACCTGGAATAAAAGTGAATTCATTACTTTACTCTTATTTTCGGCGTAAGAATGCAAGTGTTCCGATTGTAGAAAAATGTGGTAAGTCATCTAGGTTTTTCATATATTAAAAGTGTTTCAACCTTTTACTTACAAATATCTTCAACGTTTTTTAATATTTAGCAGTAAACGACATTTTCAATGTTTTCGGTTTGAAATACCCCCAGGTGTTGCTATAATCTGCCAACACTATAATCTACTCTTCCATAGTTTTCAGGCAAAAAAATGCAATATAATAATTTAAGGCCAATTATATTGCAATATAAATACTTTTTAGTTTGCAATTTTAGTTCTGTCTACTGATTTTATATTTTACTGCTGAGATTTTCTACGTATAATTGCCTATTAAACTATATTACACTACATTACTTAGGATTAAATTTTGTACATAAAACGTATTTTAATGCTTTTTTACCATTAAACATGCAGAATTAGATTGACGTATTTCACGTATTGAACGTATTTCATTACCAATTTATAGCCTATAATATATCAGGATTAAAAGGTGAAAACTAAGAAGGAAATAAAAAGTTATGGCTCTGATTTTTGTTTGTTGATAATATTCAGGTAAAAATCAAAATTTCAATACAGATTTACTTTTTGAAATACATTGAATAGCGAACATATTTCGATAAACAAATAAAGTGAGATAAAGATAAAAGCATTAACTATAACTTCAAGAATACAGCTACTTTAACATCCTTTAAAATTGAGGTAAACTTCGTATACAAAGGTCATATATATTATTTCATTAACGGTGTCGCCGTTTTTGAACGATTATCACATATTAGTGAAAAAATTTACGCTTATTTGAATATACCATCCCGTTCCTGTCGCATTATTTTTAGGCTTAAAATGTGTTTTTTTCATTTTTTGCTCTCAATAAGAAAATTAATTGATGCTCAAAATTTGTTAACATAAATTTACTTTTTAACTTTTTTCATACTTTAAACAGTTTTTTGGACTTTAAATATATTGAGCGAATTAAAATTACTAAAAATTAAGCACAAGTTGTAATAACGAAGGTGTCTCATATTATTAAAGGTGATTATCTGCACCAACGTGACTATAAATTGAGTGGAAAATTTAAGAAATCATGTTAACACTTTAAATCAAGTGGAAGATATGAATATTTTATTAAAATGTTTCATTTCTAATACGTACATTTAAAGAGTTAAGTGGAACATCAGACTCAAGCTTAAGATGTTGCGACATGTTCATTTCTATTAGTTTAATACTATTTAGTTTGTTACAGTTTTATAATCTAAGGGCGGGTTAAAGGAGATAACAAACGAATTAAATATTATTTGATCTCGGTAAAATCGTTTTATTTTCCAATTTCAACATATAGAAAGCGTCTATTTTCTGATGGCGTTTTTTATTTCCATTACAACACTCAATCTTGAAGATAAAGTTTTTTATATAGCTCTATAGAAACAAATTTAAGACTGCAAACCTAGCAGACCACGGACATAATGCTCAACAGTATCAACTAGTCTGTTGGACATTAAATTTTGCTCGATAACTTTATATACATTAGTCAAAAAATATGTACATTTGCCATTATGCTGACATATTAAAGCCACTTATTTGATTAGTCGAAAAGGCACGGAGTAAAATATTATTTTAGTCTTGGATGAAATCTAATTGTTCTAAATGTTCATCATTTAAAAGGGGAGTCAAAAAACATATCGGAAAGTAGTCATCTAGGATGCCTGGATAATAGACACCTGGTGAGCCAAGTATGAGAGTTCCTCTGATTATTCATTTCGTTTGGAATAAAAGCGCTTTCACCATTTATCCATTCGTTGTTGGTTAAGCGACCGTTCTTAAAATTTAGGCCATAGTCTGCAGGTGTCGCACTTTTATTTAGTGGTATGGATGTCTTTTACTTTTCTTTAGGAGACTTTGCGCAGTTATAAAGTTTATTTGAAGACGTTCGTTTTTAATTGACGGATGCAAAGAGTTGAGTTTGTCGTAATATAATTTAGGATTTCTTCTAACACGCGCACAGATACATGAGCAATACCAGCTTCAACACAAGATTGGTTAAAGCTACATTTATTCCATAAAAACTGAACTGCCTTACAATAACCTTCCCATTGGAGGGCTGATATCGATTAGAAAATGGCCAAAGTGGAAAATGGCAATACTATCTAAATATTCAGTTTTTCTAAAAACACTTCTATATATTTTGACACAGAAACAAACTAAATCAAGAAATAAAAAACACAGAACGAATATATCTTTTTCAATATAAAAAAATTGATAACGTAATAATCGCAATAAAACAAGCATATGACATCATTACGTATCAATAGCTAAAAACGTACTGATAAATTAGATAAAAGACGAAAAATACTGCAAATAAGGGAATGTGTAGAAAGTGAGTGCATAGCATATGGTCATTACAAATTTTGATTCAATTTTTTTTTAATGCTGCTTACCGACAACAATTAAATGTTTGCGGCTTATTATTAACACGTTATCTATAAAGGACCATAAAATATTCAGTGCGATATTAGTCAATGCGAAATTAATTGTCAGCAATGCCTTAATTTGTTTTAGTATTAATAATAATTCATAACAGAATTTATTTTTTTATTATTAATTTTTTTATTAAGAATTTTTCATAACTTTTGTTTGCATTTTTATTATTATGATATTCGTATTTAGAGTCAACATTAAGGTCGAGATTTCAATTAATCGATTAATATTTGTAAAGTCTGTGCTTGTAACAGAGATCTAGTCAGTATGAACCGCGGGTTGATATTCGCTTCGGTCTTATTTCACATTAACACATGCATAATTTTTAAGCACAATTAAATATAGTCCGAGTTATTAGCTAAAATTTTCTGTATTTCAATATTGTAAAGTCTTCGAAATTGGAGAAATACAAACAAGTAAAAGTTTTTACAATGTATATTATGTATGTAACACTAAGTTGGTGATAACGATATTTCTACCTTCTCCTAAGTTACGTAAGCATTACACATGATGCGTTTCAGATGACATTTTATTGATTTTACACTCGCCACTCGTCTCTATAAATCACCGACGAATATGAAGGTAAATAAAAACTTAAAACCTTCTCCTAAAGCAAAAGTGTTTGTGATTGATATAAAGGATTTGACTTTCTGTCTAATTCATTATTTGCCCAAACATACAATGGATAATGTAAGGTTTACTTTGATATGATGTAAATCGGTACAAACACAATATAAATTCATTTATAGTGAGACCTCTGAACAAATATTAATTTAAATTTAATTGTTCTCCGTTTAATTAATCGTAAAATAAACATAATTGAACCATTTTAATGATTTTCATTTCGTCACCATGAATTATCAAGTAACAAATGTATCTTTTGTTTGACTTTATTTTATTAATAATACTTAACGAATCCTTTACGTAACACGTGATGAATTCAATGGATTTATATGAACTCAAATGTTTTAATATTTCAAGTATTAGATTATTACTTTGATTTTGTATGTTTGGATATTTGTCTTCCTCTTTTTAATTTAATATAGAAATGGTTGAAATTAGCACTATTACCAACATTTTTCTCCAAATTACGCAATATTTTAGCGTGAAAGTGTGACTAACCTAATATTTCATATGACTCATATAATGACATACAAACTGAGATTCTATCATCACTGCAGTTGGTCACACTCATTGTTAAAAAAATTCTTAATATTATCTCCATATTCCGGAACATGCATGAAATATTAAAACTTTTTATTAACAGTAACAAACCCTTTGGGGTTCTGGCATAAATGGAATGCTCGGCCTCGGTGTCAGATTTTAAAAACTGCGCCAAATAGACGCATTCTTCTGCAAAGGTTTCTTCTAAATCAGTACCACAGAGTTGTTTTAACTCCTTTACTTTACTTCTAATAAATTCACTGTTGTCTAGTTCATGCAGTTTCCATAGTAAACCTAACTTTGTGTTTTATGCATTATAAATAATTTGCCGGTTTTTTAAGTGCACTTTAAGACAATCAATAGCTGCGTAATAATTATGAACGACGAAAGATTGTCTTCCTTCTAACTAAATGTGTCCAGTGTTAAATTCATCAAAATGAAATTTTGGTTTCTTCTTCTTCTTCTTTCTTCTTCTCACATCTTTTTTACATTAGGTCACTTCGCATCTCTTGATTGTCTGTGATTTAAAATTTTCAAACTCTTTTACATCACGCAACCTATCAAGATAAGCATGTAATATCTCATTAAGAGTAACAACGTTAGATAAATCAGCGGAACTTACTTGTAGCTGTGCACTAATGACTTGAAACTTTAGGAGCACAGAGTTCCAATAGCACAACATTATTGTAATATTCCTTTTGCTTCCATTTTGGTCTCTTTATTTTGATTTTCATCTTCGCAAATAGAGTTTAATGCTTCCAGAACTTGTTTGTATGAACTGTATAAGGCTTTGCTTGCGTCTACTCGCGCACTCCATCGAGTTTTTGATAGATTTTTGAATACTGGCGATTCTTTATCCAATTTGGATAGGAAAATCTGCCATCTGCTTGTAGATCCAAAAAAAAATGTATAATTTTTGTTTCAGTGTAAAAAAAGCAGCTGACTCGTCACTACTTTCCGCGCCAACCGATCCCACGAGTTGCAGAGAATGCGCTGCACAAGGAACAAAAGTAGCCAGAGGCTTTGACTGACCAGACATATTGCTACCATTATCATAACTTTGGCCACGACAGTCTTTAATATCAAGTTGCAAAGTTTTATCGATTGTCGCAAGAACAGCTTCCTTCATGTTTTCACCTTTATGACCGCAATTGGGTAAAAATGTGACAAAGTGTTCGACGGATTCTCCGTCAGGCAAAATATATCGAATTATAAATGTCAACTGATCGATGTGTGAAATATCTGGAGTAGAATCAATGCTTATCGAATAATATTTTTCTTTTTTTATTTCTCCTATAATCTAAATGTAATAAATTCATCGATTATAGAGCTTAACAAATATGATGAAGAACCTCTGCCTTTGTGTCCAAATCTCACCAAATGTTCAGCCATGAAAGGACCAAATTTAGATATAAGCTCAATACAGCCAAGAAAATTTATATTTCGTGCAGATCCAATAATTTCATTTTGACCATGAAATGGAAGCCCACGAGAAGCTAAAAACTTAATTGTTTCTATTACACGTAATAATACATTTCGCCAACAAGTTATTTCTTCATTATATTGTTTTACTATTTGAGTATCCAATGGTTCTAAAAGTTTTCTTCTACATACATATTGTCCCAAACATTTAACACCAACTAAATCAAACATTAAGTTAGAATTTTTTCAGTCATTAAATCCATTTTTGGCAAATATGGATGTTCCTCCATATAATTGGCAAGGACCACAAAACATATGACCAGTGGATTTTGAGTACACTAACCAGTTTCTTTTCACAATTTTGCCATTAACAAGCTTTTTTTCGAACATATTTTTAGAAAGAAATCTTTTTTGATTTTTGTACTGCCTTTCTGGTCTGGAAAAATCCAACGTAATCTCGCAATTCGTCGTTTACTTCCCACAGCGCAGGGTCCCTCGACGGAATAAACGGCTTTTCTTCTATTAAAATTTCGTCTTCATTGTAGACGGTCGTCGTCGTAGCTACTGTAGGGCTAGTGTTGAACGGAGAATCCAGCGGGTCTTGTTCTGGTCACGGTAGAGTGACTAAGATAAGAAATCGATGGCGATAGAGCGGCATTTGTCACCGTTTCGTTCCTTTCTTCAGAGCTCGTAAAAATGTTTGTATTTTACGAGTTCCAAAATCTTTTCTTTTGATTTTTTCTGTATTCTGCTCCACTTGGCTTTTTGACTATCGAACTACTCTCATTACCACTCATAGTCTTAAAAAACACGGAAACACTAAGGAAAGGACAATAAATATCAATCACCAAAAACGAATATGCGCGACCGCATGATATGACGGACGAACGACGATTAACGAAAGAGATAAAAAGAAAAACAAAGTATTAAAGCGCGGGGAATCCCTGCGCGATAAAGTATACTAACCACGTCCATAGACTAAGAAGAGTACCTAACGGGGACGCACGTAGTGGTATCGTTGATGTGTGTCATCACGCGCTGCGCTGTTGTCAGCTCGCTCGCTCGACCACAGACCGATCCGAGTGACAATTCACAGCAGTATTTGTTTTAAGCGCGCATTTTGAAATCCCATAATTTATTGTTTTAATCAGGATCCCAGACTTCTTCAGTTCACAGCGCATTTAGTTTTAGTTTTTTGTCTCGGTCTAGTTAAAAATATGTAGGGTACATGCAATGAAGCTAAATCAATAGTGCATGCGAAGACACGATTTCAGCGCGCCCCCCGTAATCCTCGCGCCCCAGGCTGCAGCCTAATTAGCCTAAGGGTTAATCAGGCCTTGGGTTTACATTTATAATATTTGAGACGTACTTAACCGTTGCAATTCCCTCAGTATCACTATATCATACGGACTTTAAAAACAATATACTTTTATTTAGCTCGCACATGGTTATCTGTTTTTATGTAGTTTAACATGCATAAGTCCAACTTTTGACAAATACACTTTGTCACAGATAAAGAGAAGTTATTCTAGCTGTAGTTTACGTATTGTTACGTTCTGGCTTAAAATGAAAAGAGAAAATTATCCTTTCTGTCTTACAATATTCTTTGAGTTCAATCCGTTCCAGCGTTATAATTCGCTTTTGTTGATTAGTCAAAAAATTCAATTTCAATTTTGCTAGACAGTTCTACTTTATTTAATTGGTCACAAGTTCAATCACTGACAGCTCCTGTGCTTCTACACATTAGCCTTTCCTTACTTTTTTTTTCATTTGTAACACCACATTTAACTAAACGAAATTTTTTTGTAAAATCATCTATCCTCCGGTATTATTGGGATCTAGACGGTTTAATTTTGTCTCCTTGCATTTAAGTGTTTTATGATAAAATAAAAATATGCGCATATGAAAGGTTTTATAAGAAAAATGTGCTATAAAATTAGGTACATATATATTTGAATTGGGTCTAATATATTAGTCGTCGATCGTATATTGATTTAAAGATAGGAAACTACACTTAATTACAAATTGGAAAATAAAGACACAAACAGTATTTCAAAAAGACATGACGTGGAAATTTTATGTTTTATCATATCCTTTTTATTTATGTTAAATGTTCTTCTATGTTCTGTGATATTTGTTACGAAAGGAGTAATTTTTGGACACTGGAGTAAAATGGAATTTTCTGAATAAATATATATAATATTTCACAAATTCGGAAAGTCTAACCCTGTTTTAAAACCAAATGAGAAATAATATTTAATTTGAATTTATAGAAAAATAAAAGAATAAGAAAATACATATCTAAGAAAAATTTGTCCTTATTGACATTCCTTTAACACCGTTAATTTTAAAAAAAAAATTAAATAGTTATAATATTGAGGAGTTTTGATATAAAATTGAAATAACGTGTAGGTATATATCCATTTTCAAAAACGAATATTTAATGCCTCTTCAATCGTTTTTAAACAGCAGTAGGCAGCTAACTATTAAACTTCATATGTCCTCACAGATATACATATTCGGTCTTATATTAAATAATAAATTTAGATTTTAAGCACATAATATCAATTGTTGTATTACGTATCGTATGTTTTACCTGAGACTGGAAATGTTTAAATGCTATTCAATTTTTATAAAAAATGTTTGATATTTTAGGAAAACTGGTATTCGTTCATATCAGTAGGATGAATGGACGACAGGATGCTAGATACTCCCTACACAATATTAACCTGATTGTTTTTAAGGGTATTTTTGCCATGATAATTAAGTCAAATTTTTTTTGGAAAAATTATTTGCTTTTACGAAAATATCAGAGTTATTGCAAACCTCCTAAGTTTCATTTAATCTACTCTCTATCTCAAATGTCTATAATTTTTTTAGAATTATTTTTCAGTAACACTGTCACAATTAAGGTCTGCACCGTTTTTGGCATGTATCCGAATAATTTTCAAAGAAGTTACAGGAAAGAAGCAAATAATATATTATTGAATTTGAGCTCAAACAATATTTAATTAAATAGGATATCAAATTCACACGTCTTTTAAAAGAATTTCTTGGCTTATCATTTAATCTGTCTTAATAACATCCAAATAAGGAAATTTAAATATCTTTACATTAGACTTTTCAATACGCCACAACTTTCCATTCATATGCTATATCCCAACCTTTCACATCAAATAGTCGAACATCTCAGCTCCACTCTTTCAAATTGCCTCATCTTAATTCCATTGCTTCCCATGTTATTGCGTCCTTTTTTGAAGTATTCGTTTATTTTGGTATACAATATAATTAATTTCCATTTCTTATATCTTTTCATTTTGTCAGTATTATATTTGTGCGTCTTCGTTCTCTTATATGTAACTAAACACTTTGACCTAACACTTAAAAAGGAAACATATTTCAATAAATTTATTGATATAGATTTTAAACAAATTACACTTTCATTCCATAGCGATTAGATAGTTGAATATTTTCTTAATTTGAAAAATTTTAGAATTCTGATGGAATTCGACTTACGATAAATGTACGGTAAAAGATTATTACAGCACGAATACAAAAAGTTATCCGGTGCAAAAAACAAAAGTACTTTTATTAATACAAAAATAATACTCTTATTTTATTAATATAAATATGATCGCAGTTGTTCCTGTCGGTAAATCACATACTTAAAAAACATAAAACCTAAAATGTACGGGACAATGTTTCGTGTCAACCATTGTAAAATATTACCTTATCAAAGGCTAAGTTTGTCTGTTGCACACACACATATATAAATATATATATATATATATATATATATATATATATATATATATTTATATATATATATATATATATATATATATACATATATATGTATTTATATATATATATATATATATATATATATATATATATATTTTGTCTTCACTGTTCATTACTTAGTTATATCGTGAATAATTTTCTTTACTTCGTTAATTATTCATATCTTGTATGGACAGGGGTTCATTAATTAAGTACTACATCAAGACCATCTATTATCACGTTAATTAATAAACTCCCTAAACATTATATTAATAGAGAAATACCCCAGCCGCAGGTTCCCGGGGTTTTTTTAGGGTGCGAATAATACGCACTATCCGGCTGACGTATGGATAAAAGCTTATTGTTATTCAGTTATATTCTATATTTTTATTTATTTAAGATTATCGATAGAAATGAGGTCACTTTCATATAAACTTTCATTGTAGTGTTTTACGTTCACCTATCTCATGTTAACTTAAAGAACTATATTGACAATACCTGACTATATTGACAACCAGTGAAACTGGTTTAGAAATTCAATTTTAACTTATCTAAGTAGATAATAATATATAGGAACATATACGTGTGCATCTACACAAAATGTAAAATTCGTTGTTTTATTTTTTGGGCATGATATGCTATTTATTGTATTTTGATATTATCATATTATGTTGACAGTACAAATTTAGAAATTCTACTGCCTAGAATGAATAATATACTTACATTATATCTTTAACCTTCCTACATGTGCGATTTGGTTTATCAGATCGACAAATTATTTTAAACTTATTACTCGTAATCGAAGACGTTATCACAAAGCCAGTTTCCCTGGCATCATTATTAGTTGTTAGAAAAAAGGTGTTTAAGGCAGGTTTTTCAGTTCATGATACTCCCCGGTTCGTATGACCTTTGCGTACGTGTTAGTGTTTCGGGAAAGTATTTTTTTTTCATAAATGCGCAACCTCATGCGACGTCAAGGTTTTTTTTGTTTATGCGCTTATTGTATTTTATACATTAATTTTGTGTTTTTAGTCTGTTTCAACTCTTCAATATGGGGAAGTTCCAATGTGTCACGATCGATTGAAAATTAGGAGTATTTAGCAAATGAAAAAAATGTGCTATAAACGCATATACTTTCAAATCACAACAAAAAAATTATTGGTATGTATCTTTTTCGGTACATCTTCATTCATGTTAGTATACGTCTTAATGCTACTGATCACATTTTCATAAGAATTACAATTATTTTACCGGTGTTCCATTGTTAGATCATTTAGAGAAAGATTACAGGCTAGAAATGCTAGATGCATTTATATATACGAAATAAAGAAAAACATGGAACTTATAGATTATAAAAGAATTAACCTTATTTTGATGCTGAAGCACTAAAATTTAAATTTTCCGCGTGCCAAAGAAGAAAAAACCATGCTGCATGTACCAGTAATGTGTCATAATAAAATTTTAACGACGAAACGTGAAAACCTGAAATTATTATAGTTTATAATCCCGATGGAATTGTTGACACCTTATATATAATACATTGAGGCGTAGAAATTTGTAAGTAGCTTGTTTTTTTTTGGTTGTTTTTCTATAGTATAATAAATAAATCAGCTATTAATTTCTAATTAGAAGATTTTATTATCTCATACTCTAAATTCATACGTTAGTATTGTTTACAAAAAATTAGATTCTTTTTTTCTTCAGCTATTTTTAAATAATCTATTTCTCCCGCTATGAGCATAGTTTAAAAGACCATTTTTTGCCATAGTCATGATGGAAAAAAATGTCTTTTTCCTTTTTTTATTTAAATAGTATATTTATAACTTTTCTCAGTGTAAAATATAGAAAAGGTAATAATTTTAATATAAAACTGTGAAACAGGAGATCAGGTTCACATTGTGAACTTTATTCGTAGCACTTATTTCTCCAGAAATGGTAACATTTAAACGCTTTAGAGACGAGAGATTTTTGCATTAATTTTTTTAATGTTTTTCTCGGCTTTCGATGTTTTAGTGGTTTCCTAGTTTATATTTTAGTGGTTTCCTAGTTTCCTTAGTTTTATACCACGAAATCCGAATATATTAAATAATCTAAATACAACATATCCTATAGTCTTTTTTATACAAGATACTAACATTTTTGCCCAAAAAGTTTTGGTGTTTTTTGGTTTTATTATTGTTTAAACAAGTAATGGGCTATTTCATCAGATATTTAACAAATCTGTCATTATTAAATATATTTCCATTATTTTTACTTAAATTTTTATGAAGAACTACGTGTTGAAATATAAGTTGGAAGGATTCCTGAGAGCCAAGGAGAGGCCGTGGAGAGAATAGCAGATGGACGAAAATTAAGTTAGGCAGGTATGATGACATAGTTTAATGTTTGCTATATTAATGATAAATAGTTTATTGTCGACTACACTAGTGATTGTATTAATTTAGTTGATAATAGCAATTAGAGGGAAATTTGGAACCATCTGTGATCACTATATTAGGCGCTTAAAAATAAACATGATCACAATTTTTATGCAGTATTCGATGGCTAAGAAAAACAATGTACAAAATCAGCTGAATGCTGATGAAGACATGTACTTAAAAATTAATCAAGAGAAGTTCTTTGCCAACAATAATAATAAAAATAGACTGAATTATTTAAAAATAGACCGATACCTAATAAAAATAGACTGTCATCGAATTATAACATTTTCTCATACCAAGCGGAAGCTGATGATGATTTATTTATAGAAGAAACACTTCATCTACCAACGCAAAATTTTGTTGTGGTTTCTGAATATATTGACTTTGTAGTTTTACGAGCAGCTTGAACTCACGAGGATTACAAAATATGTTTTTGAAAACCACCTGAGGGAAAAATAAGTGAGAAAGTGTGTTCGTTGAATTTTTTAATAAAAAACTATACCTGCATAAGTCTTTTTCTGCATGCACTGTCTGACTGCAACACTAATTCTTCCTTTTTTAATAGAGGCAAAAAGAAATTCATTCAAACTTTCGAAAGTAGAAGGGATTTACATCAAGTAGCAATAGTTTTGGCAACCTTGAATAGAAATTTCGACACCACTTATCAAGCTGGAAAACCGTGCATTCTTACAAAATAATACAACGTACCTAAAGAATTGAAAATTTCATTCAGGTAAAATATGTTCGTCAAACCCAAGGGCGAAAAACCTTCGTATAGCTACCGTCATTACCGCCTACATCTAATGCAGCTAACGAGTATTTAAAAATAGTTTATCGGCAGGGTTAGATATGGTTTAGGAAATGACATATAACTAAAACTGTGAGTTTGGATCCGTGAAAATGATATGTTAAAACCTAAAAGAATTAAATGCAATGAGTAAGCCGCCAGGCCTGGAAAACTCATTAATACGGCTTTCCAGCACATGTAAAGTGAGCTGTGGAACAGCATGAGGATGCAAGAAGAGCGGATTATATTGAATAGTTGCATGCTTAGAATACTATGGGCAATTTATTTAAATTCCCCACCCATATTCTACTTATAAGAGACATGTATGATAAACCACAAATTCAGTTTTATTTACCTAAAATATTTGCATTTTTAAATTTTTATTTATTATATTTATGTACATGCCAAACTAATTTTTTTTTCTTGTTATAATACATTAGATACTTACAACATAAAAGTTTTCGATTACATTTTCTCTCATTCCATACTGCAGCGGAAAGCAGAAGTAATTTTACGGAACTTTTTAACTAAAAACGCCACGTAGAATTCTGAAAAATGATGAAAATATACATTTTGACGACAACAGAATAAATATTAATGTCAGTTTACTGTTCATTTTTAATTCTTTTAGGCAATGACTGCATCATGGATATTGATTATTTTTTGTCATGTTATTTACATAGTTATCTTATACTTCATTAGAGTTTTATTATTGTTTTTTGAATAAATCTTTATACATTAAAATGGATTACACACGCATTTATGTTGAAAGCATTTTTGGTTTTTGGATTATGATCACAAAATGTATTAAATTTTACTGACAGTTTCTTCTATGCGGTCAACCTTTTATTTTTAAATTATTCAATGCTACTTTTAGTCATTAAATTATGGGCGTCTGCAGCTAAAGTCCATTTTGATGCCATGGGTCCACTTTCAAAAATTGTAGGACCGCTAACAATAGCATTTAAGTTAAGACATTGTTAGCGTACGTGACGAATTAGGAATTGTTGGACTCAAGACTTTCAGTCTTTCCTTAGGACTTTTCATCTTATTATGGTAGACTAAAAAAGACCTTTAAATACATAACCATCAACTTGTGATTTAAGAAATTGCAAGGATTACTTGTAATGGAAATAATTAGAGAATAAGAATACGTCGAAAAGTACCACCAAAATGGGTGTTAGATAAATATGACAAGAAACACTTAACATAAAAATATAGTTGTGAAAAAAATTATAATTTATAAATGTTAAATATATATGTTGCGCGGTGTTACGCGTGAGGCGCGTGGCATAAATCACATGTTGTTACCGCGGAGACTCGCGGAGCACTGACAGGTAGGTTTACCATTACCTATAAAGCTAACAAAAATTGCAGTAAATCACTTGAGTTAATTAAAATACTTTGCACCTAGTTAAAGGTTAAATATTTCTGTGTGTATGATTCCTTATTAGGAAGATCTTAAGATTCACATGCAGATGAGATTTACTGAAATTGATTCAAGTGATTTTTCTTTATCGGGATACTGTACACAATGGGTGCGAACAGTATCCCAATAAAAAAATCATATACAACGAGTGTATGATTTTTTCTGTTTCCTCCGTCTTTCTGTTGTTATCTTACCAGAAACTTCGAATTTCTAAAGAAAAAAACAGAAAAATTTAAATTTCACATGTAATATATAGTTTAAAGGACTCAAAATTTAAAATCATATTTAAAATGATTTATGAATTTTGAAAAATAAATCCGTTGAGCATTGGAAATATCTTTTGAAACCTTCTTTCATTAGAAATTAGATTAGATTTAAATTTGTTATTTTTAAATTCAGTCTGTTATCCTATTTATTTCAAAAATATCAGTTCTTAAGGAGTTGTAAATCAGACTCAATATTTATCATATTCTGTATTTGCACAACAATAACTACGGGAGCTAAACAGGAAATGATAAAAAAGTGACGATTAAGTATTTTTAAGTGATATATTTTATAGTGAAAAATGATATTAACATTTGCAAATAGTTGAATTGAAATACTGAATAGTATTAAATGTTTAATTTATTTTTTTTAATGCTAACATGATCATCCCCATCCTTTCACTTTACCCCTACATGGAGGGTGAAATTTCTTATGGAATTACAATATAAAATACAAGAGGTGCGAATTTTTGGTACGGTAAAGAACTAAAATGTAATAAATGTGATTTTTAGTTGAATCTACTAGTATATCTGAATCTGTAGCCTGAATAAAAATTGAAGTTCACAAAACTAAATTTGATATTTGAAAACAACCTGTATGTACAATATAGTCTAAATAGCGTCAAAGCACCACAAATTATTTAAAATGTGAAAAACTGACTAATTTATATGACAAAAAATGGAACAAAACTGTACATTTAATAACATGATTAAAAACAAACCGAACGCAAATTAATTTATATTAATATTCATGCTTAGTTTACTACTAATGAACTATAGCGTTATTATTGGTTTCGTTACTTACATCTTTGGATTTTCTAAAATACCTAATCAGCTTGACTAACATTTCAAAATAAATACATATTTATTATCACAATCTTTAATAAAGTTTCAATGGTATAAAAGAAGTGAAATAAAAATTAAATTACTATCACTGACATTGGAATAACGAGACTTTACGTTGATATCCTGTAATTACAATTTATACAAAATAATAAATTCGTTTCAACCGATTCAATGTATACGGTCTATAGGTAAAATATATCAGATGAAAATATTTTAACATACATTGGATTTTACGAGCGAGTGTCAGCTAGCTATTACCCGCAACTTTATCTGCGTAAAAAATTATTTATAAGTGAATTTGCTATCTTGTTGGCGGTATTTTGCATTTATTAGAATGGCATAAGAAAAAATAGGATCATTGAAATTTACTTTAATGATATTATAGATTAGAAATGCGGCGCGGCAGAAATTCACAGTAATAAGGTTTGCCCTAGGATGGGTAGTTTAGTCGTCAAGATATAACAAATAAAGAAACAAATTAAATTTCACTCTTATAATATTACTATATGTCAGATAAATGATATATTCTTATATTCTACTCATCAGGACTTTCCTTTGATACCCATATTAAATGGCACTAAATAAAAAGTAATCTGCCATCTGGGTGAATTCGTCATATTAAATTTATGATAATGTTTCATACTCCATGTCCTTCTTTAGGTTTTAAAGTACCTCCCTGCGTTACGTAATTGGAATAGTTCTAATTTGAAAACGTAATTAATAGATAAATTCACTACATATACTCATAATAGTATTGTACGTCTCACGTAAAACTTGAATGTCTGATTGTTTTGATTCATATTTTCGGTAACAATTAATAGACGTGAAAGTAATACTCTCAGTATTACTTTTGGAGTTGATATTATACCAAACAACAGACTTATAGATAGTCAATTCACAGTAATCTATATTTAATATTTGATAGTACCTTCTTCACCAAAAACTTTTGAGTCCTATTAATATAATTGAGTTACAAACATACAGGTGCGATAAATTTAAATTTAACTCAGTTTTACAATTTAATAAAATAAAATTTATGAGTACAGCTCATATTGTGAATATACCGACATTAAGTTGGAAGTCACTTCGAAGAGATTTCATGTAAAACAATGCGAACAGAATCAAAAAGATAGTCATTTCTACTAATTTAACTAGTTCTTATCTGCATATCATGAATATTTTTTAATGTGAGTCAACATTTTATAATTTTTTTTATAAAATACAATTTCAAATTGAATTAAGGTTAATTAATTTGAAAATGATCCTTAAAAATAGTAATGTAAACTACAAACTTACTTGTTTTTAGGACGCTGATCTAAGAAGTACATATATGTAAAAAGAAAATTGTCACGCGTCATAAGCATTAAAGCAATTGCATGTAAAAATTAAACATAAATTGGTCTTTTATTCACAATATTATTTTAAGTACTCATAAATATATACATGAAATCAATATTTTGATATTAATTACTTTCTAGCGGAGGCGACCAAATTTATTGAGCCCTTCATTCGCCAACTGGCAATTAAGATAAAAGCGTTTAATTATGAATGTTTACATACCAGGCAACGTTGATGAATTATATCCAGAATTTTTTGCGAAAATTGAAAAAGTTTTTGTGAAAATATTGCAAATAAATTGTAATTAAATACTACAATTTCGCACTAGTAATATTACGGTGAGTCGGACAAATGACATGTTATGTACTCTATTCATCTACATACATATCTGTTTGCATAAAAATAGTTTAATTTTTTTGAAATGGTATTTAAAATATCTCTTTTATAATGGAAAAGATTTGAATGAATTTACCATTTAATTTAATATGTAGGAAAAAATTCCGTAAGTATTTATGTTACCTACATGTTTATTTTTTTGGATTGTTTTACATACTTGACTTAACAAGTTTCTATCTTTTATATATTTATACGAAAAAAGTCGTTATATTTTTGGACCTAATTATATAAAACGACCCACTAGTTTTATTTTTATTGTGTAAAAATATGAAATCATAATAACATGAAGATTTTCTCTAATTCATTTTACAAATTAGTTTACTAAATACTTTCTGTTCTTTCTGCAAAATATGTTCTTTTAAATCCACTTATAAAAGTGTTCACAATTATAAATTTATTTCGCCAATAAAGCAGAAAAATTAGGTCTTCCACATGTTATTATGTATGCTGCTCTGTAAGCGTGAAATTGATAATTACAATATCGATCGATATTTTTTGGTCTTTCAAATATATGACTAAAAGTATAAATGGCCTTCCTTTTATAAAAATTTAGCAAAAGAAGAAAGGACTTTTCTTCAAAACATCTCAAAAGTCACAACAATTGCATCAATAGCAAAAATATTTTTAAAACATCTAAAGAGATTATTCTGTTTTATAGATTGCCGAACTCTAATAGTATAATATAGAAATTATACCGTTTTTTTGAAGTATCGATTAGATTTTTCATGGTTACTTTGTATTGATTCTGATCGAATTAATGTTTATATAAATAAATTATTTCAGGTAAACAGGCAGGCAGTGTGTGTATTTATTTTTAAGAAATGGGTATAAATTTAAATTAGGTTACTTACGTAGCTACGAGATAAATGTTATTTAGAACGCAATTTGCTCGGTCAGCCTTTTAAAGTCTGTTTTGGTGCAGTCATATCTTACCAAAATTATAGTATCAAATAAATCCAAATATGAAAATATTAAAGTTATTTGTTAAAAATAAATCAGTCACCATGGTTTTCAAAATGTAATGAGTTTACCAGGAAATTTTATTAATAATGAAGAAAATTTTAATAATAATCGCCCTCACACAGTCCAAACATTCATTCGGCATGGCTAATGTACCACATACTGTCGAGGAAGTTCATGGTTCTCAACTCAATTACCAATATTTTCCAAAATCGCATCGTTTCTCGTGAAACTAATTATGTGAAATCGACCGGTATGTACGAGTAATTGATACTTGAAAGGTTTACTTGCTAACCTTAAATTTGCACCACAAAATATATCACAACTTGTTATAAATACTGATTAAAGCTGGGTTCATTATTTTTACTAAATGGCTTAATATTTCGAAACATTTGAATTAAGTGTTAAACCTCTAAAATTATTTTTACGCATTATCTACTTATGGTTGTAACGTGTATTTTAATTAATTATACGTTTTATTCCACTCACAAACTTATAAATCAGAACAAAGATTTTTTTATCTGTATTTAATAATATTAATCGACTTATGTTTCAGAGTAACTATATAACATATTTTACCTAATAATTATCGATAATAGAAATATGTGTCAAGTCATTGCATTTTCAGGATTATTTAGGAAAATAAAAATGTACATTTTTTTTACTTCTTAATTTATTGGTTCACAAACATAATTTTATAAGGTATCGGCAATGATCAGTATGAGAAGGTTATTTACTATATTTATAAGACTTTATTTTCCGAAATCGTTACCTCAAACGACTCATGAACAATTTTCCGAAATCGTTACCTCGTTATAAAAGTGTTCATGAGTCGATTATGCATTAAAATTTCAAAAATATTATTTGTTGTATTTTGTTGTCACTTATTTTTCTTGTCTTTTCATGATTCATCTCAATATTAGTATTTTGTTAAGCATCAACAAATATAAAAGGTAGGTAGGTTTTTCCTTACAACTTTGCTTGATTCAAATTATGTGGATTAAATTATACGTCGAAGTTTAATAGGATTACTTCCCAAAATAATATAAAATATTGTCGTCATTACTTATATTTACCTAATGAGAAATGTTATTAAAAATGGTTAACTTGCACGGTTGTATTGAACGCCTGATTTGTGATATCTTTATTTGCATAGCGTTTCAAAATCAGTAATAACCATACCCCAAAAACTTTTGTCAAAAACAGTTCAAGGTTTACTAAGGAAACCGCTTCACTTGGGAAAGTTTCCTATCTTCATTAATCTATATGCACCTATTAGTAATGTCACCTGATGTTGTTTGGTGATTTGGAAACGACGGAAACTCAAATCACCGAGTACATACGATCTACGTTTACCTACGTCGTATTCAAAAATAATTATTAAATAGAAGGGGTCTTGAAAAGACGTTTAATTTAAACGAAGAATCTTTTGAGATGGTATCAACGAATTTATGACAGGACGAAGGTAACAATTCCTTTATCCACCTACTCTTTCATGACATGGTACATAAAATAAATTTCAAAATAAATGTACCTTTCAGCAGGTAAAAAACATAACTTTCAAATATTAAAGATATTCCCAAATTATTTTCGTCGCTTCCGAAAAAACTTATTCAAATACACGGAAGAAAGAAAGTCGCAAATGTTGCTCTTCTCTTTCATTGTTTATAATGTCTATTTATTTCGTTAATAATGAGACAAAAGTATTATTTAATTATGTTGTGTGTAAATACATTTATTATTTACCTCTAAATTACCTCTGATTGTGAAAGTGTAAAGAAGAATATTAATAAAACGTTTTGTTTAAGTGAACATATTGAACGTTGTTTTCAAAATATTCTATATATTTTATAATTGCCGAACAAATTATAGAACCGAACTTACCTACATTGGATTTATTTTTTTCAAGACATAAATTTATTAAAGAGATTTATTAAAAATTAATATCTGATCCCATTAAATGTATTTGTGTTATTTAACCCTAGAAAGATAGTCTGCGTAAAATTGACGCATGCGTTTGCGAAATATAGCTGTCTCTTTCTAAATAGCGCGAATCAACAGGCGTCCGTTGAGGACATCTCATTCGTCGCTGGGAGCTGCCGTGTGGCGTACGTGTTGTTAAGGTAAGTGTCACCGATTTTAAAATATAACGACCGCGTGAGTCAAAATTACGCATGATTATCTTTTACGTGACTTTTATAATTTTCACTTGTATGATAGCTATTAATTTTTGATGTTATTACAACTAGATATGATTACTTATAATTATATTATTCTTTTTATAAATATTGAAGCAAAACTATAAAAATATGGGGAGTAGAAATTTGGACGAAGATGATATCCTGGCTGCTCTTATGCAGAACGATGAAGAGCTTCCCTGTGAGGATACCGATAGTGAAGTAGCGGACCACGAAAGTGAAGATGACGTGCAGAGCGACACAGAAGAAGCTTTTACACAAGAAGACCACAGGTACAAGAAGACCAGCCGACGCCAAGTGGAAGTGCAATCCTAGACGGGCAAAGCAGTTTCGAACAACCAGGCTCCACATCGGCCTCTCGTAGGGTCTTGCGACAGAGGACTATCAGAGGTAGGAATAAACATTGTTGGTCGACTTCAAAGTCAACGAGGCGTGGCAGAGTGTCAGCGAGTAACATTGTTCGAGCTCAAAGAGGTCCAAGCCGCATGTGCCGTAATGTATATGATCCCGTCTTATGCTTCAATATGTTTATTACTGATGAGATAATTACCGAAATCGTACGATGGACTAACGCCGAGATATCATTGAAGAGACGGGATTCTATGAAAGGTGCTACATTTCGTGATACACATGAGGATGAAATTCGCGCTTTATTTGGTATACTAGTAATGACGGCTATAAGAAAAGATAATCATATGTCCACTGACGAGCTCTTTGATCGATCTTTTACAATGGTGTACGTCTCTGTGATGAGTCGTGATCGTTTTGATTTCTTGATACGATGTCTTAGAATGGATGACAAAACCGTACGACCCACACTTAGAAAAAATGATGTTTTTGCTCCTGTTAGAAAAATATGGGATCTCTTCATCTATCAATGCATACACAATTATACTCCAGGGGCTCATTTGATAATAGACGAACAGTTACTTGGATTTAGAGGGCGGTGTCCGTTTAGGATGTATATTCCCAACAAGCCAAGTAAGCATGGCATAAAAATCCTCATGATGTGTGACAGTGGTACTAAGTACATTATAAATGGAATACCCTATTTGGGAAGGGGAACTCAGACTAATGGGGTGCCTCTCGGAGAATTCTATGTAAAGGAATTATCAAAGCCTGTGCATGGAACTTGTCGTAATATAACGTGCGACAATTGGTTTACCTCGAACCCTTTGGCGAAAAGCTTACTCCAAGAACCTTACAAGTTAACACTTGTGGGAACCGTACGATCGAACAAACCGCGAGATACCAGAAGAACTAAAAAACAGTCGCTCTAGGCCAGTCGGGACATCAATGTTTTGTTTCGATGGACCTCTTACTCTTGTCTCATATAAACCGAAACCGGCAAAAATGGTTTACCTGTTATCGTCTTGTGATGATGATGAACGAAGCTACTGGTAAGCCAGATATGATTATGTATTATAATCAAACAAAAGGTGGAGTAGACACTCTAGACCAAATGTGTTCTCTGATGTCGTGTAGTAGGAAGACAAATAGGTGGTTTATGGCTTTATTGTATGGAGTTATAAACATTGCTTGCATAAATGCATATATAATTTATAGCCACAATGTTAACAGCAAAGGGGAAAAGCCTCTAAGTCGCAAACATTTCATGAAAAACCTTAGCTTGGGTCTTCTTCTTTGGGCTTCTACGTTTTTGCGTAGGCGTTTCGACGCTCCTACTTTGAAAATATATTTGCGAGATAATATCTCCAATATGTTGCCTAATGAAGTACCTGGTACATCAGAAGATCAAGCTGATGAGCCTATAGTAAAGAAACGTATTTACTGTACTTTCTGCCTGTCTAAAACAAGACGGAAAGCTAATGCTTCTTGTAAAAAATGTAAAAAAACAATATGTCGTGAGCATAATATTGATATGTGCCAGAGCTGTTTGTAACTAATTTTTATAAAACTTTATGTTCGTTATATTTATAAGATATCTTAATTGTTGATTTTTTATAAAATAATGACTGATTATTGAAGTAAAATATGACAGAGTGAATGTTAAAAAAAAATGTTGATTTGTAACAGAAGTTTAAAGTTTTTGTTTTTTTTTATGAATAAATGATTATAAACAAATTGTCTGCAGTATTAATTATTCCAATATTTATGCAAATATATAATAACATATATTTTTTTGAAATAAATTAGGAAATTTCAACCTACCACTAATTAAAACACATGCGTAAATTTTACGCATGACATCTTTTCCGTACTACACAATATGATTATCTTTCTAGGGTTAAGCACCAGCAACTATTTCATAAAGTACGATTGTGCTATGCACTATTAATATCCACATCGTTTCCTTTTCCACTAAAGAAATTTGTATATACAATCTGTAACAAAGAACGTGTCCTATTATTTATACAGTGACTCTCTTCATCAAACTAAGTAGAAAATGTTAACGCACCTGGGAAATATTGTCGACCGTTTCTGAAAAAATACTGCCAAATTTGTAATTTTAACGGAAAAGAATTTGCATTTTTTTAGTAAAGCATGCTTCAAATATACTCATAATTAGTATAAACCTGAAGTAAAAAAACACCAAGAAGATGTTAAAAGTTTCACAAAACCTTTTCATTAACGCAAAATATTATTACGAAATCGTCAACGCTAAATGTTAGAGGTGGCGTAACTGCCAATCGACATAGCCACCGCGCTGTTAGGTAACGTTGCCTTATAGTTCATTTCTGTTATTTTAAATATTTGTAGTAGCCGCAGTGTCCGTTAAACTGGGGACATATGAACAAGTATTATTTTTTCCGGGTTATTATGTGATATGATATGAATGACTTACAAAACATTTATTATTGTAAAATAGTTTCGTTTTTAGTTTAATGCTGATATTCCTATATTTGTTTTCGATTTGCATCATGGTTATAACTTGTTCCTTTCATCATATGTTTTTTTTTTTTTGTAATCTTACGCATTATTTCTTTTTTCTAGTTTTGTCTAAATCGAGGTCTTTATGTTAATTCCATTGGATTGCATGTAATTCTTTCTACTTTTGGCAATGGTTTTTATACCTGCGATTAGGAATAAATCGTACAAAAGACTCTTTCTTTGTGACATTACTTCCGTGACATTTTTTTCTTTGCAGGTTGCTAAAGATTTGGATGAAACATTGAACTATGCAGCTGTTATAGTTGGTAACGCACGTTGCTACTCTGGATGAATTGAGTGGAGCAAAAGCTTCAGTTATATCGACATACTCCTTTTATGATTGCCCAGCATTATGTACCGAAGCTTCGTAAATCGTCTTCTTTTATGAAATATTTATTACCTGACAATAATTTTATTGCTCTAAGGCAGCGGTATTCATACCTTTTTTTTAATCGGGCCATACGTCCAAATTTTAAACTGTAACTGGGCCACTGAATCCTAACTAACTAGGGAACTTTTTCTGCGTCTGTATCCTACGTTCGATAGCAAGCTTTTGTGTCTTATATGTAGAGAAAGCATTGTTATGAAAAAGTTTAATGATATGGGTCAATTCCAAATCAAACATAAATCATTCAACGAAAATTTCCCTGTTGGATTACCTTTGAGAGCTAAGAAGTTGAGACGTTTGAATCAATCTTTACACCAGCAAAAATGTTATAGCGGTAGCGATAGCACAAGAAGAAGCAGTTATAAAGTCAACTTTTTGAATATGCTACCTGCTTGCCAAAAAATTTTTTGACAACTTTTACCCATGCGTAAATTTTGAAAGAATGTATGTCAATATCGTCCGAGTCTTTATTAGAGAAGTTTTAAAAAAAATAAGATTTTTGGTGAATTGAAAAAAAGCTACAGTTAGATTCCATAGGTGTACGGCAAATCGAAACTATGTTTGAGAATTTGCTTTTATAAATCACAACAAACATTAAAAAATGTCAATATTCAGTGACGCGAGTACGACATTTCTTCAACGGCTCAGTGTGCAGTATTTGTTCGATTCTCCTTGCGAAATTTTCAAATCTATAAAGGGTTTTTTAAAACGATTCCTTTGAAAGGTCTGACTTGCGGCAAAGATTTTTTGGGGGCAATAAAGAGTCTTTTGAAAGCCTGAAAAAAATGAAAATTGATATTGACGACTGGTAAAGAAAATCGTTTTGTTGCTTTGTTAAAAAATTAGCTTTACACAAATACAATAGCTACACATTGCATACTTCACCAAGAAAACCTATGTGCACGAGTTGCTAATAAAAGATTGGATTCAGGTATGAAAACGGTAATAAATATTTTTAATTTCATAAAACAGGAGTCGTCTGGGAAATGTTACAAATAGGTGGAAAAATCAACAAAATAATTAAGAATACTGCTCAATTTCATGTACCTCTCTCATTAGTAATAAAGAATACTGCTCAATTTCATGGACCTCATTAATTTTTTTAAAAATGTTTTTTCTCCCAATACAAGTTATAAAAAAATATTTCATTTGATTTTTAATTTTAATAAGAGCCTGTGATATTTCTACCCAGCCCGGCGGCGGCGACACGGGTCACTTCCTAAGTGCTCACGGCTCACCAGTTTGAGTATCGCTACACTAAAACATATAGTATTATGTACATGCAATCAGTCCTAGGGTATGTATTTCTCAGTAGTATTTCATTGGAGGCAAGTACTCGTCACTTCAATGTAGTCGTTCTTTAGAAACTTAAAGTAGGATTTATAAAAGCTGTATACGATATGAAAAGGATAAGAGACCAGAATGATATCATAATCACGCTAAAATTTGGTTACTTCTAAATTTTTGGTATGTGTGCCTTGGCCATCTAACAAACCAATATTTGTCTTTTACACACTATTTTCTAATCTTTTTGCATTTTGTAAAAATTGCAGCAATTAAACAAAGAGATCTGATGTAATCCATTCGTTTTTTTGCAACCATTTACAATGTTTGATGGTGTTTAATTTCCTTGTTGCATTCTTTCTATATGCACTTGATATTATTATACTTCCATCTCAATTGAGAAGGCTCCCACATAACGTTTGCCTTTTTGAACAATGACTTACGTATTGTTTACGTAATCTTACGATGGATAACGTAGTCTTAACCGCATTATAAATTTGGTCGACAGTCATCTTGTGTTCACCGGGAATACTTTCATATTTGTCAAAAAACTTGGTGATATGCTTAATTCCTTAGTTTTCACGATTGAGGTTACTTCCAGTCTATGTAAGGAATTAGTGGAATGATCTTTCAAAAGTTTGTAAAACCATTTTTAAAGCCCATTTTGTTTTTTTTTCTTAAACTTAAATTTAAATGAGTTTTGTCTTTGAGTTACTAATTAAATTTAAAAAAATTGTAAATCTATGCTGTAATTAATTCAAGGTACAGTTTGCTTTAAAAACATCAGGTTTACCAAACTTAGTTCTCTCGTTCAAACTATTCAAATGATATAATGTGGGTGTCGGGATATTATATTTATAACTTATTTATTTATTCATATATTTCTTGAATACTCTGCGTCAAATATACAGATTTACTCAAAAAGATTGGCAGAGAATTAAGGAAGGTAATTTTTTAAATCTATAATTCTATTATTTTTTATGTCGGATCTAGAAACAAATTTGAAAACAGGAGTCGTCTAGGAAATGTTACAAATAGGTGGAAAAATTACAGAACTGAAAGAAATATCTAATATAAATATAAGGAGTCTAACAAATATTTAAAAAATTTAATTAAAACAACAGGCTTATCCGAGTACAAGATTCCGTTCCGCCCCATAGTTGCGGGAAGCTGCATGTCTGAGCGTTTTCATCTGACGTACGAGCAAAATGCTTTCAAGACAGACTTAATACTAGCTTCAACATTCTGAACGTACGCGTTATGCAAGGCTCTCATATCAAACTTCACTTGTTTGCGGCAAGAACCGGACATTTTATGATCATAACCTGAACTATATTTTTATGGCCTTTATTGTAAAAGAGATATTACCTGAATAGTCGGATAATATTATTGTTAAACTATGTATTCAGGTATATTAGGTATCGACATTTTCATTGGGTCTTTAAATTTTTAAACAATGTCCCGCGGAAATGCATTTATTTTAAGAATAATTTTGATAAAATCTACCCACTCGATATTACCTGATGCTCCGGTAACACATTACGAATTAACAAATGTATACTTACATCGTACGTACCACCATATATTTATTCTTCTAATTTCAATAAACCCAATTTCCCTGCTTAGAGTATCCTGTCTCCATGTATTGTTTTTTCTTTGTTACAATTATCTAAAAAATAACAAACATTTGAATAATGTTACAATTAAAAAATTAAACCTAACAAACAATCATAATAATAATAATTGTGTAAATACTTCAGTCTTACCCGTACCAATAATCAAGTCATCGCAAGTACGACTTAAAGGAAACAGAACAGAAACAAATGAAAATCAACATTATTAATCTTACCTGAAAAACTCGTTTTAAAAACACGGTTTGTCTATGAATGAATGCCAAAGTACTAGAAAAACAGGTAATAATTAAAAAAATAACATCTTCGCCACATGCTTTTTAGCAATCCCTTACGAATGAACCAAAATTTTATAAAATAACGGTTCGAAACTTGTTTTTTATTTTCACAATGCAAATTATCTAAATTTGCATGATAATAATTAGCATGATTTTGATGGAAATGTTTATTGTTGCAGATAAACTTGTTCGACAGAATATTTCAAATCTGCATTGCTAAATGTCGCCGAGCATTTACGTGTACCAAATATTCGAAGAGTATAACTTAGGTAGTAATAAAACTAATGCAACTTTAATTAGAATTTTGAAACCCCTTCACGTAAACGACAAACCTAGAAATATAGTAACTTTAATGAAAATTTATAATAAAAGCTATTGAATAACTTTTAAATCGATTTGTTTAGCCGTTTTTCATTATTAAGTAACAAACAAACGTGATAAGGATAAAGATTGAAACGATAATCCAGACAAACACCAAATACCATAATTAGGCAGTAATTGATTGGTATCCGCTATTTTTTTTCTATGTGAAAATAATGTATACGAACACTGCCAAACAATATATTAAGGCGGGTGTCCTGCGCCAAAAATCTAACAGAACAATCGAACAAAATATGTTTAGGGAACATGTTAGCTAGGCATAACCGTCGCCTGCATTATAACCGAATAGTCGATGCTCAATGTAAAATAATTTTTCATTTGAGTTAAAAAAGACATACTTGAATTTATTAAGCTATTTTTCATATAGAATGAACAAAAATATATTGTCTTTATTTCAATTCATATTATCTTCAAAACACTGAAAAATTTTAATATTTCTCTGACTCACGTTGCAAACAGGAGCGAGTGACATGTGCGATGTTTGAAAGCAACGGCGGAATAAACATTTTCCTTCCCTCGCAGGCGAACGGGTAATGTTATCCATTCGAGTCGGATAACGTGTTTGCATGTTTTTGTTCAACAAAGCATTTTGGCCACGCCACCATTTTGTTAGAAAACATGTTATGGCCCATTTCTAACAAAAATATGATCGCATGAGACCCGGCTTTAGATATACACGTGGTTTCTGTTAAGGTCGTAGTATCTTACAGTGGTTTAGAAATATTCTAAAGAAGATATGTAGAACTATCAAAAGAACATAGCTAATGTACTAATGATAACTAAAAAAAACTATTTCCTATACTATTCTTAAAATTACTGAAATCTTAACACTTTTTAATGTTCTCGGCTCAAATGAATTTCGTAACTTGAAATAGTAAATTCGAAATAAATAAGGCCCTTGTGGAGGAAATTTATGTTTTTTTCTGAATATTTTGCTTTATATATATATATATATATATATATATATATATATATATATATATATGAATGTTATAAGTGTTAATTATAGCAACATAATCGATCAATGAGTTTATGTTTATGCCAAAAAGTGTCATGTTTCGTAGTGAAACTTCCTGTGAGGTAAACTGATGTGAGAGACGAATGCACTTATTGTCACGTGAAACGTCTTACAAGGTTTCCATTCTTGTTTTTGCCTCACGGATTCCTTAAAAATAGAGTAAACACTCATAAATATAGAAAATATTCTTTTTGTCCAGAAGAATCGGAATGAAATATTTGCCAAGTGAAAAGAAAACGAAAATATGCTGCAATATAAATTGGCGAAAATGTGTTGAAATATAATAAAAAAATAAATAGAACTTGGACAAACAGAACAAATACGATTTTTATATGGTTTGATGATTGCACATGAACATTTCGTTTTATTGAATAATCAAAATGCGGATATGAGAAAAAAAAATTGAATTTGCTACGTAACAGGTCTTTTCACAGATTTACAATATTGGGAAGTGTAAATCTGTGGGTTTGTTATATTTATGGCTGATAATGATCTAAAGTATTCCAAAATACTTTAGATAATTATCAGCCAAGAAAATTCAAATTTCAAAGGTTGAAAGGTTGGGAACAAAATATTCAATAACAAAAGTTTTCTATGATTAATTTATAACATTGAAAATGCAGGAAATGCACAAAAATTTAATTTACGACCAAATAAAATTAGTCTACGTGCTTTTCTAATTAAATTTAAAAAGTTGCAATTAAAGTCTAAGCATATTGATACGACTGGTAATAGGCGTTATCAGCTCGGTTAGTATAGGTATACATGCTTTGCTGGGATTCACTCAGTGAATTGAAGTTATTATATTTTGAGAAAATCGACAACTTTCGTAAAAAAGTGTTTTTTTTCTAGTAATAATTTTTTCATTTGCTTCAGTTATCACGGTTTAATATGGTGGGTGACTAAATAAACGCGGTTCGGGAAAATCCGCAACGGGATTAAAAACCAGCGATGAGTCTAAAATAGGATATAAAATTATTATATGAGTAAATCTCAATTGGATTTTGTACACACAGGATTTTGTAGACACATTTAAGGTATGTAGTATTTCCAGTAAACTATACACAAATGTTACTACTTCTTTCCAAATGAAGATATATAGCGTAGGTAATATTTTCCATGTGAAAAAATAGAGGAAATTTCCCAAAATATTAGATACAGATGACTCGCCATAATTTACGCATTACCAGTCTCTTGAAGGGCTTTTTTTTCATAATTATGAGATTGGCAGTTTTGAAAGTGTAGGTACATGATGTCGACATATTTAACCATGTTTTAGAACTAACGTACGTAAAATGTTAAAATAGATAGTTTTGTGATTCATTAAATAATTGTTTCCAAATGAGCTCAAATAACATTTTTTTTAAACTTTCTTTACGACCACTCGAGCAGAATAATTTTATAGTAGACATTTAATAAAAAAAGTTTAAGAGATATTTTGACTTTAACTAAGTGGGATCTACTGTGTTAAATTTTCTCCGTTTTTATTTTGGCTTTGTAGTTAGTCTGACTTATTGGAATACCCTGAAAACAGTGAAATTGTATAAAAAGCATGAAACATTAGTGCTATCGTTTTATCATTTTGATCTGTGCTTAAAAAATTCACTTTTTAATAATTTCTTTCAGTCAAAAATATGCTTATTTATATTATCTTATGTAAGTGTTATTATATGGCATGCTAATTAAATAAAAACTGACTCGATATAAAGAATGAATTTCATTCTATTATGATATTAGCAGAAAAACGTAAGTAAATTGACGCAATGATTACAAGATTGGACGCTGATATTAACATCGTCTCCACAAATAACAAGAGTAAGAGTGAACTTCGATTGATCCAATAAGATTAAATAAACCAACAGATCCGCGCGTCAATGTAACCATGCAAATTAAACCGGAAACGCATTTGCGTCTCCGTGTCAAGAGATGCGGGTGGGACTTGGGTCGGAAGAGCGTGCTTAATCTGACATCTTTGCTACACGTTTAATTTATTGTTTGTGTTTGGAGAAAATGGAGGAAAATAGCGATTGAGGCATTAATTCGTAAAATCTCTAACATTGATATTGTTGTTCAAAAGTTGTGTCGACAAAGTACTTCCAAGTTTAATATCGAAATCGTACACTTAGTTCAATATTTTAATATTATTTTAGGAAGAAGATGCTTCTCTATAGTTGGAAAGAGTATCAAAAAGTAATTACTCTAGTGTATTGATTTTTTTAGGTAATTTCCATGTGTGCTATATGTTTTATTAGCCGATTATGTAATTTTCGAATTCAAGTGTTTATGATTGTGGTGTATGAACGTATATATATATATATATATATATACATATATATATATATATATATATATATATACATATATATATGTGTGTGTGTGTGTGTGTATATATATATATATATATATATATAAATATATATACATATAAGAACATATTGTGGTTCTTTCTTCGAATTGTAAGGTTTTACACAAAAACTTACAAATTGTAAATTTGTTTTTAATATATGAAATCATTGAGAAAAGCAATGGAGAAATTATTAGTTTATAATGATTATATATTATGCAAATTTTCACGAACTTTTCAACAGGCGGATACTGAATTCAAAACATTACTGTGTATCAATTTTACCTATATTTTCAATTTTCTAACAACAGTTTACAAATGTACTTTTATACTATTTAATATACCCTTTAACCTGTCATATAAAGTTTAATTTGAGGAAATTAAACTATAAATTAATATACATTTATTTGAATAGGAGGCCTGTAGATAAATTTTAAGATTTTCTTGTTGGGTTACTCAAAATTTGAAATGAGTTATAGTGAAGTTTCATAGCCGACCGATTAGTATAACGATATTGATTTGACTGGTACTTGAAAGAAGAAATAACGATATTAAATTACGATTTTTATTTAGCCATCGTATATCATGCAGAAAGGTGTCTTGAAAATAATGGAGACCGATTCTTGACCCGAGCATTGTTATATACAAGTTGGCCATTCTTGATTATTGTTATATAAACAGTTACATAACATTGATCAATATAATGTTATATATGTAGGCATCAAATATGTAAACGCCTTACACATTTTTAACGCATTGTCATTTTTGTTACGTCTAATATACAAGTATTTAAATAGTGTGCCCGTTTATTTAACTAAGTTCAGCGTCATTTTAGTTTTCCTGGTATGCAGTAAATAAGTAATAAAACCCAAACTTGGGCATGCGTCAATATGTTAAACAATGAGATAATTTAAAAGTAGTCTCCATTATAATTATATGGTTAATCTTTAAAAATGGAAATAAAATATTAAAGTGGATCTTAAAACCCAAATGCCTTCAGGCGATATATTATGTTGGTATATCGTGACAAATTATTAAATTTTTTGCTTAGGAAACCTAAATTTCTCCTCAGGGTCGGGGGACATTACATTAACCCCAAGTTATTGGCGGTGAAAAAAATCACAAAGTTCACATATAAACAAACGTTTATGAGCAAACTTTATAAAAACTCAAATCAGGGAACACACTGATTTCAGCTTTTTACTATTCTAAATTGCATAAAATGTTCCACACCGTAAAACTATCAAAATTATTTTATTAGTAACAAAAAATTAAATATAAATTACTCAAAAAAGGAGAGGAAGCCGCAATAAATTAAATTAATATTAAAATGTAGACACGACGAAAAATTTTATTAACTTGTTCCTTAATCTCAAATATTTTGTATGTAAATCTTTGTCCTTGCCCTTCCAAAATGTTACGTGCAAGCAATTTTTTTTTTCGTAACAACTTTCTCTTTGTATGACTATCAGTCTTTGCAATCAGCTCGTAACTAATATAGATTAAATTGCTTTCACGTAATCGTCCCTGTGTAAAGTGTACATGTTATATTAAATTTATGATATAAAAATAAATACAGATAAGACAAAAGCTATGTCATTGCACGTGTTAATAAATAATTAAAAATGTAAGATTGAAAAATGTAAAATAACGCGTTCTTAATTTCATATTTTAATAAATTGTACTAGTGGACATTTCAAAGTAAATGAGTCAAATATTTAAACTTATTCCACTTGTGTAGTCATTTACTAATAGAAATAGGGTACTCTAAATTGATAAAAATTTATTAATAAAAGAATATTGTCCTATTTCTTTTATTAACAAACTCAAGCTCTTATCTCTGAAAAATCGTGATCAGATACTTTTGCTGAAGTAACACACATTCTTAAAAATGAATTAATTGTAACTCAATCTGTGACATGTTTATGTCGTACAAGAGACCGTTTGAATATTATTGATAATGTATAAAATAATAATATAACATTATACTTGAAATAATAGGCCTAATGCTAATATTGATCTGTGTGTAGTAGGATAATATTTTTAAATTTATCTCACCCTTTATTAATGTTTTTTTCAGTTGAAGACTTCAGTTCATGTACGACCCAAATTCCGATATTTTAGTTTAATTTAGAAATAAATTTCTAAATAAAGTTCATATTTTAAGCGGATAATGGATATTTAAATTAATCAATGCTCTTTACATTGTAATTCATCACGAATTTTCCAAAAATAAAAGTTATCGAGGAAGGAATTTTATCTCGTATTAGTAGATTGTGAAGTGACTGTTGTGAAGTTCTAACAGAAAGTTTTATCTGCCAAATGTGATGAACACCTAAATGATTCTACAATTTGACAATGTATATCAGCGCTTAATCTACTGGGGATGGGAGATGATTCTTAACAGAAGAAAATTTTCTATTTTCTTTCTCCATAAAAGATAATAAGATGGAAAGTTTCCTTCAGAAAATTATCTGTTTAGAATAATTAACTCCTTTTTATATGCAATGGGAATAATCTTCGTAATTTAAAAGTAATGTTACAAAATATTTTGTAAATTAGAAAAGTCATTTTTCAGTTCTAAAATTCAATTGTTATCAGGATAAACTATACGCAAATTCTCTGTCAGTTTCCAGAATATCAATTAAACGAAATTGAAATACGACGCGGTCATAATTAAAACTTGCTAAGCTCATTACAGTTGTTGGAGAATTACTGGGTAGTATTTAAACCATAATGCATTGCAAAATGTTAAGAAGGATTCTTAACGACTCAATCTTTCATTAAAATATTTTACACTTATTTTTGATTAGTTAAATAATTTCCTTTACTTTAACTATCTCATTACGCGGTAACTTATCAAATTTAAATCGTTACTCTCTTCAAAAGAGAAAAGATGATTTGGTCTAAACTCTAAATTAATAAAAATATGACCCTAAACATTTTTTGTGCCTTTCCATTTTTACGTTTAAAAAACTCGGCATCCTACTTTCGCAACTAACACACCTTGGCCTTTGCTAATATCATAACCGAACCAAATGGAACAAAACAATTCAAGAAACTCGCTCCTACATAGAAAGTTGAAATCTGTAAATATGGAGGAAATACCATATGATATATATAATATTATAAACGTGAAAACTTCAAAAACCTACTTTTAGGAAACGTTTTTTATGGATAAACTGAAAGAATATACTATATAAAACGTGGAAAGGAAAATAAGGGACCGTCTATCGCGGAATAGATAAAAAAGATACACTCCTAATGATGTGAAAGCCGATTTAAATATGTAAATATTTATGTTTTCGTAGTAATTGAATTATATTGTATTAATCTTGCATATAATTTTTAGGATTAGAAAATAATTTTGACTGAATTATTACTATAAAATTCACATTTCCTTAACAAAAAATTATACATTGTTAATGCTTCTTTCTTTTCACATCATTCGATTCTGTACGAGATTTACAGACTACGTAGCCATTAAACTACGAAGCCATTTTTAATACATAGTTGCAAAAATTTACAAAAATATTATTTTTAATTACATTCCCGTTTTCCGTCTTTTATATATGTATATAAAAAATATGCAACAAAAATGGGGACGGTCAATACAAACCTATAATACGGACAATAACCATCTACATAACAGCAAACTTAAATGAAAAAAACACCTGTTTTCCTATCAGAAGCTGATTTTGATACGTATTTTCTATATTAAATATGATAATATACATTGATGGCATAAAGGCTTTAGTCAAGTACTCGTAAGAAACTGGAAAAGCTATGTACATATTTGTTTTAATGTGCCTGCAAATTATTTTGTATGCATACATCTTTGAGACTTCATTTTAAAAAAAAAAACTAATTTTCATATGGACACTTTTCCATTTAATTTTCGATATGTTTCTTAATTTGATATATTGGTAATCTCAACGTTTAATCAAAGAATTGAAAAAATAGGAAATTGAAAAAAATGTTTACCGAATGAGATACGAAATCTTAAAAAGGATTTACGTCTATGCAAATTTAATTAAATTTGTATTATAATCCGAAATAGGTAAGGGAATTTAAAAAAAAAAAGCGCAGACATCGCCTTAATAGAAAAGATTTTAAAGTTAACTTTTTTACATATAAAATATTTTATTAAAATATATTTTTTTTCAACAGTGTCTCTTGTGTAAAGGTCATCGATTTCAATAGAGTTTTTTTTTAATTTTATAAATTGTATTGAATTCGGGCTAGATATTTATGTCTCTTGGTTGCATTTCACCCATTTCAGTTCACCTAATATCTAAATTGCTGGTTGGTTCTTCTGGCCTACTCTTTCTAGGTATGATTTTGTTATTCAATTTTATTGGCCTTCCTGTAATAGGAGATATGTGTAATAGGGTGTATTTAAGTAGGGTGTTAATTTTATGTTTTTCATAAATAAAATTTTCTTAAAATATTGCAGATTACTTATTGAAATTTCGCAATGTTCGAATGAATGAGGTAGATTGTTAAGGGGTGATAACTTTGACTACGTTAAGAATCTCTTATCCTAATAACAATCTATCCTAATATAAGAATTATTCATTTATAAATTATAGAGGAAACCGGAGGCTTGTTTTCGGTTTTCTTGCATCCTAAGCACAGCTCTCTGTTGCCATTATTTGTTCCAAAAGTTTAAGAAATAATGTCGAGAAAAAATATATAACAGCGACGAAGAGATCGAATCAACTATTTCTGCATATTATTTGATTTATAAATTGAAATAAGGGTTTGTCCCATTCTAACAAGAGTAGTTGTCCCAAGCATTTATTTACAGAAAAGCGATAACATGCCTTCGAAACATTTTGAAAACACGTGACATTATTCCGATTCCATTTAGCGTTTGGTTGTACAACAGCATAGCCACTAATATTTATACTAGTATCTTGGACTTTTAAACTTCTATTCCACAACGTTCAGTGAAACCTTCAGCTACTTTCAGCAAGTTTTATAATTACACTAGGTAAAATGAATCCATTACTTCCAAGTTTTTTTAGCTAATGCGTACCTAAAATAGACAAACATTGCATACCGGATTTAATTAATTTGTCTAAATGTTAATATTTAATGAAAAGTTAAGTTTAATTATCAGGAGTAGTAAAATTTAATATCTGCTTACATTTTTTGGAACATAATTGATTTTTGAAAGTAATAACATTTAAATACGGAATAAAAGATGGAATAAGCATGTTCACAAAGATAAAATCACTGAATCGTATTATTACAGTGTACAAGAGGTCAGTGAATATAGTTATCAGAAACACAGAGACATATCTATCTTTCGTATAGCCTGTACGTAAAAATTTTCCTAAATATATTCCAAAATTTAAAACAAAAAAAATTTTTTGCGCAATAATTCAAATTCAAAAATTTATCCATTGTTTAACTACGTGATAGTTCCGATAGAAGTTTCTTAACATTTTTCAAATTCATTTCAATTTCGTTCATTCATTTTTCAATTTCATTTAAATTTAAATAATGAAATTTTAATTTCAATTATAAAAATCACATTTAAATTCAGTTTAAAATCTCAAAAAAGTAAAAAAAAATATTTCCAGGGTCTGATATATTTAATAAAAGGTTACATTCAAAACATTTCAGGACCCCGCATTTGTTTACAATACTATTAAAAATTCCTTAAAAATAAGATATGAGAATGCTGGAATGAAATTTCGTCCAATTTACATATAAATTATTTTGTGGCGAATTTTGTTTAACAGATTCTTGTTTAATATCAAACTGTCGTATTAATTTTGTTATTATATATTAATATTTTAAAGTGCATTTTTAGAGGTACTTAATCCATAATTTAAAAACCCTGAGTAAAATTTTGATAAAATTGTAAACGTGTAAAATTTCACATAATGTTTTTCATTGTTAAAAATTTCCAGTAATTTAGTTATATTTTTTAACCTTATAATTATCAAGCTAATTGCTGTTCAGATGTATCGCCCTATTGCTTTGATCGGTTTTATAAATATTTCTCTGTAAAAATATTTCGACCAAGTATATTACAGCCCAATATTGAGAATACCAATTTTTTAGCCTTTGACTATACGCTGTAATATAATTCAATTTAACTCCACAACTTTGTTATCTTGTTTTCTTCATGATGCTTAATGGATCCTTGATCCGATCTCAAGAAACCCGCCTTATTCTTTATAATAATATAGGAATATTTTCATAGGGTTAAAAGTTGTCCAAAATATTATAATTTTTGTAATCGTCGTTAATACATAATTCTGTAAATGGCTATAACAACATCGCTTTGTCATAGCTTATGTCATATCTCGGATAGTCTCTTGTGAAGGGAGATTGGTAAACATTTTTTGCAAGGCAAAGACATCATACAATAACTAATTGCGATATTTCAACTTATTCCCATTATTCTAACATAAAAATTACATGAAATGATTTTCCACTTTCCAATTTTAAATTGTAGGTATAGACTTATAAGCTAAGATTGAAAATTTCAGTTTCAGTTTTATTTAATTTTGTACGAATAATTTTTCAGATAATCTAGGACTCATCGAGAAATCCATTAGTAAAAGTTACTATATTAAAGTCAGTAAGTTTATCTTTTGGACGGACTGAAAAAGGCTCGTTCCTTTAAAGAAACTAGAATTATTTAGTTAAAGGATTCATTATTAAAATTCGGCAAAAGACTTTTGTTCATTACTAAGAATTGAATGAAATATTAGATTTTTTATTGCTGTTACATACTTTACAGAAATATTTTTTTCAACTATTGCGTTCAGTTTGAAATCACCAAAATGAAATACAAACCTTTCAACGACGTTTTAATTTTTTTTTGTGTTTTTCTTAAAAACGAGTCAAGTGATTAAATACTAAGTGTAGAAACGGAATTTTTATAGACAAAAAAAAGATATATGCTTCAAATACTATTAAAGGAGAAAAACTGTATGATGTATTAATATATTTGAATACTATATGAGGTAAAATAAGAGAGCTAAGATAAAATAAAAATTAATATAAAAAATTAAAATATGCTACGCATTCATCTGTAGCATATTTTTATTTCTAATATATATTTTTTATAAAGTATTAATCAGGAATTATTTCGTAATCCTATATAATATCTACGTACATGACTAATCAACCATAATCGTAAACAACATCCATTTGCATAAGATAATATTGTTTCAAATAAATTGTGGTAAAATCTCTTCAGTCGATCACGCCGGTTGCAGTTATCTTCAAAATCAAATAAAATAAATATTACATAAATATATACATATATATATATATATATATATATATATATATATATATATATATATATATATATGTATTCGTAAATGACCGGCATCTAGACATATGGTGGCCTTCAATAGATTGGAGGCGAACGATTCTCAAGTATAAGAATTTCCTCACCTTGCTGAGAGTGATACCATGATGTTTTTTCTTATAATCGTATCATTTAAAATTTCAAAAATGATACTACGACGGACATATAAACGGCAGGCTGTATTTGAACGAATTATTTCATGATAACGCACTAGCCGGTTTACATTTTTAAAATATGTCGAGAAAGGTATGGTTATTGGGAGCATGTATGCAGTCGAGATATGTAAGAGTAAGAACTTACAACAGCTACATTTTAGTCGACAGAAATCAAGAAGACGCGGATTCAAAGACATCATACAATAACTAATTGCGATATTTCAACTTATTCCCATTATTCTAACATAAAAATTACATGAAATGATTTTCCGCTTTCCGATTTTAAATTGTAGGTATAGACTTATAAGCTAAGATTGAAAATTCAAATGAAATAAAATAAATATTACATAAATATATATATATATATATATATATATATATATATATATATATATATATATATTATATATATATATATATATATATATATATATATATATATATATAAATGTACGTATTTTTAAAAATTTTTGGGTAATACATTAACATTACTTTTTATCTTGTTAAAGCCACCTGTATAAATGTAACGCAAACAAAAAAAATATTGATACAATTCCAATTATGTAATTGTACTATTCCTACTAGTACTCATTTTTTAGGATTTTCCATTCAAACGTTTCGAATGAAGTGTTTTTATTGCACAAAGTTTTATACCCGTATCGTCAAAGCATATATATATATATATATATATATATATATGTATAATGTGGTATGTGAATCATTTCATTTATTTCAACCAGTATTGCGACTACATTTACATTGTCAACAATGAAAATATGAAAAATGTTTATCAAAGCACAAGCTCTTGTAAAATCTGAGAATAAGTTCCGTATAGTGGTAGTGTACGGAACCGTGCTAGTGTAGTGGTAGTGTACCGTAAAGCTCTAAAATGTCAATGATATATTACAACTAATGAAATAAAGTGTGCGGTTCTGAATAGACTGACTTTTTATTTTATTACTTCCACAAGTCAGCAGATAGCTGCTTGTCGATGGGGATACTTGTTACCTGTATTTTGATACATTAACGTACGTATTAATAAAATAGTATAATAATAAAGGTATAGAAATCACGAAAAAAATAACAAAGTAAATTTACATATTTAATACCTTTGAAATCTCTAACTCATTTACAAATTTCAAATGTTTACACGAACTCAAACTTTTAGTCAAAATATCTGCTCACACATTGGCTTAAATATTTAATTTCTATCAAACCTTTATTTACAGCTGATCTGAAAATGAAGAAGCTAACTCCTTTTATGAAATAAGAAATTTTTACTTAGTTCCTTAGCCCTTTGGTTATCATTATAAACTAATACAAGCAATTGCTTTAGCATTTTAATTCTAATAAAATATTTCTTAATTCTTCTTTACTTGACCCACACGTATCTATCAATGTACTCAGCTTCAGTATTTGACAAGGCAATAGTATGCTACTTTTTTAAATTCCTGTAATATTAAACTGTCTGACATTTTAAAAAAACATCAAGTAGGTATAGGATTTCCTATCAATGAAATCTGAAGCCATGTCAGCGTCTACATAATCAGTTATATCTATAATTATCCTTTGCGTATTTAAAACCAAAACTTTTCACACCTTGCAAATATTTCAAGACACGTTCTGCGTACAAAGTGTACGTGCGTCCAGTGACTTTCATTATAATTATTATAAATTCACTCAAGTAACAGTCTGCATAAGATATGTCTGGTTCGTTAAAATTGACAAATATAACAAACTGCCAATTAACTTCTGATAAGGCTGTAGGGCACCAATTTTAAATCAATTTCCATTGGTGTACTCATATCTTTTCTATTTTAAATATTTGTGTTAAATATTCCATGAAGTCTTGTTGACCAACAATTAATGCATTATTTCCTTTTCTGACTCATATATCTAAATATTGCTTTACATTTTCTAAATCTTTTAACATGAATATAGACTAGAGCTCATTTTGATGATATTCTGTTTCTCTAATACAATTTGAAAACACAAAAAATCGTCGACAAGTTAGGCAACAAATGTCTTAGTATTTCTATTCTGTTTAATATATAAACAAGGTTAATACATATAATTTCGATAACCTAAATTTTGTAAACGACTATAAACTTTTTTGTACCATGCCGTTGCAGAATGTTTTAAGCCACAAATGGCTTTCTTTAACTTCAAAATATTATTTCTCTTTTAATATAAATATAATATATCGGGACATACAAAGTTTATAGGTAAATTCATATAGGGAGTTTCGTCTAAATAAAGCAAACTTTAATGATATTAGGATGGGTTATCTCTGAATAATACTTAGAAGATAACAGTTTTATTTTTAATAACGATGCAGTGATGATGATGTTTCTTTTTAATCTGTTTCGGCTTGTGTGTGAAAATGTTTGCTGCCAATCTTACTCAAAACCTCACGTTATTATCACCTTCTAATTTTTGCGAAACACCTATTTGCACTGAACAACTGTTTCTTTTTCAACAACTATTTTCTTCAGATGACTTCAGTTCTTCTTCTGAATCTAAATACCATTTCTTAGACTCTGGGCCATTTAAGGTTTTCTCAAGAATTATTTGATCTCCCTGAACATATAAAGTTCTCACTTTCTATACACAAGTTACCAAAACCATACCCATCAGGCTTCCGCCTTCCTCTTTATTGCTGTATCGGTTTATTAATATGTATGCAGCATCATATCACTCACTTTTGGGAACGGTATTAAAAAATTCATCTGAAGATCTGTCCGAGGTTACTTTATCTTCTACATAAATACAGTCATGAGGTCTTGCTATAGATTGCGATTGATCAGAATCTGTAGTTTCACTTTTATGACTGTTATGCTTCGTTGCAGTATCTAGTGTTGGCTTTGGTATTTCTCCTACACTGATCTGAAACATACCATTGTTTGCCTGAAGTCATTGTGTTTTTAAAGTAAAATACGGGTTTAATATTTTATTACTTCTACAAGTTAGTACATAGTTTACAGTAGATTGCGCTACTTGTTATCTGTGTATTCATAGTTGACAGTCAATGGCGACACTTGATATATTTATTTTTATACATTAATAACAATCCTAAAACGTCAATGATGTTGATCCTAGCTAGCATATTGCAGCACATTTCTCCAAGACCACACTTTACTCTCCAAACCAATCACGAGGGGAACGGGGCACTTTAGCGTTATTATAATTTTTTCTCACAATAATTTCAAATTATCTGTCATAGTAATTATTGCCACAAATTAAAATAACGTTCCAATGATGTATTTGTTGTTTTTGTTGGTTCCCATACTATCTTTCATATATTTTTGTTTATTCTCCTTTAAAGGTCTGATTGAAACCATCAAAAAATCTTATTGTCAATAACGGTTTTTTGATGAAATATCAGAATAAAAATATTCTTTTTTTTAAAAGCAAGTTCTGAAATAAGTATTTACTTTACTTTTCATAAGCTGTAAATGGAGATGAAAAATTTTCACGAGCTTTTATATTCTGTGATATGTTTCGTGATAAAATTGATTTGAAGTTGTCAACGGGAATGTTAGGTAATTCAATAAATTGGTATTAAATAATACAGACTATTGTAGATACACACATATCGTTAGTTTGCTTGTTACGCGTATTTTTATTATATTAAATTTCTATCCTTTAGGATCTACACCAGAGCAATGAAAATTAAATGAGTAAAGATCCCCAAAAAATCTGTCTAAAGACCATAATAAATTTGAATAACCTACTAAAGTCAAAAATGCTAACTCTTGTGATATTTCCATATTTCCTTTACTAAAGATTATAATTACATGTCATTTCATCATTAATGCTCACTATTTAAATTCTGCTTACTCCGAATTTACCTACTGTATCATGGTATTCAATTACTAAACTTCCTAGGTAACCTAATAGTTAAAATGGTTGTTACGTGTTAGTTATTGAAGATCAAATATATTTTATCGTTACTTGTCTTAAACTCAAAATACTTAATTCAAATTTACTGAAAAACCGATATAAATTTCACAATTAAATGAAACTACGTGATGTAGTATTATTTCTACTATCTTTAATTTCTTTACCACGACCTAGGTTTCGTTGTTTTACAACATCTTCAAGTGGGATATTAGCAAAGATACTACAATTTATTAGTTTATACAAAAATTTATTAATTATAATGATATTAGCAAAGATATACAATCTTTGCTAATATCCCCCCTGAATATGTTGTAATACAACGAAACCTAGGTCGTGGTAAAGAAATTAAAGATAGTAGAAATAATACTACATCACGTAGTTTCACTTAATTGTGATTAATGAATTTCTACAAAATTAACGCCAAATATATTCAATATTCAACGATATAAATTTATTATGACTTTTTCACAATCATTTATCATGAAGTAAATATATTAAATTTAGAATAATTTTTATATATTTTATCTAATCCATCTTAATAATTTAAAAACAATATTATATTTGTGTGCCAAAGTTTGTAGATTTTTTATTCCTGGAATGTTGCAACAGCTTCAAATGTGTTTATCAAGCCCAAAGAGGTGTTTAGATTTATTATACTTTTATTATTAAGAAAACATTGAATAGCTGTTTAAAAAAGTAACGACTTCATTTTTAAATAATTTTTATTAACCTCCATTGCCTATCTACCTATTTATTTGTATGTAAGCCAACTTTAGGAATACCAATTGTTAGAAAATGTCCCGTTATTTCTTGCACACGTATATGTCGGTATGTGTATGTATATATATATATATATATATATATATATATATATATATATATACATACATATATATATATATATACATATATATTCAGTAAATATGTATATTTAATACAATTGACTTATGAATTAAATAATTTAATGTGGGAGCATTCTCTCAACGCGATTATCAGTTATGTAATAATCTTTACATTTTGAGCCATAATTATCTTTATTAATTCATTGTTTTCTTAATGTTGCTTATGATAATGCAATATGAAAGCTGTTAAATATAATATAACTTTCACTACGATTTCCTCACACATTTAGGCACTCATTAACATTTAAAAATAGATAGTATTTGTACTAAAGTATTTAAATATTTTAATTTTTCACCAATTTAATGTTTTGCTTAATTTACCTTTTCCATACTTAACAAAATAGTACATATTTAAATGTTATTTCTCAAAATTAGTACACATTTTAAAACAAAAAGGTAATTCTGCAAATGATTGATTTGTACGGAGTTTCCGTGAAGTTGTTATGGATCCCATTACATGTTATAAGTTGAACATTATTACCCGTAAACTAACTTAACTGTGACCATTTTCCTTTTGATTTAGTTATGCCAACTACTGTTTTGAATAATTTTTAGGTATTCACAAATAGCGGTTTAACTGGTATGGGATGAGAACATGTAAATCTGTCATTTAAAGCTTAATATGGCGTAAACGGATACCTGAATCGAAAAAGTGTTCATAATATCTCTCCAATAATTTGAAATACTTTCTCACTGACATCCTACAAAATGAGGTATGCGAAAAAAATTCCCCCTACTTTACATCTGAGGGAAAAACCCTAAAAAACATTTCTCAAAGATTTTTTTTCATAACTGTGTAGGCGCCATTAGTTTGTACAACCATGCCAAATTTTAGTTTTACAGCACGAATAGCTTGCTACAAGAACGGTTGTGGTTTACAGGCGGACAAACATACAGACAGACGAACATGGCGAAACTATAAGATTTGCTAGTTTAGCTACGGATCCTACAAAAAAAGTGATAAATGTCATGAAAATAAAATAAGGTGAGGTTCTTCACTAATGAATTATTTGATAAATTTGCCTTTTGTGTCAGAAATAGCCATATATGAAATATGAACATCAATACTATAAAACTTTTATAACTTTTATATCTGAATCTTATAACCTTAAACAATTTTAATCTGATTTTTAAAGAAGAAAGATTAAATTTTTGATTAGTTGAAATCCCTTCGAAAATAAATAACATGTAGAGCTCTGCCGTTATTTTGGTATTTTAATATCTACGATTTAGTAAATAGCGCAAGCGCAATTTAGTGAATCGGTACGAACTAAAGGAACTTTGCCGCAGTGAATAGTAGTTACATATTTATTAGATATACAATTAAGTTAAATAAAGAAAAAAAATTAATGGTTTTATCAGTTTTATTAAGTGGCAAAGCTACAAAGAAATGGAAATATGTATCGCGGCCAAGTTCAATGTTGTAGTAGATATAATACTCAATAAAAAGTTAAATTTATTTTTTTCTAAATTTTAAGACCCTTAGTCTAATTACATTATTTTATCAAAGATAATTTTACTGTAAATTTCTTACAAATTAATGTACAAATAAGTAAGTAGCTTTCTATATTGGCAACCTTATATGCGGAAGTATATAATTAATCCCATGGCATGTCCGTAGAATATGAGCAACAATATGCAATGGTTCCATATGTATAATGCACTGATATTAAAAAATGTCTTCAAATGTATTTAATTTTTTGGATTTTGTAGTGAAATAAAAAACTTTTTATAATGTCGTTCCTTTCAACACAACATTTTATACAATCAGACGAATAGATGCTCAATATCTAAGAAAAGTATTAAAAAAAATTAACCTCTTCATTTATAGTCGGGTGAACTTTTTCCATTATTCATCCTATTAAGTGGAATATTATTCCATAATATATTACACGTTACAGTTTTTTAAAATCAAATTAAGGCTTCATTTTCCGATTTTATCTTTGAAATCCGTTTATGAAGTATTAAACTTCAACGTAACATGCAATGTTGGACACCGTTTAATTATTCAACTGTGAGTTTGAAACATCTGCTAACATCATGGATACCTAACTTTTGCATCGACAGTTTCAAGAAATACAAATAGTTACGGAATACAGTTGGAACCTTTTTTGATATTCAGACAAGTGTTTTAGAGAATTTCTTCTAAGAACGTAACATTTTTGAAAGCGCTTCAATGTAAATTTTCTGAAATTTTACTATTTCTTCATCTACTATGCGTATAATGACCCGAGCAATGGATCGTCTAATAAATAGGGAACTAACGATTGTACGATTGAGGGAAAAAAGTCTTTACGATTATGCGCTTCCGCGTGCCGTAAACACTCTTATTACCAGTAATTAAACCCAAATAAACATTTGCAAATAATCAGGAAATCGGCGCGTTGAAAATAGCCAAAAGCCACATAATGTTTTATTACATAACAACCATACCATAAGCAACATTATAAGTTTTATAATGAAGAAATAAAAACATATATATTGTTTTTAAAAATATTCTCCAAGGTACCTACAATTCACTTTATGAAGTGCTGAGTATGAGGGTCCACTCTTCTTGGTCGTCTTTTCTATGGCCTTTTCAGCACAATGCCGGAAACGGTGTTCTTTATAATTAGTCATTTATTCTCGAAAACTGCATTTTGCAGAATATGGTGGGTGACTCTATATGTACACTCACCGAAGCCAAATATTCGGTTACCCGTGTGGCTAAGAGTGCACTCATATTGTCGAGATGAAGAAGATTTTACTGCGAGGGCATGGCTTTCGAAACGTTTCTAAAACACCAGTCAAACAATTTCTATTACAGCTATTTGCCATAACTGCTCTTTTATTTTCCGAATAATCGTTGCGTAATAACTCGTACATCCGAAAATAAAAACGACCATATTTTTCAGCTTTCCTTATTTTGTAGGCAATTCTTCAGAAGAAATTTTTTTCATGGAACTTGTTGGTTTAAACTTCATATCAAAACTTAAATTTACATTTTTCTCTACAAGGTTATAAAGACATCTATGGTCTTTATTCAGTTTATCAATAAAGTTTAATTTATTACATTGATTGTATTTAATTATAAATATAATTTGGCCGGAAAGCCCAAATATAGAGTATGTCTCCATTACGGATACTTTATTCATTGATATTAATTCTTGGAATATCCCTCTTCTATAGGATCAAAGTAAGTTGTCTGTCTTTGAACAATAAGTGATAATTTAAATAAATTAATTAACATTGCCTTTGTTAAACATTGCCCTGTTTTATGATTTGGTTCAGAATTGAAAATGTAATTTAATTCCATACTTTTTAACAGTGGCGACTGTTTTTTTTTGTAAAAGTTTAATTAAGAGTCATGTGAATTTGTGAAGGAATAATCTATGAAATAATTATGCCTTAATCTGTAAATCCCAACCGACAATTAATTGATTTTAGCCTTTTATCAAAAATCATTTATAATGATATGGAAAATATTAATTGGCTCCATAGGCACGTTGAGTATCGTGAAAATGAACTGTTAATGCAATTAAGAAATCAGTTTTTTTCATTTTTTGTTATTGAAAAACGCTTTAAAAAAGTTTAGGGAGTACTAAAAATTTAGAGTAGTCCAATATAAAAACGACTATATGATGCATTCTGCAAACATATTCGTAGTTCATTTAATATTTGCGCCTATCCTCCTTGAATCTCTGTCTAAACTATTCTAAAGTTTACAAAGGGTATATCAGTACATTGAATATACCAAAAAAAATGAGTAGAATGTATAGTAGATAGTTAGTCTTCTCGAAATGCAAAACTTATTTTTTTGGAGTGACTGTCTGTTTCCTTGTCCATTGGTTTGAATGTCATACAAATAATATTGCGTTAATATCAATACAATTTTTATTTAATCATCCTTAGGGTTCAAATTAAAATCTAAAGCTCGTAACTCTATCCTTCCTTTCATAACTTCTTTTTTTGTGTTATGTGTTTTTTGTTTTGTTTTTAAAGTTGTTCGTTTGTGCATGTAAGAACTGCTAAACTTATTCACCTTTAATTGAGATCATTTTTAAAATAAACATCTAAAACTTTAAAGGAGTTTTGTTATAACATGTTCCTTAAGCGATTTTAATTCACTTATTTTCAGGCTGACAGAGAGCTGAGGAACAATATATATCTATTGGAGAAAGCATCCGCCACTCTCAGCCTATTAAAAAAGCCCTCTATGACTGTAGTAACAAAAAAATAAGTACAAAACTTGCTTATATGTTGTATCATGGGTATGATTTCATTTACATGTGATTTGTATGCTTACATCTGTTTATTGTAGTCTCAGTAAGTTATAAAAATGAAAAAGCATAGAATCTACAGAAATTGCTCCTAATATGTCAGTAAAGTCTAATATCCTTTGCAGGTCGTGAAAAATATTGTAGTGTTATGATATTTATTATGCTACAAGAAAAATTCTGTATTATTAAAAATTCTAGGAATGTAGCCTTTGCCTCTTCTTGTAATAATTCGTGGTTGTATACTCTCACTCCCCTGACTTACCGGCCCTAATACTTATGAAGTATTTCTTCCAAACGTATTATATTAACATGATAACATAGTCCAATTCCATGCATCTAATCTTCTACACATAAAGATCTCGTCAGACGTTTCAACAAAATAACATTCTTTGATATATCAGCATTCCTGATCTTTATAAACCTTAGATACAAGCGTACATACAAGTGTTAACGTGCGATCTTAATAATCAAAATATATTATATTAATAATAATACTTGACACGTAACAAAGTTTTTTTTTTTAAATAAAAACTGATTAATTAATATGCTATTATATTGTTTTTTTTTGTAAATTGTTCTTTATAAGATTTTCACGGACATACTCAGAGTTTTTTTCTACTTAACACAAAAATACAGTTCGCCAAAAATATGATCGGTTCCGTGAATTCGTGAAATTTAAATTCGTTTTTGACAAACTGTAGAAACGCGGTAAATTTAGCAACGCGAAATCCTCAAGATTAAATGGTTTTAAATGTATACTTGGTCAATTACACGCTAAGGAAGCAATTGCTTTTTTATAACATGTGTTTTTAAACTTCTCAGTGAAATCACCGTCTTCCTTAATATAAAAGAGTAATTTAAAGGTTGCTTAGCGACAATCGGAGATGTGGCCCTAAATATTATTACGATGTTTGTTCATCCCCAATTCAAAAATTTTTATCTATACACAATGACCACCCTTAAATCTGAATAAATTGAAGAAGTTTTGAATTCAATTAATTCAATCGTTAGAAACTTATTAAGGCCTATCAATAATTCTTATCTTCAATATTACAATTAAAAATACACACGTATGCCGTTACAGCAAGAAATCGGGTTGGAAATTCAAGATGTGCCAATTATATAAATATAATAAAGATAAGTGCCAATTTACCTCCAACAATCATTTTATTCGAGGCAGCTGTCGACCTACGGACAGGGACTTAACGGTCCCGTACCTCGAAAAATGTTGTGCAAGACCATATCACTGACGATTCCAATGAAGAAGTCGACATAATTAACAATTAAAGAGAAAAAAATTCTCGCCAAAATATATTGCAAAACTATCTTTGTGCAAATCCCACATGGTTTTGAATCATTTAACTAAGATCAACCGACAGGGTAACGGGCCTCAAACTCACATATTATCTAATATAAAACGCCAAGTATAAACTCCACGTATTATCAACCTCAAGCAACTGGCCAATTAAATAAGGCCTAAGGACGTGGTAGCGGTCCAAAAATTACGGTCAATCAAACGTTATACGCATAAACTACTGGACTGAACAACCTTAATTTGAAGTTCACAAAATTATAGAACTTGTTAAATTTACTACCTCAATTATAACTACCACACCAATTCCTTTTGCGATATCCTCTACTAATACTTCATAGAAAAAGAAAAAAACGCAAGACACTTAAATTAACCCAAAACACTGAGTTACAAAAACAAAATCCTCATTGATCAGAAAATCTATATGAAATCAATTCAAATTATTCAAAAGGTTTCTACCTCATATCTAATTGAAAACAATCCTTTTTATCATCATTTCCCCATCTCTTATCTTTACTGATTCACCTGTTCAATTCAAACTAAACGTGCTTTAACCTGAGTTAAAATACAATTGAAGGGTACTGACACCCGTTACGAACCTACTGCTATCCTAGGCTCAATGGATTTAAAATTATTTCCCCATAATGAATCATAAATTTCATAAAGAGCATGTAATTAATAAGATCAATTTATAATAATAAATTATGGTATTATCATAGGTAATCATTTTTATTCAACTCAGAATTCATTACAAATTACAATGTAAATATTCGTAATATACACAAATACCCTACAACATACCCTACAATTCACAGAAAAGGTATCAAGGAGGAAAGGTAACAATTTCTCCACGCAACGATAATTGAATATTGGTTTCAAACCCTAAAATCAAACGAGGTTTTATACTCAATCAATATATTTCTGAATTTCTCCTTATCGTAAATTGTATTGCATAAGTGAAGGATATATACATAGATTATACATGGGAAACACTTCTAATCGTTACTTCTCTAAAAGCTGAAAATTGTTTACTTTTTCATATAATAATTTCTTCTCTACCCGCTAAGTAAGTTCATTACAATATCCAAAGAAGTTTTAAGCTTACTCCAAATTTAACACTTCAATGATGACGAAATAAAAATTTTATAGTATGCATCTTGTTGACTTTCTAATCAGAATAAGCAAAACCAAATGTAGTTATCCACCTAAAATCCAAATGATTTCCCAAATGTCATTAAAAAAAATTACTGTAAAAGTAAATAAAATGTCAGATTAGGGTGTAACCAATTCTTTTACATCGCCTTGGTTATCGTCCATTTTCTTGATTGGAAAAAATTACTCCAAAAAAGAAAAAATGGCGAATAATCGAGTAGAGAAAATAAATTAATATCATAATCGACGACTCTTATTAAACACCCCAAAATTTCTGAAATCTTAGACCAGTTAGGCAAAAATAAATATTTTTTTAATTCTCCACCTCCCATGGCCGTTGAAGATGCCCCAAAAACTGCATTTAGTATTTCGCAAAGATATTTTTAATTTACACACAACCCATAAGGATGCGCCCCTTCTTATTTCAACGCCTAATGAATTCGCCTCTTTCCTGCGTTCAAGATATTCCACGTGTCGTGTTTCTGGACGACATCATCATCTATACCTCTGAATTAAAATCACAAATAGAAAACATATAGCTTGATTTTGAAATGTTTATGGAATTGTAATATAATAAGTGGATTTTAATGCACACAAAATGAAATATAAATATTTGCTCGGCCTTGTATATTACTATCGTTAATTCATTTCTGACATTTCAAAATTATCAAAACCTCTCACAACTCTTTGTATGTGACTAGTCTCATAAAACTACTCGCATCTACAAACAAATTTTTCCGTAAGCTCTAAAATTCAAGCTAATTTTTGGTCTTTTAATCATATATTGAAATTTTACCAAATCGTTTATCCCAACTTGCGACCATTCTATAAGCAACTACTCCATAAGCAGCGTTCTTTCACTAAATTAAATTGGATGGAAACATATTCCTCGTGAACATTAAATAAAGGCTTGACGTTGGCGTTTAAAATTTAAAGAATATAAACATAAAATTATTTGTAGAAAGGAAAAAGTAAATTCCATGGCCGATGCCCTCTCTCGCTATATCCGATTATCTGTACCTCGAATGCCCGCTATGACGATGACCAAGATACTCCGATCTCAGCTCCTAGCAAAGTTTGAATTGCACTATTGGGAGTATTACCTTAAATTTAAAAAATCTAATTACTGGTTCAAATAATCTACTAATTAAACTTAAATTTATGAAATTGTCATAGATATTAGAGAAAAGCCTGATAGATGATATGATAAATTCAAAAATGTCTTTTAGGAATAATATTCCATTACCTCAAGGATAAAAGTATACCAAGAACTAGTAGAAAACTATAGACTTATAACGAGTTTTAAATTGTTACTTTGGGCAAAATTTACGTTTTAATTAATTTTTCTGACTCGGTAAACTGTTATCCTGATGACAAAAATGTATTTATATGAAAATACCATAAGTAAGTGCTCAAGGATTTGATCTGTACTATAACTTATCCTTGACGGTTGCTCAAAATGTAAGAAATGCCTTATAATTCACTTAATAACCAAATAATAGTCAAATATTCATTGTCGCTAATCTGTAGATGTACCAGACCAGTAGTCGACATTTAATTAAAAGAGGTCTTTTGCGCTTCTAGAACTGCATATGACCCAGCTTGAGTAAATAGATAACAAAAATTATTGATCGTAATTGATCAAGATTTATCATAAATGATTATTGAGAGGTTTCAAAATATCATCGGTTGGAATATGTGAGGCGATCAAGCAACAATACAAAGTAAACTTAAAAATTCCTAAATATTTTGACTAAAGTTTTAATACTAATACTTAGATATATATGGACGTAATATGAAAATGAAATAAAAGAACTGTTTTATAAAGTCGTACTCTTCTATACAAGCATGATAATTATGTACATTCATTTATATATATATATATATATATATATATATATATATATATATATATATATATATATATATATGTATATGTTTTTATACTTTTATTAAACAAATGTATATATGCTGTACTTTATATAAGTTGCTTTAAAGATAATGTGGTCCTTATGTTTGAATTTGCTTTCAAGGTAATATCATGTTTCCAATAAAAACAAAAGGATATTATTTATCGCTTAAATGCATATGTCCACCATTTACCAATTCGATCTGTCTCTGTGATATATTACATATATTATTCTTATATACTATCGTTGTATACACATAACATATTCGTGAGAAATATTAGTCGGTTAAAGCATGGTCGTATATAACAAATGTATGAGTGTGTGCGTAAGCGTGCGTGTAAAGCGTTCGTGTGCGTGTATGTATACATATACATGGGTATAATGTTACTACTCGTATTAATTACTGAAATTAAGCCTTTGAAATTTTTTTCTTTTTTTAAGAATTAGATAAAATAGAAACGTAAAATATCTTTATCGCATATACCAACATAAAACAATTAGATGGAAATGAAAAAAAACAGATCTAACTTTGGAAAAATATTAAAATCTTTGGGTAATTTTTTTTAAACTTATTAAAAACAACCTTGGTATTAAAAACAATGGAAGAAAAATTAATTTGACATATTCTTTTACCATTATTATACTCGAACGAAGCATTGATTATTTCGATTTATAATTTTGAGTTACTACTATAAAGGACATTAAACACAACGAGTTACCTAAAACGTCTTAGTAAAATGTTGAAGACCATCTTTCTGCTTTTATCTCTCGTTTATAATAATAATATTTCTCAATACAATATAATAAATGGCAATAATATTATATAGAAAAGTTCTTGTTTCTTTTATATAATTTTTTACTCATTCAGTCTAGGTGAAAAAATTATGAAAAAATTTTAAACAATGTATATTTATCGCTAAAGTCGTGCTCGCGGTTCCATGCAGCTAAAATATTTGCCATTAATAAATATTTACATTAGATAGGGATATCCTATCTATCTTGAGTCAATGTCTTATTAGTGTTATCAACCGCTTGTAATTTATATCCGCCCTATCCTTAATTAATTTTCGAGCTCGTCAAGAACCTTATTGACATTTTCCGCGCGGAACGCTAATCTGCATTCCGGACTATTAGAGCTATTTAGAAATTTTAACGTGAAATAAAGAAAAGTTGTTGTTAATTTATATTAAATTGTGAATAACGCAAGATGTGAATAATGACAATTAACATAAATGAGGTTTAGAAGCATATATTTATAAAAAAAATTGGCACATTAAATTTTAATTGATCTCAGAAAAAAAGGGTAAATAAAATGTACAAAACTTTTAATCTGCTATCGTCATATAAGAATTCTTAATTGAGTATAACAACTCGTGTACGATTCTCCTTTATTTTTATATAGATTAAATATAAAAATGCACGCCTGGACGTGCGTTTTTCACTGCTTCTCACAGTTCATATTGTTTTTTTTAATTCCAGTTTTTAATCCGCAATATCATATCAATATTTTTTTAATGTCCATAAAATTATATTAATATTGTTTTAATGTTGGGCCCTTTTGCAAGCTCAGTTATAGTTCAAAAGGAAATCACTTTTGGTCCTTTAGTTCATTGTTGTCCTTTGAGCACTCGCTATTCTAGCCTCCGTGCACTCATTTTTGAGATCGAAGTATCCATCGAAATAATCAATCGAAATAGGAAAACAGTTAAGCTGTGAACGTACCGTATGTTCGTTTGTGACTTTTTTATCAAATTATTTAATGCGTTTCTTCTACGACGGAACGAATTCAATAAAAAGGCAGATGATAAATGAATGTCATTATTTGTTATAAAACGTGAGAAAACCAAAGGTAAATAAGAGACGGAAAGAAAAATGCACGTTTCATTTCGAGAACAAAATGTTGCTATCCTAAATATATTATTTCAATACTAAATCAAACATAATACACTATAAAGTGCACTCATTAAAATGTACAATATGTCGAAGCTACTATTGCAATAATTTATCAATATTTAAGCAAGCAGTGACAACAAAAAATCTATTACAATTAAAACTGAAGGAACTGAATAAGTAAACACAATATGTGGATTTATTATCTGTAATTTAAATGACAAATATTGTAAGAAGATGATACGAATAAAAATAAACGATACGAATAAAAAGAACTAGCGATATTAAAATCGATAGCTTTCCTAATTTTTTTACTAATTCTAAAATTAATAAAATCAAATTAAAATTATTGTGTAAAAATTTATTGCCAATTCCATTTTTTTTCAAAATAGTGAATCGCCTAATTTTTCTATTTCGTAAGTTTCACTAAAATTGTGATTTGAGAGAACTGCATATGACAAATTGTAATAATTGTTTTTGACGGCAATGGAAAAGTGAATATAATTGACGAAGTAAAACAGCACTTAGCTAAATATTAAGCTACATCATTAGTAAAAAAAGTTGCTTGTGTCTGGAAAATCAAAAATTTGTGAACATCATTCTAGCTTGAAATAGTTAAAAAGGCCTTTTCTGTGTCGTTCATTAAAATCATGTTTATTTTGATTCGTAATTTTAAAAAGATTGAACGAATTTAATTGAAAACTATTTTGAATTTATAATTTGCACATTTATTCTGATTGTAACGAATTGAGTACTATTTTTAAAGTTTATAATATTATTTTGTATTTGATGTAGGCGTCTGAAGACTGATTTTTGAAGATTATTTAGTTTGAAATTTATTAATAGTTAAAGTTAGTAAATAATAACGCTAGTTGTACAACTTTTTATAACACATGTACAGTTTATAATGAGGGAAATCATTATCATCAACCTAGTAGACAGCGATATATATATATATATATATATATATATATATATATATATATATATATATATATATATATTTATAACAGTGAATATAGCAATTTTGTAAATTAGGAATGCATGGAGAATTTCGATATGATTCCTACAAATCTATAATTTCCTGATATAAATATTGTTTTCTTGGTTTCTCTTTAATTATATTGCTTCTACTTCATTATGGTAATAAAGAAATACAAACACTACCAAAGGAAACTAATATTTTCTATATCGTTACAATTTCGTCATAACTGATATCGAAATTCCTTACAATGCAATATGCCTTTCATAATAACAAATTTGAAAACTGATCTGATCTGAATTTGAAAAGTGAATTTTTGTAATAGACAACCAAAGTTCGTAAAATGTGCTGGCAATCATCACATTATATAGTGCAAAAAACAACGCAATGGTGTAGCAATATGTGCGCTGCGTAACGTACGAGGACATGCGACAAGCTACAGTCTATCAAAAGAAATTGATAGCTTTACAACCAAAGAAATTTCTGCGGTTCAATGAATGGAAACCGAGGTTATAAAACTGTCTGAAAGATATGAACCATCTTTCAAAAAATGTCTTACGCCCAAATCATATAAAATACAATTAATTCAAGTAGTGATAATAATATAATAAGTAATGATATCAGCAAGCTGTATCTAACTCGTCTACCACCGCTGACATGATGAAATTGCTCACTTCATTTCAGGCTTAAATTAAATTAATTATTAGCCAGTTAGCCAAAAGATTGGAAAAATTGGAGGAAATCCAAAGGTAGCCAACCAAAAGTCAAAAAAACCTAAAAATGAATAACCAGTTCCTACGAATTATAACATGGAACGCAAATGGGCTTACCCAGCGACCCCAAGAACTAGAAGTATTGATGAACACTAAAAACTTAGATATCGCACTATACCCGAAACTCAGTTTTCACAAAAAAAACACATTAAAATTAAAGGGCATGGCGCCTACTGGACTACTCATCCTTAAATATATAACATTTTCAATAAGAGAAATAAAAGAGTCACATATTCAAGCCACCATAATTACTGTTCAGCATAATGGAGTCAACATAAATATTGGTGATGCTTATTGGCCACCACGTAACAACATTTCGAAAAGTCAATATAGCAACATATTCAGAAAACTTGGTCCTAGATTTATTATTGGAAGCGATTTCAACGTCAAATATACTGCTTGAGGATTTCGACTGACCACTTCGGGCAGATAGAATGAAATGTTAGCTGCCATTAATAAAAAAAAATGTTAATTCCATTCGTCACGTACAACCAACAGATTGCAATAAAATTCCTGATCTGATTGATTTCTTTATCTCATGTGAAATTGTATCTAATGACATCGAAGTAGAAGGCGTGGATGATTTAACTTCTGATCATACCTCAGTGGCAAAAATTACTGTACCAATATTCCAATAAATTTATACCGGACCCTAATTTTTTTAAATTTCGGGAAAACAAATAATATTTGTAGCCAGCCGGCTAGAACTCCTCCCTAGACCTCCACTAGACCGTCGGCTAGAACTCCTCCCATAAGACGTTCGTTGAACTCCCTCTTCACGGAACCATTTACGCGGAACAAAGTGTGATGAACGTAATATGGACAGCTGCTTGATATCTTATATAGCGTGTGTTTTAATTATTTCTCACTTGTAAGTAAAATATATCTAAGGACGTGTTTTAATATGTAATTGAGATTACCGGATAAGAAGATTGTTGGAGAACAAACACTTAAATACTCCGATACCAAATTCAAGGTCATTTTAAAAGTTGTGTATATAAAAAGTTTTAAGATGACCTTGGATTTGTTACCTGAGAACAGTGATTGATGAAGATATAATGAAATCATCTCGCATTTGAAAGCCAAAATTTCCGCGAAATGCTAAGGAATATTGAAGTGTCAAATGGTATTAACAAGTACAATTGAAATATCAAACACAAAATGCCACTACGTAGGTAACGGAGTATTTTTATTTTAAAAAATTCATATAAATATTTGCCAATTTCGATATACGAACAAAATCCGCATATCGTTGATTTGTTGAAACAGAAGCAATACCGACAATTAGGGGGACGAAAGACAAAATAAAACATAACTAATAATCAGTATATACGTATAGATTCGTGGATGGGATCGTTAACTAATCCAATTGCGGGGTTTCTCTGTAAATATTACTTAACTTACGATTAAGCATTGGAAAAATACGATTAAGCATTGGAATATTAAATATTATCATATAAGGCTGGTACATGGTTTCGTCCTTCGAAATTTACATCGTTCTCTCCATACGAGTTCTTTCGTATTTCTAAAAATGGCACAGTTCATGTTATTTTACATTTTCTTGGGATTTTAGGAGTGTAGGTTACTTTTAGTTCAAAAAGGTAAAAATGTATATAAAGAAAGTTAAACAAATTGATGTTTGTTTTTGAAGAACTTATTAATTATATTTAATGAATTTTTTTTCAAACATTGTTATTTTTATTTTATATGTTTAAGATATTTTAAAAAGAGTGTGTGTTTATTAATATTATATTACAAAATTGGAAGCCACATTTTTTTCGAAAATTCTAAAAAAATTGAGTTTTATTTTTTTAAAGACAATTATTATTTATTTGACTGCAACAAAAATATTTTTATCGAAAATAAAAACTGATCATTGAAAATTAAATGGGCGATAAAGTGACGATCTAATTATTCCCACAGTTCGTTTGAAATTCAAGTTCGTTTTATTTTTGTTATTATTTTTATGTCACTTTAACATTTAATATCAAAGTCCATAAAGTAAATTGAAGGGCGTAATTTTAGGTTAAATATTTAAATGATAAGGGATAGTCCCTTATGAACTTGTCGAAAGAGTCATATTCACACAAAAAATTAATCCATAATAATTAAGAACAGCAAACTTGTCAAAGTTTAATAGTTTCTCATTTACGGTAGTGTACTCGTTAATGACAATTTTATTAAATTAAATTAAATTATTTACGACATTAATGAAGAACACTCTTTATTTACACTGTTACTTACTTTCAATATATTTTTTCCTATAGGGACACTATGACTCTAGGGACTGCAATTTTATGGTGCCTTAATATTTCCTGTTACGGAGTTACTTCCGACGATAAGAATAGAGAGGCGTCTCGATCGCTTTAACAGCAGACGAGTTCTTCAGTTCGGAATGCCATTAAGTTCTTGTCGATTATTAAATTAGTATTTTATAGGCTTCATTTAACTTTAACTGTTTTGTTATCTTTATGTCATGTTTCTTTTTCTGTTATTTAGCTAGAATTTGATGGCAGGAACGGCTTTGTCTCTATTCATTTATTGTGAAAATTTAATCAAGGAACATAGGTTTCAAAGCGTGAGCACAAATTTTACAGAATGTACATCGTATATTGGTGCTTTGTACATTGTTAATAAACAAAAAAAATTGAAAACTATGTTGGTTTATTTATTTTTTACCTATTATTAAAAGTTTAATTTTGTTATGATTTGTATGATTTCTTTAATTCCTCATCCAAATCTTTTTTAAGAAAACCAGGTTTATAAGTAACCTTGATTTGAAGTAGGTACTGTAAGAACTATATAATTAATTAAATTGTCTTATCAAGTTTATTAAGAAACTTGACTTTGTAGATATACACGATTCTACAGGTGGTCTTCATTAAATATGTTTAATAAATTATTATCAAGCATATATAATTGACAAATATCGAAAGTCATCCACTAAAAACTGTGATCTGAAATTAATTTTTCTACGTATTTATGTGATCACCCTAATGGCCGCCCGAGTTTTAATGTGACTTACTCCTCTTATAATTATACGGTAATGGCATTTCTTGTTGTTAATAATTATTTGTAATTTTATTGCTTTAATTGAAATATAAATAAAAATAAATTTATCTTACTTGTTAGCTATATTTTAGCTTATTTATATTTATAATTTATCTTATCTAGTAGTTAAATATTGATTGACAAACATATTTTTCATAACATATTACTTCAATCATATTAGCATGCAACAGAATCGACAAAATTATGAATTCAGTTCGAAAATTTGAAACTTTAAAAAGCACAACCTATCTGTGGTGTTCAGTAGCGAAACAAACGCCCTTGTAAAATTGCGTGTCTGTCCATCTATCCGTCCTCAATTTTTCAAAGCTTTAGTTTCTACAATTTTTTACCCATATACGTGTAATAATCCAAGTACGGGTCCTTTTTTATTAATAATTTACAATTAATGTGTAATATATTAATAAAAAAGTTTTAAATTTCTACTTCTGAATTTTCTTTCCATATTCTCGTCGAATGAGATGACATTGTAAAAGCTTTTTAAAATAAAATCGTGATATCGTTTACTAAAGTACATTCGCGAAGTATTAAGTTTCCATGTGATGAGCTATCTATATCACTACAAATTTTCCAATTTTTCAACCAAGGTCTGAAAGAAAGTGAACATATTGTAGGTATCTTCATCACTCTAGCTTCACTGTAGCTTCGTCACTCAACTTTAGAATTCGTAATAATTTACGTCTTTTGGCCTACCTTCTTGATGTAATATTTATCATTTTCGGTACTATCTTGACGCTTGAGCTTTTTATAATGACTAATTTCATAATAACTACTTAAGTTCAGGTTCAAAATTTTATTCCCATAAATTCTGTTTTATTTTTCATGTAAGGAAATTTTGTCTAAATTATGTAAAATGGATGTAGTTTTATTTCGTTTTTTAATATTACCAGATTTTTACCATTGTAACATTCTGTATTTATGGATTTGTTTGAAACATTTTTTTATTTTTCATGTAAATTGTCACTCACTAAAGTAGCTTTTTTGGTGCTACGTATAAATTTGGATAAAATTATTGTAAAATAACCTTAAATATTATTACTTAAACATGTAAAAATACTCTTTTAACATTCAATATGTATATCAGACATTACTCTTTTTCTATTTAACGGACGCTATCAGTTGAAAGTAAAGATACATGTAGGCAAAACAGATAATGGTTAATATACAAAAATTACTATAGTATACAATTTCAATACATAATGCGTACAGTACTTTCAGTAAATATTCAATGCGTTATGCATTCAATTTCAACTTTAATAATACATTGATTATTCTTCTAGTTATTTAATTGCACATTATAGTCTAAAAAGGACGACAAGTAGACTTAAAAAATAAAGTATTCGTGGCTGGGAATGTTTAATAGGTTATCGAGGAGGCAACAGCCGATTTTTTGTATTTCTCTGAAAAGGAGAGGAATTCAGGGTATTACAGCCATGCTTAACTCTAATTCTCTGTTGTTCAACCTGTATTTAATCATCTTTGGAATTAATAATCATTTTATTCTGTCTATAATAATAGACCATATGGTATCGAATGTCACTCATCCACTGCCGTCAGCTTAAAACAATTTGAAAACTGTCCTTAATGTGTAATATTAATTATAACACTCATTTTTTATATTAATTCCAAAGTGTTTTTTAAATTATGTTGCCTTAAAATTTCAGAAATAATGCATTATATGACTAACATGGCTGACGTGTTAATCGGTAAACTTCACTTTGCGCTGTACTGTTATTAATTGCGAGTTTAGATAAGATCCTAAACACTTCCAAAAGACTTTTTGAATAATTAATGCGAACTAGTAACTAAATTAATATAAATTATGATTTCACATTACTTTACATATTTTTCTACAATTTTATGAAAAATATGACTCTAATAAAGTTAAATCCTTTTTCGAAATCTATAAATATCTGGAATTTCCTCTTATTTTTCCTGAAATATCTTATGTACAAGATTCTATATGTATGTGATTTATTTCAGATTTTTAGGCTTACAAACTTTAAAGGGGGGATAATTTCTTGCGAGGATGGTATTTTGTAACATAACATTAAAAATAAAAAAGTTTTCGCATTCATAAACAAAGCCGTTTGATATCCAGCTTTAGTTTACGGGCTTACTTTTTAATTTTAGTCTCTCATTGAAAATTCCGTTTTTAATAAAAACAAAAATATGTCCGAAGTACTTTTGACGGAAATAAACGTGGCAAGCAAGTTGTCGAGACCACTATACAAATGGGTCGAACTGAGTTTAAGTCAATAGCGATTGTAGTTACTGAGAGAAACATACTAGCAGACGTACACCAAGGCCTAATCTGTTTATTTTTTCTATACAGAATCCTAATAATTATATTAATCTGCTACATGTATAACATATTTACGTACATTACTAAGTAGATTAACTAACGCTCGACATATATAAGGAATTTTGAGGTATGTTTTTGTATTTATAGACAAAATAGAAATCATAATGGAAATGTTATTACATAAGCTGGAAAGTGATTTTATCAAGACGTCTCTAAAAAAAGTAGTAACCAACATTTGGTATTAAAAATCTAGTTAGTAACAGCAAAAATAATGAGTTAAAACAATGTTAAAGTACAATGACTAACGGTAACTAATTTAGGGTATTTGAGAAATAGTAAATAAGATTTTAATTATTATGTGATTCAAAATTGACATGAAATATATATGTTATTTACATGAGTTAATGGATTAATAGAGATAGATATCTTTATCAAAATGTTGAAACAATTTCGAAATTTATGTTATTTATATGATTGATCAACTATTAGTTATTTAAGTTAATCAGTAATATCAAAGCTTTTAAGAAAAAAATTAATAAGCTTTATTTTTTCGAACACAAAGGAATAGTTTTTAATATTATATGGTCAGAATGTCAAATTCATAAAATAACATGCCTTAGCCAATAATAGTTATAATTAGGTTGTGTTGATAACCTCTGTTAAATAGATTGGAAGGATTTGCTATGTATTAATTTTGAAATATATTACAGAAATATACTTATGATATATTTGTTCGTGGGCGAATTTATTATACATCAAAATTTTAATCGTACCGCATATACTACGTACACTGCGAATTTAAAGTCAATCATTTTTTTGTTAGAACATGTTGTTTGAATGGAGACTAAATTAGAACCAAAAGGTAATCATAATCTTTTTTTGCAGAAACAACAAGGCTAGCACTTCTCTGTAAACTTCAAAATTGTTATTCAAAATTTGAATTAAATTGTTATTAAATACTTGAAGTAAATTTTTTCCAAATACATTTCCGTTAAAAAAATTTACAAAAAGTTATTACTGTTGGAAATCATAAGGTTAATAAAATTTAGAGGCTATTAATTCTTATTCTGCTTAGAATTAAAAAGGTTTTTGAAAGTAGAAGCTTGACATTAGAAAAAATTATCATATTCAGTCGTCTCGAGAAGTTGAGCGCAGGTTAGCGACGATAAATAAAAAACAAATTGATCTAGTCTAAATTACCAATATTATAAAAAAGTTACAGCCCTGACTATGAATTAAAAAATATACGGAATAAATAGGTAAGGGGGGTCCCCTTATAATGTAAACCTAAAAATATGGTTTAGGCTACTAAATCGCCAACTATGTAATAAATCAACGCAACAAACGTAATTTTTTTTCATTTTTGCATAATACTTTGAACACGTTCCTTGGAAGTAAACATGTTGCTAAGTATTTCATTAGAGATGTAGTGCTCCCTGTTTTGTAAATTAAATAATTCTTTACTTATATTTAATACTATTATAGACCTGTTATACGTTATATTTCAATTAATTTAGGAATTCAAATATTTATGAATCTCTATAAAATTTTGGTTTCGATTTTGGCTTTCGAACAAAATTTCGTTTTTATATGAAAGAAAGGAAAAACATGCGGTAGGTCACTGTTTTAGTATTTCATGTTTCCAGTCACTCTTTTTTGTCTATTAATTGTTCACAGAATGGAACATCAATTAATTGTAGAACTTTCTATGTGCCAAAGGAAAGAGCTAATATCAGAAAATTGACGTGCACTCGTGCCGCTATTGAACAAGCACAGATTCAATTTTACTTGTTTTCAAACATTCTTATTATAAATATAATTTGTTTCCTAAAAGCATTTCTTTTTATGTGTCAACATTTTAAATACTTTTTTAAATTTTCGTTCGATATTATGATATATACTAGAGTTATATCGACTAAGTATTTTGCTGACTAGCCTGTTAGCCGACTACTTAATTGACTAATTTGCGTGCAACGAAGACTTCGATTTCGTTCCTACATCGCCGACTGATTTATTAAATATTTGAAAACCATTAGTCAAGAATTATAATTTTGTACTCTAGTAAAGTAACACAAATCAAATACCATAAACAAAATTTTAATTTAGTTTCCTTATCTAATTATTATTAGTTAAATGTTAAAAATGCATTTTTAACTAGAAAATAATTCTTCTTTTTAAGTTATTTACCATTATTTACCTGAGATGAAAAGTTTATATTTTTGATATTGTAAATAAATAATTTATAATAATGTATAATAAACAATTCATACTTGGTTATATTATAAAATATAACAATATACTCAAAAAAATTACACTTACCTTATTTGTTCGCATACCCATAATATTTGTGACTGATGGCAAGATGCGACTAATTGGTGGATATATTTAATATAATAATTTCAATCATACTCTTTAAATAATAAATAGATTATTTAAATATCTTCACAATTTATCAATTAAATATATCTCTTAAAATTGTTTTAACTATCGAGATATTCACTGCCTTTTCAAACCTGACTGGTCAATAGGTTTTGCCGACTACTCGCCGACTACTTAAATTGTCTACCTAATCAAATGAATAGTCGCCAACTAGTCGATACATCTCTAATACGAATTCAATAGAAAACAAAACTATTTGGACAAATGCTTACGCAATTATTCGCATTTCATTTATTCTTCCAACGCTGCTGAATGTTTTTCGAGAAACCTACTTCAATATTTTTTTAACTCTGTTTTAGTACTTTTGTACTTAGTTTTGCTACGTTGTACTTTTGTAATTTTGTACTTGACAAACAAATTCTCACCCTGATTTAAAATTTAATCCCGGCAAAATATTTTAAAGTCGTTTTTTGATTGAATGCCGAAGACTATAATATGAAACAGGTCCTATCAACATGTCTTTAGCTAACAAATGTGATCTAAGAATATTTTATTGTCATATGGCTAAATTTTATTTCAATTTTCTTAAATTACGTAATCATGATATTTAAACCATATACTGTTCACAAGATTGGAGACATAGCAACAGAGATTCCACTAAAAATAACAATAATGCCAAAACCTTTGCTTGTCCACTTTGTGTAAATAAATAAAGACACACGCATTATTCATAGTCAGTCTTACACGATTGAGTAAGTATGTTTAAGTTACGTCTCTGAACTAGCCAGTGTAAATAGCAATCAAGGATTGCAAATACCAACACTTTTAAGTTGAATTGCCACACATGAATTACAGAATTGGTTTTGGAATTTTTACGGGCGCTAAAAATTCCAAAACCAATTCTGTCTTCTTACGTCAGATTTGGATTTTGTCATTGAATGCCTATTTTCCGAAATTAATAAATTAAAGTTTTAATAGTTCCATGACCTGTTTGTGTGTAAGTGCGACCATGCATACATAAGTAGGTGTGATTGAATTAAAAATATTCGATTTCGAATTTTTTTCAATGTATATAAGAAAATGTCAGTGTGACCGTAATCTTCATCTCTACGAAAATATTCACCAAAGTTATTTTGAATTTTGGTTAAAATTTGTCTAAAAAACTTTTTTTGCGAAAATTTCCCTATGAAATAAAAAGATGTTAACAGGAAAATTCAATATATTTTATTGACAACCGTAGCAAATCGTGCATTTTTGTCGGGACATTATTTTCTCGCCGACCATTCCAATATGGTCGGTTATTCAGCAGAAAAATGGTAAAAATTAAAAATAAAAATCTAGACGAAATATATATAGTATCACCTAAATATCAACAAAAGTCCATAGATAGAACGTTTTTTAAAAAGTTACCCATTTCAAAACTTCTCGTTATGAAAAATGCACATGCCTGTAAAAATTACTAAAATATTGATGTCTTGGTTAATTAGGTCGGCTAATTTGGGGAACGCATATATAAACTAATTTTCATATTATTATAAATGTACTCTTAAAAATTTAACTAACTGGACACTTTGTTATTAAGTTAACATTGTGAAACAACTTTTACATGTAAAATTTTACCTAGTAATTTTTTATCCTCCATTAATTCTTCCTGTATAATAATATAACGCGTCTAATAATATAAACCGTTTTACATAATTATACGTACATTAAAATAAAAACCTTTCAGTTTCGGTATTGTAATTAAAAGGCAATGATTTCCATCTGTTTTCTTAGTTGTCACTTTAATCTTCAAACGAAGAGAACAACTCAGGAATAATAATTACATATTAAAAGAAAATTAAACTTAAAATATATTCAGCATTTGTCTTAATTGCTGCTAATGCGTTTTCATTAAAATCTTACCAAAGTGCCACTCGCTGTCAGGTCGAATTTTTGTTTTTTTCACTGGCCTGGTTTTTCTTATTTTGCCATCTGTTAGATACGAATATATTACCAACAAAGAATTTTAGTAATTTATTTCAATACGACATTTTGGTGTCTAGATTAGTCATTTTTTTAATAACCATGTTGTATTTAATCTTATATACTAAAAAGCTAATATTATTGCACTAAATAACACTCACTTATCAATATAAAATCTCGACTACTTAAAATGTGTGCACTTTAAAAATAAAAACAAAACAAATACTATCGTGGCAAAGTTTCATTAGCTGTTCACTTATAACTTTTTAGACATTTTAGGTATTTCAAAGATTCTACATGGTTTCTGGCCTTAAAAAGATAGGCTGTAAGTTCTTAGAAATTTTAAATGTGTTTCTGGTCTTGCAAATACCCAAATTTTATAACTTTACAACAACGAATAGGGAAAGCGAATTAGAAAAAAGTGAAGGAAAATGAACAATAACATTATAATAAAACCGAAAATTCTATAACCCAGGGTGGGTTATAGAATTTTCGGTCCTTTTCAAGCTTCTAATAATATAGAAAATCCTGGTAGGAAAATTATTTTATATTAAATTATATATATACATATATATATATATATATATATATATATATATATATATATATACATATAATTGAAACTGTATTGGCTCAACCAAACCAATCCTCATCCAATCTAATCCAACTTAACTTAACCTTACACAACCTGAATTTGAATGGCAGGTTACAAGTCAGGTTGACTTACTATAATCTATTCTTATAATATTATAAAAAAATAGTTTTAGTTATCCAAAGTTCTTATTATCAACACAAAGTAAAAAGTGTTAAAAAAGAAACGGTAGCATTTAGGATTATCAAAGGAACTAACCTAACTTAACCAGACATGACATAAATGTAATCCAATATAACACAATTTAAATCAACCTAACCTACCTTAACCTAACCTAATCCAATACAATACTGGTATAACCTAACGTTACATATCACCTTGAATCAATTCAACCGAACATAACCTAACACAATTTTTTTTGTATTTTTCAGCATATCTGTGAAAATTTTTCGCCTAAAATAGTGAAAAATTTGTCTTCCGAATATTATCTCACACTTTATGCAAAATTTTCTCGTGTACTTAATTTTTTTTGCCCCAATATTGCTAAAGAAATATTTCCGGGTGCGTATTATTTGCATCTATTTACCCCTGAAATATACAGTTCTCTCTATGTCGTACGTCCGTAGGTGTGCGCATTACTATCGACTAATGCGCTAGCATTGAGTTTTGATGAAAGAAGTAATTATAATTCGGATAAATTTGCAAATAATTTACACGACGTTTTTTTGGAAAGAGGATGACTTGCTCTGTATGTATGAGGACATGTTACGGGCTGTAATTCTTGACCCATTTTGGTTTCTATTGGAATTGAATATAGTTTCGTTAACATAAAAAAAATCTGTAAAAACTACCTTTTTGTGTTTGGCGACCGTTTTTGATCTCCGTTTTGAGCAGTTCTTCTTGTCCTTTCACTCTGTTCCCTGCTGATTATAACTTTTTATCATAATCGTTTATTTAATTAACCATAAAATGCGGCGGAGTGCATTTTGGGTTTACTAATTTTTTTTCCTAATATAATAATACAATTTTAATTATTTTATTATAAAATTTATAAAGTATTCGTTTTACTGTGCTCATTAAGCACTAACCATTCCAGAGGCACACGTTTCCCCCATGACCCTTTGCAAGTTAAATAATACATTATTTTCTAGCTTGTAAAGGGTCGATATCGTAAAAAAATTTAAAAAAGTGAATGACTGAAAAAGCTTTTGAGAATATTATATTTATATTTTGTTGTTATTTAACGTACCCTACTTTTGAAACAAGAAAATAAGGGAGAGAAATATCTGGATATATGTGTAAAAAATATAAAATTTTATTTAAATCCATCCATTAATTTAGACCAAACACTAGAAAATGCATGGAAGCGCCAATTATAGTTTAATTTCAGTTATGTTTATGGAGCAAATACTATTAATTGTTCGTTTAATATACAGAATAAATGTTGGTACAGTTAAATCAATTGTGTACATAATTAACGAAAATACGCTACAGATAATTACAAACTAAATTAAATTACGGATTATAAACTAAAAAAAGAGGGGATGAAATATTAACTAAACTATTATACTGTTATCCGTAATTATGGAAATATACTTAATTTAGTGGAACACATATAATTGTAAACGCATTAAACTGAAGCACGAGCAGAAAGAGATTATAGATCAATCAAAATGAAGTGAAGATAAAAACTGTTAATTACGAATAAAACTCGCACTATTAAAGATTCGTACTAATTTCAATATGTATAATTATTTAAACAATGAAGGGTACACTTATATTGATATCAAAGTATTTATAAACGATAATCGTTCTTTTCGTTAAGTTTGTAATGAAATAATCCTGTGTTTTTTTTAAATAGCTTTCGCGTAATTTAGAATATAAAGTACAGTTACTCGAACAATTTTAGTGCACTAATTTTTTTAATGCATACATAAAATAAATTTGCCTTATTCAAATTTGGCTTATCATATATTCTGTGGAAATATAAAGTTTACAGCGTTTATAGTTTAGAAGCTAAAGAGCAGCATTAGAAAGACGTACTGAAACGAAAAAAAGACAATAAGATTTCGATCGTACTATTCGGATACGAAATCGTAAAGAAATTTTTATAAAAACTTTATAAATAGATGAACATATAAATGAATTCGTAGGAGAGTACTGGAAGCAAATGAAATATCGGAGGTATAATACGATGTCATTAATTATTCCTGTCACAGCCGGTAATAAAAAGTTGAAAGCAGCAGCGTATTTCTTGTATGTACAAGAATAAAACGCTAACATTATATTTTAATATTCCTTGTCCGAATTAATAGACTAACTTTAATTCGTTACATAGTTTTCAGAAACAATTACTGGCTTCTAAATTAGCAGTTATAAAAATGCACGAAATATGTGTCTGTCGGTTCAGGAATTACACATCTGTCGCACAAGTCTTTATTTAATAGTGTCTCCTTTACATCATACTATTACTGATAATACAATTACTGAAAAATTAACCTTCATGTTATTAAATTAATTTTTATATTTTCTTACAAAATTCTTCGTTGCTTTCATTATTACCATAATTTTATTCCCTCGCTAGTCCATATGACAAACGTGCAAATAGTTTCTTTTGCTACGTGCAGCTGACCGTGTACTCGGTAATGACGAATACGGTTTTTATTTAAGTGTAGCTGCCTGACGCTAATATTTCTCCAAAAGTTAATATATTTTTTTAAATCAAAAGTTTTTATCGTATTTTCGTCTACGTCCAACAATGTTTACACTGAAGAGAAATGAAACAAGTAGGCCGACGGAGTTATACGAGTATAATCTTTCTGCCACTAACGCCAATATATTTGATTTGCATGAAGCGTGTCGTACAGGCTGGCATTATATGGAATGTATATAAACATTGATTAAATAATGACCAGTAGATCAAATATTGTTCTATTACTTGAGATTAATATACAGCACGATGAACGTACTTAAAATAATATAACTCTTTATTAAATGGCGCTTACCTCAATGTTGCTTCAAGCAAGATTTGGAATGACATCATGAGGTGACGTAAATTTTTGTTATTTTGGGTATTCATTTCAATCGAAATCCACTTAAAGGATAAATTAAATAGAATAAAAATCAACTATTTCGTTACCAAAAGAGCTACACGCAGTAACCAAACTTCATTTTTACTCACTGACATTAAATTTCAACTTCACGTATGTTTGAACTTGAGTAAAATGCTTATATTTTTGGTAATAGTTCATAGGATTTTACAAAGCTATATGATCCACCTCTTCGTCACTGCTAGCTTACGATTAAAACTATTCAGAGAGTAAGTATGAATAGAGAATATAGACAAATATAAATCTGTACCATACCCAAAAAGACGTTTGGCATTAAGAGTATTTTTTCATGTAAAACGTGTGTAATAAAGAATAGGAACACCATTAGATTTTACAATATCTACAACTATTTCATCTAGTAAAAAATTACATATTTTGTGATTTCTGAAAAATTTATGTTTTTTCTATCAATAAATCAATAACTACTTAGAATAAACGTATATGCATGAATTCTTGTAAATAAAATGTACAAAATTTTTCGGAGCTGTCAAAATCAAAAAATCTGGGAAAGTTGTTTCAGATGCCACTAAGTTTTATACAACGAGAGTGAATGTCGATGAAATAAGCTTAGCTTAGCATAATAATGATACTATAGAAGAATCACTTTTCAAACAAAATAGGTTTATACCGAAATAATCTCTCTCCTCGTGTATTAATTGCAATTTCATGTTATGTTTTTTCCTAATAAACGTCATACTCAGATGCTGTAAATTATTTTTGTAAAGTAATATAGATAAAATAATGTACCATAATTATATTTTCCATTCCTAGCGAATTGTAAATTTAGAAAAATATCGTCATCATCATAAAAGGTACTTGATACAAATAAGACCTATGTTTTATTAAGGCCTATACAACCAAAAAATAAGAAGAATAAACCTAACTTCGAAAATAAGGTACTTGATAAAAATAAGGCCTATGTAATTTAGATAGGCCTTATTTGTATCAAGTACCTTATTTCAATACTACTATACGAGTATTTGTTTGCCAACCGCAAGGTCGACTCCAGGTCCTGGGGCAAACATTATATCACGGATAGAAATAATAAAATGTAATTTCATTACTAAATTAATGAACATTGGTGAAACTAAATAACCAAAAAAAAATTATAAACATTTAATAATCACAACGATCAAAGGAGTTTTCACTCGCAATTTGCACCTTGCGAAAACGATGATAAGTAATAAAATGAAATAAAGCAAGTTGGAAATAAAACGATATAGACACAAGCGTTCTATGCGAGGTCTAATTTGCTAACGAGTAGAGATGTAATGACTCGACTTCGCAAACTGATTCAAAGTTAAACCGAGGTAAGCCGATTTATGTCTATGACGAACCGAGTTGGCGTCTGCATCGTTCGATCGCTTGCTGCGCTCGGTACGTTTATCCATTTGCGTGCCCGAGCAGAACGTAACTAAGTACGTACCCCTTATAACATAATAACTCGTTCGGACATACATATTTGATAATTTTAGCCACCGACTATATTCCTTAATATAATAATTTATTAAAACCTACAAAAGGTTTTACTAAATTATTATAGTAAGTTTGTAAAAGTTGGATTTTTTTACGTAGGAAAAGTTTTATTTTAGGTTTCTTAAATATTTAATTTACGTATTTATAATTATAATTCAGGGCCGTGAAAGAAGTTCATAGTTTTGAGATATTTTTAAAAAGCCAATATAAGGAAAATGGTGTGCAGAAAATTCTTGTGGTTGTTCTTTTTGTAATATTCCGGAAATACGAGCTGTCGATTGCTCACATTAGATAGAAGCAATCGAATTACTTCGCTGCTATTTATATGATTCACGTGACACAGGAGAATTTTATAACTTAGCGAATGTGGATAATTATTTTAGATTCTTTATTTAACTGCCTTCATTTGTTAATATGTCCGATTAAATGACTCAAAAATGAACGAGTTTTCTAATAATCGAAATCGTTCCACGATCTATCCGATGATCGTAGTTTGTTAAATCGGTTTGATCAACTTGGTTTACATAAATTTTCAAACCAACTAACTCGGTTTGATGAATTTTCGAGTTGGCCTATTTGTCACCAATGTGTGGTGACAAATGACGTTCATACTAGCAAGTATAGAAAGTACGAAAGTTACTATTTTATATGATTTGTATTTTATTCAATAAATACACAAACGATAAATATAAATAAACTAAATAGTTTATTCGTATTTATCTATATCAGTATAAATTATTACATTTCATACAAATTCCTTATGTACGCGTCCGCTAAAAATTAGCCTAAATAACTATTTTCCACTCTTTTCATCAGTTTTTGCTGTTAAGTTTATTTTGAATGGAAGAAAGGCAAATCAATAAATATAAATGAATAAACTATCTTTCCAACGGTGCCTAATTTATAAAAATAAATAGAAATGAATCAATATTAGTCCAATTATCGTTGTGTATAAAACTGTTTTATTACTCATTTTTTGGAATTCACGTCAACGGATTTAAGTTTATTTTGCATTTATTGTTTTTTTTTATTTAATAACTACGATTAAATGGAATTGTTAAATAGAAGCATAACAGATATATCTAAAAGTAATGAGAGCTATGATACAACTAACCCAATTACTTAATTAAATATATGTACACATATTACGTTATAGGCTACCATCTTTATTTCCATATTAACTTAAATTTCTATTGTTTACGTAGAATATTAATTCACTTATCATATGAGAAGTCTAATTTCTAACTTAAACCAATATTTACAATTATTTTGTAGTTATTATAACAATTAAGTTTCAAATTTGATTGTCTGTTATGTATTCTCTTCAATTAGACCACTTTTTAATCTATACGGGTAATTTCAGCAACGTCAATTACAAGCAGAATCTTATAAGCGAATCACTATTGCCAAATACGATTTATTTTTGGTATGCAGTGTTTAAAAGTTTTGACGTAATGTAATACCTACTTAAAACAAAAACATTTGAATCTCCCAGATTTATTAAAACGTATCACATTTAAATAAACAATGGTATATTTACATAACATATCAAATATAAATTATTCATATATATTTAAATATTACATCGTATTATATCTATTAAAACAAGTAAGAAGTAAAAAAATTATCTTAAAATTCAGTTGTTCTCAGCGAAATATTATGTGCTTAAGTAAAAAAGTAAAGACAATAAATTAGCGAGATTCTATTTCTAAAAGGAAGAGTCGACCCCAAGGATTTAAATAACATCAAATAATTGAGTTTTTCCATTGCCTCTCTTGGTCCATGAATGACGTGTTTTCTGCCAGAGGTATATTTATTTAAATCGTAAAGCGGTTTCACTAAAATATATATTATATTTTTAAGTACTAAATAAAATCGGTAATACTGCTTATAGTAATGTGCCATGTCTCTTCGCATTATTTTAAAAAAAAAATACAAATTATGTTGAAAACCATTTTGAAATTTCTAGATTCCATACATTTGGAATTGATAATTCGCCTGTTATCCCAATATTGCCGATATGACTTCTCATGGTACACGGTTTATCAATACAATTAATAAGTACAGATACATCGTGATTTATTTTGATATATAACACGTAACATAAAAAAATGTAAATTGAGCAATTTTCCAAAAATGATGACAATCTATTTTTACAACTCACAAGTTTCGCCCGTTTCTACCTACCTACCGCTCGCATCGATGCCGGTGCTCGCACACTACTACACAAGCTTTCTGATGATCTTAACATAATATTTCATTCTCTAAACAAGTATTCAACTAAACGGATATTATATAATCGTTAGTCGTTTGAAATCATTGACATTATATTTTCTTTTTTTTTAAATGTTATTATAACTATAGTTATAATAACATAGATTTTAAAAAAAATATCTTTATTATTACTTCTATTACTGATAATTACTACAGTCAATTTGGAATTGAAGACTGACTTCAATTGTTTCAAATATTTATTGTCTGTTTACCAGTATTTATATGATTTTAATTTAATCTAATATATTGGAAAATTTCTGAGTATTTAATGAATTATACAAATATTTACATAAAATTGAGGATATATATACGTAGAATATCATTTTATGTGGGAATGTTAGGATTCAAGTTAACCTAATACTTGAAAGACCCTCTTATTTTATCTCATTATGATTTGTATCTGTTTTTTTCCTACAGGTGATAAATAAATATATGAATAAATAAATCATTCTTCATGTATCTATCTATATAATAGGGCCATAGACCCTATTAATATCTAAACTAAAAAGAGATATCATTTGTAAATTAATAAGTCAGTATTTATATTTAATACAAATGGTGACATATTTAATGGTCATTCCGGGGCTCGTGGGTGGTCAATGAATAATTAGTGGTTATAATTTTTGTAACATGTTGATCTACAAATACTTGTTAAGAATACCTATATTAGATGAGAATAAGATAAAGGGTGGAATGAATATGATCTTTTCACCAACAAAAGAGGTTCTTTACTTTGGGAATCCACGTCGGTAAGGATAATATTTACCAAATTTAATATGGTACATTGGCAATAGAAGTATAAGGTTGAAAGAAAAAATAAAGTATTTACGTGAGTAAAATGAAAGTTGTAAATGTGCAAATTACAAAAATATATATTTTGTATTATTGAGTGCTTTAAAACACCCACTAATTGAAAATTAATATTTTTAATACTTAAACAGTGCATGGTTATTTAACAAACTCACCAATTATTTTGTCTAATGTATAATAATTTATTTGTATTTGTGGAGAATTTGAATGATGTTACTTAAATTTATGTGTGATGGATATATATATATATATATATATATATATATGTATATATATATATGTATATATATATATGTATTTATATATATATATATATATATATATGTATATATATATATGTATATATATATATGTATTTATATATATATATATATATATATATATATATATATATATATATATATATATAGATCATTTACTTTATTGTAAATAATTAATAAAAAAATCGCAAAGTAAACGAGTACTTGAACAATATATTTATTATAGGTAATATTTATTAAATGCATAAAATAATCTATAAAACATACCTATGGTAAACCAAACAAAATGGTCATTCGTGCCGACCAAATTTTGTTGCCGAAGAGTCGCATAACTTTCACATATAGGTCCGATGAAACACTTGGTTGCCTGGCAAAAACCTAATAAACGTACATGACCAAGAATCCTTAAAAATTTATTTTATAATGGAACTATAAAAATGTAAATAACTCTTTATTCCCTATATTAAAATCGAAGCTTATCATTTTTTTACTGAAAGTTTTATGCACTATTTGTACATAATACATGCATAGATTACCAAACGGGGACATCCAAGTAACGAACTTTTCGCTACTCAGACTTGATATTAAAATGATAACCTGAGCCAATTTCTGTGAAGATGAAATGAGTACGAAATAAACAATGGGTATCACTGGCCTAAGCAATGCGACACAATGCATCGACGCGTGAGCGACGTCGGCTTGCTATCATCTAGTGGGGCGCGGCACGCAACTTCAGTTTTGCGCGCGTTCTTCGGCGATCGGAAACGGAAAAGAATGGGCGCGCTCGGCGCGAAAGCAGAAGTGCGACGCGCGCAGGCATGGAGTTTCTCTTTATATTCGTCTCTCGATGATTGGCGGCGGGAAAGAACGGGCGCGCTCTAACGGTGGCGCTGTTCTATTTATAGACTTACGGCGTAGACGCGTGTGGCGCTTTGTCTCATTGATGGGAAGTCCGTCTCTGTCGTTAGGCTCTATAGCTTCTTATTGTTTATTTGTTGTCGTTTTGTAAGTTTTTACCCTTACAATTATCTTTAAAAAGAAAATTTTACTCAGTTTGAAGGTCAATAATAAATTATGTCAACATCTGTCAAATAAATATGCAGTACCAAACATATCCAATATTTTAGAGTTGAAGACAAAAGAAGCTCAAAGTATTCACTGCTACTATCATACAGTATGGATCGAATCTTTTACGAACAAAACGATACTATTTGAAGGAAATAAATAGCGGAAACGGTTTAAAAAAAACCAAAACATATGTTTATTTAGATAATTATTTAAAAACAAAGGATATCCGTTTTTCACTTACACTTAATGCAGAAAAATCAAAGGAGATATATGCATTTTATATAGCAGAACAGAGAAAGACTCAATGTATATCAAAAGTTAATTTTTTCTTACTAATTACATTTTCCATCTTAAAAAAAAATTTGTACTATTTGATTAGTAAAATATTTAACAACATTTTAAAAACGAAAACCAAATAAAATTAGAATTATATTTTGTTAAATAGGATGCTTTTTTTGACGTAGATATTTTTAATTTACTCCATTCTTCCAACTTACACGTAAAGTTATTTCAAATATCTTATTCAATTTATCTCTAACACAAAAAATCTAATACTAAAAATAAATCTGACAATTTCGCGATATATAAAAATTTCTGATGTTTCTATAACATCAGAAAAATATAGTCAACATCATTGCAGTACCGATTTCACGCTTCACTTACCGAACTCATGGAGAAAAATTAATGTTTAATAATATGTTATATATAGCGAGTGTTTGATAATATATTATAAATATAATACTTATTTAATTACCACACATCCACATATTTTAGGGTTGTTAATATGATGTAGACAGCAAGAAACAACTCTAATATTTGCCTCCGTAGTAGTAGTAGTAGTAGTAAGTACTTAGTCTTATTACTCTATATGTTACTTTGTTTTATTAGATTCTTTGTATCAATCCTCATTATTTCTTTCATATCAAACCACCGACAATAATGACGTATCTACGAAAACACCCGAGGCAGCCGTTTTTTTTGTATTATTTATATGAATAATATTTGAAGCGTAGACGATGCCGATGAGAACTTTTCTTGTATTAATAAAATATTAAATTGAATATATATTCATTTTGAGATTAAAATTAATACATCAAAAATTGTCATCAATATCGCATACGTTTCTAATATTATCGAAGGTTACAGATCATGAAAATTGACTTTTTGCTAATATTTCCATTCCTGTTGATCCAACGTCAATTACAGTTATTATTAACTTAGCAGGAGTAAAGTAACTCTCGCGTTGTAAATTTAAGAAAGACGCCTTCACAAATTTATACGTATTTTTTGAGAATAAATAAATAACGTAGAATGCGAAATTAGAGCTGTGCTCCATATTTGAGCGGGGGGTGGGGGGGTCGGTAATTTGAAAAATAATTTGTTTGTCGATCCAAATGGTCTAAAGATATGTCTTGATGAAGGATAGTTTTTAGGTTTGTATTTTTCGCGAATTTCTTTTCGAACTAAATAGTTATAAAAATATACGAATTTTAATTCAATTATGGGTTGTTTTTTTAATTTTTTTAAGAAATAAGTCGATCTTTAATGCTGGCATGTTTTCGCTGCTATGTTTTGTCCATTCTTCATATTGGTTAGCTCTTTATAGAACACCAACTCTGTGGAGACTAACTCTGTTTTGTACTCGATAATAATTAAAAGTCTTTTTTTTTACATTTCTACTACAAAACTGACATTAATCACTAAAAACCAATAACCAATATTATTCACATTATTACACCATTCACAATAGTGTTGTGCAATAATGTGAAGCTGATTTTAATTCATATATATATATTTAATTTCATATTTACACATACATTTTTTCTCAAAAATACGTTCTATGATATGTATATTTTTCAAAAATTATAAATACTGTGCTGAAATACTTATCATGAAATTGTAACACAATTAAACGTTGTTTACATGACGTTTGTATTAAATCTGTAGCCAATGAAATATTCAATAAAAACTCCAAATATTCATAGCCTGATAATATTTTATTCACGCTATAATCCAGTAACACTATAAGAAAAAAAGTTTTGTTCTTTTTTTTATATGTTTTTTTAGATTCCCACAAAACCTGCTAATTTAATTGACATTCAACTAACTCAATATAATAATTTATAATTTAGAGATTATCCATTTATCTGAGACAGCTGTTTTCCCAGAAACCGTTTAACGTAGAAATTTTGTACAGTAATACAGCATAGTAACTTGTTTATTATGGAAACTAGGTATTATGAGAATTAAAACTACTTAAAAACTTGAACAAATTAAATTCATTAACGATTACTAATGTAATTATTGGCAATCACACGTAACTTAAAACATTTTCAAACTGCACTAGGAATAACAACTTTCACATATTCAATTTAAATTATTCACAACCAACAAATAATATGTGACTAACAAGAGGAATTATCGTCTTTAGCAACAATAAAACATAATAAGAAAGTTAAATAACACTGAAAACAGGTTCAGTAAGCAAATAACGAAAGTATAATAATACATAAGAACTATTGAAACAGTAAACGAGAACCAACCCCAAAGTATTTGTCACTAGTATTATCGTGTTTAACACATAATATATTTACTTAAATTACGATAAGTAATCATACGATGAGACACATATTTCAAATTATCATAATTACAAAATCAAACAAAATACATATACTTTTGAAATAAAATAGGACCATTATATTATCTTAGTATATAAGCCCTATTATTTCTTATATGTTATTCAACATTTTTTTGAGTATTTCTTAACAGAGATACATTCTTCTTGTACCCATGCTTGACACATTCAACATTGAATCGTGTCTTTAATGGAACATAAATTACACATTTTGCAGTACCATTGATTTCAATTCGGATCATTCTTCCTTAAAACTTCTAATCCCGTAACATTTTTTTTTATTTTCTTTCATCTTTATATTTTGTAAAGTTTCCAGATCTACTTACAGCGGAAAGTCGTTGGCCACTAGCTTGTTGAATTTCACGACTTCTCTTCCGTAATTCGAATGCTATCCCCTTTACACTTGGTGATAATTGTGAAACCGTAAAATCCAGTCCTTGACTTGAGCTAGCTTTGAAAACACTACATAAATATTAATTGAATTGGCGGGGTCGGTGTTAGAAGAAGTGAACCAGCTGACTTAACTAGAGATTGGCTTTGGTTACTTAGACGAGAATTGTTGAGCGATAGTAATATTTCTGGCGCAAATAAAGGAGGCGAATTATTTGATATAACTGTAGATGAGTTTCTAACAAAAGGACTTTTGAGTCGTTTGATGCAGTAGCTGTAGTAAACGGAACAACATTCATTAATTTGCTTTGTAAAATCACAACTTTGTAATAAGTAAAAATATTTTGTCAGTTGAACAAGTGCCACTCTTTTTGAACCGTTGGCAGCTGCACCCACAGAAGCTGCACACTTGTATACATTACCAAAAGTATAGAAATCTGTAATTGCGTGACCACTTAACCTAGGTCATGTCGTACTCATTTTTCTATCTTATCAGTATAATATAAAATAAGAGGTTTAAAAAATAAAATGTCGAGCGACTGCAATATGTCCCGGTAATATTAACATAAAGATTCCATGCCGTTAGGCCAACTCAGTTAAAAGTAAATACTTTGTATGAATTGCAATAAGCAACACTGCTTTTTGGGTTAAACATGGTTAATACAATTTTGAAGCCAGACGTAGAAAAGGTCCTTTGTTATGTATCTACTATAGGGGTTAAATGCAAAAATGGATACGAGAGAAATGCCGTTCAATTCGGCTTTGATTTTTTCGCATAAATATTTCTAATGGGGATGAAAACTGTCGTCTATCCCTCGCGCAACAAACCGCTGTTACATTGGACCATCGTTGACCGCTGGTGATTGCCCTGAGCTGATGTTTCTTTTTAGCGAGAATATTGTGAGGTCTTCTATTCCAACTGGAAAATCCCGTTTCATCAACATTAAAAACTTTTATTCCGTCCATTATACTATAGTTATCGATGACTACAGTCAATTTACCAAAACTTTTTTGCTATTTCTTTAAATGCTATTACCCTGTTGAATGAAATCTTTCTAGGCTGCCGAAAGTTGCTTCATAAAATTGTTGTTCCGTTTTTTCGAGCCACTTCTTTGGTGTTATTAAATCTCTTTGACAACCCATAGTTCTTAACTAAGTATGTATGACTTCGTGTTCTAAAATAGAGTCCATAATTTCCAATTAAATATCCGGTGTAAGATTATACATTAAATCCATATTTCAATATGATATTCAGCTTTCTTATTGGTATATGAAAGTCGTCGTCGTAATATATCTTGAGAAACAGCATACATTCTACTAGCCGCATTTAAACCGACCTCCTTATCATTTAATACTTCAATCGCTTATTTCATATTTTGTTCATTCATGTTATAATAGTTACCTTTTTTTTCTTCTCTCAAGCACATCTATTGTTAACAAGTCCGCCAATCCCCCTAAAACCAATATATAAAAAAACATTAGTTGCCTTCATCTCGTCCAAGGTTGCCTTCATCCCCCAAGGTAAAAATATTAGTTGCCTTCATTCTGTCCCAGGATCAAGGGGATGTTCAATAATAACAACAAGGAGCATTATCATAAAAACAATTTTTTTTCAGGTCAGCTTTAAATATTCAAATAATATACAGCAGAAGAGAGCATTAGGGCCTGTGTGTCTTTCGTCTCTCTTACTTGCCTATACGCGTAATAGTTTTCGAGCAACTTTAGCGGTTCAATTTAAATAACGGTCCAATTATAGCAACCCTTTACACTAAGAGCTGTCACTTTTTATTCATGATATGAAATACTTTTTACATCCAGTTTGAGGGATAATTATGATAAAAAAATTCATGATTTAATTTACATAATTTTTTGAATGAGAGTCACGGAACAAAATATTAGACAAAACTTGCCTGGGAATTGGTCTTCAACTTAAAACAGGAATTTGGAAATGGTTAATATGTTGTTATAAACTGAGGAATTTAAGTCAGCGGCATTCGTTGACCAATCAATACAGGTCGATTGAAAGTACCTCTTCCACTTAGTTCTAAAAAAGATATACTGCCGTTCGAAACCTGGTTTAAGTTATTATTTTAAATACTTGTGTTCTGATGAACTTAACTTTTAACGAAACGTCACTTCACCGAAACTTTTTGAAATGTCACTTGACCTCAATGCTTTTAAAATCTGTAATGTTACGAACAAAACTCTTTTAAAATTATTTTCTTTCTGTAATATATTATTATCATTTATTTTACCTTATTACTTTTAAACTTTTCTGTGTTCAGTGTATATTTATTTCATATGTTTATTGTGTGAGATATTTTTCATGAAACAAATTTTTGTGACTTTATTTTGGTCTCAGTTAATAATAAAATTATGATTAGGGTCAAGACGCAATTGCTAATAATACTTTATGGCATGCAACTATTCACAAATAGTAATATTAATTCAAATGTTGTTAAATGTTTACCTTAAAGGAAATATTTGAGAAATAAATTCTGCACGGGTAATCAAAAATAACAATAATTTATACAATATAACAACAAATCTTTTTACTTCGTGCTTAACATTAACAAGTTATCCACTAAATATGAGCAGTCTGAAGTAGAACCAGATGTAAATTTTATCAAAATGAAATTTAATAACGAATTAAATCTAACTTTTAAGCAAAATCGTTTTTTGATCAAATAAAATAAATCATATGCATATTTCTTTTTATTAAAAGGGCTGATTAAAACGGTTCACGGTAGTTATAAAATAATAGTGGTAAGTAAAAACTGGCATGCAAACAATTAAGTTATTTTCTCTTACCTCCGGGAATACTTTTTAGATTATAATTAAAACTAAGCATATCTAGGCATTATTACAAATTTTTACATAATTAGTCTTCTATTCTCTTGATTCATCTTTCGTAAATCTCTCGATATATTAAAAGCTACCAATATCAACTTATTGTTAAAACGTATGGATTAAAAAATGACTGTACGATAAAAAAAAATACAAGTGTCGCTACAAAAAATAATCCGGATACTCGTACAATGATTGACGTTTTTTAAAAATAAGTACTTTTATTTGTATTTTTTAAACTTGGGTAAATTTTTAGCATACTACTAGGGAAAAATATCTACAATTCATACTTTTCTTAATGATTTATTTTCAGTAAACCTACTTAATTTATTTATATATATCACTACCTACAAAATGCAATTCTAAGAAAAACTTAACATTGGAAAATTAATAAAATTCGATTATTTCTATATGGCGGTTTTTGGAAGTATATATGGAAAGCAATATAATACTTTCAATTACGTGTATATTCCAGTAAGTGAATAAATAATATTGTAAAAATACATTAATTATTTATTTTCATTTAAATTTACAGTTTCATTGCAACTATTTCAAAAATTATTACCTGGCCAAAACTAGCAGCAATGACACTAACATTTACATTTTGTAACCTAAACCTGACTAAATCAATAAATAATTAAATTTCATTCGATACCAAATAAGAAAATGACTTTTTTATAATAACAATGTAAGCTATTTTAACAATAACAATGGCAGATACTACTCCTTAACCTATCCCTAAGCTATGAATTAACACAGTTCCAAACTAGGCAACACACGTCGATGTATAAGAATAAATTGGCAGGGAAACGTACATGCGTTATTCATAGTCGATGATAACGCGATCAGCAAGCGTTCATGGTCTACAACTTCTGGTACATGTGTTTCCATGTTTGACTTTTGTGCTTAAATCGGGTGAAGGAAATAATGAATGGGACAACTTCACAGATTAATGTTTTTAACGAATTTGGTGCCACACTATATTATCAGGCAGCCAATTATTTCATAATGAAGGCTATCAGAAAACACAATATTAGAAATGAGGATTTATATATATATATATATATATATATATATATATATATATATATATATTACTGTATTACTTTATTCAAATATATCGGTTGTCTTGAAACGGTCCAAAAGAAAGACTAAATGTTTCAAAAACCAGTTGTAAGCGTGTATGTTTGTTTTAATAAATTGATTTATTTTCTATCTTTTCACTTATCTGACAGATTTTGCATTGATCAGCGTCAATATTAATTTTATTTTTTTGTTATTATATAAGAAATCCTTTTGGATTTAATACTTTTTCTCGCATTCATGTTATTAATTTATCCTTCTTTTTAAAGTGCCTTGAAAAATTTCTTTGTAATTTTATTCCAGCACAATTTAATTTTGCTAAAGAAATTATATAACATATTGCTATTAAGCAAATCGATTGAAAAAACCTTTATTGCTAGATTTTCCTCTCACTCAAATTTAACTTTATTTTCTTATTTGTATTTCCCTACTTACGTCTCCCTACATTGATAAAAGTTCAGCGACGGCCATTAATAACTATAGACTACATATAAAATAAAAGCAGAAAGAATAATTTTATCGCAAGTAAATTAAGCGAGAAGTCTATTCTCTAGGTATAGACAGAAGTTAGTTAAAAAAAAGAATAATGGAAAAAGTAGAATGAAAAAGATTCATGGCGAAAAAAATTTCCCATATTATTAAAACCTTCGCACCCGCACTGAATGTCAATATTTTAATTTTATCCTACATGCATTCTATGTTATGTACTCACTTTTTTATCTTCGAAAGCATTTTTTTCCAGTTACCAGCAGCATAATATTATTGACCATATAATATATTTTTAGAAATTAGATGAGTCAAATTGCAAAGTGGAGTACAGACACGTTCAACAAATATGCACACACTGTATCATTATTTACACAAAACATTTGGAGTCATTTTTGACACCTCTTTAACTCAGGAGTCGTTTAATATACAACATTACAAATTAACGTGTGCCAGGAAATGACAAACACCACACATCCGAAATTCAATAAATGTAACTTTCATAGTTCCCGTGATATAAATCGACAAATATTGCTCATACCCTAATCAATAAAACCTCTGGCCTACCTCCAGTGACTTAAAATTTAAAATTTGGCGTAAACAGGGTTTTTCCACAATTAAATGAAACTACGTGATGTAGTATTATTTCCACTTTCTTTATGTTCTTTACCGCGACCTAGGTTTCGTTGTATTACCACAACTTTAGGTGGGTTATTAGCGAGGGTTTTTCATTTGAAATAAAAATTTAGCCAAGGAAAGTCAGAATAAAGTTACGAACATGTTATGTGAAATTAGCTCGATCAAATTTTAATTATTTTCTTTTGGGCAGACAGATAAAACTTAGTCTTATACATATTATGCTATTTCGATTTTACATTTAGAATAATTGTAACTAATAAATATTGATATTTCCATGTGCTGTAAGTTTGGACAAATTCTACTGTTCCTTGCAAAAAAATATATTTCATTTTACTTGCAGTCAAAATCGTCATAAAAGCGACATGTTATTTAAAATATTTTAATATATAGCATTTTTATTCGGAGACAAAATTATTAATCATTAAAGATATTATTCAGCATATCATTCAAATTTAATGCGTTTAAATAGTAAAAAAAATCTTGCCAATAGATAACATTGTGTTAGTTTACAACATCGTACATGTTGATGTCTATTCCTTGACTGTCATGAGAATCTCGGGTACAAAGGAGAAAAAACGTTTACAGCACGATTTTACGACATGATACAATAGAATACAAAAAAAAGAGATTTCTTGCCCTATCAACTTATTCTGATAAGAATTCCCCGTTTCCACCTTTTTTTCACATGTATTCGTCTGTTATTAAAATTTTAACGTAATTATTTTCCGTGTAATATTTGAAACAAGCAAAACTTTATTAGACTGTCAAATTTATGTGATGTTATAAGTATTTCCACACCTACACGTTTAATTTTTTAAAGTTATTTTAAATTTTAAAGCAAATCCGCTTTGATAATTTGTGCTTATTAGCTTATTGTTGAAAGCTCTTCCAGAAGAATACATATTTTTCGCATGAAGTGTCGTCTTGGGTACTAACAATCCCTTGTATTTTTATAATTTGCCGGAACTTATATTGGAATCTGATCAAAGATCCTGCATGAGTGTATTCGTGTTAGGAAGTTTTTTCATATATAAAATCCAAAAGTTTAAACTAAACCCGAAAACTTTGTTGTGTGTGTAGATAAGTGTCAATGAACGATAAAAAATCAACAGGTGATAAAAGCAGATTTATTTTTATGACTAGAAAACAAATAGGCAGTGCCCAGAGTACGTGTGCTTAAAATAAACAGAGGAAAATGCAGGAAAAAGAAGATGACCTCAGGTATATTTTTTGAAGCTCAACTTGTCATTTTATTATTTTTCATAAATGATTGAATGGATATTATGCTGATATGTTATTTACTATTTGTTTTTAAGAATTCTTCAGAATAACTCCTATATAATGTTAGAGAAATGCCTATTTCTTCCGAAATTTCAATAAATATCTACCGAAAATACTAACATATATATGTATATCTTTTTTAAGATATATCTAACTTAAGTGCAAACAAATGTTTCTGCATACCATTAAGTCTAGTATCATTAAACGGGTATTATAAAATGGATTTGGGCTTTCATTTACAATTTGTCATTAAGCCTGGTTTATTAAATGTATTAGCTTTAAAGGGGCATACAATATAACCCCTTCCCGCACATTTCTTCCACTCTCATTTTTTAAAAATAGACTGAAAAAAATGCGGAGTTGAGTATTTGGTGAAAATGGTCAAATAAAATTATTTCTGTTGACTCGCAACAGATTCGAGTCAAATACGGAACCTTACTTTTGCGTGTTCCAATACTCATTCAGTCAGTTTTAACTATATATTTTTAGTACTGCCATACATAATGTAACAACATTATCCAACGGGGTTGAATCATGAATTGGCTACTAAAATAAGAGTAACCCAATTCCTTTGTAGAAAAGTGGCTCATGAAAGGTAAAATTTTAACTCTCCACCGTGAAATTAAATATTCTCATCATAATGTGTTTTACTTCGCAGCGTATTTGTTTTCCATTAAACGCCAATCCCCTTATTGTACTTCAGCGAGGATGACAGCTTAAGGGCGGGTTCGTTTAAGTCACAAAAATAAAGGTACAAATAATATAAAGCTATGTTTACACTTCAAATAAATCATGCACTTTTTTAAATTCCGCATATATTTCAGGTGACATATATACATATATGTGTTTGTGTGTGTATGTGTGTGTGTGTGTATGTATGTGTATTAGCTTTTTGCCAGCGGCTTCGCTCGCGTAGACGATTCGTTTTCTAAATTTCATTTAAATTTTTAATTAACTTCAAAAAGGATGTTATAAATTCGACCCAAATGTATTCAATATTATTTAATGTTAGTATTTTAAGGCTTCTAAACAAATATGTAAAGTTTAAAAAATTTATGAATATTTGTCTATAAATTTTTTTCAGAAAGTACTAATCAGATTACAATTATTCTATTTTTATCGACATTGGTATCTTTGAACTTAGAGGATAGTGAAATTTTATCAAAATCTGTTTTGTAGTTTAAAATAAAAAGTCAGTTTCATTTTTATTAAATCGCCACTTAATTGTATGTTGTTAACGCTAATGTTTATTTATCTATATTATTTATTACAAAATATACAAACAGTGTCTACCTGGTTTACTCAAATAAAACAGCAGAGGAAGTTAGAATATAATAAAGCACTTCCTTGTGTACCACATTGGTGGTTGTACTGTCTGGTGCTAAAATCATGTGAGAAGTAATCCTCCGCTAAGTCAATGATTACCACATTTTATAACTGGCCCTAAGATTTATTAATAGACGTTGCTAAATATACTCTAGGGGGAAATTATAGTCGCTTGAATTCAAAAACATAATAATAGGGTGTAAGCGGTATTCGCAATATGAAAACCGACCCCCCCCCATACAAATTTAGCAAGCATTTTTTCACCCCTCGGGTGGTTGAATATTATAAAATGCTTCAATACTTCTTACATTATTTGTATTGAAAAGCAGTGATACCAATTTACAAAGTTACAAAGTACAAGCTAGCCATCCCTTTTCACCCCGTAAGGTGTTGAATATCGGAAAATGCTTAAATACTTGTTTTATTATTTTTATTGAAAAGCATTAATAGCAATTCTTGAGTAAAAATTATCTTAAATATTTTTTTCCTACGCAAATTTACTCACCCCTTTTCAGCCTTTAGAGGTTAAATATCGGATAATGCTTAAATACTTGTTTCATTATTTGTCATGCTTTGCAAGATTCATACACATTTTGAAGCAAAAATTACCATAACGATTTTTTCCCATACAAATTTAGGCACTCTATTTCACCCTGTCTGGATAGAATATCGGACAATTGTTAAGTACTTCTTCAATGATTAATATGGAAAATCATTAATAATTAATTTTAAATAAAAATTACCATAATAATTTCATTCCCATACAAATTTAGTCACAACTTTTCACCCCCTTAGGAATGAATATCTGAAAAATCTTAAATAATTGTTTCATTAATGCAAAAAAATGTAATGAATTAAAGGCATTAATATTAATTAAAAGCAGTATTGCAAATTTTTAAGTAGAAATTATCATAATAATTTGTTTTCCATAAAAATTTGTCCTGGCTTTTTTACCCATCTACGGGTTTAATTTCGAAAAATTTTAAAGCTTATGTTACATTATTTGTGTTGAAAGGAATTAGTACCAATTTTCAAGTTATAATTACCATAAAATTATTTTTTCCATCCAAATTTAGTCACCCCTTTTCACCTCCTTTTAGGTTGTATCTCAGGAAATCCTGAAACAACAGTAACATTATTGTTTTAAAGAGCATGAACACCCAGTGTTAAGTAAAAATTGCCATAAATATATTTTTTTCATTCTAATTTAACAACCTCTTTTCACCCCTTTAGAGGTTGTGTCCCGGAAAATTCTGAAACACGGTTATTATTATTTTTATTGAAGAGCATGAACACCCAGTTTTAAGTAAAAATTACCATAAAGGGGAAACATTTCGTAAAATCTCTTTATAAACGATGTCTCCATTATACAATCAACACCGTCTCCAACTTTTTATCATCAGCGGTTTGGGCTGAGCGTTGATATGTCAATCGAGACATTGCCTTTTTTATATACAGACATATCATTTTACGTAATACAGGAAGAAAATGCATTATTCGTACTGTATAAATGTACTTGTTATTGTTGTGATTTTAAATAACCAAAAAAAAAGAAAATGTTTTGTATTATCAGAGATAGTTTAAGTCATTTTTGGTACTATTATTTTGTTTACTTACGCTATTTTGATATAAATAAACTAAGTTCTAGATATTGAAAATAAATCAAATTTTAAATTCTTAAAATTTTATGTAGAAAATTATAAAATACTTTAATGAAGACCATAGATGAATGAATAAATTATCTCTATTTGTGGCTGTGAAACAATCAAAAACATTTTCAAGCTTTGCTTGTATTTTTTTCAGTAACAAAGATAATTAATCCATGAAAGACCTTATCGTATCTTTTCTTTTACGTTTCAATATCTGATGATTCTCAGTTTCTTTATAGACACCAGCACAAATTAAATTAAGATGAAAGTAAGTTTAGTTTTAAAAGTAAAATTTAATGAACTTTTTGCATCAATACCACTCCTAAACATTTACATATATATTTAACATGTTAAAATATTGTTTTAATAGGGGAAACACTCGCTATAAAGATGGAAAACTTATAATCCTGTGAATAAAGCTAATGTATTTATATTTTATTACGTTAAAAAATTTCGTTTACATAGTCGTTAAAGATAAAGATAAATTTAATTATCTAACTCTAAAAATATCTCCTTTATATATTAATTTCAAAGTTTCAGAAATATTTGTGTATATTAGACTAGAGTGGTAAATATTTATTTTTCGATCAACGTGATGAAATATAAAACCGCCTTTTATATTAATTAAAAAAGAATATACTCATGTATAGACTGCATCGTGCAAGTGGCAATTTTCAATAATAAATTAGGTTACAATTTTTTTTCCTTTTCGAGTAAGACCATAAAGCGACTTTTTCTAAGTATTCCATCAAACGACAAGCAATAATATAATAACAAGCAAAATAGATTTATTTTTAAATGAAATTCACATGCGCGGATAAAATGTTGTGTATATATATATATATATATATATATATATATATATATAATAGTTAAATAAGGGCCCTATCACGCCTCCTAATTAAGAACAATGAAAATAAATATATGGAAATGGTACGACGAGATTATGTTCATTTGAAGCTGTGAAATAACATGTAAAGAAGTTATCGTTACAAATTACAAACAAAATTACTACACATTGTAATGATTTTTCGGTTGAAAAATTAAATAAGGAATAAAATTAGCAGATAATACAATAAGCAAGTATATAATTTTATAATAAAAATGCAGTTACTGTGCTGTGCCCGAAGATATAGTTTAAAACATATTAGCAACGAAAATAAACTTAATAATTTAAAAAATTCGATGAAATGCGTTTAGTATTTGTTTTAAAAAAGAAATAAGTAAATCATCCAAAAACCATCAACCAGAATATTATGTTCTCTTGAAACTGTAACTAATATCTTCTGAAATTGATTTCAAAATTTGTTAAAGGTGACTCTGATCTAGTTTTTTAAGCTATAGATACGAACTATCTAGCAAACAACGACCGTACAAAATACTTTTATGATAACAAATATACTTTGGATGAAAATTTCAACCATGATGTTTTGCTCTTAACAAGTATATAAAAAAATCAAATAATAAAAACTCCTGGTGGATTTCCTACGAAAGATTTACATTTTCATATGTAACAGGCTGAAGACATAAAACTATCATGATGGGCGAGAAAAAGCAGTGATTAATTATTAAGCAATTTGCTGCTTCTTGAAAAATAATTTCTCTAAATGCTCTAAAATCGTAATACTGAGGCAGCCAAGGGATTATGAATATCACTGGTTAAGTCCGATAATTTCAAAATATATCTCGTTTTGAGATATGTACACATGTGGAAAAAGTTACGATTCTCGGACTAAATACATCAACGAAATAATGAGAAATAAAGGTTATTGCTACTCCTTTACAACCCTTAATATAATTTAACCTTCAAAGGGTGTAAACAACTAATGAATAAAAATTACCGACAACAGGATGTGGAAAAAAATTAAAAATTAAAATATGTTAAACAATCCTTTAAAATTTTTTCCGCTATTTCTTTTCCCATAACATATTACAAATCTTGCATTTACTGTCACGTCGAATCTCTGTTTATCATTGCGTCATTCTTGCTTTTTATGTTCATGTAAATGTGCGTATATTACATTTGTTTTAATGTTCTAACATATCTATTATATGCTGTATACGTATTCGTTATATGTTACTTTACTTATCTAATCTCATACAAAATTATTACTTTGTACTTTTTGATAATAAAGGGCAACTTGCTTAAGAAAAAACAATCTTTGAAGTTTATATTTTAAGATAGCATCGAAATTTCCGAAATTAACCTAATTGCCCGCATTTAATTTTTTTAAAATCATTTACAGAGTTTGAAAATGTCATTTTATTTTCTTAACAATTTGCGCCCATGTAAGCACATATAAATTTAATACATTTTAATAAAGAAAATAAAGGAAAGACGTTGTGATAAACTGAAAAAAAGAATAATTATTGAAAGAAATTATTTTTCTTTCAGAGAAATATGTGGCACCTGAAACTTAAAAAAATTGTTCTTTTTAAAAAGATAGATGTTTAATAAAGATAAATATAAGATTTACCTTTATAAAAGACGGTAAAAAAGGTCATGAGGTTTTTCATAATGCTGTATTATCAAGATTCTACAAATTACTCTGCACTGTTTACTTACAAGATATATTATGCACAAAATTTCGTTTCGGAGCATATGTTTATTACCCATTTAATGCAAATTAAATATTTTTTTAAATAAATATTGCTAAAAATAAGTCAGTTCATAAAAATAAGTCAGTTTATGTAAAAATGAGTTAGTTTATGTTACAAATAAAAGTCTGAAATCTATTTTTCAGTTTGCTGTAAAATAAAATTATTTATTTTTAATTTCTTTACACGAAAAATATTTCTTAAAATATTTAATTGATTTGAATGTACGGAAATATTAATTATTATCAGTTTTTGTTTGTTACTACTGTATTATTGAATGCGAACTTTTCCTATGCATTATGACATGCCCACGCAATGGGTTTATCATAAAAAAAAAGAAACTAGCAGTTTGATTACAAACAACATTCTAAAATACAGTTCATTTAATAATCTATTTTGACATCAATCCTGTTAGTATTCGGGTTCCGTTAGCAATTAGCGCCACTGAAATATAAATAATATAAAATGAGGTAAACATATATATTATTACATATCGTAATAGAAGAAATATATATATATATATATATATATATATATATATATATATATATATATTATTTTGCACATAGTCATTTTTGTTTTGTTTTTTATTTTATATTTATTGATATTTTTTGCGTCATACAATTTTTTCTAATAAAAACGACGAAACGTAAGAAGAGGAAGCAAAACGTTACTTTTATTTACGAAACGTACTGTTAATGTTATTGAATAATGTAAATTTCAATGAGAAAATTTCATTATTAAGATAGAAAAGTAATATATTTACTATCTGATAAAATAACTCACCATGTTCTTTTTGTTATGTTCATTTGACACATAAATTTTCGATGAAAACCAAAAACATTTTTCGCCATTTTCCATGGCATTTTACAAATGTTAGATATATCGTTTGGATTATTTTTTTAAGCAATGCATTTATTTATTTTTGTTAATATTATACATATCGTTTTTTGCTAGTTTTTAGCGGTATACAATATATTGGCATCCATAAATAAGCAAAATACGTAATTTCAAAACCTAAATTTTTTTCATTCTTCTATGCTTTCGTATTTGAAAGTGTTAAAGTACTTCAAATATACTAAGGCATTGTGTTTTGTTCATCTGTGTTTGTATAAGTGACATAGGATTGTTATGAGAGTAATCATAATACTTTTTAGCATTGCAATTGCTTACAGTGGTTTGTTCCATTTGTAGCTTTCAACTATTATTATATAGATATTTTGCGTACAGCACAAAGATTGTTCATCAAAAATGAAACGATAATTGTGAATATATTTGTATAGATATTTAATAATTTGCGTATATATTTCTCGAAATATTTCAATGATCATTTTAAACATTGCTTAAGTAGATAGAGAACCTTATAATATTAGTGTAGCAATATTTAACCTTGCAGTGATTCACGGTTAAGACACAGCCACGAACCAATTATCTTCTCTGTTACTTTGCAGATCTATTTATCACGTGACTCATTACGGTAACAGATATTTTCTTTATGTATAATATATGGCCCAAGTTATATATAAGCACGTAAAGTAAAATGTTACTTATCCCTTCAATGAAAGGAAAAAAGGAACATCACTATGCCTCCAATCTAAGTATAAATACCTATCATTCTCTTCTCATCCATGGGTCCACCATTATATGTCATATGATCTTCAGATAAATTAATTATGTTAAGGCTACACAAGCAATTTAATTTAAATTTTCGTTTTAATATTATAAAGCAGGTAATAAGGGAAGAAACATTACGTACTGTTATTTCAATAACATGTCTTTCGTAGCATAATGTGTAGAATATTACTAGCTTCTCGTCAATCCTCAAGAGATTTAATTAATGTTGGAGGTGCAGTTTTGAAGGTGAAACTACCCCTAAGGAGTTGATTAAATAATAATTTTAAAGTAAATTAGTTTCTATAGAAAAAGATGTCGCTACTAAATTGATATAAAAGGATAAAAAAATCTATCAGGCGTGAGTAGGACTCGTAGTGTGGGTATTTCGTGCACATTTCGACACTTATAATTGTTTCGCAGTTTTAGTAGCCTTCAAAATAGGGGGAGGAGAATAAAGGATAAACCCCATACAGTATTCATACTTTCCAGTGTACGTCATTATACCTAACGTTATGACAAAATATCTTAAAAATCCTAACTAATCCTTTCAAAAGATATGGCACACTTTTTTGGAATTCAAAAAATTTCGAGCATTTCCTTTTATTTCCACCTGAAATTGCCTGAATATTTTACTACTACTACGCTCAATTTTAAGTTTTTATACTATGCCTAATTTCCAGTTTATAAAAGAAAACGCGACAGACAGACGGACAAACACTTGAGTCATCTGGTAAATATTTTATTTTGAGGTACGAAACTCTAAAAAGGTCTGTTAATGATTTGTAAAAAATAACTACATTATTGATATATACGAGATAAGAATCAGGTAAGAATGAGTTTACAAAGCTATAGAATGAATAAGGTATTTTAGGGGAATTTTGAATGTTATCGTGGACTACGTAATAAGACGATGAAAAATCTGGGCAGAAATTCAGTATTTAAATTAATTTTTATACAACTGGTCTTTTATGATATCGCATAAAGAATATGTATTTATGAATGCCAATGCAATCACAGATGTTGATAAACATATTTTGTTTTCACAAACAAATTTTGACTGTAAATAATTTGAAAATGGCAAAGGTACTTTCATTTTGGTTTTTATCTTAACTCGAAAACGGGACCTTACACGCTGTACTAAATGGATAGTTTTTTCTTCTAATATGTTGGATTACTGTAACCTTAGTTGTATTTCGTTAATGAGATTGGACGTATTCTGTAATTACAAATAAATTTTCAAATGATTTATAATCAGTAAAGTCAATGTGTATACTTAATAAACCGCTAAATTTTGAACTTAATTACATTTATAAGCCTGTTAGAGCGATATATTTAATTTTGATTTTTTAGAAGTATCATTATTGTATTAATAAGTACATATGAAATAATTAAGGCAATACGAGAAAACAATATGAAACTTAGGTTATATTTGCAAAAATATACGGTCTTATTTCTTAAAATTACTTAAGCAACCGTCCATCTCTAATTCGTAACGCCTATAGGTGGGTTTACTGGATGGTACATAGGATAGTAAACTTCATTAAAGACAATTTTTCCCCTGGAAACAAGTGGATGGCAATGAAAAAAAACAAATTAAAATGGAGAATGATTTAGCTTTAACAGATCTACATTTGTTATAAAATTCTGTTTCCGCCTTAAATCTGTGCCAAAAGTAATACATTTATATAATTTGCTCATTCTTTCATTCATGTGAATGCAAATATGAAATAAGTTACACAGTAAATAAGCTACGTTTACGGCGGCGGTTTTTTAATTTACGAACCGTAATATCATAAGGTCTAACGCTAAGCAGCGTCCGTAAGTTGATATTTAATTGGGCTTTGTCTAAGGGCGTACCTATAATTGAAGTGACGCTTATATATTGGCCGGATAGTGCCAGTTTAAAAATTCGTAACAAGTGAACATAGCTTCTAGCAAAAAATAAAAATGTATTTGATTGTTCTTTAGAGAATAGCAAATGTGGATATATTGAAACAATTTTTATTTAATCCAAACGCTAGAAAATTCTATTTAACTTAACTTCTTTAAAATAATAATTATCATCAATAATATATAATCTTGTATATGTCGCCTTTGACTAAAATTTCTATTATAAATACGCGTACTCAAAATTATTTTGAATTATTAATATCCTGCATTATATATTTGTTAATTGCACAACAAATACTTCTACTGTATCTTTAGAATTTTATTGTGTAAAATACAAATTCGAATTAATGTAATTAACAAAAATATTTATCGCAATAATGTCGAGGTTCCTTAATTTTTTTGAACACATCTGTTAAATCCTCGACACGCTTTTCTTTCTGGTAGGCTTTTTAAGGACCATAAGTTTTTAACAGACTTAGTATGTGAAGTCGGGAACTTCGAACTTCTAGTGCATGGTTAAAACATACTAGTTTCAATTATTTTGCAACATATTTGATTACCTATTGGAAAACTGCAAATGAGCAAAACTATAATTATATCTAATGACATGCTTAGAAAAGTATGAATGTCCAGATTTTCCAGAGTTTTGTTGAGAATTTCCAGAGTTTTTGATTGTTTGGCAATAAGAAAAACCCAAAAATTCCTAATTTGAAAGAAAAAAGATAGTCTGCATAGTTACAATTGAAGAAAAAAGGGTTAACATCACTGTCACCCGTGGATTTGATTCAATGTATTTCTCGTCATAGATTGCCCCAAAATTATCAATCTTTAAGGAAATTTGAATATTATTATCATTTGATAATTTATAATTATGGAAGAGTACTGTTAAATTTGAAATAATAACATACTTAGGAGTGCTCTTCTAAAATATTTGTTATTATATTTCATAAAATAAAAATAAAGTACTAATTCCACGGAATATTAAGATATTGAATTTATAGATATTTTGTAACTGTCTTTTTAGAGTACCTATTTGGGTAGAATAAAAAGTGTTTAATATAATAATAGTTGGTTCTTCCTTGGATCAATATTGAACCCTTTATTTTAATATATGAGCTTTTTATATTAAAAAATTATAATAAATTTATGTAAATAGAGTAAATGAGTTCACTTTTGACTTCCCATATATTTAATATATAATAATATAGAAAAAATATATAATAATATAGAAAAATGCGCTCATGAGTACTAAATGATTTACAAGATTTACATCCCTACTAATTCTAAATTTCTAGCTTTTGCCCGCGGCTTTGCTACCGTGGACGTCGGAAAACAACATCGTTTTCTATAATTACCCACAGGAATGTACCCTGGGGATAAAATGTAGATATTCTTTATATTAGTCCAGGTCATGCCTATATATCGTCGGCCTAATTATTAAAACTTTCCGGGATGGAAAGCACCCTATTTTCATCTCTGGAACATATGCTCTCACGCGTCTTCCTGCGTTCGGGTCTTGCACTTTGCGATGACGCATGGTGTTGCCTCGCCTGCTCCTCCACCCCCGCTCCACGCGCCTCCCGCGCCGCCGACTAATGCAGCGTGTCACCGGCGTGTTTTAATAGCACTCCACTTAAGTCATTCATATCGTGATAACTTCTATACTATTTGTCCATATTATTTACTTTACGAGGCAAACTTATAATACCAAAAGCGATAAACTTATTTATTTTGATAAAACTTAATTTAATATTATAAAATGTGCATTTTAAAAATAGAATTCAAACTAAAAGTATTTATGCCTGTCTATTTTGGTTATAATGTCTTCCACATAATAGGTAGATATATGTTGTCGCGAACTTTTAGTTAGAACTATTTAAGAGAAATTATCCCACCATACATTATCTTCGTGGGACTTTAATGGTTTAGACAGCACACGCTAAGAGACAGGTATTTTTTCGACGTATTTGATTCTTATCGTTATATAATAGCCAAATCACACAATATTTATATAAATAGTAGTCTGTGTGTTATTCTGATGTATAAGCTATATTACGGTAAAGATAAACAAATATTACGGTTTAATCAAAATCCCTTCAGTAGTTTTTGCGTGAAAGAGCAACAAAAATATAAATGGATCTTCGTTCCGCATAAACTTTTGCGTTTATAATAGGTGTAGGATTTGTTTTAATAATCAATCATAAACCTAAAGTAAGTCATTGTCCTTGTAAAATAAAGATGGCTAATAACCCACCTGAAGATGTTGTAATACAATGAAACCTAGGTCGTGTTAAAAACTAAAAGAAAATAGAAATAATACTACATCACGTAGTTTCATTTGATTGTGAATAATGAATTTCTACAAAATTAACGCCAAATATATTCAAAAGACGGTTTCTGTAAAACTAAAGACAAATACTTACTTATTTTTTGTTTTCAAAGAAACTATTTTTTTTATATTCCTACCGATTGCAGCAGTCCCCATAAAGCATGTAATTTTCCTGTAGCCACATCTGACACATAATGCATCACATCCAACACATTTTAACTTTGTTTTAGTTTATTCTTCTTACTTAACATAAACCTATATACTACTAACCATAATACTACTAATACTTAACATAGTGATTTTTTTTCATCAGGTGAGTTTTTGACGTGGACCTTTACATTCTTTTTTTTCTCTTTTTCCTTTTTTGTGTGCATTTTCGGTATATTTTTTCAACCTACCAAAAAGCAAAGAATACTTTTCTTTTTTTCTTGTTTTCATTCTCTTTGTTTGTGTCAAAAATTCTTATTTACCGCTACTCTCAATACTTATTCAACTCAGGGTCTCTCTTTTTATTTAGTAGATTCTGTATTTTCACTTTTAATAAGTTTATTTTCCATTGTCTTACTTCTATTTTTTATTTTCTTTTGTTTCTCTGTTTTGTTTAGCGTTTAAAACAACAGCAGATAACTTCAGTCGTTTTTAAATTGAAACAGGTGTGTTTGAATTGGAAAACATTATTTCAAATACTTGGTTTATTTCTCCGTAAAATTTTTGGCATTTGTAAAACACTTTGGGTGAGAATTAACGAACTTAACCTTTCAAAAATATTAATTGGTTAAACTTCGTTCAATTCTTGAATATGGACGACACTCTAAGGGCCGGAATCAGCGCCAAAAATTGCAGTAACAGGTGATATTGACAATATTGTCTCAGAGTTATTTGTGGTTGTATTGGTGGGACTTGGGTATGGTTCAAGGCTTCGATTCGACCTATCTTGCTTCACTGAAACCAAATCATTATTTTGGTTCAAAACGTCTTCCAATTTTTCACCCTCATCTAAGTCATGTGTCCGGTGATTAGTTTGATGCTTTTATCTAATATTAAGAAGAAATTATCCGGAACCGCGGAAGAATTGAAAGGGTATATCTTACAACTTTGAAATCCAGAAATGACATTGGCTGAAGTTGCTTTACGATTGGCTGATATTGCTATGCGATCCCATTAATTTTCCAATAACAATACAATTTATTAGCGTGCTGTATAACCAGCAATCCACTTTTTACTTCATTTTAATAAAACGTTTTAAAAGGTTTGAAAAGCTTCGGTGCTTGTCTAGTACGTTTAGGTAAAAAAAATTAAGTTGTCTTATGTTCTATTTTGGGCAAATCAATAGCTATTGTATGGAATAAATGTCAATTGAGGATTAAGAGAACTTTTCCTTGCGGCTTCCTTAGAAAAAATATTCTATCAGCCATCTCTGAAACAGTTCTGCATTGGTACATTTCTTATTTATTATGAAGATCAAAGGTGTGAACAGAAAGCTAGAACTTTTTGTCGGCATGAAGTATACGTGAATACGAAATCTTCCGATGTAAAGTAGTATGGTTTCATATATGGCTGCCAGAATATTTCAAACAGAGGAAGCTGCAAGATAAAGTTTTTATAATCCTGGTTTTTTTCTTTAATCCTGTAGGTTGTTTTAATCCTCCCCAACTGTAGACAAATATTCTCGTTCTTAGAAGGTTGAGAAATAATATTTTATTTTTTAATAAATAAAATAAAGGCTTACTTTTTATTTACCATATAAAATACCCAGGAATATTTTACCAATAATTATCAAAACCATTTATATTACGTTCATTGCTTAAAAAATACAACTATTTTAAAAGTTAGACATTTTACCGACTTTTACGCCATACCGTAATGATTATCCCATTTCAAATTTATCGCGTGAAAAAACTGAAAAACCTTTCTTCACAAACAAACATATATATGTTTGTTTCATAGTTTATATGTTTACATATTTATAAATACTAGAGTTTACCCGGTTTAAGTGGTCGAAATTCGATCATAACTGTTATTGAAAATTTAAGGAAAACATATATGATTTTGCATGTTCCGGACATTTCTTTCTACCCTTATACATTTGTTCAATGTATATATCAGACCATATACTTGTATATGTACTTACAATATAAAACAGTTCAGTACCGTTATATTAATGGACAGGAATGAGAGTGAATACTTGCATCGTAATAGGAACAATTGAGCAAAGTCACACCTAAACTTTTTCAAATCAAACCAAAGTTTATTTTTTGCGAAAAATTTCTCGACCCCACGTAGCAAAAGTAAGGCGTTAAAAACTAGTTTCACTTCGACGGAGTATGCTACTTCACCCACCGTACTCTTCAAATCTTTCGTATTAGATTACAATCTGTTCCCTCTCTGTCTAATAATTTGTACGACACAAAATTCAAAAACGAAAGTTATGTCAAAATCGAACTTCACCGGTTTTTCGGTCAAAAACCCAGATTACATATATACATATATATATATATATATATATATATATATATATATATATATATATGTACATATAATTTAATTGATTTTAATATGCATACAATTTTAAAATGTTACCTTCCGAAATGATTACATAAGTCAAGTATTAATCGCCCATTATTCACTTCCAATATTTGAAGAATACTTTCAAAAAAGCTATGCCGTATGAACCATGCTTTTGTTTCATTCTGATAAGAAAGTTTCACTACAAAAACCTGCCCCATTTGCGTCAATGAGATCGCTTTGACGTATTGTTCGGCATTGAACTGACGTTCGAGTGCGAAAGTAGATTTCGATACGGGAAAGCTTATTCACTGAAGCAGGCAATTAATTATGTGTAACCTTTGAGTGACACGTTATTAGAACTTGGAAAAGAGAAAGCGTGCGTGTTTTATAGAGAACTAGCTAGATCCGTGCGTACCACTTTCAACGCTACTGATTGTTTTAATAAAGACAATGCATTATTATTTATGTGAATATATTTAATATGAATATATCTCACTTTCATGAATTATCTTTAATTGAACATTTGCAAATGGTCTTCAATATGTAGTATAAGCGTCGTTTGTTTCCTTAAGCAGTTTCAAGTTGATAAACATTTCTTTCAAGAAATGTAAGATTTTTTTAAGAATATTTTAGATATCTTAACTATTATCCACTATCTTGACGAAGCACACAAAGATTAATGCGATTACAAAATGATTACGTAATAGCTAATTTATTAACAATATTATAATAAGTTTCTTCATTCTTATTGGGTTATTTCATTTCCTAAAATGCGTCCGAAAACTCACTAATCTATACGACTGATGGTAATAAATTATAATTCTGTAAGGGGCTCTAACATTATGTTTTACTTCTATTACGCTACACATACATATCTTCGGATTAGCAACCATTTTTGTTTTGTGAGGGAAGATTTCACGCAAAACTTGTTGTTGTGTATGGCCACATTTCTTTTATTGTGATTTTCCGGTTTCTCAGTGAGTAATAAATATAATAATATTGTTTCCAAATATAATAATTTGTCAAGTAAGTTAAAAAGTGAAGAATAACTTTTTATTACTAAATATTTGCATATCGAAGTAAATAAATGAAATATACTATTTCAAAAAGAAGGAAAAGTTCATTTATTTTAAAATATAAATAATTGTGAGTTAAATAATTTTTAAGCGATTTTTAACAAGACTATTACTGATTACGTAGAATTTAATCACACTTGATACCCTTTTACAAGTAACAATTACTTTCTCTTCAGCGTGGAATTCAATTCAGATAAATAATTCATAATGTAAATTCATTTCAGAGAAATAATCTGCAAAAAATATGAATCCATTAAAGAAAGAAATCTTGAGTGAATTAAGTTTGTCGTCCAAAACGAAATCAAACCTACTGACAATATTTTCTTCTTTATATTAATCTAGTTGTGCCTAGTAGTTCGTTCGCTTGTAATTAGGAAAACATTTTTTTAATTTGTTTTTCTCTTATATGTTGCTTCTATTAGTGTACTTATACCACTTTCTACTATAACCATATCATATTTCATCACAATCCGTCCAATAGATTTTGCGTAATGCCCGTTTAAATTAAAACCCAGCCAAAAATTTTTAAAAAAAATTTCTGGCTTCTGTTCTCATTCTTTACGCAAAATCAATAATTTCTTTCAATATTTTTAATAGAATTTATTATGTGTATAGATAATTGCCAATATATTTTTCTGTCCGGTTAACCCGAAAATAATACAATTCACGATATAATCACAAATGTAGAAAATTGTTACTTGATATGTAATAAATTATATCTAATTTAATTTTCATAAATCTAATAAAAGCCTGTAATATATATTAATGCTAGAAAAATAAAGTGGCTCATAATTAGTTGAATTCGAGGTTCGGCAATTAATTTCCTGGAGAGTTTGAATAGCTTACAGTTTGTAAATATGTTCAACGTATTATATATTATTTTAGAAGGTATTTTGTAACAAAATTGGTCTTATTTATATTTGTTTTCTTGTCTTTTCTGAATTGGAGAATCTATTTACAGCAATAATTGCAATATTAATTTGCTTATCATTTCGCTATACTATATTAGTAGTTTGGGAAATGCTAACCCCTTGTAATGAATAGGCAGAAATACAATTATAAAAAGTATCTAAACAAGATATGCTGTACACTTATTAAATTTTATCATCAAACCTAATAAAGATCAATTACCTTAATTTTAAAATATTACCTTAATTTTAAATTTTTTTTCAAATATAAAAGTAGAAGGCTCGGTTCTGGAAGAAAACGATGCACTGAGCCACGGAACGACCGCTTCATAGTCAGTCAAGCGCTACGAAATCGTCAAGTTACGTACATGGATCTCAACACGAGTAAGCTTATGGACAGTCAGAAGGAGACTTCAGGACGTCAATATACGTAGCTATCGCCCATCTTGGGACCCTACATTGCTCCGTGAGCATCAAGTTGCCAGATGAAATTCGCTCAAAATTTTTCGTCATAGACTCAACAAGACTGGAATAGTGTTTTACTTTCCGATGAAGCTCGTATATTGATTAGTGGTGAGGGTCGACGACAGCGAGTCTGACGAAGACCTGGAGAACGTTTCGTAGAAGTGTACTTTGAGGAAATCACCCCTTACAGTGGAGGCTCCGTAACGTTTTGGGCTGGTATTAACTCAGATGACCGCACCGAGTTTGTTTTTATTGAAAATGGCACACTTAATGCGCAAAGGTACATAACAGAGGTTCTTATTCCTCATGCCTAATCCGTATTAACAGCAGTTGGAGGCGAGTCCATTTTTATAGACGACAACGCTCGCGCCCACCGTTCTAGAGACGTTTATGAGTATATGCAGGAGGCCGGAATTCGTCGGTTAGACTGGCCAGTAGAAGTCCCGACTTCAATCTGATAGAACACACATGGGATAATCTCAAACGATGCGTCAGAGCCATAAAATCAGCTCCAGAAAACATTCAGGCCCTTAAAAATATGATCGTCGCTGAATGGGAACATATTCCTTAGGAAATTATAAAAAACATAGTAGAAAGCGTGCCTAGCAGATTAAGTGCATTGATTTTAGCTAGAGAAGGCTATACTCGTTACTAAATTTCCAAATTTTATGTTAAATTATTCAAAAATAAACTTTACCAGTATGAAAATGCTCGTCTGTGGACTTTACATCGTTTTTTTTATTTATTCGCATTTTTAATGACTGAAGTAGGTAAAACCGATATCTCAATAATAAGTTTACAATATTCTCGTGTTATCGCCATATAAAATGCATCAAATAATAATAAAATAACTCTGATATGGTTAATTCCTATAAGTGCCCTTTTTTTTTTAAAACAGTATATATATATATATATATATACTAAATAATATTTAGATTGCAAATATTACGTAAATAATATTTAGATTGCAAATATGGTGAAATTACATACAATTCGTAGAAATGCAAAGCAATGGTATATAATATTTTTCTTATATTAATTTATTTATTTAATTACAAATAATTGCTGGTTTATATTAAGCAGGTAGCGATTAGATTATATAGGGGGCTCAGTAATTGAATACTTGAATAATATGATTATTTGTATAAAATTAATAATTTAATACTACAAGAAAATGGATAAATTTGGAGTAAACAGATTCTAAAAAGTGGACCTTGAGGATTTTTTGAAAGATTAGGTACAATATTCTTTCCTGTAATTAAAATTGAATAAATATCGCATAAACAAGGATTTTATTTTGTGGACAATCGTTTAAATACCCATGGTCTAGTGTAGATTCCAAAGGATGAAACTTTATTATAATAGAAAGCAAACTTATAGGATGAATGTGTCTGTAAACGTCTGCCTGATATAATACATAATCAATTTTTGACATTACAATTTATTACCCGTCAGTACTGAAGGCGGTTCCAAACGGTTCTGCAGTGAAACGTATTAGAGATATATTTAAACCATTCAGAAAATGGTAACTAATGATTTAAATTACTTGATAATTTCCATTAAATGTAACGGAAATTGTTTAGCATCATAATGCGTCAAACAACCGTTCTAGTCAATAACCAGTGATAATAGTGATATTGATGGGTCGCTGAATCAATATATTTAGGCTCATATAAATGCACGAGAACGACCAAATCTTTAAGTTTCCATGCAAATTTATAAATGAAAAATGATTTTAAGCACACTGTACACAATAAAAAAACAGTCTCGCATTAGAAATGTTCCGTCGCTACATTATTTAAAGTTATACACTTTGACATAAAGATATTAAAATATATATGTATATATTTATATATATATATATATATATATATATATATATATATATATACATATATATATATATATATATATATATATATATATATATATATATATATATATGTCACATACGTTGCCTTTATAGGTATTAATTTGGCAGAAAATAAGTCACGTATAAATATATTTCAGAAATGCGTTCAAATATAACATATTAAAAAAAAGGAATTTTATCGTTCAAAATGATGATCGTATTTGTGTGTGTGTTGTTGTTAGCATGTACGTTTATCGACTGGATGAATTAACTTTAATGCGGCGAAAAACTATTCCAAATGTAAATACATGGGACTTTGCAAACAAAAAGTATTCGTAACATTCAGATTTCACAGAAACGTGATTTCGTTACACATGCCAGTAACAATTAAAATTAATACAACCTCTTAATAAATAATATTTTGTTAATAATATAACAAAATCAAAACCGCCCGTTTTTTATTCAAAAGATTTTATACATATATATATATATATATATATATATATATATATATATATATATATATATATATATATACATATATTTCTAAACGAGTATATGACAAACAAAATATCAGAAGACGAGGTAAAGGTTTGAATAGACATCTTTATCTTGAATATCATAAATATGCCAATAGTTTTATTTTTACCCTCCACGAAAGCATATAATTAGGATTTTATGTACATGATATTAAACAAATTATTTTATAGGATATGCTTATAGGTAATTCGTAGAATTTTATTTCTAACGCACTTTTAATCTATAGCGCACTTTTAATATTTGGACAATTCTACTTGTAAAATGTTAAATCTTATCCAATATACTAGAAATAGAACTAATGAAGATTTGAGAATTGTATGAAACCTGCATTTTTGTTAAGATTAAATTCTAAGGTTCAATAAATAAACATATCAGTTATTTATATTAGCTTCGGATCTTATTTTAATTCAAATTGCAATCATTTTGATGTGGCAAACCCAATTCCGGGTTTCTTGTTTAGTAAATTTTTATGAATTTAAAATCTTTAAAATACATGTCTCATACACAGTAACCATTTCGAAAATATTAATATCAAGCGAACTAATAAATAGTAAGTAAAAAATATAATCATCACTTTAAACAAAACGTTTAGCGACTTTCCATCGAAATATTTAGACGTCAGACGATTGAAAGGATTAACATTCGCTATCAACACGAGTCTGAATAATTGAAATATTGCCACGTTGTATAATGAAAATATACAATTATCATCATTATATAAATAGTCCAAGTCCTTTTACTTTTTTTTCCTCCGTTTATCAACCGATTTTCTTTTTTTTGTTTGGCATATATTGACGAATTTTAGTGTTATCAATTAAATAATTTTGGAAACGGAACGTTATTTATTATCGTTCATGTTACATTTAGAGCAGTTGATAGAAGTTCAAACTTCAAGAACTTTTAGAAATTGATAACATTTTCTTATTATTATTATTATTTGTTTATTTTCCCCAACTTCTATGTAGACTCGGAGCCTTTATTCGTCATACTTAACACTCTTTAGGTATAAAATCTACAATCTATAGCTAAGAATAAAAAATATCAAAAACAAAATAAAAGAGACAAGGCAAACTATCAAATGAATGTCAAACCAAAATAATACTAATTTTAAGGTGTTAAAGTAAAATAAAACTAATCTTACGGAATCAATGAATACATTTTAAAGAAATATATGGTAATAAAATGTCCAGTAAAATATGAAATAAAATAAAATAATATAAGTTGTATGTATAACCAACGACGTCCAATATGATATAAAGCGAGGTATCAATTGCGGTGACATGTTATTGTTCTATGAATCAATGTTTTATAAGTTTGTTGATTTGCATTAGCGTTTTGAAATCTGAATTACATTAGCGTTTTGAAACTTTTTTTTCAGGAACAGAACGTTATTTGGTTTTGCTGGTTGAATATGCTTTGGCGTCATTAACTGGTCATAAAACAGTAATACAAACAATGAAAATAATGTCAATACTACTTCAAATAGACGTAGATGCAACAACACAGATTATAAGCAAAATGATAAAGAAAAAAATGAAAATAATTTAGGTATTTTTCCGGGTAATTATAAACGTGCTTTAAATATTGTTCCGAGGAATTTTATTTGTCATAATTGTGGATCAATAAGTTTAATATGCCGTTTTTGTAATGCTGAACATTTTCAGTCTGAAGTAACACAAAATTACTTAACTTCTTTCACATTATGTTGTCATAAAAGAAAAGTTTTTGTTGCCATTGTTTGAAAATAGTTTCTCAAATTTTCTGTGTACAAATTCATTAGTTCTAGTTCTAGTATATTCAACTAGATGTAATATTTTGAAATTAGAATTGTATAAATATTATGAGTATGCTAACAATTTTGCATATTGCCTATAGTTGTATCGCATGAAATTATTTCTTAAAATACAAATTTTATGCTTTCGTGGAGAGTAAAAATAAAACTAGTGGCACATTTGTAATATACAAGGTAAATATGTCTACTTAAACTTTCACCTCGTCTTAAGAAATTTTGTTAATTGTATACTTGTTTATAAATGTATGTTTTACAATCACAATATTTGGGTTCAGAAAATATTGAAGCAAGCATTGGCAAGAGACGGTTAGTTGATAATAATCTTAGCTTTATTTAGTTCCGTTCCAACCTTATAAATAAAAGTAACTACCATAGAAATTTATGTGCCACATTAAATATAATTTAATTATGGAACAGTAATAATATAAAGGCATTAAATATAGCCATTCAGTAACAAGACCTTCGTAAATATTCGTTAACACTTTTTGCACTTCTAAATTTTTAGTTACACTATTAAATTTAGTCGACCGAAGTACGTAAAAATATATGAAAATACATGCACTGTCCAATGCCTTATTATTATCCTAGTCCTTATTATTAGTAAATATACTTCTGAATTCAATAGATCAGTCTCAGTTTTTTTTGTTCTCTTACTGAAAGGTGAAAGGTATTTAGAGATGGAAATAATATGTTTCGGTGAAATATTACACGATTTGACAATATTTGCATACTTTCTGATTAGAAATATCTAGCTGTAATTTCTTAAATAAATAGGTACTGTGTCTGGTTGCTATAAAGATATATCAAAACACACACACACACATATGTGTGTGTGTGTGTATATATATATATATATATATATATATATATATAAATATATACATATATATATATATAAATATATACATATATATATATATATATATATATATATATATATATATATATATAAAATTGAATACTTGAATAATATGATTATTTATATGATATTAATAATTTCTTGGAAAATATCTAATGTTTCTAAAAAGCCTTACCTAAAGATTCTAAAAAGTGGACATTAAGATTTGTTGAAAGATTAGATACAAAATTATTTCCTTTAATTAAACTAAATTAATATCGCAGGGACAAGGATTTTATTTAGTTCGAAAGAAGTCATCTCGCATTTCTATACTTAGAATGTATTCTGTTGATATTCAGTGGTTTAAATATCCGTGATCAGAGGATGGAACTTATTATAATGAAAAGGTGTATACCTACCAAATTAACAGTATATATGCGTCTGCATGATATAATATATAATAATTTTTTGACATTACAATTTATTATACCTCAGTACTGGAAAGGTGCCGAGCGGGTCTGCAGTAGAACGTATTAATTAATAATAAAAAATTGGAAATATATTTAAAAGATTTAGAAAATGATGATTGATGATTTGAATACTTACTAGCAACAATTTCCATTAAAGTTAACGGAAATTGTTTAGCATCGTAATGCGTCAAACAACCGTTCTATTCAATAACCAGTAGTGATATTGATGGGTCGCTGAATCAGTATATTTAGACTCACATAAATGCACGAGAACGACCAAATCTTTATATTTCCATGCAAATTTATAAATGAAAAATTATGTTAAGCACACTGTATCTTTCAAGGACTAATAAAACAACAGTGTCGTATTAGAAATATTCCGTGTCCCGTGTCTATATTATTTAAAGTTATACACTTCGACACAAAGATATTTATTTATATATATATATATATATATATATATACATATATACATATATACATATGCGTGTGTATGTATATGTATTTATGTATATTAATTTAAACGGCGTAATACAGAGGTAAAATTTATTTATTAACCCCACTATTTAAAGAATGTAATAAAATATTGTGATGACATGAAATACTTTTTAATTTAATAGATTAGTAACTACTGAACTTAAATATATTTGCTCCCGGTTATCATACATTAAAACTAAAAGCGTAACGGAAACAATTTCTTTGCGTTACTAAAATTGTTATGGTTTAATTTCAGTTTAGAATGTATTAATAAAGTATGTAATATTTGAAACTGAGTTTAGGAATTTAATATTTGTACTAAACAAAGAACTTTTTAAGTATATTTTGCGATATCTCACACGATTTCCATGTAGGTACGCCTATTTGAAATAAAATTGTGCACAATTATATATAATGTTTTAGGTATTGGCTCAGAAAAGTATGTAATATGTGTAAAATTTATTAAGTGTACAACATATATTTTCCATTTATTGACTTCTATATATAAAGTTTTAATGATAAACAAAATTATTCTTCATTTTTTAACTTACATGACACTTCTTTATATTTCGAAATGATATTGTTATATTTTGTATCTTATCAACTGAAACTAATTTGTCCTATGTCAGCTTCGCAGTATGTACTCACTGGGAAGCTAATATCAGAAACCGGAAAATCACTCATATAATTTTGACTAGAGAATAGTTTATTTATGAAGTCTTCCCTTACAAAAAAATGGTTAGCAATCGATATGTATAGCGCAATAGATTGGATAGAACATCACTGTTCACTCTATCAAAGCGTAAAGCATAATGTTAGAATTAATATGTTCATAATTATAATTTATAACCATCAGTAGTATAGATTAGTGAGTTTTCGGACCCATTTTAGGAATAAAATAACCCAACAGCAGTGAAGAAACTTACTGTAATATTGTTAATAAATTAGCTATCACATAATAATTCCGTAATTACATAATTTTTTGTCTGTTTCACCAAGATAGTGGATAAGACATCTAAAATATTTTTATAAACTTTCTTACCTTTCATTAAACAAACGTTTATCGACTTAAAAACGCATAAGGAAACGAGTACCACAAATTTTACATTGTAAGGAAAAGTTAATTTTTTCTTATAATACGGCTTCATGAAAAAGAATATTGTAAAAGTATAGTCCGACGCTTAGACTACATATTGAGCAATTCATTAAACTGAGATTTATTCATATTAAATATATTAATTCAAATAACAATGTATTGTCTTTATTAAAATATTCAGTAATGTCGAAAGTGGTACGCACGCATCTAGCTAGTTCTCTATAAAACCCGCACGCTTTCTCTTTTCCAAGCTCTAATGACTTGTCACTCAAAGGCTGTACATAATTAATTGCCTGCTTCAGTTAATAAGCTTCCCCGTATCGAAAACTACTTTCGAACTCGAACGTCAGGCCAATGCTGAACAATATGTCAAAGCCATCTCATTGACAAATGAGCAGGTTTTTGTAGTGAAACTTTCTTAGTAGATGGGACAAAAGCATGGCTCGTATGGCATGGTTTTTGTGAAAGTTTTCTACAAATATTGGAAATGAATAATGGGGGATTAATACTTGACTTATGTAATCGTTTATTAACAGACAAAAAGGTCTGCATAATACGTATGACACACAGAATAAAATTTTACTTTATTGTAAATATTTCGGAAGTTAATATTTTAAAGTTATATGTACATTAAAATATAAATACATATATATATATATATATATATATATATATATATATAACCGTCACTTTTTTCCACTGATTTCTGGAATGTTAAAGAAGCGTCTAGAATATTTCTTGAAGGGTATATAAAGAGGGCCGCATTCGAAATTCTATTCAGTTTATTGAATCAGCGAGTAAAGAATAAACAAAAAATAGAAGTATGTCGAAATGAATTTAGAGACCTCTAGTTCATGAATATCGTTTTGGGGGGAAAATCAATGCAGCATCACGCAATATATATACAAGTATGGGTAAAGGTATGTCTTCTTACAACATAGCTAAACACTAGTTCCAAAGATTTAAAGAAGGATATTTTGACATATTCGATAAACCTCATCCAAATCGACGTCCTACAATTGATTTAGAAAAAAATTAAAACCTTTTTTAAACAGATCCCAGATTAAATGCACGTTGTTTGACAGAGCTATTCTCACGCTCTTATACTGCAATGGAAAAACAACTTCATACTTTGAGAAAGACGTAAACATATTCCGTTTGTCTAGCAGATGAGCTAACACCTTTTCAACTTCAGAGGAGGGCTAATGTGTGCTTTTAGCTACTGATTTCCCATTGTACCAATGAGAAGCTAAAGTATCTGGTTACAGGAGATGAAAAGTGGGTGGCTTATGTTAATTATTTGCGTCAACGCCAGTTGCTTGGGGCTGGAGAAAATGGTGTACCTACACCAAACTATAATATTGGACAAAAGATACTTTTGAGTGCATGGTGTAAGTTGGGGTGTAAAAGGAATTATTCATTTAGTTATTCATTGGGAACTTTCAAATTAACAGTAAAATTACAGTTAAGATCTATTGTAAACAATTGAGCAAAGTCACCACTAAACTTCCTTAACTTAAATGCTCGACCCCGCGTAGCAAAAGTAACGCGTGAAAAACTAGTTTCATTTGGACATGCTACTACACCCACCGTACTCTCCAGATCTTTTGCATTGGATTACAATACGTTTCACTCTCTGTCTAATAATTTACACTACAGAAAATTTAAAAACTAAAATCATGTCAAAATCGAACTTCACCGGATTTATAGTCAACGATCCAAAGATCGTTGACTGTAAATTCTGCATTTTAGCGGCAAGTGTTAGATACCGATGATGCTTACGTAATTAATGATTGGCTTCATTGACAACATTTAAAAAAAATTTAAAAGAATAGGTATATATATATATATATATATATATATATATATATATATATATATGCATACATACACTACACATACATAATGAATTTGAAAAATTCACATAAAATTGTTTGCTTTTATCTTTAGAAACTAAATTGATTTCTGCATATTTTCTGGATGTGAACACCATCTCTAATCGAACAATCTAATAAAATTCCCTTAATCCGCACACTTTAATGTTTAATTCGGGTTTGAATATAGTTATTTAACTTAAATACATGATTTCATTTTTATTTTGTATTTTCCACTCAATGTTCTAAATGTATTTAATAATTTTTGTATAACGATATCATTCATTTCCTCCATAACAAAGAGTAAATTTTAAAATTTTGAAACTTTAACCTAATAAACGTTAAACTTAATAAATTTCAATTATTTAATTAGAAATCAATAATATTAACACGATTGAGATTTTATTCGGATTAAATAAAAATGGGCATGAGGGGGGACATTTATTCGCCAAAAGAAAATGTTCGTCTGTAAATTTAAATCTTATCACACTATTTGTCTTTGTCGTAATAATTAGTGAAATTACGAAATTCAAGTTTTACACTAGGGTTAAATCATGACTTATCGCAATTTAGCTATGATATTGAAAACATTTCATTTTCTTATTTAATAAATCAACTTTTTGAAATAAAGAGTAAAACGTGAAATAGGTATAAAGGAACGATATTCTACATCTTAATGAAATATTGTTTGGTAGTTAGTAGTGTCTATTGGGAAATTTCAATGTTTTCATATCTGTAAAAGAGAAAAATCTATTGAAATAAGTATAATGTTTGAACTGCAAAATTTAGTAACGAGAAATTAATCTGGAATTTGTTAATATATAATTATGGAACTAAAAATTCAAGAATATATATCAAATCTTAATTATGTAAATATATTTATCCACCTATATACATAGTCAATATAAATTACATGATACTTTAAATGAAATACCAAACTTTTTTATACACAAAAATATGCCAGCAATAAACATTTTATTACTAGATTGATAAAATTAAGTAATTTCATTATTAATTTTTTTTATTTCATCATTAAATTAATACTTTTTATATAAATGTTCTGCTTGAATAAGAGTCATCATATCTTTCGTTTTGTTCTATATATTTTTTTCTATATTAAAGTGAGTGTGTAAAGAAATAAGCAGGCATGATATCCAAAACATAATTTGAGTTTTATAAGAAGAAAATTAATTTTTAAGTTTTAGTCAGAAATAAAACAAATAGTAATAACCGGGTAATTGTAACGGATCGTAAAAAAACAGAACTTATATTTTATGAATTCGTACGTATAATCAATCATAATCAATATTTTTATCAGGAATCCGTAGTTACAATGTAAGGTTTCGTAGAATTTGTCATGCATGTTGGATGGAGCGGGGAAGAAGTGAGGTATTGAAACACGCACAGGATTTATCAATTTATAAATTTAATTCTAAGTTATAACCATATGCTAGCAACTTTTTAAATACATATATAAAAAATTAAAGGGATTATTCACATCGCATAACTGTGAAAATTGGAAAGTCGTAATTGAAACCTCCATTTAATTCTGAACGTCCTATTTTTGACATCGCGCTTGAAGGAGAACGCAAAAAAAATTCACCCTCACTTTGGATTTATCAATTTATAAATTTAATTCTAAGTTATAACCAAATGCTAGCAACTTTTCAAATATACATTTAAAAAATTAATTACTGGGATTATTCACAGTCCATATAACTTTGACAAATGATAAATCGTAAATGGAACCTCAATTTCATTCTGAACGTCCTATTTTTGACCTCGTGCTTGGAGAACGCAAAAAAAATTCATCCTTACTTTGGATTTATAAATTTATAAATTTATTTCTAAATTATAACCAAACGCTAGCAACTTTTCAAACATATATTTAAAAAAATACTGGGATTATTCACAGTCAATATAACTTTGACAAATGATAAATCGTAAATGGAACCTCAATTTCATTCTGAATGTCCTATTTTTGACATCGTGCTTGGAGAACGCAAAAAAAATTAATCCTTACTTTGGATTTATCAATTTATAAATTTAATTCTAAGGTATGACCAAATGCTATCAACTTTTCAAACAAATATTTATCAAAATACAGGGATTATTCACATTGCATATAACTGAAAAATAAGAAGACGTAAATGGTACCTCAATTTTATCGACTATGGGGAAGAATATTAGTTTCTCTTTTAATATTATATATTCTTTGATATTCCCAATTCAAATTTCTATTCACAAAAAGTTGCACATAGATATAAGAATATCGAAACTATTTGAGACAGAAAAATGTATGAAACGTGACTAAATTATGTGGGTCAGTATTTTTCTTACGGAACCTTACAAACATGGAAAAGTTTTTAGTAAAAATTATCGATCTACTTTATAATATAGTGCCGCTAAATAAAATAAAAATATGTCTTTCTTATTAATTAAACATTTATTAATTTTATATTAATATTTCCTTAAGTGGTACTTTTTAAGTACACATTTCTGATAAAGTTCCATTTTATTGCTATATCGTTTATCTTTTATCATAATTTTTTTAAACGCTTTAGCAATCTAAAAATTAAGTATCAGTGGCGCTCAAAAATTGGGTCACATGTAGAAACAAATACTCCGTTAAACGTGGCGAAAGTCGAGTTATGTTTAAAAGTGGATTATCGTTATATCTACAAAAAAAGAAGCGAAGATCTTACATATTAGTGCACGAATTGTTCCTAAAATTGTTCACGATATCCTTGGAGTAAGAAAAGTTTGTACGTTGTGGGTTCTCCCTGAACTCAAGCAAGAACGAAAATAAGTGAGATGATATTGGTGTAAGAAAAGTTAGAGTTTCGAAAATGGAACTTCACTTGGCATTCATTGTCAAAACATGACTGTATTATTTAGAACTAACCTCAAGAAATAGAAAGAAAATATGGTTATTGGAAAATGAGGAAACATCAACTAAATTTAAAAAATTGCGATTGTTGAAGAAAAAAATTTTAGCTTTATTTTTTAATAGACGATGTAAATTAGAATTAGTCATTTTGAATGTTTAGAGTACAATTTTGGTCTCTCGATATGTTCGCAAATGTACGCCTAAATTTCTTCGGAAACTAGAAAAAATAACCCAATTCAATAATTAATAGTTTGAATTTTCACCACGATATCCCTACTATGCATCGAGCTCATAAAACCATTGAAGAATACTTTTTTTGAAGAATACTGGTATAAAAGTGCTAATAATCTATATCTTACTCTTTATGATTTTATTCTCTTCCCATTTGTGAAGTACCAGCTGAAAGACCAAAAGTTTGCGACCAAAACCGAGTTATTGGCAGGGTGTGACCGTGTGACGTGTGTGACGTGTGTGACGTGTTTAGAACTCCTAAATAACAATGGGTCAACATTTTTGCAATACGATAGTAAATCTATAACGGAAATTATTTTAAAACACTTGGATAAATATGGTTGTATTTCAAAATTGTTCTGTGGTTTATGAGTAATCTGACCTAATCATTTAAGTGGTTGCCTGTTTTATTACCATATGAATTCAAACTTTGACGATAAGTGCAGTCATGTATAAATTTTGATCAATAATACAAGCTTCAAAAAAATCTTTAATAAATATTGCACCAAATTTATGATAATGAGAGAAAGAACTTAATTAAAACGTATCCCGCTAATATATTGGTTGCACACACTTGCGACAATGTGGTAAAAAATTAGTACAGTTTGGAGTATTCTAACATTCGCTAGAAATAAATATTTAGGTCGATATTAAAAAGTTACGTTAACAAAATATTTGAGTGAGTACATTTTTTGTTAGTATTATTTTCTGTTTGAATCTTTTTATTTGTGATATAATTTACATTCTACAGTTACTACTGCGGTTAAATATATAACAAATTTATATAATAAGGTGAATGGATCTATTTATATATTTAAGTACTTACGTCAAAAGTTAGAAACTAAAACTCATGCTTAAAATTTTCAATTTAATGACCAAGACAAATTTTATTGCTCATAAATATTTAAAAGTGTTCTACGGAGATTCTATGGAATTTAATCCTTTAAACTTCTGTAAAAAACTTTATTATATATATGTGAGTGTGAGGTAAATAAGCTTTTTTTATATACTAACAAGTGAATACCCTCAAAGTAAGAATAGGTTGTGTATTTCTATTTAATTTAAACTCAAAAATTTTTAAATATATTAGTTCAAAATTATTTTAATGAGAATATAGTGAGAACAGTTCTTCGATTTTTTTTGTGACGATAATCTGGAAAAAGAACATAATTAAGAATACTGACTATTTTTTCTTATAAAAAAAAATAAATAAAAATCAGAAAGAAGAAATAATATTCTCCAACTTCACAAGAATAATTAAAAAGAAAATTTTCAATCTTAGTACCGCAGCACGTTGTGGCAAGCGATAGAAAATCTGCGTAATGTATTAATTTAAACAAGATAATAAGACCATTATGAAGTTAGTCTTGGTTAAAGTTTGCAAATATTATGCAACGGATGATATGTGACAACAAATCACATATAATACCTACTTGGATACTATTTTGGAATTGGGACGATCTGTATAAATTATATATTTCAAAAGTTATTTTTGCACTTAAGTCATTTTTTCATGTTATTAGTTAGTCAGCTGTTGCTTGTAAACTGGTAGAGCTTGTTCAGCTGCAATAACTTTTACTTTAATTTTGTTATATACACTAACATAGTGAACAAATTACAGATATTAAAAAATAGTGATTTAGCGGGCAGACGGTGGGGACACGTATCTCTTTTAAAGCGTAATATTTCGTAAACTCTATAATATCGATATAAGTATAACGTAAAAGTTAAGACTTATGTAATTTAAATAACAAAATTGATTTAAGCAACAGGAAAAAATCATCGGAAAAATTATTCTGGATATGTAGACAACATTATCAGAAATTTGGTATTTTTTCAGTGAAAATAAAAATACCATGAATAAATATTGCGAGATTAAGATGAGATGAATCAATTATAGTGATTATTATCATCCTGTCAACCGTCTCACTTTTTTAACAAATCCAAGTATTTATCATTTTAGATCATTAATTTAAAATGCATTTAAAATAAATTTTATGTTAATAACACACGCTACTATTGATTGTGTACACATTAAACACTTGAAACCCCTAAAGATATATACGATGATCATGTTTACGATATTCACAATTTAACTCTTAAATAAACGCAATGTTAAAATAAACATTAAAGATTTATTATCAGTATTGAATGTATAAATGATCATAAACTTTAACAAGTACATTGTTAATTTGTTATTATTTTTTTTATGATTTGTTGTTATTATTTTATAATGCTTTTGGAATGTCATTTACGTTTTAGAAACATAAAAACATAAAACGAAAACGAAGCATAATAATGAAAATAAATTGAAATAGTCATTCATGCCTTTGTTAAGATTAACTACGTCCATTTTTTAATTATTGTATAAATTGAGAATCAGTCAAGCCACATTATATAATTTGTAAGTATGATACGAAAAAAATAAAAATCATGAAATGGATATTTATATTAAAACTTGAATAAAAATAACTATAAAAATTTTAAGGCATGCTTAAAATTTAGGAAAGACTTTAGGAAAGACTATCGCCTATCTATCCTATCGCCTTTTTTAATTTGTAGCAATTATTAATTTTAAATTAATTGAAAATAAATTGTTATCTGCTAGCGAAACAGTATTATCAAAATTATTGCCTTTTTCACATTTTTCGGGTTTTCCATGGATGTTTTCCTGTTAGGCCTTCAAGTTTCTTTGATTAATATGTTGTATTTCTGTATGGACTATAAAACTGGATATAATCTGCACTTGGTCAATCAACTCTGTAGAAATAACAAATGCAAATTATATGCAAAGTAACCTCAATTTACAACAATTCAAACATTTTCTCCCTCATTCGTTTAAATAAAACGATTTTACGACGATACGATTAAAATAAAACTTTGAAAGTATTTATCTCCTTCATTTTTTATACCCATTAGTGTCTTTTTTATTCTCGTAATACCGTATGGAGTTTGCAAGTCTTTTTTGTCTATTACGGTCCCATAAGATGGTCTTTTTCTGTCTTCATCGTTTCGTTTCTCTTCGATGGTACCTTTGATTTATTATGTGCTGTTATATATATAATTTTATAAATTGCTCTCAAAGTCAAGTCAACGCGTAGTAATTTAACCGAAAAGTTGGATTAGATCCAAGAACAACGGAGATGTCTTAATCATACGTCAAAACACCTTCTTCTAAAAGACCTTAACTGCTTCTGAAATGCTTTAATTTACCCAAGTTGTAGTATTATGTTACAAAAATTGACATGTTTTTTGTCGTTGATTTATGTACCTAAAAAGACGTGCGTAGAACTTTCATAATAAACAAACCTGATTTATTACTGACCTTTTTTCTTCATAAAACAAAAGTACAAAAGTTTTATTTTCAAAAACTTCTTGTTTTACAAAATTTATCATACATTTGTTAATTTGCAATGTTTATAATAAAAAAAAAATAAATAATAAGTTCGTGTCACAACACGCACAACCAAGAGTTCCAAAGTTATCTATATACACATTTTAATGCAAATCAATCGAAAGAATTGCATTTGCAAATTATGATACAGTAAAAAGTATTGAAATTTTTTTAGGTTTTTGGAATGTATACGCATCCAAAATATTAGAAGATGGGGCGCAGTGCACACTAATTGAAAGCTTTATATTAGGTAAACGGAATTTAAAAATGAAAAAGGAAAAATTACAGTATTTCGATATCATTGTATAAGACCTTTTCTATGGTGACCCTCTTGATGAAATACGACAAATGAACTATTCGCTCCCACAATATGATAATATATTTTTTAAAATTTTACTAAATGGAGCATCTGCTAGCAAAATTTTATGAGCGTGGAACTATAAAAACTACAAGTGTATGTAAGGCAGAAATGAATAGGCATGACAAAAATATAAGAGTTCGGTTTTTTTCCCATTTGATTAAGCGACCTAAAAACTAAAGATTATACTTAAACTAAATCATTACGGCACCATTCAAACTTTTAAATACGATTCAGCGTGATTCGATGAGAATTTCAAAGACAAGAGCGCTGTTTTTGTAACAAAAACAATTCTCCTTTCAATGGATTTCATTTTCCCCGTTCGCTTTTTGCATAAAAAGTCAGTATTCGTTTCATAAAGTCAATATTATGAGTTAGCCAACGGTGTTGCTGGTAAACTCAAGAATATTTAGTAAAATTTTCATGAAGATATTTGATAAAATATTTGGCCACTTATTTTAATCGGTTTAGTTTCATAATGGATAAAAGTTATGCATAACTTAGAGGCAAAAGCTTCATTAAACATTTTAAATCGAAAGTTTAAGTATATAATAATGGTACTTTTTGCAATTTTCAGAAAATATTTTAATTAACAAGTTTGGGTTTAAATATTATATGAATACGAAGCATGATAAATAGTAACTGAATATCCTAATACATCAGGTTATTAGTGAACTATGAGTGGCATGACGATATGTTGCATGTGATTTACTTTATTCGACTTTTATATTTTTAATAAAGGCGGTCAAAATATACTTCGAATACTCGGACGTATTTTGATTCGCCTCGAATATAATTTTATATATTACCATGAGTAGAGACATTTGCATATCCTTAAAATATTCCTCAATGGAATTCTGTGTATTCACACATGTAATTTTAAGTATGTAGTTTAACCCATTAATTCCCAAGGGTAAAAATAAAGACATATTTATTGGTTTAATTGTTCATTACGTTTATAAATACATCCAAAAAGAGCAAATTATAGTAAAGAAAAATATTGATTAATTATTTTATATTCCGCAAAATGTTGCGTCTAAGGAACGTTGGGATCACTGAACCTCAATTTTCAGGCAAGTCTAACAACGCTAGAGTATTCGCGTGAGTGAAATATTTTAAAACAATCAGCATGAAGATGTACTTGACATTTTTTACACATATAAATTGTTGTACTTCTACACTGTCGACATCTTCTTCGACGTTTACTTTCGTGCTCTTCTATGACATGACCAATATTATCGAAGCGAATATTGGAAGGTAACGCGTTTTTTAATGGTCATCCTAGATTTATATCGATACATTTTTGTCTTCATCTTTTGTTTTCATCCAGTCAGTAATAATATACCAAAAAATCTTTTGAGTTCTGCTACCGTGAGGGTAAATAAATGACGATTATGGTCACAAGCATATTTTTTTGAAAAACCTACAATCTGTTCCCAAACTTCATCACTAAAAAATAGGGAAAATACTTCAATAGGCGTTTTTACACCTACACGTTCTTCAATATTCTGTGTCATTGCTGTTTCGTCACTTGTAGGAAAATGTGTATAAGTTGGATGTTCTTTTTTCCAGTCTGGAACACATTTTGGTGTCTTTTTCGGTAGTCTTCGCTTTTTCGAAGTTGAAGGACCGGGCTCACCTTGCGTATTTTCAGGCTCTGTGGGTAAATCGGTGTGGATTTCATACGTTCCAGCGATATCAGTGGGCACAGTATTGTCATAATCACCTAGCTCGTCATCATCGAGGTTTTTCTCGTCTGTAAGAATGTCAACCGTCGGGGGGATGTACACGGCATCATTTGATTGGCATCTTCTAAATCCTCTTCTTCTTCTAATATACTCATAATTTCTAGAGAAGATAGTACTTGTTGCCAGGCCATAATGTTTTAACTTATTATTTACTGATTGGTATACACTCACTTATCGTTTTTTGACGTCACTTTTTGTTTGCCCGTCAAAAGAAAAATACGTATACCTACAATATTTTTCAGTAATCTAACTGACGGACTAAAAATATTTTTTTCTAAAAATACTATGCGACACTGTTAGCTTCACGTTCTATAACCGACTAACTAATAAAACAAAAGTGCTTGTACTCTTTGAATACCGAGAACCCATTGTTTACAATAAATTTCAAACTTCAATGGCAAGCAGTGTAACAATAACAAATGACTATTATTTGTCCCAACGTTGCGCATACGCAACATTTCCTGGAAGTCTAAGATAAACAACAAGTGTAACTAGTTTTGTCCAGCAAGAGGGTTTATATCATAAATAAGATATTGCTTAAGCTTTATACAGTGTAAAAAGTATAGCTTTATTTCAATTTATATTTTTTATGATTGAATGAATCTGTCAATCTTGAGATGACTCAATTAGCAGTTTTTAAAAAATGAAACTACTATGTATTTGTATTTAAAAAAAACATTGAAAAAAATTTGAATCCTTTTTTTTAGTTCTACTTCTCGAGACTGGCTTCCATTTCATAGAATTAATTACTTATTTTAAAACAAAAAAAAATCACATTTGAAATGTTGCGCTAGCGCAACATTGGGTAAAGACGGGTTAAGTAAAAATTTTACTCGAACATAAAATATACATTTCATAATATACATTTAATTTACTAATAAAGCATTCCTTATTACCGTCCAATTTATACTGATACATGGGTGCTAAAATCTCTTTTTGTTAAATTGTAACGATATTTACTTGATTGTAGTACATTTAGTCGACAAAGAAATAATTTGCTCTAACATGTACTAATTTACTTTGGAAATATTATTAAATTTAGGAAGGAAATTGTGAAATACCACTTCCAATTAAGTATTACCAAAAAACGTAAAATAAAATATTATTTCTCTCCAAAATGTCATAAATGCATATTAAACAATTAGGAGTTTATCAATTTAGGAGTTTATCGTTAATGGATTAATATTTAACACTAGAACCGTAACCTGGGGTACAAATCAAAATTAGAACAAATAATTTGCGATTACTTTTTTTCTGCACAACGAATTTGTTCGCGCTGCTGCGTATTTGCGGGGCGGAGAGAGGGGGGCGAGTAGCTTTCAATGATCAATTGGGCACGAGGCTTGTGAGCGCGTAGTCGTGTCAATACTACGCTTGGGGTACTCCTGGGTATAGATAACGTAAGCATGTTTGTTTAATTAATATTTTTAGAGAAAAATGCATGTTTTTTTACTCTTTTATGTTCTTTTACATTGTCTCTTAAAGTAATTAAAAAATTGTGCTTATTTAATATATTAATTATTTTATGCTTAAGTTTGTTTACTGTTTACACCCGGTTTTTTTTCTTCACGTCAATACTTGTCACAAAATAAAAGTGAAAAGCTTCTCCTGGATTTTATTGATGAAGATGTGGTTCTTGTAATGTTCCCGATTATATATATATATATATATATATATATATATATATATATATATATATATATATATAAAATACTGACGAAGAAGATTGTGAAGTAGATCTTTCTAATTCAGACGAAGAACTTGAAGGTAATAATGTCCAGGTTAAAATTTCTGTTTCTTCAGTAACAGTCCTTACGTTATACGAAGTTTTGCGAGGTATAGGAACAAAAAAAACAACGAAATAGTGAAAAGTTTGTATGGTATGGATCTCATCATCATCCCCCGATCAACTCGTACACCACAAAGAAATATAATTTTTCATGTACTTGAAAGCAAAGGTCCTGCTAAATTCATCACAAGTGCCCTAGATTCTTGAAAATGTATTTCTTACGGATGAAATTGTGCAGATTATAGTAAGTAACACTAATCAAGAAATTTCTGAACAGTGCAATAAATATTAATTAAATAGGCCAACGACATCTGGAAACGACAATGAAGATTTTGTTCTTCCAAACATACGATCCTCCTTTGTACGAGATACAACACATACTGAGTTGACAGCTTTTTTTGGTTTATACTGTTTAGCTGAAGTACTGAAAATTACTAATTTGATGGTCAAAGAAATATTTGATGTAAGTACAGTAATTAACTATTTTAGGTCTACTATAGCTGAGAAGAGATTTGAATTTTTGACAAACTGTCTTCGATTCGATGATCGTACAACCAGACCTGAAAGACGGGAATATGATAAATTGGCTTTCACAAAATAATTATTCGATCACTTTGTCGAAACTTCAAAAAATCTCTATTCACTTTCTGACTATTGACGAAGAATTACTTGCTTTTCGTGGCAGATGCCCATTCCGTATATGTATACCATTCAACCCAGATTAATATGGAAATATATTGTTAATGTTACGTGATTCAAAATCGTTTTATATTATAAATAGTATTATATGCACGGGAAAAGATTCTACACCACGTGGAGTTCCAGTAGCTGACTATTATGTATTGGTACTTTCATCTTCCATTCTTGTTTTATTCCATCCCTGCTACCCAAAAACTGCTATTGAAAAATATTACAACAGTTGAAACACTGAAAAAAACAGACATACCTAAAAAATGTTTGGTGATAAAGAAGCGCAATAAGAACACTTCGATATTTGCATTCCATGACGAGCTTACTATACTATCATATGTGCTTCCAAAGCTACGTAAAGGAAAGAAAAAAATGTGCTTATGCTCTCTACTATGTACTACCAACTAAGCAAAGATAAATCTTTTGATTTACCCGAAATAAAAGTAACCAAACTAAGGGAATTGTAGATACTTTTGACCAACTTTTTCATACCTGTAGTGTTTCTCGTAAAACTTGTTGCTGGAACTTTTGTGTGTTCTATGGAATTTTAAACATGGTCGGAATTAATTATATAATATTACTATATTCATCTAATGCCACAGGCAAATAGATTTTCAAGAATAAAAGAACTTACCTGAAGATTTTAGCTTTTGACCTTATAAAACCCTACTTGTGTGAACGATTTCAATACAAATCTTTGCGAACGCATTTCAAAGTAAGTATTAGCAATATAATTGAAAAAAAAACTGTCATCCAATGGTTCAAACCCTCCAGATTCTAAATCTGGAAAATTTTCGTTTTGCCCTACGTCAAAAGACCGTAAATCACGGATTCGATGATATAAATGTAAAGCTTTTATATGTTTAGAATACCAAAAAAAATTACTTCAATAAATATTTTTTCTTTATAAGTAAGACTGACATAAATACCATAAAAGGCTACATAAGTTGATTTTTATTAAATATTTAGTATTTCTTAATAGCGAAGTTTTATTTTATACTAAGTAGTAGAGGTACTACAGCAACCCAGGGCACTGTTCCTTAAGTTTATTTAGGGATATGGCTCTAGAGTTAATAGGATTAGAAAACGTAACCCGATGATTTTACCGGATTTTTTAATTTATTCTGTGTTATTTATTAGAGTGAAGATCGTATAAAAAATAATATGGATTATTTAAAAAATAATATAGACTAAAGAATAATATAGATATGGAACTAATCTAAAATTACATATAAATGAAAAAATCGAAATATTTTAAAATGACATTAGCAAATTATTGTACAAATTAAATATATATTTATATTCAAGGCTAATAATTATTGAAAAATTTTTATTTTTCATATTTCATAATGTCTCACACATTATGCCTACGACCATTAAAATTATTCATAAATAATTTTTCATTATTTCAAAATTATTTTAATATAAATGTCATTTGCTATGAATATCAACAATTGGATTCTTTTCAAATTAGTTTGCAGATAATACAGGAAAAACAATGTGTCAGTAACTTATAGAAATTAGGTGACTGACCTAAGCCATGATCTTTGAAACTTTATATTTTCTTCTTTTATTGTTTCTTATCAAATCTTAAAAAAATGGAATAATTGTGGAATCAACTCGCGGTATATCTGCTCGTCTATACGTCCACCCGCCCATTTGCCATAACTTATTTTATATGAAAATAGAAGACGGAGAACGCTTAATTCGAATATAATTAGGTACTTTTAGTAAAAACCGAAATATATAATTAAAACTTATAGATTAGAAAATTGAAATTGGTAATTTGAGGACTAAGAATATATCATTTATTTCGATACCAAAAAATCCTCAATAAAATAAAAGAAAATCACTGTCCCATTCTTATAGCTTTAAATGAAAACTACTCGTAAATGAAATGAATTGAATATATGTAGCAGATATTTAATTAAATTCAGCTATGGTACGAAATGATCATTCCGCTAGATCGATATGCCATCGACCGTTTTCTTCTCCAATTATATTAATGTGCAAACTGTATCAATAACAACGTTTTTATTGAGTGACTAATATTGTGTGTGATTAAAAATAATGTAAAAGTTCAACAATTGATATCCTAGTTCTGCTTGAATTTTTTACCATAATAAAAGTTCGACAGTATACAGTCAATGTTGTATAAATCTAAAAGGAAGCTTAAATATATTAATATCCGCCGGTACAATGTATCATGGACAATGATAATTAATAATATATTGTTAGAAAACAGATCTATCTTATTCCCTTGAATTATCTTTACAAAATAATCACGTTTTTTTACTCGAAAAGGCAATTATCAATAAATACTGCTTTAATACAGAACCATGCATATACTTCTTTATGACATAACCATGTTTGAATATTGATTTACTAACGAATTATTTTTATTTACAATAAACCTCACGATCCTCGTTCTATTCCGTTTAGTTTAACAAAAACTTCTTCATGAGTTTGAGGTAATATTTTTGGTTAATTAAACTTTGAATTTGGTGAGTGACTGATAAGTGTTTTTAAACAATATTGAGGAACCTTTTTCATTCCTCATCAAACCTTGTAACCATCAAGATACTGTATTTTGCATACCGCCTTTAAGTAAAATTGTGCATTTGTAGGTTCAGCTCAATTCAATTCTTCTCATTGCATATTTTGTGCCTGCCCCACTCAACCTAACACTTACCAAATTAGTGTAACGGAATTGAGTTGAATGAAACTGAACAATTTTGCCATTGAATGAAAACATTTTCTAAAGGTAGTTATCGTTTCACGGTCAGTTTTATAATAACATTTAGAACGATGTTTTGCAATTTTAATTTATGGTCATTGTCAAGATTAGACAACGTATTAATGTATTTACTATGTTTACTTATATATTAGTAGTTTAAGATCTGTTAATTTTTTCACATATAAGACGAGAATAATCCAACAATATCATATGATGAAAAATTGTACTGAACGGCTATCAGTACGTTATAACAAACTTCCTGAATCGACTATAAATTGTGTCTATTCACGAACAGTCTTATGAATTTGTTAAGTATACAAGAAATATAATTGTTTATGTTGATATTAGAATATGAAAACCGACTAGATGAACGCTGCAGTGAACATATAGCGCAACAATCCCTTTCCCGTAATTAGCTTCATTTATCTTTAATTGTTCGGCGTTGCGATGACAATAAGTACAACATGTAAGTATTATTGTCATCGCAATAAAGCAGAAATGTCGATGCGGATTAGCTGCACGCTAATAAACGCATTTGTGTTATAGAACGAAAGTTTTTAGTTAAAGCGTATATCTGCTATTTTTACGTCTGTCATTAACATGAGTCATTACATAAATGTATACAAGAATAGATAAAAACTTTTTTTATATTTATTTGAACTAGAAATATACTGTGTTAAATTAGTTGTTTTAATTTCTTAAAATACGTCAAATGATGAAAACATTTTAACACAAATTGCCGCAGTTAAGTACAACGTAACTGATAATTTCTTTTAATTTTTAATTGTGTCTTCATTAATAGTTGCAAAACTCAGAGTTACTTTCAATTTGGATTATTATGATTTAAAACGGGTAATATGAGTTTAAAGAAACAACACATTAAGGAACCATAAATGGTCAGTTTGAACATAGTTAGTTTTGTATACCAGTTTGGTGTAACAATTCTCGTGCAAAAAAACCCACAAAATTTGGTGTGGTGACGTAAACTACTATGTAACACACTAAGCGTTCTATCATGTTCCACGCCTAGAAAGGGAAAAAAAATCATATCATTCATACGTCTATCTGTTTCTATATCGACCGTTGGCCGTTTTTATTAGAAGCAAATAATATGGCCGTTTTTATTAGAACCAAATAATGCCACATTTCAAGTTTTTAGGTCAAATACCTGAAACTTGAAATGTGGCATTACTTTGAAGCATACTTACTCGCATTTATTTCATTAGTTAACCCTCAAAAGTAATAATATGGGAATTTTATAAGGGGTAAATAATATATTTAATTTTTTAAAATTTATTTTATCGTATCATAATGCATTGAATTCTAAAAATTCCAAAACAATTTATATTAGACAAAATAGTTCTACGATTGTTCATAAAAATACCTTCAAAAAATGTTGAGGTAAAAACAAAGATGAGCATATTTACCCGCATAAGTTTCAAAAGATAAACGTAATTCATGGTGCAAATTCTACTTGTAAATTACAGGTTTCTTTACATCTCATGTGCTATCTAAATGCCCAGTTTCAATATTTTAGCCAAACCAGAAATTCCTAAATAATAAGGTTAAATACCGCACCAAACTTTCTCATTAACATTTCCGATGTTAACAACGAAACGATTGAATTTAAAAAGAAAGGAAACAAACCAAAATAACCAGGTAATATCGTTAAACTACTGTAATTTTTTTTGCGTGAAAACGTCTTTCGTAGACCACCAGGTCCCTTCTGGCGCCGAATATTTTTGTAGTTGCGTGACATTACCCAAAATCAACAATTTTAGTAGGTGTTGTAAAGTGTGACCCCGTACAACTTAATTTTTTTCCGTTTAACTTATTTTTAGAGAATCTTAACGTATTGATGACGACATACAAATAACTCGTGTAATCCTTTCCATTGCGGAGTTTTGACTAATTCTTTGGTCACGCACAGTGAATTTCAAGGCTCTATTTCAACCCCATTCCCCGCATGATGACGTAAGCGCACGATGGCGTTCTAACAGTTAACATACAATGGTGTATTTTCAAAATATATTCACCACGTTGCGCCACAATCTTTGAGCCACGATATATAAAGATGTAAAAGGGCAACATAAGCGTTTCATTGCTGACTCTGGCGGAACCTTAGTAAGAAAGCTTTTTTAAAACCCTTTTTCACGTTGATAGCTCAAATATCTACAGTATAGCTAAAACTATATTAATTTTTCATTCGGGTTTAAAAATAAAAATAAATGTAATTCATGCTCGCATGAATATCTATTTTAGCATCGAAAAAAGCTGGTCACTTAATTAATAGTGGCGCTTTCTCATCTAAATATATAAAAGAAGAAACTGATTGACAAACATATGAACATACAGCCCAAACTGTTGGCTCTGGAAACTCAAAATTTTACACAATATTTCCTTATATAACAACCATTTGTCCAACATTTTTAAATAGTCAATTTTTAAGGAGGTGAAACGGAGTTCACGATTTGTATTAAAACAATAAATACATTATCGTATTAATGTAAAATATAGTAGAAGCACTCTGAAAAATAAGTGTCCAATTAAATACATATCCTACAGTATTTTAGAAATCAATACCTAAGGGAATAATAATACCAAAATACTTTAAGACTAGTACTAGACTAGAGTTGTCAACAGTGTAAGTTTCTCGTGTACAGATTTTTTTAATGTGTTATTAAATGGATAGCTATATATTAGTGCAATTCAAGTCACGTCAATATTTCTCAGTATAGGTATAGAGACCAGGTTTAGTTTCTTGAATTTCCATCAAAATTATTTGCACTATTATAAGATATTTGTTTATAAATGAATGTTTTTTCATTCGTCTTAATATAATAAAATAGGGAATAAGTTTGTCTGGTCAAATTTCATTGCTCATTTATTCAACTGACTTTCTTGACGGTTGACTTACGAATTAACTCTTTCGTGGAAATGAATATAAAATACGTTTTAATACAAGAGATAATGATTCCACGTGAGACAAGCTGCGGGCAAAATTAGTATTCAGAAATTTTTTTGACGCCTCATATCGGCATCCAAAGTGGATGTCGATATGAAGTGTACAAAGGTAAACAAAAATATTACAATAGTATCATTGATCAATATCTGTTAATTATTAGTCATATATATTTATATAGATATGTACATATGGTCTTTCGAGCCCGAGCGAATAGATCGTATATAGTGTTACTTTTCGTGGCGGTAATCAGGAACGAAACGTAGAATTTACTGAACGTTTTATAAGATCACTGTTTAATTTGTCGATTTGTCTAATTTTACATTCAAATACAAGTTGGGAAATGACTGATTGAATGTATAGACCGATCAGAATAATATCTGATAAAATAAGCAATGCAGTAACTTACAGTCTTTTTTATTGTACTCTTAAGTGTATTTATGTAATCTATACGTCGATGCCATATAAACTTACAAACTTTTGGAATTCCAAAGACTACCAAAGGTTAAATGCTGGTGTCGGAATGCAAATTATTCTGTATTTGCATTGTAAAGAGTAAACTAATTATTTATAAATTGAATTAATATGTTTGGCACAAGACTAAATGGGCTTTCCAAATATTGACTTGAGCTGTGAATAAAACTGGATATTTGATTTAATTTGATTGGATATTACTTGAGCTGTGAATAAAACTGGATATTTCAACTTATGTATATATGTGTTATTAGGGAACGGTCGAAGTATCGTTAGGTAAATTGGTTTTCCGTGACGCGTTTACTGGAACAATATTCACATTGACTACATGTATATAAAGTACTTTATACAATATTCTTCATATTCTGGGTGTATATATATGTATATATATATATATATATATATATATATATATATATATATATATATATATATATATAAGTAATTAATCCATGTTTTTCTTTTAATTTAACTACATCGAACAATTTATGATGCTGTGATACTGATGTTTGAGTAGACGGTTACAGAGACCTAACAAATTTATGATAGTGCTCTTTTTCACCAACCAAAATGAAAAATTAATTTTTTAAACAAATTAAATATTAGATTCAAAGATCAAAATTGGTTTTAAACTTTATAAAATACTTTATTGCTAATATTTTCGCTCATCAGAGAGAAGATAATTGTCTATATTAGGATTGGCAGATTTTCCCTAGATTATTTATATATTTTTTTCATTTAATCTTCTTGAAGTTCTTCAATGATAAATTTTCTTGGTAATTTGATTTTGAATTATAACCATTTTAATCAATATTTGGTATTATAATTAGTGTAATTAAAGTACTATCACATTATATGGATTCAATTTTTTCCAGATATCAATAGATAATAGTTACTTCAGCACACAAATATTATATATGGCATTCCGCCTTTATTACCTCGCAATGATGTGACATAGCATATTATTTCATAACATATATGTATATATATATATATATATATATATATATATATATATGAACCCTATATATTAAAATAATAAATTTTATTAATAATTCAGGTGTTATAGAAATATATTGAACGCCATGTTTCAAAACTAAGAAAATTGATAAGAAAAATAATTCGAGTTAAGTAATAGAAAGCATTAAAAAATATTAGTAAAGTAATATGAAAAAATTTAAACTTTCATAGAATATGCACTAATATAAAAAAACATTAAAGAGACTTATTTTACAATAATTAAGAACCATATATGGTCATCCAATTTTGTGTGGGCACAGGAACATAAAGATTTTTGTTAAGAAAAATTTTCACTCCAAATTTTTTTTACTCCAAATTTTTTCATAGTTTCTGAAGTGTCATGTTAAATATTAATGAAATAATAATAATAAAAATCACAGTCGTATTTTATGTCAAACTCTTCGACTAGGGTTCAGAATGAGTTGATACATTAGAAAGCTCGCACCTGTGGCTTTGTAGTCATATATAGTTATTTTACCATAATATTGTAACTAAGGAATAATGAATCTATTTATCAATAATGATGGAAATCCTTAAAGTTTGCTTTGCATAAATTTGGACAAATATCGTTTATTCAATGACTCAACTATATCGCAACACTGGGAACTTTATACAAAAAGAGATCAAGATTAATATTTTTAGGTAACATAGCAAAAAAAATAACGAAAGTGAATTTTTTTTACAAATGGTATATTGGATTTTAAAACCAAAATTGATTTTAAACTTAATAAAATATTTTATTTCTAATTATAATTATGAAACAAAAATATAACTCCTTCATTTTACAATAATTGAAAACAAAAGATATTTCATAACCATGGATATTCTACCCCTATTTATTTTTATTATGTTAAATGTGTAACATAATAAAAATTAATAGGGATGGCAATCAATCATCCCGATTTATTTATATTTAAATGAAATTTGATATCATTGGGCAAAGGACATTTCTGCCTCTCGGGTTCACTTCACTTACTTGACTTTTGTATGATATAGCAAATTTGCTTAAGCCGGGTTAATCATTTTTCCCCAAGTATTTTCTGGAGTCGTCATGCTGCGGGTAGAGAAATTAGAATCAATATCGTCTGTATTAAACAAGAAAAATAGTTATTAGTCTATTTCCACTGATTATCTTATTACTGATGATTATGATAATTTATGACAATTCATTAAATCATATTAATCTGATTAGAACCGATCTCATTAGGATGTTTGCAAGTAGAAAAATATCAAGATTGATCAAAATGCTGTCAGCATTTAGTGGTATAATTCCAGCTTGCTAAATAAATTTTAGTTGACGTTTTCTCCTTAGACTATTCATTCCCATTTTGACAATTTTGTTAGGAAAAAGGAAGATATGATCACGTATATTGAGTTTTTTAACAGTAGGTACAGTAATACAAATAATATTCTCTTCACGAAATTATTAAGATTTTTATCTATTATTATAATCTTCCGATTTCTTTTACATGTAAGTAACGTAACGAGGAGAGTGAAATTCAAAAATTCAAAATCTCGGGATAATAATGAACTATCTCAATTTCACTTTATTTTGTCTCGTGTTTGGAGGTTGCCTTCAACCCGAATTTTTAAAATTGAAACCATTACTTTAGAATTGAATTACGATTACTTTAAAATTGAAAAAAAATATATCCGAGAGATATTTTTTAAAATTTTAATTATTTGTACGATGTACAAATCCATGTTGGTGCAAATATTATCCTTAGTTGCAGTTTCAGTTTGCCTTTTAGTTAACAACCTATTTTGTATACCTTTTTAATAATCATTTCCATATTTTTGTATATAAAAAGGTAATGAATACCAAATTTTACAAAATTAATTATTGTTTCAAAGTATTGTACAAAAGGTAGGATTATTATCGAGATAAGAGTACGACATTTTACATAATGCCTATTATGATATAATTGTGTAATTGACATTGTTTTATACAATTGGATTTTGGGAACGTAATTGTGAATTTTAATTAACATTAAGCGACATATTTATTTCCCGTAATATTTTTAAAAATTACCCTTTCGTCAAAAATTCATATTTTATAAATGAATAGCTTTAAAAATTTTGCTTTTAAAATATATAAAAAAGTCAAAATAATTTTTTTCTGCAAATGAAATTGGATTTTAATATTTTTCCAAGTTGTCAATTATGAACCTGCAATTATCGAAAATATGTGTTATGCCTTTTAACATATATTTCTGATATTAGTTAAAAGTAAATGCCCTTGAAATTCGTTAAAAATAAAAAAAATTAACAACAATAATTTATAACAAACAATAATTTATTGACAAATAGTGTAAAGCAAAACAAAACTATATACAAGTAATTTTTATTATATAAAAACAAATTAACCAGAGGTAATATTTCCTTCAACTCTCTAATCGAATTTATTTTGAACATTGTTGGCGATGAATTCAAGCAACATAGGTATTCATTTTCATTATAAAGACAAGCTACAGAGCAATTTTCTACACCCGTTATATATCACTTTTTAGTAGGTCTTAATGAATCAAACTTTCATTCTTCTATTATCTTATCGTATCATAACCGTAACTGTACTCGTAAGTATACGCATTTTAAGTAGCGAAGGATTTAAATTGAGCAGTAGATTTATTAAACGATTTATACCTGAATATGTTTATATCTTCAGACATTTCTTAAGCACCATGCAATGTTAAAATTCAAAAGATTTTGTATTTATAAATATTTATTATTTCCACATTTAGAACGAAAAACCACTTGGCAGTGTTTTGAAAACCTGTGTAGGTTTGAAAAAAAAAACTAAATGTACATGAGTTTATATCTAACCTAGAATACATGTGCGAAATAATTATTTTCCAATTAAAATATTAAATTTAGTTTTGTAATTTGGAATAAGGAAGACATTTAAATAAACAAACCAAATAACGACAAAAATAATGTACCCCGTAGACTCTAAAATATAACTAATTTACTGTTACCGCTAGTAAACATCTACTGACCGCCCTCCATATTCACAAACACACAGTAAAAACATATTCAAAATTACGGTTCTACCTGCTTTTCAATGATTTATGCTGTTCTTTGAAAGTTTGGATAACGTTCTAGAAAAAAAATTAAAAACATTACGAAGAGTAACAATATAAAATAAATACTATATTCTGTACAATGCCGTTTACACGGAATCAAATTAATAAAATACAAAAATAATTTGCCCAAATTTTCAAGTGTAATTTTTTAATTTTTGACTTTAGAAATTAAATATGTTTTTTTTGGAAATCCATTCTGTATAATTAGGTTTCGACGCACTACCTTAATTTCATTCGACTATTTGTAATTTGGACCATACCAATCGTCTAAATATTCGTTGAAACTAAGAACCTTGCTTTCCTTAAGGTTGAGTAATTAAATAAAACAACGAGTAAAAAGGAACAACTTAAGTTCGGTAAGTTATATTTTCAGGTTTCTAAACTAGTTAAGAGAATAGTCTGTATCAGAAAATGTTCTTATATCCTTACGATGAACTAGATCAAATTACATTTTTTCTGTCGGGAAACTTGGACTGCAAAAAACACATTTTGATTCAGTAGCTTCAGGGTGAATTCAGAAGAGCACGAAGATGGATAAATTGTAATTTAATTTAACGGTCAAAGGTGTATATATATATATACATATATATATATATATATATATATATATATATATAAATATATATACATATATATATATATATATATATATATATATATATATATATATATATATATATATATATATGTATGTATATTTACATATATAAATTACATGATAAGGTTTATCAAATGATTATTAATTTTTAATATAAGGTACTTCGGATACCTTAAAAATACCTTAAGGAAAATCATTTCTGGCTATTAAATCATAGTCCTCTGAAAGCAACAATATTAGCATAGATATGCTCAAGCCTATATTAGATATAACAATACTAATCAGCACCAACACATTTAATACTTCTCTCACATGATCATAAAAAAACGTATATCATTCCCCTTCTAAAAGAAACTTGCCTTACATTACCAAAATATATTTACCCAATCCTATATCGTCTCTTTGACGTTCACTACACAGCCATACATTATCAAAATATATTTACCAAATCTTTCATCTACCTTTGTCTGCACGAAAGTTTTTGAATATATTATACATTCACAAGCAACCAACTTTATAAATAATCCACAGCTTCTCCACCCGCTTTAATCTGGATTTCATCCTAGCCACAATACCTCAACTACTTTAGCTAACGTGGACTGGCAACATAGGCTTAAAAATAAGTAAAACTCAAATTGCAAGCCTTTTCTTTTCGATTTTAGCAATGTGTTTAAATCTGTTGATTTCAATGTACTACTCCTGCGACTAGATTCACTCAATCTATAACATAGTTTGCAATATATTAATTCTAATCGTGTTTACGGTAGACAATGTCTTAAAACTTCTGAGATCTATTCCGAGTGGATTGACATGATGGCTGGTGTTCAAACGTAAAATTCTATACGAGTGCGTACATATGTCCCTGTATAGATGTATGTGTCATACGCACATATGTAGTCATATGCATATTATTACTTATGTATGTGTTTTTAATTGTTATTCATAATTTTTTATGTTTTTATTGTTATGCATATATTATTACATAATCTACATTAGTTTTCCACAATACTGGTATAAACTGAAAATAATGTTTTTTTTTCTGGAATGATCTCTTAAGTGTCACTATATACCTTATCAGCAAATAAATAAAAAAGCAGAGCTATTTACTTGATTCTACCGAATAAAAAAGTATTGTTATCAGTAGCAAAAAATTTAAAGTGAAAGTAAGTATGTCAAATTTTAAAGTAAGAATGCCCAACACTGCCGTAAAATAATTATATTTTAATTCTTCATGTTTAATTTCTATTTTCCGAACATTCCATTTGACTAAAATAATCTCGAATGATTTCCAAGTTGCTATCAGTTATTTATAACCTAAGTCTCCTTATAATAAACATTTAAAATATGGTTTTTATTTATTTTAACTCACCCACATTATGAATATTAAAGTCCTTTATAGAATTTAATGCTAGAAAAAGATCACCATATCGATGGCAGTACCCTCATTTTCATTTCTATCGAGATATTTAAGTTTGACAGTTCGGTTGCAAATATTATTCATGCAATCGTTTAGTTGATTTAAGATTATTTATTACTTATTTACATAAATTAGTTTTAATAATATTTTTGAAAAGTATAGTCATTATTGCTTGAACTTGAAGTACTTAACAGTATAGTCTAAAGAACAGGTATCTTCAAGAATTTCTTCAAAATCAAGTCCTCAAAAATACAACGTTTTGTGTTGACTATAGTATGTTATAATATATATTATTGTTCATTTCAATAATAAATCAAATGTAAATAGGGGTTAAATAAATAATTATATATGATGATGAAACATATTTTACGTAACTGTTATAATATCTCCTATTAGTATTCCGCACATCGTTTTTGTTAAAGTTAGCAGTTTTTCCTTCACGCATGCAATAAATATGCTGGGTAAAGAATCTTAGGATTGTGACTTCTACTTATAATTAATAGCCTTATCACAACACATTCACGTTCACCAAACTTTATATTTATCTGCTTTACTCTAAATTACTTAAAATGAAATGAAGTCGTCTTTTAGTCGTCCGTTTATAATTTTTCATATATATTTTAATAATTTTCATCAAATCTCTATGATTAAACACAAAGAAAAAACCATTTCATTTTATATTCCATTCTTGTTAAAGCGTAAATCATACTTAAATAACTAATCTAATCCAATAAATTGATGAAGGTAATTAATATATTCACTTCCATTAAATATTTCTTTCTGAATTTTAATAATAAAATTTTAACGGCTAACTTTGATGTTTAAACAAGCTGCTATAAATTTCAGAAAAACTAAGGAAGGATAAAGTGTGAATAATTAATAAAACTATATCTCGCCCTTGTAATAGAAAAACATCTGTACTTTATTATTTTTTAAACACACCAGTGTTTAAAAAATAATAAAAGGCAGTAAAACAAAAATCCCTAAACATAACTTTCAGGATCTTTTAGACCTTACATTTAGAACGTTAGCTTGTAAGTCTAAAAGCTCTTGAAAAATATTTCTGGTGAAAAAGTGGCACGCTTCCCTGAGATGTTTCCAACGATTTAAATTGATCAATGGTTCTGATTTTTGGGTTAAAATGTGATAAATATCATTAAAATGAAGGTAGAAAAAATTGTCTTGCAATAAATTTACAAGAAAATATTTAGAATTAATTTAGAAGAAATGGGATGAACTAGACAGGAACACGATGTAAATTCTAGATAGAAAATATCATGTGCCCATAAATATTTACAGGCTCATGTATATAAATGAAATAGTTATGTTTCAAAGTTGGATAAATAGTAAAAATAATCTTGAATATAAACGGTGAATATTGAAAAAAAACATTAACGATATTATGTGCCTGAAATGATGTTTCATTAATCTCCGAGTATTTGGTTATTATCGATTTATAATTCTTGACCAAAAATTGCATTCCAAATAGCATAATTATCCAAACTATTACTAATGATATATATTTTATTTTGTTTTTTACCTATAGTAACTTGTTTATAAAAAACGTAATTATTCTTTTCAAGTAAGCATGTCGGCGTTAACCTCAAAAACTGGTGTGCCGGTGTAACGAAATTTTCATTGATAAATATTTGATTCCTTAGTTATTATCATAAGATATGTGATTCATAATCGTACATTTGAGAACACATAATTTTAATTCGGAATGCAATTCTTTTAAATATTATTTAATTTTCAATCATATTTATTAATAATCCGCAGTTTAACATTAATTTTAAGCAAGATGAAATTTCTTGTTATTTAGTTTTTAGGGTTTGACAAAAACGGGTTATGTGATCGAAACAAAACTTTAAACGTCGTATAATTTATCGCGTCTAGGTGGATATAAATATGTAATATATTCTATGAACAAGTGTTGGGTATATTTTTAAGTAAAAATTTACAGTTGCATTTAAGGTTTGCAACGTTTTCGCGTATTATTTTAGTTAGTTATAATTTTAGACTATTATAACTAACTTAAGTAATACGCAAAAACTTTGCAAACCTTAAAATATTGTTTGTTATACGAATTAAATCATTGCAGCTAAATCAAAATAAACGTAGAATAATTTTCATCATAAAGAAATTTATGCAGAGTTCCATGATTGAATATGACCATACATTTCCTGTTATAAACGTCGTTACGTTACAAACTGGAATTGCGTAATTCTGTTTTTAATTACAGGATAATAATTAAATAAGTAAATCGTCGTCAATACAGTTAATACATTTAGCGTGAGTAATTATTGCATAAAAAACATCGTAACAAATGCGACTTTGATTTATTGTTTGTCCAGGCGAGCAATTAGTTATTCTGATATACCTAATAGAAAGGATATGTCTGATCCGCGTAACCGTGAAAAGATATATTGCCAAAAATATTAAAAGATAATATATTAAATATTAAGTACATTTTAATACCTTTATAAACATTTCTAACAATTTCATTTGTTTTATAAAAAAATATAACAAAAAGGATTAATTTTTAATTCAATAATTGATCGTACTGTAATAGACAAAACAACATAGACCATCACAGATACATGACCGCGGAAAATAATAAAAGAAATTTAATTTAGAGGTTGTAGTTTCACAAAAAAAGAATACATGGCGGCAAATATAACAACCTTGAAATTGTTATATAAAATATTTTAGATCCTAGTTTTGCTCTAAATATATAAACAATTATAAGATAAATATAACAGATACATTCTACAAGCAAACGTGATATACGGATACTATATTCTATAACAGGTTTGTTCGTAGAATATAACTAATGTATGACGGAAGTTCGGATATCCAAAAAAGAACTTGTTAAAAATATGAAATCTAATTTATTTGTCTTAATTTTAATTATTTTTATTCAAACCTATTAACAAGTTCTTTTTTGGATATGTATATATATATATATATATATATATATATATATATATATATATATATATATATACATATATAAATATATATATTTATATATATATATATATATATATATATATATATATATATATATATATATACATACATATATATATATATATATATATATACCTTAGCTTTTGTTTGCGAATTTGCCCATATAAATTTTATTTTAAAATGTAACATCACTGGATAAACAAGTGTACCATAGAACACATGTCATTTAATAAAACATTTTAAGTAGAGTATAATTCATACTACGAGTTTACAAGTATCATTACGATTTTTCAACTTTAAAGTATATTGACTAGCGTATCTTTTTTCACAAGCGTACGAACAATATTTATAACCATTGCTATAATTTTTATCGTTCAATTTTATCTGAACATACATGGTGCTGTTTTTCCAAAATATTGACTTTTGTCTGTTTCAGAATATCTCATGCGATATATGAAATAACGAATACTTTATTTGTCTCACCTCAAATATATCTATAAATGCAAGGATTGTATAATGTATCTATTAAAATATATACGGGGTTAAAATGCTTTGAAACTGCGCCAAACTTTAAGTGTTAACATCCAACGGGTTGTAAGAAAATCGATGTGGACATCTTCAAAACCATTTTATTTATAAATGTAAAAAGATACATTTTGTAATCTTTAAATTTACTCTATGAATTGTTACTGAATGTGATATGCGGTATTAAAAAAAAACTATTACTTCTTTCGCATCTTGTAAAATTTCTATATAAATATTTATATTAGTACATATTAATAACTTGTCAAACTGTTTCTGTGAAAAAGGTCTGTGATAGACAGATGAACGGATACGTAATCTTCTTACTAACTCAGCCACTTTCAGTTAACATTTTATAAACTATTTTTCAAAGCATATAACGTTGCTTGGAAATTATGTAACACTAAGATATAAGATTTTAAAATACTATTTGGATATCCAATTTTAAACTTCTGTTCGATTTCAGAATAAAGATATATGGGGGTTCAGATATTGGAAAGCAAGTTACTTCCAATAAAAGTAATACTTCACGACTTGCAGTTCGATACGACATATTGCCACAAACTAAATTGAGAATGTATCTGTCCGTAAATAATTCTGACATGACTGTATAAATATACTTAATTTCCTTTGCCATTGAAAACTGCTTCTATAAGAATTTATATTAAATTCAGACTGAAAATTGTGTAAGTTTATTTATGGTATAGAATACATTATAAATACTTCAAGTATAAATACGCTCTTTAAAAAATCTAAAATGCATTAAATTGCGGAGTAAAGAGAATGAAATCGATACGAATAATAATAATAAGATTGAGAGACAATTGGTGAAACTAGATATTTTTTGTTGGGCCACGTAATTTATTATGTAATATTTTAAATTTGTACTTCCTTTAAAATTAAGAAAATATTGCGCTAGCATCCAAGAGGGGTCAATGAAAGGAAATTTGAGTTAATTTAGTCAAAAGTTTAAAGCACCCATAAAAAGTATGGAGAAATAATTTAAATTTGGATCAAATAAATTTAAGTCTATTAGTTTTGATCTATAGTTAGTACATTTCGTTTTTAATTATGACTAGAAAAATATTCCTGTAGGGAAAGGAAAGAAACTGAATTTTTGTTGCCAATTTGAAACCATCAGAATTAATAATTGCTTGACCACTGTACATTTATTATAATCATGACGATTGAGAATTAGCGTTATTCAGACAATGTGTTTATACCGTTGTCCGTCATGCGATTTGAACGTCAAATGTATAAATAAAATAGCACCCATGTAACTCCATTGCACTTTTTCTTCTAACGTTGGCTTATTTCACTATCCCAATAAGTTATTACTTACATGGTTCTTTATATAAAATACTACAATTTATTCTTATATACTTCATTTATGATTTTCATGTACAATACAGATTTGCAATTTTATACGAGGATACCGGATACATGTGTATTCAACACATCAAGGATAAAACTTGACTGTGTGTTAATAGAGCAAAATGTTAAATACGTCCATGTGTATGTTTCTAATGGGAGAAAAGCAAAATATTTCTTATGAAAGTTTTTTTTAAATGTTTCTAATGGAAGTAAAGCAAAATATTTCATATTCTTCTAAATGAAGGTTTTTTTGACAATGGTTAAGCTCACATTAATGTTTATTACCTTAATTTCCCTTAGTTACGTATTGTTATTAATGGAACTTAAGGTAGTAAAAAGTTCATAGAGCTTTAATCAGAATATTTTGAATATTATTAAATTTCTTTCAATCCAAGAAATATATTTATAAATATAATTTATGAGAGCGGCATGTGCAGATTTCGTCCTAAATAAATCATATTATGCATGCAAAAATAAATTAGTTTTTCTGTTTGTCCTGTTTCGACGCTGTAAGTATTTAATTTCGGAAAATTTTCCGTACATTTACAATGTGCCAAGAAAATAAACGTGATTATTTTTTTAATTTTGGAATAAAATGAGAATTATTTTACTAAAATAGCGATAAAGGTGTGAATCAATAAAAGTATATGCAAATATTTATAAAGTTGTAAGAGAAGCAAAGGCTGATTATATGCATACATCTTACAACTTATCGTCTTGATTTTAAAAATATTTATCAAGAAACTACAAAATGTTTATAAATAAATCAAAAATAGCTTAGGCATTTCCAATTCTAAAATTTAATATTTTCTCAGAAATATTATTTTTAATTGATATCATATTTTTCCATTTATCCCCTTCTCTACCTAAGTGAAATCACGGGTCAAAATTTATGCGTACATATAGTTTGCCTAGTATTTAGATTTATTTATTATATATTTATCATTTATTTGCTATGGAAAAGAATATACAAGGAAATAAAATTGCACAGACGAAACAAATTAAATGTCCGTCTGTTAGTGAGCAGTTTTTAAGCTCGACATCCTTGTCAAATAGTTCAGCGTGGATCAGTGAGTCATGGACATACATCGAAAATTTTTCTTTGGGAGATCTTAAACATTCGCCGCTTACAATAACGATATCTAATGTACAGAATGCAATATTGTTTCAAATAGTATTGAAATTAAGAAATAAATGGAAACAGGGAAAACAAAAACGAAGTAACTGTATCAATAATTGCAAATAAGTTTCTTAAATTTTTCCAAGCAAGTTAAAATTCAATATTCTAACCACAGCCAAAAATTAAGTTGACTATAATTTAACTTAATTTCAGTTTTTAATTATAATTTGAATATAATATTTGTGGCTTTTAAACTAGCGTGTACAACATATATTTGTTTTGTATTTTATTTCTTCAATTTATATAACCACAGCTTCCATATTATGCCTTGCAGACCCCAGTCATCCATGACGTGGGTCTTATTACCCTCAGTGTAACATTTAATGTTTTGGTATATGGATTATTACATAAAATGCGTGGATTATTCTCTTGTAAAATTTTAAACGAAGATTTTTCTAAAACAAATATCATGTAGGATATATTTTAATTAGTCGAAGAATTACAATAATATTTTGCCTAATCACAGAAGTATATTTTAGATTTTGATTGATGGGAAAATATCATATTTGTAACAATTAGATCGTCTGATTTACGAATTTATGATTTAATTTTTTTTTAATTATTAAGACACTATCGAACAAAAGTTAAAGTGTTAATAATTAATTGGTTAATGGCTTTCTTGAAGATCGTAAGAGAAGATAAATGTAAATTATTTTTTAATTCTGAAATAACATGTTTTGAAGGAGGGGGTGGGGAGATGAGCATAAGTTTGAAAAACCAAGCAACCCTAGTACTTAGGTACTAATATATAAAATAAATACAAATATATAAAAAAATAATTAACGAGTATATTTCAACAACACTGGTGAATATTGCATATTACTTAAGCGTTTCCTTTGACAAAGTACGAAAAAAATTCATAGGAAAAGTTATTTTCTAGATTAAAATTTATACTATTTTAGGGAAAACTTTTCCAGTGAAAAGTAAAATTCTAAATAGTATGCAAAAGTTGCAATCGAATTATACAAAATTCAACAGGAATATAACTGAATTCAAGCAGCAAGTCCAAAAAGTATTAAAAGTATGTTTATTATAATAAAAAGAATTACGCTATGCTATCATATTTTAATACAACGCTCCTATATGATGTGAATACCAAAACAAAATCAGGTTTCTAAGTAGCTTGCATGATAAATTAATAATTTTTTTTAACTTAAGCGACTTTTGCGTTTAAAATGACAGGATTTCTTTACTTAGAATAAACAACGTTTTATTGAGAATTTGTTTTTCCTATCTATTTTACTGTGTCTATTTGTATTCAATGTCTGTAACTTACTTCTTAACAACTTTAAATATCTGACAATTATTTAAAAAAATTATGTTTTATTGCAAAAAAAAATTATTTCACTGCGAATATGAAATACACACTATTTTAGTCATAATATTCTTGACTATTTATTTTTATGTATTTTTTCCTGTTTTTTTCTAGTAAAACAAAATTAAATTAAGTTACAATACAATTATTACTCGTAACCTCAGTGCTAACAAAGTAGTACGAATTTTTCCTTAACTTTTAAAAAGTTGAAATATTTTGAACTTGCATTTTATGTAATATAATACACCTAGCAATTCGGAAAGATATAAGCCAGTGAATATTAGTTAGCAACCATAAAACGTTACTTTATAGAACGTCGAAGAAAAAATAAAATAAACTAGTAACATAAAAAAGAATCACGAAAGGTTCTGCACCTATGTATACTCACATTATACTAAGCAATGTTATTAGGTGTTTTATTGGTGGTATGTACAACATTAGTTTGTAAAAATTGCGGTACATCATTGATAAAATTATTAGACATTTTACAAATTTTGCGTATATTACATTATTTATCAAATAATTAAAAAAACTTTTACTTCAACCCTTCAACTTCACCCAGGTGGTCATCGCTTTATTAGTTAAACAAGGCGAATTAGAGTCAGTCAAACTGTTTGTTACCTCAACTCCTGTTTATTTTATAACATTTATTTACTTCATTACAAAGAGTGGTTTGTGCGTATAAATATTGATTTAACGTCGTATCTTGATCTAAGAGATATAATTATATAATAGTTTTCAAAATTTTAATCATGTTCAAATTTTCTTCCATATTAAAACCATATATACCCTTAATGACAGCCTCTATCTGAAAGGGTATTAAGGACGCTCTCTATCTGTACGAAAAGTGTTAGGTTAAATTAGCACTGACCATAATAGGTTCTAAATGATATTTTGTTGACTTTCCATAAACCAACTATAGTAAGGAAATAAGGGGGAAAAAACGAAAAAATTGATGCTTTCTTTTAAAGCTAATGGGTTTATGGCTAAACCAGAGGACTTGAGAATTCTATCCAATTCATTGTTTGCCCTCACAAAATTACGTCCATTATCGCAATGAATAGTGCAAGGTTTACCTCGACCTGATATGAATCTACGCAAACACAATATAAATGCAAGTAAAGTGAGATTACTGATCAACTCCAAATATATTGCTTTCGTTAAAAAGCATATAAATATATTCAGGTAATTTTTTGATAATTTATTGCATCGTCCCTTCTACTTGATATTTGAAATGGGCCCGTAAAGTCGACGCCACATATTCGAAATGGAAATCGTCTAAGCCTATCAACTGGTAAGCTGCCCATTAGATGCTCCATAAACTTACCATGTAAACGCTTGTAAAGTACGTACTGTTTTATTACTCTTCGTGCTTGAATTCTACCCTTCAAAGGCCAATATTTCTCACGCATAGAACTGAGAATCAATTGTGGATCGGGAAGCTTCAGTTCTATATGTTCATGTTCATGATGCTTATTATCAAGAAGCACCGGATACCTTTTATTTTATTCATAGTCTGTGTTGATAGGACGACCACCAACTCAAACAACGCCATTCCTGCCAATAAACGGAGAAAACTGTAATAAAGAGGAATTTGAATTTAGTGGTTTTTTATCTTCAAGTAACCTTAATTTATTTGGAAATTAATTTCATCACACTATTTTAATGGTTGTTACATGCATGGTGAATCTGTTCTAGTCATAAGATCCTTTTAGTTTAATATTAACATATTTTTGTTTACAATTAGTGACTATCGAATATTTACGCAAGAATTTAATTTAATGAATTTACATGTGTTTGAATAAGTTTTTTTTATATTAAGGGCTAGAGATGTATTATCACGGTTATTTTAATTTACTAAATTCTTACTTTTCCCCTTTTTCTGAAATTTTTATACTCTTGTTTTCTTTTCATGTTTTTATTGGAGTTGGTCTCTAAACTCGGAAATTTAAAAATTTCCAGTTAAAGTAAGGCTCACCTAATATTTTGGATGACACATGCAACTCTGCAATCGTTAAAGCGATTAGTTTTATATTTAATTAAATCTTTTTTATATGTTTCATATTTAGTGATAAGAAATTTAGGGTGATATTTTATTATTTTTTACTTAATTTTTCTTACTGAAATTATACTAAATATTTTTTGAATTAGTATCACTATCGCCTACCGGTCCAACTACCAACTAACCGAGTTTTTAATTTTGTAATGTTGGTGAATTTGGTCCTAATAGTTTTTGCCCAGGACTAATAAGTTTTTAAAATACACCCGCTCCCAACATAATGTCAATATCAGACGGCCTAATAAATTTCAAAATCCGCTAACTATGTGTTATGTCTATGTTCACATATTCGACAAGATCCAAGGAGACGACATTGTGACGTCTTATTTCCCATTTGAAGACAGTTCAAACATAAATTTAATTTAGATACGTCATTGTTCTTTTTTCAGGATTCAAAGTTTTAAATTTATAACTTTCGAATATTCTATTATTACAATATTTACATACAGGTTTGTCGCGAGGGAATTTTTTTTGTCACTTTATGATATTGCATAATATTTTAATGATTGTTTTGCTTGAATATTTTTTTCATTAAATTTAAAATTATCCTAACGCATGTTGTATGCGCTATTGTTTTTACTAAAGTACATACGTTTCAATCGTATATGCGCGATTACGAAAAAACGGACATTTAAGAAAGGATATTCCTTAATATTATTCTTAACTTCTTCCCACTTGGAAAGGGCTACGGTATCTAATTTAGTTGAAACCATGTATATTATTAATGTATCCCACTTCTCAGTTGGTAAAGCGGAATTTTTTTATAAAATGATCTACAATAAAATGAAGGCTTCATGTTTTCCAATATTATTGCCAAATAATGATTTCAAATGGTTATTTATGATTATGTTAACATTATTATATCGTTCATAAATGAGATCCCAAGCAATTGTATAACTCATCGCTGTAAATTCAATTGATTGAATTACTTCTTTTGCTCCACCCTCCAATGAAGATCTTAAGTACCTAAATTTATTTATTGCCGGCATTGACGCGTTTGAATTAATTAGTGAATCAAATGTAATTCAAAATTTCGACCATATAAGATAATTACCATCAAATTTAGGTAATTTAGTTTAAAATAAAGGAATGCTACCACAACATTCCGAATTTCTTGAACATTGAATTTCAAGAGATTAATTCATTTTTAGGAATATCATAAGGGAGGTTTTAACAATTTGTTTAAAATTAGATAGTAAATAGTCGAAAAGTGTTTCAATGGAATTCCGTTACGAAACTTGTTCATCCATATCAGAGTCCCAGGTGCCAATCTGAGATTGAACTGAATTAATTTCTCCGTGTGCTGTTTCCATAATAGTAATTTTTCTCGTAAGTTAACTAAATTGCCACTGTGATAAATCTTGAGTTGAAATAGCTTGAATAGCAGAAATATATTCTTTAAATTTAGTTAATCGATTCTTTATGTAACCGCGTTTTCTAATTAAATCTCTTAATAACCTTTTCTCTTTTTCGTTTAATGATGTATCGTTTGCTTTATTCAGATTCATTGTTAAATTTGGATAAATAATGAATTAGATGTATAACGATAAGTAAAAAATAAACCAAAGTCCTCAGGGGCAATTAACTACGCCGTTTGAAAGGGATTTTACAGGATTTGCAACTTAAATTCAATTTGCGCGCAGGCACGTAGATCGACGCAACTTATCTGGAATAATTCGGCGGTATAATTCAGCAAAGATTGAAAATAATATTTTTATGTTCCAAGCTGCAAATAACAGGCACGTAGATCGACGCAACTTATCTGGAGTAATTCGGCGGTATAATTCAGCAAAGATTGAAAATAATATTCTTATGTTCCAAGCTGTTCGATTTAATAATTAAATTTAGGATTGTAATTTTATTGAATATTTTACAATGTTATCATTCCATCGCTTAGTAATTAACTTTAATGCATATTAAATTAACCAAATAAATGCTAAATTAATTGACCTTGGGAGAGAAATGTTCAAAGAAATTATTTCTTTCAAATATATAACGAACTTATATAGGGTTGCACACTGATGAAAATTATGTAGAATAATAAAAGGAAATGAAGGAAAGGGTACTTTTCTTTTATTAGGTTATGTGTAGTCGATAATGAAATCAGTCCACCGATCCGGTCCTATCACGGTCGCCAGTCGTGTACGCGCCAAATAGTGTTCGCGCGAAATAATGAAACTCAATGAAGTATATTTTATTTGTAATGTGTAATGTGAAATGTAAAGTATAAATTTAGAGTTTAAAATATGAAGGTACGGAAGAGCGTCAAATTTGACGCAGAGAACTTCGCCGTCTTGATGGCTGAATTAATCGTGGTGGGACTCTCTCACGGTGGTATGTACATTATATAAAACTTGTAATGTTAGAAGATAGGATTTCTTTTATACTTTTATGTAAAGGATTGAAACATTACAGGGACAAACTGCAACTTACTTTGAAGCACAATATTGAGTAAGCGGAGAATACAATCGAAAAATTATAAACATCAAATTCATATTAAAATAACTATCAAATTAAATTCAATTTACATTGGATGCACGAATAAACGTTAAACGGAATAAAAATTACGATTATTATTTCAAAAATTATGATAAGTCTGGTTTCGTTAACAAAGTTATTTAAAGCTACCATCTGGGTTTGTAAAGCCCTATTTCAAATACGGCTTTTATTGTAAATTTAATTAAATTTCAGCCATGTTCGATTTTTTAAAAATTGAGTTCTATATTAGTTCAAATACTTTTTTCGAAAAAAGTAAAATCATCGGAATAAGAATATTGCACATTTCCGATACAGAGAGTTAGAAATCGTTTAAATTGTGGAAATACTAGAAAGGAAGCAACGACAGTTTTAGGTAGAAAAAATATTATTTTTGTATTACTTTTCAAGGCTACTTTTAGTTGAGTGAAACAATATTAGGGATCACATAGGATGATCATCATACAATATACAAGAATAACTAGGGATCCTAATTTAATGTACGTTCCGAGAAATTTAGCGTATTTATAGCCCATTTAATGAACATTAGAATAGAATATAGATATATATATATATATATATATTTATATATATGTATATATATATATATATATATATATATATATATATATTTATTTATATATATATATATATATATATATATATATATATATACATATTCTTTATATAAGAGTAAGTGCATAGTGCATGTATTTCTATATATACGTATCAAATTATTAAATCGTTTTTAATATTAGTAAATCCAATAATATTATAAAAAACTTAATTTTTACACCGCCATTTTTTTTATTTCCAGTTGAGCTGTTAATAATTTTACATTTGTATAAGTACGCGAAACCTAAAGCGCAATTTCTATGTTATATGTGAGGCTACTATTTTATGGGAGGATGTAATTTTATTTGTTTCGTAATTTTAAACATTATTTTTTTTAATACAACCAGGATTATTTATTTTCGACTTTTTAAATCAAGTTTTCTTAGAATTTCTCCTTCTAATATTAAAGTGTTTGCTCAAAATTAAACATTAAATTCTTTTCAAAGTTTGTATTGAGTGAAAATAAATTTGGTACTAAAATAGTGCCAACAGGCACGCAGTATGGTTATGAGAGTTCCTGTAATCCTCACACGAGATCAAGTCAGTATTATTCATATCGTCTTACCATTATGATACTTTACGTCGTTCTTTTGTTATCGAAATCTGATACACTTTATATGGCCCACGTAAATCCAATATATTAGATACGTGAGGCCTTTGCTAAGATGGAAGATAATTTTGCTGATTTCTTGAAATAAAGGTTAGTTCAACTAGATAATGATAGGAATACTAGGTACAGAAACATTTATAATAGAAAAAGTTATAAAATATCGACCGAGGTTTAAGCGAATGCTTGTTATTAATAATAGAACTCATCTAATTATGGGAGAAATGATTTGTTGATTTTTTGGAATTACGTGTGACTTTAAAAAATATATTCGAATCAAATTGTGATGATATTATAGGGAAGGAAAAGAAGTTGGTTCCTCATGTGAGTTTGAACAAGTTGACTTTCAATTTATTTTGGATTGCAAGGAGTTCGTTGAATATCCAATTAAAAATAAAATTTGTTAATCGTTTATTGTATGTTTCTAGATTTTTACAACTGATTTTACAAAATTGTTTTGAAAGTTATTTTAAAACATGGAAGTAATTCTAAAAATGTTTCATCACACTATGTTACTTTTTCATAAGAATTTATCTCATTTTGAAACAAAGCAATTACATCTTTAAGAAAATTTAAATTAACAATTGATAATAATTATTTTAACTTGCAAACTTGTGTAATTTCTTCAACTCCATGTATAAATTTGTTTCGATGAACCGAAAATACTTTTGGTTGTTTAAAACTTTTAAAATTTTATTATTACTTAATAATCTCTGTCTTCAAAAAGAAATATTTTGTGTTTCCACAAAAAAAATAAACAAAAAAAAGTGATTTTTTCTGTTTTATACTATTACCTCAAAAACTGGTTTTTTTATAAAAAATATATTTACACCAACCGATGTCATTTCATTTAAAGAATAACATTTTTATACAATAAGAAAAGCAGAATTAGGTCAAAGTTTGAGAAATATGATCCCAGATATTTTATCCATACTATTAAGAAAATTGAAACAGGGACAGAAAATTTGTTCCCAAAATATTCGTCAGCCTGTCTGTTTTTTTAATTTGTTGGTCAATCAAGTAAAATCGACTGGCCAGATTTTGATGAAATTTGTTATGGTAATAGTGTACATATCCAAGAACAAGATCAAATAGAAAGAAAAAATCATATAACTTTTTATTTTGAATTTCACTCGAGTAAAACCGGTGGTCACAGCTAGTACTAAATATATTAAAAAGCTTAACAATATTTTACAAGTAAAATGGTTTTTATTTCTGAAGTACGTTAATTTTAAAATAAAAACAAAACTAAATACATATATGTATTTTTAAAGTTCACAAAAAAGTAGTAAATGTCTTTCACTTCCCTTTAAATACCCGGTTAAACAAAAACCATAGGGGTCTTGAGCTTTTAGTATCGCTGGATAACTCAAGTCATTTTTCGCATTTAATTTTCCCTTGGCAAGTCTGCAGTGACTATCTTTTGCTGACTCCCCCCATAGAGACTAATCAACTAAAAAGCTCATTTCCTTAATCTCACCAATTTTTTATTTTGTTTCTTGTCTAAAAGCTTTACTTTTCCTTAGACTCATTAAATTAATTCTCGTTTATCAAGATGATGAACCTTTTTATTTTTTATGAAATCTAATTTTTCTAATAGGTAGATGTTGCATATTAGTTTTAATAAGAAAAAAAATTATAGACTTATATTTTTAAAAAATGTTTAAGATACACGTTTTTTTTAAACTGCCGTATGTAATAAATTTATTTCATTAATTAATTTGCTTTGTTAATAAAATATATTTTGTTTATTTAACCGTAAATAGAAATGTAAAATGGATACATGTATTAAATCGCAATAAGTTAATATTTTCGACACCTCAGAATTTAGCCCAGTCACGAAACTGATGAAACACGAACTGTGAGCGTGCATATTTTTGAAGTGAAAACCGAAAAACGCAAAGTATTAAGTTAAAAATAGGCGAAGTAAAAATCTAAAAAATATTTATCTTGGAGGGACAAAACGAGCTTACGCTTCTTTCAATCATGTGAGGTATCCATTTAAAGGGCAAGTTGTTATACCAAAACAGAATTTTATGTAAAGTAGTTGGAAGAGTTAATGTTATATTATTATTTTTCCTAAAACATGTAAATGTCTCATATCTGAATCTAATAAAGTTAAATTATAAATTATTCAAATAATTTTATCCACTTCTAACAAACTTAAAAAAATTACTTAAAGTTCTTAACAAATTGAAGATAGTTTTAGGCCCTTGAAGCACATACTAGGTAATAAGTTTAAATGATGAAAAATAATGTTGATATCATTAAATAGTTAATGAAAAACTATTAAAATTTTATGAAATAACATTATTAACGTTTAATTCTTTGTAAATACCTAATGGTGTGGGGAAATCTACTATGCCGAATTATAATTGTACTACCCCCTGGTAATATTTACGTAAAAATGTTAGATTTTAAAATGTGTAATTTTTATTAAAATGAAACCTAATTAATACAAGTTTGAAATAAAAATTTAATATATAAAACCAAATAAAGTTAGTAACAATAAAGAAAAATATAAGTCATCGTCAATTAAATTTGAAAATTAAGTTATTGAAATTTAAAATACCTAAAATTTACTATGGTAAATTCTTACAGGAAACTTACAATAGAGAAATGAGTACTCTGTTATTTGCTCAACTTCCATTAATCTAGGACATTTATAGTAGCCTATCTTTACAAAGATAAGTGGCGATGATGACATAAATAAAACAGATTAATTGAAATATGCTTAAAGTGCAGGACGTGTCTACTCGTAACTATATTGGGTTGGCAAATATATTTTTAACCCCGAGTTACTGTCAAAGACTTTTAGTAAAAAATATGTATGTTAAACCAAATTTAATTTAAGCATGCACCATTAATATCTACTACTTGTCGCCATCTAGTTGGTAGTGATAATATGCCTTTTTTGTAAAATTCCCTTGACTTTGATTAAAAAAACTGTGAATTTGTATTTTTATTCTCACTCCTTTTCCTCCATTCCGCGAACTTAAAAACGCCCCTCGTACAATAGCCAAAATTTACTGCTACTAATTTCTTTGAGACTCTGTAAAATAATAAAAGATAGAAAGCTTGGGATAAAATGGACAAACTACATCGTGTCTTGTATATGGAAAGGAAAGACAAACAATAAACAAGTTCAATGTCGCCAGCCGTATCGTAAACGGCCAGTAAATCAATACTTACGATCTACGCGTGCCTTGCGACGTGATAAAGGGCATAATGGCGAAAGAAAATTTGACTAGGAAAATGGCATACATAAATTGTCTAATTCAGTATCTAATTTCGCGTTTACGTTATCGGAAATTGTGAAGATATTAACAATAACGCGTTGGAACTAATGATGACGTCTTGACATAAATATTAATTAATTTGAGTCATGTTTTTTGTTTGTTTCACTTTGCTTAGTTCAACAAATTTATACTATGGGTAGAGAAAGGTAATGGGTAATGGATAATAGCCAAAAACAATTTGAAATTATTTTATAATGTCTTTCTAGCTGGAAATCGAATTTACATCGACTATGAAAAAGTATTTTCAAATTACAAATCCATGAATATTAACTCTAATTTACAACATATAAGTATTTTAACGAGGACTGTAAATGCTACTCTTTCATAAGAAGGAAAAATTGTGTGATTTTCTTGCACGTAAATATAATTCCCTATTATGCTATTCTCTCTCGTAGTTCCGACAGCTATGTGTCACTTGAATTTCTTATATATTGTGTATAAAAAATATTCACATACAACTTTACTAATAATTTTCTTCATTGACGCTATAAAATATGTAATAAGGGAAGATACATCACCTTCTATTACTTCAATAAGGCCCTTTCGTATCGTGTATAGGATCACTAGTATCCCCGCAATCTGTGATATAGACAATTTATATTACGGGTAGAATTATGGAGTTGATTAGTTAGAAATTATAATATAAATTTCTTTACGTATAAATAAGTGACAATAACACCAATTTGCTAATAAATTACAAAAAAAATCTTTCACGTCTAATATTTTCATTAGTAAAATTTATTTCAAATCCAATCGTTTCACTTCACATTACACAGTTTAGTTAATTTCTATTGTCTTTGTTTAATTCATATTAGACTTAATTTATTGCTCAATGTAATTGCAATTTGAATGACTTTAATTGAATTTCAACTAGTTTTTTGACTTAAAATTAAAAAGATCTCGCTCGATCAAGACTTTATTTATCACAAGACGTCAATAATCGGAATATGCTTCCTTGAGGGAATTAATATATAACCGTTAATATTGAGTAATGTAAAGAAAATTAAAACTTATTAATGTTTCTTCGTGTATGGCTTGTTTTAAGACGCCTTTTCGATATTAAGGGTTAACTCAAACTTCACGTTTTTGCAGAGTTAATAAATATTGAGTGAACTATTTCAACCAATTTGTAATTTCACTTTAATTATTTATTGGCAAACTATGTACTATGCCGGGACCGAGCATATTATGAAAAAGGTCTGATACTATCTCGTCAAATATACACAATTAAATGAAACTACGTGATGTAGTATTATTTCTACTTTCTTTAAGTTCTTTACTTAAAGAAAGTAGAATATTAGCATAACAGCCCACCTGAAGATGTAATACAATGAAACCTAAGTCGTAGTAAAGAATTTAAAGAAAGTAGAAATAATACTACATCACGTAGTTTCATTTAATTGTAAATAATGAATTTCTGCATAATTAACGCCAAATATATTCAATATCGTCAAACATAATTTCTACGGAAATAAATTTAAACTAAGGAAAAACTTTGAGAATTTAAATAAGGTATTTTTGGGATAAGTTTTGAATGAACTCACATGAATTTTTTTCTTTAATATTGAAAATAAAATTTTTACTGAATCTATGTATTTAGTAAGAAACGAGTATTGATACAGAAAAAAACAAGGGTCAGCAAATTATTATTAAAAATGTATTATTTAAAAAAATACACGATTTTGTCAAAAGAAAACATATTGAAATATACAAATGCGATTGTAAATATAGAATGAAATTAGTTTAAAGTTACAAAAAACTTGCTGTAATCGTTATTACTTAAGAAAACGAGTGTATCATTGATATTGTTTTTAGGGTTGCGTACCTCAAACGGAAAAAAGGAACACTTATAGGTACACTTTGTTTCCGGTTTGTCTGTCTGTCTTTTTGTCAAGATCATTTTTCTCAAGAATGCGTAAAAGTCTCAAGTTGAATTTAATATAAAATTCTTAGGTCTACGGTCCCTTGGAGTCATAAAAAACATCAAGCTTCTAAATCAACGACATAAAAAAACTCTGAAAATACGGCAATTTATGCCGCATTTTTTGCAACTCATCAGTAACTCAAAATTCATATCACTTTTTGATGTTGCGCAATGAAAACCTTTTCGTTAATTTGTTGTTATATCACATAACCAAAATAGTTTTATTACATATGTGATTGTGAAATATATAGCGGTCAATATATTTTCCTTGTCAAAACAGAAATTTTGTAAAAAATTTTATAAAAATATTGTGAGCCATTAAATATTCATAAATGCTTAAATGTTTACGGAATCCTTGTATTGCGATGTGCTTGTCAGGTTTTTGTTATCGTAACCTGAAAACAGAACTTTTCGTTTTGCTCTAAATTAGAAGCCAATTACTATTACTTCACTTATATTTTTTTATTTCTTTGTTTAGACTGGACTTATTCTAAATCTTTGATTTAAACAAGTAATTATTGATTGATCTTTAAAGTGGCTTAAAACCAGTATAGTAACTTAATTCCAAAACAAATCTCAAATTTCAGTCAAATTTCTAAAAATACGCTGTCAGTTTAAAAACACTTTAAAAATAAAACTAACTTTTATTAACAAATAAAAAATATGTTTTATATTTCGTTACCAAAATAAATGTGAAAAATAAGTACTTTAATCTTAATTTTTACTTTATGCAAATGTTTAAAGATTCCACTCAATACTTGAATTGAAAATTGATATAGATTTAATAAAAATATATTTTAATAAAACTATATGAACTTACTATATAAAATATGTCATTTATATAATAATAGCAATGGCATTTTTAGATGAAAGTGGCGATATGTATTAAAAAATCAACAATGAAAAAGCCAATTGGGGAAAATTATTTTTCAAATCAACCTTCTCTAAACTACAAGATATTCACCCAAACTTTGGTCAGGTAAATCTCACGTTTAGACGTAAACTCTTCTTAAAATCCATCACCGTAATTACAGTACTTTTCTTAGAGTACTTTCGCAATACAATAATTAAATTTTTCACTTTTCTCTATTAGAGAAAATAGCCGTATTCATAAGATTTTAAGAATTTGTTCAACATTTAAGTATTCGTGCACGTTGTCGTATTTTCATTTTTATTAGGAGTACTATCGATTGAGTTCATATTATTACATTTTGTACACGCCCGTTCTTCTGAGATCTCTAGTTCTTTAATCAAAATTAGTTTAATTTCAATTGGCATCTTTTTCCTGAAGTTTTGATTGAAGGCGGGCCGCCCTCCAGTTGTCATTTACATTTTCTGCAAAGAAAGCAAATTTGAATCATAAATTTTGTTTTTGTTGTTATTGGCGTGTCCACATGAGATGAAAAAGATCTCATATGGATAAATGGTTGCCAGAGCCTCGAAAGGTTGGACTTCTCCAGTCCCGCTTGATGAGCGGCGGGGAATCGAACCCGGGTTCCCGCGGTCCGTCGCGCACTGACCGGCCGTATGTCTTGCGATCAACCCAACATACCTCGGTGACGACTAAATTTTGTTACAGGTACATTATGGCAATCAGTAGATATAAAAAACTAGTTTTTCAATGCTGTATGTTATATAGTCCTAAGGTATAGTTGAAAATGTTTAGCAGTTTTCCCCAGAAACTGTTTATGTACAAGCTTAAAATTTGGCAGATTAGTAAAGCACATTGACCTGCGTATGCTCGGCGTATGTAGCACTTAAAAATATTTATGGGGAAAATTTAGGTTAATGATACAATCTACTCCTTAAACTTTACTTAACCTGTTGGGCATATATTGCTCTTTGTCTCTGAGATTACTAAATAAAAATTATGAAAAAAGAATAGCTTATTGAAATTTTGTTTAATATATACCGAAAAACTATAGCAATTCATGTAAACTTCGTAATTTTTCAAAAGTTCTCGATACAGTTTTTTCGTTCTTAGAGACATATTTAAGGCTTTAAAAGATACAATAGGTAATATATTTACATGATGAAAAATAATATTACTCAAACTACAAAACTACAAAAATTTGTGCTTAAGTGTGTATGGAACCTCATTGTGTGAGATATTCTCGTATTTATAAATTATATATTTATAAAATATATTTAAGTGACTTGTTCGATACGTTTAAATTGATATCGTTGTTATTTACATTTGTGGAGATGCTATACTATGGGACGGGTGCACACGTACAAATACATTTTTTTTAAATTCTAACCACACATAACTAATTTTCATCAAATACTTGGGTTCAAGTTATTATACGATTAAACAAAAACGAAACACTCCGTCCTTCAAAAGTAAAAAGATTTAAGAAAATGTTCTTTTCATGCGTTTGTTTAAATTTTCGCTCGGTTTTTTTAAAGATTGCTCCCGTCTATCATTCATATAGATAAATTTTAAAAAGTTATGGGACATAAGTGTTGTAATTCCTTAAACCGTTTCGGCCGAGTAAATTTATTTGCCATGAAATAGTTTTTAAACTTTAACTTGCCATTTTTGTCACGGTAAATAATGAAATAGTTTAAAAAATGTAAATATATGGCCTATTGTATCTTTCAAAGTCTTAAATTAACAGGCCTTTAAATTCTGCAGAAATATTTAGCGAAATCGGTAGACATTACTACATTTTTCCTTGCTTACTCGAATTGTCGATGGGACAGTCAAATAATGACTATAAAAAATTAAGTAATGCAACTTCGAGAAATTATTTAAATATTTTAATTTTGATAAAGCAGTAATGGAACAGTCATTATACTATTCCATCACGGCTATATCAAAATTAAATTATTTTTATGAACAAATTTTACTTTTAACAAAGTAACATAAATTATGTTAATCCACGGCAATGTATACCAAACCATTATTATTTATTTTATTATTACAAAATGTTACTCATGTCCTCACGAACCAAGTAGCAAGCACAACTACTTACAAATAAGTTAATGAAAGGTTATGATCAGGTTGAGTATAAATTAATAATATATTGATTATAGAAAGTGTCCGTTTTTTGCTTTTGAAATAAAAGTACTTTTAAAAAAGGGATGTACTTTTCCATGTAAAAACATTATAAATTCTCACGGAAATTTAAATTTACATACATATATATATATATATATATATATATATATATATATATATATATATATAAATATATATATGTATATATATATATATATATATATATATATTTGTGTGTGTATATATATCTGAGGGCACCATCTATGGTCACAATGACAATTAAACTATATAAGCTCATTTCATGTAAAACCTTGGACGTTAAGCTTCAGACTTCCAGCGCGATGTAAATAAAAGAACATAACAGAACGATTTAATTAGTATATTGAAGTTTGTTTCGCTCGTTTATTTGTGTGCGAAAGTGAGCATCAAACGACAGTAAGTGGCCTCGTTTCTCTTATTGACAGGCGCCAATATAATCAACATTTTAAGTAATTTTATGTCCCAAAAAAAAACGTTTGATTAGGTAAAGGCATAGTGTATAATTTCAAATAAATAAAAATACATTAAATATTTCCTCGTAAGGCATTATATTATAAAAACAGATAGCCAATAGTTAATTCGTTGTCAGTAAATATTTTTGAATAGGACTGCTACTAAATAACCGGAATCATTTATTATTAAACATTTTGAATGCTAGAAACATTTTAAAACGATGCGTAATACTTATATTTCACTGAAAAAATTTGCACTATATGTAAAACCGATTGAGAAAGCCTCAAATTCTTTAAACCACTTTTCTATAAAACGACGATAATTCGTTACTTTTAATACTTCAAACTGAATTCTTTACGTAATATTTTGATAAATGGCAACAGTAGATACAGACACATCTATTTTAGACATAACAATAACTATTAACTATATAACGAGCGTGCGTGCAAGTCCTGTTGGAGAAAATGAGACAAATTGCATTCTTTGTAATTTGCACAAGGTGTCGTACCGACTGTTTGGAAATTGTCGTGTCTTTGCCATGTGTGCTAGGAAGAGATCTATAATTATTCATGTAGCGTTGATTACATTTAGTTTACTTAACTTAAAAATTTAAGGGTGTACAATTCTGCGTAAGATAATTTCAACAGAACATATTTTGTAATGTAAATAAATGTTGATATTATAATAATAATTTTTAAATGCAGAAAAAACACAACTCGAAATATATATCTTATATGAACATTTCTTTTATTTCATTTTTGATTGAAATGTACTCGGGGTTCTGCCCCATCGCGGCGTACAAATCGCCGATGTAGCTGTTCATAAATGATAATATTTCTTAAATATTCTGTATAGAGGGCCTAGGTAAATTTTTATATAGCCCACTACAGTATAGATAATGACATATGTGTGTACGAAAGTATCTACATATACTGTACCCAGTTTGTTGTGTAATTTGTTGTCATTGATAATGTTTTCATTCGTTTTTATTACGCATTTTTGACAGTTTAATTTATTCGGATAGATTTTAAACTTGGAAATAAAAAAATAAAATTTGTTCTCATATTTTTTTTATATATAAATGGGTGTCCCATTATATATATATATATATATATATATATATATATATATATATATATATATTATATATATATATGTATATATATATATATATATATATATATGTAACATCAAGTATTATTTATTAGTATTTACAGTATGTGATATTTGGATTTATGCGATTTACTTATGCCTATGCAATGTTATTATGATTAACGCTAAAAATCGCCTAAAAAAGAACAGACTTTATCATGTAAAATAGTTTGTTTAGTATGGTTTAGCCATAATATTTAGAAGGCGACCATATTTTTTCCAATATTTCGGTCCTTTCTTAATTTTTTAGGTCTTTATAAGCCAGTTGCCTATATATTCAGAAGGAATCATCCACTATGGAGGTAGCCTTTAATGTCGAGTTACATATTTTATATCCTTTTTGAGAAAATATTGTCTTAGATTTAAAAGAGAAAAGGAAAGTCGGTACGATTAATATTAAGGAAAAACCAATCAAATGCGAGTCAGACTCGCGGATAAAAAGTTTCCTAGCAACAAACGATATTAAAGTTATAGGTTTGTATTTCTCAAAGACACTCTAAAACAAAGTTATTGCTGGGATGGGTACCAAAAATATTCCATGTCTCGAAAATTACACAATATATTCCATTCAAACCAATCAACGTTGATTTTTTTAAGCTCTAATATTTAATTATTTCTGAATTTTTAACATGTTAGTTTTACCACGTGTTAAAGTGGATCGGACACATTTTAAAGATTTTAGAAACGCATACCTCACCAATTATTAATTTAAACAAAAAACTTAATTTTTTACATCTCTAACATTTTAAGACCTATTTAACGATACCCCACACCCTTTATGGGATTGGATTTTTTTTCCTCACTCAGTTACATTGACTGCCAAACCTAATATTATTTTATATAATGCGTAAGACCTATATAAATAGTCCGAGTGTAAAATGGCTGTAACATACGAATAGAGGGATAGAAGGACAGACAGACATACTTAACCCTAAAAAGGAGTTAATGTGACTCTCATCCGTATATTATAGTTGTTGCTACAGCGTGTCTCAATGATCAATACTTAAGAAAAAGTTATTTATTTCATATTTGGTCACTTATGAATAGTACCGCCAAGTACGAAATAATATTATACTTGCTTGTATTCTTCCAAAATTTTCATCTCTTGTAAAATAACAACGAAGTGCTAATGACACGGGATGATATTAATAACATATTGGCTTTTATTGTACGTGGCATGTTTTGTTATTTGAATAGGAATAAACTGACATAATAAATCTTCCCCGTGTCGATACTACACATGAGATTAAATTAATTTACATTTACATATTAGTACTTTTAGTAGGCCTACATAATTCCATTTAGATACCATATATATATATATATATATATATATATATATATATATATATATATATATATATATATATATATATATATATATATATGTATATATATATATATATATATATATACACACATATATATATATATATATATATATATATACAGTACATAAAAAGACTTTCAGAAATACACCTATCGGTTAGAGCTTAAAAATTATATTAATTCTTATCTTGTTTTAACGAAATGTGGGTGTGGACAGATTACATTTATTTCAAAACAGATGTAAACATCATTCCGTGTATGGCGTGTTTATTAACATATTTTTGATTGATCAGTCTTAAATGTAATCCACAAAATACATATTGATGTCGGATGTCGCATACTTTTCTGATAGATTATATACTGAAGGATAGGCGTTTCAGACAAAATATTAAAGCTAAAATAATTTAAAATTTTAGTCATATTTCTTTACCGCGATTATATCGTTTTAATTAAGATTCGTGGATAATAGCGTACATAACTTTTGCTTTCTTATGCTGGCATGATAATAAAATATAATAATACAATTAACAACATTAATTAAGGAATGTAAAAGTAAATGCTTTAACGTTGTTGCTTTATTCATCACATCGCGTAAAAACAATGCGTCCTAATTCTAAACATGTCCCTTAATAGTAGCCAGATTGTCATTATTGAAGTAATTTATTTTAAAACTTTAAGGTAACTACAGCCATGAAAATATTTTTAATACAACTTGTAATGCGAAGCAATATGTCAGCTGAAAACGAATTTATTTTATTGATGTTTATATGTGTATTGCTATTTTTTTCTTTTATTTAGTGTGGTATGTAGTAAATATTTTTGATTAATTTCGTCGTATGCAAATATGTATTTTACCTTAAAAGTAAGAAATAATTTGTGCTCTTTGCTATGCTATTATTTGACTTTAATATTCGAATCCCAATTTAAATAATATTTCTATCTCTTTTCTTGAATTATTTTAATTTTATACGTAGTCAAATGAGCATTATTTTTAGTAACATTTAAAAGCTGCTTCTTTTATTTCATATTTATTGATGGTAAAGTAACAGTTTCACAAATGTTTTAAATGTTAACATAAAATATTCATGAAAATAGTGATATATTCGAAGTTCATATACTTTATTATTATACCAAATTTCATGTTTCTAGGTCAAACGGTCTCTGAAGTAAACGGCTATGATAGATGAAGAGCCGGTAGGTCACGTGAGTGGTTTTACCAAAATTGCGTTCTTTCCTTTTGAGATATGAATCCCTTAAAACATAGAGTTGAAACTTGTGTACGTAAAGATGTGATTTATTACCAAAGAAAAGAAAAACGAAAGATTTATCAGACGAAAACGGAACGAAAATTCATTGGAAAATGATGTGGTGGAGATTTATTGAAACATAATTTAATAAAAAAATAACAGACATAAGGGAAAATGACAACACAAATATGAAATCTGTGAGGTTTGATGATTGAACAACAGCATTTCGTTTTATTGAGTAATTCCATTGCGGATATGAAAAAATAAAAATTGCTACATCAAAGGTGCGACGTACTCTTAGCTCAAGTTTCCGGAAGAAATTCAATAATTCAGACCATTACCTGGCAAGAAAATTCGTAATAAATTTTTAAAAAAATATGCGGTTTTTCTAATTCTATGTTGAATGTAAAAATTTTCGATGTCCGCATAAAAGGCTGTCTTTGTTTTCTTTTCGAATTGATCTTGGGAGATATTGGAAGGGGGTGGGTGGTTCCTAAAATTATTGTCAGATATAGTTAAGGTCTATACGGATTAGATACAACTGACCAACATTTATCAAGTCAATCAATAAACGCATTCCTGTTTTGGTATGACTAAATCAGTAAGTTGAAGTTTATGTGTTTTGAGCATAGATCGTGCGGAACACATACATAGTACACGTTAGAAATCAACGTCGTACGTAATAAAATTGAATAATCAATTTTCCATTAATTTTGATTTACGTTTGAATATGTTCAGTGCCACTGTGAAAAATCCAGAATTGGTTAAAAGAGTAGCAATTAGTTGAATATAAACAAATCTAAAATTCCAATGGAACTCATTTGAGTTTTGTACAAACATTTAAAGATGTTTTCATGAAGATTTATTCCAATTAAATTATTTTCATTTAATCTTTCATTAAATATTATATTTTCCCCTATGTAAACATATTGCCTACTGTATCTTTTACAAGCGTAAAATAGTCATTTTAAAAAAAAAATGTTTTCTTCCTGGAACGCTGTTTTTTTTTATAGATTTAAAATAGTAGTTTCAGAAGCAATATTAAATGTTTTTATCGATATATTCAGCAACGTTTTTACTACTATCGCACATACATTTTTTTGGGGGGTTGTTTTGAAATCCATATAATGAGAGTTCAATTGAGAGAAGATAACATTTAATTTGTTTGGAAACTTTCTTTACGATTACCCGAGTAGAATAATTTTGTTGTGTAAATATGTTTAGTGGATATTTTAATTAGAACAAAATGGCATCCGCTGTCTTCCATATTCTTTATTTTTCTTTTGGTTTTTGCAAACAGTGAAGTCGTATGAAAATTGTCAAACTGTTGTGCACTCACTTATAGATTTATTCTTAATTTATAACGTTAAAATTCTAATAATTTATTTTCATTTTCGATAGGATGATTTCCATTATTGTAAATAAACTTTATGGTGTGACATGCTGATTGAAACAGAACCGACTTGATATGCTGAATGTATCTTACTCCATAACACTGTATACTATGATAGACATATGTAAATAGTCTTACGCAATAGTTACGAGATTGAAAACGGATATTAACATTGCTTTCGCAAATAATGTCAATCACACTAAGCTTCGACCTATCCAATCATATTAAACAAGCCAACAGACCCGCATGCAGTTGTAACCCAACAAATTGACACGGAAACGCGAATGCATTATTCATAGGCTATACTGCCGCAGGCATAAGATCGAATGGAGGCACTTAGTCTCTGCCATCTTCGGTACATCTGTTTCTACGTTTGATTTGTTATATGTGTTCGGAGAAAATACAGGAAATAGCGACTGAGACAGCGTGTGAAATGGATGATGTTTTCGAGTAAAATACGTATGTCGCCACGGAATATTGGTACGGCTGGTTTGATTTGTTATGGTTGCCAGTGCGTGCGTATATCTTTTATATATATATATATATATATAAATATATATATATATATATATTATATTCTTCATACCGAGTAACTTCCCATCGAAACATAGGCCGAATTTTTATTATTTTGGAAAAAACTATTTTAAAATTTTCATTCACGTTTCACAATTTTTATCGTATTGAATATATGTGGCGTTAATTTTGTAGAAATTCATTATTCACAATTAAATGAAACTACGTGATGTAGTATTATTTCGACTTTCTTTAAATTCTTTACCACGACCTAAGTTTCGTTGTATTAACATCTTCAAGTGGGCTATTAGCAAAGATCTTTATGTTTACTAATAGCCAACCTGAAGACGTTGTAATACAACAAAACCTAGGGCGTGGAAAAGAACTTAAAGAAAGCAGAAATAATACTACATCACATAATTTCATTTAATTGTGAATTTTTATCGTTTCAATAAATATTACTCAGATTTAAATCGCGGAAATTCAAAATCAAAAATGCAAACCTTACCTTCCAGGTAAATATTTAGCTCTGCGCTGACTCAAGACTTCAGATAAAATGATAAATACTTACTGATAAATGTCCAGAGATGGAATATATATATAACTCAACGCCGTACTATATATAACTCAATGTAAACACATGGGTCGTACTATATATAACTCAATGTAAACATATGGGGAATTTAATACATGTTAGGTAGTATTTATGATCTTGTACGTTTATTTTATAGACTTAGCAATTAATATTTTTAAGTATATTGGCATATCCATATTTATTAAAATATTGAATAAAAATATTTTTCAGTTGCACCAATGTGAAACAAAACACCCTCATATCCAGAAGCCTTATTTAAAATCAGAAAGGATATAAATATTCAATACAACATGAGAGACATTTGATACTAAACCATACATTTTTACGTTTCTTTAACAAAATGGAAAAACTAAAACTTTATAATTTCGTCCTGTCCGACTGTACCTAGTCTATCTGTCTGTATGTCACAGCCATTTTACTTAGAGTCTATCGGCACCGTATAGTTGGTATGAGTTTTTTATGAAACTATATAAAATATAAGAGTAGAATTACGAAAAATATTTGGGTGGCTCCATACATGTACGTCAGATTTAAAATAAGTCCGGTGCACATAGGCGTGTGGAATATCGTTATATGGGCCTTAAAAAAAACATACCGTGTTTCCGAAATAACTTTTTTATTTAAGTCAATATTTGGTGAGTTATGCACTTCAAAAATCTAAACCAGCATGTCGCCACCCTCTAAATTTTCAGCTAACGTTTGTAAAATTCTAAAAAATATTATAAAAGTGTTCCGTGGCGACTTCAAATAAACTAATATTAGTTTGAATAATATTTATTTAGCAGTTTTTTAGATATGGGATATTTTCGGTACAGACCACAGAAAAACCATTGTTTTTCGCAGTGCCTTTGAGAATTATAAACGTATTTGTTTTATATTATTTTTACTACGAAATCCTTTGTGCACGAATCCGACTGGCACTTGGCTGATTTTTTATATTGGTCCAAGTTTAACTATGTGTAGAGACCTTAGCTATGAAAAATATCTTACAATTATATTTGCAGAAAATGTTTCTTTTAATATTTAAGGTGATGAGTTTCAATATACTGAAATTAAATTATTTATTACATTACTCTTGCTTACCTTTTAGCATATTTTTTGTCAAATTGCTCTTCACTGATCTGTTGTATTTTAGTTACGTAATTACAAACATACGTCAACCTTCGCTGGACGAACCGCCAGGAACAAACCTAGGACTCAGCGGTGACTTGCACCGTCAAAGACCGTTTAAATTAACGCAATACCCCAATACAATGAGTGACTGATGAAAGCGAGAAACGATTGATCGGGCCTGGAAATGTATGAAATCTGCTATGTGATCTGCGGCCAAATGTAAAATTTTCGCATTAACCTAGAGCCATGTGTATTTAATACGCGGCTATGACAGATAGTTAGGCGAGTAAATATGCCATACAAACTATTAGTATGTATGGAAAAATATTACCCTTTAATTATATTCACTGTTTTTAAAAAGGACTTTGTCGTAGGTTTATTGCCCTTTGAGGAATTCCACACTAAGGTAGTTGCTTGGTAAATAATTGTAATATGTCTGCAGTACTTCCAAGGAATTTCCCAGTATTTCCAAATCTTCAAAAGTCATTGACAATTGTGGTACATTTTCATGTGTATTACGGATTTTAATATCTGTCGTGATACAAAACTAAAGCAAATAGCGCATTATCACGACCTTCCCCGTAGCAAAGTATCATGTCTGAGTGTTCAATGCTAGAGTATGACATTTTGTTAATTCGTTGTACATAACAAAAGAAATACAATTAATGAACTCAAAATGATCAACTGCATATAAAAAAAACAATTTTTAAACTTATTGTTCATTTATTTAGTATAATTATAATTTTAAAGGATGTTTTACATTCGTTTATAATTTACACAAGTAATTCTGTGGAATGACTTAAACTTCGTGTAAAAGGAGGAATGGTGCCTGAGATAGTGCTTGTGATTTTTGACTGCTTTATTCGATCTCGTCGATTGTATTACTTTACACGATCAGCTGTCAACAGACTTTACAATGATGTCGATAATTTGTAATAGCAGCACCCAAAGGAACATTTTCTTTGTTATTGCGCATTGCCTAAATATAGTTTCTGAAAATAAAAAGTATAATTTTCTTTGGCAAGTGCATCCCTCAAATTTAGTGAGGTCGTGTAATAAACATATACATTAACGCATACAAAAATGACGAGAAATTCTATGAAAGAGTTGTCGCACGAAACGACCTTTTTATTGTCTCCAAAAATAAAGGTTTTTATTTTTTTTGTTACTTGTAGATCATGCCGACAAACAATAGATCATCTATATTGACTCTCGAACCAAAGAAAACAGACCGAGTGACATTGGCGATGATAAACATCAAGAGTATTTTCTAATTTTGACTTCAAAAATAAACATAAAATGACTTGTTTTGTCGAAAAAAACGAAAGAAGTTAATGCTGCTCATAAGGGATAGCGATATTTCTTTGATAAATCAATTTCAAGCTTCAAATAAAATCGTTCAAGAAAAGATCGATCTTAATTAAATTTATTTATAAAAGATTGTTTTTAAGGTAAATATAAAGGCGACAAGTTAAAATATGTTTTAATGTAATCTCATTACTCTAAACATTTTAAAAAATATAAAATAATATTACAATCAGTAATAAAATTATTTGAAGATTCAATTCATATTCATAGAAACCATTTAAAGACAATTATAATAAAAACTGATGAATTCATTAATCAGATCAAAGTGCAATTCTCCTCTTTTATTTTTATTCATTTGATTCGTGTTTCACAATATTGATCACCTGTTAACCTTGGAGAACTTATTAGCCTCCAAATAACTAAACAAATTAAGTTAAACGTTAATTGGTTGAAGCCGCTATGGACAAACACTATGGAGATATAAAATTCTCCACACAAATTTATACAGGCAATATTTAAAAGAATATAGAAAACATAGCACAGCAAATGACCAAAATATATTTTTCGCAAAACATAAATCTAAAACGATGTGGTAAATTGCATTAACGAAAGATTTAAAGATAACCATACAAATCGAGACAACGGTCCGTACGATAATAAAAGCGTAAAGAACATATTTCAAATATCCTAGAGTCAAAGATTGACACGACGATGTCAACAATCTTGGACCGCAAGAATAAGTTAATTTCGCACGTGCGATATAATATTGTTATTGCGTCTTATTTAAAAGACGTGTACCTATCGGGTATATTGTATACGAAAACCAATTTTCCCAGTTGCATTTCTCCAAGGTCGAAGCACAACAACGGTACAAAGGACGAAGCGGCCCGTCGCTGTGCATTCACTGCCAATTGCTAGATTTTAATTTTTGTTTAGTGAATGTATTTTTATTTTCACTTTAGTGCGTATTTTATATAAATTAGTGATGAATATTATTTTGTTGACAAATAAATTTAAAGAGTGAGTTTATATTGATAAGGTTGAATTAAGTTTTGTTAATAAATAAATTCCAACCGTTTACTAAATCCAAAGGCAATTTTTTTTAACTGTTTGAATATTGATAAAGTTCTTTAAATGTTTTATGAGTGATGATACTGAATTTTTTTGGAATATAAATAGTGAAATCAAATACCAAGCTGGTTATTTTATATATTGTTTTTCAAAATAATTTCCATGGAATTATACTCATCGTTTAATTTCATAAAATAAGGTGGGATTGTATTCCATGCAGTTTGTCTTTTATTTTTAGAAATAAATATAAATCGCCTGATGCCAGATCGCGGCTATGTGGCGGGTGACTAATAATTTCTACACACGACATAGTCAAATATTCGGTCGTTCATCTAGTTGAACATGCAGAGGCGTTGTCGTGATGGTGGGAATACTAGTGCGAAGGACTTGCACTAGTACTTTTTTCATTGCTAGCCTCGTATTAGAATGAAGTACATTAAAAATAATATCGGACACGAAATTACGAACAAAGTTTTTTTTTATAACTTCCATTAATCTTCTCGTAAAATTAATCAATATCATTCGTGGTCTTTAGAATAGTAAGCAACAATTAATCTAAAATTTTTATTATGCGCAGCGTCAGCCAATATGTATCCGTACATAATTGGCAGCTATATTAGATTTTACGTATAATTTTAAACACAACGGGTCTTATTAATAAAAATAACTTAAAACACCCTTAAATTAAGCCTAGCTAACTCTAGTCTACCCTGGTTATGAGTCCATTTTAAAAATGTTATTAATAAATACCGAGTAACGGTGGTTTAGCTATACATTTTTAAACATCGGTTAAGGTAGGTCATATTGGCAATTATGCATGATTTTGAACAGTCGTTATTTATACTGTTGGCTGACCCGTGTTGTGTAATCCTAGGTAGTCATCTTCAATCTGTGGACGAAACATGATATATAGTTAATACGACTAACAATTATGATAGTTTAGATTATAAAACGTTTATTATTTTTTTCAATCAAATGACAAACTATACACTTTCAGATATGAATTAGAATGCATAATTACCACACGTACGCATTCGTAATGCAGTTAGTAACTACATACGATGGAATATTGGAACGTCTGACATCGCAAGGGATATTATCTTCAATTAAATAGAAGATATATTGAAATGTTTCTTTCAAAGAGTTATATTTTTGCTTGAATTCGTTGTCATTCCATATCTTCATGGAATTCTTACTGCATTTGTACAATTTCTCCGTTCACATGCGAACTACTCTTTCCACCTATTTCACTTCCATATCTTTTGTAAAATCGATCTCATTATTCGAATCCAATCTTTTATAAATTTAAACAAACACAAACGACGATCCAAAGCAACGAATATAACTAAAGTGAAATGTCAAATTTCAAACAAGTTTTTGTGGTTAAAATCACACGTTAATCTAAGGAGTACGATGGTTTATTCGTCGATACCTTACATAGATAAAATATAAGTTAAAACAATCTTATTCCTTGCTTATTAAAAACAATATTATTTATTACTTTTTGAAATGCTAAAACCACGTTCTAACTTCTTTAATCTATGTTTATGAATAACTTGTTCTGTTGTCTAAAGGAAAAGTTGTTAGGAATGAGAAATACAAATTATATTTTTTATGTAAGGTTCCCGTTTGATATCTTGTGTGTATGTATATATATATATATATATATATATATATATATATATATATGTGTGTGTGTATATATATATATATATATATATATTTATATATATGTATGCATGTATATGTACGTATACGTAAGAAATGTAAGGCTTTTTAGCAATTTAAAAAGTGCAAAGTGTAATTTCGTTTTTATTGTTTGTGAAAACTATGGGGTATTGTTAGTAAATATATATTAGAAATTATAATAATTTTTTCAAATTTTATTAACTATGCATTTAAATATTACGGTTTACCTATATTAATTATATTTTCTTTTTTTTAACAGTATTTCACTAACATATTTTCATACAATTTAATGGACCCTTTAAATTGCAAGATAAAGCTTAATTTTGTGAAATTGAACCGTAAATGAATATACCTTCTAGTAAATAGTAGAGTAGTCCCCTTGTTCAACATATTTCAATATTTCTTTATCGCGAAACGCAATATTTGAAAAAAAGTTAAAGGAAAATTGAATTGTCGACTCTTAACTATTTAATATAATCAAAAAAATTAATTTTAAATTATCAATTTGATTTAACCACCATAAATTATGCAGAAATATTCCTCAACCAAGGTGGAGACATGTTCTTTATGCGAATATTCTTAGATACAATGTACGAGTAGATCATTATAATATGTGTAAATACCACCTATAAAAATGTATCATTCATGTTTAATACTTCGTAATTGTTGCCGGATACGATTTTCATATAAAATAGTATTTGTTTCGTACCTATGAACCTAATAATTATATAGAGCATCCTTAAAAATGGGAATTCCTCAGTCAAACCTACTTTTACCGAAATAACCTAGATTCCTAAAAATTTCATTACAACGATACCACCATACGTTTATGGAGATTGTGTTATTATTATCGGTATTATATAAAAAAATAATATAATTTTAAACTTGAATTAGCAGATTAAGTGCTACTAAATAATCTGTTTGGAGTAGGAATACGCTTCCTCAATTTATCTCCTCGCCTTAACTTATTTTTTTAAATTCAAAGACCTTAATGTAATTTCACGTTGTAATGAAAAAATGGGGAAAGAAATTAAACGATATTTCAATCTCAAAACATAATGAAAACCGTAACGATTGCTTAAATTCGACAATGTATATCGACGTCTAATCTCCTGATAATAGGAGGTACTTTCTTAAAAGTAGGAAATTTTATATTTTTTCTAAATAGAATATAATAAGATGGAAAATGTTTTTCAGTCAGTTTTAAGTTTACTGTAATCAATTTTTGACATGCAAGAGAAATAATCTATAAATTTTTAAAGTAACAGAACTAAATCATTGTAAAATTGACAAGTACATTAAATGATTAAGTACATTCAATTATTAATTATCCGCATAGACTACATATTTAATGGCGCAATTTATCTCTCAGTTTCAGGAATGTTAAACAAATGAAAAATGGAATAGGACACAGTCGTCGTTGAAACTAGTATGATGATGCTGATGCAAAATTACGATTATCAAAAACTTACTCAGAGATTTTCCTTCCTTTTTCCACATTAGAAAAATTTAAACGATTATTTTGAATAACTTAAAATATTTTTTTTACATTAGCTGTATTATTATGTGTCAAACATAAAATAGGATTTGATCAAACCTCTTAATGAACATAAATACGATCCTAAGGTATTTTTATTCCTGACCATTCGTACGTTTAAGAACCTCGATATCCCATTTGATTCATAATTTTTATTAACTGTTATCGCAAGTAACATAAAATGAATATGATTTGGCTTTTATTAATAATGCGTTAACGAGAACAAAGAGAACATAACAATTTAAGAACCTTGCAAAGATACAAAGATGAAACACAATTGCGAATGTGTGAGTACATATATATATGTAATTATTTTTTAAACAATAACTGGATAATATTATCTCAATATTATAAATAATCTCCTTGAATTTAAAAATAATTTTGAGAAAAATTACAAAATTAATAATACAAAAGTAAATAATCGTTTCAAAAAATTAGTAAATTCATATTGCTTCTTTCATTTTAAGCTGCTTATTTGATTCTGCAGAGCTCAAACTGAATACCCATTTCTAATGCTAACTTCAAGTATATATTATCTTTAAATTACGCCATCATTTTCACTCTTTTTGAATTCAAGTAAACTCGATAAAACATAAATTATAATCTCTCATTGTCAGAATTTTTATTGCCCATGTTTACATAATGAGATACATAATCTCCAAAATTGTGGTGCAAATTCATTTGTTTTGGAATGGAAATTAATATTATATAATTATTTCTAATCCAACTATCACGAAAAAAGCCCAAGTAGTCTCTATGAGTAATGAGTTGTACATATTTTTTTTGCGATTCATAACATTTCATTGAAATACAGTTTTCTATATTTAAACAACCCTAAAGTTTCATAAGTGAACGTCATAAATTTCACTAAAAGTTTTGTTGAGTTTTACGAAATATATTGAAAGTAATTAGTATCATGTAATCATCAAAATGTTATCACTAATTAAACAGTCACAAATACTATTTATATACGACTTGGAAGTTAACTTTTGGAGATTCGTAAAATTTAATTAAAATATATTTTCATTTATTTAATCAACTCGGTAAGTTTTCAAAAGTAAACGTCATCAATCTCTCTAAAGTTTTCGTTTTGTAAAATGTATTGAATTCTGCGTAGGTGTTTATATCCCTGGTTTTGTGTCATCTATTCCTTTAGTCCTTACATTCAATTTGTTAGGGTACTAGCTGCTATATGCTTGCTCATCTTTCTAGGTATGATTTTTTTACCAAAATTTATCGATAGCTACGGTGAATAGAAGAGGCGACAGATAAATTTGATGAAAGCTAAGTCGATTCTTTAATATGTATGATATTAAATGGACTTCTTAAAAAGTGCTTATGGTTTCGGTTTACCTCTAAGTATTGTGTTAATTTGCTGATTCTTGTAATTCAAGTTAGATGGTAACACAATAGATTACTTGTTAATATATCATAAGGTTCGACATTTTTTCTATTACATTTAATCCATTAGTGAACTAAAAATATATACGTGTATTTGAATTAGAGATTTGTTAAGGACGATATATTTGGATATGTTAGGAAACTCATTCTCTCACAACTATCCCTCACAAGGTATAAATCAAACAGATACAATTTATTTACAGAATTCCTTTTATTTGCCGTGCTTACTTAAGTAGAAAGTGTTTACAAAACTTAGATCCGTTGGGATAAATTTGAGTCAGTACAAGAGTCCATGGTCGGAAAAGGATCTAAGAAGATAAGGTGTCACAATCAATGAGAAAATCAATGACTACTGTTCTTAGAATATGACTGATGTTTAGTATCATGCTAATAAATTACAATGGTTACAAAAGTCAACATAACTTAATAACACTAAGTTCACATAGACGAGCGGTAGAATGAAATTGGACAGAAGAAAAGAATGAAAAATTATTCAAAATATTTGTGTTGTCCATAATGACGTGTCAATAAAATCTAGCAATGTTGCAATCCTTCAGCAATGTTAGTACCAATTTGTCAACCCTCTCCCTTTGCAGAGTCCTTTGAACGAATTTCAAGAAAAACTAAAACATCCGACGAAGGGAGCTAGTAGACTATATCTGTGTACTTTCAGATTGATATCTTCGAATAAGGCATTATTATATTTTTTAAGGGTTTTCGATCAAGTGCCCATGTAACATTTTGAAAACACATAAGTCTCTTCTGGAACGACTACTTAGATTCCATTTATTATTTGGTTGTACAATTGATCTTTTGTAGCTATTATTTTTATTCAGTAAATTTCGTAACTTTACTGGGATTAATTCATTAACTTCGAGTACGGATATGTCTATTATACAATAGTTCCCACGAATATTTATAAATATTAATTTTGATGAATTGCAAAATTTAATTTTCTAGAACAGCAAAGTTTAAGGTTGGACTGCGATTTCCAATATACAACTGGTTTATGTAAATAATGACCTGTAAATTCGGAATTATAGACACAATAACATATACCAAGACATAAAGCCACTCATTTCTTTTATGTTACTACAGCTTATTAGAGCTCAGTTAATAAAGCCATCGGAAATTGCAGATATATTTGATCTTTGGTATAGTTCTCATATACCATTCAAAAAATTTAAAAAAATATATTTTGTGCACAAACGTTTAGTTTCAATACATTATACTAAGTGATATATTCGGTAGAATTTGCTCATTTTTTGTCCAAATGTGCTCCTCTATCACTGAACTTAAGTAAATATAGTTTGCAGACTATAGTGGTCAGTAAGAATATAAAAATTAAAGTATTAATAAAAGTTAAGATAATATTTTTTTGTTTCAAAGCATCCTAAAACAATAGTGATACTGAATTCAATTTTAATAATACACCATTTAATTATTTTTGAATCCAGCGTAAAGTCAACTAAAAAAATTAGAAAAGATTTATTACGATCGAATAAATGGTATAAAAATTTATTACCTCCAAAAATTTTCAGGGGTCTTTATATCTTACAATGTTGGTGGATATTACTGGAAAGTAAATAATGAGTGGGCTAAAATAAAATTACTTCATCTATATTACGTGTATATTAGGTTTTCGTGTAATCTGTTTAATACATTCCTGTGTAGTATTAGCATGTCGTAACTATTTAAATACACTTAGCCTTTTAAACAGCATCGCTTATCAGAAATTAATTTATTTCCTTGACAGCCTTAAGTAAGATATTGAATCAATAATCATCTAATTTACAAATTATTTCTCAGACTTGTCTCCATGTAAAAATATATCCTTTGACTATATAGATACTTCATACTCCAACCGAGTAAATTATACCCAAATATTCAGAATACCAACTTCGAGCTTACTTAATGTACATAATTAAATTAAATCCATTTATAAAAATTATAGTACTCTGTGCTTAAATAAAATTTAACTCCACATTTTCGCTACTTAGATTCGTTAGTGACACTTGAATTGATCCTTGGTTCTATCTTGAGGAGTCTGTGGTATCAGTTATCATAATATACGACCACTTTTCCCTCAATGTAATACTTGTAAGGGCCATTTCACTTAAGTCATTTAAAGCGATGAATATTACGTAGTGCGGGTGCGGGGTTATACAGCATGCAAGGTTTGCCAGTTAGGGAGAGAGGTCACAATGATATCGGTTCATTATGAAATGTTCTACATTTTTCATTTTAACTAAATTTAATCCCTGTAATAAATTCCATTTACAACAAAAACCCTCTAGTCTCTTTAGGGGTTTTAAGTAAACAAGTACTTGTGAGTAACGGATCCTACATATATTGGGTTTACAACTGACGTTTAACCATATGTGACTATAAATATTTAGATAAAATAACAATAGTTGGTCTAATAACAGTAATTATTGCAATAATAACATTTTTCACGTTAACACCTAGCTTTTTATGCTACTTGAAAACGTTGCTTCGTATAAAAATGTTAAAATGCGTAATATTATACAAAACGTCAAAAATTATTCAAATCGTACTACCAAATTGATGAAATTGATGAAAATCACAAATTAGTAAAGCTTGGGAATAAATTTTTGTCCCTTGCAGGTCACATAGATAAATTTCTTTAATAATTAGATATTTCTCTCAAAATAAAACATATAAAGATTTCTCTGAAATTTGCATAGGTCTTTCAGTTGGTAATTCTACTAGCCAAGGTCTAAATAATTTTATTAACAATATATTTTCAAAACTAAAATTTAGAATGCCAAAATGTTATGTTGATATGGCAATAGCTCAAAGAAACGAAGAACGTATAAGGAATTACAGAAAAAGAATATTTAGAAATATTCGATACTTCCTTTGACTTCCGATCTTTAGCATATAAATTAGATTTATCAGTAAATTATACTCCCAATATATCTGAAAGAATTATTAATATTTGTACAATTCTAAAACTTTTATGATTTCATTTCACAGTCAAGAAAAATATGATGTAATGTTTGCAAACTTCTATCAGATTTAAAATTTACCTCTTTGAGCGCTATTTAGATGTCAAGTTTACTTAGTTAAATACGATCTCATATCGATAAAGTATTTGACGTGCTATCAAACATTTCTTAACATGCTATTAAAGGAATTGCGCTATAAAATAAAGTCTATGAAAATAAAGTTAGAAACATTTATGTTCCTCTCGTAATTGTTTAATGTTTTGATTTAAATTAAATATTTAAATAAATTTGTATAAAATCCCTTAAATATCTAATGTAAATACTAGCGCAGGTTTTTACCAAAAAATTATAATTCATTTCAAAAAATACCGCTGAGCTAAAAATTTCGACAAAGAATTAAATGAACATATTGAATGGATTCCCTAGTTAAACAGTATGTGGCGATTGTTTTTGCTCTTTCGCAACTAAACGTTTGTTTTGAAGATCTCCATCAATGTGACATATTCATGTCTTCTTAAGAGACATAACAATATGAAGCACATAATAATTACTTTCATTAATGTAAAAACTTAATTCATTATCAGTCATGGTCCAGCAAATATTAAATTTTATAGTAGTTGAAACAAATTACATTCAAATATTAGAAATAGCATACTCCAACATGTAAGAAAGTAAATAAATGTAGTTATTATTTAATTACATTTTTTATAAAATTCTACTCAAATTTGTAGGCAGTACAGATCTGACTATGAAATAAAAAGGAAATGAACTGAAAAACGAGGAAACATGTAAGTAGCTGAATTTAAAAATTTGCAAGTGGGCATAAATCCAGGCGTGGGTATCAATTCTAAGCTGTACATGGGCGTAAATTTGGCTAGTGATAGAATTGCGTATAGGTAAAATTACAGATCATGGAATTAAGGAGGTATGCTATAAAACGTATTATAATGAAGATTAAAGTGTCACATAAATAGTTTAACATTACTCATGCGAAGAATAAATATAACCCCCACGCCCGACACATTCCACACACGTATATTAAACTTAGTATAATCATTGACGTTTTATACCCAAGAAACTGCTCGCACTTATAATGCTTTCGCTTGCAACTACATCGATATCATTATACGGGTGCAATGATAGAGCTTGGAAAACATTACCGACAAATTATTATCTATAATTCCGAATATATTTATCCGCAAGCTTTCTAATGCACATATTCCTTAATTTTGTCATCATTTGAGAAACAAAAGAAAAAAAACAATAAGGAATATTGATATAACATTAAATTGTAAACATGCTTAAAACGATAACATAACGATATTGGTCCCATTAGACAACAATTTTGAAAAATGTTTCAATTATATAATCTTCTGTCACAGAAAATAAAATAAGATAAAACAGAATGTTCGGGGAATTACACGTTACCAATTTGATAGAAATAAATTTTAAATCGCGCCGATTTCGTTGTGGCGCATTTCCCCCCACCTCAACTCTAAATCATCAAGGAGGTGTTAAATTTGATATCGTTTTACACATGAGTCTCATATTCTTATTCCGAATGCCACAAATATTCTGAAACTTTAGTGCTGTTTATAAATTTGTCGACCGCTCACCTCGATAATCAACCAAAGTAGCAAAATATCATAGAATAATTTATATTTTCCAAAGATATTTTCATTGAAAAAAAAAAATTCAATTCTAATATTTACTGGTACAAAATCATTTCTTATCTGCATTTGATACAAAACAGCGATAGTACGTATATATGGTTATAAGTCCTAAAATGGAAATAAATAATTGAAAATGAATGAATAAAATTTATTTCAAAACTGGAATTAATTAAGTATCACACAAAAGATAGTCAGTTAAGAAACAATTTTAGTTTCAGTTGCTCACGATGAGATATATCGACAAAACTATTTCAGAAAAGTTTTAGTTGTTACCCGTTAAATCATATATATTTATTAAGTAGTTGACGTCCTGCAAATTTATTTTTATGTTGTTTTGATAAATAAAATAAATTCACATTAATATAATTATCCACTACCGGTTACATTAGATTGATTTCCAGATTGAGTTAAAAGCCGTAATTAGAAGGAAGTACAAGAGCCTCGTTACCTTCTGTCAGATAGTCACCACTTAAGTCAATTGTTACATCTACATAGCCATGAACATGTTTTCTATTACAATTGATGCAAAAACATATTGCCATTTTAACTATGAGATAGGGGTGAAGAGTTTGGTAATGCTTTTAGGTTAAAATTGGAATTGATTTTGAGAACAAATTTCTTCTGACGGACCAATTTACATCCCATCCCCTCGTTTACAGAAACCGATTGATTGGACTGGCCACCGTCGTGCGATATTCAAACGTACAACGATAACCGACCCTACCAAGGACTGAAAACCTTTATTGGTATTTTGTATATGGCTGGAATAAAAAAATATTATCTTGAATTTGAAGAAAATGTGGGACAAAGACTGTATAACACTTGATATTTTTCAAGCCGTAATTAATAGTTCTTGATTTTTTTTTTGGTCAGAACTCTAAGATTTAATGATATTCATATCCACAAAGAAAGATCGGTATATGATACCCCGCTCCAATTCGTGAAATATTTTATTGTTTTGTATCGATCTAATTACCAAATTGGAGAAAATATGACTATCGATGAGATGTTTTTGAAGCATTTTGAGGTCACTCTAAATTCCGTATGCACATTGCAAATAAATTTGCTAACTATGGGATAAAGGTGTGATTTAAATTCTTTTTATCCAAGTTGATTACAAATTTACCCAGGAAAGCAACCAAGTTGGCCATACAAATTTGATAATACTGCTTCAGCTGTCACAAATGGTTTATCACAAGATATACTGACTACAGGGGAAAATATAACAATTATTTTATGTCGATTAAATTGACTGACGAATTGCTAAGCAAGCGGAACACTCTGACTGGTGCTCTTAGGAAGAATAAAAAACCGTTGTTTCTGTATATCAAAATAAGACCAAAACCTAGTTGTATCTTTGGATTTCATACACATAACGTTTTGATTTCTTATATACTAAAGACAAAAAGTTGTTGATATAATTTATAAACTAGGACGGTGATCGGATTGATCCAACTACTGGCGAAAATGCAACACATGAAATCATCTCCTATTATAATCAAACAATAGCATAATTAATGTTTTACAGTGTCTCAAAGAAAAATATTATGTTGTTTAAATAGCATGTAGGTGGCCATTGAGATATTTTTTTTGTTTTTTAATATTACCGCAACAAACGGTCAAATTATATATAAAGAAAATACAAATGTTAATATTATTAGGAGATAATGCTTGAAAACTTTGGCCATGGAGCTAAAACATCCACAAATTATGCACAGAAGTAGCATGCAGAATCTGTGGTATTTTCTTCTACAAATTAAAAAGTTTCACAAATGAATTTTAAGTCTACTATACCGAGACCCTACGATTTCTATGAAGTCTGCCCAATACATGTGCATGTTGAGTCTGAGTGAAATGCTAATCAAGCAAGTGCTTGTATAACTTTACATAGGTTTGAGTGCTCGCGAATTAAGATGAACAGTATCAAAAAATAACTGGAGCATTGTCTAATTTTATAAATTATAATTAAGACGTGAGAAATTAATTAATAGGGAAAAGTATGATAAAACCATTATTATAACGTTGCGTTGTGAAGATAATGAATAATCAATGTGATTAAATTATTAGTTTTAAAAATCAGCAAATTGTTATGTTAACTTTTGCAAACATGTATAAATTTTAGTCTTTTAGTAATAGGTGGCGTGGCTTATTTCTTCTGAACGTACGAATAATACATCTGTTTTGTTCTGGGAATTCTAGTCTATGTTTTTGTGAAATTTAACAAAAAGATACAGTTAAACTTAAATGAACTTTACGATGACTAACAATATATATCATGATGGATACTTCAAACTTATAATTGGAAATATAATGTAACAACAGGTAGCTTTAGAAATATAATATTTTACCGGTAGCGAAAAGACAAGAAAATGACCGACTGTTGAGACAGAAAGTAACAATGACACAGATGCAATCAAATAAATGAGAAATTTTGTACTTTTCACGAAAAGTCAAGTTATTTTCCGTAATATTCTATAAATGCTCTTAGGACGAAACTTTTCGAATCACGAAATGAAACAAATTGTAGATCAATTCATAGAAAAAAGAATTTAATTATTGCAAAGATAGTGATAAAATTATAAAAATTATTATAGATTTAAACAAATAAAAAACACTTCTGTGATGAGAAAACTTATACTCAATGTATTCAAAATATGCTAAGTGCAATACAAATATATTAACATTTATTACGTCAAAGTTTCAGTACAAAATAAAATATTTTAGAACATGGAGGAAATAAAAAATTATGTTACAATAACATAATTTTCGAGACATAAAAGAAAGTCTCCTTGAAAATTTAGATTTAAAAAAAATTATTAAATTGTTTCTGCATTGGAAGTGCAAAATTAGCTCTCATCATATTTATTCCTTTAACGATGACTTGTTGTGACGTAAAATCTAAGTTACAGTTATCAGCGCTAATGCTAATTATAAAACGCTTCTTGAAAAAAACCAAGCTGAGTTATAAGACAAAATAAATTATGACTAAAATTTGGAAAATAGCACAATGTTTACTAGTTTATTGAACGAGAAGTAAAACGTATTTCAGGTTAAACAACTCTGTTTAAATAGGTATTAAGTAATACAGTAAATTAAATTCGGCAGTATTATTAAATTGCTCGATTACAGATTGTGTGTATATTCAGATATTATATAGAAATAACTTCAATCCAGTGTAAAGAAATAATTGCAAGGAAAAAATTAACTTCAATTTTTTTAAACATGTTATGAATTTAATTGAAATTAATAGACATATTTCAAAATTGTTATCATATCATGATACAATTGAAACTGGCTATCAGTAGAAATAATTCTTTTAACGACCATTTCAATAAATTCATTATCGAAATAATTTGATTATCGACCATTTGTGTAAAAAAGATAAAACGTACAAACATATTCAGTAATAGGATCATAAACTTTTGTAATGATTCCCAAATATTTTAATTAATTTTAATGTAAATATTACTTTAAAATATTAACATTAAAATTTTTGACGACTATGTATAATCATATTCTGTGTATCATACCTATTCGTGAAAATACTTTCCAATATCCTATTTAATGATTACATTATTCGAGTATTAATAACCCATTATTACTTTCCAATATTATAAGAAAACTCAAACAAAGCCACACTACATGAGGAGTGCTTTCTTTCACTCTACTGAAAAAGTTTCATTATTCGTAAAGAAGCTGCCCCATTTGTCAATGAGGTGGCTTTGACGTATTGTTCGGCATTGAACGTTTGAGTACAAAAGTAGTTTTCTATACGGGAAAGCTTATTCACTGAAGTATGCAATTAATTATGTGTAATTCTTAAAAGATAGTTCATTAGAATTTGAAATATATATAACGTATAGTTTTTAATTTTTATATAGGATTTTTATAGAGAGTAGCACAAATATAACTATAAATATAACTCCACGATAATATATTACACATATATGTTGTTAGTATGCCTACCATTCACCGTTTTTGATATAATATAGTACCATCTTTAGGGATCTACACTAGACAAAGTATAATTAAATAACTGAGCGTCTGCAGAAGACACTAATAATATCAAACGTCACAATCTTTTTTGAATCTTTTAAATCAATGCTTAGCTGTGTAATTAGGAGAGCACAGCTTCGTTCATCGTAGTCCATTGCATGTTGGTTCTTTTGCTTTTTGTTTTAAAAGAAATTTATGAAGGAAGATTATTATAAATTCCCTTAATAAAAAAAGTTATTGTCGAAATCTTCAAGATGCAAAGAACGTTCTTTACCCCTATCTCTCTTTTCAAAACTCCTGAAGTTCCACTAATGAAAACCAAATCATATTAGAGGTTTACCTATAAAACATGTATATTTACCAGACACAGCAGCCCAAAAATCATACAACATATTTTTGGATATTTTTAAATTCTCTTCGGTTTTGTAATTTATTTCAACCGATTTTATGAGCCTAGTATGGTCGATTTATTTTGATTTATTATTATTTTTAATTTATAACTAAGGTCTTATCTGTATTAAATAAAAAAAGTAGCTACTCAATTTTTTTTACCAAATAGGAGAGCATAACATATAATACGATCGATTCTCCTCTTCACTCAGTACATTGAATTTTAATAATTCAAATATTGTGGGCACTCCTTCTAAGTTAATGTGATTTATAATATAGCCAAATTTGTCATCTGTGAATGACTCTCTCATTGAAATATACCTAGATATTTTCTTGGAGGTCACTTGAAGCTATAAAATTTGAATTTTTTTAATATAACTTTTTTATATTATAAATGTTAGTCCTTTCTTTCATTTATTATTATTTAAAACATATATTAAATAAATCCCAATGTACATTACCAAAAATATACCACCCATTAATAAATTAACACAATTTCTCAATCAATTCGCAATAGTTTACGTAATTATAAAGATAAAAATTTGTTTAGTTTGTGGTGTTTTTTCAGATTCAATTAAAGTCGTTATAAATCGATTTATAGATATTACAACGCTGCCAAGGACGAATCATTTTCTAAACAAATTTTAAATATCTTTTAACTTATCCTCTCTGAGTTTTCTATTACCATAATATATATTTAGGGGCGTGTAATTGTGTATTTTTCAGTCTTAACAGTGTAATTAAATATTATTTTTTATAAACTACATTAATTACGAATGGACTGAAAAATATTTTAACACTGATCGTGCAAATAAACATTTTCTACAAAAAATAACAGTGCTAAAATAAATGTTAGGTGTAAAAATGTCCTCAGTTTGATATTTCGGTAGAATAAGGGAAGAATATGAAATAATTTAAATAATATTATACTCTATATCCAGCTACTGATATAAGATTAAGAAACGAATTGAGAAACTTTCCGCCTGATTTTTCTATTTAATCTAGCGCGGCTTCCCTCTTTTTGTGAATAGCTTACGCTCAAATGTTTCAAAGTAAGGAACATTTTATCGAGTTAAGAATAATCTAAAAGGCTAAAATTTTTACTAACTACAACACATAAAACTAAAAATAGTAGTTTCGCCGAATATGATATTTACATATTCGATATACATAGCTGTGATATTAAACTGATCTGCATTGCATAACGCTGTATTTGCAACAAAAACGTGTCTTCAGTATTGTCAAGGGATATGTGTACATTATTTCTGAATTTATTCTCATTTTAAAATTTCATTTAAAATTAATATTTACATTTAAAAAAATGAAACATTCTTTTTTTAATATATTCAAAATGTCACCACGTCATTACTGACAATAAAATATTAATAAGAACGTAGTACCTTCCTGTCAACTTCATACATTTATTTAAAGCTTAATTTGTTCCATATCATATTTCCTCAAAATTAAAATGTCAGTTTAATCATAATTTCTCTACTAAATATTTGAATTATATTTGAGGCAAACTGGTACCGTATGTTATATAATATGAATATATTGGTAATGGAAAATAATTCATTTTAAAAATAAATAACATAGGTAAGTCATAAATAGAAAATACGTTTAAAAACCATCCTAATGTGGAAAATATCATAAAAACTGTTTTTAAATTTTATCTCAATGCCACTGTTCAAATAGATATCAAGTACGGAATAATACTTTTTCTGTATTACGTAGAACTACATAAAATTTGAGTTTTTAGAGTATTTTCAATAATTTTCTCAAAGAGTCAAAAAGTCCTAGCAGTGAAGGAAAGAAATGTATAATTTTTAAATATGTATAAAATATGTGTAATTTTTTCACTTCCTTATTATTTTAGATCAATCAGAAAAATTCATAAAATTCATTAAAATTCATAAAATTCTGAGCCTTCCTTCTAAATGAACCAAACCGTAACAACTCTATGAAAATTATGTTTAAGAGCTACATCTAATTAAATACAGAGGGCTAATTTTTATAGTAAAGTGCTACTTAGAAAAGCAAAATCATGAAATGTGTTAGTGTTTTAAAAACATTACAAATATGAAGGGGAAACTAAAAAGAAATTATGGATATATTCTTGAATAATCTTTAACCGAATTAAAAATATTTTGTCGTCAGGTATTTCAATACTCTACTGTTTTTTTTAACAAATTTTTGCGAAAATTTAAGTAGCTCTTTATCTTCAGTAATTAATAATTAATGAAAAATTCTAGAAATTTAAGACGATTTTTGTTAAAACTAGAAACGACATTACTGGGTTGCAGTACTGTTTTGTGGATTGAGATAATTCACTGTTAACTGGTAAAATCGTAAAACAATCTAAGTCCATTTCCTTTATTTAGTCATAAGTATAAGTTACAAAATTTTACTGTATATAGTTATTACATTCTTTGTAAATATATTAGTGAATTCTTTATAAGTCAATAACGTGATTTCTCTACATAAGACATAACATTAAAATTTTTCAACCGGATATTTAGAAATAAAAAAGTATATACATTCTTATTTATATAGTAAGAATTTGGCATTGCCAGCAATAAATTAACCGTATTGCGACCAGTATACCGTTTCTACTCTATAATTTTATTCTGCTGAAGGAATGTTATAAAGCAACAAAATAATTTGAAAAAAAAACATATTACGTACAATAATTTACTTATTTTTTTAATTTGTACTTTCTGGTATTTACAATCAGGAACCGGAATACTGCTCCTCTTAATATTTCACTGACTATAGGCCGTACTAATCTCTAAGATTTTCCATTCAGGATTTGCGCCTATTACCGACCTAGCGCCGTCTTTATATAATGGTACCTTACCTTATACCCTTGTGTACATACACTTAGCCATCGAAGCTTAAGTGAAGTTTGTATCAGTTGCGTGTGATGCGTGCGTAATCTTCGAGTCTACAACGAGCACACAAAACGTGTTATGTTAATACTAACATGACTTAAGTAATGAAAATGCAAAAAAATCGGTTGTAAATTATTTATATAAAATATTCAATATGCAACATTCAAGAGCTCATGTATTAAATGCAGTTTTTGGGCAATGGAGTGAATAGAAACATTTTGAGTTTTTTTGCATGTTTCTTATTTTATATACCCCATTTGAACCATTTAATATTGCTTTAGTTTTTATTTTGACATTGTTAAAAAATTACAATTGCTATAACAAAATTTCCAACATATTCTTTTCTTAAATTAATATTTAATTATTAACTCTTAAATTTTTTTAAAGAGTCTTGTCTCATCAAGAAGTTTTGTTATCGACCCCACATGCGTACATATACTTTTCTTCAACATAGTAAATCGATTACTGCGTTCAAAATTATTGATTTTGCACTAACAATTTGGCCACGAGTTACACTCTAAAAACTTAGTCACCCTACTTATTCCCAAATACAATTTTGTCTTCTAGGAAAAGTAATTTACTACATAAGCCACAAAACTTTAGGATTAAGTGAACCCATTCGTTAGGGACTCGTTATCGGCAAATTGTTTGAAAGGACACCTGATCGAATTGCATGTCCTTAACTTTTGGCCTTTCTGCTCTCTTACTATTATTTGTCACTTGTTTTATTTCGAGCTATTTTCTAATTGATTGAAATGAAATGAAAAAGTGACAAAATAGTTTCCAAATTTTCTATGAAATATATTTTATCAGTAAGTACTTAATTTGTTACATTTTACGACTATATGATTTTCACACATCATATATTTGTAATTTGGCAGTAGTCACCTAGAGGAGAAAAAGACCAAAAAATATATACATGAAATTTTTTTGCATAAAATAATTAATGAAAAAAAATGATAAGCAATTTTAATGACATATTATGGTGTTAAAGCAGAAAAAGTGCTACATAATAATAATACAATATAGCTTGTATAAAAATCAACAGATTACCAATAAATTTGCAATAATTACGATACAACTTCATATTTGATAAATACATGCATAGATGTCATCAAATTACTTCACTTCCGTTTTTGTGGCTTTAAAAACTCACTGATTAATCAAATGAATCAACTTCTAATCCAATGAATAAAAAACAGTGTTTTAGTTTTTTTTTTAATTTGTCACTTTTTATAATTAATAAATCCGTTTTAAAGGGTAATATAAATATAATGTAATATTTATTAATTTATTATTAACCCCAAATTCTTGGAAAATTTACTGACTTTTTAAAACGAAGCAATAATGACACAGGGACACAAAAAATGCACAATGTTACTAAAAATATACGACATTAAGATCCATACGAAAAATATAAAACTGTAATAATAACTATTGACCCTATTAAAGCAGCACGGAGACAAAAGAGGTAAAACCGAACGGTTTTACGTATGTAAATTTTATGAGTACATATATACCTATAATGTCACTATGTAAGTGAATATTTTTTAATTTGGAAAAGTATAAACTCCAAGCAAAATTTGATTTCACACTTTTACATACTGTCGCTGATACAATGATAATCAATTTTTATAATAATAATTTATACAAATATTAACTGTAATGTGCACAAAGCGAGAATATAAAATTTTACTTCAAATATAATTTTATTAACAAAGAAAGGTATATTTGATAATAAATCCAATAATAGTAAAACAGAATTTCGGTAATATTGAAATAATATGACGCCATAGAAAATATTATTTTATCTATTTATTTCACATTAGGAAAAAACAGACAGAAAGAAATCACGACCTATCAAATATTTTTATGTTTCACACTGGATCGACTTGAATCCTTATATTACCACCTTAAGATGTTTGGGTCTATAAATGTAAGTTGAATATAGGAACTTTACGCTATTAAAAATATTTATTAAAACATCAGTAACAGTAATTGAATTACTTGAATAATAATGAAAATAAAAATTAACAAAAACAATGTAAGAATTATACGTTTAACAATGATTAATAAATTATTATAAACATATTAGCCCTCAAAAATATTGTATTAGGATGCTGAACTAGCGGATACGTAAACAGAAGGCAAGAGTTTGTCATAATTACTACAAAATTTAAGCAGAAACACGCGGATTTTAACGTTAGGACGACCTGGGAGAACGTAAAAGAGCACAGAGTTGCAGAGATCTCTTATACACACGTAATCGCAGTTGGCTTACAATGTTTGAACAATCGCATGACAAATATCGTACAGCACTGTTGCCAAAATTAAATAGGCTTGTTGTGTACAGTACATTTAAACAGCGAAATTACTTTAGCGAAGTCAATTTTTACCATGTGCGTAGGTTTCCCTTTGGTACCAGCCCGATCATTTCAGAATATTTAGTATAGTAAGGGTTCCAGATTCCAACAACATACTCAAGTTGAGACTGTATGTAATTTTTTAACAATATTTAGCTATGCCCAAATTGATTTTATTAAAACAAAAACAATTTAATTATTGTTACGAGTTTCGAAAGTGGCTTAAACCAGATATATAGGACTTGAAACAATGTATTTGTGTTTTCGATAAAAGTATCACGCGCCTTGTAATTTGTAGGCAAGCAAAAGGAATAGCGAAAGCAGTTTTTCTCTCCTTTTCCCCTTCTTACCTTCCGTCAATCCATCCCTCCCCGTACTTGCCTTTCCCAACTCTAACCACCCTCAGCTTTACCGTTCCTCCTCGCTCCCCTTACGTATTTAATTATTCCCCATAATTATTTAATTATTTTGAGTAATTGCTATCCCACTTCAGATGCCCAGTTGTAAAGCAATACATTAATAAGCAGAATGGCGATATGAAAATTTACATTTTCAATACATGTGGTTCTTTGATTTTTAAAGCCATTCAATAAGAAAACCCAGGCAAAAAAAATTATAAAAAGATCAATAAATTCAGAAAGCCTTTGCTGCTGTGATCAACTGAACAACATGAACTGCACTTGGAATAAAAAAGATTGAAAAGTTAAAACTTACGCTGTACTGTACTGCAACAAATAACGTAAAAATTGTACTAAACACAATTAAATGAAACTACGTGATGTAGTATTATTTCTACTTTCTTTAATTTCTTTACCACGACCTTGGTTTCGTTGTATTAAAACTACTTCAGGTGGGATATTAACAAAGATAAATCTTAGGAACAACCAACAGCATTTCTACGTTTCAAACACAATAGCGGAAGCCTGGTTTGTGTATGTATCGGTAATATATTCATACAAAATCAAGGGTATTTGAAAGTAAGGACAAGGTAATACACTAATTCTACATATCTCCGGTTTTGTGTATTCATATATTTATTTATTTATTTCTTTTCATTTTTTGTTTTTATTATATATAATTATATTTATATGTGTATTAGTGCTGAAACAATATCCAGGGTACTGTAGTATCAATGTTGTATATTTATATTACATCTAGAAGATATTAAGAATGGGTGATGATATTATATTTAGTTGTTCATTTAATATATTAACCTTGGTATCTTTTTTATGTCTGTTTATTTGTAATGTTTCTAGGATATTAGTTTATTACCTTTTGTATTTATTTGTAATATATAGGGGGCACTATCAGTATGGGGGTGATGGTTGTTTTCAATGAGATGTTTAGCAAAGTGAGATGTGTCTGGTTTATTATTTCGCCAGTTGGCAATGTTTTCTTTATATCTTGTATTAAAATCTCTTCCTGTTTGACCTATGTATACACTATTACAGTCGTTGCATTTAAGTTTATAGATACCGCTCTTTTTATATTTATGTATTTTTTCTTTATTATTAATAAGGGTTTTACCCAAGTTATTTAAAGTACTATACGTACATGTTATATTAATTATATTTTTATTATTAGTTAAGAGTTTTCCTAATTTGAGTGATACATTACCTATGTATGGGATCGATTTATAGTAAATATTATTATTATTTGGTGCGACCGGGTATATTTCTTGTATTAGTATTTTTCTTAATTTATTATGGTACAGTTTTGTGACTATTGATGAGTCATAATTATTATTTATTGTGATTTGTTTTATAGTTTTTATTTCTTTACGTAGATAAGGTTTTTCTAGAGCGATGGTTAAAGCTCTGTGAATCATGGAATGGAAGGCTGCTAACTCATGGGACCGAGGGTGTTGAGATTGACCATTAATTATGGAGTCTGTAAATATGTCTATACTAAATTAATGTTTATTATTTTTGGGTTCTATTGTTGTATCTAAAAAGTTAAGTTTATTATCGGATTCTACTTCTAAAGTGAATTTGACATAATTGTGTAGGGAGTTAGCAAAATTAACAAACTGGTCTAACTGTCGCTGTGTACCTTTCCAGCAGATAAGGATGTCGTCAACGTTTCTATAATAGTATAATATATTGGTCGCTAATTAACTATTTAAGAGGCTGGTTTCTAGAACGAACACGTAACCAGCTGGCGAAATAATAAACCAGACACATGTCACTTTGCTAAACATCTAATTGAAAATAACCATCACCCCCATACCGATTATGCCTCCTATATATTACAAATAAATACAAAAGGTAATAAACTTAATGTCCTAGAAACATTAGAAATAAACAGACATAAAAAAGATAACAAGGTTAATATATTAAATGATCAACTAAATATAATATCATCACCCATTCTTAATATCTTCTAGATATAATCTACGAAATGTAGGTCTTCTGTGATAGTCACAAAGTTCTTGATAAAAATAAATATTGAAGTCCTCGGAAGAAATGAGTATGAAGATAATTTCATGCTGATAGTTTTTATTTACTTTACAAAAAATGAATTATATCTTTGAATGTCGATCGCAAACTAATTTAAAGTAAAACCGTTGAAAGAAAATTATTTCCAATTTTTTAATGGTAACAAAGCGTCATTAACAAATAGAACAAATTGCAATAACATAGAAAACATAAGAAGTGGATGAGGAAGAAGAGTGACTTCCATTCTTGGTATGACTGATGATTCCATATAACCTCCGAGATTACCCGTTTTCAGGCGTGCGGGCGACGGTATTATGATTTATAACTTTTGGTAAAACTTTCATTTATGCCTCACTTGGATTATCTTTGAAAGGAAATATAAAACCCAGCATCATTTTTATTTGAAGGATCATATACTAGTTTGTCGTTCGTATAAAAGCACTTTTATTATTTTTTTCCTATTACAGTATTCACGTATAATTTTTAATGTTATTAGTGGTTAAATAAATTAGCCTGCAAAATTAAAAGGATTTTTGAATGAACCATTATTCTTTTATGACTAACTTCGGATAAAACTAACATATTCTATTCTGATATCCTTGCTTTAACTAATTATTTTGTTTATTTACGTACTTTAATGTACACTATTGACACATATGGGGCTTATTTATTGCTACAAGGGCAATCGCTCATAGCCAACCCGAATATTAATCCAATCCAGCTCGACGAGCGTCTGAAAATCGAATCCGAGTCTCAATGGTGCGTTGCATCGTCAAAGACCGTGTCTTGTGATCAACTCAATCCACTACGGCGACGAATATAAATATAATATATGTAAATAAATAAACAAAAATATATATATATATATATATATATATATATATATATATATATATATACACATATATATATATATATATATGTATATTTTTTTTTTTTTAGTTATTATTTGCAATTAAACATAAAATAAATAATCGAACAGTTATCAAAAATCTATTACTACTATGAAACTGTGAGAAAATTGTGTTTTGAAATGGAAAATAGGCTATTTTGACTTTTCTGAACCCAAAATGCATTTTTTGGAATATTTACTTATGTGAACGTCCGTTAGAATATGTAATTTACTAACTATTATGAAACTGTTCTTAAATTTTACTTGAATCATTGTTGCACATGAAATCAAAACTTAGGATATTATTAGTAACCTTAAAAAATTTCTATGGAACGTAGAAATTGTTTATTTGTGTATCACGTTAAAACGAATAAACCGATTCCAATTGAATTTCATAGCATAAAATCTAAAGCAGACGTTTGAAATAATGTTTTTCTGAGGGTTTTGAATTCAATCAGTAACATTCGAGCGTTAAAACGGAGTGCGCGGGTATAAAATTGAATAAAATAATTGCAGAGACTATCATAGCGATTCTGTTTAAAGTTAAAACCAAGATATTAGAACTTTGAGATAAAAATTTGAGGGATAGGAAAATAAATTAATTTAAAATCAATATAGAAAAGTCCCACCTTAATTCGGGAGAAAGTATTTAATTTTTAACATCTTTATCTTTTTGTATTAATTTGTATATATATATATATATATATATATATATATATATATCATATTGAACTTGATACTATATATATATATGTATATATATATATGTATATATATATATGTATATATATATATATATATATATATATATATATATATATATATATATATATATATATATGTATATATCAAGAGCGGATGAGATTCGTTAACAAAATTTGTAATTCTTTTAATTGTAGAATATTTTGCATAAAATTGAGTAGTTTTTATTCGAGAAGATTATGATTATGTTTACATTCGATTATGCTCAGTTATATTCTGTACTTTGCGTGATCTGTAGGCTTGGAAATTATGATTATGCTTAAGTAGATTATGCTTATTTCTTTTTGATTACGTTGTATAACTCTAATTAAATATTTTTCTTGGAAGTATTTCACTATATCTGAAAAAAAATCCTGTTGCAAAAAAAATTTGCAAAAAAATGTATTTTCATCTTCAGCAATTTTCTAATTTTTTACATTTATGTTTTTGATTGGATACATTTATATAGTATTTCCATTTTTCAAAACTTTCATTATGATGTTTTGAAATATTTCAAAACTTTCGGTTTTGTATCGATGGAATCCAAATGATTCTGAAAACTGTCGCCAAACAATATAAGCAAATCAACCGCTGGGCTGAATAGAGTATGTACATTCAAATAAAATATCTTATCGTTTTATCTATAAAAGTCATAATTTTCATTATAAACATTCTGCTCCAGTTAGTAAATCCTCAGTAAGTCGGTTACTTGAAAAGTGTTATCTTAATTAATTTAGGACATTTTGCATAAATAAATTTATGCTTTAGCTACTATTGAAAACCACTAGATTAAATTTGGGTGAAGAAGAATAGCGGCGAAATAATTTCAATAAGTTCTGCTCAACAATTTCTTTCTTCATTAATTATATTGGTTCTATAACGTAAAACTATCAAGAGCCGTAAAATTATCAATAATCATGAAGAAATTATTGTCTTATACTTACGGAATTAATGGAAGTGTTGAAAATAGAAAGAACACGACACGTGTTATATGAAATTTTTGACACAAGAGAAACCTGTTTGTAAGAGCAGAATCTTTGTGGATATTAAATTCTATGAATTGTGTGAATAAAATAATAATAATGATTAATTTTTCAACTTTTCAATGAACTAACCTAATTGTTTTTATTTGGAGACAAGGTATTAGTATCAAGTTCCTTAGAAATACGTTTCATACATAACCCTTAATGATGCGTTAACATAATGATAACATCTAGAATAATTTATATATTTTTTCTGTAACCTTCCAGTCCAGTTTTACAAATCCTGATTTTATCTTTTATTTTTTTGTTCTGTATATTATTATTCTAACATTTTAATAATATTAATATTTATATATCTTCCTAGCAAGCCCAATCAAATGACACCCCACATAACGTACTTTATTTAGCTCCTCTTTAATTCGTATATAAATATTTTCAAAAAGTTGATTCATAAAATGTGGGTTAACAAGATGTATTCTTCTGAAAAATTTCGAGTTACTGTATCGCATGGTTTAAGAGAAGGTATGTAGACTTATAAGTGGTCTTATAAAGATTTCAGTTTGAATTGCGAACCCATAAAATTAATTTTATGCTCAATTTTGTTTAATTAAATTACCTTCTATATATTTGGTGCCAACGGAGCTGTCACAACCATTTCCATAACTTTGAGTAGCTGAAAGTATTTAATTTAAAATTATTAAGATATCAGGGTTTCTAAAAGTTAACTTGAAGAAGAAAACTATGGCGATGATATGACAAACAAATTACAAATAAAAGAAATTGAGATATGTGGCCAAAGATAAACACGAAGATTGCTTAGAAATTAAGACAAGTCTTAATTAAACTTTTAAATTCACTATTATTGAATCAAATACTCTTTTATCTGAAAAAAGTTAAAGAAATATTTTTATGTGTTTCGTTAAACGAAACATTACAAATACGTTTCTTTTTCACATTATAATAGGAGTAAACACGCTTATCCTACTTCCAGATATATTCGCAAATATATTAAATGTTCCTTGGCGTAATTTTATCATTAATCTTACATTAACATTATTTCTAAAATAATATCTAATTATGATCGCACAGTACTTATTAGAATTGCAACACATTGTATATTCGGCGAGGGCACTGGCTGAATAAATAGATTTTCGGCAAAATTATTCGGACAAATTTGGCACCTATAACTATGTACATGGTCAACGTATTTTCACGATAAAGCGGTACTGTGAAAACGCCACTGCAATAATCTAACACGCAAGTTAGTCTTTAGTTCTGACTGCACAACAAGATTCAATCAATGTTTTTAAGACTTATCTAAGTATTCTTTTGTGAAGGGAAAAGGTCCGGATATAAGCAATGGCGAAAGTGCAAGCCCTTTCCTGTTTGAACGCAAGTAAATCCAGAGAGAAGGACATCATTGCGACCAAACAGTATGCTTACTTTAAACACACTTAAAAATGTATAAAAATGAAATGAAGAATTATTTGTTTTGTAGGCAATAAATAGAGTTTTCACAATATGTAATAAATTAGGAAATTATGCACACCTGGCGTTGTCGCCAGGTGTGCTTAATTTATCTGAAAAAATTCTCTTTTCGGTACCGGTATCTGGCAAGGAGAAAAGAAATAGACTCATTCTTAGTAATGTAGGAAAGTTCACACTCATGCAGTAACCTGCTTCTACACTTTGATTATTTTATTAAATAAATATTTAAGACACCTAACTATAAAATTAATTTCAGATCAAATAACTCAATTTTCAAATAAATTATACGTATTCGGGATTTGGTGGAATACCATGAACGTAATTAAACTTATTGGAATACCAAATATGTGTCGAATGTTCGTTGTAACTATGATACATTTTATTATAACAATTGCAACCTCACCATATTGATATCTTTTTATTGCACATGAATTACAACTTGATACCTGTTATTAAATTTTCAAGAATTTTTGTAATCAATAATTCGATTTTGTAATCGTCCATTGTCCAGTATTTTATTTAGTTTCTATTCAAGTCATTTCGGAGTTTTCTTTGTAAATCCACCATTTACTCTTTCATTATGTAAAAAACATTTCACTAGGAAAATAGACATATTTGTCAATATGAGGTTGAATATATTGATTGGCATTAACCTGGCGTTTGAGTGTAGGACTAGTTCTTGGCATAGAAATTACATAAATATTTTAGTGCCATATCATTAGAGTTTAGAAGGTGGTAAGATATATGCTAATTTTATAGAATTCCTTGGCAATATTGGCTATAATAATATTACTGTATCCTTGAGAAAAATGTGCTGATGTTCCAGGTGGGCCATTTGGAATTTCTTTCATTTTTATGGTTACGTAGGTTAATGGCAAAAATAGATTCCTTGTAATTTAGGTACGTACCAGTTTCAATCTATTCTTCTGTTTGTTACGAAATCGCAATTCTTAATTTTACCGTAATGAAATTTAAAACTCAGGAACACACATATTAATAATCCTAAAACATATAAATAATCTGCCCTTGTCAACATTTTTTTTCGTGGATACTACCAAGTATAACGAAGAGAAGGTCTTTTAAAACGCTATTAAATATTTTATTTACATATTTTTATCTTTCGCGAGTTATGAGTCTCCAAATTGTCAAAAAGTGTATTATCCGCCCCTTTATATTTTTAAGTATGCATACCAAAAATATGAAAAAATGTATTTGTCATGTGACAGTAAGATTAAAAAATAATTTAATTTCTTTTTTGTTAATTTCACTTTAACAGTTTGTAAAATAAAATTTTTGGGCTTTTTACTGCCTTTTTTTAAAATAAAATGAAGCGTGGTGAAATGTCTATTTTCTGTAATGTTAATTATATTTTTTAGAGCATTTTTACCAAATCTAACGATAAATATATTTCTTTTTTTCAAAACTTTGATTTAGTTTTTTTCTACATTGATTTCGTTTTTTGAGACAAATCGCCCGACGTGTTTTTTTTAATGAAATTAAAAAAAGTGGTGAAATTATTACTTTTGTTACAAACATACCTGTAATGTTGATTGTACCAATTCGGAAAGTGATTTTTTAACAAAACTAAACGATAAATAATTTTTTTTTCAAATATAAATATAACATTATTTTACATTGACTTAGTTTTTCAGACAAATCGTTCGAAGGGTTTTTTGAATAAAATTAAAAATGCGGTGAAATAATTACTTTTCCTGTAATGTTAATTGCATAATTTTTGAGAACGATTTTTACTAAAACTAAATGGTAAATAATTTTTAAATTTTAAAATAAGTTAGATATTTATAGTTTGAATAATATATAAAAAAAATGAGCGACATTTGTCGACCACACATTTTATACGATGAAACATTCATAATTTAAAGCGATATATGGAACAATAATATAAATACGAATACAATAATAATATTAATAACATACAATAATACAATATTAATAACGTACAATAATACAATAATATAATAATAATATTATAAATACGAATACAATAATACAACATTAATAACAATAATACGAATACAATTCTGAAATAAATACTAGGCAATACTTTTACTTAGTGAAAAATATTATTAATACGTGTAAATAATTTATTCGAAATACCATTTACCCTTAATTGTTTTTATGAATCTATGTGGTTACGGAATATATTTAGTGAGTGTTCCACTCGTAGTTAATAAATCTTATGCCCTTCGCACTAGAGTTCTGCTCATATTGTCCTCTCATAATTCTTTTCATAATTATTAATTAACACGTCTGATATTTAGTAATCGATTATTGATATTTAATCTACTGATTAATCGTCATTATATGTATTACTCACATACTTTTAGAAAGTAACACATATTTTCATACATTTTCAAATTTCATAACTATGTGTCCGTCTGAAATTTGTCTAAAGTAAATGTGTACAAACTTTTATTAGTATGACTGCGTATTCTATTCAATATTTCAATTACCATTTTGTCACCTTGATTAAATAGATAGAGAACTTTATAAAGTTACCTGCCATAATTCATGGTAAGATACAATCCCGAACCAATTAATTTCTCCGTTACTACTCGAGTCCTTTTGTTTGCATTGAATGTATCCCTTGACTCGGTACAATAACAGATATTTTCCAATGACAGTGATAAATTATTTCATGGGCTTCGGACTAACATTGTATTGTTTGTGATCTCGAAAGACGGAAAAATAGTGTTTTTCCTTGCACGTAAATATAATTCCCTATTATACTATTCTCTCTCGTAGTTCCCACGGATATGTGTCATTTGAACTTCAGATATATAGAAAAAGATTCATATATAATTCTATTCATAATTGTCTTCATTGACGCTATAAAACACGTAATAGGGGAATATATGTCACCTTTTGTTGCTTTAACAACGTCCTTTGTAGAGTGTGGAGGATCACTAGTTTCCCCTTAATCTGTGAGACATACAATTTACATTACGGGTAGAGTTATGGATTGATGTAAAAATAAGTGACAATAATACCATTTTGCTAATAAATAAAAAAAAAATCTCTTTCACGTCTAATATTTTCATTAGTAAAATTCATTTCAAATCCAATCGCTTCACTTTACATTACACAGTTTAATTAATTTCTATTGTCTTTGTTTAATTCGTATTAGACTTAATATTAGATGTCATATTAGACTTAATGAAATAGTACTATTTAAAAAAACACACGATTTCGTGCAAACAAAACGTATTGAAGGATATAATTGCAATTGTAAATATAGAATGGAATTATTTTAAGGATACAAGAAACTTGCTATGATCGTTATTTCATAAGAAAAGGAGTGGCATCATTGATGTTTCAGGGTTTCGTACCTTAAAAAAGAAAAAAGGAACACTTAATAGGGTCACTTCGTTCCCCGTTTGTCTGTTGGTCTCTATGTTAAGATCATTTTTCTCAGGAATGCGTAAAAGTCTCAAGTTGAAATCTGAATCAAATTCCTAGGTCTACAGTTCATTGGAGTTGTAAAGAGATCAAGCTTCTAAATCAATGAAATTAAAAAAAAAACTAAAAATACGATAATTTATGACGCATTTTTTGACACTCCCCAGTAAATCAAAATTCATAGGGTATTTTCGGCGACCTGGGACCATGAAATCTGGTCGGAACCAACGTCTCTAAATGTGTACGGGACGCTTTTCGTGCGACTTTCTGAGAGGTATTTGTTATCATAACCTGAAAACAGAATTTTTCTTGTGGCTCTAAATTGGTAGCTTATTACTATTACTTCAGCTGTATTTTTTATTTCTTTGTTTAGATAAGGCTTATGTGTAATCTTTGATTTAAATAGGTAATTATAGATTCATTTCTGAAATGGCTTAAAACCAATACAACCAATATAGTAACTTAATAAATCATTTATTCTTGAATTTTAACCTTATCAATATACCCGCTGGAGTGGTACATCCCACATACCCGCCGGAGTGGTACATTTGAATCTCTTGAATGCATCATTATATTATTAATTGGAATATGTGAAATAATTAAGACATAATGCAAAACAAATCTGAAATTTCAGTTCAATTTATAAAAATGTACTATCGGTTTAAAACACATTAAAAATAAACATAAATTTGATTAACAAATAAAACAAGTTTTATATTTCGTTACCGAAATAAATGTGAAATATAGGTACTTTAATGTTAATTTTTGTTTTTTGCAAATGCTTGAAAACTTCACTCAACACTTGCATTGAAAATTGGTATCAAAATTTATTTTACTAAAAATAGAAATTAATATAAAAATATGAAATTAATATATAAAATATATCAGTTCATAATTAACATTGATACAAAATATGTCAAACATATGGAGGAGAAGGGGAGGAGCGATAAGACAAATGTTTATATTAATTTTTCACAACTAAATGAAACTATGTGATGTACTGTAAGTTCAATTTTATTTAAATTCTTTACCACGACCTAAGTTTCGTTGCATGACAACATCTTCAGGTGGACAATTTGTAATTGATTGCCCACCTGAAGATGTTGTTATCTTTACAAATTGCCCAACTGAAGATGTTATGGTGAAAATTTAATTATAATAAATTTCTACAAAACTAACTTCAAATATATTTAATCAATATTTAAATAAAGCTAAAATAGTGTTTATTACTCAGTTATATTTATGTGACATTGGCGATGGAATTTTCTGACGAATATCGCTATACGTATTAAAAAATCAATAATGAAAACGTCAGTTCTCGAAAATTATTTTCAAATCGGCCTCTAAACTACAAGATATTCACTCAAACTGTGGTCAGGTAAATCTTACGTTTAGATGTAAACTCTATTTAAAATGCATCACTGTAATCACGCTAATTTCTTAGTGTACTTTCGTTATATGATAATTCTATTTTTACATTTTTTGCTTTGTTAGAAAAAATAACCGCATTCATAAGATTTTAAGAATTTGTGCAACATTTAAGTATTCGTACACATTGTCGTATTTTCATTTTTATTACGGAAGTACTATCAATTGAGTGCATACTGTTACATATTTTATAGACCCGTACTTCTCAGATCTGTGGTTGCTTGATCAAAATTAGTTTAGTGTTTGATGTTAGTGAAAATTCACAATATTTTACAATTTTAATTACTTGCTTCGTAAAAAATATCCAATTCCTGATCAATGTAACGAACGATGACATTTGGTGGCGTCAAGTTCTTATCTCACCCAGTATTCAGCCCAGATATTGCATTGTCTGACTCCTCTTTATTAAGGGTCCATGGTGCAATTTTTACGTTAAAATCAAATCTAGATATAAAGAGGAAAAAAGGAGGAAAGAGGCTGATAAGATTTTTCTGTTGTTTTCATGTGTAAAGATATTATGAATTTCTTTAAGTCTACGATAATACTTCTAAATCTACGACTTAGAATGACTGCTATAATTTTTCGGTAAATTTTGGATAAATTTGCAGTAAAATTGTTTTATTTTCAAAGATCAATCAAGCGACCGTACATGTTTATTTATTAGTCATTTTTTTTCCAAAAAACTTTGACGTAAAAACATAAATTTAAATGGCGACAATACTCGTACATATGGACCAGAACTGACTTTAACACTCAGAAAAATTAAAATATCGATTTTTTTAAATTTCATGTATATTGTGGGAAATCGAATTAAAGAACAAGTCATAAGGATTCCACTACACCAATTTTTTCAATGCTGTATGTTATATAGTCCTAAGGTATCGTTGAAAATATTCAGCAGATTTCCCCAGAAACTGATTATGAACAGACTTAAAATTTGGCAGATTTGTAAAGCACATTGTCCAGCGTATGCTCGGCGTATGTAGCACTTAAAAATATTTATGTGAAAATTTATTTAGTTAATAATACAAGCCAATTTTTGAACTTTAAAAAAGAAACTACCAAAATACAAATTATGAAAAAAGACAGCGTTACTGAAATTTTGTTTAACGTGTACTAGAAAACTATCGCAATTAATCTAAACTTCACAGTTTTTAAAAAATTCTCGATACAATTTTTTCGTTCCTAAAATATGTTTAAGGCTTTGAAAGATACACTAGGCAATATTTACGTAATGAAAAACAATCTTATTTTCCGTAAATACTTGTAAATATTACATACCGTATTGAATAATATGCTTATTAGGGTGTTTGGAATCCTCATTATGTGAGATGTATTCGTATTTATCAATTTATATTATAATTATGGCTAGTAATTTCGGAGAACGATAAATTTTTATAAATTTTCGGCAATATCCGTTTTATTACATATGAAATAGAAAACAAAAATTCGAATATGAATATCATTTGCCAACTCAAAAATTTCTGCACAGACATTGAAACACAAAATGTGAGAGGTAATTTTGAATAAATGTTTGTGTAAATTAATAGTAATAATAATCAGAAAAAAACCATGACTATTTGTCAATGTAATGTAATATTATAATAAAATGTAAAAACTACAAACTATACATTAAGATTATGGAAAATCTTAAAATATATTTAAACGACTTGTTCGATACGTTTAAATTGAAATCGTTGTTATTTACATTTGTGTAGACGCTAGACTATGGGACGGATGTACATATACAAATACATATTTTTTATTTAATTTCTTTTAGATTCTAACCACACATAAATAATTTTTACCAAATACTTGGGTTCAAGTTATTATATGATTAAATAAAAACAAAACATTCTGTCATTCAAAAGTGAAAAGATTTGAGGAAATGCCCTTTTCATGCGTTTGTTTAAATCTTCTCTTGGCTTTTTAAAGATTGCTCTGTGACTATAATTCTTAAAGATGAATTTAAAAAAATTATGAAACATAATTGAATTAATTCCCTAAACAGTTTCGGCCGAGTATATTTATCCTCCATGGAATAGTCTTTAAACTTTAACTTGCAAATTTTGACATGGTAAATAAGGAAAATATTAATTGAAATAGTTTAAAAGTCATGAAAGTTTTTAATAATTAACAAGTCTTTCAATTCTGCAGTAATATTTAGCGAAATTCATAGAAATTACTTTATTTTTCCTTGTTTACTCAAAGTGTTGATGGGACACTAAAAGTAGACAGTTTTAGCTTTTAGAGTTGACACGCTTTGGGAAATGAAAACAATATTTTTAATTTAAATTTTGGTAATACTTGACACCAGGGGATAAAAAAATTTTTGTCTCTTTTTTATAATAGATGTCTGTGGCTTGACTGTGGCTTCACTTGACGTCTTTAAAGAGATGTATGAGGCTTTCACTGTTTGATTCGGTAAGGTTTGGGGTAACATACATTAAATTACATACGTTTCTTTACAATTAGTTAGGTAAAAAGGAGAGATTTTACTTTTCAGTACGAAACATACATATTTAATAAAAATAATTTTATAATTATGATAATAGACAGCTTACGTGTATTAGTCTTACTATTATCATATTAATGTTGTATAATATCCAAATGAACCAAGTAGCAGGCATGTAATTTTCCATGTAAAATAAATAGATTATAACTTCTTACGGAAATTCATATATATATATATATATATATATATATATATATATATACACACACATTACACCAAGTATTATTTATTAATATTAATAATATACAATATTTGGATTTACGCGATTTACTTATGCCTATGTATTATTATGATTAAAGTTAAAAATTCGACTATGTAAAAGTATGGATTTCATGTAAAATAGATATAAAATGAAATAGGTACAAATATGTTGGTTTAGTCATAACGTTAAGAGGCGACCATACTTTTTTCCATCATTTCGTCCTTTCTTAATCTTTATAGGCAACTTGTTCAGAAGGAAACAGCCACTACACAGATATTCTTTAATTTCAGGTTACATACTCTTTACATTTTTTCGAAGAAGATATTGTCTTAAATTTAAAGGAGAAAAGGAAAGTCGGTACGATCAATATTAAAGAAAGACCGATCAAACGCGAGTCAGACTCACGTACAATATCCTACTATCTCTTGACCTTACGTTGAGAAATAAAACCTATAAGTTTAATATTGTTTGGTTTCGTGGCACCAAACAATATTAAACTCATAGGTTTGTTTTTCTCAGACACTGTAAAAGAAAGTTACTAAAGAAAGGAATATCTCATTTATCAATACTTATAATTATTGATCTCATTGATCAATGTTGATTTATTTTTTCATTCCATATTTGATCACTTATGATGTCATTTGCTTGTATTCTTCTAAAATTAATCTTTTTCTATTATAAAATAACACCTATATAATGCGTAACATCTATATTTTATGTAAAAATATAGATGTTACGCTCTAACATAAGGATAGAGAGATAGTAGGACAGACAAACATACGTGAACCTAAAAAGGAGTTAATGTGACTCTCGTCCATATATCATACATGTTGCTATATCGTGTCTCAATGATCAATACTTAAGAAACATTTTTTTTTTATTTTATATTTGGTCATTTATGAAAATGTACCGTCAAGACGAAATAATATTTTAATGACGCGGGACGGTATTAAAAAGATATTGACGTTTATTGTAATATCACGTACAATAAAAGTCAATATCTTTTTTATAATACGTTTTGTTATTTGAGTAGGAATAAAAGTAACGTAATAAATCTTCCACCGTGTCGATGCTACAACGCTTAACGTCATACAATAGTATCGAAAATAGAGCTCAAAATCTGACTATCTACACACACACACATATATATATATATATATATATATATATATATATATACATATATATATATATATATATGTATAATATATATATATATATATATATATATATATATATATATATATATATATTACGTAAAAAACTTTTTGGAAATTAAATTTATTTACCCGTTAGAGCTTGAAAATTTTATTGATTTTTATCTCGTTTTAACGAAACATGGGAGTGGCAGATTATGACATTTATTCTAAAATGGTCGTAAACATCATTCTGTATATGTAGGCGTTAACATTTTTTTTTTATTAATTAGTCTTAAGAGTAATGCGTTCGCAAAATACATAATACACTGACACAAAACGAAGGGACGAAGAGAGTGTATTAAGGGATGTCGTATACTTTTCCGGTAGATTATACGCTGAAGGACAAGCGTTTTATACAAAATGTTAATGTTAAAATACTCTATTTTAATTGATCTTGGTCAAATTTCTTTACATCGGTTGTATCGTTTAAATTAAAATTCATGGATATGTCTGACTAGCTAATTGCGTATAAATTTTTTTTAATTGTTGGCATGAATTATTAAAACTGGATCGCAATTATATAGTTTGAAATACGCTATGGCGATGTGCTTTGCTAAGCACGGTCCCAGCATATTTACGTGTTTACTTTAACAACCGACCTAGTGTTGAATATGATTTAATGTTTTTATTAACATGTTTTTTTAAGTTTGCGCATTAGTGATTCTACTTTATTGAAGTGAAGTAATTACATGAATACTTTTATGCAATATTTTTTCATTCTCAGGTAGATATATATTTTTCTACAATTAATTAGAGAGACCGTGTAAATTATCATTGAAAAAATTAATTCGCCAATTACTATTAAAATATTTTTAATATAACTTGTAATGCGAAGCAATATGTCAGCGGAAAACGAATTTATTTTATTGATGTTTATATGTGTGTCGACATACATCGCTATTTTTCTTTTATTTAGTGCGGTATGTAGTAAATATTTTTAATTTATTTCGTCGTATGCAAATATGTATTTTACCTTGAAAGTAAGAAATAATTTATGCTCTTTGCTATGCTATTATTTGACTTTAATATTCGAATCCCAATTTAAATAATATTTCTACCTCTTTTCGATATGATAAATACTTTCCTTGAATTATTTTAATTTTATACGTAGTCAAATGAGCGTTATTTTTAGTAACATTTAAAAGCTGCTTCTTTTATTTCATATTTATTCCGATGGTGAAATAACAGTTTTTTACTTCATATTTATTCCCATGGTGAAGTAACAATTTAATTACAAATATTCAAGAAAATTCGTAATCAAATTTTAGAAAAAATTGTGCGGTTTTTCTAATTCTATGTTGAATATAAAAGTTTTCTATGTCCATATGAAAGGCAGTTTTTGTTTTCTTCTTGAATTAATCTTAGGAGATATTGGAAGGGGGGGGATCTTAAATTAGTGTCAGGTATAGTTTAAATCTATACGGATTAGATACAACTGACCAACATTTATCAAGTCAATCATTAAACGCATTCCTCTTTTGGTATGATTAAATCAGTAAGTTGATAGTGTGAAACACTTAGGTACGTAGTACAGGTTAGAAATCGACGTCGTTCGTAATAAAATTGAATTTTTTCCACAATTAATTTGTAATTAATTTTAGATTAGGTTTCTACATGTTCAGTGCTATTGCAAAAAATCCACAATTTGTTAAAAGAGTAGCAATTAGTGGAATGTAAAACAAATCTGAAATCCCAATGGAACTCGTTTGAGTTTCGTATAAACATTTAAATATTTTTTTCCCCTAAAAAAATAATCTTACGCAATGGCCACGATATTAAACATAGATATTACCATCGTTTTCGCAAATAATGACAATTAACACTAAGCTTCGACTTGTCCAATTAGATTAAATAAGCCAACAGATCCGCATGCAAAAAATACTTCCGTGGGCATAAGATCGAGTGGAGTCGTTTAGCCTCTGCCATCTTCGGTACACACACACATATATATACATATATATATATATATATATATATATATATATATATATACACAATGGGGTAACACCATGGGGTGATTACGGTACTGAAGATGTGAAGAGACGGGATACATATAACTCAACTCAAAATATGGGTGGTTAACTCGATGTGTTATGTTAGGTCGGTACAACTACTTCATGTTAGGTGGTATTTATGATGGGAAATTACTACCTTTTGCGTTTACTTTGGAGACATTTAGGATATTTTTTTTAAGTTTATTGTATTGACATATTCATATTTACTAAAACATTTAAAAAAATATATTTTTCTTTGTTGAACCAATGTTAAACAATACACCCTCATATCCAGGAGCCTTATTTAAAATCTGAAAGGATATAAATATTTAATACAACATGAGAGATATTTGACACACTAAACCATAATTTTTTACGTTTCCTTAACCAAATGGCAAGAAAGGAAACTTTTTAATTTTGTCCTGTCCGACTGTACCTCGTCTGTTTGTCCGCATGTCATAGCCATTTTACTTAGACTCTATTGGCACTGTATAACTGGTATGATTTTTCTATGAACCGCTATAAAATAAAATAATATAAATATGAAAAAATATATTAGGGTAGCACTCCATACATGTAAGTGAAGGCTAAAAAAGTCCAGTGCACATAGGCGTATGGAATATCGTTATATGGGTCTTTAAATATATACCGGACGGTTTTCCGAAAAAATCTTAAAAAGTGTGAAGAGTAAGGAGAATATTATAAAAGTAGTGGAACTTCGAATAAATTTCGAACTAAAATTAGTTTGAATAACATTTATTGGCACTTTTTTAGAAATGGGATATTTTCGGTACAGACCGCAGCAAAAACTTTATTTTTCACAGTGTCTTTGAGAATTACAAACTTATATGTTTAATATTCTTTATACTACGAACCTTTTGTGCACGAATTAGACTGGCACTTAGCTGATTTTTTACGTTTGTCCATGTTTTACTGTGTGTAGAGACCATAGCGGTAAAATATCACTCAATATTACTCAATAATACATATATGCAGATTTTAATATTTGAGATGATAAGTTTTAACATATTTAAATTTAATTAATGTATTATTCTTGCTTACCTTCTAGCATATTTTTTACCTAAGTCACTTGCCACTGATCTATGGAATTTTAGTTACGCAATTATAAACATCCGTCTACCTCCGCTGGACGAGCCGCCAGGAATCAAATCTAAGACTCAGCGGTGTGCTGCGCCGTCAAAGACCGTTTAGATTAAAGCAATACCCCAAGACAATGAGTGCATGATGAAAGCGAGAATCAAAAAAGTATTCGTCAAATTAAACGAACGTCGAAGAGTTTCTTTGCCACTCATACATGGATCTACACAAACGTAATATGTTGTACGTTGAAGGTAGAGAGAGGGTCTTAGCCATCTTGAACCGCAAGGATAGATTAATTTTCATGTTTAGTGCGTGTTTATATAATTTATTGACAAATAAATTTATATAGTTGGTTTATATTGATTAAATTGAATTCAGTTCAGTCAAAAAATTTAAACAGTGAGTTACATTTTTAAGTACAACTAAATTGGCGATTTGGAATATTTCGACCGTTCATTAAATGTAAGGAATTTTTTTAGTAACTGTTTGATTATTAATAGAAATTTTAATTGTAATATGAGCGGTAACACTCAAAGTTTTTAGAATATAAATAGTGATAGCTTGTAATGTATTATATATATGTGTATATATATATATATATATATATATATATATATGTATATATATATATATATATATATATATATATATATATATATATATATATATATATATATATATATATAAGGGTGTAAACGGGAATGTCAGAGAAAAAATACAAGTAGTATATCTTTTATGATATTAATAAAAACCATACTTTACTCAAAACCTTTCAACTTATATCATTTTTGTTATTTTATAGTGCGTTTTTTACAAATCAATGGTTATTGGGTATCGGTTAATTTTGTATTTAAAACTTTTATTTGAGTAGCTTATGTTTAAATTTTAATAATTATTTACTCTTGTTTGTTTTACGGTATGGAACATACTATTAAATTTAGAACAGTGAGTAGTCAGAACCAGTGAAATGTTTATGAACGAACTTCGTGAATTTTTTCACCGCCATTGATACGTGGCCGGTATAATGTAGTCCTTTAAAGTGTAGATCAGTTATGTATACAGGTACATATTTTAACAAAAAATTAATTCAATGAATAATTTGTTATACCTACAACAATACAATGTAAAGTTTAAATATAGTTTGTATTCGTTTTGTACGAGCGGCATTAACATTTTATTCCCATTTCTAAGGATGCTGTATATAATTATTTAGATACAAAACGGAGATTATTTTCAATTAAATTAAAATTTTACAAGTGCAAGTACAAGATATAATAATTTATTTTATACCAGGAAAATGAAACTGACATGGGTCTTAGTTAAATGAATGAGAACACAAATAACATGAATATAGTGTACAGCAACAATTACAATGCGTTAAACATGAATGACAATTTCACATAGCACATATCTACAAATATAATATTATACTGGTATACGCGTATATTGTATCTAACAGTTTTCGCCTAAGGAACGTGTCAATAGATATGAATTGACTATCAAATTTCACTTTAAATTCTTTCAGATATTGCGTTTCGCAAAAAAAAAATATTGAAGTCTGTCGAGTAGTCTCCTATTTACTAGTAGGTCTATTCATTTACTGTTCAATTTCACAACAAATATGCTCTATCTTGCAGATTAAAGGGTCGATAAAATTGTATGAATATAATTGTGAATAATCGTTAAAAACAAAAAATATAAATAATATGTGTAAACTGATATTCTTCCTCTTCTTTCTCTTCTCTTCCAATCAACCATAACAATTGATATTGAAATTTAGTTCGTAGATTGTAAAAGAAAATTATATACAGTATATAGTAAAGTATAATTAATACAAACTATTGACATGAATTGGGATGGGAAAGACAGGAAAGGACAAGGGCACAAAGGAAAAGGATTCAAGAGAAATATAATTTATTCACTCGATCTTTGAAAATATTTAGGGACGTGATTTTCCTGGTTTCAGGATCCAGGTGATTCCAAATTTTTGCTGCTTGGAAAGTGAAAGATTAGGAAGAGGTAGAGGTATGCTCAGGAATAAGTAGAGTGAGTGAACTTTCAGATCGTAGCTTAAGACCGTGAGCAAACAAATCTTTAAATTTGCCAGTAAGATAATTGGGCTCTGAAGATTTTTTGAATATATTAAAAACAAGTGTAAAGATGTGAAGTTGGCATCGATCATGGATCTTCGGTCATTTGAGAAGTGACCTGTATTTAGAAATATTTTGAAGTTACATAAATATTAACGTAATTCCTAATTTTTAATAACTTCTTAGTAAACTCAATAGTTTTTCTCAAATATGAAAACGAAATTACATTTTTTCAATTATCAGAAATCTTTACAGTTCTCACACACACACACACCTGTGTGTATATATATATATATATATATATATATATATATATATATATATATATATATATATATATATATATATATACAAGGGTGTAAACGGGAATGTCACACAAAAAATACAAGCAGTATTTTTTGTGTGTCTCACTCCACTATCAAAACACACAATTAAAAATTTTCAATGAATTAGGAGAAAACTACGATATTTAAAGCGGTGTTAAAATTGTACCGTCACCCAACATAGGTGCCGATTGTGTACGTATATATGTATATTGGCTGAAGCCCGCCGTTACCGAAGAAAACATTGAAAAAGTGAAAAAATTGTTCTCGTAGATTGGCGAATCAAGTTGTGGCAGAGAGCTGAAGCCATGTGCATTAGCAATAGGCGACATTTTGCATAATCATTTACACATGAAAAAGGTGTGCGCGCGATGGGTGCCGAAAATGCTCACGCCGCTGGACAAGCAGCATCGAGTCACAACTTCGCAGGAGATTTTGGACATCTGTAGCGATAATCCTGATAATGTTTTTTCTCGTCTTGTCACTGTTGATGAAACATGGATTCGATAGTACGATCAGGAGTCAAAACAGTGGATAGAAAAGGGAGAAAAGCCGCAAAGAAAGATTGGCGTCTAAGCTCATGGCCACGTTTTTGGGGTTCTGAAGAAATTTTGTCCAACGACTACGTTCCTAAAAATACTACAATGAACGGAGATTATTCCGCCGTATCGTTGACAAAAGTGCGTCGAGAAAAGGAGAAGCAAACTGGCGAAAGGCGTCCTGTTTTTGCAAGACAATGCGCACGTCCACACTGCGCGAGTTGCAAGGCGTGCCCTCGCTGAGACAGGACATGAAGAAATCAACCACCCACCCTACAGTCTAGAACTGGCCCCTAGCGATTATTTCCTCTTTTAAAATTTGAAAAAAGATTTCCGAGGACGGAGATTTTCCGGTGACGAAGAAATGAAGACGGCCGTAAACGAACATTTTGAAGAAAAAAACCCCGAATATTTTTGACCAGGTTAAAAGCCCTTTTTAATAAATGTAAGAAGTGTATTGAAATAGAGGGAGATGACATTGAAAAATAAATTTTTTATACATTTCTATCAGAATTTTTAACACCTTAGTCTCAAAACTTTCAGCCGCCCCTCGTATATATATATATATATGTATATATATATATATATATATATATATATATATATATATATGTGTGTGTGTGTGTGTGTCCTTGTACACCGTTGTACATTGTGCAATTTACGAGTACAAGTATGTATTTTAGACCGATTCCAATGAATATTTATAAATATTAATTTTGACGAAAGTGAAATTTAATTTTTAAGAATAGCAAAATTTAATATCTGGTCACTATTTTTAAAATACAATTTATTTGTGCGAATAATGCCTCTAAATTCAAAATAATAGACGAAATAAGCATGTACCAAGAGATAAAACCACTGATTTCTATTATGCTACTACCATTTAATAGAGCTCAGTTAATATAGACACCAAAGGCTATTCATACTCCCATATGCTATTCAAAAAATTTAATAAAAATATTTTAGACACAAACGTTCAGCTTCACTTTAGTAGCTTTTTAGCAAATACTTTGCTTTATCGTTGAATTGAATATATTCAATTTGAAGACCATAATTTTATGCAAGAACATAAAAATTTAAAAATTAACAAGAGTTAGAACACATCGGTTCTTTCAAGTTCGAAAAAACTATAAAGAAATTAGTTTTTTTATTGTTTCAAAAGCGTCCTGAGACAATAATAACACTCAATTAAATTTAAATAATGTACAATTGTTATTTTTGAATCCAGTTTAAAATTTCCAAAGAAATGGAAGAAAACTTATTTACGCTCAAATAAATTATGTGAAAATTTATTACCATTGAAATTTTTAAATTATACTTTGGAACATTACTGTAAAATAATTAAATAACAAAACATTACTGTAAATATTAAAATAATTAAACTATTCATATTCATGTATATAATTTTAACTTATTCTTATGTAATATTAACATATCGTAACTATAGTGTCTTATTTAAACTATAATGTGTAATAGAGATTGATTCATTTCCTTGATAGCTTTAAATACAATTTTGGTGCAATTATTAATATTAAAAATTTCACCTAATCATTTCTATTATTATAAGTTAACATTCATTTAGTTTCATGTATATCTCAACAATTATATTATCAAACAAATTGCTTCTCAAAATTGTCACCAGTAATATCCCCTTTGACTTAAGAAGTATTTTATACTCCAAACAGTTAAATTGTACAGCAATATTCAGAATTCCAATTTCTGGCTAAATTTACTTAAATTGAATCCAGTTATAACAATTGTAGTATATTCTAAACTCTAATACAATTAAATTTAACTCCACAATGTTGCTACCTAGTTCCATTTATGAAACTTGAATTGATCCTTGGTCCTATTTCGTGGGACCTGCGGTATCAGTTATCATAATATACGACAACTTTCATAAATCCCATAATTATAGATGCCCTAAATGTAATACTAATAACCACAAATAATTGAAAGCGAGGAAAATTATGTAGGCGGGGCCCTTATTATTGGGTGTATGGGGCACAGCATGCGGGATGTGACATTCAGAGAGACAGGTCACAATGTTATCAGCCCATTATGGAACTTTCTAAAGTTGTCACTTTAATCAAACATAGTTCCTATAATGAATCTTCATTTATTAGAAAGAAGTCTACACATATTGGGTTTTCCTCCGATGTTTAGTCATATGCAACTATGATAATTTAAATAAAACACAATAATTTGGACTAATAAAAATAATTATTACCATAATAAAATGTGTGTTATGTTAATCCCTACTTTTTACGTTACTTAAAACATGATATGCATACGTCCTGTGGCTTTAATCCATTTCTTTTTTATATGGAGGTATTTGGTATATCAAACATAATGTTTTTCTGTGCAATAACCCGATAGTTTCAGACTACAAATTGTTGTAAAGACCAAAATATTAAACTTTCATAATTTAAAAGTTTAGCCCTTTCTTAAACGTCCATGAATTTTATTCGTTTCCTAACTTATGAAACGAATGAAAACATATCAGTCGCTTACTTTCACGTCATATTATGTCGCAGAATTATCATGTAAATTCAACTGTTTTAAAGTGTGAACTTTTATATCATAAGACGACAGTCTTTAAGAATATTCACTGTATCGATACTTAAACTACATAAAGTATCCTACTCTATTTACGCGTACCGGTGCAATGACGGTTGAAATTACGTTTTTATTTAGAATCCAAAAAATGTATTCAAATTAACTACATACAAATATTGAATAACTCAACATTTGGAAATACCGCAATTCGTCAGGTCCTTTTACTGGGTTTTATTCTTGCATGTAATTATGGCACAAAATATAGTTTTGGGGCCTAACAAATAATGAACGACGGAGCTCTACCATTTATCGACTTCGATTTGCCACTATAACTATGTCATCGCGCAGAGAACAACTTAAAAGATGCAGATCATATCCGTGGCGCGTGTGCAACGCCTACTTACTAGTCTATAGTTTCTACATACAAATATTGAATAACTCAACATTTTGACAAAGTTTCGAAATGATATTGATACGCTGTGATCAAAACATAACTAGCGGTAATGTTACAAGCATGATCCTTTGTATGCCTGATTTAGTCATATCGAGGCGATACACGCTACGCCCCTTAGCATATTTCTTTTGATCCGTTGGTATAAGAAAGAATAATTAAATACGCAAATAATACTTGGTACTAATATTTCTTGAATATTTTTTTATGACGCATCAATACCAAGTACGATTTTACAAAATATTGTACTTAATACTTATCGACTTTTTACCAATAGTCACATGAATGTATTTCTGAATATTTCTGCACGTAAAGTAAACTAAAATGATTACCTTTAAATGTAATCTTTTAAAAGTGTTAAAATAAAGGATTTAAAAATCCAAACATCTATTAAAGGCTACATTATTTTAAATTCCATTTTGGAAAAACAAAAATAAATTTAATTTCAAAACTCGTTGCAAAAAAATTACCTTCATCGGTTACATCGAACTCGTATTACAATAAAAAAACAACTGTAATGATATGTTTTACATCTCATCTTATGAATTAAGATATCTGCCAGTTGTCGGGATTCACTTGTTTAACGCCAATTAAATGTTTAGAAGTCGAACGCTACCACCACAAGACCCGCCGACTATTGACAGCGTATATGCAGTACTCAACCACTCGGCTGGTATGTGATGCATTTCGCTGCTTTCCATTGTCTATTAGAAGTATGAGTAACTTACACATAACTGTAATTACATATGTGTGTATTCATTCCCCCACAATTTATTGAACCTTCATTTCTCTCCTTCTTTTACATATATCGAAAAAAAAAATTGAATATATTTAACACCGAGTATGTAATTTGATCCGTTGCCAATCACTAATGTAATTAGTTTATATCATAATCTAGAAAAAAAACAATTCCAACAAAAAAATTCATAATAATTTTTTAATCTTACTGCCACTTACTTTGGTAAATAGATAACTGAAATTAAACATATTCCTTTCACTCACCTCGTAAAATAAAACAAATTACAAGCCGGATAAAATAGAAGCAATGCGGAAGACGCGATAGACATTCTAAACAAGACGGTCTTTTAGACGCAACCCAGCGACACATCTTGTCCTGTCGGTTGAATCGTTCACACCGAGGCCTGGTAGAATAGTACTTTCCTAATATATTATTAAACTTATCAAAGTGTGTCTCCAAATATGTCGGGTTACTCTCGATGCATCTATTCTTTTACAGCAATAACTATTACACTTTTACCTTATAGTTACCGCGCAGGTAAAATATTTCAAGATATGTTCCTCAAATATCGCTTTGATAACATTCCAAATGTTTTCATTTATTTATTGATATGCGAGTAGCGCCCTCAAAGGACAAATACATTTTAGTGCTCGTATTATTCCTATTTTATGTGAATGTATATTCTTGTTCAAATGATATACACTACTTCATTACAAAAAGAAATATTAAAATGACGTGTCAATGAGATTTAGATAAATTGAATCAAAAATCAACATTATGTAGTTAGGGGACATTATGAAGCTTCGTGCCGACGTAGAGACTATATTTTGCAGATAATTATATTCTCATTACATATATCTGAACCATTTAAACGTTAAAGCTTATTTTACAAAATTTTAACAGGCTATGCCATGTAACAAAATATTGTCATTCGAATAAAAGAGTAAAATGTATTACTTAATAAAACCAAATTTTGAAATATTATTATAGCTTCAGGGAAACTTCTTAGTGTTACCCTCCTTAAAAAGAAAAAAATTAAACCCTTATAAGATACCTAATGTGGCCTTTCTGTTCTCCTTAAAAACACTTTATATTCAAACATTGGAATTTAAAGCATATATGCTCGCATATATCTCAAAATATCATCTAAATTTAAATAAATAAAAATGTATTTATAAATTTTTTAGAGAGTAAAAAAAGGGTTCAACATATTTTTTAATAGTAAATATAGTATTGGTTTTTTAATAATATATACAGTGTTTAATAGTATATACAGACTAAATAAAATCATATTATATGCACCATACTTATTCAGAAAGATCCCAAATATGTATTATACAAAAACAAACCTAACAATAATAGGTCCAGTTTTAATATCCCATTATTATTTTCCAATATTATAAGAAAACTCCAACAAAGCTTTGCCACGCGAGCCATGTTTTCTTTCACTTTACTGAAAAAGTTTTACTACTCGTACAAAAACCTGCCCCATTTGTCAATGAGGTAGCTTTGATGTATTGTTTGGCATTGAACTGACATTCGAGCGATAAAGTACTTTTTGATACGCGAAAGCTTATTCACTGAAGTACGCAATTAGTTATGTGTAATACTTGAGTGACTTGCCAGTAGAGTTTTAAAGATATAAAATAGAGTTTTTATAGAGAACTCGGTAGATATGTATGGATTATTTCTAAAAATGCCCAATATCTTAATAGAGAACTATTACATAGTAATAGTAAAAGAAATATATGAGTGCAGTAAAAAAAGAAACCTTGAATTGTTACACTTAGTTTTTGAAGGAAGAAAATGAAATAGAAAACTATTAACATTATTTTCCTATTTTTGAGTATAATTTTCTGTGAGTTAACTCAAAAACGAAACGATTATCGTAAACACACAAAGAAATTAATTAAAGATACAATCAGAAATATGGAGAAATATTACTTCATAGCCAAAGAATCATATATTATTTGAATCCTTTCAAAAGGAAAAACTATATCTACAACATATGTTAATATTAAGACCACAAATAAAGGCGGCTAAGGAGTCGCTTACAAATTTATTCCAGACTTTCTAATTAAATTCGTGGAGCATTTGAATAATTTACGGTTTGTGAGTGATTTGGGCGTATAATACATTAATTTATTAGTACAAAATCCGTTTTACGTAAAATATTGAAGTAAAACTTCTTTAGATGCGACTTGTGAGTAACTCAGATTTTTTGTCTGAAATAATGTTCGGTAAAGTCTATTGTTTACTTACGCAGCTTCCTGTATTTGAAAGTGTCAACTGACTATAGAATTTCATTAATATACGTACTATATACACATACATTTGAATTATTTCCGTTCTATTCTTATAAAGTTTAACACTAATAATTATTTTGTTTGAAAATGTATACTAGCGAGGTGGTTCCTTATAAATGTGGCGATGATCTGATAGTGACACTCCGAAAAGAAAAACGAAACTCCTTAACGGTTGGTAGTAGATCAACTGCGATTCAAGATATTTGCTACTGACAGTTGTTTCTTTGCAAAATTATATCTCTATCTACGGGGCCTGGTGATCCTAGTGGGCCTGGTGGTCCTTTTGGAGATGAACAATGGAACTCTTAAACATATAGTATTAAATTAACTGTTATTCAAGGTATTTACTGTTGATAATGGTTACTTTGCAAAAATAAATTCACAATCGATCACTTTAAGGTCTGATTACGGGTTCTGGAGATGGACGAAGTAATTTCTTAACGGATAGGAGTAAACCAATTGCGATTCAGGATATTTGCTCTTGGTAATCGTTATTTTGAAAAATAACTACCCCATCGATATAATATCTGCCACAACCGTCAAGGAAGTTTTAATTCATCTGCACGTAAAGGGACCTCGCACTTATTTAATTTGTTTTCCTTATTCTTTCAATCGTAGCATCTACTTGCTGCAATAAATATGATTTCCTAACTTCTCGTTATTTCGCTGCATTAGTTGTCAATGCTATATAAAAATGCTAATAGTACAGACCAAGTTAATTTATAGACAAAAAATAAAAATATTACTAATGTTTGAAAAATAGCATGCAACGTTTTCGTGTTTATTGAGAAGAAAATAAATCGTATATTTAGGTTGAACAACTATGTTTAAACAGAAATTAAGTATTACAGTATTTAAAAATTGGCAGCTTTATTAGATTGCCCGATTATAGATTGTTGACCTATTCAGAAATCACATCGAAATAACTTCAGTGTTCAGAAATAATTGCGGGACACTTTTTCGATTTTGTCGAGTCTCATAAATAATCCTATCTTTAGAACATAATAAGTTGAAGATTAAAATTTTACACAAATTACATAATTTTGACAACCAAATTTAAAATATTATTTATTTCGAAAATATCGAAATATTTGCAAAAGAACCAACATTTTCTGAACTGCATTGTAAATACATTTAACAATTTATTTAAACAATAAATACTGAACCTAATTTGATCATAAAACTTACAAGCAATAATATATATATATATATATATACATATACATATATATACATATATATATATATATATATATATATATATATATATATATATATAAAGTGTAACGATAGCGAACCGTCATTGGCAATAGCGCTTATTTGGTGCAATGTAAGATTAATAAATTTTCTTTACTTTCAAAAGCAAGTAGCAATAGCAAGTGTTAGTTTGTATAGTTGCTGGTAAGGTTTCTAAAGTTTTATATAAATTTACGGCATATTCTTCGATTGAACAATTTTGACTTCATTGACTCGAAGGCTGAGGTTTAGCAAAGTTTTGCTAAACCTCAGCCTTTATTAATGTTAAGTATCGGTTGTGTATTACGTCATGCAGACGATTATAAAATGTAGTCGTATCTGAACTCTGCTTACTCCGGATCTGTTCATTTTCTCATGGTCCTCGTCTATTTAGTTACTAACCATAACAACATAATATCACTTTACCTTATAATAACTGAAAATTAATTTCTTTAGTACATTGTCGTTACTTGCAAGGAACCTAAATTTTTTTATTTACGCTGAAAATAATATCCAACCAACATAAAAATGCATAGGTGTGTTTTTGTGAATATCTGTCAGGAAACAAGCAAATTAATATAATAAAAAATAGTATATATTTTCCTCTGCATTTTTGTGCGTTGTTCGCACTATTGTCCTATTTGTATACTGATTAATTAATACTGTTTTGTAGACTGAATTCAAAAGATTATCATTGTTACAAGTCGACGTTTGTTCTTAAAACAATGATCATCTTTTGTTTTTTGTTTCCTAGCGTATCGTGATTACGGCTAATGTATTTATCAAGGTCAGGCATTTTGACTTAATATTTTAAAACAAATATAGGATTGTTCTTGAAAAAGTTTCATGTAAATAAAGTGCACAGAAAGTGTGGTCAATAAAAATGTTACTTGTGAAAATTACCTACAAAGTGTATATTTTTGTATACTTACACCAGCCATACATATCACTCAGTCTAAGAAACTAGAGTTAAATGACACAAACCAGCAAGTGTACAAACATTACCAAATTCTTTAGTACTTCTTCAGCACACGTATATTAAGGCTATATATATATATATATATATATATATATATATACATATATATATATATATATATATATATATATATATATATGTATATATATATATATATATACATATATATATTTCAGTGTATAATTATTATTTCCAGAGTGAGGATGACCTTTACATCATTTTAAGTTCAAAGACGTTTTTCTCGATTATATATATAGACAAATTTTATTTCACTTCAGTTATGAGACATTCTGTGGGACAAATAAATTCTGTGTCATCAGTCTAAATACCTATTGTCAATATTCTTGTAAATATTTTCTTAAACTAAATATCATGATCATTGGTACACATTAAGAAACATATACGATGCATGAAAATTTTCTTCACCTTAGGTAAAGTTTTATTTTTACCAATAGTTTTATTTTAAACCTCCTCGAAAGCATCAAATTACGATATTACGTATATAGTTTCTCGAGAAATAAGTTTTTTTAAGTACGATATGGAGATGATATGCAGTTTTATTGTTTACATAGTTTTGGTATTTAAATAATTGCACAGGAAAAATATATTTTGCCGAATAAACTAAAATGGAAGTAATAAATTTATTTGTACGAAATTTGGGAAATCCATGAAACTGAGGTTTTTTTTTAAAGTTTAAAACCGCCTCCCCAATTCATCAACCTTACCTTATGTGGTAGAAAAACAGAATATCTTCAACTCTTCCAAAAAAAATTAAGTAATTTTTTTGCTTTTGATTTAAATGTTGCCTAAGATTCCTTTCAATAGGTTTGTGTCTTCATTTTTTTAATTTTAATGTAGGGTTAAAATTTTCAAGGAGATTGAAATTTTCTTCTTTAACTCTTTGGAATCGATGCTTGATTGTGCAATTAGGAGAGTACAGCTTGATTCCTTTGCTTCTTGCCCTAAAGGGAATTTATGATTCAAGATTACTGTATGTTAAATATGATGTTTTGAAAACGCCCAGATGCAAGAACATCGTATTAAACATTTACCTAAAAATACCTACATTTACCATAGCAACCCAAAAACTCGAAAGCAGCATATTGTTGAATAACTTTTCCTTTCTTTTCTTCTGTGTAGCTTATTTTAATCGAATATAAAAGTCTAGTATTATTGACTTACTTATTTACTTATTTATTTATTATTTTATTATCTTTTTTATTTATAAATAAGGTATCCTCTGTATTACAATAAAAAAAAACAGTAGCTGTTCAATTTTTCTTACCAGATACTAAGTGAGTTACCATAGTAAATAATACGAACGATTCTACTTTTATTTCCATAAAGTAATCGTCGAGTAAAATGTGTTGTCCGTTCTCAAAAATAGTATGTTACATGTATATAAAACAAGCAGTATTTTCCCCATACTTTCCATTTTATTTAAAAAATGCGTCGAACAATTTTCATAAAATACCAAGTCAATGTAAATGGTTATATTAAAAAACATCCTCAAAAATTGCACAATTTACAGAATTACAGAAAAAGTAGTAATTCCAATTATTTGTCTAAAAAACTAAGTCAATTTCTAATTATGTTATATTAAAATCTTTAAAAAAATATTTACTGTTTTGTTTTGATAAAAACCATTCTCAATTATTATTTTCTACAATTAATATTACAGGAGGAAAAGTTTTGGAAAACAAAAATTAATTTTTTTCAATAACATTTTTTTGCATACTTTTTAGATTTTAAGATGGATTATAATAAATTATATTTTATTAATTCGCATCTTGTGGGAGCTCTTTATAAGAGAATAGGATTTATAATATACCTAAATGAAAATAAATATAGATATTTTCTTTAACTTAATGTAAATCACACTTAATTTAAGTCATTGATCATCAAATCAGCTTCTGATAGGGAAATATCTACATTTACCTAAAGTCGGTATCATGAAGACACTTATTATATATATTGTAGCTACTTATAGTATGTCCCGAATATTTTTATACATTTTTATTTTTCCGATATTCTTCCTTACGTTATTTTATTTATTTGTAAGGTTTTCGATTTCTTTTATTTTTGCTGTCTAGATTTCTAATTCTCTCCACGTGTTATAATTACATAACTAAATCATATTTAATTTTTATTATTTGCGAGAGTACTGTGTACGTTGCATAAATAAATATTATAAAACTAGCTGTGGCCGTGTTTTTTAAACAAACGAATAGCAAAAAACGCTTATTTATATTAATTCATATTTCTGTTCATTCAAAGCTTAGTCCACATCATCTTATAATGTTCAAAAATCAATTTGCTATAGTAAATAGATTCTTGATTAAAAATCACGTTCTGTTAGATATACTAAAGAAAAATTGAGGACTATTTTGGAAAATAATACTTTTTAAAAAGAATCCATAATCAATTACAGCGTGGAAAATAATAATATATATTAATGTTAATTTGACAACGAAATTAACAATATAATTTTTGGTCACAAAAAAACTTGGAAACATACAAATTTTTAAAGAATGTCGCTTGTTTTAAGAACTCAAAAGGTCGTTTTAGACAAAAACAATTATTGTTCAAAATTAAACAAAAAACACTTTATAAAAATATTTTAAATACTTATTAGTGTATTTCGTAGAGAATTTAAGAAAAGATGTTTCAGCCAAAAAAATAAGATTAACTCGGGATTACATTACAGAATTTTTATTATATTTATAAATTTCATTGGGTCTAAAACTAAAATTTGATTTCATTTTTGGAAAATTTGGATGAAAATACATAATCATTTTTAAATTAAAAAATGTAGTGCGATATTTAATTTATAATTACCATTATACGTGTGTATATATATATATATATAAAAATATATATATATATATATATATATATATATATATGTATATATATATATATTTTTATATATATATATATATATATATATATATATATATATATATATGTATACATATAAATCTTTCATAATTAAAAAATTCCCGTTGCACATTGCATATACCGCTCATTAACTATAAGATATATTAACGCAATAACTCAATTAATTTGCATTAGGTTATGTTTTTAACTCAGATAAAATATTATTAAAGTTTGTGGTGTGATGTTAGATTCATTTAAAGTCGTTGTAAACAAAATATATGTTATGGCCAAAAAAAAAATAATTCGATATATAGATATTACAGTGTTACTGGAGACAAGTAATTGTCTTATCCAATTTATGTCTTCCATGAAAATTCATAAAAACCAAAGTTTTTAAATGTTTCTTTCACCTATCTTGCTTTATCGGTCAGCAGAATATATTGTCAAGAGCGTGTAATTGTATATTTTTCGGTATTAATAAAATAAATATTCGTTTTAATAAAATATTCGTTATTTAATAAGCATGTAATTAATTATATCTATGTTACATAAATTGAGTTATTACTTTACAAAAGGGTTTTTCGATGGATATATTTCAAAGAAATTTGAACTACATTATGAGTTGAATTCAAAAAATTATAACAGTCATCACACAAACCAAAATTTACCACAAAACAGTCTCATAATTAAGTGTTTGCAATAAAAATGGCCTCAGGTTGACATTCCAATAGAATGAAGGGTGAAGATGGACGAATTAAAGCAATATACTCGATGCCCAGTTACTAATCTAAGATTGAGAAGCGAATTGAGAAAATTTCCGCCAAACGTTTTTTAGTCTAGCGGGGCTCCCCAGTTTTCTGTGAATAGCTTACGTGCAAGTATTTCACACAAGGAAAATTGTATGTAGTTACGAATAACAGAAGAGGCACCTATACCTGTGATATTAAACTGATATACATTTTATCTATACTCGCATCAAAAACCTATACTTGCATCAAAACATGTCTCCACTATTGTCAAGGAATATGTATGTATGATTTTTTTATTTGCTCGTATTTTAAAATGTTATTTAAAATTTGAATATACGTTTTAAACAATTAAATATTCTTTATTTTAATAAATTTATAACGTCACCATGGAAACAAATAACCAATAATAAAATATTACCACGAACGTAGTAGCTCTTTTTTAACTTCATACATTTATTTAATTTCCCCCCTTTCACGTTTTCTCAGATAACAATGTCGATTAAATCAAAAATGTTCGAATGCATATTGCATCCAAAGAAAATTTCAATAACGTGCTAAAATTATCACGTTTTGATAAAATGTTTCGTTGGGACCAGTAATATCACCTATTTGCAAATATTTAGTTATTTTTTGTTCAAATTCTCATAACTGATACTCGGTGTCGAGGCAATCTGTTATATAATAACCGATCTATATATGTTTAAAAATAAATGATACATGCAAGTTACAGATTGGAAAAGAGTAAAAAAATTATCCCAAAATGGAAAATGTCATAATAAATATTTTTAAATATTATCTCAACGCAACAATTCAAATAGGTATCAAGTTCACAACAATATTCTGTCGTATTTCGTAGGAAAGTATTCCTTATAAGAAACACTTTTTTTTATTGAGCCTAAGAGTGTTAGCACTAAAATGAAAAATTTGTAAATATGTATAATTTTTTCACCTCGTGATTATCTTAGCTAAATTATAACTTGACATAACATTTAAAAAAATTCTGACATCATCTCCTTAAAAAACTAAACCGTAACAACTCTATGAAAGTGATGTTTAAGAGCTACAGCAAAATAAATATATAGGGATATTTTTTATAGTAAAATGCTATTTAGAAGAGCAAAATCATGAAATGTATTAGTGTCTTAAAAAATTATAAACCTGAAAGGAAAAACTAAAAAATAATGGATATATTTTTGACCCATCTGTAACCAAATTGAAAATTTAACAAATAGAATGACGTAAAGTATTTCGATACTCTATTGTTTTACTGAATATTTTTTTTTTGCAAAAATTCAAGTAACCCTTTATCTTCAATTACTAAGAATTACTGAATAATACTAAAAATTTAAAACGGTTATATTTTCGTTAAAACTAGAAATGACTTACCAGAGTGAAATATTATTTTGTGGATATAGATAAATCACCGATAACTGGTTAAATCGCAATACAATCTAATTCCGTTTAGTCTTTTTCGTCATAAGCATAAATTGCAAAATTTTATTTTTTTATAGGTACGAAATTCTTTGGAGGTATTTTAGGCAGCTCTTAATAATGAGATTTCTCTACAAGAAATGTCAGATTAAAATTGTTTAACCGCATATTTAAAAATAAATATATTCTTATTCATATAGTAAGAATAGTTTGGCATCAGAAGATGGTTAAAATTTAGATGAATGCCTATAACAGAGGCATCAATAAATTAACTGTGTTGCGACCGGTAAACCACTGTCTTCTCTGGGGTTTTATTTTGCTAAACAACTGTTATATGAAAACAAAATAATCAAAGGAGTATGTCACGTACAGTAATGAACTTCTTTAAGTGTGTGCTTTTCGGAGTAGTGGTTCCTAATCAGGAGCCGGAATACTTATTCTTTCAATAACTTCGATGTCGATAAACCGTACCGGTCCCAGTGATCTTCAATTTAGGGTATCGTCTACTATCGAGCAGGTGGTCCTTCTGTAAAGCTAGATATATCAAGCAAAATGTTGGATTCGCTAAAATATTTCCTTGGTAACCTAAAAATTTAATCTTGATAAATTAATATTAATTCTAATAAATTAGAAAGTAAAATATCCGAGCAACATTGTTTATACTTTAATATGTGGAGTAATACGTGTTATTTAGCATGATTATTATATAAAAATTTATGTCTGCTGTAACGAAATGTTTAATATATTATTTCTTTAATTTAACATTTATGTATTTACTCTTAACAATTCTGAACGAGGTGTGATCGTCTCCACATTCATATACGTACATACATTTTTCTTCAACACAGTAAATGGATCACAGCGTTCATTCGTTACACTCTAAAAACTTAGTCATCTTACTTATTACCAAATACAATTTTGTCTTCTAGAAAAAGTCGTTTACTACATAAACCACAAAACATTAGAATTAGGTGAATCCATCCGTTAGGGACTTATCCTCAGTAAAGTGTTTCAAATGTCATATAATTGAATTCCACGTCCCTGACTTTTTGTCTTTCTACTCTCTTGCCGTTTTCTTTGCGGTTTCTTTATTTAGAGTTATTTTCTAATCAGTTGAAATGAAATAAAAAAGTCACAACAGTAGTATTTTCTTAGAAATATTTTTAATCGATAAAAGTTTCATTTCTTTTCATGTATAGGGTTTACAAAGGTCATATATTTGTAATTCGGCAGTGGTTTTTGGGTAATGTAATTAATAAAAAAAATTGTTAGGCAAGTTTAATAATATATTATGTTCTGAAATCAGAAAAAATACTATATAATAATAATAATAATACAATATACAGATATATATATATATATATATATTTATTTATATATATATATATATATATATATATATATATATATATATATATATATATATGTGTATATATATATATATATATATATATATATATATATATATATATATATATATATATATGAATGGATTAACAAAAGTTCTGCCTTATAAATAGTTAATAAATATTTGTATCAAATTAAAGTAAAGTAATTTGGTGGTATACCAATTACTTCACTTTTATTTTGGTTTGCCTTAAAAACTCACTGATTATTCAAATAAAAGATATAGTCTTTTAAGTAAAATAAAGACTAAATACTACCAATAGAAAATTTATAGTCTTTTAAGTTATTACGTTTTCCAATTAATAAACTAGTAGTAAATAAAGATATAATTATAATTGAATATTTGTGAATAGGTTGATAACTCCAACTTTTTAAGACAGACATACGCAAAAATATATAATGTTGTTAAAGATGTCGTACATTTTTAAAATTCAAATTCATAGAAAAAATATAAAATAATAATAATTACTATGGACAATATTTAAGCATAAGTAAAATGAAAGGGAAAGCACCGAACGGTTTTATAATGATATGTACATATATACGTATATTGTACCTTAAGAAGTGAAACATTTTTAAATTGAAAAATTATACACTCCAAACGAAGTTTGATTTGACACCCTTATGTCTTATCACCAATAGAGTATGAGTAAATTTTTATAACAATGATTTATATTACTTCAAAGAGAACGTAGCAAGAATATAAATTTATACTTTAAATATGACTTCATTTATAAAGAAAGATATATTTGATAGTAAATACTATAATAATAGGCAAGATATTCTGGATTATTGAAATAATACGATTCCACGGAAAACCTTCTTTTATTAATATATTCATGTTACATTAAAAAAAAACAGCCAGAAGAAAGTCACCATTAATAATTTTTTTTTTATTTTCACTTGTGTAATAATATTTACTTCTTTACGTATAAGTTGAATGAAAGATATTTAGGCTCTAAAATGCATCCATTGAGACAATAAAAACAATAATTGAATGATGTGAATAATAATCTAAATACTAAAATAAGAAGCCAGTTTTATTATATGAATAACTAACCTTTTTTTCTGGCCATCGAGTAGAAAATTAATAGGATTATCCTATTATTTATTAGGAGCATTAATAAAGAAAGGATGACCCGTAATTTGAATATTATTTGAATTCAATTAGGAACGAAGGAAGAAAAAAATAGACACTTTAAGCGTTTTTAGAACTCGCTTTTGCTTTATCCATTAAAGCTGTATGATCAAATAAAAACAATAAGGGTTTTTCGTTTATAATTGAATAAGGAATAAAAGTAGAAAAGACTGAATAAATCTTTATTTAAATAAAGAAGTCGAAAATAATTATATATACAAAAAACAACCTATATATATATTTATATTTTCTATCCAATTCAATGATTTTAATGTACTTGGGATCCGAAAGAAAAAGTGCCAGATATAATTTTGAATTGTGATATAATAGTGATAGGCAAACAGAAATTCTGTTTTTAGAGCTTATACATTTTTAAAAAATTGTTGTATTTAATTTCTAAGATAGACGCTCATGAGAAATTTCTTATCTATATTTCGTACGCCTCAGTAACTAACTTATAAAAAGTTTACTTTTTGCCTAAACATATGACAGTAAATTTGCATCAACTTTGATTTTGATCCACTTCAATAGGCTTGTCGAAAGTAAAAAGTTTACAAATGCTTAATGATCTTAATGATGTCTATTAATTCATATTCATTTGGGAACTGATATAATGTAATTTCTGTTTATACGAGAGAAACTCAACTATTCGTCTTTTAACAAAAGTGGTTACGATGTACGTAGTGCAGTATTTATCTCTTTGAAATAATTCTTTATTTCACAAGACTTGGATTTTGTAGATACACTCTTTTCGAATGCTATGGTTTTATTCATATAGTTTATACACTGACTATTTCGACACTTTTTGAACAATATATTGTGTAAAAAGTAATTTATCATTTACATAACGTTTAATCTGTTTCAAAATATATATTCATATATATATATATATATATTTTTTTTTTTTTTATATATACTAGCGGCCCGGTACGTGCTTCGCTACGTATAAAGTGAAATATTAAAAAAAATAAATATTAAAATTTAATTGGAACATCAAATTCATTTATTCAAACAAAGAAATATTTTATTAATTGCTAGCTATTTTAAAACTTAATCCAAAACATTAGGATAAACAATATTTTACGTTTTTCCATTTTGAGCATGAATAAACAAACGGCTGGGGGTATCGACTCTGGAACACCACAAGCGTTAAGTGTTTGCCCTTGGGCCTTATTGATGGACATCGCAAAGGATAAACGCACAGGATATTGTAATCGTTTGAATTCAAATGGCATATCAGTTGGAATCATAGGGATACGCGGTATCAAACAAACTTCTCTTTTTGATTTAGCAGTTAAGATCGTAGCTTCAATCAAATTTGGCAATAACTTTTTCACTGCCAATCTGGCACCAATACACAATTTTGGTGGATTAATGAATTTAAAAATTCAATTGGATAATTCATTGCCTCAACTTGATTCATAACACTGTTAATTGATTTGTATGTCGTGACTACACCTGGCAGTTTCGCTTGAATTTGAAAATTAATGGCATTGATATGAATGTTCTTCGGTGCTAAAATGGCGCATTATCTCAACCAATCATGATTTCTGTAATTCTGAAGAATATTCGGAAAAATACATTCAATCAATTCATCTATAGATTGCGCAATTGTACAAAAATTGTTCGGTACAACGATCAATCCGTTGGTACTGTCGATTTGTATTTTGCCATCACCAATTTCTAACAATTGTTTTGAAAACTCATGGGCGGCTGGATCATTTTGTAGGTGAATACGCATATTAGTGTTCAGTGTCAATTTTTGTACATATCTCCAAAGAACTGATGACTTCAAACAGGCATTTATTTCATCAGTAGTCGATCGAGGAATGACAGGCAATGTTTGTCGAAAATCCCCTGACAGTAATATTAAAGCACCACCAAAAAGGTGTTGATTACCACATAAATCTTGCATTGTTCGATTAAATGCTTCTATTAATTTTTTATTCGCCATTGTACACTCATCCCATAAAATAATTGACGTTAATCGTAGAACTTTTGTCATAGGCGAATTTCTCGAAATATTGCAAGTTGAAGTTTTAATCACCTGTACATTCAATGGCAATTTTAAAGCAGAGTGTGCGGTCCGACCACCTTCTAATAATGTAGCAGCAATTCCCGAAGATGCAAGTGCCAATGCAATTTTCTGTTCCGATCGAATAGTCGCTAAAATTAATGATATAACGAACGTTTTGCCTGTATCACCAGGTGCATCCAAGAAATATAATCCAACTGCATTATTGGAAACGGCATGCATGATTGTGTCATTTACATGTTTTTCTGAATATTCATTTTGGTTATATTCGATTGTACGCAACTCATTAGAATTGAATTCGTATATTCGATGAAATGCAAATCATTAGAATTGAATTCCTGCTCACCTTGCAATTCACGACCAAACAAATCATGCATCTCACGATTTGGTGCGGTCACACCCAATTGTACTAATGCTTTATTTACAATCAGTTAGACACATATCTTCAATTATTAGTTAGACACATATCTTCAATTATTATCAAAGCTTCGTTCTACATTTCCAAGGTAATCAGTATTTCTTGCATGATGACGCATACGAATTAAAATATCTTCTGCCATATAATGTTTATATTTGTTCCATAATTCAAGTGGATTTGATGGCATATATGTTGATAATATAATGGCAAATAGCATTCGTATTTGTTGTGGATGGGCTGAAGTATATGCATCTTGAAGTATTGAATCCCAATGTGCATCATCCTCCAACAAATGCAAGAGTTGACATGCTTCACTATATGTTTGACACAAATGATCGTTGACTGTTCTCAATTCTTGAAATGATTTTGGGCCATTGACATTAACTGATAACAGTCTCAAATAAAAACACTCAGCATTGTTTGGATGTACTGTATATATTCTCCCAATTGCATCTGTTTGGAAAATGCCAGGATGCCCATGGACTGCTGTTCCTTGTTTACGTCTTTGAATTTTTTTCGAAGACACATTCCATGTGCAATACTGAGGCACTTCAGAATATAACAAATTTATCGCAGAAGTACCAGTTTCACATAATTTGAAAAAAGCTGTCAACGTAGTCGCTGGTGGTTGTGCTGCTCTTTCCAATACATTTGCTACATTAAAATAAACACGTTGGCCATTCTCAAGATGCACAGCCAAGTGAACAACCTCAGGATGTCTTTCGTGCATTGGAAACGACATAATTCATTACTACTAATATAGCGCCCCATTTGATACTGAGTAATTTCATCATTTCTATTATCACCAGCAACACCGAAAACAGCCATATCGCTCCCTTTATTTACATACTTGCAAATATATTTAATGGATTTGACTGAATTACAATACTCCACATTTATATGAGCATTGAATATTTTCGATAATAATGGACAATACGGAACCACCCAATGATTATCAACTTCAACGTCCTGGTTACGCATTCCGTTACGGTTGCCGTTTTGCCATTATCATTAGGTGATCTACGTCGATACAACGGATATCCGTCATTGCCCGTTATTGTGTCTGAAGTCAATTACCTTGGGTATCGTTTCGAACACTTTCCATTAATCATACATGGCGAATTCATATTTAGTTCACCGCGCGGACCATGTATCATGTTTTTAACGACAACTTGAAATAGCTCAGGATCAACAGTTTGATCAGGAATTTCAGCTGATATAACGTTATCAATTTGATCCGGAGTTATTTTATGTACCAGCCAAATTAATATATGTGCGTGCGGCAATCCCCTTTTTTGCCATTCGATGGAGTACATATGGCAACGCACCTCTCCAAATACACATAATTTCACAATTAAATCCATAATTGCTTTCAATTTTTGCCGAAAAACACGTGCTGTAATGTCATGGTGATCAATTGTCGACTGTCCTTTAAATAAATTGTTTTTGATGTCATCCCACTGCGGATTACGTGTAAATGTAATGAACAGATTCGGTCGACCGTATTTTCGTACATAAGACATTGCGTCTTGTGCATATTCGTTCATATTCCGCGCGCTACCAATATACGAAGATGGCAATATAGTTAAACGTTCGATGTCATTAACATTAGCATCATTCGCTATCACATCTTGCAAATGAATATATTCTTCGGATCTTAATTTCGCTTGGCTGAAACGAATAAAATTAAGACGTTCAGTTTCTATTTTGGCATACATATCAACGATGTACTGATGATATAGTTTACCACATCTCAAGATATAATTTTGTTCTTGTGGACGAACCATCAATCGATACGAATAAAAATTCATGGCACTAATTTTTTTCTGTACATGTTGACCTGAAAATAAGTGCAAAATGTGACTTTAGAAATTTATACAAATGATGAAATGTCAACACACTGAAAATAGGTCAATTATTTACCTGTTCGTGGATCAATCATTGCTATATTGATATGGTAGCCATCGTCACCTTTCCAATGCAATATTGGGTATTGTAATGCGTCGTAACTACGATGAAGTTCCGAAACACGTTGCAATTGCTCATTTCTGCGAAGCAGTACAATATCACGGGATTGAAACTGATCACCAAGAATTACAATTGCAACCTCATCAATTGTCGGTGCATTGAATCGCCTTTCATGCTCTAAAAAAGGTGTTCTATCAGCCCTTATTACGATTTTGTGATTATCAGATGGCATATGATCGAGAGCAATTTTAAACAATTGAACTAAAGCGTTATGCTGATGGAAAAACCTTTGTAGCTCACGAATAATTTCTCGTCTTGTATTCAAAATAATTGCACAACTTTGATCCAATTCACAATTTTCATCACCAATAAAATAAATTTGCAAAAATTTATGATCAGCGTCGGGGTATGGCAATAATGAACCAGCTTGATGTTAAATCTGGCCCTGAATCTGTAACATGTATGCAATTTTAGGTAGATGTTGTATCATAATTTTTATCGTTTTTATCATAATTTTAGGTAGATGTTGTATCATAATTTTTAAAACTTCCGAATACTTTATGATTCAGATTGATATAAACATGGGACAATCCTGTTGAAGTATTTACCTTAAACGTCGGCATAAAATTATCTCTAATAATTTTAGTAGCACCAAAAGATGTCATTTGAAATGTCGAATTGTATTGTTGAATATGACTCAAAAAGTGCTTCGACTTTTGAGATGTCCCAAAAACTAATGAATACAATGGTTCGGGTGGAATGTGTTTCTAATGCTGACAATCTCACTTTGCCAGTAGCACAACACATGCCGGGCGTTTCACCTGAAAAGTTAACCGCATCACAATGTTGACATATTGCGTCCATCATTCCAATGTATCCGTACACACTATAATCAATCTGACTGTTGTGATTAAAAGCAGCACGCATCATTTCAGCCAAAACAGTACGAGGTATTCGTGATCGCCTTGCATGGTTCAGTACAGGTACAGGGTCAACAGATCTATTTCGTGCATTACGTTCACGGTGCGATGCATCAGCTTGAGCGCGTTCATCTGCAGTCTGTGATCGTCTTAGTAATGCCACATCATTTCCATTACGCGTTCGGCGACCAATATTTGCTCGTCTTGCTCGTGACATTAATAAATCAAATTAAAAAAAATAATTGCTACATTAATAGTGGTACACAATATGTTTTTTCAAATAAAGAAACGCACATCATACATATAATTCACTTCAACAGTTAAAAACTTACCGTTTGTGTAAATGCGTTTGACAATTTAATTCATAGTACATTTGAACAAAAAATATAAACACAAAGCAATAATTATCGCTGACAATTTGCTTTAATTGAACCACGTCCAAAATGAAATGACCGCATGAATGACATAACAACATGCTTTTACTGAACACTGAAAAAAGTTTCAATTTGACAGCACAATCGCCATCTGAAAAAAGATTCAATTTTACAGCAAAATCCCCAGTTACAAAATGATCCGCCATTTATTGAATTCAGTTGTTACAAAAAATGTGATAAATGAAGAAGCACTCTACCGATTTTGCGCAAACTTCACATAAACCATCTACTAAATAGTCCGAACAAAGCCTACACATTTGGTTTGGATAGGTGAGCCCGTTCTTGAGTTATAAAATTACAACGAAAAGTGGCATTGATTTTTATATACATAGATATATATGTATATATATATGTATATATATATATGTATATATATATATATATATATATATATATACACATCAAAAGACACAAATAAAAATAAAAAAACATTGTATGTGCTTTATATAAAACATTTTTTATTTTTCATTGATTCGTTGATTCGCATTAGTTGATTCGCTTTCAATTTTTGTTTCGCTTTATGCTAAACAATTTTAAACTACCTATTGACGATTTTGAAAAATAATTAAATATTATTGATTTTTTATCGAAAAAAGGACGGTTATTGACTAATGCTGTACCAACAATTCTAATGACGTCGTCCAAAATAAAAGTTGATACATAAGAGAAAACCAATATGTGCTCCGTAGAATACACGGTAGAAATAAAATGTCTACAATACATTCATATTATTTAATTAAGCGTAATTAAAAACATTAAATTTAAAAATGATTTGCGCAGTCGGTGAAAATGATCCCATTTTCCCTGACCGTTATTTCCGAATTATTTTACACCAATATCGTTGTGTTCGACTTAAAAGATTATGAGGAATTCATATAATTGTAATAAACATAAAAATTTATGCAGAAGAATTTTTGCATTATTTTAATATTAAATAATTTTTGATCGATATATCAGGAAATATCATACACCATAATTTTCACTTAGCATATTTAGGCAGGAAACAATTACGTTAGTATTTTGTAATGGATGATAAATTTCCTTCTTTAAAGATAATGTTGACGATAATAAATTGACTGATAGTGGCATTAAGCTCAGTGACCACTAGCATAATATCCAGCCTGAAAACGAAAACGTTTTCATTTCATGTGCATGAAAACCAACATAATTCTTTTCGTCAAATTTTATAATTGTGTTAGGTTTCACCACTTCTTGTTGTAATGTAGTCACGAAAACTTGAATCAAGGGTATGACTAATGAAATACTGACTTGAGAACTACTTTTTCTAGTGATTTCTTCTAATGGTTTCATTAATTGCACAAATTTTTGAACATCATCGAATCTTCATGGGATATCATCGCGATTGGATTTGCACTTAAGTACCAAACAAGTAAATCCTTGGGATTTAAGTCCGTAACATGGATACATGTATCAAAATTATTGATTGTCGAACATACTTTCTTCATTAGTCGATCTTTATTTAATAAAAAGACAATAAAACTCAAACTGTAACACATATTGATGGACACAATACTTGACATTAACATTATACGTTTGGGAGTTTGTTTTTGTGACATTTTTATTGTGCTTATTCTTTGGACTATGCTGTTAAATAAATAGTACCGAGTTCGTACAAACGACTACACGTTTTAATAATGAAATTAGAAAATAATAAAAGTTAAGTACAATTATAAAGCAACAAAATAATTTAATTTTTCCGTGACGCTACAGCCCCTTATATATTTTATCGAGTTGGTTATCATTGGCGACTTTTTTCTGTTATCAATTTAATCGGTATAATGTAGGTTAAGTTTGGACAAATAAAACATTATTTTTGAAATTAATTAGACTAATATGTTTGAATGTTTTTCCGTTTGCGCGATTTACCTGCCTAAATACAGCGCAACAAATGCTACAAACTACAAGTCTGTAAAGAAAAACAGAGTTTTACTGGTATTGAGAAGATTAAGTTAAAAATGAAATTATGTAAAAATATAAATAGTATAAAAAATGTTTTAACGTCTTATTCCCAAATCTTCCACTAATTCCTGTAAGCTATTGTTAAAGATCCCATGATTACATTTCGAATTATTCTAATTACGTAACATTAAATTTTACTATTAATACGAAATTAAATCGAATTCCTCTCCATTCCTAAAAACTCGAATTAAATTTAAAATATTAAAATTATTGCATAAATTAAGAAAAGCTCTAGACGTCAGAATGGACACTAAATTAATTGAAAATATTTATCAGTTACCAAATTAGAGTCAATTTAAGATGGTATGCATACGAAAGTAGGTAAGTATAATTGCAGAGTTATGGCTCACCTACATTAGTCATAAAATTAATCATATAATGAAATAAAACGATACTTTCATTGTGTTAAAAATATAATTTATTTAATCGATTCATATATGTATGAGAGGTCAAAAATCATTTAAATAATTTTTTTTCAATATTATTAATTTGAGGCACGAAATTAATATAAAAAAGCATATAATTCTATTATAATAAAAAGTGAATATATATATATATATATACATATATACATATATATATATATATATATATATATATATCCGATGCACAAGACTACTTAATATGATTCAATGCGTGCATAATCTATTACTTTGTCAGTTGTCAAGCAAATTTCAACAATTTAAATAATCCTTCTCAACTTACATCTAACATGGGCTAGCAAGGTTACTGGCAAGATCTTGACAGTTTTGATAGGCTAGAGCATTGTGTATTTATTTATGAGAAAAACTTCAAGTCAGGTATGCCACTTTTTAACCCAATAACTATTTTACGAATCATGTTAAAACTTTACGTAAATAAACAAATTATAAACATCACAAAGCATTAAAATTCCAAAAATATAGCTTTTGTAGTTTCTGAGATATGGAATCGTTAATTTTGGCGCTGACTAACTCATTCATTATATAACAAGTTAAAATAATAAATTAGATTTTACTATTTCAAATGGAATGAAAAGATTTTATTCATACAAAAAAATTTACACTACTAACACTCCTACTAAATTTCATAAATAAAAAATATTAGGTTTGCCTCCTTCAAATAAAAAAAAACACTTTTAAGTAAATATATTACATAACAGACAACATTTCATGTTTTATATTTTCAAATTTGAAAGTATGTAGAACCTTCAGAAATGTGTATGTACTCAAAATTAATTAACTTTTGCTGTATTCTCTCTCTAAGAAAATTGAATTTAACATCAGTGCTTATTGTCTTGTTGTGGTAAACTGGATTATTTACTAGTTTAATAACACTCTGATTATTAACAAGTAAGTTGTGGAATTTTGACATCCATCGATTTTTTTCAAAAATTGTCTTAACCATAAAATATTCTTGGCAGCTTCACAATCAGTTGTTGATAAGGCAATACAAGATTGTTTTTTGACTAGCCTAAAATATAAGACCATCATTTAACATCCTAATATAACCAATGGTGGATTTGTCAGTAACTAAATCCCAAGTAAAATCTGAGTCTGAATGTCAAATGTCATGAATGAGCAAAAGTCATACCCAAACAAACGTTTTATCCTAGAACAGTAAACCTTTTAAAATTAACATTTAATAATAAAGATCTAGAAATTTTAAATAAAGGATTTAAATATAATATTCCTACACGTAAAACATAGAATCACTAGTAGTAGATACCATTCAGTAACCGAGATGCACTTACTAAACACAAAGCTGCTGATATAATATGTAAAGAATACTTAAGCCAAAACACACATTAATGACGAAAGTTTGACACAATATAATTTACAAATTAAAATTAATAAAGATAAATTCATCGTGTCTAAAGCAGATAAAGGCAACACTATAGTTATTCAAGACCAAAGTGAATATGAAATAAAGTGTACGATTTCCTTAAACCAGGAGATTTCATAAATCTACAAAGGGACCCCACCACGATATTGGCAGATAACGTAAAACAAATAAATAAAACCTGTAGTTCCTAACGAATTTGCTAAACGTAAAGTTACAGAAGTGAACTCTGGACCTCTATACCCTACCCTATGGACGACCTAAAATTCGTAAACCAAATATGGGTATACGGCTTGTAGTCTCATACATGAACGCGCTATCAAAAAAATTAGCTTTTCACCTTAATAAGATCTTTCGAAATAAAACCGAATTTGCGCCTAAATATACCATTAAAAACTCCCTTGATCTCTGTAATAAAATTCGAAATATACACCTCCATATAATTGTAAATTAGTATCACTCAACGTAGTAAACTTAATTTCAAATATACCACCGAAAGATTGTCTAAATATTATTTCAGATATCTTAGTAAAGAAACGATTAAACCCTATTGAAGCATCAAAAATTAGAAACCTGTTTAAATTATGCATGGACCAAAATTATTTCATTTTCGATAAAATGTTTTTTCAACAAGTCAATGGTCTTGCAAAGGGCTCCTCCCTCAGTCTCCTTTTCGTCGAGTTTTTTATGAACAATCTAGAAACCAGCATCTTAAACAGTAAATTAGCGGCCAATATAGTATACTATTATAGATACGTTGACGATATTTTCATCTGCTGGAAAGGTACACAGCCACAGTTAGACCAGTTTGTTAACTTTGCCAACTCCCTACACAACAATATCAAATTCACTTTAGATGTAGAATCCGATAATAAATTAACCTTTTAGATATCACAATAGAACGCAAAAATAATAAACATAAATTTAGTACATTTAGAAAACACACATTTGCAGACTCCATAATTAATGGTCATTCACAACACCCTTGGTCTCATAAGTTAGCAGCCTTCCATTCGATGATTCATAGCAGCCTTCCATTCGATGATTTAATTTACGGAAAGAAATAAAAACTATAAAACAAATCGCAGTAAATAATAGTTATAACCCATCAATTGGGACAAAACTGTACCCTAATAAATTACGAAAAATACTAATACAAGAAATATACCCGGTCGTACCAAATAATAATAAAATTTACTATAAATTCATCCCATATATAGGTAATGTATCACTCATATTAGGAAAACTCTTAACTAATAATAAAAATATAAATAATACCACATGTGCCCATAGTACTTTAAATAACTTAGGTAAAACCCTTAGTATTAATAAAGAACAAATGGATAACCATAAAAAGAGCGGTATCTATAAACTTAAATGTAACGGCTGTAATAGTATATACACAGGTCAAACAGGAAGAGATTTTACTACAAGATTCAAAGGACATATTGCCAGCTGGCAAAATAACAAACCAGACAGATCTCACTTTGCTAAACACCTCATTGAAAATAACCATGACCCTCATACCGATAATGTTCCCTATATATTACAAATAAATACAAAAGGCAATAAACTTAATATCATAAAAACACTAGAAATAAACAGACTTAAAAAAGACACCAAGGTTAATATATTAAATGAACAACTAAATATAATATCATCACCCATGCTTAATATCTTCTAGACATAATATGTATATTTAGACAACATTGATACTACAGTAGTCTTCAAAATGTTTCAGCCCAACTACACATCTAAATATAAACATATAAAAAAAATTAAAAAATTAAATAAAAAATAAAAATAAATTAATTAATTAATTGAACAGGAGATATGTAGAATTAGTGGTATAACCTTGTTCTAATTTTCAAATATTCTTGGTATTGTATATTACTGAGAATAACTGCATTTAATTTTATTATATACACCGGAACATTCGCATTGTATAACCTCATAGAATAACATCAATTTCATTTATAACCCTCACTAAAATACTTGTATATCGTGTAACTCTTGGAAATATAATAAAACCTACACCACTCCCCTACAATAAACTTACTAACATAAGCAGTGGGCAAACCCGGCTTCCGCTATTGTTTTTAAAACATATAAATGCTGTTGGATGTTCCTAAGAGTTAATATTTACTAATAGCCCACCTGAAGATGTAATACAATGAAACCTAGATTGTGGTAAAGAACTTAAAGAAACTAGAAATGATACTACATCACGTAGTTTCATTTAATTGTGAGTAATGAATTTCTACTAAATTAACGCCAAATATGTGCACGCATTTCTGCGTGTGTGTATGTATGAGCGTGCATTTGCGAGTACGTGATTGTATGTGAGCACATGTTTGCTTCCATACGTCCATAAGTGTAGGCGTAAGTGCATGTGTGCGTATGAGCACGCCTCTGCGTTTGTGCGTTTGTCGATAAATCTGCACTTATTTAACAAATAACAGTAACGTTCGAAGGAAGATCAAATTGTTTTGATTTCAAATTCCAAAAATAAATCGAGGTCAATTTCAAGAAATGGTGCAAGTCAATTTCAAGAAAAGTTTAGACTAATTTTTAAAAGTGAATCAAGCTTTTAAATATTAATCTGAATTTAAAAAAAAAAACAAAATGACAAAATTCATTATCAATAATTTTATATGAAGTCAAAATTTAATACGCACACCGCATATGAATAAAAATAAAAAATAATCTCATAAATATATAAAATATCCTATAATCTCATAAATATATAAAATATCCTATAATCTCATAAATATATAAAATGTCTTCTATTATTTCGCGCATTGTTCACGACATTTATAAATATATATCAACGGTTATGCTATTTATGTTAAGGAATTATTTATGTAAATACTTGCAACATATATTAAAGTTGTTGATACAGAATTGATTTATTTTGTAGAATGTTCCATAAATAAGGCGAAATAAAATTTATGTCACCATGTATTTGCAGAAAACTTCTATATTCTTAAATTTATGTACATGTCAGCCTGGATGCGTAAAATACTGTATTCATAAATCACATAATTTTCTGATGTAAGCTTTATTTAATACCGTTCAAACCTGTCAAATTAATGACTACCACAGTAATTTATGTAACACATTGGATATAAATTATTTGTAAACGAGCCATGATACCGAGGCATTGGATATAGCCATACAATAACACTGCTTTCGTCTAAGTCGATATTTAAAACTTCTCGTACTTATAATTTTCAGTCGTGCGATTAAATTGAGACAAGTGAAATACCTTAAAATATGTGAAAATGACCGCAGTGTCCAATTAATTAGCTTGATAATTATGTAGCATTTAATTGAATGAAGAATAAATGTAGCTTAATGCGGACGGACGCACATAATTTAAAGTGTACGTTATTAGTAAGCCAATGTCCTGTCCAAACGGTCAATCACCTTCTGATTTATCCAATTTTAAGTTAGAAGTTAGAACAAGGCATTGTTGTATATTTTTAATAGACTTCAAAAAGGTGGAGGTTCCCAATGCGACAGGTACAAATTTGTTTATTTAATATCTAGGTTCGCCTATTCTAGTCATTTAAAATGTTTTAGAAGTATTTCAGTCGCAGATAGTGTTCAGAGTGTGATGATGGAGCTCTAAATTAATGGAGGTACTCATGAAGTAAAAAGTGAATTCATCGAGTTTGGGCTCATTTAATTGGCCTTGACGAACTGATAGTTCATAAATACCGACAAGGGTTAGGAGTGGATTCATCATGTTTACGTTCGTTTGACTTCTTGACGAGTCTTTTGATGACAAGTAGCGGACAAAGTCTGCTAATGGAAACGAAAGTTGATTACAGTTCCTCTTAATGGAGAAGAGAAGTTTCATCAAGTTTGGGTTCCTTTAACTTATCTTTACAAATTTTTTGATCACAAATGATGGCCAAGGTCTGATGAAAGTACCAGATGGGGGAATTATCTACTAGTCAGTATTGAAGAGCCCTTCAATGGTATAGAATAGATTCATCATGTTTGAGCAAGTTTGATTATCTGATATTGAGCAAGTTTGATTATCTGATATAAATCCTTTATTCATAAATAATGGCCAGAGTCTAATAATGGAGCGGAAAAGTGGTAATGGTACTCCACAATGATGAGGAATAGTTTCATCGATCTCATTGGTCTTCTCTTGATGAATTCTTTGGTGACAAATGTTGATCACAATCTCCTTGCAAAACCGGCAGATTATGATAAGAACAACTTAATGATAAAGAGTTGGTCATCAAATGCAGACTTGTTTGACTTGTCTTTAATTTTTGATATCATTAATTCTATTAGATTTTTTCAATAATAAAACACTTCTCTTCTAACCAGGTTTTGAACAATTTTGAACTTATTTTTTCGTTATATATGTCATATTAATGGACAGTCGGGGAATTTATTTATATAGTGAGAGCGATATACAATTTATCGTTCTGGTATGAAAAAATATCTGTTAAAAAATTCCGTTCAGTATGAAATATTTTAACGTTTATCAGCTTTCAGACCATAAGTGAGCACAGTTCTGTTACACAAAGCACATATTCAAAATAAATAGCAGTACAATCTATACAATACAATAATATGGATGAAGGTTTGAAAATATCTCAAATTGTTTTATGTGAATAACTAAGAAAAGTAAAATTGCAATTTGGTTGAAATAATATTTCCTAGTTATTCAATGACTAATACTTTACATATGTCCCGATTTATGAAATTTGGCATACTCCAGTAGGCTCTGTCAAAAAAAATGTATCTCTGTCTTAGATTAAAACAAAATAGGGAAGATACGGTATACTCTTACTTTACGTAAATATAAAACGGACATAGGTTACACCAGCACAAACTTTCACAGCTGCAATCACAAATTGCCTACATATAAAATTAACCGAAAAGGCGAAGCGACGAATTGTGACTGTAGCGCGAATGAACCAAATTATTACAGAAAACTTAAAATTTTAAAACGGACAATTTATATAACAGCAAATTGACCCCGCGTATATACGACACGCCGTTGTGTGAACGATTGAATAGAACAAAATATAACCATTAGACCTGGTTTCTGCGAACCACTCAACGTTAAATCGTACCGTATCTTCCCTTTTTTACTTTAATCTAGGATCTCTGTACTAAATTGTACCCGTAGCTCCTTTCATGTGTACTTTTATTTTAGCGGTACATTTTCTCTAGTGGTAATGCTCTCGTCTCAAAATACTTCCTTTTTTGTGTAAAAATATCTTTCTGTCTGAGCCTAAATAACTTCTGGGTTTAAAAAGTACTATTGGATGAAAGATTTACATTTTAGCTTGAACTTGTGTGTTTGGCATTTCCGTCTGACCGCTGATAAAGAAATTAAAAACAAAGGGGAAAAAAATAATTAAGTAGCAATATAATAATGAAAGTGCTTTAGATTTTCATATGTACTTTAATTATAATCTCAATTAAATATGAGTGGGTTTAGAATTTTGCATATAGTACTCAAATAAATGAACAGTTAAACAAAAACACATAAATATGCATAACTTCCCTAAGAAAACGTTCTGTTTTTAAAGAGACCAAAGGCAGAGGTTAAAAGATCTACATTTTACTTTGAACCACAAGAATGATTACAGTAAAAATTCAATTCGGAATGGCCCAGTACGTTTAATATGATGCGTAAATAGAAGAAATAGACATGCAAATAAGAATACTAAAGAATGTATTTTTGGGTTAAGCGAAGCCGAAATAGTATGTTCAACGTCCCTATCACCATGTATTATAGTATAGACAGAAACTCAAGAAGGGTAAGCACAATTGGTAAATTAATTGTAAATAACTTTCAGATGTGATTATATAATTGTTTTTAATAAAACTCTCCTAAAATCTTTTTAAAAGACGTAAAATTTTCACATTGTCATAATCGATCTAATGAATATACCTTATAATAATCGATGAAGAAACTTCAATTGATTATGATAACGTGTCCAAGCCACGATGGTACAGATAAGCTTTAGACATAAAGTTTATTAATATCGAAGTACTTAATAGCTCCACAAATAGCTAAAAATCTAAACTATTATTTTAACAGTTAATGTACTAGTGACCACTTATATTAACCCTGAAGAAATTTGTTTAATCTTATTTTATTTCATTACGGGTTTGATTTTACCGGAAGTGATATTTTCATTTGTTACGTTATTATAATGATTATTATGACAAACCAGTTGTTCCCCACGGTTTGCTTGCGTGGAATTAATTTTTACCAGAATAAATTGTATTCTACAATAATGTCTATGATATGGACTCTACGTAAGCTAATTTTATTTCATGAAGATTATTTTAAAAGTTGAACAAATAAACAGTGAAAGTAGGATAAAAAAAAGGACTCTCTCTATCTCTCATTTATTAAATTTTTTAGGATTAATTTGAAAGGATTACATTAAACCTTCCAAACTAATCCTAAATATTTGTTTTTTTTGGATTATATTAATTTTAACAGAGAAACATTTTAACACACTTCCCAGCAATATCAACCACTCTTATGGAAGTTCTATAAATTGAACCTAACTAAATTACATATATTGTGATATATTGACTAGATAAACGCTACCACAATAAACCAACACATCTATGTATCAGAACATATATGTTTAGGATTCTTACATAAATAAATCTATTAGACTTCGCCGATGATGGCGTGACATTGACAAAATGATAAACAGTTAAACCCAATATAATTTAAAGTTAGGTTAAATCGCATGTATTGGTAGTGACGACAGTGGAAATATGTTATGAATATAAATATATAGCCTCAGGTAGATGAATATGGCATGTAAAATAGGATATAATATTACATGATTTTTCTAAAATAATCTGGCCGTTACGCGAATTTACACTTATGTAGGCCGCGTGAAACTGACTTTGGAAGAAGCAATCCTGCCGCAAATCAACGTTGATTAATTTATAAGTTTGGGCTAATGCCTTATTTATTGTCATAAATTTTGAGACAAATCTATGTTCTCTTGAATTCAAAAAGAAAGTTAGTGGAATTTGTGGCAATGTTTCTTCCTGAGAAGACATAGAAATAATGGCCTCTATCCCATTGCTGTGTAGAAATTTTTCACGTTTTTTTAGACGCCTTGAAAAATGTTGGCTGCTTTAAATTTCTGAGTTACATTATACATTGACCCACGCGTACAGGAAACCTATGTTGTTTTTTTTCATTTTGAATAACCCTTCAATTTCACCCTTTATTTTAAACAGAAATTCCGTAGAGGCATATTCCAAATACTATTACCTGGTCGAAAATGGCGTTTGATAACGTTTGTTTTTTTTTCTAGTAATGCTTGTCAATGTCAACCCCCATTAAGCGAATATAAAGTTTAGCAAGCAGATTGAAAGATAGGATAAGCTTCATCGTATATTGTTAATACTTTAAATTATTTTGTCTCCTAACTTTCAAGGACGGCATGATAAAGATGCCAGAAATATACCTTTCTATTGTCAATTAATTACTCTAGAAACAAAGAGTCTCTTTCTCTACTCCAAGTATCCATAGAATTCTCTTTTCTTCCTTTTAAATCTCTAATTTTTTCAATCATTGAGCTAGTACTCTAGTATAGAGTAGGGTTTTAGCAACGTTATCTTCTTAGCATAGTTTGATAAAGCATAGAAGCGCTATTTTTGGTCGATTGATCTATTTATTAACCATATTCTTCTGAAATATAATTTTGAAAATTTCTTGTATAAATCTTGAAACCAAAAACTGTGTGAAAACACTCATGAAGCCTAAATCTCAACACTCATGAAGCCAATTCGGCAACGCGCCTTCAAAGTACCTGTAAATCATCCTTTTTCCTAAATACACGTTTAATATTTTTATCTCCAGCGATTATATAGCCACCATTACATATTTTTATAGTAAAGGAGCCTGGTCAAACGCCTTTATTTTTATATTGGCGTACATATTTTATTGATTACATTGAATTATTGAATACTGATACAATAATGATATGAACTTTTTGAAAAGAACAGCATTACCGTATTTAGGTGAAACCCCTGGCAGATATGTTTATAAAGAAGTTCAAAAAATGGATTATATTTAAAGTATGTAAGTTGATAAATCGATGGTAAAATCTTCTGACATCATTCTCTAAACAAATTTATAAAGGAAAATTGTTTTATGTGGGATACCGCAAGTTAAAATGGGTATCGTTTTCTTTCAATATTTACCATGGAAAAGTAGCAACTGTTATAATTGCAGAACTGTTGAAAACTATATAAATGAAATTTCTATTTTCACGTTGTTACTGTCCATAAATTATGTATGGAAAGATAATATAATATGCGTCATGATTTACGATCGCGATTTTATAAATCCGATTTGTATATGAATTGTTGATATTCAAAGGAGAAGGAAAAAATGTTGCGAGAATGCCACAAGTAATTCAAAATCACTCCTCTATTAACGGAATAAAATCTAGATGTAACTACCTCAAATGCAATAGTGGTCCCGTGTGTTATCAAAAGTACATGCTACTAAATGGAGACCTACAGGATAATTGATTGTGGAATACATTTTTTTGGATTTCAGAAGAAAAATATTTTCCATTGAAATAGCAAATAATTTTTTATGTATTGCACGATGTGTTTTTGTGTGATTTTGTGTTGTCTGTATAAAATGATAAAAATGCCTACAAAAATATGTTTTATCCCCCGATCTGCAATATGTATAAAATCAAAATTATGAAAAAGGTATTACTAGAAGCATGTTTACAAATTATTAGAAAATTCTAGCAATTCTTTTAATTCTCGTAGTTTTTTTACATTGCATGATATTTTTACGTCTGTGAAAGATATATTTTAAACGATATATTTGTTCACATGGTCAAAAATAATATTAATATTTATGACTATTTAATTAAAATGAATCGTGACATCAGCTTATCGTTAATCGTCAGAAATGTTTTTGTGAAAATGATTCAATCAAGACTTCAAAAACATTGAAAGGAGACAATTAAAGACGAGCCAGCGGGATTTCGACTAGGGTAAGTCTGTATTATCTTTATTGTTCATTTTCAGAACTTATCATCACACACTGACCTGGTCGAGGGTGCAGTTACTTTGCAAAGTAAAAGATGCTAGTAGTAAATATCTTGAATTACGTTTGGTTTACTACCATCCGATGAGGAGATCCATTGTTTATCTCCAGAACGCATCGTCAGATCATGAAATGATGAATAAAGTAGTTATTATCCAAAGTAACAACTATTAGTATCAAATATATTTAATCGCCGTTGATTAGCTTCCATCCGTTAAGAAGTTCCATTGTTCATATGCAGAACTTATCATCAGACCCTGATCTTGTAAATGGTATAATTATTTTGCAAAATAACTATATGTAGCATCATAGTATATTTACTGTTATTTATTAATTAGCTTCATCATTCATTCCCACACCTCATCATCAGATCGTCATGATATTTACATGAGACTACGCCTATAGCAGCTTCTTTAAAAAAAAAAAGAACCATCAAAATCAATCCAATCGGTAAAGAATTATCGATGAACATACATAAAAGAAGATTCCGATGAATGACAATCTAGGTTAAAAATGTACATGCCCAAAATATATCGCAAATATGGAATAAAAAGTATGCATAACACTGATACCAAAAATTAATATCTTTCTCGTATGTATATAGGAAAAGATTCCGATAGTCACGACTTAACAGTTGAATACAAAAAAATGAGCAAACCTTCACGTTAATTTTGAGATTGGTAGCTTCAATAGAGGGTACTCATGGAAATGGAATGACTAATAATTTATTAACTTCAGTGGAGCTTATGAACATGCTAAATAAAGAACAGTTAAGGCTAGCAAGTACCCTTAAGAAAAATAAACGCGGAATCTCTATTTAATTTCTCTATTATCCTTATCAAAAAAATTAAAACACGAAAAACTTGTTTAACATTGTCACACATATTTTCAATGGAAATATTCAATTTGCATTCAGTGTACCCAAAAATTATATGAAGATTGCCACTATAAACTGTGATTATTAGCGGGTTGTTATTTCATAACAATTGTTCCTACTTAGATCTCAAATTGTGATACTTCCTATATTTTGTTGCAAAACGTGTAAGACTATGATAAAGACTTATTAACAATATGTATAAGTTTTCTATTTTAGAGTTTAAATACATTATATTAATTAAGAAGAATACTAAACAATATATTGGGTTTTTCATTTGTGTCGACATTATATTTTATTATTTTAATTGAAAAAGAGAATATGCTATCGATCATTACCGTCGTTAGATGATATTGTAACTAAAACACGTTAGGTAGCTAAGACTTAACTATACGGTCAAAATTATTTTCACTTCTTTATAAATATTGGAAGAAAAAATTATTTGCAGAAATAAATTATTGCAGAATTATTTGATAAACCTCATACTGGGATAAAATCCTAATGAGCTGTATTTTTGTAGATATCTTTGCTTTGATGTTTTAAAATATATATTAATTATCGACGTCAATATTATATCGGAGTTGTAAAATATTCAAGGTAAAATGTCATGGAAATCTGTTTTACGAATTTCTACTGTAATACTCTCTGTTACGATATAATTATTCTATGAAAATATTCTGTGCCCTTTTTTCAGAACTTATCTTCCTGAATTTATCATGTTTCGTTTTAACTTTTTCATGCCCCGCATTTTTCATGCAGGTTTGTTATGTCACTTTAATTTTGTTTTTTTTTGTTTATTTTGTGTCACTTTAATGTTGTAGTGTAAGCACTACTATACATTCAAAGAAAATTGAAAATTAAAAATTGGAACCAGTGAAATTACTATCTGTTGTTATTTTTTTATTTGTTCTTACCCCGGTTAAGCCATTGCATTCAATGATGCTATTCTAATTTTTATATGGTTAAGATCACAGCGTAATAATAATTGTATAGCGTTGTCTCTTTAAATAAAGTTTGCTCAGCAAAAAAGTATTTATGTTATTTCGTAACCGTGGATTAAAATCTTACAAAAATCTGCAAAATTTGTCATTAAGTACTAGTAGCTTTAAAGGCTAAAAAGATATGTTAAAGAAGTTAACGGTTAACGTTGTTTCTATTATAAAATATTTCGTCTTATTATGTAAGTATAGTCTTCAGTAGAAACGAAAAGTAAATTGATTTGATATTTTATTTTAAATATAATAGTGGCTGTACATATTGTGTTATCTCTGTGTAAGTCAAACTTCTAATTTGTTGTAATTGGATATTTGGTCATTACATCACATCCATATGACAAATATATTTAAAGAAAATTTGAAAGAGGTTCTGATTTTAAATATGATACTAGAGAAATGTGAAGTTAGACAGAACCTGCGCTACTTTCAAACAAAATTACATCTTCAGGTTAGTATTTTGTATGTCCGCAAGAAGTAAAAAGTTTAAATTTAAAAAAAAACATAATTTACTTATTTTTACTTTTTTTATTTAAAATATAAATTGGTTAATATGAAAACTTAAATGATTACAACATAAATATAGGTATTTGGGAAAGATGTTGCTATATTTTTATCACATAGTCAAATAGACTCAACAATCGTAAAATCTTACTTAAGTTTGTGTTTATATCAAGTGATGTAGTAAAATTACATTGTTTTACTTTATTGATGTGCTTGTAAAATATTTATGTCATTTGATTCGGTAATCATTCTTTAATTATATTTCTAACATAAAGAAATATTCTTGCTTTAATTTCATCACACTCACTTTCATAAGAAGACCGCAAACAACTTTTGAAATTTTATGAAAAACATAAGTAAATTTCTATACATTTGCTATCGGATAAAACTGATTGAAATGAGAATTAATAAAAAATATGAACATATTAAATCACAATTGTGACTCGTTTTATTTAGACTCATTTGATGTTGTCAATATCATTCCGGAGCACTCAAGTCAAATGGCGAAATAGATAAGAAATGTTCAAAAAATAATTCAAGAATTGATGAAGCTCCTTTTTTCGTATGTACTATAAGTACTATTGGTGATAATAATATATTTGCAGAAATGTGTTCTATATCCATATCGTTGAATTAGTTTATTAGAATTATAAAGGGAAATCGAAATTTGGTACTTAAGTTTGAGGATTAGGTATTTTAGATTACGATATTTTAACGATATACTTTATTATGACAAGATAAGCATAATCTAAAAATGTCAGAATATTTTGAACCAAGAAACACAAAGTACTTTGACTCAAAGTTATAAAATAAATAATTGACACATATCAAGAAAGTCGTCCAAAAATTTAATAGATATTAGATATAATAGAAAAATCGATTTAAAAAAGATTTTTATTTCACGTTTTTACTATTATAGATAGTAATTGAAAATAACTAATCCTAGTTGAACGAAGCCAATAATCTCGTTATTTTTTTTTTAATTGACTGGCTTCACTGATGTACCTTTAACCAATTTTATTAACTTCACATGTTAATACTATACACTGATATTATCACACCACATATAATAATATAAGGAATATAGTGTTGCTAATAGCAATAGACATAAAAAAGCTTTGTTTTAAATATTTTTATATCCCTTAATAACCCAGTATTTCTGATCCTATTAAATTAATTTCAAATTTTTGTGTTTTTTTCTAGGCCAGTAAAAATAGCCGCTTTCTGAATTTTCCTCAAAAGTTTACTTCCTTTGCTTTTCATTTCTTTCAGTATATAATTTATTAAATTCATACAGTGTAAAGTAGATCGGTGTCTTCAAGATATAAAAGTGAAATGACGCTTTGTTAGTATACTCAATATAAAATTAAAAAGTAAATAATCTGTTTTCAAAATTTCAATAGATTTTTACGTGTCCTTCTTTCGTTTCTTGATTTTAATGATATAGCATTGCAAGTATATTTGTTTAAGCTCATTTTTATAGAGCTATATGGGGATGCGCGGGATGGCATTTTCTCGTCTTTTTTGTTTTCTTGCTTTTATAACAATTGATATTCATCAATACGTCTTGACTTTTTTACCACAAAACTTTTAAATCGCCAATAAAAATTACATCGAACTTACTTGATTTAAATTTGTTCATTCTGGTACACATGAATATTATCCTAATTGATATAATTTCGCCGTGGAAATTGTAACTTAAAATTAGGATGATGACGTTGCAGTGTGAGATTCAGTTTGTCTCAAAAGTATGTTGAATTAATATAATAGACGAGCCTATTAATGGAACTTGAGTTTTCTGTTGAAAAATGTACCAATCAATATTTCATCAAAATTAGGCAATTTTTGGATGACAATAATGACAATATAACGCAATTATAATTTAATACTAAATCAAATAACTTCGTTTACGTCACAAACATGGTTGAAATATTTTGCACCAAAAGTAAACAGGTTTATACAAATTAGAACAGAAAATAATAATCATTGAAATCTGAGCTATCAAACAATATAATCATATTTAAGTGCTTGTAATCTTTCTCTATTTTCTTGTGTATTAAAAAAAATCAGTTTCTGTTAGTTATTATTAAGTTTTTTGGAGCGTAAATTTAATTTTTTTCATATCATAAGTCGTACGTAGAAATAAAATGAAATCTGTATTCAATCGGATAGTGCTTTCGGATAGGTCCCCTCATTTTGTTGAAATTAAAATACAATACTCCCTTTTACTCAATCTAAACTAATACTGTCATACAGGTTAATATTATTCACAATCGTATTCACGAATATTTAAAGGAATATTTTAGCAATATCACTAATAAATGTATATATTGAAGTAAATAATATTATACTTTTGGATATCTATGAAAAAATAATAATGGTAATCTATATACAAAAGTGTCAGCATATTTCCTTAAATACTTATTAAGCCCCGAAGGAGCACTTTACTGTTTTGTCGATGGTGCGCATAATATGTTAAATAAAGTGTAAAATGCATACGTAGATAGATAGCTATAGTATAAATTGGCATTTTACTGTAACATGTTGTCACGCATATTAAAAAAAAACACATATTGCTTTTCTTCGTTAATTTTTTGCCTTGTTCACTCACTACTTGTTCTATAAAGGTATATACGGAAAACGCTATTTTAAAACAATTTTGGTTATATTGCTTTAACCAATAAAATTGATAATAAAAGTTTTTGGGGTCAAGGCACTTGAAAAAGGATACCTTTGATAATGATTGCCCGAAAAAAGACTTAGGTTTGTTTTTGAAACCATTATTTATTTTTATTTAACCTCCTGCTTATCATAGATACTTCTTGTGGTGTATGATTTTGAAACTTTAGTATTATATTTAACATGTAGTTAACATGTACTGAAAAAATACTAAAAAAATCCTATATTCGAATAATAAATTGTTCACCATATGTCACTATACCTTATAAAATGAAGATATCATTATGCAATTCATGTAGGACATATAATAGTTTCAGAGTATAAATTATGACAAGAATTGGATTTGAATCTAAAAATAATAAACATCATTTATCTTATGTTATATTTACTAGCAATTCAAAAAACCTTCTTAAGAAAATTATCAACATTAAATATTTCGAAACAAAACTGAAAATATAATCAACATAAAGGAACATTAATAGAGGTCAATAAAGTTTATGTAAAACTTGCATTATACGATTGCTTTACATGTTGGTGGAAATTAAAATTACAATTCCTGTTTAGAGTAAAGCAGAGGTAAATAGCACATTATACGATTGCTTTACATGTTGGTGGAAATTAAAATTACAGTTCCTGTTTAGAGTAAAGCAGAGGTAAATAGCACATTTTTTGCAAAAAATTAAGAGTTTTTTTATGCATCTACTTCCACTACAGCGAAATTGTTTTGTACCATATTCGGAAAAGTATACAACAGCTTATGTATGGCGTTCCTTGGAAGGTATAGGTTTTATAAGAATTCAAGATTCAAAATCTTCCTACTCCTCATTTTCACCTTCATCGTCAGATATTTCTTCACAGTTTGTAATAAGTTTTGTGCCCAAATTCAATTTGTACTTGCGCAGTTGCCCAATACTTTTCCTAACAGTTGCTTTCTTTGCATGGACCTCCGTATTGCAGCCTTACGTATACCACTGACAAAAAAGTGTGAGAAAAAAGATGTGAGATAAGACGAATTGTTCCCATTTTTTTTTCAGATTACGTGATGAACAGACTTATAGCAGGTGATCTGTGAAGTCGACTCCACGCATACTTTGGTTTTCTTTTTTGGACCATCGCTTGCACTCGTCATAGTTTTGGTCATAATAAGAAGGGAACGTTATCAAAATTGATTTATTGTCCAACCACATCGTATGAACAACTTTTATGCTGACTTTGAAATTGATTTATCTAATCTTAACTTCACTAATTCTTCTAGATTTTTTGGAACACTTTTTTTTTTCAAACACAGTTTCTAGGAACTCTATTTATAATTACTGTACCTGTGCTATGGAATCCGCCCCTCAATATTCATCTTATTGAAGTAAAAAACCGTCAAAGAAATATAAATACCGGGGTACCAAAGTTCAATTTAAATGTAACAATTTCAGATTTGCCTAAACACAATCCCTGGCTTAATAAGACATAAATTTTACGTTTATTTATAAACTAGCTTTTGACTGCAGTTACGCGCTCATGTATTTTTGGCTGTTGGAATTTTTCTCAGATGATAACGTATGAATTAAAATAATTTTAATAAGAAACACAAATAACGCCAAAATTTAGAAACGTGCCCCCCAAATTCAGTGGGAGGTAGGAGATTGGGATATTCCGTCTGGTACGAACTCAACCCTGCGACAATATGTATATTACTACTGGAAAAAAATTAAGTTACCTAATGTCTTTGATAACAATATTATGTACTATAACGATATTTAGCTCGATAATAACATGAATTCAAACTAAAATTAGTCTACTTGATTAAGTTTGAATATGAATCTACAAAAAGGTTTAAACTCGTTACATTAAGGTCACTGAGAATATTAAAAGAAATTTCTCAAATGCAAGCTATATTTCCACAATTAGTGTTTTGTGCCATCAAACCCCTATTAAAATATTTATGGTAATGTATTTTGGTTATGTGTATAAAATATAGCGAGCGCTTCGAATGAGCCAAATTAAAAATGTCGAAGATCATTTAAAGGCAGAGGTTGGTTCTTATACCCGGACAAATATTTTTGTCGAAAAACTTTTTCGTTAAGACCAATGGTTCAGCAATTATGAGGATATAAAGAGATATGTTGTTTTGTAGAAATTAATCGCGCTAGAGTTTTTCAATGTCGATAGTTTTGGTTCAATCAATAGCTAATTTAAAAACATTTATAATTTTTTTCAGATTTTTCTCAGCGTTTGTTTTGGTAATAAGGGTGGAGGGAGGCAAATTTTAAGAGCTTTTTCCCTAAATATTAATTAATATTTTTTAAAACAAATACCATATGTATTAAAATCAACTTAATTGAATTCGTGTTTCAATAAGTTTTCATTTGATACCTCGCGGGATAATTCTGAAAGAAATTGATTTTCATTTTTCCAATTTGCCTCTTGCAACTCAATCCCAGAATCACTGGATCAATATTTTTTCTCCCTGCCCTAAATTTAAAATTTTTATGTTTAATTGTTTCCAACAAAATCCTCTATGACAGATGAATTGATGGACATCGAAATAATTTGGTCAATGTTCCATTTTAGTAATTTTGCAATAGAACATAAAAAAACAATCATATAGGCAAATTCTTGGCCTAAAACTGTCAACGTTAATATCAAAGCTTTATTTTCATAAAATTAATTTTACGCGTGGTGTTTATCGAAAGTAAAATTTTATAAGAAACATTAAGTGAAGCATTAAAAATACTCGACGTCGTCTCTAATTCGTCGTGAATTATTTGATGACGACTTAATTTTTATTCATAATTACTCCTAAAAAGTTCCGTTTAAATTAAAACTATTTTAGGACAACTGTCACAATACGAACATTCGAATAAATATGAAATTTGAATAGAAATTATTTAACGCAATAAATAAGAGAATCGTTCATATGCCAGGTTTGTGCAAAAACTCGCATTGCGACATTCTGAAAATTGTTTCATGTATCCTATATTATCAGTAGTATGAAACTAGAAAGCATTTTTCTCGGTGAAGGATGACTAAATTTTTAAGAAATAATGTAGTGTCTATAAGATTTTTTTGAACTGAAATACATATTTGTTTAGTATATAAGCTTTCCAAAGCAGTCTAAAATAAAGCAGCAAACATTATTTGTTTTAAAACACGTAATAAACAATTTTTTTTAAGCCTTGGTTAAGAATTACTTAGCTTAAAAAAAAGTGTAATTTATCTGCAAATTATTTAATTAGATTATTTTTTCAGTATTTGTGAAGAGACAATTCCAAAAAATGTATGCATACATGAATTGAGGCTTAAGATTATATAATCAGATTATTATTATTATAAGAAGCAAGGTTAAAAACGATTCTAGTCACTTGCTTGTACAAAAGTACTTGGCCCTTTATTGTGTTAAAAATGATTTCATTCAAGTAATCAAATTTTCAATTTTACTTTTACTGATCTTAAAAAAGTTTGAATTTTAGAGTTTTTTTTGAGACATTTAAGAAGTTCCCTGATAAAAAATTAATTTATTTTTAATCCAACATACAATGAGTTAATTTCATAAAAATTATCTATCGTTTTGATTTGTAGAGTTGACCCTATTTAGCTTATTTTAAACATAATTTTATCTAATTATTTATTGATGAAAACCTCAACTAGAAATATTATTATCCAAATGTATCGATTTGGTATCAGGCACTTACTTCAATATTTGAAATGTAATTAATAAAATTTTTGATGATTAAAATTCATGATGTATTATTTAAAATTACCAATATTTAAAATACCTTAGTAAATAGCAAAATTTAATAGAGCGATAAGAATTTTAAAATAATAGGAAAGAAGTGTATTCTTACATTTTTAACTTATTTTGGTAATTGAAATTTGCCTAGATTTTATTGCTCTATAAAACGCGCTATGCTGTAAATCAATATTACAGGAATTTATGTGATTAGTTATTCGCTCCAAGTCTCCTTTGTCATTTTAATCAGTTTTAAATTCATTTAAATGTCTCCTTTACGATTTTATATGACCAAAGTTAAATTTAGAATCATTAATAAAATAATTAGGGCATAGGATTTCTGAAGGAAAATGGCGTGAAAAATTTGGGATGATATATATACACAAAGAATTTTGTAAATAAAATAGAAAATTATTTCATCAATATATCAAATCAGCTACTAATTTTGTATGGACGTAAAAAAATATTTCAAAATATAATTTCAATTCGACTGTCAAAAAAATGTTATTTTTAATTATTGGCGGTACCTATGTGTAATAAATAGCTACGTATATTCACATGCCTAATATTCATGTCTTGTCATACGTAAATTTATATTTGGGTTAAGGCATCACATAACTACATGAAATATTATCATGTTCTACGTTCCCTTTCCAATAACAATGAACGGTTTCATTAATACACCGGCTGAGCATAGTATCACATTAAGTAGACCACATTTTGTCTCTCAGACTAAAATATTGGAAACTAAACAATAATTAATGAACAAACCAAGTATTTCGGACTTGAACTTAATTTCAATTGTATTTTTTATTCTAGTTTCATGTGTGTTTTAGATTCAATTCCAAAATTTGATCTTCAACTCGATGAGACATCATGAATTTTATTCCCTCAATATTTAGCTGATATTTACCATATCAGCTAAACGACAGTTGCCTTCAAAATTCTTACGTTGTTAAATTGGAAATGAAAATTATACTTCATCATCCAAGACGCGTAATAACATACCGTATAAATACGCGATAGACGCGTATAAATACGCGATAACACATATAAATAGGTTTTTTTTCATATATTCTTTTATAGTTTTCCCGTCTTTTCATTCTTATCTATATAAATAATTCTTACAGTCAGACTGCATATGATTTCTAGTGAAACATACCCTGTTTTTACTAAGATAAGGATACACTTTATTATCAGTATAAAATGATGGAAATACGAATACTTTGTTGAAACTTTTTATGGTACAGTTTCGTTTTCGAAAATGAGTAAATTTATAAAACACTACTACACTTAGAGATTATTGAAATCGATGCCAAGTTGATTCCACTTCTCTCTTTCTCAAGTTACTCAGAATTGAGATGTTGAACCCGGAGTTGAATGACAAAATCTCTCTTTGAGGTACACAATACTAATTAAAAAAAAGCAAATCATCGAGTCTCGCGGTTTAGGCGGGCAGTGTACCAGAAATATGAATATTATATAATTAACCAAAGGGCAGCACAAGTCCCCTGTTAGTTGGCTGCCATGTTAGGTGCGAGTATTATTTATGTTATTGATACAATAAAAACGTATTCTTAAATTAAAGCGTTTATTTTAATTGTGTTAATTCATTACCTTCCTCGAAATATAATATAATACTAACAACGAGCGTGAAGGGAACCATAATTGCTAAATACAAGTGTTCCAACCGATACCTAATTTCATAACAACGACATTAAAAATCGTTACTTGCTTATTAACCTCGAAAATAAAACAATGTTGATTTTGATTTTTAAATTTAATCGAACAAAAAATAAAAGAAAGAAGAAAAGCTTGTATCCAAGTAAAAGCTAAAAAAAATTAGTAGATATTGTCAATAAAATAGCATCGAAAATTCTTTTCTTAGAAACGCATTCTATTAAAGAGGTTAGGAAATACTTACGTGAATTCTCTAGGTCAGATTAAAAATAAAAGACTGCTTACACAGCGATACTGGCTTAGAAGTATATACTAGTGAAAATTGGAATGCATATCAGCAAAAATTCGAATGTTTTATTTTATCAAATAATATAACTGATATAAAGCAACCGTTACCTATCACACGGCAAACGGAATTCTGAAAACGATGTCAAAGCTCTAAAAAATCGATAGTGCAATACATAATTGAACTAAAAATTTTTTCAAAAACGGCAATTTCAAGAATGTAGAGGAAAAAATAAAGGAAAGATTGTTGAATGGTATTTATTTTGATTATGTAGAATTTGAGTTATTAAAACAATAATTGGAAATGTTAACTAACATTAGAAAACGAACGGAGTTAGCTTATAAGCCATGAAAAAAGACAGGAGCAAACATAAATATTTCAGTTAGACAGATAAAAGTTTAATAGAAATAAAAACCGTGGTTTTTACACACCAATGGTTAAACAAAATATGACATGTTTTTGTTGTGGAAAGAATGAACATTTGAAAGCGCAATGTTCACTTTGAGAAAGATTCTCTAATAAGTGCGATGTCAAAGGACATATTTCCAAAATTTGTGGTAAACCTAAGGCATTTAAAGTGAAAAATGTGAATTTGATAGAAGCTACAAACTTAGATGACAAGGATATTGTTGAAGATAAAACATTAAGGCGGAAACATAATTTTTTATATCTTTTACTTTAATGGTAGCAACAAAATTCGGCCTGCAACGTTGCAGGTTAGTGTAAATGGAAAAGTTGTAAAGTTTGAGGTTGACACTGGAGCTGATTTGAGTACCATTACTTTAGCGGACAAAGAAACATATATTCCGGACTTAAAAATGAAGCAACGTTCTTTCATTAGTCACCTTCAACACCATTTAAAATCATAATTAAACATTTAAATATTAGCTGTAAAAATAATAATCATTTTTTGATTGTTTATTTATAAAGAACGGACTGCCAAAAATAATGGGCAAAGATTAGCTCTCTATGTTGCAATTATGGCCTCCAAAATTTGAAAAAAAAAATTTGTGAAAAAAATTCTAAAGATACATTAATAAATACAATAAAAAATGAACATTCCACCTTATTTGAACTATTCTACAATTATATTGGCTTGTGCTTGTGAATTGAAAATTCTACAATTATATTGACTCATAATTCTACAATTATATGAATCATATTCAGCAGATACTGGAGTAGCCGCTGTATTATCTGTGGTACAGTATAATCATATTTTAAAATCAGTAGTATTTACAAGCAAAACATTGAATTATATCCAAATAAAGTATCCGATATTGATAAAAGAGGCGTATGCAATCGTTTTTGGAGTGAGTAAATTTCACGAGTTTTTATTTGGTCATAAATTTATTTTACAAATTGATATCGTGACGTAGACAAAAATATTAGGACCAAATATGGCTTACCATAAATAGCAGCAAGACGATTATGATATTGGTAGATTTTAAGAAACACTGAAATGTATAGTAATAGCTTTAAATGTAATACTAATTACATTTGGTCAATGATAATGGACCCTCATGCACTAGTGAGGAATTCAAAAGTTTTTGTAAAATAGTGGGAATTAAACAGATGTTCACTCTGCCATACCACCGAGCAACAGTCGGACTAGCTGAACGTTTTATAGTCATTCAAATCACGTGTGGTAAAAATAGCAGGAAGTGGTAAAAATTAGACTATGCTTGTAATTTGTTCCCATTTTATTATATATGTACCGCTCATAAAATCACGGAATATAGTCTAGCCAAATGAATGCTAGGAAGGGATTTGAGATGTCGTTTCTCATTATTAAGACAAAATCCATTAAATGACAAGGCAGATTTTGAAGAAGTAAAATTAACAATAAATAGTAAGGTATAAAACATTTTCAGTTGGAGAAAATGCGATGATAAAAGACTCAAGAAAAAATAAAAAAGTTGATAATTAGTTAAAAATTAGCAAAATTTTAGTACCAGTTTTCACCTACATGGTAGAAATTGATGAACTCCAGTGGAAACATGTCAGCTAACTCCATGAATATGGCCAAAATTTAGAATAGAAGACAATAAAGATAAATTATCATTTAATAACATACATAATATCTTTATCTAGTTGTATAATACATATATAGTTATCTAGAGTTTGTAGTTGAGTTTGTCTTTTGTAAAGTGAGGGAGAGTGTTGTACAATTAATCAGACCGCAGCACAAGTTCTCCTGTCAGTTGGTAGCTATGTTAAGTGGGAGTGTTATATGCAGTCGCCACAATAAAAACGTGTTCTTCGGTTAGTGTTTAATTTCAGTGTATTAATTAATAACCTTCACAAAAATACGATATAACATAACATGAAAAGTAGGAACAAGAATTTTTATGACAATGTTTCTGCTTAAAACCTAAAATACTAATTTAAAAATATCAGATCCTCAAATCTAACGGTTTAGGTAAATAGCACACATGCATCCATCAGAACTATGAAATTGGAATCCGAAATTCAATAACATAATCTCTTCTTGACTCACAGTACTTATATAAGAACTGCAGGTCTTCAAGTTTCACTATTTAGGCGGACAGTACACTTGTAGAAGCAGAATATATGGATCTAAGGTTGAAATTATTTTGTATTTACTCGCCTACACTATTACATTATTTTTTCTTGCTACATAAAGACAAGCCAAAGGTGTCTAAACTCAATGAATTTATTTTTTACCCCTTAAGAGTTCCTGCCGTCACATTGCTTTTTAATAATTACAGCCTAACTTTGCTAAAGAACAATTTATGACACGCTAAGTTGTGCCTCTTATTAGTCTATTATCCAAACTCGATTCCCGACCCTGTGCTGTTCAGTGGAAGGAATTCTATGGTATATCTTCAAATTACATTATCAGATCTTAGCCATTAAGTTTTTATGCGACCACACTTGGATATGCCCTTCCAAATAAAGAACGAATCATACAAATCATTTGGTCATTGCCAGAGATATATGGTAACATACAAAAAAGAGAACAGTCGAATTGAAAACATCTCCTTTTTTGAAGTATGTTAAAAATTAAAACGAAATGAGAGAAAGAATTATTATTGAAATAGGAGACCAATTAGACCAATTAAATTATTTTTTTTAAAAACGAACACGTGGCGTTGCAGGATTTTTCATATAACAAAAAAGTATTATGTATAGTGGCGTTTACCATTATGCTTGTTATATCAAGATTCGAGTAATGGCTTGAATGAGCAATGACTTAAAAATTGTTGCAAATCCTTACTTATTTCATCTATGTTACTTATTTTATATATTACCTATTTTAGTACGAAATACTTCATTTATCTAATAATTATTTTACAAGATACATTAGTTTATATCTAAATTGTAGCCAAGCGTTTTTGACACAAAATTAAATATTTAGAAGGCTTTAATTCTCAGTTCCCGTTAACATAAAATCATGTACTTGTGTCTTTTTTCATACAAATAAACTTATTAAACTATTTACGTAATGGAAATGTACTATAATGTTCATTGTTATAGCTTTGGGACAATGTAGCATGGAATATGAAAAAAATTATTGAAATTAAAATGCTGAATCACTTTTATTACAAAAAATTATGTTTTCCACATTAATATTCTTTGGTGAATTTGTGTTTCTTTATTTTTAATTTACCTTTGACTACTGTAAAAAAATACCCCCATACCAAATACATTTCTAATTTTCTACTATGGGAAAAAGAGCATGTACTATGGTACATATAACCGAATGAAGATGCAAGGGTGCGCCACAGTACCGAACGCTATTTAGTAATAAAAATTCCGTAATGAAAAACGATAAAAGTCAGAAATTACTTGATAATTAACATGTTCAGAAATGTATTTAATTTACCCTTAAATAAATAAATCAATTTTTTTCTCAGTGATGCATTTCATTAATAATATGTCCTTGTGAGTTTCTGGAACGTGTTCTTGGTACCTTGATTTTTCGGCCATAATATATTATGGTGGTGTATTGTACCAATATGGGATATTGTACAATCTCAACTAGTGAAACATATAACTAGTTGATTATCGGATTTATAATAAATTTTTCAAATAACTAGTTATTCGTTCTGGATTTGCCGAAACTAATGAAAAGGTCCATTTAAATACTTTTCTAATCACTTTATAAAATAATTTTCACTCTCAGTCAGTCAGTCAGTGAAATACTCATTCTTTATCGATTGCAGAACCACATGGTCCCAAATTTTAATATAAAAACACTTATAAGTAACAAATTATAACAATTGCCCATATAAAACTTCAAACTTTTTGCTGATATTACTTTTTAAATATAGCTTTATTATTTAAATTTAGCTATAACAGTTTGATAGCTCATCTCTTGACACACTTCGACACTCTTAACGTGAATAATTATTGCTAATGAGCATTATCCACACGATTTCAATTAATACAATTAGGAATTTAGTTTCAATTGATTATGATCAATTAATTAATTACTTGTATTTTGATTATCGTGTATTGATAAATTATAACATGCGACACAATAAATTATAAGTCAATGGAAATTGCCATTATAACAGATATACAGAAATTATAGAAAATTAGATTAATTCTTGAAGAAGTAATGAAGCATAATTAAAAAAATTTGTGTAATTTAAAGAAAATCGTTTTGATAATTCTCAAATAAATTATTATTTACCTGCTTAATTTATTATTTTATTATTAATTTTATTTTCGATAAAAATTTAAATGTAAATCTATTTAAAATAATTAAGAGTTAAGAAATCTGGAAACAAACAAAACATATGACCCGGCACAACTTTTCTTTGTGAAAAACGGGCAGAATTGCTAATAATCGCATAATAAAAGTTTATAAATGAACTAAGTTAGTGTAGAGGCCCGTGACGTTCTAAATTGACTTTTCAAACTGTGGGCTTAGTTAATTACGTTCCCTATATCCTAATGAGTGTATAGTTTATGTTAGTTCATACTAAGGGGTGATTATTGCAAGAGAAGGTAGGAGAAATAGGTAAGTTACTAAAAATTTATATATCGCCATATGACTATTACCACAGAACAGAGAGTAAAACTATTACCGACAAGAGTAAGGATATCCATATAGATTAGATCAATTCCTTTGTAAAAGTAATGCAAAATTTAAAAGCAAAATGGAGAAATATGATATGTACTTAGCCGTAAAAAAATCATCGCTCCTCATACCCTGTCCTCCTGTCCCCCAGAAATAATGCATTCAGGATACGATGAAGAACTATTTCGATAAATAAGTACAATACGTTGGTCCATTGTTGCTACTTTACATTGGTGGAAGATAGTACGAAACAATGGCTGGAATAGAATTAATTTAGATGGGTGTTATTATTAACACCAATTAAACGTGAATATTAATTAATTTGAATTATGATTTGGTTTTGTTTCACGTTGTCCGGTTTAATCAATATATGTTAACGTGCGGTAAGAATAGAAGTCGAATTCACATTACCTCTAAAAGAGGGGTGCAAAAAAAAAATTATTACACATTTATTAGTATTAATTCCAATTTATAAGATCTTTTCATTTTAATGATAACCACGAACGAAACGCAAGAGTAGCATTTTTAATAAGGGAGGTTGGTCTTCGAAAATATTGTAATACAAATTAGTATTTGATTAGTAATAACAAATTGTGACAGTGGATATTGCTACCAATTTTTTATTATAAACTATGCAAATATATTATCTCATTTTTACATTTCAGGCTATTTATGTATTTAGAAATTAATTCGAATATCTAGCAATAAATTCGAACATGTAAATATATGGAATATGTGGCTCAGGTTCCAGTAATCATAAACAATCCATAACAATGTTTGAATGATTGATTTCATGATATGCAATGGGTTTAGATTATGCCTTGGTTTTTTAATTTTACCGTTAAGCATGATAGTGGGGTAAAAATGCTCACTTGTATTTTTGTAAACTAATATTTACAGCTAGTACAAACATAATTTACCATTATTACTTTTTGTCGCAATGAATTTTTGGAAGAGTGCCCGCAAATAATATAGTTTATGGTGGGGAAGTAAATATTTTAGTTTCACGCATCTCGTATATACTTATATTTGTGAGTGATTTTGCATAAGTTCAGTTATTTCATCCTTTAAATCTTAATTTTATCTTGTGTTTTAGTAATATATATAAATATATATATATATATATATATATATACATACATACATATATATATATATATATATATATATATATATCTTCAAAATATTTTATAAAAATTATTTGGCTGCGAAAAGGAAGTTAAAAAATTAAATAAAAGTGAACCAGTATATTCGGTGACGAGCCTTAATGTTTACCTCTAGATAGGAAGTAAACGATTATAAAATAATAGATATCAAGTATATTCTGAAAATAAAACAAAATTATAATGGCAAAAAATTTAATGAACCATCTCGTTTTATAAAGGGTTAACCGTAGATACATGATTACTTTACATTTTATGATAACCAAAAATATGCTCGATTTACTAATAGAACATCAAAACCAAAATGTAGCGGATTGTTCAGGAAGCTATACAGTTGACCTGCCTTGTATTAACCACGTTGATTTAAATGATATTGTTATATTCATCTATTTCATGCTCTTGGCAAACACGAATATATTTTGTGTAGGTAAAGTTGTACGTTTTCTATAGTCTATTCAAGTTACAGGTAGGCCAGTGTTCACATGATGACCTTGAACATCTATTTCTCCAACCGTTATTATTTCTACATGACTCTGCCGTAATTAATACGTAATTAATGATTCTCCGGCACTGATTTTAACTGCTTTGAATATTGGTAATACATTATATATAATATATTACTAATATTCAAATTATATATATATTCGAGCGATTTTATGATATGTAAAGTACATTGAAAACTAAGGTATTATAAAATTTAAAACCGGAAAGATAAAAATATGGGCATTTTGCCTTTGGCGTATGAAATATTTATATATGTTCGATAATTTTATTTACCGTGACAAAGAAACTATTCGGAGTTATCAATAAGTTTGTACCAAAAAGAATTCTTCTACAATTAACCAAACCAGTATATAAAACACAATGAAACAACTGGTTTTCATTGATGGAATCAGTTAAATCTTTAAGAGGGATGGTTTTGACCTTAATTGGAAAAATATGAAGGAATAACCGGAAATTTTACATGAAATTTTACTCTACAAGGTTAGATTTAAATTTATTTACATTTTCTATTTTTGAAAATATGACACTCGAATTCAAATCCAAAAAAGTATTGTTTCCTTATATTCCATAAATTACACATGACGTTACAATGCAAAAACTTAGAAGCAATGACCATAGAATTTTAAAATAGCAGGAGGGGAATAGTGGATATTTTGGATCTAAAATGAGAGAGGTAATTTTTTAGCAGAAGAACTAAATAATGGCTAATTATATCTGCACGATTTTAAACATTTCTGGTATAGTTTCATATTATGAAAGGAATATTGACTAACGAGAAAAAATAAGCCAGTTCATTGGGTCAATTATATCGAATTTACATAAGCATTTACGTAACGCATTAAAGTTTCAAAAACTTAATGATTTGTATGGTTTGTATGGTGTTAATAAGGCGAACATTCAAAAGGAAAGTAAAGTAAAGCGACGTCATTTATGTCCTGGAATATGCTATCGGAAATGTCAACTAGAATGCTCGAAATGAAATCGAGTTAATCGTATAATATATTCTGTTTTCTGCTAATTTTGTTATGCGGAGGAAAAAATTAAGGCAATTTTTTAATAGTTTACAATTGTAGGAGTATATTTTTAATAGTTTACAATTGTATGGCGAATCAATTTTTTTATTGATTACTTTTTCCTGAAGAAAATGATATCTTATATTAATATGTATACTGCGTGCACAATAAGCACCAGTACCTATAAATTTGATGGTACTTTGATTATTACAATAACTGATAGAGGGTGAAGTTTTGACAGGTATACTCTGCTTCCATGATCGATAATGCAACAGTGTTCTGCGCTCAGAACATCATGATATATAGCAGTATTCTGAAATAAAACCAATTACCCAGATCAGAATCTTCCACCGTTAGTATCTAGTCTAAATCGAGTAACCAAAGGCCCTTCGTTTTTCTTTGTTCTAGCTAAATAATAAACCATAAAAGTACACTGAAAAAAATTAAACTTGTAGATAATATGATTAAAACAAGTGCACCTATTTAGCTAAAATTTTAGCAGTAAGAATATTTTCTTAATATTTTAAGTAAATATCAATTTTTACATAGTTGCATCTACTATTCAACTGAAATATTGTTATTATTAAATAGAGCATTCTGATTAACTTGAGCATGTAATATGTGAACCGAGAAAACATACCCGCCAACGTGATAGCTACAGCATTAGCAAGAAGAGGCAATAATTAGAAGAGACTGTTACCAGCATTATAATGAATATAATTTCATTATTTTTTGCCATATTTTTAACAATAATCTCAATATAATTATAAATCTAAATTAAACAGGTAAAAAAATAACTTGTACAAACATACAATATGCTACAATTTATCCTTGTTACTTTATATTTCTTAAAAAATATTACTACTTTATATTCCATATAACAAATTTCTTTAAGCACCTTGGAATTAACTCTAAGTTTAATCTTTTTTAAATTAAACAAATAACATATTACCTAAATAACCTTTAAATACTAACTAAAAACAAAATTATATTCCTTTTTAAAGTTAAAAAAATAACAACTTTCTCATAAAGTGACACTACTGAGACTGCACATTGTGGTTATTTCAGTTACAGAATACAACTATGAGAAAAAATTTTACAATTCAATATGAAAAAAGGAATATTCATTACAGTTCCTCATATAATGATATTATGGCACCAAAACTTAAAAAATGTGTATGATTCTAAATGTATGATTCTAAATAAACCTATTATTGGTTACTATAAAAATCATTGGTCTTTAAATAAAATAATCTTATTCAAATGGTTTCTCAAATTTTTTTGACAAATTTTTTAAAGTCGTTTCACATCTTACCCTTATTGTCAAATAATTTTCAATTACACATTTTATTTATAGATATATGGGGTTAAGAGGAGAAGACTCATATCAATGAATAATTAAATTATCAAAATAATTGTAAGTGTAAATAATTTGTATAATTTCTAAAACTGTTTTACTAAAAGTCGTCTCACCAAGTTAAAATTAGTTTTTAAATGTTTCTTAAAGTATTGTTCGCATTTTAAGCATATACAAAATACATTTTTGATGGATAAGTCTAAAAGCCCTTGCCTTGTTTTGCGAAACCTTTACGACTTATAAATGACTCATTAGTTCGTGATTGTATCAAGGAATCTATATAACCTCCATAATGTATATATTTTAGAACCAAGAATCCACTTATGTCTTCGACAACCGATTTAATAAATTGTGATATGTCTTCAGAAGTGTAAGGTAGTCTGTCTAATTATACCGAGGACTCGTCTTTAATGTCACCTGGATTGTCATTTAGGAAATTATCCCTTAATTAAAATTCTTTTAAAATTTTACCACAAAACGCATTAATACTGCAATGTTAAAAATATTGCAGTATTAATGCCTTTTGCGGTGGAAACTATGACAGAAGAATACATTTTTTCGTTTCCATTTTCACTGAATTTCAATTCTGCTTGTAAAAGTAAATTTGTATGCAGATATAAATTAGCTGATCGTTGGGTGAAACCACTCCTAGAACGCAAAGTATTAAAAATGTTTCCAAATGGTCTTGTGATAGTTTATAAAAAGGTAAAAAGCTTATGAATGTACTCTACGTATAAATATTCTGGACTTGTTAATTCTATTAAGTACCCGGTTAAACCTAAACATCTCGTAGAGTTTATGATAACGGTACTATCCTTAACTTTATATTTCAAAATTGTTTGTATACTTCATCGATTTTTTGAACACGTCTTGTTTCTTAATTGAGCACAAAGGCTTTTTAAACCCAGAAGAAACAAAGTTCCTGGAATTAAAAACATCAAATATGTCATTAAATTAATATAATTTCAAAAATCATGATATTACTGAATGGCTGTCGCAACAAACCTTGAAAGTAGTTGCGCTGCTAGTATCACTTTAATTTTTTGTTTAAAATAATTAATATGCCTAAATGTACTTTGGTCGCCAATTTCAGATCTTCCTTCATTTAAATATTATGTAATTTCGTAATAAAGATAAATTGATTTTTCTACAATATTCGTCCATTAAAACTTTTTTGTCGCATAACATATTTCTCATAAGTTTTAACAAGTGATACGGATAGAGTAAAATATAATATTTTTTTGCTTTGTATGTGAAATATGGAGTACACAGTTCGCGTTATTTTTGCGTCAAATGAATTGGACATGCTAAGATTTAAAGCGATTCCGTCAAATGTAATTTAAATTAATATATATGCAGTCTCATTAAGTAAATCGAGGCAAATTTTCAATAAATTTGCCTTCAGTGAAGCCGTAAAACTTCTAACTGGAAAGAAACCCCCTGGTAGTCACCAAAAGCTATTCACAGTCACAACCATACATATTAGAAGTTGACTTGCAATTGCTGATTCGTCTCCGTGCAAATCATTGCCCATATTAATATTGCTAAAATGTGTTGTGCCGACAAATCAGTATATTCCCTAACGCTCGGTACATTCAACAAATCAGTATATTCCCTAACGCTCAGGATATTCCCTAATGCTCAGTTCGTCAAAAGAGATGCTAACAAATAACTTTTTTTTTAGCCATTTCTTTTACAGTATTGAATGATTCGACTGTAAAACTCGGTTCGCAATTTAATCTCTGATATATTTTCCTAAGTGTGTTATTATGAGGTAAACAAAGATCAAACTTTTCACGGATATAATTATTATACCTTAGACTATAGAAATGGCGAAATAGTGTAAATTTTCTAAGCTCAGTACAATGGGCTATATTCAGAAGAATGGGTTACTTTACAAACTTTTTTTTCATTTACCCTATCTACTAAAAATTACAACGTTTCATTATTGTATGCTGTGGTAAGGTCGTTTAAAATCGTTGAAAATTTTGACTTTTTTAATTTCTTCAAGCACCGATTCTAGTGTTACACTTTTTTTATCTTCATTCTCTAGGATTTAGCCATCATGTTTCTGATATTACGTTACTTAAATTTTGATTTTCCTTTTAATTTATTTCATTTAAAAATAAGCTCCTGTTTTCTTCGCTACAATGGCGGCTACAATGTTGATGGCTCAGATGAAATATCTCTATATATGTAAGATGAAATTGGTCTTTTTGGTATTAACTTTACTCGAAAAAAAATTATGTTAATATGAAAAAAGGCTAACAATTTTTTGCTATATATATATATATATATATATATATATATATATATATATATATGTATATATATATACTTCATTATTATATCATTATATATTCAACTAAGGAGAAAGAAAACTTATTTTTTGTTTTAATTCAAAATATATACATGAGATGAGTTTTCTCTAGAGTCGTGACGTTATCCGGGCATGGTATAGAGTAAACACACGCTTAATAAGCAGTGTGTACTTGTTCAATATTTGTGAAAACACTAAACGTTTAAAAGGGGTTAACTATAAGTGATAACATATAAATTAGGATATTGACAAACACACTGGTACAAACTCTGTAAGTACTGAGTCCTTTTTAAAAAGTCGCCGATGTGCTATTTGTACAAAACATTTTCTATTAAAATGTTTATTACACACCATAGAATTTTTATGGGAAGTCCAGTTGTATTTATTAAAAAATCTTGTCCATTTTTATCGTCATAGAGAATTCATTGGAAACTTGAAAAACATATTTTTGAGTGATATTTCGAATAATAATACGGAAACCATTATTAAAGGATCGAATGCAAATTTCACTTTTGCACTAATTGCCAGCTTGTTTTTGATTTTTTTTAAATATCATTATGAAAGGTCTGCTCTTATTTTATGTATTGAATAATCTACACACATTCAATTGATTTAAGTCTAAAAATATTTTTCTGATCTGTGCGCGATTCAAACCCATGCATTTTTTAAATATATCACTAAGCGCTTACATTGTAAATAATATCACTAATTTTTTTCCTTTCGTTTCATCTACTAACTATTGCTATGCAATCTACGTTTATTTTTACTATAGATAAATATCGATATGGCTTATCAATAAAATAATGGCAATCCTTACATGTCATTCCGTAAAATGTCATTTTTCACTGATACAATGTCTCGTACTTATACACACAAAATATAAGAACAAATATTAAAACGTAAAATAGAACGTATTTACTATGATACGTATATTTGACCACGTCTAGTCAAACGATAATTTAGCGGAAAATAAGTAAGAAAAAAGTTAGTACGTCCATCAAATTTCCTTGTGAAATATCTCTTTAATTGGATTATTCATATATGTTATTTACAATCCAATATTGAACGAGACATCACTGTATTAAGTCTACGGTTTAAATACCCATTTACTGCTAACTATTTTCTCATTTACAGGTACATCCCCAAAGATCAAAATATTATTCTTTTTTAACGTTTGCAGTTCTTAATTTATGGCATCACTCCACTCAACAGAGTCTTTCCCTCTTAACGGCCTTATTGTACATAACTGGCTGACTCTTCTCACTTTAGACATTATTACACAAATTAAATGATATTTGCTTTCTTACATGACTGCTAGGTTCCCGTAGGTCTAAGATGTCATCCGATTCAAACGAACTTTAACTATAATCAATGCAATTTTAACTATAACTATAATCAATAGTAGTCACTTCCAGATTCAGACTGAACCTGAAAAGAAATTCTGCAACTTTCGACATACTTCTAGTGACTATTTTTTTTTTAAATCATTTGCAAAAAAAAATACTCACTGCAAATTTGTCCAAATTTGTGTATTACATGGGTATTTCCCACTAAATTCACAATAAATTTATGGTAAGATATTACGCATTTGACACATACATAGGAATTTAATTTTAAAAGACTGTTAGTCTTAAATGTCAAATAAGGAAATTATCAATTATACCATCTTAATATGTTTCACTATCTTTAAATCTTTAATTTGTGGTTCTTTTTTAATTTATTAATTACTATCAACTTTTGTATTTACCATTACTATAAAAAAACACTTATGGTAATTAATTTTTAAGATATAAACTTATGATGTACTACGCATAAAAAAAGAATACAAATGATATACGTAACTAAAATAATTTCCGGCTGTGGCTGATAATATTTTAGCCACTGCCGGATAGCTCAGCCCAGCCCGACATGGTCCGGACCGGGCCAGGTCGAACTGGATTTAATTTGTATAATCAACAATAAATATTGTCAATATTAAAATTTTTATTAGTGATAAAATTAATAATAAAATAAAAAAATAGTATGTGAATTTAAAATATATTGAAAATTTAGGCAAATACAAAGTGAAATTAATGTCATAAAATATGCAAAAACTATATGCGATGAAAAACAGACTTTATTGTTCCTTGAATGTTGGTACCATTTTTTCACAGTTGTTTAAATTGACAGATTAAGAAATATTCAATTTTGATAATTAATTTTTGTTATAAACATTTAATAATTCATAACAAATTATACTTTTAATTGTGTAATAAGTGGTTAGTGATAAAAGAATAAGTGAAATAACTGTTTCATCGCAAACCAAATTGTCAGGTAAAAAATAAAAAAATATTTTTTTTATATTAAATATTTATAAGCTTAGAATTTCCTTACGGGTATATAGTTTATAATGTGTATACTTTCATATGATATCAAAAAAAATATCGAAATATTCCTGATTCTAAAATGTATTTATACCCGACTCTCAGTTCGGTCGTATTTTTAAACCTTACACACCTTCCCTCAACTGTCTAGCCAACCTTGGCTTCTTTGTGGTACGGTAGTTTGGAATTTCAGATATTCCAATTACTGGATCCTTCCAGCCCTACCGCGTTGTTATTTCTTTCTATTTCCCTCTTACTGTTCTCTCGACCACTCAATGTAATTTCATGCGGTAATTAAAAAAAGCTGACCTGAGGCCGTCATTTCTTACACAACTTTATACAATCCGTACACTATATTACATATCTGGGCCCGTAATCTGTGTGATTTAAATAAAGTATACCGATTAACTTGAGCGAAACGGATTTATTTGACTGTAATATGTAAACACGAAAAAAGATCCGTGAACGTGACAGTTACTTCTTTAATACGACGAGACAATAATTAAAAGATAATATTGTTACTAACATTATAAACATATTACATTACTATACTTTTAACAAAAACTGTATGTACGGAAGAATTCATATAAAATACCTTATTAACATGGGGTGTTTGGATCATTTTTAGCATAATTTTGATAAAAAGTACTCGTTTAGAAAGAACCAGTTCAATGGAAAAAACTAACAAAACAGCCCTAAAATATAATATTTTAATTAAAATGAAGGCAAGTTAAGCTGTTATTGAAGTAGACAGGGTAGTGTTAGAAACCGTGAAAAATATTTCTTAACAATAGTGAAGATATGTAGCGATAGAGAATCCAGATTAAGGTCATTTATATTAACCTTTTTTTTATTTTGTTACACGACTGTAATTACATTTTTGTGCTACACATTTAGAATATACCACCACTAGTTGCAAATATTGGGTTCACTAATAAGTTTTTAACCTGAATTTCTGTCAACATTTTTTATTAAAAAATTATATGTTACGCTAAATTTCATTTAAGTATGCCCATTATTATCTACTACTTGTCGCCATCTAGTTGGTAGTGACAATGTGCCTTTCTTGTAAAATTCCGGTGATTTTGATTCAAACAATTGTGCGAGGTTGTTTTGGAGCACTTCTTTAACGTCGAATTTTTTTCACGTAAATGGTTACTTAGAACCTTGAGTAAATGGTAATGAGAGGGCGCAATGTCCGGGGAAGATGGTGGTAATTCATCCATCCACCACATCTTTAATTGATCATGAGTACGTTTTGCAACATGTAGTCTAACATTATCATGTAGAAAATAAATTCGATTCCTCTTGATTACTGAGTTTGTTAGTTAATCGTTAAAATTATTCGCAATAAGTATATGTATTAATTGTAGATCCCCCTGGAAGTAACTCCCAATGAATAATGCCCTTGACAGTCCACCAGCAGCTGAGCGTCACCTTTTTGGTTCGTATTTCAGGTTTGGATAGTGAAACTTCTATATCTCTGACACCGGGCTATTGACGTTTGCATATATGGTTAACGTATACAAACCACTTCTTATCTTCAGTTACTTACTGATTCAGTCATTCGAAGTTACGTTTCAATATCAATAACTGTTGACAAGTATCAACTCTGCACTAAAGGTGATATAATGACTCGTGGGGTATCCACACATCGTATTTTGAAACTTTCCCAAATTCGTGCATAAGTGTTTCTTCGGTGCCACGACTGCAGTGTAACTCATCTCCCACTTGACAAGTTGTCAGTCGAAGATCCTCTTCAACTAGGCGTCGTAAGCGTTGAACGTCCAATTCAACAGAACGTCCGGTACGGGGTTCGTCCTCAAGATCGTTAGTCCACATTCCTGAACTTTCTGAACCAGATCTTTGCCAATGCGTAAAACACCGTGGACTCGCCCATCGCAGGACGTATATTATTTGTGGCAGTTTGTGCATCGTGACCCATACGAAATTTGTAAAATAATAAAATCCGTATTTGAAATCGATTTAAATCCCTTATGTTTTATGTAATTCACTCAAAGCTTATTGACTGTTGTCAATTGATTGTACTGTTTATATTCTAACGAAAAACCTTCTAGAAGATTCGAGAATTTTCTAGAAAAGCCCCGAAGCTATAGTTAAAAATGTACCAACAAACTTAATATGCTATGTTGTATTTTTTTTATTTCATCTCTTTTTTAGTTAACACCTTAAACGTTTTGAAGAAAATCTGTAAATATAATGAAACATTGTCTCACTTTTTATATTTATACTATTAATGAGACACCGCTAAATATTACAAATCTATATTAAATATACATATCATATATATATGTACTAATCCAAATAAAATTTCCTTAGTAAGTTTTATTGGAGGAAAAAAATGTATATTTAGCTTTTTGGCATGTTTCCAAAATTGTCTCTTTTGTATCGATGAAGTGCAAAGTATTCTGGATTGTATCATCAAACAGTATAAGTAAGTTAATCACTCATTGAATTGCATAGATTGAAGACATTTAAATAATTTGTTTTATTGGCCTACGTATAACCACAAACTCCCTTTTTGAGTTAACAAAGCCTTATTACTTCAGCTACCGGGAAAGTGTTGTCTTAATTTATTTGGAACCTTCTTTTACAAAAATATACGTAGGTTTTTTTTAAAGTAAGGAACCGTTTTAAATTAAAATAATATCACACGTTCAAGTGAAACTTTTGACACAAAAATATTAATTTTTTAAGAGCCATTTTTTGAGAGTGAAATTAATAATCTTATATCAATGTTTGAAGTTATTCATATTGATCAAAGTGTTAATTCTAAAATAAACTAACCCAACCGTCGTTAATTGAATATCAAGTTAAATATAAAATTTCTCGTAAACGAGTTTCATGCATAACGAATAAAACGTATATCACGTAGGTAGATGATGAGAAATTATGCAATAATTGTAAATTATTTTGTGGGATAGCATTTTTATTAAATGTTTATTGCCCCACATAAATTTTCATAGAATAAACTTTTAGCTTCGAGAAGTAATTATTTCCACTATTAAGTATTTCTAATGTTTTATCATGAAACAAAATTAAATATTTATTTCAATTAACGATTTTCATCGCGCGTAGCGCTGATGAATTTCAATTATAAATATCAAATGTATTCTAGAATTTTTCACTATAAGTAGAATTAATCTACTATCGTTACACCCAATTAAATATTTTAATGAAACTTAACAAGAATGAACTTAATCTTTCTAGAAAGATTGGTAAGGAGTTACATATAAACCTATTTCGTGAATTTTGTAATGAATTACTTGAAGTTCGTCATTAGTAATTAAATTTAGCAAAATTCTACCAAAAATTCGGTGAATATTTCTTTAACAGCTGTTTTCACGTGGCTTTGGACACGCAGCATTGTTTTTTTTTCTTAAAACCCTTGACTTAAACTATTGTGTCTCAAATTACATAGATTGATTTAGTAATTGAGCCGTGAAGGTGGAACAGAAAAAAATAAACATGTTAAAAATGAACATAATTGCATTATTATATTCATTATAATTTATTCACCTGTATGTGACTCTTGGTGCTTCTAATATTCGATCCAATGCTTTGAGCAGTGATATTAATGTATAAAAACGATATTAATGTATAAAAATATAATACCATTAATGAAGTATAGTTTCTTTTCCCTTCGCAGCTGTGTATTTTTGTAACAAAGAGACTATTGTCCATTGTTTTACAAAATCGTATTAATTTACGCTTTTATTTTTTATCATGCTATAAAATAAGCAGTAGCAAAAGTACAGGCCCTTGCTCTACTTGGATCAAACGATAGATGATCAAAGAATAGGTGCTGAAATAAATACAAACGATGACCTAAATAGATTAAGTGGGAAGAACATCATTGTGACCAAATTTTATACTTGATCAATTTTAAACAAAAAGTTCTTTCTAATCTAATTATAAAACTCCATAAAGAAAATTTATTTCAAGTCAAATATTTCAACCTATTATTACACAGTTTAATTAATTAATATTGTCTTAGTTTGACTTAAATTTATTTTAATTCTCTGATTGTTTTGCAATTTGTTTGATTTTCATTAAATTTCAAATTGTTAATTAGACTTCAAAGTTAAGGAATATAATAACGGAAAGGATCCCTTTCCGTTATTAAGACTATTCATCACAAAGCGTTAATAATCGGAAAAAACCTTTTTTGAAAGGACTCAAAATATTGTCGTTGAAATTGAGCAATGTAAAAAATGAGAAGTGATTAAGATTACTTTGTTCTTCGCTTGTTTAAGACAGCTGTCCAATTTTAAGTTTTAACTCAAATTTCACCTCTTTTGAATAAGCTCTAGGTACTTTCTTTTGTGAACTCTTTCAATTAATTTTTTAATTTCAAGGTAATTATTTATAGAAAATTTAAATAGACCGGATACCCTCTAAGTTATATTAACTTAGATGCTATCCGGTATAAAAAAGATCTTACTCAGACTTGTTTCATTATTCACAAACTTACATTTACGAAATATTGTAGACTTGTAAATGCACTCAGTAAAGGAATTCTACTCCACAGTTTTTTTGCGTGTATTTTGTACGCATAATCTATTTTTGAACAGCCATATTATCTATGCTTTCTTCCAATCTTCGCTGCTTATACCAAAGGAACCGATCTCTTCATTTGTCATTAATTGCGGAAATTATAAACAAAAAAATCATATTAAGGAATGAATGGATATGTAAATTTCCCAAAAAAATTTATTATTTGGAATGTAAATAAAAAAATAGTGTTGTGCATTTTCTACTTGTTTATTTCTTTCTCTATTAGGCACTGTATTTATATTCTTAACAATTAAACTTTGACTTTTGTTTAGCCAAAAAAATTGTTTATAAAAGTATTTTTTTCCTGCGTTTCATAATTTTTTCCTATATCAAATTACGTCAACAAGGAAGTAAAACATCTATTTTGAAAATATCCCATCAGTGAATATTTTAACGATATCAAAAATGGAACGAACTAGAAGTTTGTAGTTTATTCATTATTTTTGAAAGTGAAACCCCGTGGCACTTCATCCATTATTTCAATTGATGGGACTACTGCGTGACCTCTTTCACTCTTACTTGGATGTCTCTTTTTCGGCGTTCAAAAATCATATTCTTCGTAGTTTACCTTTTATTTTCGAAAATAAACAGAAATCATATATTTTGAAGTCACAACAATGCGTGGCTGATATATAATCTCTACACGCAACCCAATTATTCTGTTGTTCATCTGACTGAGTGTGCAGAGATGTTGTCATAATGAAAGAAAATTTTACTGAGAGGGTGTTACTCTCGAATGTTTCCAAAGCAATAAGCAAACTATTGGTTTTATATTAGTCTAAGTTAACTCAAAATTTACGGTAAACAATTATATTTTTCAGAACAGTCGTTGTGTAATCACTTGTTCATTCGGAGGCTGAACGGACTATTTGTTTCCTAGCACTTCCCCCTTTAATCACGAGTAGACAGTTTTTCAGAAAGCAAAGAAAAAAAACAAAGTTCCAAAAAAGTCCCAGATTAAAAAGAAAAGTATAGTCCGCAAAAACCTGACTGAAGAAAGAGTAGTGCGACTATCATCCGTGGATTTGATGCAACATAATTGTTGTCAAAAAGCATTTCATTCATCTATTAATCAAGAAAAATTTAATAATATTATTTTACATTTGATCGCTTGCAGAAGAGTATTATCAAGTTTAAAATAATATCATATTTAAAAATGCTTTACAAAAGTCAGTTTATATATCTTATAAAATAATAATTAGGTGATAATGAAGGAATTTTATAATCTCGGCTTAATAAATTATTGGTTTTTATTATCCGTGGCGTGCTTTGCTATTATCTTCGCAGAGTAGATATTTGAATATGTATGAAAAGAGATACAATACAATTGTCCTTTGTCCTTCAGCGATAAGAAACCGTTTAAACTTACAAGAAATAGGTTCATCTGCACGAGTATATTACACTAGTACGAGTATATTAATGGATTTCACATACTACTTCGATCCTGCAAAGCATACACTCTGTAACAAATCTTAAAAAATATTTATATCGAGGTATGCTGCAATTTTGAGATTATTTTTAAACAAATCCCTTCGCCCTGATTATACATTTACTTCCCTTCAATTAAAATTCATAGATCTGTCCGGTTAGCTTATTGCTTATGGCACTTTTTTCGGTCTAAATTAAAGTGTATTGCATTTATTTAGTTTAAACCGTCCCGATATGTTAAGCACAGTCCCAGCATGTATACGTGATTACTTTAACAGCCGCCCCGAGTTTGAATACGACTTGACCTTTTTATCAAGCGGCTTTTTTACGATTGTATGTAGTGGGTCCGCTTTACTTTATTAAAATTTATTAAACGCAAGAACGTTTTTTGAACTATTTTTTCATCCTGTAAAGTAAATATTTATTTTTTAAACATTCTCCCTTTTAAACATTTCTCCATTGTCTTTTTTTGGTAATAGATAAAACTACATAAATTAAATTTCTTGCGAATTATAAAACCAAATAAACTTAATTTCTTGCGAATCCTTTTTGTAACTGTAGTAAGAATTTAATATGGTTTTGTTGTACACAATTCTGTCATGAGGTATGCAGTGTTCATGCATAAAAGACCTATTTCTTAATGATAAACAAATCTATTATCTTGAAGGATATATTACTGTTAGAAAAATGTTTACAAGTTATCAAATTGACAAAAATAATGACGTAAAATATTTTGTTTTATAAGTTAATTTAATTAATACCTCATTCATTATTTTCCTAAATAGCTCGTAGGGTCAGAAGGGGGGCTATACACACAAACAACAATGAACCGCTCCAATTCTACTGATGCTAATTCAATTGTTCGCTCAACAGATAGGTTCACTATATCCTTACGTTCTTTAAATTTTAAATGCTTATTTAAAAATATCAAGGAACCACCACATTTGGCATTAACTCTGCTGAACGAACTACCAACCTGGTGGTTGTTGAAATTGAACATTATTTCATAATTTTTTAGCCAATGTTCAGACACACAAAAAATATTAATTTCAAATTCATTTAAAAATAACTCAATTTCAAGCTCCTTACCACTAATACCTTGTATATTCTGATGCACCAGGTGGATAAATTTCATATTATTACTATTATTAACATTATGTGATTTAATGCTCTTATTATTATAATTAGCAAGCAAATGTATTTGGCTAGAGGATTCCCCTATTGTCATACTAATTAGTTTAAATTACTTGGAAGTACTTCCAAACTCTCATTTTCACTTTAAATTGGTCTATCTGTATATTGAAATATTTACAAGAAAAATGATTTAGGGGATCATAATGAAACTTTGTTTTCATAACAAAACTTGGACTTTTTATCTGCTTATCTTTATGTTTTTCTGTCTAACTGTGTGTTTGTACATGTGTTAATTAAAAACTACGGGCTTAATTCAGATTTTATATTATCGGCATCGGTTCAGTCAATCAGATGACGTGCAAATTTAAAATTATGTTTACAAAAGTTTATTTACATCGCATCACAATAAAAAAATATCTAGTTACTCATCGAATAATAATTTCACAAGTGTGTCTATATAAATGCTGTTGGTTGTTCCTAAGAGTTAATCTTTGCTAATATCCCACCTGAAGATGTTGTAATACAACGAAACCTAGGTCATGGTAAAGAAATTAAAGACAGTAGAAATAATACTACATCACGTAGTTTCATTTAATTGCGAATAAATATAATGTAATAACATTTGATTAGATATGTCAATAACATTATAAATTGTTTAAAAAGAAAAGTTTCAGAACTTTTGTAAGGTTATTTTCTGCAGAAATCTGCCAAATAATAAATCAGATTAGGTTATGATGAGAGGCTCTATAGACGCCTTTATAGATACATAAATTCGTCAAATAAAAATATAACATATGCGCTTATATGAAGACATTTTGAGAAGATTTGCATCTTATTTTTTCTCTGTCCTGCTCATCAGTAGTAGAATTTTATGTACAGAAAAAAGGCCTGCTTTAAAAAAAATATATGCCTGTAAAGCCAGGCTCATTTACATCATAGTCCTTTAGAATGTTTTTTTTAAATAAAACACGTGCTAAAACATCAATCCCAAATTTTTTGAAGGGGTTTTTTTTCTAACTGGTTCCGTTGACTCCTGTTTCAAACTCTCGCAGTTTACCAAGGAGTGAATTTTAATGCTTAATCTTATATGGTTTATAGACATAAGGCTTATCTTTTTAACCAATAATTGTAAAATTGGTGCAGTTAATCTTAACAGAAAAATGAATAACTTTGCCATGTCACTATTTTACTATTTTCGTGAGTTTACCTCACTTGTAAAACAAGTTAGCTCCATACTGCAATTAGCATATAATTAATAATTTGAACCAAAATTTGGTCATAAAGGGAGGTCGTTCTTTTTATTATTTGTAATTATAAATTAATTAACAATGCATTTATTACAATTTCTTGTTAATTATGCATTAAATAATAATATTAAATATTTTCTATGACCATAATTTGAATATTGTATAATGGTCATTTGAAAATTTTTTCAAAAATGATAAATAAATATCTATATTTAAAATGACAATGATCACTTTATTCCTTATGAAAAAATTCTATTTTTGCATATCGGCAATTTCAATATGAGCTTCTAAATCAAATATATTCCAGGGATAAAATATCATAACATTCGTAAAGTCACATTTTCGAAATTATCGTTACAGCAGAGCGATTAATTTAAGCAGCAGAGCGATTAATTTAAAATTAAATTAAAATAATAGTTGGTTTTGATTGTGCACACATTAAACCCTTCGAGTTCCGTAAGATAAAAGTGATCATTGTCATTTTAAATGTAGGTATACTATTTATAATTTTTTTAAACAATAATCAAATGATCATTATACAATATTCAAATTATAGTCAAAGAAAATATTTAATATTATTATTTCAGTCAATTACAATTAATTCATATCAACCTTACAATTAACATTAATTTTCTTTTATTTTCTCCGAAAAACCTTAAGTTTTTGAAAATTAGACCAATGCGGTAACTATAATTTTTAAAATCCTTTTTTGTTAATGTTCATTTAAATAAAAAATTGGCACTTCATTTCTACACTTTCATGTCATTATTCAAGTGAAGTTTATCATAAACCTCAATAATATATTGCTGCTATTATCGGAATTGAAAGTCTCACATAATATTCTTTTGTATTACTGATTTTTAATTTCAAAATAATTTTTATCAATTTCTTGACCAAAATCGTTTGCCATAAGTAGATACGGAACAAAATTAATCATAAGTTCAAACATTTTCTTGGATATTAAAATGATATTCAAATAAGGAATATGTTTATTATATACTCGTAAATAGTAACAAATAAAAAGTAGTACAAATTAATATTGCCATTCTAAAAGATTTTCTTGCAAAAGTCTGAAAATTGTTGAAAAATGTCGTATGGTAGAAATTGAAACACCAATAAAGAATAAAGTTTTTGTCACTGAAGTAAAAGTTAATTTTAAGGTTGAGATGTCTTAAATTGGAAAAACAAATATCGTAACAATTTATGAGGTTTCATTTCAGAAACGTTTTTATTTGTACTATTTAAAAATAGGTACAAAAAATAAGTGTGGTTAAACTTTTCTAACAAAAATATTGAGCCGGCTTCAAACAATGACTGAATTGAAAGCTCAATGAAAACAATAAAATAATCAAAAGACAAGTAACTAAATGAAACCGTTGCTTTTTTCCTATGAATTAAATCTTTTTTCACAATTAAATGAAATAGTATTATATAGTAATATTTCCATTTTCTTTGAGTTCTTTACCACGACCTAGGTTTCGTTGTATTACAACATCTTCAGGTGGGCTATTAGCAAAGATGTTGTAATACAACGAAACCTTGGTCGTGGTTTCATGACGCAATTTAAAGATCTATTCTCTTTATAATTTTCTACGTATTTTACCCAACATGCAAACAAACTTCTTTTTATCTTCCTGAACATTCGAAAATTTGAGAGTAAAAAATAATTTTAACGAGTAACTTTTGATTGTTTATTAAACTATGGAACAGCCTTGCTTATAATTATTTTAGTTACCATAAACGTAAAAAAACGGTGAGAACGTACAAATTTTCTTGATATTTTAAGATTTTTTCACGGTAGTCGAAAATGAAATAATTATATTTCACAAGTAATGTAACGAAAAATAAAAACCAAAAATCGTTTTTGCCTTGTTATTATCAATGACATTAAAAATATGTTTCTTTCAAAAGAAAAATTATAATTTTAAAATTTGTAAATCTGTATACATAAAATTCATTTAAAACATCTATTTTCATAAAATATGCTTGTATTAACGACATTTTAATATCTCAATCTGACAGAAAATTAAGTAACATTTTTGAACTAATATCTAATTAGTAAATATGTTTTTAGTTATATTAATCTTTACATTGACCTGGAAGCATTTATTCACATTGAAGAGATTGATTCATAGTTTTTAAAGAAAACATAATTAAACCACTTTTTTTAATCATTTTAATTTTCGTAGGACACATTTCAACTTATGATAATCGTCAAAATTTCTCGTTGCAATAAAATTAAAATGTTTAAGTATAACATTCCTAACTTTTAACTTGTGATATCAATATTTAAGTTTAGCACGTAGTCCATTTATTTTATCATAAAAATCTGCTATTTCACTTTTTGATAGAACTTTTTTGGATCTCAAATATAATTATATCCTTTTTGAATATATATTCTTAATTAAAAATCTTTCATTGTATTGTTTATTGTTCATGGGGTGTAAATTATAATAATCAACATACATTAGATATAATTTTAAAAATTTTAGTTAAATTTTTGTTGTGTTATATTTTATATATCCATTGTTATATCCTGCATAGATAGAGACACATATCTCCGCATTATGATGACATATACACCCATGGTTTAGATAATAATTATCCTATTTCTTAATCTATTGAAATTATATGCTTCCTAAAGGTATGTATAGAATTCACGTTATCTGTGTACTATATTTATAGCTAAGGTACTAACTGGTATATAGAGATAATATCACTAAAAATATGAAACAGGAAATAAGACTAACAGTAAAATAATATGTTCACTTAAACATTTTATTTATGTAATTTCTCAATATGGAAGAATATATTGGCAAAATATTTATTACATGCGAGAGCTAGAATATTCCCAATGGCACTCATATTCACATCATCGCCGCAAGTACATGCTACTAAAATTTATGTAAAAAATTGTTCGTATTTGCTGACGATTGCGTATTTAGAATTAAAGCGGTCTCACATCGCTTAACACACTTTAAATATTCTTAACTGAAGAGTTTAATTGACTCAAAATCTTTCCCTTAATATCTTAAATACGGCACCAAAATTTTGTACAAAAAATCTTTTTTTCTCTCATTTATATAAAATAAAATGAAAGGAATCAACCCAGGCTTGTTTAACGATCCTTCACCTTGATAAGAAAAATACTTCCAATGAATTTAAAAATGTGATGACTTTTACAGTAGTTAAAATTTTCAAACCTTTTTTAATAGCAACAAAGATGTATGAATATTTTCAATTTTTATTTTTTATGTTCAAATGAAAACACTTGTGTAATAAAAAATAGATCACGTAATTTAGTTCTAATATCAGTACACGTTTTAGAACTTATTTTTCTAAGACTTTATGCTCAGTAATTTTTTATTCATTTTTCAATACTTGTCGGTTCACGTTAAGATTGATTTATGCCTATGTTATTTGAAACATGAAAGAAATTATCCTTATCTTAATAGACTATTTGTGTATACAGACGTGGAAATATTGAAACTTTCCAGCAGAAACTATTACTCACCAGAAAATAGTAATTTAATAATAAATCGCTTCTGTATAATAATTTCGTGCTTACTGTTTATTTTTAGAAGTTATTTCATTAAACAAGCAAGTGAAATGATAATTAAGTACCTTTCAATACAATTGCTAAATTTCTTTTTAGCAATTCATAACTCTGGCATAAAAATTAGACTTTACACCTATTCAATTCGTAGTAAATATATAAGTGTTGCAAAGAAACAGAAGCGGTGTGATATAATATAAATATAATAAACGTGTCATAGTTTTATTAAAATTTTCTCTACTACATTTATATCAAAAAAATTAGTTATATTTTCAAAATTATCGAAATGAGAATATTATATTTTTTGATATGGTGGAAATAATTATTTAAAGTAAAATAATTTGGACATTTAAATTTAAAAAGAAAATTTTTTAAATTTCTCTTTTAGTAAAAGTCTAAAAGAAGAAATTATATTTATTATTTCAATGATGATTTTCTTTGAATTACCAATTAATTTTCACAATTAGTATCGCTAATGCCATACAAAAATAAGCTGATTATACATACTGAATTGAGTTATACAACAAATTAAGATTATGGCTAAAGTTTGGAAACTGGTACAACTTTTTATTGAGGGGAAAATAAACCGTATATTCGTTAAAACAGTTATGTTTCTACAAAAATTAAATTTGAAAGTAAGTGAAATAAGTAGCTTTATTAACTTATCTTGTCATATATTATCAAAATCTATGGAAAATATACAGAAATAATTTTAGGGTTCAAAATAATTACAGTTAAAAAATTTACTTAATTATTTAATTTATTTTTATAAATCCATCATGAGTTTCATTGAACTTATATCTTCATATTTCGATATTTTTCTGGTGTCATAACTTGGTATAATAATATTAAACAACATATTTTTTCTCATGAATTTATAAGGATGAATTATAATTATAATGAAATGTACAAAATTTTCTTAAGTTTATTTATTTACTTAATAATAAATAATTGAGAAAGCACCTTTGAAATATTTTTATTTTGTTGAATTCTATTCAATAAAAAATACCATTTCGGGTTTATTGCAATTAGTGACAAAAAACATTTAACGAAATTGATTTTTACTTACTAAATCATTTTGAAATATTCTTGCAAAATTACTTACTCATATCCATGCATTTTGTATTGACTTAAAACCTCCTAAGAAAATATAAATCTAGCCTCGTGTAAAATAATATTTTAAATCTACTTTTCCATATTTATAATGTAATAACACTCTGGTGTTTTAACGATTAGGTTAGGTAGGTTGTTGAACAATCGAATACCATGAGATAGTGGATATATCCGGACTAAGCAGAGTCTTGATTGAGGCAAACAAAAGGGAAAAAAATATTCAAATGGGTTCATCCATATTCAAATTTTTGCAAAACTAACTCACGCAATTTATATATATATATATATATTTATATATATATATATATATATATATATACCTATATATATATATATATATATATATATATATATATATATATATATATATACACACATATATATATAAATATATATATTTATATATATATATATATATATATATATATATATATATATATATATATATATATATATATATATATATATATATTTATCATAGCAAATATCTGTTTCGATTTCAATAAATGAAATGTTACTAAATTCTATATATGTACGTGATATTCTTGGTTACATAGGAAATCATTAGCATTAAAAGTGGAAAAGTAAAACGTTTTGCCAAAAAAAAATACCGGCTTCAAGTAACCATTAAGGAGAAAGTGAACTGAAAAGTAGGGAATAACATAATTACGAGTATTCGGTTGATATTTTTGCGACAAAATATTAGTTATTTGGTTAGATAAAGTCGGGTAATTTTTGTTTCTTCAAAAGTTTTACTAAGCAATGAAATACCATAATTCATTAATTCCTCACAAAAAAGATCCTCAACGGTTTCGAAATGTTATTAGTAGTTTGTACATTTTATAATGTTATAATTTTTACGATTTGACAGTTAAATGTACGATAATTAGTAACTTTTCAGTTTTAATTAACGTGATATTAAATTGAATGTAATTAACGTGAATTATTTATTTCGTCTGAATAATAGAGTAGACTCGAATAAAACTCACATTGAAAAATGAAATTATTTTCCTTTTGGGTGTACGGCATAGCAATTAGACAAATTTATTCGTACGGGAGGAGATAAAAAAAATTTATATAAATTCATTTTTCCTACGAGTATCAGACCATTCTGCACGAAAATTTCGTGCATTTTCTCCCATACAAATATGCTAATGTTCTAACCATTTAAGTCTATGACTAATAAACTCCCTTTTTGGTTCGTTGATGTTATCTCGTATGCTAAGGAAACAGAATATTTTCACATCTTTCCCAAAGATTTAGGTTATTTTGACCACATGATTTGAATTTTATTCGGAGTCATTGATATTTTACTAAATTTTACGTAGGACGATTTTCGTCGTATTGAAGAGATCATTATTTATTTCGTTAATTATTCGAAGTCAGTGCGTCGCTATGTCATAAGAGACACCTTTTGTTGTACCTATATTAGTTATTGCATCGTTTGCTATTCGCTCTAAATGGAATTTATGAAGCAAGAGTTTTTTAAATTCTCTTCAGAAAATTCCTAGATAATAACTCGCATATATATAGTAGATAACTTAACGCTGAAAAATATGCATAAATATGGAAATTTTTGGACAGAATAAATAACGTATCTAAAATTTTGTTACTTTAAATTCATTTGTGGCATAGGATATTTCCTAAAAGAGCGATTTAATTGGATATCACAACTATTTACTTTAGAATTTTATGTAAATCGTTTCTAGAGAATTTTTTGGAAATATCCATAAACATTTCCTCAGAAATCGTATGACTACTTCATACTTCACCTGTGCAATTTAGCGCAGTGACAAATAATTTTAACCCACGTTTTTTTTCAATACATGACACTCAAAAATAATGAAATGAAAATTTTTGAGGTGGATATTACTTGAAATTATTTTTGTCAATTTCGTGTGTCGGTTAAAATATTAATTTCAAGAATAAGTGAAAAGGATTTTTATGCATAGGAACTTCATGTATGTAGTTTTAGAGATATCACAGAAAATGCTGAGGGAAAAAAAACCCTCCTGCTCACTTATATACGAAACTACTAAAATAATTATAATGAAAAAAAAAACAATGTTGTTTGTTACATATCTAAAGTTTACCCAAAAACTATAACAATATATATTACTTTCATAATTTTTTTAAATTACCCCATGTATTCAGGGCTATGAAAATATTATATCATATTGATTTAATATAAATTCTATATAACTTTTATATGGCTAAGTCGGCACAAAACATTGTATTGCGAATGCTACTCACACATAACAGTGTTCAGAAATCACATAAAAATAGTGGTGGGTGTATTAGTTACCAACCTAATAAAATGACGTTTTTCTATCCATTTGCCATTATATAATTGCTCTTGTTAAATATACACTGGAAGGCAGAATTAATCTTCATATTAATTATATTGTTATTACCGAGATATCCTTTTATGACGAAAAAAAGTTCTATATTATAATAACTAATACCCGGACGCCTTAAAATAAGATCAAAGATTCCAAGTAAGAAGTATAGAGTTAAATTAAATTAATTCTTATTTACTCGGTGAGAATGAATGGGTGGAGAACCTATTACGTGGCAATAATTTTGAGCTTCAAATAGTTTGATAATATTTGGGTTTAAAAATATATATAAATTAATAAGAATATTGCTATAAATAAAAATGACTAGTTAAAGTTTGTGATAAGGAAAATGGAAGGAAATAAAATTTGCAATTAGAAAATAATTTGCTTTTCTGTAACTGTTGAGCTAACAATTAACAATTACAATTGAAATTGTAACTTTGTTTTAACAATTACAAACTTTAAATTAACAATTACAAATGTTAACTTTGTTTTTAAGGGAAGAACGCGATTATTTAGTGATAAAACATTATTCACAATTTTGGTATTTTACGTTAAATAGTTTGCTATTTTGCGACTGAAGTGTTCTTACGATTTTTATTTTAGGTGACTAGACTTGATTTGTGCTTCTGATTTGAATTGTTGTGTCAGAACAATGACTTGGCATGTAACTGAATTATTGCAAAGTAATTTGGACTACTTTACGTACCATGACTTGGATGCCAAACTAGTTACTGATTCGCCGAGTGAATACGTCATGATATTGAAGGGGCAAGTAGTCGAAAAGCTGCTAGGCTTCAAAGCGACTACATCAACCAAGAAGGAGGAGGAGCGGCGCAACTATTTCTTGATTATCGTAATTTTATTAGACTATACTTAACGCATATGGAAGGTAGAATTACGAAGATTAACTTTTTTGTTGTTTTTAACGTTGGTAAAGAGAAGAACAATCAATGATTGAAATAGAAAATGATCCAACATTGACTGTGCGTGAAACTGAAAGATATTTCGCATAATACTTTCTGTTACCCATCGTGTACTATGAAGAAAGAAATATGCATATGATATTTAATGGATGCAGAACCGCTTATGCCAATAGGTCGATTTTTCCAATAGGGTGCATTTTTTTCAACAGATATTGAGGAGAGGTGTGGGAGACCTGAACTTTTTTATAACGCAGTATGGAGTGGTGAATCAAAATTAACGCATTTATAAATATTTAATATAATATGCAAATATACTACAAATTATACAGTTTCAAAATCAGTTCTTAGTGTATTTCGGGAATGGAATTTAAGAAACTTATTACTTCTAGTTTACACGGGGCACTATATGTGCAATTTCGGCCAAGTGAATTGACATACTTACTAGAAAAGGTCGTGTTAGACGCCCCCTAGAGAAACCTGCAAGACGGCGCATACATACGGAGCTCATCATAACACTTTTTAAAGGTGCGCCTTTTTCCACATCTTTGGATTAGTCATGGTGGTCCTATCAATTGAGAAGCGCATTTCTCGGATGTAAATGCGATTGATTTATAGAATTCCGCACCTTTAAAGGAAAAACCTTATAATATCATTCACATTTCTATCCGTTCGACCATTATAGCTGTTTTTCTCAAAAACCGCTTGACATGCAAACTTAAAAAATTAGTACAGTAATAACATAATAATCGCACATAGTTAAAATTTAAAAATATTAGTTTCGAAATTTTGGGGTGACTAAATTAAATACTAGATTTTTTTAAATTCTATGTAAATTACATTGGATAGAGCTAGTTATAAACGTCTCAGAAACATTTTTCGTCGTTTTATGAATTATATCTTCAGAACATGTAGGTACAGAAGTTTCTTTTTAAAACACACTTATAAGTAGCATTTAAATAATTAATTCAAGTGTAAGATGGTTGTGATGGTATTTTTCAACTATATTAAAAAAGAATATGAAAGCACGATGAACATCTTTATAATTAATGTATTTTGTAATTCTGTGTTAATTCAGTTATCAGAGGTATTGGTTCAAGTACTTTCAGAGATAAGAGTCTTAAGGTTTTAAAATATACATTTTTAAAATATAAAAGGGATATGAGAATACAATATTGATTATAAAATGGCTGATTACGCAAGTAAAATATGTGAAATTTTTTTTTATTTATGTTCTTTACATATCCGTCAATAAAATTGATTATGAACTCAAGAGAGAGTCGTTTCATATTTTATGATCTAGATGGTTTATTTTTACTTATTTATCTATCAAACATTCAATATAATACATACACTTAATGTCAGCTTTTACGACAAGAATAAGCTCTTCCTACAAAACTTGACGACGGAATATAAACTGCATTATTTACGAGTTGGCGCAAAATATTTGGACAGTCATCACACTAACAAACAATTCTGCAAGATAATAATAGCAACAACATTAAATGTTTCCTACAATAATGATGATCTGAAATCAACAAACGAATTGAGATAATTTTCATCACCCATTTTTAGTTTCATCAAGCGCAGCTTTCCCTCTATTTGCGAGTAGTCTATATTTAACCTCCCGATGTTTAAAAAAATATTAACTTTCGCGGTATTTACATACCGTAAAAGTTAATATTTTTTGTTGTAGAAAGTAAGAACAACTAAAAAGATTAAAATCTATGAGAGAACGTTATACATTTAAGACACTGCCACTAAATTTGGGGCCGATTTAATCATTTTCAACGGGCAATGAATTCAGATACATTTCTCTTCAACCTTCCTCCTCTCTGATCGTTTGTAAGAAAGTTTGGATGTACTTATAATGTAACCATTCTTTCTGGAAGTTTAATGGAAAAAAATATCTCTTTTTGGCTGATACTATTACATTATACTGTCCGAATTTATTTCTTTGTTTAAGCTAATACGTAAACATTTTATTTCCGTTTTAAGGTACAACCTTTAGAATTATTAATGTCATCGATACAAAACTGAGTTTATTTTTGAATAATATTAAAGTTTCACACGCACACACGCTCGTAGGAATCCACGTATGCGAAAGTGTAATTTTTATCCTTGCAAACGCTGATTTCTTGATCGCTAATTTGTAGAAAAATATTTTGATAATTCTCTTAATATGTCAATATTACAAAAATTCATGTCATACAGGAAAAATAAAAATTAATCAAGGAAAATTAAATAAGCTGAGGAAAATAAAATAAGCTTGCATCAAAAATATTTCAGTGCTCAAATGTAACTTGTATTTTAAAATTGCCATTTCGGTATCAATTTCTTGTATGAAAAATTAAGTATTGTGTACTTAAATATTTTTAAATTTCCTCGTATCGGTAGACAGCCGGAAATAAAACATTAATTCAAAGCTTGTGTCTTCTTGTTAGATGACATATTAACTTACTTATTTAAAATTAAATTTCCAAAGATAAGCTTCATTTCGTAATTCCCAGATTAAAATATTAAGTAAATCACCACTACATAAATATTTTATTTAGATTGTACAATATATAAAATAAAGTATGAAATATAAATATATATTTATGGATTACACATAAATTTGTCAAATATCGCCATCTTTTTCCCGTTCAAAGTTTTCAATTGGAGCTATTAACGCCGCCTGCAGAGTAAACAGGTATATATTCAAACCATATATTTATTTATTGACAGATATCTAGTTAACATTTAATTCTCAAGAAGTTACTACAAGAAAATTGGCACAATACGCGATATAGTAAGAATATATTGCAGCTGAAAAAATACATATATGTTTTTAAACGATGTAAAGTGCGAAAACAAGCATTATGAAATATATTATTTTCAATAAGAACTATAAATGTAAAGAAAATTAATACATTTGTTAACCATAAATATCTAAATTGGAAATTTAGGTAGGATATATTTACCGTGAAGTAGTCCAAATTTGTTTCAATTAAATATTTCCATATTGTTTCTTTTTCAAGTAAAATGTTTGCAAAAATTTGCGTGATTACATTTTATAGATTTTTGCATTATTTTTAGATACCTATACTTATGTCGCTTTTTTAAATTTGTATAAAATGTTTAAATTGAATAAGAAACATAAATAAAAAATGTTTGATTTTTAATTGGTGAAATCATAATGCAATTGGAAGCTAATCTGTTTTGTTCCTCTAGAACAGGAGTTCCAATCCAGGGGGGCGCGTCTCCCAAGGGAGGCATAGAGAGATATCAAGGGGGGTGGAAAGCATTTGAATTTTAGAAAGAAAAAACAAAAAATATACACACAACATGAACAAATAACATTACAATGTATTGTTTAATTTACATGCATAAAATTAATGAAATTAAATATCATATTCACTATTATTACCACAAACTTGATAAAAATTTGACGTTTTGGTGTACATTTTTTGTTGAAAAATCAGTTTGAGTGTGTAAAATTATTGTGTCTCACTGTTAAAAGGTAAGTTTGTGTATATACAAACTTGAGTTACCATTTTTATTTAATTTACTAACTAAAAGGGGGAGGGCATGAAAAAGTAAAGGGGAGGGGGCATGAAAAAGTAAAGGGGGGGGCATGAAAATATAATTTATAGTCCGGGGAGCCTCAACAAAAAAAAGGTTGGGAAACCCTGCTCTAGAATGTATATCACATATCATAAAAAAAGGAGCTCTAAATTTTAAGGAGTTCTAAATAACAAGTATTATAATATTCCTTTGTGGAAATTTTAGGTTAATAATTATTTAATTACTTACATTCTATTGAAGAATATATATATATATATATATATATATATATATATATATATATATATATATATATATATGTGTGTGTGTGTGTGTGTGTGTGTGTGTATACGTATGTGTGTGCTCAAAATTTAAATATATATATATATATATATATATATAATACCTTGTGTTATTTTTTGGCTCCAGGTACCCACCAATTATCCATTTTACTAATGATTGCAAATCATTATTCGAGTTATAAACATCCAAAAATATAGTCTTCAAAATTCTGAGATATGGGCTGTAGATATTTGTTTATTAAATGTGACAGCTCCAAATCCAAATCAAGATAGTGAAAAAATATGCGAAATATTTAATAATAAAATGTTGAATAAAGCCATGGTTGATTTTTTACACATCACATTTTTAGTATCAAATGGCATTCTTTAAAATTCAGTTTGAGACCAATTTCCGTTGCCTCACGCTTTGCTAAGCACGATGTAACTAGATGCTACGTGTTAACGCGTCGATTTGCCACCCTTTTTTATTCAAAGCTTTTATATTCGATTCAACGCCAACGTTTGATTCGTGTAAACATATAATCGTATGTATTTAAACTTACAATTGCGTGTAATTAACCCATATAACAATGCATTCATCCTCAGTTTCCAAAGCCCGTTCAGAAAGTCACATGCACAAGTCACGTTTTGCTTTAAATCTGTATGTGACCGACTTCGTCTCTACATCCTGGCTAAATAAATTACTTATTTAAATATATCTTAAAACAATTGTTCCAACGAAGAATATTACTTATGAAAATATACACCAATTTACTCTCACGACTTTGTATACCAGATTCTATAAACCCTCTGAATGTAGTTCTCGTGAAAGTTCCTTTTTACGAAGACTAATTCTTAAGGAATGTAAAATAAATTATCTTTGCTAACAGTCTACCTGAAGATGTTGTAATACAACGAAACCTAGATCGTGGTAAAGAACTTAAAGAAAGTAGAAATAATACTACATCACGTAGTTTCATTTAATTGTGAACAATTAAACAAAAAAAATTAAAGCCAAATATGTAAAATAGTTCCGTTCCTTGATTTTATTTTAACACAAAGTAGGAATTCCAATATGTATACAACTAAAATAAACCGGCGGACTCACTCAAGCTCTTGCAAGTCAAACTTACGTGCTTTATGCATGTTCGTACCTTTACATAGACATCTTCAGTTTTAGAAGAATACAATAGACTTATGTTTCTAAAACGTGTTACAACGTTTAAATAATTTTAATAACTTAAAACGAAAACAAGAAACAAAATCGGTCGCAATATTCCAATAAAAAAATTTTTAGATTTAATATTGAAATTTATCAAAATTGGATGAATTAGAGATAAATTTTTAATTTCTGAAGTACAATCTAAAAGAATACAATGTCGCCGTAGTGTATTGGATTGATCACAAGGTATACGGCCTTTGAGGATGAGGCGCACCGCGGGGATCCGGGGTCGATTCCCGGCCGTTCGTCGAACGGGCCCGGACTGGTGTTATGGTTGGTTGTAAGAGATTGCTCTCATAGCAATAAATCCACCGTATGTACCAATTAGGTATATTAAAGTAGATAAATAAATAACAGTTTAGCAAATTTCAAATTTTTGTGAAATAGTTTCAGCTTTCTTGTTTTACGTATGCCATTTAAATCATTCAATATTGTTTTAGTTTAGGACTTCTGTAAAAAAATTGTAATATATTGTTTTCATAGGTTAATATTTACTTATTTACTGTAAAATATTATAAGATCTTTGAACGTTATCCATTTCAATAAGAAGCGTGCTGATGGAAACCACATCTATATACATACTGATATTTCTCTTTAAAATAATGAATCGAGCACAGACCACGAAATTACAACAGATTGAAATCACCTGTTTACGCCCTTGAATTATAGTCCAGTAAGTTAGTCAACCTACACACTATCTACATATTCCGAAATATATCTCTATTTTTTAGGGAAAGTAATTTACTACATAAGCCACAATATTTTAGAATTAACTTGACCCACATATTAGGAAATCGATTCGAGATAAATTGTTGGAGATAATCTGATTGGATTCCATGCACCTAACTTTAAGTATTTCACTTATAATTTTTAAACACCTTTCGTGTTCGTAATCCTTCTGTGCAAGAAATGGAATATTTAATGAAATCATTTAAATTTCATGGTAATTTCATTAAATATGTTGTTTTATTAATTTGGGAAAATATAATAATAGTTCAATTCATTTAATAAAAAAGGAACTGATTAAGTTTATACATTGAATAAATGATAATCCGATTTCGTATTTTATATGTAAATACAATGATGCCGTCAATTATATTTCAGCTTTGTTTTTTCTTACTTACATTTTTTTAAATCTTATTATGTGGTCGAAGTACTACATTGAAATAATATAATATTCATTAATTGGCTAAAACTCCAAAACACGTATGCACAATATTACATTTAAAAATGTAAACATTCAAATTCATGTTCATTTCATGTTCAGTTTTAAATAACAATTCAACGTTCCTTATTATGTATTCTAATTTTATTGAAATATTATTGATTATGTAATTAAAACATTATTTTATACCACATTCCATTAGTTACATCCGTCTTCGATTTTAATTGGTGTTGGAAATAACTTGCCGTTTTTTAAAAATTACAGAATATTAATATAACAAAATTTGGAATAACCGGTAAGATTTGAAAAATAAGAAATATAAAAGCTTTTTAAGTGTCTTCTGCTTTCCTTCTACCAAAAATATTTTGAAAATGTTTTTAACAAAACTTAGTAAACCATAACATAGAATACTGAAAACTAATTTAAAACTAATATTTTAATACAATACCGTGTAATTAATTTAAGAATATATAAGTAGTATATAACATATAGTGTCCAAAACATACGATTTATAGGGACTAAAAGAGTAAGATTAAATTAAAATGATAGTTTCACAGCGTATACGTATCGATTAACAACCCATATTTTCCAGGAAATCAAATATCAAAATTAATACCATTATTCCATTTTTTATTTGGAGTATTAATAAAGGTAGAATGTTTCGTAAGTTGAATCTTATTTGAATTAAATTACACGGATAAAAGAATAGAAAATATTAGTGAATTCCTGAATTTAGCTTTCCTATAGTTAGCCATTAAAACGGGTGATCAACACAAAGAAAGCTTAATATAATTTTGTATATATAAACGAGTGTTAAATAATTGTTTATGCGAAATGATCACCATAAAAACTCTTTTATATCCAAGTTGATTTTTTTAATGAATAAGGAATCCGAAGGAAAACACCAAAACCAATTGTTAGTTCTGAAAGAAAATTAGGAAGCTAACATTAAGCACGAGCTCTTTTTCTGGTGCACATTTCTTCTTGAATGAAAAGGAGAACCGGAAAAAATGGTCTACGCGACACATAAGCACTGTACATACGTCATTAGAGAGCTGTTTCAATTTGCTAGGACAATTATTATTTTGGCTCATTTGAAATCGCTGCAGGAAAAATGTTATGGCGAGTAAATTAGGTAAAAACATAGCTTAACAATTATTAGTATCCTATTTTACATATCGTTATCCACATTTGCGTTAATTTGGGCTCCAGGAGCTCTGAAGTGTCGGTGCGTACTAAATCCCAAGTGACAAACTACGGATACTATGTGAGTACAGCAAGCTATTGTGCATCATCCAGTCAAACAGCTGCAGTGATATTGATGTATTGTAACCGCACCTTCTCGATTTCTGTCAACTAAAACATAGCTGTATTAATTTCTTGCTATTACATGTCTCGACTGCAAATGTACTCCTAATAGCTATTAATTTTGCGACATGAAAACGTAAATGAATAGTGATTAATTTTGAAATATTTAGATCAAATACAGCCATTCATTTTTGTGTACTCCGCAGTATGATCTTGCAAGTTTTAGATACTATAATTATGATGCAAGTATTGTTACACCACGCTTTGTAAGGTGATGAAATTTCAGTACTTGAGGATCATTGGAGTCTAATCTATTGAAAACGACGATTTGTCAATGTAGACGCCTATCATTCATGTAATCATACATGTAATTTGATATGTGAATCATTTAATTTATAGAATTCAATATTGTGATTATATTTACAAATAGAGATGTAAAAATCGTTTATGAGAGCAAAAGAATTCCATGATCTGGGAATACGTTTCGTAAAGTGGTCTGAACATGATCTTGACCTAACAGTAAATATTCACGTTTAACTGGCTTATTAACAACTTCCACGACTCAACGAAATGTATTTGCAAACCTGAATTTATTGGCTTGCTGATTAGTTAAGTATGTTTTAAGCCTTAGTTTTGTGGACGTGAGTTGCCTCTTAATTTCGTACGATTCGAAGTGTGGTACGCAATCATGGAAACCTCTATCAGGAATCACAAAATTATTTCCTTCGAAAATGTGTTTCATGCCTTAGTTTGGCGGATGATGTGGAAAATGTGTTTCATCCGGTACGCAATCGTAGAAACCTCTATCGGGAGTCACTATATTATTTTCCTCAAAAACCCGTTTAAAACTGCCGTCTTCTTTATTAATGTCACTTTACATAATAGTGTGGCAGCGAAAGCTTCATACGGCAATGAATGCATCATTGCCGATTGAGGCTTTCTCTGCTACACCTTTTAAATGTTAATGAACAATGCAATATCCATTATTTAATAAATTAATTCTTGGGTAAAATTTACAAGTTTTAATTTGCCACCGCATCTTTGCTAATAGCCCACCTGAAGATGTTATAATACAACGAAACCTATGTCGTGGTAAAGAAATTAAAGAAAGTAGAAATAATACTACATCACGTAGTTTCATTTAATTGCTTTAAGCATATGCTGTGACTGGAGTTTATAAAACATGATTTTCAAGTTTTTGGAACTTTAGTTTTATATGAAAATAGAAAAGAAAAGGAAAAGAGTGATTGAAGGGATATGTGTTTTAAATTGTCTTTATTTATTTTAAGTTCTTGGTTTAAGCAAATAAATGGATTCCAATTTTCCCTTTTATTTTATTATCATTTCAAAATAAATGTTTAATTTTTTGAAATAACTATTGAGTATTATTTTTAAAAAATATAAAAATAGATATGCGTGTTCACAACAAACTTTAATGAAGATTGATTTAAGCAGAGGAAACATGAAATTTAAAAAAAATGATTTTTTCTGAAAAATTCCATATGAATATTTTTGAATCTTTGAACTGAAAGTTAGGCGAAATACTTTGCCATTGTGCCAAATTTAAAATTTTCACACCAATATTTTTGTGGAAATCTTACATAAGTTTGTAGAACAATTAGCTGTAGAGTCCATATAAATCCCTCTTTCACGTATTTTACATAAGATACAAAAAATATCAAATCTTTCCATAAAATACATTCCTTTAAAATGTGTCTATGAATATTTTCGACTGAAATATGTAAGGGTTATTATTCCTAATCAAAATATTATACCAGCATTTAATCCGCCACGACAAAAACATCTGTGACAGACAAATATATAGCCGCACAAATAAGCGATTTTATAAGGGTTCCCTATTTTTTCTTTTGAGATACTGAAACCAATAATCTATTAAATTTAAATAGAACTCACATTATCGAGTTGGGCACATGTAACAATATAAGGGTTTGTAAAGATTTTATTTAAAAACATCATTATTATTTTTCATCACGAAAATATAACGTTAATATACTTTGCAAGTGAAATATAAATTTTCCAAAAATTATGGGATTTAGAATCACTCCTATATTATTTCGGTAAATTTATAGTAATACTGCTTTTCTTAACTTTTACTTTTATGGTTAATTTTAACCATATCTCTGAAACTCAACATCATTATCAGTAGCTCGATAGTCCGGGGGGGGGGGGGGCAAGGTTTTACTTTGTAGCGATTTCCATGCAGCCGCCGATGTGACAACAGATCTCCAGTTACGAATCTTTAGCAACCCAAAATCCTTCTCCACCGCATCTTCTCATCTCATCTTAGGTCTTCTTCGTCTTCCCTTTCCATATGCTTTAGCTAAAAAGATCTTATTCAGAGGGTTTAAATCCTCCATTCGAATAACATGAGCTGCATGATTCAGTCTATTAATTTTAATAAATTTTATGGTAATAAATTTTATAGTCTTTGTAAAATTTCTATATTTCTAAGTTGTATTCCTTAATCCAAACTTCATTTTATTTTATGCCTCCAAGAATTGTTCTTAAAACGTTTCGTATATAAATAACCAAATGGGCCTCCTCTGATATTGTCAATGTCCATATTTCAGAGTCAGAGGTCAAACCTGCTCTAATAAGGGCTTTGTATAACGGGAATTTTGGTTTTCCTATAAATCTCTGAAACTAACATAAAATTTAAAAAAAATTGTCTTGGAATATCACAAAGAAATAAATACTTTGCGAAGAAAAACTTAGATCGTCTGTTTAAAGAGTGATAAATGTAATCAGATTAATAAACAGGAACATATTGAAACGACTTTTCAAAATTTTTATGGAAATCTGGCTGCATCTTCGAATAAGTGTTTAATCACGTGATTATTCCTTTCGCTGATTAGATACTTATTCAGTTGTTTAATTAAAATAGTACCATCGAGATTTTAACGTCGTGGAAACAATAAATTAAAAAACTTTTTTTCATAATAGAACTAACAACATTAATGACTAATTTGCAGTGACCGTTAAAAGAAAATGTCTACTCTCAACGACGATCTTTTTGTATTGAAGCAACGAAAAGTGCAGGCGGTGTTAAAAAATTTAGCATATTTTATTAACCGATCAGGATCAACTGTGAAATACCATCATTACGGTTTTAGCACTAACATATCTTTAGCTACTGAAAATTGGAAGTGTTATTTGGTTTTTACTCGTCAATTTAGATAATATCTACTCTAAATATATAGAATATATAATAATTCATTTATGATTATAAGAGTAACATGCATACAGCATTACTATTAAAATCGGCCTTACAACTTTTGTCACATATTGGGTTCATTTTGGTCTTTTAATTCCCGCCTACGAACGACAATTTGTATCAAAACTTCGCAGTAAATTAATTATCTTTGTAAATGGTCTATTGACTTAGAGTGTATAATTTGTATTGTGATAATATTGGAATCTGTCCGATAAAAACCCTATGTATAATATCGGGAAAATAATTCCAATTTCCAGAAGTTTATAGCTTTCGGGAAAAAATAAACTTTAAATTTCTCTTTGATGATTGACAGTAGAATTAAAAGAGCAATATTTTTCACCTGTGACACGTTAATGTCTAGACTATGATAATATGGATATATATACATATACATATATATATATATATATATATATATATATATATATATAAATATATAAATATATGTGTGTACATATATATATATACATATATATATATATATATATATATATGTGTATATATATATATATATATATATATATATATATATATATATATATATATACATATATATATATATATTTATTTATTTATTGATAGAGTATTATATCATGACTATCCATAACGTAATTGGAAACTACGTATTATAGTATTATTTTTACTTTATTTAAATGTTTAACGAAGATCTAGGTTTACAAGCTCTAATCTTGTTATAGTGCAGACATTTATTAACGAAGCGAAGGTATCATCATCAATCTTCCATGTTAATATTTTGTGAAGGAACAAAGTTAGAAGAAATAATAAAATATTTAATTTTATTCGTCATCATTATGGATGATGGCAAAACTCACCTAAGGAAATATAATTAGAATGAAACTATTCCATGTCTAGAGATAAGAAAAGGGATATAGCATTAAAGCATTAACTTTGAAAATCTTCATCACTTACAAAATTGGAGCACATTCAAGTTGATATGAGTGTAAAGCAGGGGTTTCCATTTTCTTGACCAGGGACCACTTTTATGTCATTCTTGTTAGCAGGGACCACAACGTAGGTATAATAAAAATAGACTGTAAGTAATGTAATAAATTTTAATTAAAGACTCAATAGGAACATAAAAAGAAATAATTTAAAATCGTTCGCATATTTTGGCTTCTGCGGATCACTGGTGGTCCACGGACAGGTTGGGAACCATTGGTGTAAAGGTTGTAACGCGTCCATATTTACGGGTTTTCTGTACCACACTAATATAATAAAGTTTCATTGTTTTTGGAATTGACACAAAAGCTACTAGTCTAATTAATATTATATTTTTGCAATATCGTAAATTTCTAGATTGCCATAGGTATACAGAGCTTACAGATATTGCATAATTTTTGAGGTACAATTAATAAGGTCATCGTGATGAAAGAAGTAGTAGCTGGCCTTAGCGTTTTTGTTGCGTACGCTGGCAAAACTATTACAGATGTATTAATACTATGTGTCGGGTAGTTATAGACCTTAAAATAGTTTGAAAAAATTGTTATGTATATTTTATGAATAAGCTATGGTAGTTTTCATGTATATTTTATAAATGAACTATATTAATAGTTTTTAAAATAAAAAAGAGTTTAAGCAGAGAGGCAAAGTTTAAGCAAATTTATTAATCATCAACCTATATTATGATTCACATTTTGTAATTTAGATCAGTATTTTAAAAGAATTCAAAAGGTTTTAAAAATAAAAAAATAGAAATGCGATTGTGATGGCGAGAATACGCTGTATCGCGCACGAAAATGAACAACCGTGGACGCAGAGAAAACGATCTCTTTCAGTGCGGGAATATAACAAGCGCACCATGTCGCGGTATATTATTACATTTATTTTATTTACATTAACCTAATTAATAACATAGGACAACCTTCATAAACGAAAAATACATAATATATAACTTAATTGTATGCGTACGAAGTCGGAACCGACTTCTTTGTAATTTATCTAAAAAGTATATTATATGTATTGGAAAAGTAATTTAAGAAAAATTAAAAGGTGTTTGATATATAAGATTTATCGAATGTATATTAATAATTTTCGGTAAAATGTTTTCCCAGACGTCGAACGAAACCGTGAGAGGAAGTAGGCACATTTAGAGCGAGAATATTAAAACTGCGTTATATGGCGGTCAACAAATGATAAGGTACATATTAAATATAAAAGCACACGTAAAAATGGGGGGTGGATCGTGGTTGGTTATAAAATGAATGATGTTACTACTGTGATACTTAGACTATGACGATAACTAAGTCGAATTTAATTAATTGATTTACATGTATATCATAGGTGATACAATATTTACATAATTTTTCTGGACATATTATAAATTTAGGCAAAAAACTAAACAATCCCATAATTCATTTACAACAACAAGTGAGAAAAAATGTATTTAAAATGACTCCTCGATCAGAGATTCTTTTTGTGAAAAAAAAATAATATGCATAAAAATTATTTCAACTAAAACTTCTAAAAAATAATTGATCAGACGGATCCATTTCTCACAAAATTATTGCACATATCAATGTTTTACGATATAAAGGAAGTTAAATTGAAGATATTTAACATTCAAAATCTTCATTCAATTCAAATACTTGCATATAAGAATTGGATAAACTGAAAGAACGAGACAAATTTATAAAGGTAATCTAATACATTGAATTGTGCGAAAGTGACACGGTACTCATAGTGTCTGAAAATATATTAGAGGTCTAGAAGAAAGAAAAGGTCAAATACAGAGAAGGGTTGGTTAATATTACAAAAAGGGTAAGTTAAATTAAAAGAAAAAGAAATTTATATAACGATATAATATATATAATGTATATTAAATACGCTATAAAAGCTGATATTGGCACATACTGAATAATTCATCGTAACCTAATTCTACTAATACATAGAAATTCAGGATTTGGCACGTAACTAGGATTATTGTGTATATATGAAATGAAAAGTCAAATATTGGTCGGAGGTAAGTTAATCATATTTTGTTGCTATGCTAGATTAAGCTTATTTGCATTCTGCATATGGAAAGACTTTAAGTATTACACGTTGATTTTTCTTATGCTGTAGAAAAATCAACATTTAATACTTAAAGTCTTTCCACGTGCAGAATGCAAATAAGCGTAATATAGTATAGCATCTAAAAAAACATGATCAACTCACCTCTTACCTTATGTTGTGAGCAAAATCAATTTTATGCTGAACTTGGCAAGTCTATGTTCGGCAATAAGTATTACATAATTTCAAAAACTTGCATGGTTCAAACATAAATCGTATTATGCAAAAAAATTACTTGAAACTTACGACTTCAACTTTTGTTCTTGGATAATATAGTGGTCTAAAAATAACTCGTCTCATTTTACAGATTTAGTTTTTAATGGATATCACTTTCCTACACAATGAGGTATTAAATTTGAAGGGATTATTGATGTGTATGAAATTTTTACCGCATTCTGGAGTAATTACAAAAATGTTTTTTAAAGTTTGATGCCAATCTCACTCTGTTTTAGGCACAAAAGAAAATAAATCTAAAACTACCCTGAATACCCTCATTTCAATTATATGTATTAAATATCATGAGCTTTGGGCGAAAGAATTAACTTTATAGATTAATATGCTTTAAATGATATTTTGTACACAATTTGTTGTTCCATGTTTACATAAAGCTTTATTAACGTTTTAACCTCTAATTGCAAAAAGTCGATCAAGCGCAAGTAAAGTTCGCATTAAGAGAGTTTTGTGCTTAAAAAGTTTTAAAGATTTCTTTAATATTCATAAAGAATTCCTGTAAAATTATTTACAAATATCATATAGCACAACATAAATATAAACCCATTATATCCTTCCTAGATGTAAAAGCATGCATAGTTTACATTTCAAAAATTATGACGCAAAATCATCACCATAGTTTTTCTACAACACTTGCATGGTTTGTTAAAAACAAAAAGTTTTTTCAAAGTAAGGAGGTGGGGGAATATATTTTAACATATTTTTGAAATAAAATAAGGTATCGTATTTTCAGACAGATACACAAAACAATTTAGGAAAAAGTGTTTTGAGGCCTTTTAAACTACCTTTTTTGAACAACACACTACACACAGAACTAAATAATTTGTTTCGTGCCATATATTTGTTCTCCTAAAATTTACAAATGAAGATTTCTGAATTTTAGCTTTTGGGGTATGTGTCGTTTAATATGTTTTATTATTACGCCAAACTTCAAGTTTTTGCAAATTGTCAGAAATGTAAGTAATTTTATAAAGGTTCTGTTTTTTTATTTTGAGGCACGGAAGTCCAAAAACGCACAAACGTTATTGAAATTAATTTGTGGACATTTTGGAGGATTTCCAATCAAAAGAACCACAATCAGTAATAAAAGTAACTCGGCTTATTCTGAGAAAAGCACGATACATTTTAAACTCTAAGTTACGAGAAATAATTCGTGAATTAGATTCTTAGAATAATATTTTTTTTATCGTTCGGTAGTAAGCTTTTATTCACATAATGCTAATTATTGCCATAGGCTTAATTAAATTACAGAATATCTTAATCTGCCTTAGTGGAATACGGCACGAAAATATTATATATGTGTAAAAGAAAATATATAGAGAAATACTTTGATAATGGGTAGTTCAATCGAGAAAAATCAATTTGACAATAAAGACAGCTTTGTAACTATTTCATCACACGTTAGTTGAAGGCATAACTATATTTTATGTTTCATCAATTATCTTTAAAGCAAAAAGGAAACGAAGCGATGATCATTAAATAAACAATATGGGTGACAATGACAGAGCTAAGCAGTAGTTCCAAAATTCAAAGAAAACATTTTAGTATTTCCAATAATTTTCATCCTCAGCGACATCTTAAAATGAATTTAGAAAAGTGTTATTGTAATAGATCCTAGGATTAATTTACTTTAGCTAGACCGACCTAGTATAATATTCGCTTACTACAATAGGAAAACAACACCATACTTTTCAGTAGAAGTGGATATATTGTGTCTAACATTTAAAATCCGAGATAACGGGCTTGTTAGTTGCTTGTCAATATATTAACGGATAATAGAAATATACCGTTGTGAAATATTTTATAATACTTTATTGGAAATACTAAGTTGACATAAAAAGTACTAAATTAATGTTGTAATTAAATAAAACCATATCTGTCAATAAAATAGAATATACTCAAGTTTATTTGGTTGTCAAAAAGCTTTAGTTAGGGTCAAGAATGTAATACAAAAAATTCATTACATTTCACATATTTCCTTGTTTATTTCTCACAATTCTAATAGCTAAAATTTTGAAATAAAGAAGTGAATTTGTGAAATATTAAAACAACGAAAAAACTTATTTTGGGACGACAAAATAAACTAGGAATTTAAAACTTATAGTATTAACAATTAATTAATTGATATTGACACATATTCCAATGAAGTACTTATAAAAATATTGTACTACAACAATAAATGACTTAAACTTTACGTTTGATATAGTATACTTTATATGAATATTAAAAGACAATAATCTATGAATGGACTAAAGTTCTGTAGAACAATGTATGAAGAAAGTATTAACTGAGTGACCTTAATAGAATCACAAAATTAATCATAAAGCTAATCTGATGAACCTTTTGAACATGAAGGAAGCGCAATAATGTGTCCTTTTTTGAAAAAATGTTCCAAATATAAACATGTATTCTTATTATATTATCCAAGAAGAAAAGTTCAAGTTTATTATATTTACACTTTTCCTTTAATTCAATTAATTTAGCTTTTTAAATAAATTTTACTGTAACTAAACCACAGACTGATATTATTTCGTAAGAACAAGTTCATAGCAAGAAAAAAATGTTCCACTGGAAATAGCGCTAAATGGCGAAATTAGTAACGTTTGGTTTTATTTGACATTTCTAATCTCGTGAGTATGGTTATCCTAAAAATAATGAAGAAATAGCGGATTGTGTTGTAAAAATATGTTTAAATTACAGTTTATGAATTTTGAAAAAGGTTCATTTATATTACCTTCCGTTAATAATCGTTCCTCATACATACCTCATACAATTTTTTTGTTATTTATTGAAAAATAGTCGTATTTCTAGTAAGTATATGAATTACAACGTTTTGACCTCGTAAGGACGTGTTTTTACACATTATTTTTCTTTGCCTTGGTTTTTTAAAACCTGCTGAAGAGTATGGTGCCGTAAAAACAGGAAATCTTAGAAGTAAAATGAATTAGTATTTATTCATCTGCCTGTCTTTTCAATAACTCAAAAAAATACTTCTAAACTCTTTAAATGTGGAAACATAAGTATACAATTTTCATACATTTGAGTCATTTAATGATTAGTGATTAATGATTTGAGTCATTTAGTGTAGCGCACAATTTTTGGCGAAGTCTATATATACATAAAAGACAGACATGCTTGCACACACGTTATGTTTTTTTATTATCGAGAGTAATGTATACTATGTTGTGGGTTATTAAAATCATTTTCCAGTTTGTTGAGTATAAGTAATGCAAAAAAGATTTCGCGAAAGAAAACAGCAGCAGTTGAAAATGTTAAGCATGCCACTGTATGTATGTATATGTATATATATATATATATATACATATATATATATATATATATATATATATATATATATATATATATATTAGGTTGGTTAGTAAGTTTTTAGCCACAACTTCACTACTTTTCTGGAAAAATCCTCGAAATTTCTCGAAGGTTTTACTGTATGGTATAAATAGGCGCAAGTGCAGTCAGTTGACTACAGTCAGCGCCGAAGCTTTAAAAGGTAATGGATTTAGATCGATATTAAATACGGATTCTATTATATTACAAATTTCGTCTAGATCCCGATGCAAAGGCTGCCAAAAATAATATATGTCATACGATGGGCCAGCTCACGATGTCTTACGCGACGATAAAGATTTGGTTCAGAAAGTTCAGGAACAAGGATTACGATTTTGAGGACGAACCCCATACCGGAATTGAACTTTCAATGATTATGACGCCAAATCGAGAAGGATCCTCGATTGACGACTCGTCAATTAACAGATGAGCTACACAACAGTCATGGCACCATAGAAATACATTTGCATAAATCGGGAAAAGTTTAAAATATGAATTGTGGATACCCCACGAGTTGTCACCTTATCACCTTCAATGCAAAATTGATACTTGTCAACAAATTATTGACACTGAAACATAACTTCGACTGGCTGAATCAGTTAGTAACTGGCGATGAGAAATTGGTTACATACGTTAATCATGTTCGGAAACGTTAACGGCTGGGTGTTGGAGAAAGAGGAGTTTCAGTATCCAAACCTGAATTAAGTGCCAAAAAGGTGATGCTCAGCTGCTGGTGGAATGTCAAGGGCATTATTCATTAGGAGTTGGTTCCAGAGGGATCTACAATTAATGCAGTTATTTACGGTGAATAATTTAACCGATTAGCTAACGAATAGAGTAGTCACCAAGATCGAGTTTATTTATTACATTTTAATGCTAGACCACATGTTGAAAAACATACTCGTGCAAATCAGAAAGGATTTTTTTTGGCAACTTTAATAAAACAGGAAAGCATAACATAATTAACGGTGATTTAATAATTTCCGTATAACTTTGGAATAATATTATGATAGAGGTGTCGAAAATTCACGTTTTCTTATGTAGTCAGATATAAACTTGCACATTACCCATTTTGCACTAGAGTAATAAACAAATATTTTAAATTCAAATAATGTAAAATACGAGAACAAAGTAAATAATTATCGAAAGCATGCCGTAGATATGTAGATGGAGAGTATTATAACATTATAATTCTTTAAGATAAATATTAATTTTTAAAATCTTAACCTTTTCACTGCCAATAAATTATATATCGGTACTTGCATAAACGTCTTACCAATGCCGACAACTATAAGTTCGCAACCTTTCAATATAGGGAATAAATGAAAACTGATTGACACAGAATGAAGTTGAGATAATTAAGCCGCCTTAATTTTGAATATTTTCTGACATATCCATGTAGTATAGTGCTATTGTATTTACCTATTATAATTGCCTTTTTTATATTAAAATAACTTTCTTCATTACTTGACATAAATTCCAAGCTGTTTGAGCATTCTTGCTTCAATATACATGCATACAAATTGAGAACCATTTTTTTTTTAATTTGGTAAAGAAATAATAAAGTAAGATAACGCCACCACAAGGTTACATCTAGGGTCGCATACAGTCAGCCATGTGTCTGACGAAGTAGTTTCGTTTAATTGCAATAGATGGCGCAAATAAATTGGTGTTGTCATTTTCCCTTTGGCTTAATGTTTCTTTTGCCGTATATTGACTTACAAATTATGAAGTTTTTTTTTTGCAAGGTATTATGTTTCAAATTGGGTTGCAAAGACTGGTATTAATTTTAATTTGATTTGTATTTTAAGTTATTGCATAGTAAACACGTTTAATCATTTTTGGTGCACGGTACAACCACGTTTTACGAAATGATTTAGGAAACTGCTTTTTAGCATTTCGATACTTAATAAAGTAATAGACTAGTAGTTATAATCACATTTAAATAAGTTAAATTATGTCACTAACAATCAGCTACCAATGTGATATCGTCTAAACAAAATTTTGAAAACGCATTTTGGACTACAAATCCACGTAAAATAACGTAAAGTAATTGTCCAAAGGAATTTTATTTTTTACATAAAATTATTAAATTAATTTTTTCGTTATTTCCTTGTATATTGCTTGTCGTTAATGAGTATGTAGAGATAAAACGCATTCCTGAGATATGACTATTTAAAACCTAATTTATTATTTTCAAATTACTCATTCATATTGTAGTTCTGCAAAAACGACCTATGCCATGATTAATTTGTTGTTTTCAAAATATTGTGCAAAAAAATTACTTCACTTAATGTTTGATGAGTCTTATAAATGTTCAAAGTTTTAATTTGAATTCTACCAATCGTCAAATTAAGGACGTCATTAAATTTGACCACTCCTTTTAATTCTTTTGAAAGTTACCTGATTTTTTCGGATAAAGTCTTGAAATTAGTTTATTGATTGGTATAGTACCATTTTACCATAAAATGAATAAAAATATTATTTGCAATTAACTTCCTTATAACGATTATTGTAAAAGAAGACACGACGGTACTTGAAATTCAATGTTTTAGTTCCGTAGTTTACTTTATTTTATAAAAGATTTTCTCGCTTCAAATATGAAAATAACCAAAAACCGTACACTATCATTTTCATAAAAAAACTTATAAATGTAATTCAGCGTTAAATTATTTATTATGTTTTTCGTACTAATACGTATTACCCTTAAAAAACTGATATTGGTTTATTTAAATTATTTAAATTTCACAACGAAATTATATTAAACTTTGGTTAATATTAAATATTCAATAAATTAATACGGAAAAAAAATAAGAATAGGCAATGTTAAATATTTCAATTTGTCACTTAAATGTACATCTAACTTTGCATATACAAAAATATGTATTACTGTCGCCCGTTACGGGTCAGTACCGCGAATTGAAGAAATTAATTCTTTTCCATACTATGAAAAGTGAATTCGGTAGATAAATTGTCTTATCCATTTATCTTTGCATTTTCTCCTTTTCTCCATTAAAAGTCTAAATAATGAAATTAATTGTAAAAACTAGTGAAAGGATATAAAACATCTTTATTCAGATGAATCTTTGATGAATGAAACAAGTAATAAAATTGTATGAAAAATGTATGAAAATTGTAAAAAAAATGTAACCAAATAAATTATAATAGTATATTACGCATGTAGTGTATAAAATTACGTTTTGCCTTTATGAATATATTGGATAAAAAGAAACACAAATAAATAAACCAACTAAATAAATTCCTTCGTATTCTCCATATTTGCTAGTACAAAAATAATTTATCACAACAAGCGCAAGGGTCAGTAGCGAGTTAAACCTCACCGGAATAAGTCGGTTCATGTTCTGGCTTCAAATATTTTATTTTATATTTATCGCCATATTTGCATCATGGGCATTGCTAGTAAAAACGACTTCAATTATTAGAGATTTATGCCTTTTTTTAATTTGGTTATTTATTGTAACCAAAGTTCATAAGTTTAGTATTACATTCACTTCCCATTATTTCTATCCGTGGTATAAGACTTTGTCTGTGACCAGAATTCGAACCTACTGTCGGCAAACCAAATTGTGAACATTATTGAAGTGGTTTATAAAATTATAGTCACAATATTTTGCTAGAACCATGATCCACTCGTGGTGGCAAAAAATAAATTATATCAATGTAGGTTTTATTTTGTTTTAGTCAGTACGGACAAGACATATTCTTTTTATGGTTCAGTACCTCATACTAAAAAAATGGTACCTTTGTAATACCACCCATATGCCTGCCTGTATGTTCGTCTGGCACGTCCCATTTTCTCGTTTTCGCCCCATTTCGACGTTTCAACTTGAAATTTGGTGTAGTAACATCTTATTAATTTTAATTAAAATCCTAATAATACTATTTTACGCTAGCTAACTTTCTTAAAATGTTTATATCAGAATTAAGGAATAATTACTAATAGGGTTACCCCTTTATTACCCCTAATTCTTATAAGTTACTTAATTTTTTTTATGTTTTATATATCATATGTGATATATTTTTATAGGGCCTGCCATAGAAAACTACCAAAAAATTAAGGGTCATCCTTGGATAAGTCTCAAAATTTATCAAATATGCATTATGTTTATATCTCTGCAAATGATACCTACGTTAACGTTGCAATATATTAATGTCGTAAAAATTAATATTTGTAAGTATTTCAATAGAAACACTACACACCCTTAATATTTCTATTCGTACTTTTTTATAAATGACGAAAATACATAGGTTAACACGGAAACGACAACATACTATATTCTACTGTACGACTTATGCAACTATGCTAATATTATTTATAATATTAGGTAGATGAAGTAGAGAAAAATTTTACAAGTAAGTCTTATGTGCACTAATTGAAATTTTCTTAATGATCCATTATTTTAATAAAATCATGTAATTATTTTGAACCTGTATGTGATGTTTACTAGAAAAAGAAACAAACCTGTAACTATGGTTTTGTGACTGATATACGTTGAAATAAATTATTTCCGTATAATCACATACTATTTCCAAAAAGATTTTTTATCGATATCGTTAATATCTTCTATTAATTCTATGCTTCAATATTTTTGCACATTTTATAAATCCCGATATGGCAATTGAAATTAATGTTCCAAGGCTTGGACACTTAGAAAGGTTCCCAAAATATTCCTAAAATTTATTTATAGGCATAAATTTATCTTCAGACATAGCTTCTATTCTAATGAAATTAACGATTTCTGAAAGCGGGAATAATAAGTTTTCTGGGAATTTTGTATCTATTCTTTAATAAGAATCTGGCATTTTTATTTAATGAGCTTTTTAGTCAACATATTTCTCCTACATTCCTGAGTGGCCTTAGAACACCTCTAGAAATTGGTAACATCCCCTGTTATAAAATGAATTGGAACTTCAAAGTCCTCTTTAAGTGACTATGTTTTATCACACCCTTCCACCCAGCAGGGTTCAAGATTTAGTCAGCGCATCGTAAAAATTCATACGATTATATTAGGAAAATGAAGAAAAATTATCCATTATAACACATTTTACGAGAAAACATAATTTTAATGCCAATCGTATTTATAGATATTGTATAACTTTCGAATCATTTTAGTCGTAGTAAAATTGTGGTAGCGACATAAACCATATAGGGATAATTAGCTTAATAAAGGCCTATTAACTATGTTGAAAATTCAAACGTCTTATCCCAAATAAACGGGAACTAAAATTTAATATCTCTAAATTTTGCCGCAGTCCGTGTCTATTGCTGTAAATAAATCATTAATTTTTTTTTACGCGGTTTGGGATGATATTAATTTCCAACTCATTTACTTCAGTACGAATATCAAGTTCAGTTCATGGTGCTACTCCAAATTTTGCGTAAAGAAATACAGAGATGAGGCATATAACTGTGAGCAGGTTCATTCTTTCTTAAATCAGTCTCAAATGTCAGAATAATATTTGAACTTCTGGATATTCTTTAAGTTATTTTCTGCAATATAGTATAGCAAATTAATTAGCTCAAATGTGTTTCACAAACAGTAAACATGTACGATACGCTTCAAGTAAATGGAGTATATAAGCTAAGTGGCATAAAATTCAAATCCTTCTGATTACGTCAGCCTGACGGTTTCCTTTTAATTTATTTTAATCGTTTCTTCTTAAATTTTACTGAACAACTAAGTGTAAACATAATTGAACGTGAGCAAAAGTGCGCCTAAAACTTTTGTCTGCTTCTGCAAAATAAATGTAATATATATATATATATATATATATATATATATATATATATATATATATATATTATATAAATATATGTGTGTGTGTAAATACAAACGTATGGATGTAGTACGAAATTTGAAGTATTTTGTTCGATGGAACCTATAAAAAATAATAGTAATTATTAGGGTTTAAATAGGATTATTGAAAGATCCACTTCACAAAGTAGCCGAAACGGTGTTGAAATTAACAAAAGCGCAAAGGGCGAATGCATAAAGGTTTCGTGTTTATTTTACACGTGAGCGCTTGGAGAATAATCACAAATCTGCATCGAATATTTTTGACTTGGCGAAATCGCCAATTTTTTCTAACCGGTCTGTCTCAAACAGTTTATTTGATTATACCTATATCGTATTACAACGTTCTTACATAGTATTTCTTTATTTATGATACAAAGTGTAATCACGCATATTGTCTTTAACGAAATAAATAATCACAAAATACCAAGATTATTTTATGTACATTGAACATCTACATCGACCCAATCGATGACCATCGACGATATTGCTGGCGATCGGGCAAACGTACTATCTAGCGTTGATATTTACGTTGAAATAAATGATTCCAAGTCTTATATGAAGTAAATATTACAAAGACGTAGACAAATAATTGTCATCAAAACAAGTATAAGTGTCAAAACTATAGTAAAATTTAGTGGTGAAATCCATGGCATGTATGTAAATGTCGTTGAAAAAGTTTGAGATCGTTTAATGTAGTTAACTGTTCGAAAAAGCTACATACGGATCAATAAATTTCTTATGTATTTGGTTAATAAAATTTGAACTAAAGACGTCATCTGAATTGTTTGCATACTTCTTTAATCTGAATTGTTTGCCTTCTCTAGCTGGTAAAATTTTAATTATAAATTGTATTTGAAAATGTTATTACTAAAGCTTGTAGTTATTTTAATCGTCTACTGAAAAATTTTTGCAAATTTTTACAAAAATTTAATATGAAAAACTAAATATATTTCTTTTTAATGGGGTAGATGGGAAACCTCAACAATCGGTTTTGCGTTTTAAAACGAAACTTTTAGATATTGAAAATAAGTTAGCCCTTACCCAAAAATAACAAAATTATATTTATCAATTTAAATTTTTTATCACAGATCTAAATTGTCTAAACCCTACAAGACATACTAAACAGTAAACGACAATATGTTAAGTTTAAAAAAGTTCCCAAGAATACCTATGTGTCTTTTAAAAAAATTCTATATCTCTTTATTTAATAATGAAATAATAGCGGACTTTACCCGTTAATATTGTAAATTATGAAGTTTGGTTAATCACGTCATTTAGGTTAAACAATTTTTATCGTAAAATTTTAGTAAAAAATGCAGTATGTTTTGCAATAGTATATGAATTACTGTTTTGATTCAGAAATCATATAGTTATTTAGGAATAACTATTAAAAATTCATAAACAAAAGTCATGCAAATAGTAGCGGGCATCAACGAGTTTGGAAATAGAAAGAGGCTTAGATATATCGCTATGAAATATGCGTTAGTTATTCGTCGTGAATTTCGAATGAATTAAAAATTGGGTATTATAATTGCTAAGTTTTCAAAATTTATTAAAATTCTTATTCCAAAAATTGACTTGTTTTGTTTTTGGATTTTGGTTTTATTAATTGAACGTATTATTTATGTTTTCTAAGGCAAAAATCCGATCACGGCTAATCACTGCAATGTATTATGTTGTTGGATCTTTCTGAATCAATCACACCTAATGAAAATAAAATCTACAAAGTTCTGATTAGTAGACCCATAGTAAAAACTAAATGATTCGTTTCGTAAAAATATTGAATGTGTGAATGTGAAAAGTATATATATTTGCGTGGGTTAGTTTCCTACTAAAAAAATCAGCCAAAGTCACGCATTGAATGTATCATGTCATTTATAAATTTATATAATTTCCTTACATTTTAACGTACTTTAATTTTCCATAATGATGTTTATTTTGTTAATTTGTTATTATTATTTTTCTAATTTTTATAACGTCGACGGTGCGCTTTATTACTATCCGGAATATTATGACATGCTTATATGTTTATATATATGGGGTTGTAACACGCTGCAAGCGCATATAATATATTCGGATATCTATTTAAACTACGCCAGAAAGCTAAATAAACGGACCATCGCAAGATTGGCTAGTCGATACATAGGACGGATCAAAATAATGTCCTCTTATAATAAACACCGATCAGTTGGAAAACCGAAATACGCCACGCGGTAGAAGGACTAATCTTTGATGCATTTGTCGAAGATTCTGATCGCAGCATTCGTTGGATTGCCATGTCTCTTAGGCTATACCTGAAATGCTCAGAAAAGATGGACAACAACCGTTTTACCATAGTATTACCCAAGAGTTGACGGAAAACATCTCATCCTTTTTGTCAGTGGCTCATTCGCTTGCCTGGTGATAATTCTTTCAATATTAATTTTATTCAGATGAAAGCACAACTAGGTACCGTAATATATATAACGTGCATAACAAACGCTACTAGACTCATAAGAACATATGTATACAATGGCTGGAAAGTTTTCGTAATAGGCGGAATTTAAATGTTTGGGTGGGACTTTTTGGGCAGTAAGCTATTAGGCTTGGTTTTCCTACCTAACATAATGACCTGAGATGATCATATTTATAGTCAAATATTTGTGGTGAGAGCATGATGGAGTGTTTCTGACTTCTATATTTGGGTACGTGAGTGATTTATACGACCAATCTGATTATCATCGGATAGGTCGAAACCATAGGTTACCAGATTAACGCATTTCTTCGTTTGGAGTAGCGTCAAATCCAATGTATAATTAACGGACAAACAGACTTTACGAGAAAGGATTAGTGAGAGTTTTAGTAAGATGAATAGAAATACCCAGCTTCTTGATAACGTTATAAATTCAATAACTAAGGGAAAGCGATTGTGTCTATAGTACGACAGAGCTATTTGAAATACATTCTTTGAGCTTAAAGAAAATCTTGCTTTTATAAAAATCCCATTTTCAACTTATACTACGGCGATCAAAGATTTTAACCAACTGAGATTTTGAATAAACTACTTTATTGCAGACAGTCTTATGTCAACAACCAATACTCGAATTATACATAAGCAAGAAATTCTAGCTCGACACTCTTATTCGCTATCTGAATAAATTAGTTGACTTGCATAATAAGAGAAATGTACGTCTTTACGCGTAGCTGACTTCTAGACCCCACAATATAGAAATCGTTTTCGAATAAAGCGAAGAAAGTCAAGTGCGGCTTAAGCCTGTTCGAGTTTAACTTCGTGAGTGATCGATGTTCAGTGGTGATTTACAGTCTTATTTGCGATGTTATTGCAATATTAGCTAGAAGCATAGACCTGAATGTCAAGCAATTTAACAGATAGTTCTGGATCAGATCGATAACATTTTTTCTCGTGTGCTATAACTCATACATATTGCAACAATATAAATTGAGTCCCTTACGGTTGGTAATAAAGTTGAATTATTCGGTATTACCCGTAGAATTTAGGAACTTTAATAACAAATCACGCCGTTAAAAAAACAAAAATAGTCATTGATGACAAAATGTTGATAAACAAATATTCAACATGAAGTTGAAGAACATTGCGGCAATTTTTTTTTAATTTGTTCGTAAATCTCATCAAGTTTTTATTGTTTAAAAAAAAAGTAGTGTTATTGTTTTAAATATCGCACAGTCGTGGGTACATTCTATATTTTCTATTCAAATGAATAAAAGAATATAGTACGTCCAAAATAATTGGGAATTGTTGTATGTAATTTTGTTGAATTAATTTTAATATTTTTTTAAGTTTCATTTTCATCCCCAATTTTCCATTTAAAATGAATCCCTTTTTATTGCTGTACATTGAAAATATTTAAATTTTAATAAAATCATAATAAAGTAATAAATATTTGCGACTAACAGGTCGCAAGAATTTTTTTATTAAAGTAAGTCGTAACTATGTACTTGTAATTTTTAATTAAAAAATTAAAACGAATCTTCTTAAATGTCTCCAATAACCCAAATGACAAGTGATATTTCAATTAAGTTTTAAGAGAATTGTTATTTTGAAATTGTTTACTACTTTATTTCTGATTTAAATATCTTCATATGCAAAGCTGTATTTCATGACCAATTTTGTACATTTTTTTCGTAATCACCTGTTTGACAGTTTTATTTTACATTTATGAAATTATATTGCATAATTGTCTTTTTAACTCCCATTAACACTAAAACATATACAAGTTTAGAAAATAAATAAGGAAATAAACTCTTTTTAATATTCTATACTACACGGAATAATTCTAAATTTATACTAATGAAAACATCGAGATGTTCAAGCATAAATGGAAATATGAAGGAATTTTTTTTTCCTAAAGCGTGACGAAAACTGTGAGGACGATATGTCACTGAAATATTTCTTTAGGTAGAATAAAATACAGAAGTCGTATGGTAAACTGACTTTACAAGATGCTCATCGTTAGTATTATCGCTGGTGAACCTTAGATATGCTCTGTTCTAAAACTCTATTTATTTTGAGAATGTATTTTTAAAGTTGTCGGTAAAATGTATGTTTATTTCATTATTTATTGTAAACATATACATACGTACATAAGTTGGACTTTTAAAGACACTATATATTCAAAATTTAGTACTATGAAATACTTTTTCTAGTCTTAGCACAAACCATAAAAGCGGCAAATTAATAGATTCACTTTGATTAAATATTATTTCAATATTAACTTAAATAGTGACGGGAGTTGGGAAAAGATAGCATAAAGATGAATCGATGAGTTAATACTAGAAAACAAAAATAGTGGCGAAAATTCATTTACAAAATTGTTTTCTATTCTCCTTTTTCTAGTCTCTAAATTCGTTCATCATTTTGCTGTCAAGCAAAAATACTAAACTGGTAGCATTTAAGTTTTTATAAATAGTTGCTAAACTTTATACATAAGGTTTTAGTTATAAATTTAAATTTATTTAACTGTCAATCCTTTCAAAAAGTGTGTAAACAATGGTCAAATATTATCTTATTAGTAACAAACGTTTTTGAACATTTGAAGAAAGGTACTTTTATTTGATAATATCTTAAAGGCAATTTCTTAAGACCAAACGGAGTATGAAAATAATGATATTAAAATATAATCTCGTATTTCGAAGGAATGTGCTTGCATGGTGAGGTTTTTACACACGTTTATTTGAATAGTCAGTGCTTACTAAAGTTAATATTTAAGTCTCTATTTTAGTTAATATTCATTACTCAATATTAATTTGAAATAAGTTTTCCGTATTTCCGACTATAATGTATTACCTTTAATTTAATATCCTTCACATTTTATCAAATATAAGCAATCCATCGATGCCACTTGCTATTAACATGAAATTTATTTTCCAGTACAATAAAATATATTTTAAAGTAACCTTTCCTTGCGACAGTATAAGTTTATAAATTTGTGAGAGAATAAATTAGTAATGTGAACAATAAATGTGCAGTCGGAAAAAAATTCGCCAAACTAACCTTTCACCAAAATGAAGCAATATGTGACTCTTATTATATTTTAAATATAGTTGGACAATTTCATATCAAGGGTTCATATCAATATCTATTTGAATTATGACCGAGAAAAATAAGCTGAGAAACTTGAGATACCAAACAATGCGACAGTAATCTTTCTTTACTTTATGGACGTCGGTCCTGTTTCTTGCATGGCCAGTAATATTTTAATATATGGAAAAATAACAGGTATTGGTTATTACCTCCAGAAATATTCTTCTAGTTATAACTGAAAGCAATAAGCATCGTAGACCAATATAACAAATCTGTCCGGTTCCAATTCATTCAGTATTTTGTTAGTATCTTTGAGACAACGATTTAAATTTTGCAGAAGAATAAGTCAAATTAGGAACGGATTCCGAGGGTTGAAAACATAACGTTTAGCTCATGCTAATCGTATATATATATATATATATATATATATATATATATATATATACTTCTAGGCTTCAATATGATTCGTGTTAATTCATTAATATTTTCATTGAAAACACCTTTATTCCCATATTTTATTGACACTCTCCTAGATGCTAACGTAAGACTGTTATAATTCTTATGAATGTATAAACATTAAAATATATTTATTTCTATGTAAAGTTAAAAAGGAATTCATCTAAATCATCATCATCTTGATCATCATGATATTAGCAAGAATCTTTGCTAATATCTCACCTGAAGATGTTGTAATACAACGAAACCTAGGTCGTGGTTAAAGAAATTAAAGAAAGTAGAATTAATACTGCATCACGTAGTTTCATTTAATTGTGAATAATGAATTTCAACAAAATTAACGCCAAATATATTCAATATTTAAAAATTTAATTTGAAAAGTAAAACTATTATGGACTAATTCCGGTATTTGGACGTTAAATATCTTTTAAACTACCGACTACCTTCATTTACTATAAGGTCCAAAACTGATTTATCAACTCGTAATATTAGCTGTAATATTGCAAAATGCCTTGTGATTCTAAATGTGAAAGTTTACAGTTTGATATAGTCAAATGGAGTAAATTAAATGAATCGGAACATAAACCTCACAAATTTTCAGTGCTTAGTTATAATCCTGTTCGCATTCCTAACAGTCGTAATTGTAATATTGGTATTAGTTCGTTATGTCGTCGAGTTAGAAAGGATTTGGTATAAAATTCAATAAATCTTCATATATTTGGTATAAAATTCAATAAATCTTCATCACTTCGCTGAAATATCTGTCTCGACCTACTGTAGACTCTTACTTGTTCTTTAAAATTCACGGCATTTTATCACACCATCCTCTCTCTCTCTTTTATATCTGGCAAAAGATCGCAGTAAGATAAAATCATAATTCATGATATGGGGTTTAAATAAAAGATAATTAATGTCTTAAGCTTGAAAGGGTTCATACGACATTTTAACTGGCGTCGAGAAAATAGGCATTTATGAACTAGTTTGAATAATATTTTTTTAAAGAATGTACATCCGATATTTTTTTCTTAAATTAGGTTAGAATATAGCTATGGAAGTTGAAGTATACCATAAAATTCATCAATGGTAAAGAGCACAAATGCCGTGGTAGAGTTTGGGTGATATAGGTCTAAGGATAATCTAAGAAGATATGACTAAGTGTTAAAAAAAATGCTCTTTAGTAAAATCAGACTACTATGATAGAGCTGGAAAGTGGTGATAGGAAATATTAAGTTATGAAAAGAAAACTCTTCGATTTGGCCTCGTTTAACTTCCCTTCACGTAGCAAAAAAACAGGGAGGTAAGTAATATACACGATTACGTACTATACAGTTAAATATTTGATCCTAATGCTGCAGTTACTATACAGTTATTACGTACTATACAGTTAAATATTTGATCCCAATACTGCAGCTTGCGTAAACTATAAGCTTTGACGACCTGTTGTTTTTATTATAGTAATTTTAGCCCCAAATAGAGCCTCTATTTTTTATTGAACTGCTGATTCTAACGCCTCATTTCTGATGTTTAAAGAGTATAACCTGCGTAAATCGTGAGGTTTGAGGATCTGGCATATTTAAATTAATACCAATTGTAAGTTCCAAGGAAAGGCTCTTGAACTTCGAATTCCAACTCCTCTGTCCTGATTCTGCAGGGTTAATGCCTGCGTAAATCGTGACATTTCACGATTTGTTACTTTCAGTTTAGTATTTTGGGTCCTAAGATGAGATTCTGTTACTAAACTACGTTTCAATTTTCCAGTCCTAATACTATAGAGATACTGCTTGCTTAAATCGTGAGACTAGAGGGCTTGTTTGAATCGTGCCACTAGAGACTGTTTTTAAATTAGTATTTCGAGTCTCAAGCAGAGCTTCTGCCATTGAAATCCGGAATCCAACTTTGCAGTCTTGATGTTGCAGGGGTACTGCTTGCCTAAACCATGAAACTTGAGGATCTGATCGTTTTAAATTAGTATTCTGGGTCTCAAGTAGATCCTCAATCAAAAAACTTTAGATTTGAACTGATCGATCTTGACGCTGCGAGGGTAACACCTCCTTAATTCGTGGGACTTGCGTATCTATCACTTTAAGTTAATATTGACGGTACACATTTAGTGGTTTAAAGTTTCTCCTATATTAAAGTAATGGTATTTCAATGTTTCATCCCAATGTTAAAGAGGAAAACGCTTATTCCTTAAAACATTTTTCTTTATAGAATATTAATTATATTTTTCAATAACCACAATTCTTTTGTGGTTATTGAAAAGCAATATCAAACTTCGAATTGATAGGTGTTAAGTATTCTACCCGTAATATTTGCCCCCAATTACAGAATAAATGAGTAAATAATATTTTTACAATATCGGTGAAGTTGTTTCGACTTAATAAAACGATAAAGCTCAACGAGAATTGTTGCACGGTTGAGAAGACCTTTAATAGAAGAATATTGCCTTTTTTATTTCAGCATATATTGTGAGCCACTATTTTGAAATATCTAGTTCAGTTTAATGTATTGAGATAGCTATATAGTTAATAACATGTGCGAGGCTGTAACATTTTTGGAATAAATAAAAAAATATTATTTCATACATGGTGTTGCTAGCTGCGCCCGTAACTTGGATTGCATGCGGAACTTTAGAACCTATCACAAATAATAGTTACTTATAATCTATCACAAATAGAGTTCATAAACCTATTGATATTGAAAAGCCTCCTGGAAGCCCCAATCTCACTCCAAATGATTGTTTTCTACGATCTATCTTCAATCAAAATTCTATGAAACTAATCTGACCACCTTGAATCAGATGGAAAAAAATATTGACCGTGAAATTGTATCCTGGGGTATGTTGCCTAGTTTTCTAAAATATGCGACTCAATTTTGAAATTGCCATGGAGCCAACGAGTGACAAACACTCACACATTTTTTTAAATTTTTATTACAAAAAAATACGTAAGCAGTGAAAACAATTTAAAAATTTCATCTATTTTATAGTATAGTATCTGAAATAAAATGTAGTGTAATCTAAAAACGTTTATTATGAAACTCTAAATTTGTTTCATAATTTTAATGATAAAAAATATATAGCAGTGTGCAAGCTTTTGTAATAAAAGTCTCTATTTTTTCATAATTTTAGGCACTTTAAAAGTTAAAAGTATAAAAAAATTACCCTCTTATTCCCAAACCTGTTTAACAAAAAATTACAAAAAAAATTGTTTTTCGACGCAAATGTTTTAGGAAAACCATAACGATAATTCTAGTGATGGTTTCTATGGTATAGTTTTTGAAATATTCACGATAGTATATATGTCCCACCCTACTTAATTTTATTAGGTATTATTCATCAGTCCTTATGCTGATTGTCTGCTTATGTCACGGTGAGGGGGTACATCCTTCTTATTTTATGGGTGTCAGGCAGATATTCTTTTTGAAAGTAAGGATTCCAATTTCTCAGCCTTTTGCTGTGGTGTCTTGTGTAGGTTAGTTCTTAAATATGGTATAAATCAACTAATTTGGATTTGGATTTCAATACCCCTAGTGTATTATCATAAAATATATAATTTCTTAAAAATGAACAAGACTAGTTATATAGGTACAATGACAACCTATTAATAAATTTTCTAAATTTTGATACCACTAAGAGCGTCATAAGTCTGCTTTTCAACAAAATCAGGGTGCAAAAATGGAACCAGGAGGTAGTAACAGGAACATTTTGCTGATGAATGCAAGAAATATGTAAATAAACTGGAGCAATTTTTCTAGTTTAATGAAAACCTTCCGTAAAAAATCTTATTTAACAAAAATTGTTAGATGGGACAATCTTTGTGTCAAAATAACAAAATAAATTTTACGTATATTTTCCTACTTTTATTTTGAAGAAGCTACTTTCATAATATATGAAATGCAACTAATTTCGTGACTTGCATAGAAAACATTTCTATAGCTATTTTTATTGAAATAGTAAACATTTAACATTTTTAAAATGCACACATCATATTTTTTATTTTGTTCAAATTTATCCTGGGTTGATGTTTTATACCATTTTTATGTGACTATTGTAAAAATTTAAGGTCATAAAATTTATTTCACCTCATAAATACAGACAAAAATTTAATAATAAAAAAAACAATTATTGTTCAGTTTTTCGGCAAACGAAAAATTAAAATAATTTTTTTTACTTGATATGGTTGCATAAATTGATATGTATTACATTTATAAGTATAAGTTACTAATAATTGTGTAGCTAATTCACGTCCTGTTATATTATTATAACATCCTCGTATATGTAAATCAATGAGAATATATTTAAGTGTGACCTTTGCCAGTAACAAATTTTTCCCAGGCATTTCAATTTGCATATTAACACTGAGGTAGAAATTTATGAAATTCAAGGTAGGGAACTACAATTATTAAAGTCAAATATTTCAAAAACGTGTTCAGAGAAAGTAATGAGTGAATCTAAATCTGATAAAAGGCGAAGTGAATGGTACCAAATCCAGCTTGATTCTGAATTCATTTTTGTCAGTCCCTTAGCTGAATGGCAAAAATAAAGTCTATATACCGCACTTGTTTTACAGATAATAGGGCAGTTGCAAACTCCATTCATAATGTTTTTGTGCTATGGTACCTAAATTTAGAAAGATATGAACCACTGATTGCTGGTTTAGAAATTTGTGTTAATACAGGAAAATATAATGTTTAAAATTAAAGAAATGTGAAGTTCAAATAACACAATATTAAAAATTAACGTTTAAATAGTAAGGAAACAAAGTTAAAATAATAACGTAATGAAAAGTTAATACGAACTGTTAAGGATTTTAGTCATTAACTTTATCATGACTTAGTCTTCATTTCTATATAAGCCCACAATCGGTTACAACTATAGATGTAAAATTGGTTTTAAATGTTTTAAGCCATTTGGGTTTAAACGGTTTTATTGATTATAAACCGTTTAAAACCATACTGAGCGGTTTAGAATGGTTGAAAGCTATGTTTTTTTATTTAGCCGAAATTATTTTTGTATGTGATTATTAATCGTCGACAAAGTAATCAAACTTTTGAACTACGGAAATGTTTTAATTACGTGCAAAAAGAACACTTATTGTTATAAGAAATGTGCTAATTTTGTGGCCATTTACTTCAAAATAATATAAAATATCTTATTTCGCCCAGATTTAATAGGTGTTTTGTATAATTGGTCCTGGAAATATTAAGTGGCGGCATATAAGAGTAATGCAGAGGTACAAAGAAGAACGATCAATTAGGCCGGCCGGGCGATACATTATATTATTATGAACATGTTGAAATTTCGCTATAATCAAAATAGGTTCAATTAAAATGAAAATGAATAATATAAATTTAAAGCTTGGGAAAATGAAAATAAAATGAACAATTATTAAAAAAGTTCTAATATTAAGAAACCATCCCTCATCGACTCTCTTCTACGGATACACAATCAGTCACGCAAGACGATCATTTTCATAATGCAAGAGGATCATTTTCTTCCGTAATATCATTCTCGTCTTCAGGACCTTCACTTTCGCTATTATCGTCCGCAAGTCCGCAAGTTGTTATTGGGAAAAAGGCTTAAATTAAGTCATTAATTTAGGAACTTTTTAGCAATTTCTAGTTTAAGTATGAGTCCGGGGAAGAGGCTCCAGTTTCTTTACGTACGCTCAAAATTGTTGATGCTATGTCATCCACATCTTGATTTCCGGCTAACGTTTTTCACCACATCAAACCAGCTTTGGATGCGTCAAAATAATTTTCTTTCATTTTGAATTTTGTTATACTTTTTAGAACTTTTTATTCATCGGCCCCAATTATCTTACACATTTGGAATAAATACTCAAAAGAAATTTCATTAGCCTTTAGACCATTACAATAATATCGTGGATCTAATTGGTATGCAGCGTAATAGACAGGATATATGCAAAAATGTTTCCTTTTTTGAATGATAGAAAACAATGGATCCATTTCTCGTTCAGCCAAAAACCTTAATGTTTCTAATTTATCTGCTGTAATATTAAATAAACGTTTTAATAATAACGAAAAATCTGAAAAATATCCTTGTAAATCAAATTCTAACTATGACTCACACATCCGACATAAAATACGAGTATATGTGGGAATGTAGACATGATTTTCCTCCAAGCAGTCTTCATGTTTGATACATTGTCAAAATGTATCATAGCTTTGCCAATATTATTCATCTAATCGTCTGAAATAAGTTCAAGAGCCAAAGATTTGTTTAATTTGCTAGCAATTATATTTCTTATATGCCCGTATTCAGCTTCTAAAAAATGGTTTCTCAGAGTGTGCCATGTTGGCACTTTATATGATGGATCAAATGATAATTGAAAAGCTTATTGCCAGTATTCAGATTCTAGAAGCTAGAATCGCTAGCGTAGATAGCCCTCGCCATAGCTACATATACTTTTTCATGATCAAAAAAACTATTTCTAACTGCTATTGTTCTATTGTGAATATCGATTGATTTTGAAAATCGAGATTTGCAGACGTCATTGGCGTTAATATTGATGTACTCGGTGATGGAACTTGAAGAGCAGTAACATTTTTATTAACACTTCCGAAACAATTTGTATTTTTCTCAACATCATTACGACACTTTTTACATTTAAATATATCTTCTTTCGGTTTATTAATCATCGTATATTTAAATTGTGCACTGCAATAAATACAAGTGATGTGTTTCTTGCCATCAATTTCAGTAAGTTTCAAAAAGTGTTCCCAAACTTGGCTAGCAGGACGCGGCATATTATATGAAAGAATTAATGAGTGAATGTTGTTGTAAATGTGTGCACTATATGAGAACGCAGTAGCATTTGGCGGCGCGAGCGGTGGTTTTGTCAGACGGCGGAAAACATCAAAAGACCCCTAGCCGGCCGACAGCGACACAAAAATCAGTGTGGTTTCGACGCGGCACCTTTGTCTCACAACGCCCTGCCATAATGAAGCAAAACATAATAATATAAATATTTTTAGCATAGTGCCTATGAGTAATGACTCGTCGTTTTTTATTGCTATTTTAAGGTTTTTTTTTAAATCTTGACCTACCAGCTTTTACTGGGACACTATTGGTAACTAACTATTAAATTTTGTAAAAATTTTTTTTAAAAGAAAACTTTAAAATAGTAATCAACAAATATTCAGACTTCGGCCAAGATATGTATAGCTCAAAATGTTTTAAATGGTCCAAGCTATCAGCTACTTTCAACTTTGCATCGAGCTTCTAAATCTCTGTATAAGTATGTACCTTTGTGATATTGCATTAGTTTTCAAGCACGGTTCGAAGTGCTTGAATTTTGAATGTTTTTTCTTGCCGAATTTGCTTTCCATTTGATGAAATTCTCTTGTGTCTGAAAGTGGCTGTCACCGTGGTAGCAAAAAAATTTCTGTATCATTTTTGATCGAAATCATAAAAGAGAAGAGGATCATATGGGATATATTATTGTTAATATTATTAATTAGTTTTAAACCAATTTGTATTTAAGAAAAATCATTTTTCAAAAAATCCCTCTAAAAATATATATTCTCATGTCAGAGTTGACATCTCGAATCTTGTTCATCTAAAATTGAAAACTGAGTATTTTTTGAAGAAGGGAAGTTTTACTAATATCAAGCGTAGCCGTTTTTCTTTTTTATATGTAAATATTTGTAACATAATATAAAAAAAAACTAGCTATGCTTAACAATAGCCACTGCGATGTTTGTTTTTGGTTGATGTATTTCCAAAAATGCAATTGAAGTTTCAACTATTTTTTCATATATGTTACTTTACAATGTATTACATTTACATCATCTATGCTAGATCCTTAAGAAAGTTTCCTATTATTACTGCCATTGGGCTTTAAGCCTTCTAGCACAAACAGTGGTGAGGATTTCCCGGTGTCGAAGTTTTGTGGCGTAGTACCTATGAATACTAAACAAAATAACTTTAAAGCGCATAAAATTTTGCTACAAGTCCATTAAATATATTTGTACATTGAGCACTCAATAAATTAAGTAATAAAATAATCTAAAATATCTTCTAAAAAAACTAATGATTTTTTTTGCATTCAACTACTGGAATTTGAAAAAGAGATTGGGAAAGGCACTTTTTAAACCGGTTAGTTACCAGTTTTAAACTTTTCTGCTTTTAAGTCGTTTTAAACCGTTGTTTTACAATTATAGTTACAACTGGAAAATTGAAGATAACATGAACGTGTAGTTCATGATAAAATTGACATGAAAGTAATCAATCAACAGACTTGGAAAACTTTAATTTAATTCATACCAAAACAATTATATAATCACTTAAAATTACATAGTTCATTCAGGCCTCGGGCAGTTTTGTGGATACAGTGGATCTAATATCTTAACTGAAACACAAAAATACCATCGCGCTGATTATTGACTTGAACATGCCCAAAAAAATTAACAGAGATAATTTAAATTCGACATCGTCAAGGTGAAGACAGTTTTATATTATATTACGAACTCGAAATTAAGATGCAGTCTGCGCAGTGAGTTCTTCCTTCTAAAAGTTCCTATAAATGTCTAGAGAGAAGTAAGTACAACAATATATCTGCACATTCAGCTAGAGAAATGAACGATGATTTGACTATGTCGGATGTGAAAATTATTAACCACCCACAATAGAGCCGCGATCGCGAAAAATAATAAATAACATAATAACACGAATAAAGAGCACCACTTTTTATGCTAAAAACGTTTGGTGTTACCTCTCCTGTTTCCTTTAAAGTATTTTATAAATATGGAAGTTATTAATGGAAAAAGTCTCCTTTTACACTTTATCCGGTGTAAACATTAAGTATAATTAAAAACAGAGTAATTGAGTATTTAAATTTATTGATTTAAAAAATATTAAAATTTAAATTTATTTGTTAACAAAGCATTATTCAACTCTAACGAATTTTAAAAGCTGTTCACCAAAATAATTAAATTATTTTTCAATTCCAACCTCGTGATTGACTGTCAATGCGGAACGAAAGGCCACGTCGTCCTTTGAATCAACGGACACAATATTACCGACAGCCAAATATCCAACTTACACCTGATTTGGTAAATAAAATGCACTAAAAATTAAATAACAAACTTAAAATTAACATATCCGTGCGGTTCAAAGTATATATCGTGGAAGATTGTTGAGATTGTCATATGAATGAGATCGTCGCCCTTTGAATATTATAAGGATATTATTTCCAACTTAATGATCCTATCATTTATCGTATCAATTAGTATAATTATAGTTAAATCTCTCATTAATTTAAATCTTTGCGTGCACCGCACAAGCCTTGATTTTTGAAACTTTACAAAAATTTTTTGGATTGTTTATTAACACTCTTTATAAATATAATTTTATTTTAATTTTTACCTGAATACCTGATTTTTGTAAAAATACCTTTATTTTTACTGTCAGTCGTTCCTTTAATAAATTTTTCAGGTACTATTTAAAATAAATTAATGCCCAACAGTTTGGTTGCCATCCATTCATTAGTTTATACTCGTAGTTGATCGTGTCCACAAATGTTTGAAAGCCGAAGATCGTCGTTTTGAAAATTCTTACAACGCTGTCAAATATTAGAGATAGGTGGTATTATTAATTTCTGCCTCATCATTTTTTACATTAAAATAAATCTTTTGATGTATATTTTTTGACGCACAATTTTCAAAACTAAAGGAAATATTTTTTTTTATTTTGAGAAATTTAAAAAAAACAATATACTTCATCGTGGGTATATTTAAAGGTACGCAAAAAAGTAGGATAACAGATAATTAATTCTCATTACGCTTTGGGTCATCCATACCAATATATGTAATTTGAAAAAAGGATTTCAATTGAATTATATTTAGAATTTTCCTTTGTTTTTTTTTGGTTAGCGGTTAATTATTTATTACGTGCAACATTCAATTTTGGGTGGTTTAAGAAATTTTGCGACAGACACTTTATTTCAGTTGTTTTTCTCATAAATTTGTTAAAAAGTTCCCTTATTACAAATTTAAAATAAGAGACACTAGTTTTAAATTAACAATAAAATCGCTTACCTTAATCCTTAATTTAAAGCTCTTCTTATAATGTTATAGATGTAAGTACGTTTGTTTGTCCTTTTTTCACACGATAGCTGAATAATACATCGGCATATTTTTTTTGGCTATAGATAGTCGGCTTGCCGAAAATAACATAGGCTACTTTGTGTCCCGGGGAAACTCAGTCCAATTAATACTATAATGGTAGCTTATGTTTATATTTTTATTATAATTATAGCTTATGTTATAAATGCAAAAGAGTGTTTATTTGACCTTCTTTCATGTCGCAACAAAGCTATGGATTGACGTTATTATTTGCACAAAAGAAAATGCGGAACGGGGAATGACAGACTACTTTAAATATGGGTAATCATCCTTACTGACATTATACCCATATATGTTTTATATTATTCATATGTAGTTTACTTTTCCTTATTTATATGTTATGACATTATTTCTTATTTGTTATATCCTAAGTTTCGTTTTATTAATGGTTTTTATAGTCATCCACGTCACAAAATGTTTATATTTAATTAATGTGGTTGACTGGAAGAGATTGCTCTTGTAGCAATAAGTCCGTCAAATGTATGTATTATATGTATGTTAAAGTACAATATCTCCAATTAATACTGTAAATGCAAAAGTGGGTTTGTCCTTCTTTCATGTCGCAAGAGAGCTATATATCGACGTATCTTTTCGCACAGTACTTGTACTCGCTTCGCACAGTACTTTTGGAAAATTCTTATTTCAAGCAAAGAAGCGTGAATTTTGGAAAGCTTTATAAAAAAATGTATATTTTCATTATCGTTTTTATTAACGAAGTGACGAAAAAAGGCTTAGCATTTAATTCCTTCGATTATTCCAGATTGCGCTGCACGTCTTTATTGCTTCGTATTAATATAAGTTCTTAAGTATAACCACATGAACAAAGCCGTGGGTAAAAGTTAGTATTTATAGATAAAATGGGTTCTTCTTTTAGATGTTTTGTTTACAAAGTTGGAATATGTGTTATTCTTGGATGTTATTTTGAAATTTATGAAAAATAATTATAAAAATTAAATTTTATCAAAAAACAAGATTCGAGGCGCTTCATTCCTCGGTATATAGAGGAACTTAAAATCAAAACTAACAAAATATTGAACGTAATAATTTCAATACCTCTTCCAAAATAATTACTTACCAAATTAATATGAAATCAAAACTAATGATAATAAGGCTGAGAGATGATTAATTTGATTATGAATATAATCCTAAAATGATTACGACAAAGAAAATTTAAAATTACCATATGCTCACACATTAACATAAAATGCATGAAAATCTGTCAAGCATGAGTAGAACTTGCGTTACGAGAGTTCCGTACATATCAAAGCAGTCATAAACATTTAAGAATACATAATATTTCGATTAAATTATTTGCAAATATTAATTTTTTCATAACATACATGTATACAGTAGTTTTATAAATAAGACAGAATGCTAAGTTTTCGAATATTTTTGGAATATCTTCTTCACAATAGAATTTAAATTTTTGCCTTATAAGCAAATGATACCCATAAGATATATAACATTAAAAAGAAATTAAGACTTTTATTTATTCCGTCTTTAAATTTACATTTACAAAATTTCGAAAAGTAAATATATGGGCTAACAACCCGCATCCCTGTACCTATTGCAAGCTTCTACGTCGTATACTTTGCGACAAAATTGGTTGAGTATGATACCTAATATATATATATATATATATATATATATATATATATATATATATATATATATATATATATATATATATAAACATGAAAGAAGGACAAATAAACACTCTTTTGCATGTTTAACATAAGCTATAATTATAATAAAAATATAAATATAAGCTACCATTACAGTATTAATGGAACTGAGGTTCTCCGGGACAAAAAGTATCTACAGACTATCTACAGGCAAAAAAAATATACCGATATACCGAAAAATATACCGAAATATATACCGATGTGTTATTCAGCTATCATGTGAAAAAATGACAAACAAATGCACTTACATCTATAACATTATAAGTAGGGCTTTAAATAAAGATTAGGCTAAGTGATTTTATTGCTCATTTAAAACTAGTATCTCTAATTTTAAATTTGTAATAAGATCGACGCTCTAAGCAATAAAGTGGAAATCATTTCTGTATATTATTGGGTAAATTAAAAGCTGATATACATATATATGTATATATATATATATATATATATATATATATATATATATATATATATATATTATCATTTTAATCCATACTTTATTAGATTAATTTAACTAATAAAAATATTGAATCCTTTAGATTCTTCAAATGTCATAACCTACTTAAATAATCTTATTCAGCTATTTGCGCCACTATCGACACAAAGCAGAGCATCGGCAGTCTTAAAGAAATAATTCATACTCACGTCATTTCACAATTGTAACATTAAGGTTGAAATAGTTTGAATTTAAGCTTCATATATTAAACTATGACACGTTATAAATTATACCAAAAGTTAAATAATTTTGTTCTTATCTAATGATAACTACTTTAACGACATAATCAATATTGGCGTATATATAAATAAAATCACAACCATCAAAAAACATAAAGAGTAGTTTCTGATTCGTAGAAGCCGATAGAAACCTGTTTAATTGATATTTTACATACTTTTTTTTTTTTTTAATTTATATGCAATCAGTGCTTTCATTTTTATCAGATGTGTTGAAGAGTGTTGAATCTCGTTTAGAGTGTGTCCTCCAGTGAGAACATCTCCTCTTTCCTCAGGAACTCAAAATATCTTTCCTTTTTAGTCGCTTTTGATAAGTGCGCGTTAATAGCTTTACCAGTTCATTAGGGTGGGCCTCCAATCTCCCCCTATATTTATCTGTAGCCGACAGGATTTCTTCCTTTATGGTGTTCATTTGAAGTTTCTTATGTATTTCGGCATTGGTAACAAACCATGGTACATCACATATAGATCGGAGTATAATATTTTGCATTCTCTGCAGTATCAGGATGTTGGAACTACTACAACTGCTCCACAATTATAGGCCATGAGTCCATACAGGCTTAAGGATTATCTTATATATTAGTAGCTTATTATCGATTGACAGAGTACTGTTCCGTCCAATCAACCACGTGAGATTCTTATATCTAATGTTGAGTTCATCTCTTTTGCTCTTTACATGGTTTTTACACGTCATACGCCTATCCAGGTGCATGCCCAGGTATTTTACTCTATCTGTGTGTGGCAGAGTAGTCTGATTCAGCTGTATGGGAGGACAGTCGCCCTTTCTCAGAGTAAAGGTGACGTGTACAGATTTTGTAGCACTAGTTTTTATTCGCCATTTGTTCAACCATGAGGATACACTGTCCAGTCCTCGTTGTAGCATCTCAGAAGCCACCACAGGATCTGCGCTGCTGGCCAAGATTGCAGTGTCATCGGCGTATGTAGCAGTAGTCACGCCATCTGTTGCTGGTAAGTCTGCTGTGTAGATGGTGTATAGCACTGGGCCCAACACTGATCCCTGAGGAACCCCGGCTTGAATTTCTAAGAGCTTAGATGTGACGTCAGTTACTCGCACTTGGAACATTCGATCTGAGAGATATGATTTCAGCAATTCCACGTAGCTGTGTGAAAGGTAGGTCTTAATTTTGTAAAGTAGGCCTCTGTGCCATACTCTGTCGAATGCCTGATGTATATCCAGAAATGCTGAGGAGCAGTACTCTTTTTCTTCTAATCCTTTTCTTATCCTGTCGTACACTCTGTGGACCTGTTCCACCGTAGAGTGCTGAGATCTAAAGCCAAACTGATGAGTTGGTATGATGTTATCCTCATCCAGTATTGGTTTGATTCTGTGTAGAAGAAGCTTTTCAAAGACTTTTGATAATACTGGGAGCAAGCTAATAGGTCTATATGACGAGACGTCATGTAGTGATTTGCCAGCTTTGTGTATCATACGTCTCTGCGATACTTTCCACAGCTGTGGAAAGTGTTGGACTCTTAAGATGCCATTAAACAATACTGTTAGGAACACCACTGCCTTTCTCGGTAGTTGTTTTAATACTTCTTTAGTAATTAGGTCGAAGCCAGGGGCCTTTTTATCTTTTAAACTTCTGATCGTTCGCCAAGCTTCATGAACCGTTACGAGGCGCGGGGTCTCCGACATCTGGTAATCCTGAAGCAGAACCGAGTCCACAATTTGTTCAGTCTCACCGTCCGGGTTTGGATTCGGGCTAAATACTTTTGCTAAATGATTGGCAAAACAATCTGCTTTTTCTTGAGGTGTCCTTGCCCAACCACTGTCGCACCTCAGAGGGGGTATTGTTGGTTGCGGTCTATCGTAATTTTTGGTAAACTTCCACAGCGAGTAGTTTGTTTGTGGAGTAGGTTTTAGGGATTCCAATTGCGTAGCGAGCGTGTTGTTATGCCATTCTGTCAAGATCTCTTTTAGTTGCTTACTCGCTACATGGAAGTTCTGCTTATCTACATCGAGGTGAGTTGATTGCCAGACTCTGCGCAGTCTTCTCCTTTCCAGTACTGCCATTTTGATCTCAGCAGGATAGTTAGTAGTCTTCAATTTTGAGATCTCCCAACTCCTTGGGATGTTGGTTAAACACTCCTGTTCAACCAACAGGATTCCTGGATTAGTCTTGTGATGTATTCTGTCGCTTCGTATATATCATCAACTGTCTTCAAAGCTACCTTCATTTGTATATGGTCTGTTATGTACTGCCCAAAGGATTCCCAGTCAGTGCTTTTATTATAGAGAGTAATGGGGTCTGTTGTCTTTACCAAACCAGAGCTTACCGTAAGTATAACTGGTGTATGGTCTGATGGACTGTCATAACATGATTCAGCCTTAAGATATTCCTTAGAGAGTCCTCTAGTGACAAAGAAGTCCAGCAGGTCAGGGAGTCTGTCAGAATGGCTTGGCCAATATGTTGGTTCTGCAGTTGTTATGGCAAAGCTATGGTGATTATCCAACATTGACTTTAATTGTCTACCCCTGGTAGTCGTCACTCTAGAGCCCCAATACATGTGCTTTGAATTCCAGTCTCCACCTGCGATGTAACGACTCCCTAGATTATTGAAGAAGTCAGTGAGCATCATCTCACTTATTGCATGCCTCGGCGGGCAATACACTGCAGATATGTTAAGGTAACCAGTTTTGTCTTCTACAGCTATTGTTGTAGCTTGTATATGTTCTGTTTTATAATCAGGCATTTGATGATATTTTATAGATTTCTTAATTATAATTGCAGTTCCGGCGTGCGCTCTACGATCTGGATGAGGTGTCAAATGACACTGATAATCTTTGAAGCTGAGTTACGTGTTAATGGTACAAAGAGCTTCCGAGATAAGGAGTATGTCTATGTTATGTGTCTTCATTAACAGTTCCACTTCGTGTTTATTAGGTGTTAACCCATTTATGTTAATAGTAGCATACATATATATTACATACTTAACGATAAATGAGATATACGTGTATTTCTACATCACATTCAAATGCATTATTTTTAGCTCCAACAATTTAATGTATAATAAGTAATTTATTGACAAAAACACAAAACATTATTTTGTTCTTATTTCCGACTTAAAACTGAGCAAATTAGAAGACGATCGAGTGGCTGAATTGAGAGATTGGCCTACTAATAAGGCACTGAGCTTGTATTTATTTGAAGTTCTCTGAAAGTGAAGTGTTGTCTGAAGTGAGTGTCTGAAGTTCTGTTAAATCTTTTATATTTCATTACAGAATCAAATGCTACATAAAAATTAACTAAATTAATTGAATATTGCGCGCGTTTTCACATATTGTAAGATAATTCGCTTGTCTAAATTCAATTGTAATTTACAAAAGCCAGAGGTTTTACATGTCGATATTGAAGAGGGTCGTAGTATTGTGTGGGTATATTGAATGCCTTACTATTACTGCTACTTTACAAATAATTTATATTCATTATGTCATATAAATGACTCGAGTAGTAACTGGTTTAAAATGTTTAAACGTTACTGCGTAAAACTCACAGCAGTAAAATAACGTGATTTATAAAGCTCACCCTTTTCTGCTGCAAGGCTAATATTTATATAAACTTCAAATTATAGAGATTATTCCCGAAAATATATCAACATAAATTTTATCTCGCCACGTTGTTGGAATATTTTGCGAAACATATAAATTGTTTATCACCAACCTAAAAGTCTAGAGCCAGTATCTACATAAATATTTTCTTAAGGCAAGTCGATATACATTTATAAATATCGTACTGAAAGATAGCAATTTCGTTTATTTTGCTATAAAACACGTGCATATAATATTTCGTTATGAGGGGCGTTTGACAATTATATGAAATTTTGTAGCTTTATTTTTGAAGGTCAGATTACATTTTAGAAACTAACGCGGTCGAGCCAATTATTGAAATTTGTTTCGGAATTTTATATTTAAAATAGAAATCAGATTCTTTCTTCGAACGTAAATTTCGTGTGAATTGTAACTGTATATTATAAAAATACAAAATTATTATTAAAGGAGGGACAACACATTCACACAAAATACGCAACGCTCGCACACACATATACATGTAGGTCCACACACTCATGCACGCAAGTAAGCACACATGCACAAGTACATAAACACTCGCAAAGACAAATGCACAACACGCACCACGGCAGTAAATGTTTACTCCCTCTAATAGCAGTGTAGGTTCATTCGAGAGTCAAGGTTGAATATTATTTCAGAAACTATTTGATCTGAATTTCACAGTTTATAGTAATTGAAGATGTAAAACAACGTTTCATTTAGAAAATAAGAATATTTTTGGGTACAAATGTCGGAAGTGCATACATAAATTTTATGAATTTATTAAATATAAAGGAGGCGGAAGGTTTATTACTTGAATTTGTAGAATCATACAATTTTAACCACTAATTTTTCATAACAACCATATAAAACACAATTCATATCATTGATAATACTTCCCACCTGACAAGTAAAAGTCATTATAAACAGATTACTTTTTACAAGTAAATTATGGTTGCGATATGATAAGATACCAAAAAAATCAGGATGGTAAATTGAAAGTTGTTTATTAACTTACTACTAATAATCAATCATCAGTACCTTAAAATATAATATAAATTGTCTTTTGCTTGTAAGACCGGATATGACTAAACTTTTGCACCCCTGTAGGGTTTGATTTATTTCTCTTTTGTATAATACAAAATTATTTCTTTACAATTGTTTCCCTTCGTGCTACTAAATTGTTTTTCACAATAACAATTTAATATTTTCATAATTTTCAACGATTTTGACATATTTATTTTACATAATATATTCATTATGTATGTACGAACATATCATATGGCGACTGGCGTTTACTATTACAGAGATCTGTAATTTAGCAACTCAATAAGGTTGGAAATTAATTGTTTAATAATTTTAATTCTTTTTTTTAATTTCTTGATTTTCAGCATGGCGGTATTAATAAACCATAAACATGTCAGTATGTGGTCTTAAGAATAAAATTAAAAATTAAAAAAACATGAGGTTTAATTAAAATCTAGGACAAACATTCATCAAGATTGAATACTTTTGGATTCCTTGTACTGGAATAAGAAGCTTATATTCCATTTTATTAATATTATAAACTTATTCTTTACAGAATACATTTTCAATTTCAATGTTTGGCGGATAGCGTCTTTGTAGTTTTAGTTGGTGTTACGTTTCCTTATTGTCCCTAAGACATATTCATCGGAATTTTTTAATGTATAAATATAATATAGAATCAATTAGGACACTTAGATCTTGTACATAATTTTAGTTTTCAGCCACAACGACAATAAAATGTTAAATAGTCGATATTACGGAATTCAATTTCAGTTCATTTTATTTCGTAGTCGAAAAAGTATATTAAAGTTATGCACCAATAATATAAATTGGAGCAGATTTAAATGGAGTTGTAGTAAGCTCATTCTAAAAAGAAAATTTTGATATACTCTTGACATTTTTATATACAGGCTGACATTTACATGAATTTACCCAGGAAGAAAGATTTATCCGACAGAATTCTGTATAAATTCTCATTGATTGCTGATATTTGAGCATTATTCATGACGCTTATATTATGAGGTATAACTACAAATATTTCTAATATGAATATTTGTGAATATTTCTTACGTCAAAGCTCAAATGAATAAAGTTGATTCAAATACAATGAAACATTATTATTCTGACTAAATGTTAAATGGCAAGCAAAATGTAAAATTTTAGGACATCCATTTATGTATAATAAATGTCGTCTTCTATAATCGTCTATTGATTAACAAATTTTTTATTTAAATGCTATAACATCAATAATATATTTTTAATTTTCTTACATAAATAGACGTTTATGACTAATAGTTAATGTTTTGTTTTATTATTTTGTAGCTTACCGGATAAATTGTGTAAATGCTACTTCTATCAAACGTCGCTACTCATCACAAATAACAGTGACCGCGAATTTACGTAATTGGTGTCCTCTGAGAGCTTCGATTTTGGTCATTTTTTTCGACTGAAGATCCCAGTTTTTATCATTTAGATGCTTCAAAATATTTTATGTTAGAACATGTGAGACATTTAAGGAAGGCTACGAAATAAACATAAAAAGTCCCAGATATTTTGATGTAAGTTTGAATCAATTGGTATTTAAAAGAACGTAAAGAATATATTTTAAAATCAATTGGTATTTTTTTGTATACAATTAGAATATTCTGCACAATACTTGTTCCTCTATTCATCAACGCAAATACCTGATGCCTTATATTTATGATAATAACGATTTATAACCATCATGTAGCGGCATTATCGTTCAGAAAATATCGGTAAATTATAATAATGCTCCGAAAAATATTGGATCTATTGATATATAAATAAATATTTCATAATAAAAGATCGAATAAAATAAACGAATCATTTTCCTTTTGTAGTTTCAAGAATCTGAAAAAAATATTTCTGTATCAAATAATAAACAGTTCCATTAATATAAGATAAATGGCAATAAGGACGTTTTATAATTATTTTGATTACTTTATCTTGGTCAATATGTTAATGGTGGTTTCAACTGGTAATAATTTATTTCAGTTCTAGTCTTAATTAGCAGTTGGTAGCACGCAATTTGTCACCTCATTATCATTTTCTACATGGAACCTCAATCTAATTTTGAGTTGACTCTAATGTAAAATAATTAAACCGGGTTTATTATTTCAAGTTAAAGTGTAAATAGTGTAAAGAGAATGGAATGTCTACTTTGACATTGCGGTATGTTGGCACGATATTGTAATTGAAATCAATTAATTACGATACTTATACTAAAGATTATTTCAGTTAATTTTCATCTTAAAAAACATAAACGTAGGTTTTGCATTTGATATTAATGTTGAATCCTCTTATAAACTAAATTCTAGATTGATGTGAATTCATTTTTGGTATCGCCTTCAATTTAATATTATCTGTGTTAACCTCCGAGCACTCGTGGGACTCGTTCTTTAGATGGATGTATCGATGAAAAATAAACTGAATTTTATACATTGAAAGTGCATTTGTTTATTTTTGAGAAAAATCTTTCTTTCTCTGCATTACTTTAAAAATGGACCAAAATTAATACAAACGATGCGATAGACGATATGACATGGAAACGCAGATGTTATAAAATATGCATAAGGTCTTTAAAAATAATATCAATTTCCTTCTTACGCACTATAAAAAAGTGGCGAAAACAAAACATAAATAGGGATGGAAAGACCAATAAATATTGATAAAATAATAATGCTATTTTATAACTGGCTTTATTAATTTAATGCTAAACTAAAAATAATGGACTGTAAACTACCATTACAACATATTGAAGCCACATACCACTACATGTATAACATATTGAAGCCACTATGGTAATTCTTCGGAAGTCTATTATATTTAGAAGTAAAAAGAAATAAATCTGTTTTAATTGAAACTGAGAATACGCCAACTTAATGAATAAATAAACTACATCGACCGTAATATGGAATTTCAATGATGAAAATTTATAATAAACAACCCAAAAATATAAATATTGGTTAATTTTCTATTTTTTTGTTTTAATGACAAAATCGATAAGATTGAATTGTGTATTAATTAAGTTATTATCCCGATTTTTTCATTATTGTAAAGCTCTTCACTGCTCCTTGTCATAAGTTTTAAGAAAATTCTAATTCAAGAGAATTGGATCTGCAAAATCCTTATAGGTGTTTTTTCGTATTAAAGGAAAAGCGAACGACGGAAACACATTGCTTGCGTTAAATGCATCATTAATTGGAAAAAGTTGTTCGTATCTTAAAAAACTTAAAATTATCAGTCTGATTGTATAAACACTATTTTACGTCAAATTAAGCTTATATAATAAACATTTTACGTCTTTATTTAACTGTTAACGTTCTTTAAAACGATTCCCAATTATTTAGAAGAAAAATTTGTGTATAATTTCTTATTATAACCGTTTTAAGTAAACAATAATGCTGCAGATACCTTTATACTAGTATGTATGTCACTTTATTAGATAATTGCAATTATTTAGAGTATATCGTACCCTACTAAACCATAATATCGTTTGATATAGACTATTAAACACAAATTAATGTAGCAACATTAGTTTTTAAAATAACTGACAATTAGATGAACTTAGATTTATCATTATAACCAATGGAGGTGAATTATTTCCACTACCTGATATGGTATCCAGTACATATTCCAAAATATAGCTGGGAAGTTGAACTGAAAAATTAAATACATGAGCCGTTTGAAAGTAATAAATGATATAATATGTCTACGTAAATCTAAATTTTTTTTATAGACTCTGAGATTTGTTGATTTATTTACTGCAGCAATATTAGTCCGATCATATCCACGTAATTTTAATAAATGTGATATTATATGTAGACGCATAAAAATGTAGGTGCATAAAAATTTAGTTATAAGAATAGAAAAAAAATTATAAATATTTCAGGATCATAGAATTTATTTTACAGTTTATTTTTAAAATACCGTGGATTAAAATTTTCATTGAGTTCATAGCACCAGTTTTTGGTAAAGCTAATTGTATAAACATAAATATTGTAAATGTTTTGTGCACATAGCATTATATGAGTAAAAATAGAAATTATGAAATTTTGCCAGATTACGGAGTAAGTCCACGCAAACCCCAGAATTTTGTTAAATTACATTCTTCTCTCTCGTCACGTTGCCGATTTTCATTCCAACGATCTTTTTAAAAATTCATGCCATTAGTTAAATTACGTGTTTGTACGTCGGTTCGTGGTTTTATAACTTTGAAAACTAATCAAGAAAAGTTTTCACACATTATATGGAACATTGGATAATTGCATGCCGTTGAAAATATTGCAATATCACATGTCCAAACGTTTTACTAATATGCATGTTGGATATATTCTGACACTACACTAGACGTTGTCAGTACATTTCAAGCGTCTCTCTGAGGAGGGTGTCCATCGAAACTTTTCGCGCACTCTCATTGTTTCATATCTCGGCTCGATTTTTGATAAACGGTAGATTATAGTTTGTTTGTGTAAAATTGTTTGTAAAGTAAATGTACAATAGGGGCATGTGAATATCGATTATGATATTCATTATTTATTTTAATGGTTTTTGATATCGTAAAAAAATAGCGGAATTTGATAATTTCGTATTCAATTCTAAAAATTAACTGAAACGAAGGAAAATATGAATACCCTAAATGGGCTTGGATCATATATATATATATGTATATATATATATATATATATATGTGAGTGTGTGTGTATATTCCAAGGACCGACGAAATTGTTTTATGTAAGAGTTTTTCTGTAGCAGAAAAGAATTTGATTTCTTTGAAACTAGTTTTGGAAACGTGAAAAAAGAATACTCTTATTTTGCGTTAATTCTAAAATAAATACGAGGTGCCTTTTTTGTTTGTAAATATTTATACTTAGGATAGATGATACAAGTTTTGAAATATTGTTTTATGAAAACATATTTCTATTTAACATATAAAGACATAAAGATATTGGAGCTTTCTATCGAAAACATCTGTAAAAACCCATCATCCTTGAATAAAAATTGTACTATGATATTTCTGTACATATTTATTCATTTATAAACTTTTAATATACAAAGCATTTCCATTAAACTGTTTAAAGGAATTTAATTTTTCAGAATGTAAATATTTTGTAGCCACCTATTTCTAAAATATGCATATTTTCAAACCGAATTAGAAATCATTGTTTTTGAATTGTTGCCTTTACTTGTGATATCAGACTTCCTATTGCTGACTTTCAAAATTTTAGGTTGAACAAAAGTATCCCAAAAGTGTTGATGATTGGCGAGTATGGTAAAATAAAAAAAATGATTTAAAGGGTTATATATTTTGTTTTGTGTACTTAAAAACTTTAACGCAATATAAGGCTTTAGGGCTAAGTATAAGATATTATTTTGATATCTCAAGCCATTTCTGACGAAAAGTGCTTACACAGAGACGTGTAGACTCACGAACAAACAAGTGATCATATATGGGTTCCGTTTTTTTTCCATTTGATAGGACGCGATTGTCTATGAATAAATGCTAGAACTATAATATCTAAAATTAAATGCTAAAACTTCTAAAGTATTAAAGATATTTTTATATTGCGTATTACCTAATTCTTGTATCGTTTTACAATAAAGAGTATAATATTATGATCTAAGCATTTAAAATATACAATTATTTAAATATTACCTTCTGGAAAAAAATTGACCAAAATCTCAGCAACTTAAACTTGACGCTTATTATAAATTTATTTAAATTTTTTGAGTGATCAATAATTATGGAGACGAACGTAAAGAGGGTAAGTTAATCATAGGTTAGAAAGGCAAATACATAAATTAACGTAAAAAAAGCTTAATTATTATTCCGGTTGACCATATTAATGACGTTTGACATAAGTTCCTGTTATAAAGATAGCCATTATTATCCTTAATAGGCTTTAATTCGTTCGTTTCGTAGATCGTACATTTTGTTCAATTATACGAAAAAAGAAATAGTAAAAATATTTTTGTATAAATTAAAAAGTACTCACCATCGAAAATTAAATGGATGATAATATGATGACTTGATGTTTCTCACACAGCCTTGAAATTCAAGTTCGTTCCATTTATTGTTTCCATTTCTCAATTTACTTTTAACATTAGAGCCAATAAGACATATTTATTTATTATTTATTTCTGTTGGGTTCTTGTCGATTCTAGAATTATTGTTTTATATGCTCTATTTGTCTTTACTATATTTACGATAATTTTTTTTCCAGTTATTTGCCTAGAATCGAACTACCGCAACGCTTCAGTCTCTATTAATTCATTATGGAAATAAATCAAAAGTTTTCACAGAAACTATATAAATTGTGTGTAATATATGATATTCATTCTTTCTGTGAAATTTCTGCTCCATGAAAAAATAAAAAAAAAACAATACCTTGAATTATATGTCTATCAATCAACGATTCGAAGTTCCAATTTGTTAGGTTAAGGGTTGTTCTTTGAAAGTCTCTTCTGAATTTTTTTCAAAAACCTGTTTTATTCTTGTTAAAACACCGGTTAATTTAAATTACTGTAAGAATTATATAATGAAATTAATTGTTTTAGTCATCAAGTTCATTACGAATCTTGAATCTGTACAGGTTGGCCTTTATTAAATATATTTAATAAATTACTATATTACATAAATAATCTAATTGTTGAGGTTTGTAATTCATGCTATCAAAACCATGGCTTGAATGCGTTCTATAATTGAATTTTATATACAACTCCGGTAGATTACTCCACTAAAATGGGTATCCAAAAATTTTCACCAAAATTTAATTTTTTCATGTATTTACCCAATCCATTTTGCTCGGGTCAAACATACGTATACGTATATATTACGATTTCATATTTTCAAAACAAAAATTATTGATAGTCGAAATTTTATCTTAGTAAGCAAGTTGCATTCACTACGTTCATATTATTTCTCGGTTAATATTAAGAATGAATTCAACGCAGTAATTAAAAAGTTTGCATTAGGTACATATCATAGTAGAAAATGGAAAAGTATAGGTAAAATTTCCTGCCTTGCGATATATTTATCTGGTGCCAAATTGCTAAAATAAACAGAGTGCTAATGCTAAGATCTGATATCATAATGAGTGAGACTTTGATAAACTTTTAATAGAAAAGCATTAGCAGAAAACATTTTCGGGAAATGTTAAATAGATTCTACCCTTTTATTTTATATTATTACCCCATATGTCAATATTATTCATTAGTTGCTATAACAACTCCCAATGGTCACGAGAATGCTCAACAATGATACGCAATTAATAAACTCATGTCGCATAATATGAATACTGCGACTAAAAATATGTTTGTTTTAATATATGTATTATATTTGTATAAAATGTATTGTTTCTTTATATGTGTTTCTAAATGTGCAGAGGTTAAAATATTAATGGGCTTAATAAAATTATTCAACCCGGATGTTGTGATAAAACGTTCATTAATTTTATTATTTTAGTATATTTATAACAATACAAAAGTTAGCTTATTTTAGCGTTCTGCAAATTATTAACCAAGATAACAATATTTTATTAAATACTATACTGTTACATGCTTTCATCGACAAGGAAAAATTTGTGATTTCTACTATTTTGTGTATTGCTAAAATCTTAGGTGGTAGACATGGCAGATGACACAATAATCTACCGACGTATTTTACCATTATTTTACATTTAATATTGCTAAACTCAATACGTTTACCAATGTGGAGATACCATAAGTTCTTTCTCATATACTTGAAATAAAACAACTTTTATAGAAAAACGTAGGTTCTATTTTGATGTAGACATTCCAGTGGTCTGAAATAGCAGAAATAAATCAAAGCTATAAAAATAGATAGGAAAGAGACAATGATCACTTAACAAAATATTGACGTTTCCACATTATATTTTTTGAAAAATATAATTTCTCAAATTTGTTTATATGTGTGAGTGTATATATGTATATATATATATATATATATATATATATATATATATATATATATATATATATACAAGAAATAAAAAAATTGCGAATATTTTATTAAGTAATCATTGTCTCCTTCCTATCTCTTTTCATAGCTTTGATTTATTTTGATTTTTCAGAAATCTACACTTCAAAGTAATGATATGAAAGATGAAATTCCAACCGACAAGTGGTTTTGGACTATGGTATTAATACCATTTTCATGTAACCTTGCAAAATTGAAAAATTCATTGGAGAGACGAATAGAAGAGAGAAATTTCTAAAAGTAGTGTAAAATTCGAATCTAAGGTTAATACTATGGCAGTTGCATTGTTAATTACTGGATGGATTTGTATCAGTTGAACCTTTCTAAGTTAAGTAAATTTAACGTGCTTAATTTATTTAAGCTATGTATGAAATTTTCAGTATTTTCTTAGCAAAAATTGATTTTTATTTTTCCTGAGAAATTTTAGAAATGTTTTCTTATAAAATATTAAAATGTCGTTTTCTAGTTAAAGTTTAAAGCTGGTCAATATTTTCGTAAAAATTTTTACTAAAATAAATTTTACAATTTTAAATAATTTTACGAAAATTATATTACAATCAATTTCCTAACTACATGTTAATCCATTTAGCTCACATATACGTATACACATGAACTTTTACCATAGGACTATTGTATCCGAGTTTAATATTCGTCTTCTTAAACGTTTTTTTTTACTAGTTACATATTATTATACTTATTTGTGAAATGTGTTTTTATTCAAATTGATAAACAGTTTCTTCTTCGTTTTCTTTTAAATAATGTACCACGATGATTTCTTATTACATTAAAATTATTTACTTTCATATTTTTAAAAAACATATTTTAACATTTTTGCTTTAAAAAATTATATGAACTAGAGATCCGACCGACGAAAGCTTTCGCCGACTTGTCAATAGGTGACTTTTTAGCTGACAATTTTTTGTAGGGAATTGCTTCTGAACTATTCGTACGACGCCGATTATTTTATTAAATAATTGAAAAGAGATATTCAAATATCCTTTTCAATTTTAATAAAGTAACACGAATTAAATACTAAAAACTTAAGTTATTTTCCTTTTATGTAATTATAAACGAACTTTTAAACCATAATTTGTCTTTTGCTTTTACGTTAATATTTTCTTACCAAAATAAAAAGTTCTTATTTTTGATATTGGAGATATGTATTAAAACATTTATATTTGGAAATATTAAAAACTTAATAAAAAACTATAAAAAAATATGACGCCATAGTTATTTACCCGCCCAAATTTCATCATAACAAGTCATTTGAAAATACCTTTTGAATCGATTCGGTTGTTTCTGTAGACTATTTGCTGATTAGTTAAGTCAGCAAATAGTTTACCTCATTGAGAAGTGGCCAACTAGTCAATACATCTCTAATATAAATACGATACAAAAAACACTGTTTAGACCAAATTTATTCACGGTAAATCATTTATTTTTCTTCTGTCAATGTAATTTATTGTTATTTGAGAAACTGAATTTATTTATATAAATAAACTTGAATATAACAAACACAAAACGAAAAATTGCTACTTCTAGTCTGAACTTTAATGCCTATAAAATACTTAAAAATTTATTTCTTTAAATAGAGTTCCAATATTAGTAATGTAAAACGGGATCAATTCCTATCGACATGACTTTAGCTAACAAATTTGTCACACGAGTTTGTGAATTTTTATATGACTGAAGAAAAATTTAATCTTGTTAAATTTTAGTTTTAATATCTAAAAACCTATAGCGATAAATTTTATTTTAATCGTCAAATAAGTGGCTTTTTTATTCCTGTGATATAAGTTTATGTTTGCACGCTTGCATGAGTGATAAAAACTCATGCAAGGTTAAGAAAATATCACAGTGATCATAATATAATCCGCCTCTTGTACGAAAATATTGACCAATGTTGCTTTACACTTCGTTTATAAATTATGACGTTAGTTAACAAAAAAATATCCTTAAAATTCCGGTGGTGAAATAAAATATAAACTTTGAAAGGAAAATATGGTGTATTTTATTTCAAATTAAACTAAATCAAGACAATTAAATCAACTTATATTTACAAAATTCGACCCGTTCAAATGTACACTTTCAGTAGTAATTAATAGCGCAGCTACCATTATATTAACGTCAAATTGAAATCTTAATTAACATTAAATATTGACCTCTTCACAATGTGTATTCGCAACAAAATTGTTCACTTTACCTTAATACGTTTTAGAAACAATTTCAAGCGGATATATGAAACATTTTAAAGTCATGTTTCAAAACTGCTTCCCGGGTTAAAATTCATCTTTCACATAATCAATTCACATTGTGAGACTCCGACCCCTATAAGCTAAATTTATATACACACGTCTTCGGATGCCGTTTTGCGATTCATCTCTCGAACAGGATATTGCCTTGCAGCTTAATAAGATGGTTACTTAACTTTTCTTATATCAAACCAATTTTCTTTCCACCGACATTATAACTAAACATTTTGTGTACTTAATAAAACATATGAATACTTCCAAAAAGAGATGAAAATCTTCAAAAATATTGTGGAATGGTCATAAAAGTGATTTATATATCATTTAGAGTATGGTATTTTAAAAATAAACCTTAACACAACAAAGGTACATGAAACATTTTATTCGATTAATGTATTTATTTAAAAATTGCCTGTTGGAAATATTGCCTACTTAATAATGGCGGTGATAGCAGATAATTGATGAATTCGCCAGTGATCTTGTAAAGGTTTAATTTTTGTTCCTTTTTCAATTGCGGCATTATTTAAATCGTAGCAACAGCAGGCATTTCAGTGTTTTCTTTTATATTGTGAATGAATTAGCAATGATAAAAATGTAAAATTCCTGTACTACAGAGTAAGAAGTTATGATCGATAGTTCGGTCAGAGGCATGCGTGTTATTGAGTACCGTTGTTTTTTTGATAACTCATTTATCCTATATAGTTTCACACTTGTCGTTTTATGGCTAATTTTTTTTAGGGGATAATCACTCTTATATACTTGAGGCTTGCACAAATTCTTCTTGTTAGCTCCATTTCTGTATATTTCATATATATACATATATATATATATATATATATATATATATATATATATATATATATACATATAAAAATAAGTGATGGTGTTTTTTCCGGTTTTTTCCTTTGAAAATCCTTACGAAAGTTCAAACGAATCGTTCTCATTTGCAGATGAAATAGATATAATTAATATTAAACTTAAAAAAACAGAAGGCCTGTGACAAGTGTTTATTGTCTCATCTATAGAAACATGAAAATTAAATATAAAAATGAAAACGAAAATGTTAATATCTTATAAACTTATTTTCTAAGTTGTTGTAACAAAAATATGGGACCAATAACTACAAAAATATGGACATTTTGGTTATTAAGATCGAGAAATTTATAGAAGGTAAAGATAAACTAACTTTCATATAGCTACAAATGTGTTCATAAAATTTTATACTTTTAAGCATTCATTACAAAACGTAAAATAAGAATAAAAGCCACCTATTCTGGGTTCAAATGAACCCAGAATTAGGTGTATCTGCTAATTTTGTTACATCGGTGAATTTATAGACTTGTGTTAAACACCTAATAGTGTGAATATAAAATTAAAAAGATATTTAGTCCGATATTTAAATTAAGCTATAATAATTAAATATCTTTAATAGGCATTCCGCCTGTGTATATTTTATACAAATATGGAAACTGTTAAAAAGAAGAATCATGTATTCCATGCATTTCCCTAGATAAAATTATGGCGTTTAAATTGCAGAAGCAATTAATGAATAATAAATGTTAAAGACGAATAAAAATTTAAAATATAGTTTCCCGAAAACGTCTTCTATTGCTTTTTCATTAAAATATTGCCAAAATTTCAATCGCTGTCAGATCGATTTTTGTTTTTACCTCTCGGCTTTGCTTTTTTCTATTTTGTCATGCGATAAATATAATATTAAGCAAGGAATCGAACTTATTTTTTTGATCTTTTGTTTTTATATAAAGTTATTAGTAATGAGACAGAATTATGAAGGTTTTAATTACTGCGTTGTATTAAATCTTAAAATTAGCTAACGGGCAATATTAGAATAATGAATGTCACTTGTTTATCTTGTGGTTAACCTGTAGGCCTTTGAAGATATTTCTCATCTTCTGGTCGTATACTTATCTCTTAAGTACAAATAATAGAGAGAGGGAATAAGAAAAAAATTAAGGGAAATTTAGTGATTCTAGGATAATGTTAAAAATATTTTGTCTTACACTGATAGCATTGGGATTGGAATAATATCGAAATTGCAATTTTCGATACTTTTACATTCCAATTTTTAAAGATATGTATGCATATATGGGTGTATATATATATATATATATATATATATATATATATATATATATATATATATATATATATGTATATATATATATATATATATATAAATATATATTAAATTAAACTACGTGATGTAGTATTACTTTTACTTTCTTGCTAATTTTGTTAAAACAACTGTCTTAAGCCCGCTCGTGAATAAAAACGTGATGGTTATATTGCATTACATTTAACCAAGTGGTTCATTGAGCTTAAGATAATATTAGTTAAAAAATAAATAGTAGTAATTGTAAGAATGCTATGTTTTCTAAATTATGTAAAAGCAAAATGGAAATAATAATCCGATGCACGTGTGCATCAGATTATTCCTCAATTTCTCACTTTTGTGAATAATGGTATGAAATTAATTTGAATATTTTACCTCTAATGCACATTATTACAAGATAGCTGCCGAATAATATAGTTTCCTTTCTATGTAAGATATGTCAATGTATACGCATTATGACAATAAAATAAAGCCTATATTTTCGCGTGCTCACTTAATAAAGGCCCATATTTCTTTTAAAAATACCCGCCAACAATGATTCCCATTCAAATGAAAAATTTTCCACTTTTTATTGGATTTTGATAAAAAACTAATTATTGAAAAATATTTTATTCAAATTCGGTTCTCATTTTGGATTATTATTTTACATAATCTATGCAAAAATAATGCTCATAGTGTTAACAGTGCAGAAGCTAGAGGTTTAATGATTGACTGATAAACCGAAAGATGCGAAAAAAGTAGGGTCCCATTCTAACCATTTTGTGAGAACATGAAAAGATTTTTACAAAAATGTTATTAATTCGTGAAATCGTCAGTGAAGTTAAATAAAAGTAGTACAAAATACCCTATGCATAATTAAGTAACTAAATATCATCCAATGTACACAGTCACAGCAGGTGAGAAAAAGTGAAAAATAGTCTTGGAATTCTGAAATAAAATTATACTATATAAAATAATACAATTTAGTTTGGTGACAGATTTACTAGGCAATATATTATATTATATTTCAATATTTGTTCAGTTAATAAACTTACTTTAATTGATTACCCTGTTTTCAGAAGAATTATTAACCTCTGAGTGTTCTTTGGCAATTGTTCCATAGCATTAATGATAAATTACAAATATCGAGATATTCTTAGATTCAATGGTTGAAACTATAGTACTGATAACAAGCGAGAAAGTTGCACTAATTAGGACGTGAATACGCAGAGACTATCTTACTTTTGTTAAATATCGACTTTCAATACATTTTTCCTTATCTCTGTTATGTCTGTTAAAAATACTGAAGCAGCTATATTAAAGATAATCACTGCTTAGTGTTACCAAATTCTGAAGTAAAGTGTCGAATGGAGTAATTTTGTGAAAATGATCCGCAATCAGCCATTATGAAAGAAAATATCGAAAAACTCAAATCATTGCATTTGATAAATGTTGTATAAAAAAATTAGCAATAGTCGAATCTTTGAGTAACTTTTACAATCGTATATATATATAAATATATATATATGAAAAAAGTTAGTGCATGTAGGATGACAACTTGTATTGTAACATCGATCTCGGTTGAATTAAAATATTATAGCATCATTTGAATTACTGCAAGAATAATATGGACAAACAAAATCAACAAAAATCAACAAACAAGGTCAACAAAATTTGTCCATATAGTATCTATATGATCATCCATATGTTCGAAAGTATTATCCAGAATCATAATAAGAATAAAAAGAGTGGGTAAGAAATAAACAAATCTCCAGATAAATGGAAAGATCGGCTTTGAAATTCTTTGGCATTTATTTTGAACATATGAAGTGATTACACCAAATAACCGTTTTTGTAAGAGTTCCAGAAAGGAATAAGAATATTACCCGGGTCAGGCGGATGAAAATATTTCTCCCCTATAGTCCAGGAGAGAAAGGATGAAACGTAATTCGTGTAGGGTGTAAGGGTAAAGTAAGGAAAATGGGGTGTGAATAAATTGGTCATCTACTTTACAGTAAAAAACTTACTTTTAGTTTCAACGACATTTTAAAGCTATGATACGATGAAGGTGGCAACCGAGGTTTATTTTGAAAGCAAGTTGAAATTTCCATTTGCGTTACATACGTAAATGGACATTATTATTACCATAGTCATTAATGGTTATAAGAAACTGACTTAAAAATTAAGGAAACCTAGAAAATGACGTTTTAAAGGAATAATAAAATAACTAACGATTGAAATAAAATGGTTCAGACCCACGTTTGCAAATATCTTCGGCATATCGGGTCTATTAGTAGAAGTCGCTGAATCGTAATCCATAAATTGCTCCCAAAAATTATCAGTTTTTACAAAAATATATTGAACTATTTATTTCTGGAATTGGAACAATATGTTTTATTTAAAAATTAAATCAGTTGAATTAACCTTCAATCTGGCAATAAAAATACATGAATAACGTTTATGATATGGTATCGACGTACTCTCAGTTTAAATCTTATTAATTTTTAACAAATCGGTTGGTTTTAATATATGAGGCTGATATTAAAATTGAAAAGACAGTTAAATGAATGTGATAGCTATAACGGTCCATAGTGAATAAAGTGTGGAACGTTGATAGGCATATAAGTTATACTCGTTGTGGATTACAGACTCAAATCTCGGTCAATTTACTTATTTCAAATGGGAAAAGAAAAATAGCGTTGAAATTATGTCTACTCATCACAAGTATGCAATTATTCAACTAGTATTAGATGTGATAACAAACTTATGTTTTTATTTATATAAAATGACCAAACTGATGAATAGACAAGCAAAATTTCAACTAGATCAATCTTATTTTCGATGGAGGGGACGAAACAGTCTTGTTAGGTATTATGCCTATTTCTCTATTTTTGTTTATGTCATCTCCAGATCTTATAAATTGAAATTACGAGGAGATATTTTTTTAATAAATTTATATAAAACGCCTTTATATTCGCCAGTAATCATATATAATAAAGATATTTTAAAAAATATATTTGTTTTGTTTGTATACATTTCGAAAGTTACGAATAAATATCCATAAAAGTTCATAAACAATATTTAATTGCGAATCTAACTTTTCATATAGAAAAAGTCTTTATATTGTCTTTTTACTAATCGGGATAAGGCACGGAAGTGCAAAAAGTTTAACAATAGTAAAAAAGCTAGAAATTTCCACGAATTCGTCCATCGAAGTGTAGACTGTGCACGATGTCGCAGTTGACTATATGCCCTACTAAATGCGCCTTGATTTTAAATTTACTCATTACGAATTTTCATTTGAAAAAAAAAAAAAACAAAAAAATCAAAGCAGAAAAGTAAATTTATGTTGAAAATCAGATGAATGGTTCATCTGAATGAGCCAATTTCAACATGCAAAATCGATAAGATTTTTAAGCACTAGGATATCTATCTCGTTGAACTAGAATAGACAAAGTTTAGTAAGAGCTTGCACCTACACCTTCAGATAGGTATTTTATCAGTAGTTAACCTCTTGAGATTTAGATGATAAGTTTGTTGATATTCTTGAATCTTCGAATTTGGATTAAATAAAAGATTGAAATCTGTGTTTTTGAGAACGACGGGCATAAAGCTATATTATTGCAAATATATGATAAATCGAATGATTGAAATATAATTCGATTTACAGTTGTAGTAATTCTCTATGCGCGTTTATTTTTCGAACATTCTTTAATACTCGAATTATCTTTATTATAGTTTATTAGTGTGCTGGTCGTAATATTTTCAAATTACACTAAAACGTTATTTGCTTCAACGTTTTAGAGTTATATAAATTTTTAAAGTTGTTTTGTAAAGTACCGAAACACTATTGAATAAAATCTGGTATATAAACTTATTTTCAAACTTTCGACTTTCTTTAGTTGAAAACTAAAATTAGTAACAAGTTTGAAAATAAGTTTATATTTAATGAATCAAAAATTATATTAGCCTTTATATTGAATAAATCGAGTTTCAGCCACAACGTTTATTAATTTAATGCCTGGCATAAAGTATATACATTCAGCGGTAAGCGCGTTTGAACCTAAATTTTGCACGGCACGTATAGAAACTAAAGTGGAAAATAATGGTCTTTAATTTTCCAATATAACGAGGTACTACTTCAACTACCAAGGATAATACTTACAAAATGCATTACGAAAATAATTTACATAACTAAATTTTATGTGTGAAAATAAATCCCTTTTTTTAAATGATCCTTTGACTTATCGCATGATACGTACACGATAATAAAATGAGTAGACTGCGTAAATATACTGAACTTAATATTATATATTTTATTTGAACAAGATTTGTTTTGTTATTAAAATATTTTCAAAGCAATTTATTTTAAAATTAACAGTATTAGAATAATTGCACGGCCATTATAATTTGTAACGTACACATAATGTAATAATATATTAATTTCTGTCTAATTCGCCAAACTGTGTATTGATATTACTTCAATGATTTATTTAATGCATTAAAAATATTGACCAATTCTCTTTTTTGAAGTATAATAATCAATATACGCTATTTATTTTCTTCAAACTTTTGTGTTATGTACTTGTAATTTTGTGTTATGTACTTTTCTAGAGTCAAATATGCGCTTCTAAGAAACGAATATTAAAATTTAATGAATATTGCATTAAACTCCTATAATAACACTTAAACACCACTTTAATAAAGAAAGTTGCTGCCGTAGTGAGAGTACAAACACAATAAATTGTTCGTTAAAGTGATGTTTCATGACCGTAAAAATCTTATATTCGTTCAAATATAATATTTTATACGATTGTACAGAAGTGTGAAGAAACACTAATTTGAGTACTTTAGAAGTAAAGAAGACCCACCACTAGAGTTTTATTGAATAAAAATGACTACGACCACGTTCGATACTGAAAACTTGCACACTTTTACATAAGTAGCCACTCATGGCTTTATATAGGTAAACAATTATCTGAATATACTATGCAATTTTAGCATTACTTTTACATAGTAAAGATATATTTTTAATAGAAACATATTTCTTATTAGTTCTTTTATACACTTACACACGATTTGTATAGCATTACATAACTGATGGAATAGAAAAGAAACGGTTCACCCCTTTCTTTTAGCGCATGTCAGAGTGCGCACAACCGAAATATTGCGAAATTATATCTCCGGAAATTGTTGACACAATTTAATCAAAACAATTTTATGTGTCTTAAACCTCAATTTTATTTTAAAAGATCTATCCTATATTATTCCACACAATAAAATATATATTTGGAGACGTCCATTAAAAGTTATTTTAATCTTTTTGTCATATTAATTTGATGTTCATATGAAGCATCCATTTTCATGCAGTTTCTTTCATATAGTTCTAAATTGTGATATTATGGCGGATAAACCTATTGATGAATATAACTAAAGTATTTATTTTTTACTACGAATGACATGAATTAAAAATATGCTCCCATAAATTTACTTCAGTTCATAATTTTTTCATACACTAACTTTGTAATGTATTAAATATGACATTTAAAATCTCAGGTATAGTACACAGTGAGCAGGCTTGCTATCAGCGCAACGCCGGTGTGGATTTTAAGTCGAGGTTTTATTTTCATTTTCCAATGTCCGATGTTTTAAGTATGGGGGAATTCTTATATTCTATGACGCGTTCTCTCTTCTTGTTTATCTTATAATAAAAAAAAACAAATGCCGCTACAGATCCAGTCCTGCCGAGCTTGACTAGCATATACCACGCTGTATTTCCACATAATGCCGACGTTGCGCTGCCGTCGAGTTCTGTTTTTCTTCCCGCTCAACGTCCCTCGAGCGTGCGTCACTTGTGATATGTGTCGTATATTTAAATATATGTATTACAAAACGCTTAGACGTTCCCACGACCCGAAATTTTAGTACGTTAAAATACGCTACGACGTATTCACCCCCCGTCCGCTGCCGTTATTTTTTACGTAAAAAGCCGTTGTGGCATATAAAGTTTTGTAACACTACTTATATCATTGCTTTACTCGAAGTTATTGAAGACGAGTTGCGATTTATGAAATTTATCTTACTAAGAAATATTGAATTTGTAATTTTGTAAATACTCGGCATCTATTTTAATTATACAAGTAGACTTCAAAAGAATCTACCAATTCAAAGTCGAGTAAAGTACTGTGTAAAAATATGACTTTTCATTATATCAAAACGTTTTTATTCTTAGTGTCATTTGTCAATGTAGAATACTAAGTTTTCTTTTGGATAATCTTGTAAAAAGTAAAAGTGAATTGTGAAACTAAATGTAAGATTATTTAAACGAAAAACAAAATCACAGCCTATTGGTAGGAAGAAATTAAATTTTATTTGTATGAAAATTATTTAGATGTTATTATAACACTGTATATTTTCTTAATTTCAGTCTTTGCACGAGATTATTTATATTTCGAATGATACAATTAAAATTTCTTGGTATTTTCACTGAAAATTTTACTAATTCAAACTTTCGGTTCATTCAAAATGTTTTTTTGGTTGCAGCTTCACAATACCATATTAAATTGAATAATGTAACACACTATACTCCGTATGATAATCGGATTAGATTACTAAAATATCATCTCAAAATACATAAAGTGGCAATTATGTTCGAAATTTTATTCGGCAATAAAAATATAGCGTTAATAAATGTACAATTATATTGTCATTTCTAAGTAACTTTTGAGATAATAAAAAATTTATAAATAATATAAAATTTGGCATTAAAACATATATAGCATTTCTTGCACAAATTTGCATTTCGCTAATACTTTTAACTTTAAGTTTTACAAGAGATACCTTCAATCATTTTCGCGCATTTTATATAAACCTAACATACAATTAGGGGTGTTACAAGTCAACCATTGTAATAAAACAAAAATTAACAATTTAATTCGACGTAACGAATCGTACCAAATTTTAGAATTTCCTTGTAAATTATCAATAACCGATACCAAAGGGGGGGGGGGGATTATTTTCCAATTATTACTTAGAAAATGTTATTAGATACTACAATTTAATTTTAGCCCTAGACCCAATTTTAGTTAATGCTAAATTATTTAATGCAAATTAATAATAATAAAAATATATTGTCAAATGGACATTAGACGAAACAATTTGGACAACGTAAAAATAAAAGCCCTTTTTCACTAAAAAGGAATGGAAATAGTTTTAATTGTATTAAATATTTTTGTAACAGCAAGAACTAAAATGTCTAATGGGGGTCTGAGAATATCAGTGCCTACGCCATCATTAGCAACAGCTTTCTATGTAATTAAAATTAAATATGCCCTTCAAACTCTTTTAGAAATTAAAAAATTGTTACTGAATTTTTTACTTGTCACTGAATAAACCACATTACTCATGGTCGCTAAGTTTTCGGTTTTATCAAAGGTTAGCAAAGCATGAATTTATTAAGTTTATGTCCAACTAGTAACTTGTTATTTCCGTCGGTTTTTATATACTTAAAGTGTCCGGAAATCTCCAAATATTAATAAACGAAAAATACTTAATGGAATTAAAAAAAACTTTAGCCTTTCTACACATCTGTGCTTTCAAGACGAGGGACAAGCTTGCATTTGGCTTTTGCATTATCTCGTTTACTCACGTCATTCAAATATTGTTAATAAAAATTTGATTACTCTAGGGTTGCATGCTTATTGAAGAAAGAGAAAATGTTATCCGTATATTCTCAACGATTTCTACATTTTTAATAATAGAGCTAGTAAACGCCATATCAATTTGTTAAAAATTACGCATTAAAAGTGACAAACGGATTGGGTTAGGATACGCAATCTGTGTGATAAAACGATAAGCTTGTGATAGAGAAATTCGAGAACAGTTGTACGTAGTGTAAGTTGAATGCAAGATTATTCGTATTAAAAATTTCCCGAAATTGTCTTACTCACGAATCATTTTTACGCCTTGTAAGACCTATACTGAAATTACCCACAATCAATATCCAAGTATAGGAAAGTAAATATGTATGGAGAAGATTTTTAAAATTTATTATAATATAATATACGACGCGAGTAAAGAATTAATAAATTCAATGAATGAACTGAATGAAAATGAATGAATTTACTCCATAAAACAATATGTCAACAAGAACGAACTCTATATTGCAGGGTTAAAGGGATTTTTAAAAAATTTCTAGGATAGTTGTTTTAAAAATTTCTAGGATAATTCAGCCTGAAGGTAGATGGCAACTCTACCACAGTATTTACTAATGCGATTAGTCCCTAAAAAATTATAATTAGGTATTTCAAGAAAGGGGCGGCTTCAACCAAACTTTGCTGGCGAGACAAGCATGCATGGCATGCATGGCGCGTTATCAAAACAAACTACTAAATCAAAGCAGTGGGCAGAAATGTTTTGCGTATTTAAATAGCATATATTAATATCTCTGGTAAGTTTCAGTACGATCATGGAAATTAAAAAAAATCGAAAACCTCCAAATCCAAATCAGATTCCTCCTGCACAAAAGCGGAGGATACCGTGCTAAGGAAGACCTTGCGATGATCCTAATTCCCCGGTAGACAATTATTATCTACTCCAAAACAAAGTCCAGTAAACATCCAAAGAAGAGAACTCCAGCCTAACTCTGATTTCTTACTTCATACAATTAAATTCGTCTTAGTCCTAAGACAATTTCACGTAGATGGCGTAATTCGTGATGGGGTGGAACAAATTGAACCAAATTAGATTTTAGTGGACTTCTCTCTTACAGACTTTGCAAACCGATTTACACTTTGTGCTGTCTAATGATCCAGTACAAACTTTTTGTCTCACAATTTAATATATCTCGAATGGTCATTATTCGTTCCCATCGAATGGCCAGGTAATACGTCGATAAAAAGCATTAAAGTTCCTGAAGGTTGCGGAAAAGTTACAAAAATTTGCCGCTTTGATTTTGAAAAACTCTTTGATGATCGTCCTCATTACTTTCCTTCCAAGACGATGGTCATCATATCTTTATGGCTTATTTATCATCCAAATATTATTATACCTCAATTCAATGCTTGAAATACTGCGACTTTGGCTATATAGAAGAGGAATGCCGGTCTTCTGAACGTTGCTTCCAATGTGACGAAAGCCACCTCGAAAAGAATTTCCCTCTGACTGTCGACAAAACGAAATTAATTTCTTATGGCGGGAACTATGTCATTACGGGCAGAAAGTGTAGAAAAAAAATTTAAAAACAAAAGAATACTAAAATAGAATTGTCTGAAAGAGACATTGCGTATGCCGAAAACATCATAATAGTTCCTTTTATCAAGAGCATGATCTCTTCTCTCCGGCTGATGCTCATTCTCCCTCTCGTATTGCTGAATTCATTTCATTGACTGATTCTGTTCCAAACAATTCATGAAATTAAAAAAATATTACCTTCCAAACCTTGTTCCACTCATCGTCATCAGAGTTATTTTATCATTCAAACCGGGAACAAGTTTAGCCAGACTTCAGAATAATTCAGCCAGAAAATGGCTATAGACTTAATTACCAACCTTCCGTTAATAATACCTTTACACTATCTACCATTCAACTCTTTTTGGCTACGTTGGTCAATATTTTAACACCTTCTATCCAAATACTGTTCAAAATTGCCTCACCATTACTTGTATATTTCAATTCAATAAATCTTAATTGCTCTGTCAAGAGTGACAAGGACCCTGCTAACGAATAATCGCAGCGCTATTTCATCCAAGGAAGATTTTTGCCACCTTCTTGTCAGTTATGCTCCTCTGCAACTGTCATCACGCAGGCATGACTAAGGCCTGAATAACTTTTTATTATACTAGATTATGCCCACTTGCAGAAAGATAGAGTGGATGGTTGGCATGGGTCTGCCCTGCAGCTTAACAAACGTCCCTTTCTCCGAGTAACCCGTGGCTCACGCGTTCCTCAACTAAACGTTTTGGTTGCTAGAGTAAGTTTACATAGATTTAGGTTAGTGCGTTAAGTTATGTCATCACCATTCTCTTTTTATACATTCTCTACCCGTCTTTATTCACGTAGTTAATTCTTATCCAAACGACAAGAGAAGAAGTAGAAGGAGAGTTTGTTAGACAGAATTTATTTTAAACAAACCCTTATTTTCAAGAAGGATGCACTTTGTGTGGAGTTGAGAATTACAGAACGAAATGAATTTATCTACGGTGTTATTTTTATAGATTTATATCTTGCTTAAACCTTTTTATGGGTTTAAACCGATATCGAGCATCCTTCATCCAATGATGGACGAGAGATTACCCCACTGTAGCAGCGAGAAATATTTTTTAATGCGATGGGTGTTACAAACAACCAGCTTAATTTACTTTACGAAACGATCGTAGCAAACTTCAATGGTATTCAAATCTCCTGGTAGGAGAAAGTCCACATTCACGTTAATCAATGAATGAAAACCCTCTCAGTCTTTATGTGTAGATTGTAATTTTGAGAAAGCTTGTGTGTGCTACTCGCTTCCAAAAGATTCGAATAGGATATTTTATGTGACTTAGTGAGGAGAGAGAAAAAGCATATTATAATTAGACGGAAACTATTTTAAAAGATCTATCGTACAGTAAGTACAGGTCTAAGTCATCCTAAAGCTCCACCGATGCATCCGCGTTCTTCAGGAATCCGCCCTAAACGAAACCTTTTGACGTTTGATACACGTTTATATCCCCCAGTACTAAATATGGACAAGGAATGGAGGATATAATATCTCCTTACCCTTACGATTCCTTTAAGACTCTTGCTTGAATCGACAGTACATCATATTAAATAGTGAAAATTTTCCGCCGCATTCTTATCGGTAGTTTCATTTACTTAATGCTATGTGTAATTTAGGATATGTCTGGAATTTTTGGTAGTTCAATATGATTATGCTCGTTCCTGAACTATGTAAAAATCTCAATATAAGTTCATCGTACAAACTAATAACCCTATATCATATTTTAGCTAAAATCACCAAAGAAAAGGTTAAGAATATATATTGGAATTATTTACAGAACACCATTCCATTATCCTACGTTGTAATTTGACTTCAAAAAAGCCAAAATAAAGATGGAAAATCTCAGCGTTTTGACTATCGTATACGACTCTCATTCTTCCGACAAAATTCCATGGTAACTGTCTTCCTTGACCTATCCGCAGCTTACGATTATGTATACCTTCCTATCCTTAGACAGATATTTCAAGAGCTGACCACATTCCTGCGCCCCATCAACTTCAATATTTATTCAAAATCATGAAAAATACAGGGTTGCTCTAGCAACCCTGTATTTTTGATTTGACAGGAATAATCACTAAGTTTTATGCCTCTGAAAGATATAGTGGTATAAGATAAATTTCCTCTATTAAATATTAATATTTATAAATAATTAAATAGTAATACTGGTATATAAGCATCTAAATGTATAAGGAAATCTCGTAACGGGAGTATTATTCGTACTTCACAGTTTTTATTATTTATCGGTGTACTTTTATCTATCCATTTCAAAAAGAAGTATAGTGGTCGCGGAGTTGTTTTACTGCATCAAAACAGTGACCGCCAAAATAGAAAACAAAAGAAAATCTTCGCCTGCAAGCTAAAAAAGTGGATACTCTATTAAAATTTCTAAATAAATATTTTAAAGACAATATCGCTAGGTGCAACAATTTATATTATTTACGTAAAGGTGAAGTCATACTAAAACACTCAAGAGTACGTAAGTTGTTCGGCATATTGCTATAAATAGGCTTCATTTCATACCCTCGTACTGAAATGTACGTGGGAATTAGATCTAAAGAAAATGGCAATCAGGTGCCAAGAGATTGCATGTCATAGGTTCGGATGAGCCTATTCTGGAAATACGATAATTATTTCCAAATTATGGCTTTATGATTAGCAAGGTACTGAATTATCAGTAAGCTGAAAAAAGTTTGGTGTCCCAATATTGTCAGTGCAAAGTAAAAAATTTACAACAGCAATTGTTTAGTCAACTACCGGTATTTAATATAAAATAAGCCGCCTAAATAATTTTCTTTAATGGCAGAATGGGTCTTCCCTTTAATAGTTTTTGATATTAACTGCAGTTAAACCTCGGTATAAAAATGTCAAGCAGGGAAAGAAATGATTTCAATTCTTTCTAAATAGACTAAACTTAACTTACTTTAGTTAAAAAACCATATGTAAAAGATATTAATAGTGCTAGGGCTGCAGGAACCGTGACGGAATAGAAGCATATTTTGTCTTTGGAAAACGAAGCCGACAAGTCAATTGAAAGGATTCTGACAACTATTTAATAGATGGACAGATTATTCACTTTAAGGGAAAGTGGAAACTGCACGTTCGGATTAAAAATAAACTTAGGAACAGGAAGCATTATGCTCAATCGCGTTCCCCATCGTTAGGCGGCCCTATCGTAGACTTTATATTTTATAATTTTTCTTTTATCTAGGCTTGCACTAGTTAAAACCTTGAAGTCTATTGGATTAAAGTAAGTTGTAAGCTGGCGCTTGCTCCAAGCCTAACAAATAGTTAGGCTTGAAGTGATGTGATAGAAAAATTTGCTTCCGCTAGAGTCGCACTAATACAATGGAAGGAAAATGGAGGTGAACTCATGGTCTAAATGTACTGAGGCTTAGGTTTTATCAATTCCTAGATGGAATAAAAAACAAAAATATTACATTCAAGTGACAACTGTGAGCATAGTTTTAAATTATAATAAAAACATGAATGGAGTAGATATCCTAGACCAGTTCATCACATATTATAAAACCTACCAGAAAACAAAAAAAATGGACGGTAAAAGTGTTAACTCATTTATTAGATCTTGCGGTTTTAAACACGTAGTGGCAATATAATATTAATTATAAGGCAAATAGATTCATAGCCAAAGATTTGTCGTGATTCAGGGTCGATCTTGCTAACGGTCTTATGAATTTCTCCAAAATTATCTCTTGAGAACAAAGTGCAACCTTCTTAATCATCCCTGATACATTTGACTTTGCAGGCCGGCATTATCGTCATCTTTTGATAATCGATAATATCAATCTGGTCACTTACCTATTTTTGATGATCCGTCATAGGATAGGAAATGTAAAATAGAAAACTGTCTCTTCTCTACTAGAACAAGACTCTAAAAACACGATGTACACTTATGCATCCTAAGATATCAAAACTGTTTTTAGCCTGCCACAAGAAGTGATTGCCTATTACCGTGTTATCTGTATTGTATTATTGAGTATTGATTATAATTTTATAAATAAGTTGGTATCATTATGACGTCAAAAATTTCTCGTTTAATTGTTTAATAAGTATAAAGAGATTAATTAGTGTATATATATCTGATATTAAATGTTATCTATTGATAACAGGTGATATCTATGCGCTGTGCTTTAATTATTAAAACTGAATAATAACTAGTACTTAAAAAAAAATTAAAAATGCTTTGATTTCCAACTTACATCGAAATGCATAACCGTACGTTGGCTGCCTTGTAAACGACTACTTATTTAAGTTTGGGTGGGAGGAGGGGTGTCCCTGTGGGGATGTAAGAGGGGTTTTTTCAAATACTTTTCTCAGATGATTTAGTCTTCATAGAAATAAATATTTCCGAAAAACTTCAAGAACGAAAATAATTTTGTTCATTCTGAAAGGGTTATAAATAAACAAACTAATTTCATATGAGTGACAGAAACACATATTAATTAATTTTAGACTTCAAATGAATCACAATTTCACGCAATACTGTTTAGATAGTTGAGCAATTGAAGGTTTTCAACAATTTTAGAAATCCTCTGCAAAATAATATAATACTTAAAACTCTTAGCACAACGATTTAAATATTATTGCTGTGGACGAAACATTTTTTTCGTAAATAAATAACGTATTTAAAAACTTTAAATATCCAGATCAAAATGCGTAACGACAAATTTACAAAAAATTACCTCGTCAAAGATTGAGTTTGTCTATTAGATGCGTGCAAAATGTATTGTGTCACTTTTAGTCATTGAGTTATGTTGCGAATAATTTTCTTTACCTTGTTTATATTATTTATAACTTCTAGGGTTAGGGTTCCATTAAGTACACCGTCGGGATCATCTATTATCATGTTAACATATTAAACTCGGTAAACATTATTTTAACTAAAACGCGAGTCCCTCGCCGCAGGGCCCTGGGTCCCTACAAGGGTTGCGAATAAAATGCGCCACTCAGCTTGACATACTGGGAAACTAGATCAATGTTATTTGGTTAGCTTTTGTCATATATTTATACTATCCAAACTAACTTTATGGCCGTATGTCTAAAATTTGTCGCCGTTATATATATGTTCGTACTTGTTACGTTTACCTGCTTGATGTTAGCTTAACAGACTTTTATTGTTGCCAGCTTAAAAAAAATAATTATGTGATATTTATGTTTATATCAATATGTATGTATATAAATATATATGTACGCGTATACATCGTAAAGTTTTTTATTTTGGTTTTTTCTTTGTGAATATACTTTTTATAGTATTTTGACATATTTGATATCAGGTCCATATTGTAAGTTCATAAATTCATTTGCCTAAAGTGAATACTATACTTATAGTTTATCTTTAACCTCCCTATATATATTCTTTGGTATCCTAGACTGCCGACTTATTTTTGAGCTAATTTTTCCGTAATGGAAATACCAACACAAAAGTTCATAAACAGTTTTTGAAAACGATTAAGAGTAGCGCATATGCCTCTGTTGAACGCATGTGTTTTAATTAACGACTTTCATCGGTCCGTGGGATCGATGCGAGTATACGTGTCACAGATTTGGTTAAGTGACACATGCAAACTGATGCAAAGTATAGTTTTTTATGGTTTTAATTATTATATTTTGTTTAAATATTTTTTGTATCACAATCTGCAGAAAATTGAAAAAAAAATGCTTTATGACCTATTTAACGTTGAAAATCCTCTTTTGGTCTGGTTCAAGTCTTAATTTATTATTAATGTATTTGGCCACAACATAGTTACAATTATTTTCTCAATATTCCATTTTTAGATCAGTTGCAGAAAGATTAGAACAAACATTTACATATGTCATGCGTGAAAACGAAAATTTAATGAAATAATGAATAAAAAAATTAACATCATATATCATATAAATTATTTTGACTCCGAAGCGATAGCACTGTAGTTTTTCACGTACCAAAAAAGAACAAAAACTTTCAGCTTATGTCAATACAAATATTGTTAAGAAAATTAAAATGAAATTATTAGATTATAATACCAACGGATTTGACTCTATAGATAGAATATGCGAAAGGTGCAAATGTGCTAGGTGTAACTTTTCTGTAGTTTCATGGTTATACCATGTCTTAAAACTTATATTATATATACATATGTAAAAAAATTGGAATATCGCCAAAGTTTTTGAAAACGCTGTCATTTTATTTCATAAATCCTGACGAATAGGATCTGTCATTTTATTTTTAGAATTCCGTACCAAAATTGGCTAAAAGCAGAATACAAATGGTTTCACTTTTATGCTCCTCTGTCTGCCGGTCACAAATGTTTTGTTAGAAGCTATTTGAGGTAGAAAGTTGAAATTTGGCATAGCTGCAGTAAGCTATCTCCGAACGTATCATTCAAACGACTTAAAAAAATCATGAATATTATAAATAAGGTTTAGATTGAATGAAATATGCATCACCTTCGTTATTTTGGTAAAAAGAACAGATTTTTTTAAAAACAAGTGAAAATAATTAAAATTTAACAAGAATTACACTAATATCGTTTTAGATGTGGCTAGCGGCATATACACTCGTCCTGCCGATAGGCACAGAATAAAAATTATACAGAATAGCAATTTTATGTCAAATCTGTACATCTAGTTAAGATTTTACATAAAACTTTCCCATTATTTTAAATATATAATGTCCTTTTAAAATGAATAGCGATAAAAATAATCAATAATAAAAAATGATTCCACGAATATGTGTTTTTTATTCATATTTCTTTTACTTTGAACTGAAAATAACTTACCAATTTTTTAACGCGCAACCAGATTTTCTTAATTTATGAATTATAATATATGGTTACTTCGAAAATTCAGTTTTATTTCAAGAATTAAGTAATACTGTTTGTGCAACAAAAATGTGGGACATAAGTTCATTTCTAAATGGGATTACTAGTAACAAGTAACATTAATAAATAATCATATCATTCGAAATCAATAAAGATCCATGTTTTCTAAACTTAAAAAATTAAGAATTTTTTGTTTTTTCTTAATCTGTAATTAAATTTATTTTCTGATATTTAACTGAATATATGATCCAGTAGTCATCTATCTTTACTTAATCCCGTAAAGTGGATCTTACTTTCATAATACAATTTAAAACGAAAAAGTCAAATTCAAATCCATGAGGTCCCAATAATTCTGAAGCTAATTATATTTATATTTGAGGTGCAAATGATATTACATGGAATAATTTTTGGATTAATTTTTTAATATTGATTATTTTAATCGCTATTCATTTTAAAAGGACGTTATATAAAAATTAGGAAATGACTTAAAATATCAACATATTGTTATCGAGTGATTGTAATGGAATAGGTAAGTAGAGATCAATACAATCTTATCTCATCTTAGATCAATAAAATCTTAGATGTAGAAGAACAAACTAGTAACATTCACATTGAATTTAATGACCAATTAACAAGAGCGGTCTTCAAAAATCTAAAAGGTAAGATTGGATTTAAAGATATGCTAACGGAAAGAAAATAATTTTCCTTTTAACTTTAACCTAGACCCTAACATTCCATAAATTGCAAACCACTACAGTTTGGGAAGCTGTAATATATCTGAGTTTAAGCCTGTTTAGCCTGCACGAGAAAATGGTATTGGCAGATTCGGAACGATTAAGGCCTGCTTAATAATTATAACTACAACTCTTGTAGGGCTTAGGTAGAAGCAGTTTAATGAACGTCAAATATCAAGCTAATAAATCTGAACTTAAGTACAAGATCATGTCCACATAAAGCTGATTATCTGAGCCTAAGTTACTCTGCGCAACCATAATCATATTTCAGTGAGGAAATTTATGTTGCAACATCGAAACATATGTTTATAACAAAAAACAATTCGGAATTACTATCATTACTGAAATAAAGTTACAATCTTTTGACGTGAATACGTCTTTAAATTTGCTACCATACGGGAGCAATCCAAAAAACCTAATAATAACAAAATCAGGGGATACAGTTTGGCGTGGCAGTTTCGAATCTATCCTCTACGTCAAAAATTAAAATATACCACTGGATAGCTAAAGGATCAAAGAATTCATTACGTTAAGCGAGAACAGTGACACATCGCGCGCGGTGGAGGGGGAAGCGCCGCCATTTTGAAGTTATTTTGTTGCGTATCGAGGTTTGCAATTACTATAACTTTTGATTCGGAAAAACTATGATGATCGTTTAAGTTTTAATGATCAGCTGTCGTCAAAATCTATTGATTGTATATAAAACATTAGTTTTAAGTAGTGACAGTGAATATAATAAGGTGTTAGAATAAAAAAAATATTATCAACAATATATAATGTCGGCCTATACGCTATTGTAATACAATCATTATTAATTTTCCTTGCTTTTATCCTAAATACATAAATAAAATTATTTTATTTAAAAAATATAACCCGTTACATAGACGTATTCACATCCAACACACGGCCGTGTCCATAACATAGCCACACCCAATTTTTGGTCATTAACGTAGTCTCGGATTCGGAGTAACTTCATCAATTTAAATATGCAGATATTTATTATATAATACCTGACAAACTTAGAATACCCCTGCTGTTGTGGAGGGCGGAGATCGAAAATACATTTTCCTATTTTTAAAAATTAAATAATGAAAAAGAATCTCTTGCCGATTTTTTAGGAATTGGAATAACATGGGGTTTATTCCAATTTTCTAATTTCGTTTTTTATTTAATTTTACACTTGCATAAATAATTTTGGTCTTGAAATCAAGTTTCATACAAATCTAATATATTTTAAATATAATTTTTAAGGTCGTTGTTGTTTTCAGTTTGTTATCAAATTTGTTGTTTTTTTGAGGAAAAGAAATTTGTGGCATGTGAAATAGTTTTGTAGGTGAGACCAATTTTAATATAACATTGACACTTAAAAAAATGTATTGATTAAAAATCCATTTATCAAACCGAGGTAGTCGTTCACACCTTAAGTACATAGTTACAATGATAAATATATAATAACGAGTGTAATACACTCAATTTTTCTGCTTTGTTGACAGATTACATTTATAATTGTGAATACATTTATAATTGGGACATACTTTTATAATTGCGGAAACGATTTCAAGTTATGTACACATTTTTAAATATAGAAATGTAGACGGCTTTCTTTTGATTAATATATAATTTTTTTTATAAAGCGAGTGTGTATTACTATACTGTCGCATGTAATGAACTTCAAAAGCTAAGATTTTTTTCGTATAAATACTTGAAAGATAGGAATATATTATGTCAAATGTATATTATAAAATAATCCAAAAAAGGAAATAGGTTAGCAATTTTAATTCCGATTTCTTTTTTTATTTAAATTCAGCGGTACATTCATCTAAATCTTTCCTGTTTTGAAATATACATTTTAAATACTATTTTTAAAAAAAATTAAACGTATTAGTACGCAATCAAATATTTTCACAACTAAAATAAATTGTTATTTTATTTTATTTCTGCAATACGTTCAAAAAACATGAAATGAAATAAAAGAATTTAAAAACCCAAAATTGCTACAAAACATTCCTAATTAAAGGCTTTCAATTTAGTTACCAATACAAAGTGGTAATTAAGAAGATGAATTCAAAATTGCTCCTCAACTACACAGCGGTAATAACCTCAAGTTATTGGTTTTATGGATATTTAGATACGAGTATTTCAAACTAAATTTCAAAAAATCTAGTTTGATTCCATTTGTATATGCGGTTGATTTTTTGCTAATGATACGAGATATTTTCGACTTATTTACACGAACTTCTAGAGCAGTTCCTATAAACGCGTGAAATTCGTTTTTACACTTCCTTTTTTACGGATTATTTTCGTATTGAAGAAACTCCATTAAATGCAAAACTGTATTTTATAGCAACAATTCTTTAAACATTAACGCAAATATAACTTCTTGCCTTGCGCAGATAAGGAATTTTTAATGAGTAATACGAGTACCGTCTTGTTTTTCTTTATATTGTGTTATATGGAATTTATACCAAGGGACATAAATAATGTTTTATTATTTATTATTTTTTTTATATTTAAACTACGATTTTTATTGATAAAATGTGTTTTATAAATACTACATATGCAAAAAAAAACGTCTAAAAGCTAAGCAAGTAAATAAATTTAGCATTGTAATAATTACCGATGAGTCTGTGATTCGGTTTAATACCATTTTCATATGTAATACCTTCGGTCTTGTCAAAATACGGTTAGCTGACAGAACGATCAAGGTAATAGATTATTCAATTATTACGTAACAATCACATTAAAGTGGGTTTGTCTGCCAGTTTCGTTTTCACAGCTAAGCCACCAAATATATTTTTATGAAATTAGGCAGAGAAATAACTTAAAACTATGCTCTTAACCGACATACCACAATATTACAAACGCAAAACTGAATGTGTCAGTCTGTTTGCTACGTTTACACGACTAAGCTACTGAAAAAACACAGGCAAGGCCACACTTCTTGGTGATGGATGTCTGCCCTTACGAATTCCCTTGCGAATTTAACCCGTTTCGCTTTTCTAAACGATAATATAGTTATATTATATCAAAATATTCGTATTTTTCACTACACGATATCGATAATTAAAAAATACTGCCTATTCGATCATGTGTCAATTTATATTTGGGAACAGCAAGCTGATATATATATACACATATATATATATATATATATATATATATATATATATATATATATAATTCGATATAATACCTCTGGTACATTAAGAAATTGTTATTTGATATATTTGACCTATAGACAAAAATTTTTAATCCATTGAAATAAGAGTACTTGTAATAGACAACATTTATTTTTTATAAACCGTGATTATTCGAAATTTATTTAAAATTCAGGTTTTTTTCTTATGTTAACAATAATAATTTAAACATTTTTATTTCATTTTAATTTCCTGTCCTATAATTTGAGTCAATTTGAAATCCCTTTTAAATGTTGTCCCAAGGTACTACATATATATTATGTGTGAATTTCAAGTTTCTATATTAATATCTTTAGACGCTTGGCACCTCTGAAAACATGAATGTGATGCATGGACAGAATATAATTAATTCATTTAATCAAACACTAAATCAGATGCCGGTGAACCTTAAGACCACCTAAGCATAGAATCAATCGTACAAACTAATTAACAAATAATTAGTCGCGTTATATTAAAATAACTTCGAGCCATTTTGGTCGTTTTTTTAATATTATATATATTCCTGTATAATTTGTTAGATTTCTAGCATATGAGAACTTCTTTGTCAAATATTGTGAAATATTTTCATGTGGAATGTTTAGTGTTATGCTGGTCTACAATCCGTTCCAGTGGTATTTTAGTATGTATTCTTCATTCCTGTAACAGCTACCCTCCAAAATTCCGAGCCTGTGTCATTAATTAATCAGTTTAATTTTAATGATTTTAATTTTTTACCTTTTTTTACCTTTTTTAACTTTAGCTAGGTTATTCTGAAAGTTAAGTCTTATAGAAAAATGAGACAGAAATATCTTATTTGCCAAGTTCCCTAAAAAAACACCTTAATGAATAAGTTGTTTTCAGCCACTGTATATAATACGTGTTTTATTTTATTTTCTGTAAAGGGAAAAAAACAAATACAAACTATTTGAAATATTCTATGAACACTAAATACGAAATAAGTTTGTGTTCTAACATTTCCACAAAGAACAAAGAAAAATAAATACATTTATAATATATCCAAATAAATACAACAATTCATAAATGTGACAATGTTAATTGAAGTAAGTGAAACAATATTTTTTTTTAGAATAAGACATAAAATAAACATGGAAAACATTTGTTATTAACTTATCAAATAAATAAAGCTGCAATTATGGATTTCAAGTTATTTATGTAAGGCACTCTATTTAACTAAGTTGGACAAACATGGAATAAAGTAAAATGATAATAACATTACTGATCCGTCTGCTGTGCATAAATTTCACGGAGCCTGTTCTTTACGTCTTATCGAAACTAGGGGCGTGGACTTGCGAGGATGTCAAGTGTCAACATATTTTTATTGTATAAGTCGCACAACTGCTGTAGCGGTGCTCTGACACCGGCGTTTGTTCGTGCATTATCGACATGAAATAAGAGATGGCTACGAGTTAGTTTGGGAGTTCGAATCTTTATCCGACTCAGTAGAGATGGGCAGTCATAATTACCTTGACAGATGTTGAACATAATCATCAACTCTAATAATGTAGGTCTGTGATAGAGGGCATCATAGTTATAATTATTAAGTAATACTTTATACGATAATTTACTGCCACCTATACGATGCTGAAGAGCTTTCAAAAATGTTTTTTTTATGTTCTCGATACTATCAGAATAAGTGGCATATAGTGGATTCCAGACAACAACAGCGTATTCAAGTTGTGATTTTACAAGAGCATTGTACAAGGTTAAGTATGTTTCATCATTTTTAAATACTTTCGCCTTTCTTAATACGAAGCCAAGCATTCTATATGCCTTAGATACAATCTGCTCAATATGCAAACTAAAATGCAGTTTACTATAAAAAATTACACCATGGTCGCGCATGCTGTCAACTTTTTCGAGTGAATTCCCTCCTATCGCATATTTAAAGTTTATTTGTTTTTTTTCTTTGTGGAAGAGATTTGTTTGCACTTCGAGTAACATAAATGCAGTTTTTGCTCTTCACAGTAAACATGAACTCTATCGAGATCAGCTTGCGTATTCGAACAGTCATATATATATTTTACTAGAGTAAACAGCTTTAGATCGTCTGCATACATTAGGAAATTACTATTTTTAAAACAGGTACTTATATTTTTAATAAATATAATAAATAAGATAGAGCCTAATATAGATCCCTGTGGTACACCAGAAGTCACTTGGATATATGGTGATAAGAACCCATTTACTTTAATTGCTTGCTGCCAATTAGTTAAATACGAAATAAACCATCTAAGTAAGTTGCCCCTGATACCGTTAAATGCTAGTTTTTGCATCAATATTAAGTGATCAACCTTATCAAATGCTTTCTTGAAATCTGTATATATCACGTCAACTTGCTGTCCGGAATCCAATGAATCGAACAATTGCTAAGAGTAAAGTAGTAGGTTAGTGGTAATAGATCTACCACGAACAAAGCCGTGTTGTTCGGAAGTAATGTAATTATGGAGTATTGGATATACTCGTTCATGTACTAATCTCTTCAAAACTTTGGGAATTACTGATAAGATTGATATGTGTCTATTGTTAACTATGTTTTGTTTAGATCCATTTTTATGCACAGGTATTATGTGCGCCGTTTTCCAACATATAGAAGAAGTCTTATGTTTACACATTTATTAAACAAGAGAGTTAAAGCAATGCACATGGTATCTGCGGTATATTTGGCTGATTCAATTCTATCTGGTCCTGGGCCTTTGTTCAAGTCTAATGACGTAAATATTTTTAAAACATCTGCAACGTCAAACGATATGGAAGATAAACTGAAGTTATTTAAATTACTAGTAGGCATGTTTTCAACATTTTCGATGAATTTGTTTATGTCTGGATCAGTGGGCTCGAAAGTTGATTAAAAGAACTCTGAGAACATTTGGCAAATTTCGTTCGGGTCTTTCGCCGGATCGCATAATTCCATCAACTATGCCATTTGTTTCATGTACTGAAGAGATGTAAGACCAGAATACTTTGAGGTTTTTCTGTATTATTTTCTATGTGTTTGCAACATATGACTGACAACATTGCTTAGAGAAACGCTTGAAACGATATCGAAGTTCTGAAAATTCATTATAGGCAGAAATACTGCCATAAGTTTTTCATTTCAACCATGCTCGTTCCTTGTATTTAGAAAGCCATATGAGTTCACGAGTAAACCAGGCAGGATACTTGGTGTTACAGATAACCTTTTGTGGCACAAAAAAGTTAATTAGATAGAAGATAAAGTCGTAAAATCTGGTCAAAGCATATTCCGTTGAGAATTCCCTTAATTCATTATCCCAATCTATTTTACTTATCTCTTTATTTATTACCTCAAAGTCGGTCTTATAAAAGTTATATGTTTTATTTTGTAAGATGGCAATCATTATTTCAGGGATGCACACAATGGTAAAAGTGAAAGCGGGATGGTTACGATCTTCATTTAACATTGGGTCAGCTTCAGTAAGTACGCAGTCTATATTAGTAAGAACTAGGTCCAAGATTCTGTTTTTATAATTTTGTAAATAATTATATTGTTTAAGATTCATAAAAGATAATGCACTAAGAGCAGTATGTGTTATTTGAGATGAACATGTATATGACGGGATGCAATATCTTTCTTGACGTTGCCAGGTAATTGAAGGTATATTGTAGTCACCTACAATACAAAATTTGCTATCGCTTTGTTCTGTGTACATTTTCTGTAAATTTTTAAAATAGATTTCGTATTTATTAAAAGGTAAATCTGGTGGGAGATAGACTGGGTTAAGAATTAGTTTCTGTTTACCCAAGGATAAATTTAATATTATTTCCTCTATCTCAATACTTTTACAGTCTGTATGTCGCAGTACCATATAGCCAGACCGTAAGGCTACCACCACTCTGTTCGTAACTCGTATGAGCATCTCTATCTCTGCGATGTACCTACTTTCAATACGTTCTGAATTGAAAATACTTGGTAATAGCCACCTTTCTACAAGCACGATTATATCATAGTAGTTTGCCAGTATTATTAGATATAATTCATTAAGTTTGGTTCTATTCCCGCTACAATTCTGATAATAAATTGACAATTTGTAATTTGTCATTGCAAGAGATTAATCTTATTAAGATAGAAACATAGTTAATAATTTACATAATATTGGGCATTATTACTATTTGAAAGCAAGGTTCGGGGCACATGCAGCAGGTAATGCCAGCAAAAAGACCTTCCATATAGAGAATATAAATAACAATTAATATAACGCCAACAAAAAATATGGAGGTATGCAGAAAAATAACACGAAGTATTGATAATTGTTAACATAAATATACTGAACTAGCCACATCTTAAAAATGTCATTTTCACATCTTATCTGCTTTGAGGCAGCTGTTTTACGTACATAAATTGTACCGTTTTGAATCCAAACAAGTGTGAGGTGCTCATTAACGCCCTGGCGATCTGCAACGACTCGGTGGTGAGTGTACGACGCACGCGCGCTGCAGCGATAATATCGTCACGCAGTCGCGTACCTAACTGCACGATGATATTACGTGGGCGGTTGGAGTGAGCGCGCGAGCACACGCGATGCGCGGCTCGTACCTGTTCCATAGGGATCGGAATGTTTAACGCAGCGCTTAAGTTAGAGACGATGTTTAGGACATTTTCAGTTCTCATTTCTGGAACATTTTTAATTTCTAAGTTGCACTGTCCATTAATTTGATCCATGTCATCGTATTTGGCTTTGTAAGCCTCTAGTTCCGCGGTAAGTGCATTGTATTTTGTAATTAAATTGTTCATTTTTTTCTTCGTGGGATTGTATAGTAATATCCAATTTATGTTGCAGTTCATCTATTTGACAACTGTAATCAGTCACGGTCACGGTGAAAGACTGTAGCTTAGTATCAATATTTTGCATGGCCTGATTTAAATTAAACTGCCAGTCGTTTTTTAGTGTATCAAATTTTGAATATATATACCTGATCAAAATAGCAGTGTCAATAATTGCTGCTGAAGGGGTTTTCCTAACAGTCGCGTCAATATCCGAGTGGCTGGTATTACTCTGATTCGCAATATAATTTTATTACTAACAACCGGCGGCGAGTGCTTCACGTTAGAACCCGAAGAAATTGATGGAGCGCAAACTGTAGATGGTGTGGGCGTAGCGGCAGTCGACTCGAGGAATGTTGCATCTCCAGTCTGTTCTTATGGCTGGCTAATAGCGGGCTTTGATTGCTGCGTCTTACAAGACATGCACCTAAACTTTGCTGAAATGATATTGCTGGTAACATTTACTACAGATAATGCCATCTTTATCTAATATGGCCTCATTGCATTTACTGCACAGCTTCATATCAATTGTTACTATTATATTTCTTGTTAGTAGTAAAAAAGTGAGCACGCCTGCTGGTCTCGAACCCAGTTTGCCTGTGTACGAACAAGTGCGTTACGCACTACGCTACGCGTGCGGTTTATGGAGCGGTGAATAGCAGCGGGCAGTACAGCGGCGAGTAAATGCAAACAAAGCGTTGTTTGTAAACAAGTTTTAGTTTTGCACTCGGTGCCTAGGTTAAAATTTTAAATCACCCACTTTTAAATTAATTTTTATTAACACTGTTACTGTATCACACGGATATTAGTGATTTTTAAAGCTATTTTTAAAATGTTATTTTTGGATTATTTATGAATCAAATGCAACTTTATTAATTTATTAAAATTTAAGAAATTATTTTATGTCTCTTTACAAAAAACAATGTAATTTGGAGCTAGTATTTATTTATTTTAACACGAGCTATCACACTTACGTCAGTACCACTGAAAGTTGGACTAGAATTGAAAAAAAAGAAATGAGAAATAATAATGGATTTCGATTATTTTTAAATGTGCAGTTATTGCCCATAATAATATAAAATATACAATTAATAGGTACCGACATTCATTCTCTTATCAAAATGAATTCATTTTTCGTTTTTACGAATTTCACTGGGCGTTTTTCTACGACCCTGTCGGCTCTGTGAAATTTGTAAATTAATATGTTATCGTATTTTTTATCGGTGATAAAAAATATGACCTTCAGTTTCTTTCATCGTATTGTTTCAAAAAAGCTCCATAAAAGTACAAATATATTAAAGAAAATTGAACTGACTTATCAAAAATACTAGATTTTTAATTTGTGTTCTTAATGTTTCAAATGAAACTTTCGACGTTTATTTTTTTATATTTTCTCTTTATAAGGTTTCTCCCACACTCTATTTCACAAAACATTAAATGAACTTTTGCCAATCTCGTTTGTCATCATAAGAAAATGTTAAATTTCAAATATCAATTACACATAAATAATTAAAATATTATTGAACGATTATGTCCATATAATAGAGGTGCCTTTAAAAAGCATAAATAACTATGCAATATTTTTGCAGAAATATAGTCTTTAAATAAATTCACAATATTATCCTGATCTCCGTATTTCCTCTGAGAACCGGAACAATAAAAAATAAAGGGAGGGAAAGGTCTCATCATTTACTTGAATCCCAGGAGTAAAATAACAATATTTTGTGAGCACAAACGAGGAAATAAATAATCACACTAACAATGTACTTTCAAGATCGATGTAATTCTGGTGAGCTCATTTGGAATTTGTGCCACACCGTAGCAATAATAGGAATCATAGGTGAATTTTAGTGAAGTATTTTGTATTAAACTTTTATTTATTATAATATCAAGGTCCTCTTATATTGATTAAACTTTGTTTTCATATTTATTGTCATAAACCTGACAAATAATTACACTTACGTAAAACTAACTTGTAATGTGGGATCGTATATTATAGTTAAATTTTCCGACGATAAATGGCAAAAATACATTTTACGTTCACCATTATTCGATCCCGGTCGTAGATTATGCAATACGATCTTATGAACATATAAAGTAGTAAATAATTGTGCTATAAAAGTGTGCAATAAGAGATCAGGACGATACTGTGAATCTTATTTTTAGAATTGATTTCTTTCGAAACGATCGACATATATTTGTATGATGTAGTTTTAAAGACGTAAGCTTACATAGGAATAATAGTTATATTGGCGTTATTTTAATTTGTTTGGTCAGTAATATTGGCGTTGTTTTTAAATTCGACTGTCATATCTTTTTGATTTTCGATATTTTTATTTTACGTTTTCATAAAATGTTATCATAGTAGACGCCGTGATGTGCTACGTTGGTCACATGCTTACGAGGCGCCGTTCCTCTGTGGGAACGGCACACCGCTAGTTACGTGACCGATTCTCGGCCGCTTGTCGAGCGGAACTAGAGTGATATTTGTAATTATATATTATTTTTCTTCGAAGTACCCACTACAGTTCCATGAAAGCAAGTGTTTGGCAAGAGGTAACGTAAAATAATTATCCATGGTAATATTTCTACCACTGCCTCGGTTCGCAGCTCCAATTTCTTTCACTATTATTTATGCTATTTTCCTAAGGTTACCTAACCTTCGAGAGAAAAACTAAGGAGGGGAACAAATACATAAAGATGGAAAACAGGTGTTTTCCATCTTTATCACAAATCAGAACCGCTTTATTTTTTTTATACGTCGCTGGCTTGTATTCTTAATAGCTCAATGTCACATACCACCGGCGAGTAACGGCACCGTTGGTGCAAAAAGCAACTCGCTACGATTGGCCATTTGCCTGCATAGCATCACGATTTCGGGCATTACTTTTAATTATACTAATATTAGACTGAGAAAAGTTGTTTATACTAACAGCAGTTTTATTTTCATTGGGATCTTTTTTTAAGAAATGTGACTATTTAGAAATTTGTTTAATCAGATTTCTATAAATTGTAACTTTTATACCTACTTTCTGATTTTGTATGGTAAACAAAAAAATAATAAAATATAGTAAACAATTTAGGATAAAAGCTTGTGACTGCAAAAGCTAATGGCCAGGTTTGTAAAAAATAACAAATACATACCAAACTATCACTAAAGCGACTGGTAGATAAATGTAACATTCAATATAAAAATTTAGTTGTGCGAAATAGTCACTCAATATAATTCGTAAATATTAAATGCCTATAATTGTGCGCGGTTGCTCTCACTTAGAATCGATATAATTCGTGACAAATCAGGTGTGGCTACTGCAAAGTTGAATAAGAAAAGAAAAGGAAAACAATGAAAAAAGGAGAATTAAAAAGTAACACAAAAAATATGAACAATGTAAACACAATATTCTCGGGAATTCCACGACATTTATATGATGGTGCCAAATATACCATGTCAGATTTTAAGAAGTTTAGTAAAATACACAAGTTACCTAATTTAAACTGGATAATTGAGAATATGGCAATCACCACCCTAAACCCTTACCCCCGTTTGGGTGGTGAAAGTTCTTACGGGAATAAATATATAAAATACAATTAATTTAAACTTTTTATATTTTCCACACGTGCGAAATCGTGGGTGAAAGTTAATAAATATGATGCTTAAGTAAAAAAATATACCTTTATATACGTCGGCTTATAGCCCGATTTACAAAACTAAATATGATATTTGATAACATTAAATCCAAAAAGGTCTAACTTATTTCAAAATACCACAAATTAATTAAAATACTAATAGTGGTCGTCCTCCCCATTTGCAATATTTATGTGACAAATCACCTAAGCTAACAATTAAAAATCAATAAAACTAAACACGTTTTCATGAATGTAATAATTAAAAAGAAAACGAAAGCAAATTAATTCAAGTTGAGTTTAATACTAATTATTTTTAGCGTTATTACTATTTTTAGTAATAACGCTAAAAATAATTAGCTTTTACGGGAATATTACGGATTTTCTTAGATTCGACGACGCGAATACACGCCAGCGACGTACAAAAAAAATAAGGCGGTTCTGATTCGTGATAAAGATGGAAAACAGATAACCTTCGAGAGAAAAACTAAGGAGGGAGAAATAATAGTGAAAGAAATTGCAGTGAAAGAAATTGCAGCTGCGAACCGAGGCAGTGGTAGAAATATTACCATGGATAATTATTTTACGTTACCTCTTGCCAAACACTTGCTTTCACGGAAATTAACTGTAGTGGGTACTTCGACGAAAAATAAATTTTACACTTCAAGTATCCAGATAAATTGAAAGACGTGTACTCTACTCTATTTGGATTCTATGAAAAATTAACGCTATGCTCCTACATACCGAAGAAGAATAAAGCAGTAAATCTAATATACACGATGCATTTGGACATATCTGTGAATGATGATGCTAAGAAAAAGCTTGCTTTGTTCTAGAAAAATTTTTAATAGGCAATATTCTACAAATGATTTAACATCGTCAATGATGATTTCTTTTTTTCTTAGAAATACAATCTATGATATTGTCGAATTCTAGCTCCAGATTTTGCTTTAATATCAACCATTTAAAACACTTAAATGGGTCTAAAGGTTTTATCCAAATATTAATGTAGTCTGCATTCTTGATAAATGCGCTTTATTTCATTATTTATCTTGTTGCGTTCGTATTCATCCATTTTATATTTTTCAAACAGATCTCGTACTTTTAAAGAACGAAGTTATGTTCGATTTTTGGACTTAATGACTCTATAGTTCCTTTCCAAGAATAAAGCACTTCGGCTATTGATTTTTTTTTCCTTTTCCAAAGAATCTATTCTTCAATGAAATATAGCCATCAATGAATGAAGTAAGAACAAATATATTTCGCTGGCATCGCCCGCAAAAAAGTTTTTTATAAGAATTGGAGATTCATCTGTTTTTAAAAAGAATTCTTTTAAAGCGATATATAATTTTAGGATTCATTATAATAACTGAAAAAAGGTTAAACCACCACGTCTTACATCAATTTTTCATAGTTAATATCAAAATAACATACAATTGCTTTAGATTTTCAGTTCGTACAGTATCAATTGAAAAATGATTGAAAATTTTCATCACTAAGGATTATACGTCGAACTCTAACAAATCAGTGGCATGACGTATTGCATTATGAAAAATATGACCTGGACAACAGATACCCACATTTTTCCTCAAATACCGCTTAGACAAGTGGACATGCGCAGTGTTCGCCAAGAGTAACAATTATTTCATTCCCTTTCCGTCGCTTATCGCATTGCCGGGTCGGTTATGCAGTAAATTTTTAAAATTGTGTTTTTTTATACTAAAGTATAAATTTTTTGTCCTCCACTTGATGCATTATTAAATATAGTATTTGTTTTTGTTGAAATAATTTGAATTTAAAAAAAATTACTATTTTTCAAAGCCAAAAAATAAAAAATCTCTTTTCCACAATAATAAATGCCAAATTTTTTTTGATCTTTGCTGATTTTTTTTTCTATTAGCAAGCACTAAAATCTTTAATTGAAAAAAAATTAAAAATCTATTAATTTCTCCTTGAGTTACAGCTATTTGTTTACGTCCGCTCCGCTTCGGATTTTTTCATTAGCAAATTAAATTCTCGTAAACTATAAATCATAGAAACATGATTAGAAGCTCATTTTATTGAAATGTCATGTGCAGCATGTGTTGACTAATTCTCAATAGTTTAGGACATATTTTAATGTAAAGCTATCTACAAAATGGCTATTTGTTAAACAATGGAATTTCTGGGCTTAGTTTTTTTTAAAGTTTGATCTACATCATTTTCTAAGTTTTTAAAAAAATCATTAAAATCGGAAATGATGTTTTTCTAGTCCCTACAACACCTCAAATATTTCCCAGCCGACTGGACTATTACACCCCCGCCACCCGCTTTACTCGGCCCGCTAATGTATTTGAATTACGGCGGGAAGAAAGCGCGGCCAGCGCAAGTAGGTAATTACTCTACTCACCTGTGATTTATTTTGTGTCATATCAAAAAATCCGGTCTTGATTAAAATCAGGGCGGAGTCCGGTCTAAACTCTTCAAATCCAGTATCGACCGGATTAATCCGGTCAGATGGTAACCTTATATACAAGAAAATACTTTGAGATGACGGTTAGTTATGTTTTTCAACATACTAGATATTAACTCACTTGCTTTATATTTACTATATTACGAAAATAATAAAATGATGTCAAGGAAAACCAATTAAATGAGCAAAGCGCTAGCAAAGCTATCTTAAAAATCGGACCATAAAATTGAAAGTCATGAGAAATTTCAGCACCAAAATCACTATTGAAAATAATAAGCTACTCTAGGTCTGAAAGTTGGGCAAGACACCTCAGAAAGAAAAAGTCACCAGTTTTTGTTATATATGTTATAAACACAAGATAAAGAGAAGAAGAAAAACACGAAAAGTCTGCTGCCAATGCAATAAGCCTGCCTCCAATGAACGTGCAATAACATTTTATAAACGTATAAAATGTAATAAATAATTGTTTTTTATGTTAATATATCAAATAAATTATGTTTTAATATTACGGAACACAAATCTAAAAAGCAACTAATAGTCCATTAAAATTTAATTTTTCCATCGCGGGTACCCGGGTACCCGGATCTTTCCGCGGTGTTTGTATAATTTAAATTCGATTATTTTTGCTAACAAAACAATTGATAATGGCTAAATTGCACCATTTAATTTGAATTTAGTTAAATATTGATGATCCAGAGGTACTACACGAAATTTATGTATTTTGGATCTATTTGGATGTAAAAATGTATCGTGGTGGCACGTGGGTATCTGAGTACCCACCATAAACAAAAGCTAAAAAGGGTTAAACTTATAAGTTTGTATTTCTCAAAGACACTGTGAAAAACAAAGCTATTAGAGCAGTCGGTACGGAAAATAAGAACTGCAAAACATATATTATTCAAACCAATTTTCGTTGAAAGTTTATTTCCAATTACATAACATCAATTTTTTCTTAATTTTACACACATTAGTTGAAAAGTTATAGCGGTTGGGGGCGGGGCACTTTTTAAGACAATGTCTCACCTACTATTGAAGTCAATTTTATATTCATTGACAGCTTCTTATGTCTTAAACATAAACAAGTAACATTTGAAATTAAGGCTTATTTTTGAAAAGTACAAAGGTAAATTTAGATTATGCAAAAGAGTAGATTCTTATTGCTTTCGATTCGCTTTCTTTAAGATTCTTAAAACGTTTATAGCTTTACCGACATTTACTTAGCTGTTACAATTGTTTTCTTTAAAAAAAAACATTTACTCGGAATAATATCTGTAGTTCTGTAAAATCTAATCAATATTGGAGATGTAAAAATCAGTGAAATAATTTATCCGACTAAACACAGTAATCTCTTTGGATGGGGGATAATTATTAATCTTGACACCAAATTTGGTATGAATTTATTAAATCTTTATAATCATTTTTAATGTCATCAATACTTTAGATTACTTTTGAAATTTGATGTTAAGTTTTTATGAAGATAACGTCGTTTCTATTTTTACATAGATTATTGGAAATGAGAATACGCTAATTGGCAGTACAATTATCAAATTCATTAAATCGTTCACAAGTTCATAGTTAAAATAAAACAATACATACCAACAAGTGGAAAAGAGATAATTATTTTGCTCTATTGACTGACTAAACGCATAAATATGAATTCATATACAATTAGCCTTTTTTCGATATCTGTACATATTTATATAAATATATATATATATATATATACATATATATATATATATATATATATATATATATACATATATATATATATATACATATATATATATATATATATATATATATATATATATATATATATATATATATATATATATATATATATATAGATGTTTTTTGCTTGTGATACGATATTTGGTATTATTTATATAATATATGATAACTGAAGTGTGAAATACTTGATTGCTTTTATAACTGGACTATCATTATATTTTAACTTCCGAGCGTCTATCTAAAAATAAAAGTTATTTTTCCAATATAATAATCTATCATGCAACAATCTTTACTTTCTTAAAAAACCTAACATTTCACTAAAATTTTAAAGTCACGACGATATTAAAAATTATTTTAAAAATTTATTAAACGTGCACGAAATTTTGTATTTAAAGAAAGTTTATTTATCCGATACCCGAAAAGATTATCGCGTTTCACTGATTATCACATAATTTTAATCATAAGATTCAAAAGCCAAACCGTTCGATTGATTTTGACATCTCAGCTATTGGTAATATTTTACATAATGGCAGATTTGGTTCTGAGGGAATGAGTTTTTTTTTAATTTAAATGGCAAACGTAAAATCTATATAAATACAAGTTAAACTACAGAATTTTTGAAGTTAATCGAATCTACCTTTTGGGTCATTCAAACTTATTTTGGTACTTCTCAAGAATACATCTTAATTTTAAGTGGTACTTTCTTTTGTTTAAGACAGAAGAGTCTGTTGAATATAAAAAGTCAATATCATTGGAACTGAAATACATGTTACTGTACTATAATTTTCATCAAACAGTTAGAATGTGATTAAATGTATAATAGAAAATATAAAGATATATTAGTTGCTTAAAAGAATATACATTCAATTTAATGGGATAAAATAATCTCCATTCTTGTAACAAACTTCAAAATTCCTAAACGATAAAGGGTAAGGAATTTTTACGTATACTCTTTTTACGTATATTTTTACGTATAGTTTCAAATATTTTATAAAATACTTATGTTACATTATTAATAATATGCATTGATAAATATAGGTTTTATCACGTTTACCATTTAGAAAATTAGATAAATAAGTGATATTAAATAAATGATGATTCAAAGTACAATAGGCACTTGAATATATTACTTTCTAAGAAAGATCCATGTAAAATTTCAGATAAAACTTAGATTTAGAAAGTTCAAAATAAGACCAACCAAAAGGATATTAAAATTTTTCAAAAGAATTCACAGAGTTTAATACATTTTCGACCATGTGAATACCTATCTAGTTCCATCGTCATCTTTCTGTCATCCCTCGTCACCCTCTCATATTTCTGCACATAACAAACTTTGTTATTAATAATTTCAATATTATACGGTGATTTAATTAGATTTAATATTTATACTATCGAACTTTACTACGAGTGATACTAAAAGTTAATTCTTTTCCAAAGCTTAGATATTTCGTTGAACACATAATAGATCGACCGATAAGTAATTAAATAATATTATCTGAATCACTGTAATCACGCAATGGGGTGTCCCATTGCGTGATTACAAGTATCACGTCACAAAAATTAAAAACAACCTGTAATATACATTGATTATAGCTAGATCCATTATTGTTTATCAAAAAGTTAAATATTCCAATAAAACTAATAGTAATAAACCTATGAAATTACACTTACCCTTTATCTATATATGTTTGTGTTTTCATTTAAAGAATTGTAAATGGGAACAAATATCAAATATAATTTCATCGATACTTTCATAATAAAATTATTTGACTAATGCTTCAAATAAACTAAACATATTGTTGAAAGCCCATATTTGTTATTTTATTGGATAATTTTACAAATAAAAAAGAATGTACATTTTTTCACACTTTTTCTTCCTTCCATGATTCGATTCGACTTTATTTTTTCCCAGCTCAATACATTAAAAACCGATGTATGCTATCTCAGAAAGTTTGATTACATTGATTGAGTTGCGTATAACATCACGATACATTATCTTTATTTATATTCACATAGAGAGAACTTTCATAAGTAAACAGTTTAACCACGCAACCGTTATTTTGATGCCTGATTTCTTATACGAATATTTTCAAAACGTTGAAATACCAGTAACGACAATAATCCGATAACAACAAAGAAAAATAGCTCAAGCCTTACCATAAAAACTGCTTCACGAGAGAAAATATTATTTATATTCATGATCAAGAAAATCCAAATTAAGCATGCGTTAACTGTACTTATTTTTTCCTCAAATAAACCTTCTCTCAATAATTTTCATATACCTTTAAATAGTAGCACCTGGTGTATTATGGTACTTTCAAATTGACGAATAACCCAAATCACCGTATAATATTTGATACACGTATATTTAACTACGCTAAAATAAAATATAATTACTGATAGAATGTGTTTTGAAAAGACTACTTTTAACGAAGAATCGTTTTAATTGCGATCATTTAATTTATAACATGGCAAAGTTATGAATTGTTTTTCGTTACAATGGTATGTACAATAAATTTAAAAAGAAATATACCTTTTAAACGCGAAAGCACTCATTTAAACATATGAACAATATGAAAAATTGCAACTTTTTCTACTTTTAATATAGTACACAGTGTAAATGTATTTCCATAACGATAAAAATCGAATATAATATTTCTTCTGCATGTGTATTGCAAACACGTTATTAAAATTTATTGTTTATTTGTTCAATTGTGTAGTAATCTGGTACTGCAATACATACGCATGAATTCTATATTTGTATCATGCGATTGGTACAAAAAATTAAATTTTCAATACGAATTTCTAAATTGGCATTACACGATGTTGACCTATTTTCTACTTGCTTATAAAGTACTCGTCGTTATGACTAAGACTGAAAGAAAATGTCCTAAAACGAGAAAAATTATAATTGAATAATATTTAGTGAAGATACGGAACGTTGTTTTAGAAACATATAATATATTTTTTAATTATAAAATAAATAAAATATCCTCATTAAGTTGTTACTTTTTGTTACCGGTAACATTTTTTAAAATAAGAGTGTAGCATTTTGTTTTATAATAGTAAATAATATTCTTTGTATATGATCAATATTATAGGAGTGTAGACGTGGTTTGTGCTACATTAGAAAGGGAATTTACTTCTGTTTGCGGTTTCCTAAATATACATAAATATATTAAGAATAAATATTTAATCAACAATAATATAAAAGTTAGTAATATAACACATGTGATTTCACTTTTTTCATAATTGAATTAAGGGAGAAATATTTCATTTCTCATAGAAAAGATGGTTTAAATAAGTAAACCGTTGATTTCCGATAAATATATATATGATTAAATACGTTTAAAAAAAACATAAATTTAGCTTAAATGTAAAAGTGACGTGAAACCAGTTATGAGGAGTTGAATGTTACATTTCTGCCTAAGTGAGATACTGGTTTTAGAATTTTTTGAGAGTCAGAATTGCGTTTAGTTACAACATATAAATTACTAGAAAATACTAAGCAGCACGCGTTTAATATGTGCAAATAATTAACGAGAAATCTTGTGAATATAACTAAATTGGACCGCAAAATTTATATATTAAAAAACTGACAAAATCGATCCCTGTTTCCTCGGGAGGAGAGACCAAAAATATTAGTATGTATATAGTACGTATATATATATATATATATATATATATATATATATATATATATATATATATATAAATATACATATATATATATATATATATATATATATATATATATATATATATATATATATATATAAATATACATATAAGAAAAAGACATATGTTTATATATATATATATATATATATATATATATATAAACATATGTCTTTTTCTTCTTAAAAAGTATTATACTTAACTAAATACTTATTTTCGTACCTTTCCATGAAAAATGTAAATATCTCTTTACTTACTAATCGACATAAGAATGTGAAATATATTTGTATTTTATAAACTATATTTTATAAATATTGATTAATAATCTAATTTTAATATTAAATACTTGAACTACTTGAGAATATATTGAATGAGGTCGTTACACCATGCATACTTTTGACAAAAAAACTAGAATACTAAAGAAATAGAAACTAGAAGAAGTTTTCTCTTTGTATATATCGTATATACAGGTAAATACGATATATACAAAGAAAAACAAGTCTAATTATAGCAAATATAATAAGGGACAAAGCAAGGATTTAAAACTACATCCAACTAAGTTAAAAACGGCATCAGCCCACACATGTTTGCCTTCTGACCTTTCGGGGCTTTCATTCGCTGATGGCGACATCGTACATTTTCAGTAAGTAAGTTTATATTGGAATACATTGCTGTAAATGTTATAGTAAAATTGCAGCTATATTTTGTACAGAATCCCATAAATTATTGTAGTGACTCGTTACAATTGTATTTTTGTTTTAGATAGACTCGCATATTTTTTTATAAAATTATCATTCACTTTGCGAATAGGTTAGTTGCATAAATATGGTAAAAACGACTAGGTGAGTGACTTAATTTTTGATCAGAATTTATATCAAGTACACTTTACGATATCAATGATTCTGTAGTTGCATTCACTTACCAAACGCCAAATACCACATAAGGGTGAAGTACAGGATTACGTCGGCAAAGATAAACAAATAACAGAACTGCAGAAACCTTCTAATATTAATAAAGTACAAGACAATTTGAGAGAGACAACCTAATAATAAACCGAGGACAAAGTCAGCACGCTCCTGCGACGACGGCTACTCTCCGGGCTAATGCAATGCATCAGTGGGCCTTTGTGCACCAGCGGCGCAGGCATGACACGTTATTTTCCAGAGCTGCGCGCAGTAGGTCCTTGCCCTAGGGCGGTCGACGTGCCAAAGAGAGAAGCGTGCTCGGTGCTGGTCTATTTGTAGACTTGTGGAGTGGAACGCGGGGCCGTATGTTTCTGATTCGATTATCGATCATCCGTCTCGGCAGGTACTCTCTGTCTCGATTTTTAGATTTATGGAACCAAATGGGAAAAACAATCTATATGTCTATCCGTCTCTCTCTCCGTATGTAACAACTATTTTACTCGGAGACTATTGGCACCACATAGATGAAATTTGGTTGGTAGGTGTATTCTACGAACCCGTATACAACAAAATAATGGAATAAAAAAATAAAACAATATTAGGGGTGGTACCTCATACATGTTATTACGGTATGAAAAATCCAGTGCACGGAAGTATGCGGGGTATCGTTAAATAGGTTTTAAATAAGTATCAAGGTTCCAAAATAATTTTTTTTTATTTAAGTCAGTACTTGGTGAAATGTGCGCTTTTAAAGTCTTAAAAATACCGCTCTAAATGATTAACTGTGTAAAATTCTGAAAAAATTAAGGTAGTAAAAATTAAAATAAACTTTCAACGAATATTGCTTTAATAAAATATATGTTGTGCAGTTTTTGAGATATGCAATATTTTCGGTATGGACTGCAGCAATAACTTTATTTTTTAGTGTTTTTGAGAAATACAAATTTATAAGTTAAATATTACTTTGTGCTACGGAATCCTTAGTGTACAAACCCGACTCGTACTGGTTTCTTTGTACATTTTCGTCTAGTTTTGTTCATACGTTTTTATGTATTAAAGGACGTGTTACGGTATAGGAAATTATTCATTTATCTGAATTTCCATTTAACTTTAAATACTCGCCTTTTAACTTGCTTCAATTCTATATTAATTAGTTGATTAATGAATTAACTTTAACCTGCCAAATTTCAAATGCTATCTATACTATAAATCTAAAACTTCGAAAATAATAGACGATTAAATTTATCTGTCTTGTTATCGATATTCTTTCACCGATTTCTTTTTTATTAAAACGTACGTCTTGATAATAATAATATTTATAATACGCACAAGATTTCCTTTCGTTCTGTATCTCGTAATGACAGATGTTTTTGGATTTTTTAAAACATACAAATGCACAAATATAAAAACTTTTTGTCATTTTTGTAACCATATTGTTGATCACAGTATTACATTTTTCCCTATTGCACAAGATGAAACCCTATTTATATACTACTTTAGATTTATATGTATTTCGTTGAGTTTGTGAATGAAAAAATTACGGCACTTCGTTTCGTCGAAATTACGCATGTAACAAATGTCAACACATTCGTAATTTGACAGGCGCGACTGGAAATCTTTTCCGTGTCAGGAATTCCAGCTCACTCGCTTATCAGTATATACGTCTACATTTAATGTGTCAATATTTATGTTACACATTTCCTGTTTAGGAGCGTAAAAGAAAAGCACACAAGTTTTACAATTTATTCCCAAGTACTCATTCCGAAACTTTAAGTAAAACGGATAAACATAGTTTATGCATAATCAAGTATAACTCACTCTGGTTAAACCTTTACAATTGATGGCGTATTTCTTGAAATAGTGAATAGATTATCTTGACATCGCATAGATAGCGTAGTATAATAATTGTTTCATTAGGGTCTGGCATGAAAAAATTATACACTATTAATTTCATCACATATTCCCGTTTCATAATCCCGTTTATTCATTCATCATAAATAGTTGTCTTCCTCGAAGCAATATAACTTTTTTCACCCTAATTGATAATACGTATTATAAGAGTCTGTACCCTTTAGATACATAAATGATTTTATACGTTTTGTTGATTATAGTATTACATTTTTCAAGCGAAAAAAATTTCATTCACCAACAATTTCAATACGATCATTAGTCAAATACTTATTTTATTCAACTTCATTTGTTTATTATTAAGAAAACATTTATTTAGTTCATTCAAGCTATAATTCGTTTTCTCTTAATTAGTAATTTTAAACTGACGGCCTTTCGGCGGCCGGTGTGCCTTTAAAAGCATGTGAATTACGTAAAAAATAATGAATTGGTTTATATGTATATGTATATATATTTATAAATGTGTCTATATATATATATATATATATATATATATATATATATATATATATATATATATGACACAATTTACTTCTTTGCCAGAAAGCGATTGTCATACTCGATATACTTTTTCAAACAATTTAGCAAGTCTAAATACTTTGCACAAAAATGTGGCACGGCACTTTTGAACTGCGACTTGTCTGTATCAATTTATGTCGACTGATGACATTTTCGCTGTATTTCCAATAAGAAAACAGGCATGTACGCAGTTTTTCACTAATTATATGTTGGCAATTCTTTATAAGAAAGAACATGCATGGCATATTCCAAAAAAGAAAAAATATTGCTGATTGTGATTACTTGTTATAAAAAATCGATGAGAAAAAAATATTACTAATGAAATATGTTTTCAAATTTGTATGTTCTCAAGTTTTTCTTCAAATTCATCAATCGACATTACACACTTAACGTACACATAATGATAAAAGTAAATAAACGCTATTAAATAAGGTAAAATAAAAATTTTCAAAAGCATTTAAAATAAAAATTCCAGCGCCTAAACAGTTGACACTGTGAAAAATAATAAATTACACTTACTTAAAATATTTTACTATCGTTAAGTCTTCAATTTATGTAAGTTTTTTTTTATTTAAAATTAATAACTGCCAGCTTTTCAATTTATTTCACACTTTCCACTAACATAATCGTGATTATTTATTTGTATAATGTGAACTAATTATTTAGAGTACATTAAATAAAATAATATGCTTTAAAAATAAACTAAAATAATTTCCGATCGTGATTATTGTTTTACACAAATTGATTTAAACAAAATACCTTTTTAAAAACCAACTTGTAAAAATAGATACTAAAAAAATAATTAAATTAAAATAGGTAGCTACTTATTCGCAATAAAAAACAAAGTTGAAGTCTGAAACATTTTTGAAATCTGTCAGCACTGTCGACCAACTTAAACCATTTTACAATTTTACTTTATTTATAAGGTAAATTTAAAACCTTAACTTCTAATGTACTCAAAATACAAAATACTTTCATAAAAGGTGATTTAAAATTGTGTATTTGTTTAAGTTGATCGACGGTGCTGGCATGGACTTCAAAAATAAATAACTTAGTTATTTATTACGAACAACAAAACAATTACAATTTTGATTTGATTGAGTAATATCGAATGGGAGCGTTGTGTACTCGTGTATATATATATATATATATATATATATATATATATATATATATATATATTTATGTATATATACATATATATATATATATATATATATATATATATATATATATATATATATATGTATGTACACACTATATAAATATACATTTTATTTTAATTTAATGCAATAATTATTTAAAAACACAACTTTTTTCCAATGACTTCTTGTCTGTAAAAGATTTATCTATATCTTTCACCATTATAAGCAATTTTCATAAATAATTTCTGAGCAGATGAATTTAGAATGATAGCGAAATTAATGTGATTTTTTAAAATATTTACATACCAAAAACCAATAAGTTCATCAATGAAAATTAACAAAATATTATCATAAAAAAGGAGAAAATCACTCATATATCAAATGAAAAAAAAATGGATTGTAGGTTGAATGAACTAAATTAATGTTTTCTTAATAACAGACAAATGAACTTGAATAAGAAACAAATATTCGACCAATGATCGCACTGAAACCTTTTGTGAATGAATTTTTTTTCGCTTGAGAAAATCTAACGGCATAATCAACAAAACATATAGTTATTTATATATCTAGAGTATATAGATTCTTGTAATACGTACTACCAATAAAAATGGAAAAAAAGTTATATTGCTTCGAGGAACAAAACCATTTAAATTTTTCGTTTATCTTGTCACATGACTTTAGATCTTTTTGATATAAATAGCGTTAGAGAATAAATTTTACTTTAATTAATTCTACGTTTTTGGGAACAAATGTTATGCAATATTTATTACATTTTTATATAAGCATTAAAATACAAATTGATGCCTCTTAATCCTAATTTTAAAATAATACATTTTCTTTTTAAATTGAATAAAAATTTCACTTTCCATTAGATGGTATTAATTAAAAGTAAAATTTATTCTCTTTATATTATTATGATAAAAACTACAAGGAATTCAGTAGTTTGACCATCATGGGTTTAATATCACAAATTAATGATAAAACATTAAGCACAGGACAAAAAGTTGCAGTGAAGAACTCCATATCAAATTAAAGCTGAATATTACGCAAATGCATCTGAAAAATAGCAAGTGGAAAATGAAACCTCAATCCAAGTTTGAAAGGTCTATCCAGCGAGATCTTTCTAAACTGTTTATTTTAAAATAATTGCCTCGGTAATTAATATTTTAAATGAATGAACGGGCGATATTATTGTTTCATTATAGATCTTAAAGAAGCTATTTTACTACGCTAACGTGATGTCAATATAATCTATTCAAATTTCAAAAAATACGCAATCAATTATAGAGTTTAACCAGAGCGAGGTGTAACAGATTAGGCATAAACTATGTTTATCTGGTTTACTTAAAGTTTCAGTAAACCACATAACAGGAACAAAATGTGTCTTTTTTACGCTTCTTAACATTACATGGGTAATATAAATATTGGCACATCAAATGTAGACATACTCTCTAATAAGCGAGTGAGCTTACGAAAGCGTTAATCTTTGTTACATGCATAATTTCAAAGAAACCGGGTTGGGTCATTTTTTTCATTCACAAACTCAACGAAATACACATAAATCTTAAGTAGTATATAAGCAAGGTTTCATCTTATGCAATAGGGGAAAATGTAATACTGTGATTAGCAATATGATTACAAAAATGTTAAAAAGTTTATATGTTTGTGCATTTGTATCAAAGTTGTAAAAGAAAAAAAAAAGTTTTAAAAACATCTGTAATTAAGAGAAACAGAACGAAAGGAAATTGTGCCTATTCAAAATATTACAATTATTAAGGCGTACGTTTGAATACAAAAAAATCGATGAAAGAAATATCGATAAACAATCAGATAAATAGAATTCTTTGTGATTTTTGAAATTTCAGCTTTTATATATTTTTCCTTTGCATATTCGATAACTAAAAGGATTCTTCCAATAAAAAAGTCTGAATGTGTATCTCTCTGTTCGAATGATTTTGAAAAAATTACTGAAACGTTTTGACGTCTACCTGTATAGAAACACATAATTACTTTCTGTACTTTATATATTTTTATCAGTACGTAATATATTTTCAGACGATGTTTACATTTTCGATTATATTCCTAAGAACACAATCTATAACATATGTCCTTAATTAATTTATTTATTTCAAACAACTCTTATAACAAAATTAAAAATCCACGCGAACAAAGAAATAGGTACATGTAAAATATATATATCGATTTCGGTTTCGTGTATCCACAAAGCTCTGTCGAGATATGGCAAAATTATAAACAGGCCGTTTTTTGTAGTATTTGTATTTTGGTACTGATCAACATTTGGTGTAGTATTTGTATTTTGGTACTGATCAACATAAATGACAAGCTGAGTATTATTCGTGAATCAGAATGGTGGAATGTCACTTTTTTAAATGAGAATATTTGAGAGTGTAAGTTATCATTGAAATGGAATAATTTTGACAAAATTTGGCACTCTTGACTTGCAATATTTATAGTAAATTTCTAAAAAAGTGTCAAGTTCAATAATTACAGGGACATTTAAATTTCATCGAAAATATAAACTTTCCACGTATACCTAAATATTTAATTTTTATGAAGTGAAATAACTTAAAAAAAAATGTAAAAGAACATTTTTTTTTAAATTTATGTTCTTTAATGAGTGTAATTTCTGTTTTGTTTACCACTTTCTTTTGCCTAGTTTAGGCAAAATGTAAAAATAAAAATTTTAATCAGCAAGCTCCTTTTTCTAAAGGAAGCGAATTAGTTTATTTTTTTTTGGTAGAATCGAATTTATTGAGTTTTTCCCTTTTCACTCTTGAATAATTCGTTAAACGCTTTTCGCTAGATGCATATTAATTTAAATTTTCAGGCGGTATCCATTAAGTCATCTTATATTTTTATGTATTAAATATCTGTGGGTAATACCCCGCCTAGTTATGTGCAGTTATAAATCTACACCGCCCATATTTTTATTGCCATTTATGTAGGGTCGAAAATCTATCCATTTGGAAAATCGTAACTTTTTTATTCCTAATCGTTATTCTAGAATTTATATACGTCATTTTATCTTCCATGAACTCTAATTTTTTTCATTCCCATATAATTTCAATACCGTATGCCTTTATCACGTTTTTGATATAATTCGCATGACTATTCAGAGTAATCGGATTTTTCCATTTAATGAATAACTACAGAAATATTTCAAGTTATTTCTGTAACTCGTAACTAAATTCATTATATATTTCTTTTGATATATTAGCTCCCTCTATCAAATTAAAGTTCCTAAAAAAAGGCTTAAACATTCCTAAGTTATTGTCACGACATGTATTATAAATGGCAACGAATTTAATAGTCAATCTATTTTTTATCTGGCGGTCTATAAATGAATAGTTAATGTTTACAAATGAAAAGAAAATTTAATATATCCCAATTACGTTTCAATTACGAATTTCTTTCAATAAATATTTAAGTAATTATTTATGTTCATTTTACCAGCAAAAGAATGAAAATATACACTTTATTAATACCGATGTTAAATGTGATCAAAACATGTATATCGACTTAGATGTTTTGTATAAGAGGTCAAAAACACGTAGGTTAAAGAATCGTATATACATATATATATATATATATATATATATATATATATATATATATATATATATATATATATGTATATATATATACACTTATATATATATATATATATATATATATATATATATATGTATATATATATACACTTATATATATATATATATATATATATATATATATATATATATATATATAATACCTGATCCCAGTATAGTATGAGAATTACATCCTTTACCTTACCTGCAGCCATTGAACTGAAATATTCTCCATAGCGTTATTGTGAATAAGTGAAAGGAAAATACATATTCTATATGATGCAAGTAAGCTGTATTCGCTGCGTATTCGTATTGAGTGAAGATAATCGAGGAATTTTTACGTAAGTAGTGAAAGTATAATATAGAACGAAAAAATTAAGTTATGTACTCGACTAAATTAAAATTTGAAAATGTGTAAAAAATAAAAATGTGTATTTTCATACTTTAATTGTTCGGCCTAATTATAACAGAGAACAAATTCATTGAAAATAAAAATTCTTTAAACCTAAACAAAGTGAATGATGTCTTAAAAACGATTTCCTCAAATTGAAGTTGATTATCTAGAAACATAAACTGTTAATTATACAACGTTCATAAATAAATTATGAAATACTTATCAGAGTAAGAACGGAAGGTTAAGAATTGAAAACGATCTAAGAAATACTTAGTTTATGATGCCACCAGAAAAAAAGATGGCGAAGTCCTAATCTGTCAATAAATATGAATATTAAACGTGTCAAATAAACGTATTTCATACCTCGAGAGAACAGAAGTTCAAAGCATTCAATACTATGTGGATCGAATCATTTATAAAACAATTTAATTATTTGAAACGAAAAACAAAATAACACAATTTAATTATTTAAAATTAAATACCTACTCCATATTTATTTAGAAAATGATTTGAAAATTAAGAATATTATATTATTTCCATATACTTATTAGTCGATAATTTAAGGAAAGACGCGCACTTTGAATAGAAGAATATCGGAAGAAGCAATATATATATATATTATTCTTATTAATTTCAGCTTCGATCTTTAAAAAATGGAAAATATTTTAACATAAGTATGCAATTACATTATAAAAAAACAATTGAAATTAAAATTGTGGTTTAAGCAATATTTCCCCAAAGAATGGAAATGGATATAACATTTTGTTTCGAAATATTCTTTATGGCTTTCACGGATTTCTAACCTGAAAACGTTAAAATTGTATGAAATGCATCAAACTTTTGTGCAGTCCTTTTTGCTGAATTGCTGTAAGTTAATAAGTTAAGGTTGTAGTAATTTATTTTCATTCTCGAAAACGTGATTCATATTATCTTTCATAGACTTTATGGTATGACACGCTGATTGAATTAGAACTGACTTCATATGCTCTTATCCGAAGACGCTCTATAAATGCTTCTAAATAAAATTACGCAATTGTTACAGTTTGGAAACCTATATTAATATCATATCCATAACCCTAAGCATCAATTTATCCAATCAGGTGTAACCCAGCAAATTCACTCGGAAACGCAAATGTATTATTCAAAGTCTTATGGCAACTATGAATACAAATGTATTATTCCATCGTGGTCATAAGATTGTTTGAGCGCGCTTAGTCTCTGGCATCTTTGTTACTTCTGTTTCTAGGTTTCATTTATTATTTGTGTTCGGAAAAAATACGGGAAATAGCGAATGAGATAGCGCATAAAAATAATGCTGTTATCGAGTAAATATGTACCGTCCAAAAATGCTTATAGAGTTGGTTTGTTTTGTTAAAGTTACTGGCTCGTGCAAGCGTGCATGTGTCCGTGCATGCGCGCGTGCATTAATGTGTGCCTGCGTGTATACGTTATTTCTTAAAACGTCTAACATTGATTAATTGAAGTCAGTTCAAATTTTTATGGAAAATGTTACATACATTGTGTAAGAGAGAATTTTTATATTTCTCCATAACACACGTACATATGCATATATGTGTGTGTGTGTGTGTGTGTGTGTTTGTGTGTGTGTTCGTGTGTTCGAAAGATTCTCTTCTTGGCAGTTACACTCTTTGCAGAGTGGTCCTGATTGATGCCATTTTGATTGATGATTGATGATTTGTCGTTATTTTTATGGATCAGTTGTACTCCGGGTGCACTCGTGTAGGGGAGCGTAGTGGTTGAACGGTAGACTTAACTTAATCTGTTCATCTCATCAATGTACTCCGACGTGGTCTGGTACCTTTTACATTGCCTTTACATGTGTTCAACACTAACGTTGCTACGCCGCAAAACATGGTTGAAGAATTTAATTGTGCGTGTTTGTAGAATATTGAACTAACGCTCCCTTGTATCAAATTCCTGTAGTATGTATAATTAGGACTTAACTTGGTCCAAAAACTCCAAGCGTTCTTCTCTAACATTACATTTTCAGGTCATTCTTCTCTATCATCACACTTTCAGGTCTCCATCTGTTTTTTTTCCCATTCACATAGTATCCACATCCTGCGGCGTAGAAGGAAATGTCGGACACATGCTTAAATGAGTGAGATTTTCGTTGTTTTGTGACTTTACCGTCCTTCCATATTTTCTTCAGTTTATCCATAAGATATTTAATAAACATCATACGCCTTTTAATTTCGTAAGTATATTTGCCATTGTTAGAAATGAATGTATCCTAATAAACATATCACTGAAGTATCTCGCGTTTCACTAATGTGGTGACTTTGGGTGAGTTATCGTTTACATAACCAACATTCATGATCTTTATATTATTGCTAATCATTTTTAATTTGAATTAAAAATAAGGGATTGAATAATATTTCCAATTCCTCTTAATAACATGATACTTAATTCAAAAATTACGTTATGCATTTATAAGCTATATTTTAAATTTTTAACGATAATTCACAAATATGTATTTACATTTCAAGAAATACTATAATCTATAAGATAAAGTTTAATTTTGGTAAATTGAACTCTTAATGAATGTACCAACTGTTTAATAGAAGATGACTAAATTTTTGTTTTTATCTTTTCTCTTTACGATCTTCGGTTTTGGAAAATAAATAAAGTAGAATTATATTGTTGCCGAATAATTATTTAATTGTAGAGTAAAAATCAATTATAAATTACAAGCTTTATTTCAGTATCATTAATAATACACAAACGTATATTGATAATAATGGAAACAAGTTCTTAAGCCATATTTTTAGATAGGTCGCTCAACAATATAATGTCAGTGGTATTGATAACAAATATGTAAATGTCTTGTTTAAGCAATATTTCCCCAAAGAATGGAAATGCCATTAAATATAGAAAAAACTATATTTAATACGCTGTCATTTTTGCCATATGTTATATTTGCTTAATTTAATAGTCTGCCCATTAATTTAGCTCGACTTCGTTTTTTTTCTTTCTGGTATGAAGAGAATAAATCAAAATTGTAATGGGGCATATATGGTGCATTCATCAATTGTTTTTCCATTTGCAATAGACAAACATTTTTTAAATTTACGTCTTTTCTTTAATTTTGTTTTTCTAAGTAAAGTCAATATTTTAGTCATAATAAATTTTGAACCAATAATCACTTTTCACATGTAATTTGTGATGAATTTTATTTAAACATGAAATAGTAAAACAATTTAAGTAGATGGCTACGATTTTTTGTAGTTAAAACAACGACCAAAAGCTTAAAAAAATTGATGGAAATTTAAATGATTGCTTCGATTTGCTAACGTACATAAGCGCCAAATTTTCTGAGAAAAAGGTAATTTCTTAATAGAGGGCAACTTTCGGTTTTAGTTTTTTATAGGAGGTAATAAGATGGAGCCTGACATTCAGTCAATTTACGGTTTAATGTAATATATTTCTTTTTATAGGTAAGGGAAAGAATTTGAGTGTTCTAAAAGTAATGATAAGAAATGTTTTGTTAACGAGACAAACATATTTTCGTCTATAAATTTAAAAAAAATATTCAAATTATCTTAATTTTTAACCATACAAATTCTTTTTCAGTTTTAAATATATTAATAAAATGACAAGTACAGCGCGGTACATTAAAAGTAGATGAGGCAAAATTACCGTTGTTAGAAAATTACTCATAGATTTTGAACCAAATTATACCGCAAAATACAAAGGAGGTCTTTATAGAGGTAAACAAAATTAAATGTGGCATTGATTTAAATGTTCTTTAAAAAAATTTAAACACTTATTTTTAATTATTTTAAACAACTTCCTTTATTTCAGTTACATAATTACGTCAAGACTTTAGAGCTTTCGGAAGGGTCGTAGCCTCAAAACAGAAAAGATTATTTGGTTTAAACTCTAAATGAATGGAAATCGATCTTGTATATCTTTCTATTCGTACGTTTAAAGCAATGTGATTTCCCATTGCTATATAATTTTGTTTTCAGCTTCTTACATACTAATTTCGTAAATAATACGAAATAAATATGCTGTGGCCTTTGTTAATAACATATCAACGGGATGCGAAACCAAGATAAGAAAACAAATCAAGAATCTTGCTACCAAGCAAGGACCTTATGAAACAAAATACGGAAAATTATCATAATATGATTTTACACGTTTGTTTCGTTTTTACACTGTGACTACTTAACCCCACTTTAAAAAAAACTTTTTTTATGAGTAAACTCTGCCATGGAGGTAAAGAGAAAATATTTCTGATCTCGAAATAAACAATAAAAATATATGAAATTGTATATGGATACGTAGGTATTTATATTTAGGTAGAAATCGAATGATCTTACAAATAATATACTTTGTAGGAAAACTGTATAATGCAAATTATAAGTATATAAAGAAAATAATAATTTTATAATGGTATTTTATTTTCACACTCTTCCCCTGATTTTATACGTCTCAAACCGCATGGCCATTTCTAATGCTAAGTTCTAATATTTTTACAAGAATATTATTTTTAAATTACATCATAGTTTCCCATCTTTTCCCCCTAATTAAAGCTAATATAATATAAAAATACCCAAAGAAAATTTAAAGAACAAACTTGACTGTAAAACGTACAATAACATCTTCTTAAAAGCAATTTTAAATGAAACTAAATATTTTTCCATGATAAGCTAATTTTGAAGAGCAATGCTTTGTAAATTAAATTTGATTTACGCTGATGTTTTAAGGACTAAAGTCACATGAGTAAGTGAAGAAATTGGATATAAATATAATTTTTCAAACTCTCAAATATTAAAATTGCTTACAAATTATTTTAAACATATACTTTTGATGTTTCATATCATTTTTGATACCGTAACAATTTTAGTTATTTTAAACATGTTTCTAATGTTATATTTTGCTAATTTTCAAAATTTGTCACGATCAAAAAATATCAAACTGTTAATTCAAGAACAGAAAAGATAGATTACAATGTCTCTCGTCAGAATTTTTTTGCGTATATTTATGTAAGGAGATACGGAATCTCAAAAAGAACAGTGATAGCAAAATTGATTTGATCTGTAGTCTAAACTAAGATAGGCATTGGTATTTAGTCTTATGCAATCATTGAAATTTTATTGTTAGTCGAACAAACACAAAGCAGCCATTTAATTAAATGTCATCACTTTCGATTGAGTTTTTATTTAATCTCAAAAAGTATATTGATTTCTGAGTAGATACAAGTGTTTATGTCCCTTGGCTGTATTTTGACCATTTCAGTTGAGCTCCTATCAAATTTACCAGAGTGCTATTTGCTATTTGCTGGTTGGTTTATCATAATTTTTCTTTTAAAGTACTCTTTATACTCGTTTGATCATTTTACTAAATTTGTTTGCGCACTTCGATGAATGGAACAAACAAAAGATAAATTTCATGAAAACTGGGTCACCACTTTTAAAATATCAATGATAAAAAAAATTTAAAGTGCTTATAGTTTATCTTCAAGTGGAATATCAATTTTATGTTTTTTCTTTCTCTCTGTTCATCACACCGTTAAATACTTTTTAATATCTCAAAAGGTCCAATATTTTTTTCTGTACTCGTTCATGTGTTTAATTGTGCAAGTGAAGGCTTTATTTTTAAAAATGTATACGCTGCCGACCATTTAATCGAATTTTTATTTTGGCATGGTGTTTTGCGTGATCTCGAGCATGCGTCGATTTTTTGTATTACTTCTGATAATTACTTGATTATTAGATATCGTAGAAAAAATATTAGGTGATTAATTTATTAGTAGAATTTTTTATTTTTCTTAGTAATTTCATTTTATTACATGTGGATATTAAATGTTGAGACTTAATGCATATTTTTCAAGATTATCTTGCTGGAACAGTAATATATTGCTAACATTACTCTTCTAAAATACACCAACTAGTCTTACCTCTATGTTACATCTCGATCTAGGAACTGTGCAGATATGATTGTTTTGAGTTTCAGTATTTCTCCTTTACTGCCACTCTTCTCAGAAAGTGGCTACTAATGGAAAGTCCAAGGGGCAAAATTACTTCAATTCCCTTGAATGGCATTCAACATAAGTCGACCGGAGGGAAGAAAAGCGGAGGTTTGTTTATATTATTTACTAAGCTAATATATCTAGTAAATGGTTAATAAACTTAGATCCATCGCATTAAATTTAAGCCATAGTAAAATTTCATGAATTGGTCTTAGAAGGTTAAGGTGTCAGATTTAAAGGAAAAGTAATGGCTACTATTTTTTTTTTAATAAAAATGTATACTGTTAATTTATTACGAACGGTTGAAAAGTACATTTATATGCGAGGTGAAATGAAGCCACAAAAATAAAAATAAGGGAAGAAATGTTCAAAAAGCAGCTGCATTTGCACGGCATTGCGCAAGTTAATCCGAGGAGGTATTTTAACCTTCACCATTGAGGGTTCCAAGTTGTGAACGGTTCTTCTTGCAGGCCAGTCTGACCATTATTTATTCCGATAATTTAAGAAAGAATGTTGAAAATAAAAAATTACATACGAAAAGAGATCACATCGACTATTAAGACATATTTTCCGATATATTGAAATAAGAATTTGTCGCATTCCAATAAAAGGAGTTAATCAAAACAGGTATGACAAAAGCGATAAAGAGACTGTAAAATATAAAATGAAGATGCGAAAGTTAGACTATTTCCTTTCCATTGACGATTTGGTTACACAATTGTATAACGATATAAATTTTCGCAAACACCTTACGTCCCTGAACTTCTGATTTAAAAGATTCAATTATATCTAAAGGTATCCTCTACTCTATAATTTATGTAACTACATTTTATAAACAACGGTTTTACTGACTTCGAGTTTTCACCATGTTTAAATTATATACGTATGTTATGAATATTTCCAAATATTGATTTCCATGCCAGCAAAGCTTAATTTTCAAGACTAGAATTTAATATATGCTTACGATTTTCCAAATGTAGTAAAATTATAAAAAAGTAACATTTCAAATTCCGAATAAAAGAATATTTTTCGAATAAAAGAATAATTCCGAGTAAATGTGTTTTCGATATATAATAACTGACTTTTCTATTATATTACTGTCCATTAGAAGTCAGAAACTACAGCTATCAGAGATATAGCCTAGAGACATGTTGCTCGCGTGGGCATCGCATCAAAAGTTTTTAATATTACCCAGTTTCGAAAATTTTTTATTGTAAGAAATCATTTTTTACCTCGTGACATATCCGATAGAAGGTGCTCAATTTTTTATTAAATTATATTCCTATAGTCTTTGAATACATGTAGTTTACAGACTTACGAAATATGTAGAAATTCAAATATAACAAAAATTTAATAAACATTTGAAAACATTGGATATATTATACTTTTTTTACTAATAATATTAGAATAAAAAATAATGAGAATATTTAATTCTCATTACCTATAAGTTATGTTTTAAATAATTTTGTCCCAAATTTTATTTAACACATTCACATTTAATATTAGTCTATAGTAAAATTATTTAATAAGATATTAACTTTTAAAATTTATTACTTCGCAGAATTTAATTAATTTCTTTTATATTCTCAGGTAAAATGTTGCTATAATTATGAATGTTATTTGTCATAATGTGTAATTTCACATAACAATTGCATATATAATGATACAATTTCATATACATAATATAACAATTTATAATAACAATTTCTTATACATAATAAAAATAAGAGCCGTTAGAGATTTATAAAATAGTAATAATCAATCCGTTGACTATGAAGGTTTTTATTTTCCAAATCAACAAATTATACCACAATATTCAGAATATCCACTTCTGATCTACTTTATATACATTGAATGTATACGAATTATAATATACGATATAATTCAAATTATCTCTGCAACTTCGTTGCCATGTTTTGTTAACGATCCTGGTAGAATCCTTGACCTAATCTTGAAGTACATACGTTATTAGTAATGATAATATACGTCTATTTTATTGGGGCTTATAATAATAGGTGCCCTCAGTATTGCTATAAACGTCGTTTCACCTTATTATAAGCGTCGTTTCACCTAAGCAATTTAAAGCGAGCTATAATATGTAGGCGGAGCCGCCGTAATTGGGCGTATGGGACGTGCAGAGGGTGCGGGCTGTGTCATTCAGGGAAGCAGATCACAATGACAGCGGTTTATTGTGAAATGTTCTAAAGCTTTATCTTTAATTAAACGGGACTATCAATTATGTGCTCTATTTATAACTAAGACCCCTGAGTTTCTTAAGGGACGTTCACATAAAAGGACCTTCATATGTGGGGTTTGAAGGCAACTTAGCTGAAGGTTAATTGTATGTAACTATGATTACTTGAGTGGCGAGTATAGTAAAATAAATTATTATGATAATTCAGTTTCCGTTACTTTAATACTTAGCAATTCTTGCTACTTAAAATGTTACATGGATAAATAAAATGTGAATGCAGAAATATATTCATAGATTGATTATTTTAAACCAAAAAAGAATTAAAAGCATATTGGTTACTAACTATACAACTGTAATTTTGTTTTATAAAGTAACATTATAAAAATTGTAAAAAAATTACGTCTGGCAATCAACATTTTTACCAGATATTCGTCACATTGATGAATTCCTATAATTATTATATACGTTTATTTAAATAACACATATAAAGTATTCGTAAAAATTACATTGCAGTTACAAATTCTGCTGGCTAAGGTCTTTCTAACTTTGTTAGTAATTTATTTTAAAAATTAAATTTTGAGTTACAAAATTGTGTATGGATATGGTAATAATTCAAGGCGGAGCAAAAACTGAAAAAATATATAAGAAATTATTAACCATATTTTGGCGGTCAGTCAGTCTTGGTTCAGTAAATATTAAATTTTATTTCAATCGAATATGAACTTTTGGAAAACGTAGGTAAAAGTCTTTTTATTACCGAATTTTGATAAGAAACAAGACAAACAAACAAGAAATATAAATAAATGTAATAAATATAAATAAATGTTTATGCGTATTTTCATAAACATTTATTTATATTCGTAAGTAATATAGATAATCCTAAGAAATAAAAATAAAATAAAAGGGAAATAGTAGAAACAGGCAAAGAACGAAAATTATAAATTGTACACAGCAGGGAAACTAGCTGGTGATGAATTGAATATGTTAATAATACCTTGTACTGACTACTGAACTTAATATTTTTATCACATATCCAAAAAATAAGGTTCGACTACAAATTCGGTTTTAAGTACTTGGGGACTTTTGATTAATAGGCGCAGGGATGTACTATTTTCTAAATGTTCCGTACATAATGTAAATTAAAATGGTATTTTCAAATGTTTATTTTTTTACATCTAAATTATGAATACATGTATGTAATATGTATAAACTTAAAATTCATGATTCTCATCCGGCGAAAAATGCTGCCAAAAATACTCAAGTGTTACTAAAATCGTTATTGACTTTCCTTACCGTAAGCCTCGTTGTTGCCTGGATGTTATTTACAGTTAAATAAAATGAAAGTAAGTAAGCATTTTAGAACAGTCACTTAATGTTTTGCTTATTACATAAATTTCAAATATGTAAATTAAATATTTGATGACTCTGAGTATACATTCGAAGTTTTATCTCAAACAAGGACCTTTCAAAAATTGTCTTTCAATTATCCGTTCATTTTTAATATCTATTTATTAAGAGTTTTCTCTCGAGATATTTTCGAATTACCCTTAATTGCAACTGCAACTAACTATAAAGATCACTATTAAGAAATTCATAATCAATAGTGAAAATTTTATTAGATGTTCAACTCATAAAACGCACTCGTCGGTGATAAATCTCACTGAAAAGAATAAAATAATGAGTACTTAGTTCTAGCTTTCGCAGCATAATATCGTGATTTTATCGTGTATTTTAGTGATGTTTGGAACCGATGTCAAGCCGGCACTTCTCTCTCACGTACGTGCATATGTCATTGAATTTTTACTGAATTAATGTTGAAGTGTTGGAACCAGCAACTTATCTCAACAGTAAATATGCCTATTAATAGAACGATTAGTATAGTAGAGTTTCTCTTATAATTTAAACATTTTTCTTTTTATTAGACGGAAATAACAGTTTTTATTTCATAGATGGATGGTTTTCAGTGACTAGAAGGAGTAGATTTTCTTTGATGTTTTAATATGGGATATCCTTCCTTAGATGTAATTATTTTAAAACAAACATGGGTAATGGGGAGAATTTAATTTGGCATTCTTGACATTTTGGGAATAAAGAATTTTTTTTTAATTTTAAATTATAAAACTGACCAAATGGAAACTAAAAACGAAATTCTGTTTTTCTAGTTAGCAGAACTAAATACAAAAAATACATATCATTCAAAGGAAAAAATATTTAAATTTTTAAATTAATGTTTCTAATCTTATTACTCCTACTCTTCACATAGTATTGTATTTATGTTTACATGTCACTCTTTTAATTGTAATAGTTCTTTATTTCAATTCAAAATAAAAGTCAACATATTTCCATTAAAATAATTTTGCTAATTAGTGAAGACGAATTTAAATTAAATGAAAATACCTTTGGTTATACTGAAAATATTTATCCGTTAATTTTTCAAGAAATCTTATTTACGTTATTCATATAAGAATCCTTTGAACAGTTAAAATTATTATAAACAAGAAATTTCTGTTAATGACTAAATTCTAGTTTTTACGGGCCAAACTTTTGATGTTATTGTCTAAAATCAAGTGGTCCATCCATTTTATTATATAAATCTTGTTTTTTACTTTTTTTGCAATACGTTTTTGGATCAATACATAATACTTTTAATAACAATCTTTCCCCAAATGTCCTACTCGTAGATGCGACACAATATTTATAGACAACTGTTCACTGATTACACATAGGTATCAAGAAAGATTTAATTCATACAATAACAACGTGACCAATATTAACTTAACTAATATAATAGATTAGTTCAGACGGCTAATGAAAAATATATCTTAAATCAATAAATAAATCGCTATCTTAATATGTAGTTTATACTTTTGAAGAAATAGCACTTCTTCATTATATTTGTAAATTGCCACGGAATTTAAAATAACTATAGAAGAAAATAATAATTATTTAATTAAAAAAAAACCACGTAAATGGGTCATGTCCGTCCGTCCATGTTTTCACCGATAATTTTAGACATATATATATATATATATATATATATATATATATTTTGGGTCATATTTTTTACAAATTACCCAGTCTAAAATCACCAAAAAATTATTATTTAAGAAATAGTCAAAATGCAATAAAGCTTACTTTATATATTTTATTTTTATGAGGTCAAACCTAAAACGGTAAATTATATATCTAAATCTATAACTGAAGATTTTTTTAATAATCTGTTACATTTAATTGGTTATTACTGTTCATTTCTTTTATATAATGCTGAAAGCCTTTACTTCGAATTTGACTAAAATTTCAATAAAATTAGTTTATTTTCTTATGTAATAAAAAATTATATCGAATAATCCCGCTTATCTGGTACTAATCACGTAAATTAAAAAAAAAAATTTAGAGCCAAATAGCAAGTACGCGGAATAATTTTACACAAGCATATTTTCTATTACTCGAACCATTCTCGTAAATAACCTTTTTTTGTAATGATTAAAATATATTACTTGATTTTAAAAAAATAAATATTAATTAACATTAATTACTTAAAATATTTGTTTAAACTTTTCATTATAAGATTTTATTCATTATTTCGAATTTAACTAAATTTTACATATAATTGAAGTGGTAAATAATTTTTGTTCCGAACTGTTGCGTCCAGATTGAAATTCCAATATGCAAATTAATTTTAGAAGAACAGTCTGTAAAAAAATATGAATTTTCTGTAAAAATAAGGTTTGAAGTCTTTGGATGGAAACAAAAAAATAGTAATATGTTTTTTAATTTTTTTTTATATGTAAAACCACAAGAAAAAGTGCAAGTTTTATTGGCGTTGTGATAATTTTTAATTTTACTTTTATAGCCTCGATAAAGAAACGTTACATTAACAATATATGGCGTATGAGAAATAAGCTAGAACGATATATTAATATAACGATTTTTTGGATTTGTTATGTTTATACACATAAATTAATATTAAAAATGTGAAATAATTATTTCACCTAACTTAGTGCTCTATTATGAAAACTTTTATTATTGACATTATTTTCCTTTCAAATATTGACTATATTTGGCTTTAATTCTGTAGAAATTTATTATTCATAATTAAATGAAACTATGTGATGTAGTATAATTTTTTCTTTCTTTAAGTTATTTACCACTTTTTCAACAAAACACATTTTCCTTATTTTAATTGATTTCTTCTGATAATACTGATATTGCAATTTTTAAACTTTTCAATAGGCACTACTGACTACCAAATGAGGTTTCAATAAGTAATGCAGTATCATTTCCGTGTAATTAATCCGTGACTCACTGTTTGTTTCTAAAATTGGTTACTTTAAATAAAATAGTGATTCATGATTTAACCCTGACATGAAACTTGAATTTTGCACTGCAAATGAAAGAAGAAATTAATTTATGCATAGTGTGATTAAGTGCTAAAAACTAATAATGATTTATTCAAATTTACAGAAAGATATTCGTTTTGTGGGAAAACTTGTGCTCATTGTTTTTAATCTGATCAAAATCTTAAGACATCAATTTATCAATATATTTCTTCAAATTTTCAACTCTCAAAACGATATTTTTACGTCCTAAAGGAAATGAACTATATTGTCAGGAAAATTATGTGGAGTAAAATTAGAACATTCACACTAATTCTTGGAGATTTAATAACGTTATCTTGCACATTTTTTTAATAAATAAATTAATATATTTTACTTTTATTGTTGGCAGCTTACGCGAGAAAGTTAAAATATAAAATTTGGTAACTGGCACCAAGTTTATTAATTTATTAGGTGAGAAATAAACTGTTTATTTAAATTAAAGAACTATGATTAAAAAGGAATTTTGTATTAAAGTATATGAAAAAAACCGTGTAATGAAATTGTCCGATTGCAGGTTACGCACATACTCACAAGATATAAAGAAATCATCACAATGAAAATTTGATTTCAATTTTTAAAATTCCCTGTATATTTACACATATTCTCTACATTTATACATTTTTAAATATTATGATACACTTTTATATTATGATACATTTATTTTTAAAATTTAAAGTCCCCTTCGTATAAATAAAGGAATTCTAAATATGTCCAGAAATTAAATTATAAACAGAGAATCATGGACTCGTGTTTTCACAGCTGCGATATTAATAAAATATTTTAACACGCTTTGATTTAAATACTACTTTAAGTCGTACTTTCCTATGCGCTAATTAATAATTACACAAGTCGAACTTTAATCGACCATAATTGATATCCTATATTTTTAGAAAACTTCACGCTCTACTAAAAATGTTTCACCACAAAAAAACCATTTGTTAATAAGGAGGCTTTGATAAATTGTTCGGTACTGAACTAACATTAGAGTGTATTAATTAATCTTTGGAAAAACGTTAGCAAGTGGTCTGAGTCGGTATGTATATATTTTACGTATCGGAAATTATTTTTAAAATGGTATTTTACATGAAACCGTAATAGAAAAAAAAGCTAATTTTTCGTTACAAGATTTGAGGTACATAGTCTCTTAGTCGGTTTGAAAATGATAAAAAACTATTTGGTAAAAGCGGAAAATATTATGGGAATATTTCACCCACATTAAGCAATATCCTTGATGAAGTAAACAGTAAATTACGAAATAACAAGATTATTATCCTAACAATAAGTCATTACCATCCTACATCACGGAGCAGAAACCTAAACCCTCACATTGTAAACCGTCGCAAAATCGATGCGCTAGATGTGTTGCTGGAGGCGCAAGCTAAAAATTCCTCAAATTGCATTTTGCACTAATATCTCCATTATAATGAAAATTAGAATTAAAGAAAGACTATCATCGACTGTAAAATAGCGAATCCTTAAATTCTTCGGACAAATCTTTAGTAAAAAAATTTACACGGGGCGTCTGGTGGCACAGATAGGTTGAAGGTAGGTAGACCTCGACGCAGGTAGACCTCGACGCAGGTAGACCTCGACGCAGGTAGACCTCGACAGTAATTTCCAACGTGTCAAATAAATACCGTAACACAGGCTAGCATTACCGAGTGTTTTAGAAACGCTCTGACTAGAGTAAAACGACTAGCGAGAGACATATCATGATTATATTTCTATGTAAAATGCACAACGTTTTTTGTTATTGGGCACTATTTTTGCGAAAAAAGTTCGATAACTCGCCAGTCAATACGACTGACGGTAAAGCTTATATCTGTAAGGGGCCATAATATCATTTTTTGTCTCAATAGAGAAAATGATGTTTTAACCCATCTATAATATGTGTCTTCGGAGCATCTCTTATGAAGGTGGGATTGGTAATCACACTTTTGAAAGGGGAAAACGTCACACAGTAACTCTCGTGATATGGTGACTTATTTTCATTATTCGCGTATAAGAAATATACACTAGCTAAAATGAAACACCAGTTTCAATTATATTTAGTTCCGAATGATTAATTTATTAGATAGGATACAAAATTATGAAAAATTTGTTGTTACTCAAACTTTACTCATCGATATCCTTTTTCGGAAGCATTGCATTTAATTCGTTGATTTCAAGAATTAAATGATAATTAGACATAATCAGAAGATTTACTTAAACCTTTCGTCATAAGTTTTTTATTCATTACTCAAAATTTAATTAAATTTGACATAATCTTCAAGTGGTAATTAATTTTTCTTTTGCACTATTACGATCATCTTGAAATCACAATTTGTAAATATATTTTATAAGAATATTGAGGAAAAATATGGATCCGATGTAGAAATAAGTATTGATTCAATTCAGTTTAAAAAAAAGAAAAAAAACATTAATAGGTTTTACACTTTCTGAAATATAATTGCTTATAGAATTTTAATTCAGTTTTGATAAAAGAAAAAATGATACAGATGTGATAAAGATCCATAAAAAGGTTATTTCATAGAAAAAAAATTATAAACATTTTAAACATTATTAAAAAGAAAAACTGTAAAATATATGTTAATAACTTTTAATACAAAAAGTGATTTAAAATCGATTGAATCCGGGACATCATATATTTCGTAAAACAAACCATTTATTTTTTCTTATCTTTTTAATTGTAGAATCTATTAACTGCAATAAATATAATTTGTCATCTTGCTCGTTATTTCACTGCACTAACTTAAGAATTAGTGAAATTATTACCCCATGTAATAAATAAGGATAAATACCCCATATAACACTTTAACTTTTCCAAATATTATTAATATAAATATAGTGCTAAGCAATAAAGCGCCGCTTACTCCTTATATGCTGCTTTTATTAATATTTAGTACCAGGTGACCGAGCGACGCTCGGTTTATTTCGAGTTTCCCATAGGAACGTGAAATTGCTTAGTTCATGGTATTAGATTTAGTATTCGATTTTTTTCTCTTTTCCCGTCACTTTCCCTTCACCTTTGCCTTTGCTTTCTTTTTCGGTCTCGCCTGCCTCCTCGCCTTCCCGTTTGCTTTCGCGTCCTCTCTCGCGTTCACCTTCGCGTTCGCGTTCTCCTTCCACTTCCCCTTCGCCTTCCACTACGCCATCTTATTCCCCACTTCTCATCTTCACCTCCCCTTCCCCATCCCTTTTCACATACCCCTTCCCCGTCCTCCTCTCACCCACCCTTTTGCCTAACCCTTCACACCCTTACCACACCCTTCTTCGTCCCTTCTTCCCCTTCCCCTTCCCTGTCCCTTTCCCTTCACCTTCCCCTCCTCTCCATCTCACCCTTCCCTTCTGCTCCCCCTTCCCCTTCCCTTCCGCTCCCCTTCCCTTCCCTTCCACTCCCCCTTCCCCTTCCTTTCCGCTCCCTTTTCCCCGTCCCTACCAGTCCCCCTTTCTTTCCGGCCCCCCTTCCCCTTCCCTTACGCTCCCCCTTCATTTCCGCTTCCCCTTCCATTCCGGTTCCCTTTCTCCTTCCCTTCCGCTTCCCCTTCCCTTCTGCTCCCCCTTCCTCTTCCCTTCCTCTCCCCTTCTCTTTACCTTTCCTTTCCCTCATCTACCACTTCCTCTTCACATCCCCCTTCCCCACCCCTCTCACTACCCCTTCCCCTAATCTCACCCTCCTCCTCTACTCCTCTTACCCTTCCCGTCTCCCTATACTCCCTTTACCCTTCCTCTCTACACCCCTTCCCTGACCCCTCCCCTTGCCCTCCCCTTGCCCTCCCCGCCCTTCTTCTTTCTCTCCCCATATTCTTTTTCTCCCCCCCCTTTCCCACATCCCTAAGTCATCCATTAAGTCTTAATAACAGTATTCATAATAATTTTGGAAATTTTAAATTGCTGCCATTTCCAAAATAATTAACCGACAAAGCTCATCTTCAAAATTATTTAATATAATCACTCAAGTAATAAATATACCAAGCGAAATCGTTAGAGCCGTTTCCGAGAAACCATTTACATATACATATATATATATATATATATATATATATATATATATATATATGTATATATATATATATATATAAGTATATATATATATATATATATATATACACATATATATATACAAGTATTGCTCGTTTAATAGTATAAGATTAGTATTTTCCCTTTCTTGGGGTAAAGAAAAGCGTACGAAAATTCTTAGTCATTTAGCCGACAACGTCAAATAACACGTAAAATAGCGACAACAACGACAACGTAAAATAGCGACGTCAGTAAAAATTATCATCAAAATCAGCAGAATGTCGAAGGGATCAAAATTAATAGATACTTGCATACAGACTATATACATAAATATTATATTCATAAAATTTTCGTATAATAGGAGTCCGTACCACAAAAGATAAAAAAATATCATTCTCATAAGATTACTAACGTATTGGTCCGACTTCACTTAAAAATATACACCTAAAATTATCGAATGTATATTTTTGAGTTGTCCGTCTAACTAGTGTATATTTTTAAGTGTCTTTTGATAAATTAAATCTTATCATAAATTAACTTCCTACCGTTAATTGCCTTTTACCCCAACTTCATTATTTAAAAATAAACTTATTGAGAGTAACACACATAAAGAACTTCTACACAGAACAATCTGATATGTACTGAACTTTTATGCTTATATTTATAAAAAAAATTATTTAATTCTGTTTATTAATTTCAATTACCCTGATATAAATTTATATTATATTATTCGATTGCATGCTTAATCACTAATTCCCTTATTGATATTGACTTAATTCATTTTAATTAATTAAATATTTGACGGTATATTATATAGACTAAATTAATTATTAATATTTATTGAATTCATCATAATTGCTAAAAGTATTTCTTATTTTGAAAATAAAACACAAACATATATTTTGCACAAATATGTACTTAAAAATAAATTAATAACGCTAAAAATATACATCTAAAATTTTTGGGTGATTGAATAAAATACTATAAACACTTTTGTTTCTGTTCTAAAAATATTTCTTTTTTCTTTTATGATATTTTTAACAATGGTTTTGAATATTATAAAAACATATGATACTCTGGAAACCTCGTATGTTTTAGATAAAACGTAAAAAAAGCATATTTAAAAAATGAAGCAAATTATTTTGAAGATATCGTATGATTAAAAAATTTATTCTAACAAATATCTTCGAAAGTGAATATTCACGAATATGGAGAAAATTTTGACCATTAAGTTTTAGAATTTTACATTTCAAAAGGAAAATAATTTTTTTCCATATAAAATCACTCACGCATCCATCTGTCTTTCAATTGGCCACATCCATTTTTATCAGAAACTGTTTGACAAGGAAACTTAAATTTGGCATAGTAATAAAGTATATGAACTAGTATACCACTGGAAGATATACGTACATAGGAAAAATCTGAATGGTAATAATTAAAGTATTCGAATTTTTTTTTTTATTTCATGCATCATGTGGAAAATTTTCAAGATTCAAGGATTTCGAAGCTATTTTTCTGAACTTAATGTAAGATAATTTTAGAGATTTTTTTGTAAAATGTCCAAGTAATTTGATACTCTTCTCCTATCTCGGCAACATCCAATCAAAATTACAAAGCAGAAACAATGTTACCTAAAGTTTATGGAAAAATTATAGCGGTGATTCCGTATTTAATAGTTATTGATATATTCATTTTAAAAAAGCTCGCTATATTTGATATAGTTTTATTCCAGACATTTTTGGTATTTTTATTATTCTAACTTTCTTCCATATATAATTTCATGAATACATAATCGAGTTGTGTTGTGCCTACTATATTTTTTCACATCTCCTTAACGTATTGTTAGTTAAGATTAAAGCATATTCATATGTGTCATTTGTGAGAGTAAAGTACATGTTTCATAAATAATAAAAATTGTAAAAGACCCTGAAGATCGCATTTCCTAAAATATGAATAAAGAGGCATGAAATCCCGATTTCTATTAATCCACATTTCTGTTATTAGATACGAATTAAAATTTTCAAAATATTATTAAATTATCACGTAATTGTGTAAAGAAAATTATTTAAACTAACTTAAATACAAAACATTTATAATATATTAATGAATAAAGTTACTGCCATTTGTATCTTTTCTTAACTACATACAGTAGGTCTGTATTTTTGGCCTCAAAATCTCTGAGTAGGTCTGTAGCAACGATATTTATCCACAACCCGCATCAGTAACGACTACTTTATTTTTTCTTTTTATTTCATTGACATCATTGAAGCTGAGAGAGAATTTGTGTGGGTGAGTATGTATTTTGCTAGAGAAAATTTAGGTAAAGTGGCAATTTTAGTAGATCACTGTAAGTCGCTCTCTATTGCGTCATCTTTCATTAAGTAAGAAAAAAGAAAATTTACTTCGTTAAAGAAAATAGGAGACCAGCTTTGGAAGACAAATTGTAGACATACTTAGACAAATTGTCAAGTTGAAGAAATCACTTAGATATTCATCAAGTTTCAAGATTAAAATATTTTTTGAACAGTTACTTGACTCTTATTACACATTGTGTTAAGATAATATTTATGATATTAAAAATAATTCATAATTTAATGCAGAGTAAAAATTGATAATGTTTTTTAAATTTTCTGACAATCAAATGAAGTTCTTTCACCGTAAAACTTAGTTTAAGTCACAATATATATGCAAAATACTCATGTGCCTATCGAATTCCCATTGTAGAGTTCTATAGTCAGGATGGCTATATACTTCTTTTAATCAATACCTAAGAACGTCTCTATATACGACTATGATAACTAAAAACTGAATGGTATATTCAAATATCATAATAAAAATTTTAAAAATCGGTACCTATTTGGATACATAAGCCCCTGATTGTAAACGATTGCAGTAAACAGCAATAACCTGCCAGAATATCAATTTAATCACTTTGCAGTGTTTAAATTAATACATAAGACAAGTTCAAATATAAGTAACTTATTTATTGTGAGTAAGCAAATATTTTTAATACTGTTTTCTTACTTTTCAATATCTCCTTATTGAAGCCGATTTTTTTTAAATTTTCTTATATGTTATACAAGTGTAATACCGTAAATATTTTTCAGATACTAAAAGAAGCGGTTTAGTTAGTAAGGGCGAAAACATGTAACTATTACAAAAATCAACATTTCAAAGCTGATATTTCATAAACGGTCGCTTTATCGAAAAAACGTTCATGATATACCCAATATTTTTGAAAGACCTATTCAAGAATTTGAAAGACCTATTAAAATTAACCCTACATGTAGGTGAGAAAGAGTAAAATGATTTTTAAAACAATTTTTTTAAACTTTACAGGCATTTATACCTTTATATCGAGAACAAAATCTCATTTTATAGCACTCATAGTCTGAAAGTAAAACGCTGTGATATATGAATGTACAGACGAACGGATATGGCGTATGTTCAAAAATTATCGCGAATTTTGAATTTCCGCGGGCTATGTATATTCGATTTTTAATTTTTTTATGGCATTATGTAGGTACTCGTATCTCTCATTATGCTGATAAGTTCGGCTATTTTGAATTTTTAGTTAATTTTTGACAGCTATTTTGCTTGGACGCGTTTCGTTCGTCTGCGATTTTTGCCTATTCCAAAAAAATGGATCAAAGAATCTGTATAAAATTTTGTGTGAAAAACAAAATTAAGTGCGCGATCGTATTCCGAATGTTGACTGTTACGTATGGTGAAGCTACCTTGGACCAAAGCAACGTTTATCGGTGGTACAAAATGTTCTCAGAGGGCCGACATGTAAACGACGAAGAGCGTTCCAGACGCCCGAGCACGACAACAACAGACGAAAAAATTGATGAAGTGAAGAAAATAGTATTGGTCAATCGTCGAATAACCGTTAGCTCGTGTCATTTTATTTTAACCATTTTCTTTTCGTTTGGAATTGGACATGAGACGGGTCGCCGCGAAATTCGTACCAATTTTGGTACGAATTTCGACCAAAACCAGCATCGTATTAACATTGCTAATGAGCTGTCGGACTCTGCCCGCGACGACCTAAATTTGCTCCAGAGGGTTATAACTGGTGACGAATCATAGTTTTATGTTTATGACGTGGAAACCAAAGGTCAATCATCCCAATGGAAGCTGCCGCACGGGCCAAGACCGAAAAAAGCGGGTCAAGTTCGCTCAAATGTGAAGGTTTGGCTTACAGTTTTCTTCGATTCGACGTCCCTGCGGTGGACTTTTTGCCGCAGGGTAGAACGATTAATAAGGAATATTACCTGCAAGTTATGCGCAATTTGCGCGAAATAACTTCAATATAATTTATGGTGTATTACTCATAAGGAAAATATAAATATTATGACAGAAAACCAGACGCGCCCTTGACAATTCCTGTTTTATTGGTTTTCTGTAATTGATATAAAAATTACTTTTTAATTGGCAACAAGTGTTTCTCAATTACAAATTTATCTCATTTTTGGAAAATTTTCGTAACAATTTATCTGAAGTTTTTTTACTAAAAATTTATTCCGATATTCTATTTATAAATAAAAACAACTTAATTTATACGTGGTCCATTAACTTTATTTTAAAATTATCTCTTACAGCATTAAATGAAATTTTTTTCTGCATTTCTAAGTATATACCGCCCATTCAATAAATTTGTAATGGATTATATTTTTAAACATGATGCAAATGTTTTTAAGTTTGATGTGTGATTTTAGATTTAATTAAATATTTCCATTATTTCATTACATAAATATTTCCGTTATCGCAAATATTTTTCAATATACAGATATTATAATTTTGTTGGGCATTAATATTTTTTTTATCCCGTTTAAGACTTTCTTGAACATTGACAAAAAAAATTAAAACAAATTTTTAGATTTTTCTTTAATTTGTCTACTTTGGATTACTCATCAGTAGAATCGAAACCAAGCGCGTGTAATTGTATGTTTTTTATTTTAACCGTTTAATATTATTCTACTTATTTATCACACTTAAACTTGTTGAAGGTATTTAGACTTCATTAAATACGAGTTGATTGCAAAATACTGCGACAACATCATATTAACAAAAAATGTTTACGAAAAAAATTTACGATATAAATATGTCCCTAAATTAACATTTTGGGAGAAGAAAGTGAAGGGGAACAAATTTAAGCAATACACTCGATACCCAACTACAGATCTGAGTTCAAGAAACGAATGGAAAAAGTTTTCGTCTGACTTATTTACTTTAATTTAGTGCGGGTTAAAGCATCATTATCTTTTCTTTATCTTTGTAATAGGAGGGTAGGGGTAGGCAGTATTTCATTTTATTATTCAGTTTCACTGACAAGACCTGCAGAAGAAAAAGAAGGAAACATAGAGAAAATAACTTATAGGTGAAAGTAAGTGATTAGTTTATAGAGAAAGTACCTTATTGCAGGAGCGCTATAAATTATATATTTAGAGATTTTTTTAAGAACTTTGAGTATTCTATTCTAAAATGAATAAAAATTGCATAGTTTTATAGAATTCCTTACTCGATGAAAGACAACAGCGGATGCTGTGAGATTTTCTTTTTTAAAATAATGTCCAAAATGAGAATCATAAATTTAATCGGGCGCTAACAATGGACTGTACTGTATCCCATTTTAAGTCTCGTAATTTTTAAATACCAAAAATATGAAAAAATAGCTCTTTCCACTTCATCTCCAAAGTTTACATGCAAACAATTTTTAATAAACCTGACAGACAAAAGATATTGTATATATTAAAAAAAAATAAAACTAAGACATTTGTGATTATCTAGAAAACATAAAACTTTTATTTAATTCCTGCTCCGTTTTTTTACAGGAAATAATCATGTAAATATTTATATATTGACAGAGTGTCGTAATTTCATCATTACAATTAATCTTATGGATATTTTTTATTCAAATAATTTAACATTGCACTTAATCTGTAGACATAAAATTATTAATAAAACATTCGCAATCACTTAGTTATTTCTGAGGTGCATATGTAATTATAAAACGTTGGTCTCAAAATAAAATTTAAAAAAGAATAAAACTTTCAGGATTACCGTATTAAATGAAGAAAATTTTAAAAATACAACTTGTTAATGAATTATCCAATGGATCTAAAATATTTAATCAAAATCCGATTTAGTAATATTAATTTTACTAAGGGGATATTAACGAAATACTGTAAAGAAAATTTAATTTTTATGAAGGGTGAAAGTTATTCGATAAGCATTGGGCTCATCTATTATCATGACTCCAATGAAGTATCATTGTTTTTGTGTATTTAATATTACCATTTATTCAAAATATTGGAAAGACAAGGTTTGTATACACTAATAGACGACTTGTGACATTTCTCAACTACCAAAAATTTTATTCTTGCAAGAGCACTACCAGTTAAGTGAGTAAAAGTATCATCATCAGTCTTCCATAGTAACATTTGGTAAACAAACGTTGTTAGAAGAAATACTAAAAAAAGAAGTTAGAAGAAAAACTAGAATATTTAAATTTATTCATCGCTTTTAAGGACAACGGCAAAATCAACTAAAAAAAGTGAAAAAAAATTATTTTTCTATAAATAATCTTTTATGCAATATAAAGTTTCAATTCGACTTTATATTCGCACATACTATAAAAATGTTTACATAAATGAGACAATATTTGATATACAATATGGTAACTAATAAAAACATTTTGTTAATTTGATTAAGTTTGTCGACTGAAAGCAGATCATTTACGGTTCAATCTTCTCTCGCGGAAAAAACCAGTCCCCTGGAAAATCCAACGCATACCACCAAAGACATGGACTAGTCAGGTTAACGAAGATCTTCAGAAATAATCGCCAAAGGCGAAACTATGGAAAAGTTTCGAACTGCACGACACACACAACAATGTACTTGCTTAGGAAATGTCTTTCCCCGCCTATCGTTAGCTTGAGATGAAAGAAAAAGAAGAAAGAAGAGGAAACAATCTAATTGAAGGTGGGATATAAAAATTTACTGAAATCATTGATTTAATTTATGTGCATATAAATGTAGAATAATGTGAAGGAATGTGATGGAATTATATGGATAACTTAACGTTTTTAACTATTTCTTGACAATGCGGCGCTAATAGGGTGTGCAAAAATGGCAAATCAATGAGGAAAAGAATATCAAAGTTATAATTTAAATAAGAACCTCACGTATAACATTTACCTTGTACTGCTGAATAAGATTCTTTGATATGAAATAAAAGCTGGATTATAAATAAAAAAAGAAAACTTATAAGAACATAAACTAACTCAGTCATCATGGTCTACTTCCAATTGATTTAGAAATTTAAAAATTGATAGGTAACTAACTAGTAACTAGGGTTTTCCCTTTACAGGAAGAAAAATAGGATATTGATAAGGGGTTAATTTGATTTCACATATACTAGATATTAAGGCTAAATTACTCATGAAATAATTGTGCGTTGAATTATTTTACCTAAAAAATTATCGCAATTAATTATACTTCTGCAAAAAATTATTTTATATTTGAACTTATCAAGTTCTTATTCCTATTTTTGTATGATTTTAAACATTGCCGAGTTCAAAAAGAATGTACATACTTAGTACTCAAAAATATTTATTGGTATGTTCGAAATTTTGAGGTCATTGCTTATTTTACATAAAGAATTTATTTAGTACTTGACGGTTATTTTGATTTCAATTTTTTTTTGATAGCATAATGATAGGAAGAGATCTTGTTTTTCATATTTACATTCTTCATGGGTTGTCATTTTTGCACACAACGACATATCAAACGAAGTTAACCTGTCGTTGTATATGAAAGTGAAATGATTCATGAAATACCTATGTAAATACTTTTTATCAAATTTTACTATCTTTAATTCACAGTATAATATGAAATTACTATATTTACTACTATAATTAATTACTGCATTATGTGCCATAAGGATTGAGTGAAAATATAAACTTTCAATATTACAAGTGTGAAATTAATTTTTCCACCCTTAGGCTCTACTTTATTAGCTTTTTTATATTTAATTAGCAAAAAGTGTACAAACATCATTTGAAATAAATGTTTAATCACTTTGGTGTTTAGAATTTTTTAATCACAGCACTAAATAAATAATAGAAGCCTTGTTGCCAGAGCTATTGGGACATTTATTTACATCTGAGAGTTCAAAATAACTGTCAGAAAAGTTCAACATCTCAGAAAAGTGGGAAAATTGCCATTTTAGTAATATGTTAAAGGAATAATTGTTAATTAGAGTCAAAAATGGATTATTAATTAACGCGCGACAGTAAAATTTCATAACTTTGATCATTTGATGATAAAAGTGTATCATCGTATCATCGTATTTTTGTTTATTTTTCAAAAAGTGCTAACACAATGTTATAATAATCAAATTTTGGGTCCAACATAATTATACCGCCAAAGTTAAAATAATTATGCTTATGTTCTATATCAATAGAAAGTTTCTAAAAAGTTTTTATCAGTTCAGATATGTAAAATGAAAATTGTTTGAAGTTAATTTATTCACGATTACTTTCTCACAAGTCCGGTACCCACAATTGGCAATAAGACAGTGAATTGTGAAATGATAAAAATGGTTTTAATCTGCAATAAAAAAAATGAAGGAGAAAGGAAAAAAAAAGAAAATCAATAAGTATTATTTGTGTACATTCAAATAATACGATAATTAAAAGGAAATGTTTTAAATCAACGATTATTTCCAAAAATTGTAAGCATTATGTGGTAGTTATATGATTCTCTTTAAGGATAGGTAAAATTGAATTCCATTTTAAAAATAAACGTCAAAATAATGTCATGCTCATGATTTATATCACATTTATTTACCACCGTTAAAACGACCATAAATATCCTAACGTAGCCGTTGAGCTAGAAATCATTATAAGATTGAGCAAAGTTCATAAAGCAGACTAAATGAATATAATAAGAAGGAAAACACGAGAATATCTCGGAGTATCCATGTGGATTCAACGTTTCAATTAATGGGATTTCTTACTCCCTTCTAACAATAAACATGTAATACTCATGTTGACATACAGCCTTCTGTTCTAAATCAGTTAGAAACACCTTAACAGTGAACTTTATCAAATTTACTTAGTACTTTTACATTTCTTTCGTGCATAACAATATGGTGACTTGTCAAAATAGATTTTGTTATAAAAATAGCATCCCATGACGCTTAACGCATCGAGTTATATACAAAGGTACGAGTTAACAACTCGTATCTTTGTATAGAACTAAGCGAACATAATTAAATTCCAAAATTCATATTAACGCCAATAACATTCAATTACTTTTCATGTAAGAGGATTTTAATAACGAGTCTTTTTATGAAACTTTTTCCAAATACTACTTAAAATTTTGGCTTAGCAATTATGTGACTAATTAAAAAATATTGCTCCTATTAATTGCTGAAGTGTGTTACTGAGACGAATGTTAATTAATTGAAAGAAAACGTGGTGTAGTGTATTCGTAACAATAGTTTAACTTGATTTGTGTTATTTGGCTATTATAACTGACATGAGTAAATATAACATTATTTCGCTGTCAAGATAAATAATAGCAATTTGGGTGGATGTAAATTCTAAAACAAGTCGTCAACCTTGTGTCTTTGTATCTATTCTCCTTTTCATAACAGATTTTTGTTTTATTTAAATCTTTGTTTGTGTACGTCTAGAAAACTTTAGCGATACGTTTTCTTTCAAACATATTACCTTAAATAAAATTAGTAAGGATAAAATACGTTACGAGCAGTAGATATTTTTGTTTTAGAGTTAAATGTTTAAATTATGAACAAAACCGTTTGTTCGTCGTAACATCAAACTTTCTACAAATAATTTTTTTACTAGCTGTGTCTATGACTTCCTTCCCATGTGATTCGGGAATTTGTTTTTTTTCTTAAATTTTTTATTTCTTTTTTTTTGCTTCCGGATAAATACTATTACCATACCGAATTTCATCAAAATCCATCCAGTGGTTTTGAGTGATTCCCCCTCAAATTAACATGAAAACAGCTAGATACTTCAGATGGCAATTAATGCGTAATCTGGGAAAATGGCAAATGGGATAAATAAGGTTCAATTTTAACACCTTCGAATGGCACCCCATTAATACATTTTTTTAATAAGGAGATTGCAGTTGCTTCCTTCAATTTTTTATTATGAAGTCTTATTCGTAAAACGTTAAACTTCAAATAGCTTTGTAATGCAGCTACTCATAATAATTTCACTGTATTTTATGGCCTGTTCGAAAAACTGCGTCTCATTTAAAAATGATTATGTAATTTTTGAAAGAACGTAAAAAAATGCAATAAAATTTTTGAAACTTTATTTTAAATTTCTTTGGACTTGTTGTATCAATTTTGTCTCACGGAATGAGTTCGGGATTCTATTTTTGCAATATACACTTGATTCTTTTGTTTTACTCTCGAGAAATTTTAAATATGACAGATACGAAAAAAACTAAATTTTAATTTGTTTTTCGCCTAAATAATATAAAAATGCGAGGCGGAATTAATTTTATGTTTAGACTCGTATTTAAGACATTGATACACAAAATGATTTCTAATAGTAATTTGGTTGCCGATTTATATCGCATTATTTTATTTCCTTAAAACCTCGCAGGCAGGAATATATTATTAAGCTCGAACAAACATCAGGCATAGTTCATTAATTCATTCTAAATTATTATTTTCTCTATTACTCTTATTCTCTCTAAATTATTATAAGTTCCATTTAGATAACTATCGCTTGTCTAAAGTGTAACAGAGAAAAGAAAATAATTAATTAAGGTTATTTTATATTATTTTATAGCAATTGCAACATGATAACATAAAATTATATTTATCATCACCCGTTTAAAGAGAAAGTAATTTTCGTTACAAAAGCCTAAAAGATCACAAGATTAGGGTATATAAATAATTTTATTCAGATAAGTTTTTCCACATTCCTTACTTGACTTGATAAAATTGAAGTTACATCCATATATCATTAATAAATACCCGAGCCGAGGTTTATGTTTTGTAATTGATATTAATGTTAAAAAGGGTTAGATTGACATTTATTATACCTGTTCAAAAAATTATTTTATTTTTATACACGTAATTAATAAAATCAAATTTCAGTTTTGTAAGCATCGTCGTTGTCAACTGCTTGTCACACAGCCACAGAGGTAGAATTCTTTCTTTGCGCAATTATTTAGATTTTTGACATCGAGCATAAAGATGGTAGTCAGAGGGCAAGGGACCCGCAGAATATGGTGGTTGAGAAAGTATAGGCAATGAGATTGGATCAGTTATTGTTACGATGAGATCTCTATAGCATCGTGATGAAAATTCCAACATTGAAGAAAAACATAAAATACGTTTTGACTATAATCTAGCAATTTGGTGATTTCATTTTTAAATTTTCTTTCTAACACTAAATTATGTAAATGTGATAAATCTGATCTCATTTAAATTACTTTCTTATCCAATCCATTAAAGTTCAAAAATACTATCTAATAAAGAATTGTTTTTAATTCTACTTTCTAAAATAAAATATTTTCATTATTTATTTATGAAAATGTCTGCAAGTGATATTTCAAAATTCGGCTCTCGGCAGTTAATTTTTTATTTCCTGTTTTTCTTCTTTTCTTGATAAAACCTTTATAACTCTAACGAATATAGTTGAAATTTTGCAGGGAAGAAAAATTTGTTTAATTTGTTTTCAAATATTAAAAATTCGGTTGAATTTCTAGGCCCCACATCGTTTGATTTTTAGACCTAATGTTTAACACATAATTTTCATAGACCTAATATTAAACAGACGCCCTATAAAATAGAGTAATAATAAAGTATACGCAAATAAACTAATCTGGACTAACGACCGGTGTATTCAGGGAAAAGTGGCGAACATCCTCTGTTCTATTAACGTAGTAAAATTGTATTTTCTAAGCTCAAATAATCATTATCCATTACATCGATTCATTATCGGAAATATAGTATTTATAACGCTGTTTAGATATAATGGCAAAAAAATTAAATTTTTTTCTGTTTTCTTCGACCTATTTAATTATTTTTATTTATTTTTTCAATATAAAGAACAGTGTATAATAGATTGAATTAAATACAATGATCCACTTTAAAAAAAAAGAGTGAAACCTTTTAATGTACCTATGTATTCTTATAGTTGTATTAAGAGACTTTATTTTCTTATCGTTTGCTGGTTACTTTACAGAAAAAGTATTATAAAAAAACGTTTAGAAATTTATGTTTCAGAGAAAATAACACTTGCCATAGTTAAAAATAAGCTTAGGAAATTTGGAAAAAGTTACGAATACAATCGATGATCCAGCGCACGCTCAAAATAATTATGAGTCACCAATATGATACTTTGATCAGATTTCTCCAAACTTTAGGTAAATTTCTGAGAACATCGGTGAATTTAATTATATATCTGGTGATTGATTTAGCTGTTTTATAAATAGAAAGGCTAGCGTATTATTTATGGATATTTTCAAGGGTATTCAAAACTCTCTTATATAAATTTATGGAAAAAATTAATTAATAACATTTCTCTTTCAATTTTTGTCATAAGTAATATATGTCACAAACTGGTTTTTTCTCTCTTGGAAATTTCCATATGAAAAATTTTCAGTTGTTGCTATTGGAATATATGCGGGACTATATGATTTACTATTGCGCGCAATTAGAAGTTTTTACGTCAAAATGTCCTAAAAAAATTTTCGTAGATATTCTTAAAAATATTTCTAAACTCACAATATCGATTAATATCCCACATAACACAGAAATTAAAAGAAATACAAATGTTAAACACAATGGAACTCGAACCGCGGGGTCAAGTTTTAGGCACTTAAATACATTTAAAATTACGTAATATTCCTACCAAAATATTTTCAAATATTAACTTTTCACAACGTAAACATATTGCCTTCTATATCTTCTTCTGACATAAAACAAAGTGCATATTTAAAAAATTATGTGATCTTACCAACCCTGTTTTTTCATGAGTTTTGTATCAGTAGTTTCGAAAATAAGGAATGTTGGAAATGATCCATTTTCACATATTTTTTGGAGTGTAATTTTAAATTTTTGGAGTGTATTTTTTATTTTAAAATTATGAAAAAGTTTTTCATTTTTCCAGACAAGCTCTTTAAAGTGATACTTCATATTAAATATAAAATTTAAAAGAGACTTTAAATGTTTTATTTACCCACTCTTTAAATCTCATAAGAATCTTTTTAAAATTACATTACACAGATGAACGAAAAGATGGACAACAAAGTAATCCTACATGGTTTTTGTTTTTTTTTTGTTTTGAGGTACAGGACCCTAAATATCGAATACTTAATTTTTAATTAAGATATAGATGTAGATTAGTGTGCTTTAGATATAATAAATTTTAAGATTGTACCTTAAACAGATTTTGAAACCAAAAACGGCCGCATAGGTCAGAAAAGCCTTTAAGACCTATGTCTATGTGTTTATAATGATTAACAAGGCCGAACATTATGTAGTATGATATTATTAGGACTTGATAAAATTATTGAGATTGTATCTTGTATATATATATATATATATATATATATATATATATATATATATATATATGGCTAAATATTCCTTTGATTTAATAAAATGAAAATTTAATTGAACTTACTAAAATAAGATCTAAAAATCTAGAAATATATGAAAGTAATTAAGGATTAATTACTCGCGCATAAACGCAAGTAATAAAAAAGTTAAATATCGTAGTTACCCACATCGAACTTGATAAAAACCCTATACGTTAATTACTTTTTTTATTTTAGTTAAGTAATGTACAGACGATTCGTGCTACTCGTTTTGTATACCCGTGTATACGTTTATCTAGAGCTAATGTAAAAATGTAAAATTGTATTTTTAAAAGTTTTTCACTTTTGTTCGCAAATACCTGGGAACGACACGGTCCAATCAATGGTTCAAAGAATTAATTGCTTTTAAAATATTGCAACTATTACGATAATTATATTTCAATGTTAGAACATATTTGTTTGCAATGCAATTAGTTTTGAAAACAGACAAAATGTCTTCTTAAATTTATTTATAGGTGTATCATTAAAAATGTAGAAGATTCAAATTTCTTTTTAATTATTATAATGTTGAGATTTTCTTTAAAAACTTCGTTTTTTTCATAACTTATGAGATTTTGAAATCCGAAATCAAAGTTTTACTACCATTTTCTCGGCACTCGGTTGAAAATGTTTGGTCAGTAAAAATGTATTATTTAGTACACGGCAGCGTGTCAATCAAGTTCTAAGAAATGGGCGGCTCATTAACCGTATTTTAATTGTACTACGCAAACTTTCTTGAGTTACTTTCGACCTCATTATAACTGACAACTTATTTGACCAGCACATTTGTAATCTATCTCTCTTTTACGGTACTCCCCAAATACCTGGAGGAATAAATATTGTAAACGATGCTAATTGCGTAATTTTTATTTTTTATTAATGGCTTAATGTATCATTGTTTAGTCACCATATGTTTAATATCTTTTTTGTAATATTTATATATAGTGGTAAAACATGCGGCTATGAACATTTAAAACGAATTGAGTTCTTTGAAGAAATTAGGCGATTTTTTTACTAACTATAACCCCTCCTGTTCTTATTGGACCCAAGTATTTAATAATAAATAATCGTTTTATAGTTTTCTATAATGATATATGGTAGATTATTAAATTCAAACAAGTAAGGAAAATTGGGCGCAGATTTTCAATAGTATCAGTATAATACCTAGAAATACCAAAATACATGTTGTAAAGTAACTTATGCCATTTTAAATAAATTAAACTTTTTTTTGTGAGAACTGATAGTTGTTGGTTGAATAGACAAATGACTCTATTGTAGAAGGTAACTATAGTACAGCGAGACGAAGCTTTTTGTTTTATGTCTTGGACGTCTGATAAACAGCAATCTCATTGAACATTAAGTAGTTAATTACTACACATTCTGTGTGGTGTGCAAATAATTTCTCCATTCCAATTTTAACAATTAAAAAAATTATGTATATCTTCTTAACAAATGAAGGATTGCTTTAAACGGGGCTCTGTAAAAGTATTTGAAAAATATTATTTATATTGAAAATACGTTGATAACTATCTAATATAAGATAATTTTTTTTATATTTTCACTAGAAAATATTTACGTAAGACATCAAACAAAATGTAACTCGTTTTATGAACAGAGCTACGGGTAAAAATTTTACTAAAATTGTAAGGAAGTTCAAATAAGAGAAACAATAAAATTAAACGGCAACTTTTTTTCAGAAAACTTGAGAACCTAGGCAAACACTAAGAGAAATTATAAAAAGCAGCGGTGGAAAATGAGCAGAAACTTTCGTTTCCCCTGAATATAACACAATTGAGCTTTAAGGTTTACTATTAAATCATTCTCATTTTAGTTTTTATCTTGAACTGGTTATACGAAGTAATGTCCCAATAGGTTACCACTGTCGAGTATTTTTCTGTCTTTTGCGTATCTTTGTATGTTGATGTTTCTACATGATTTTAATTTCAAACTCAAAATAATTTCGGTGCAAATAATTTTTTATCATAATACAGATTCAAACACTAAAATAATCGGAGTCCTTTTCTGTTGCTATTTTTCTTTTCTTTTTCTTATCCATTCTTGTCCAAGCTTTCAATTATTCTGTTCATATTTTGTTACTTTTAAAATTGCGCACCGCAGTAACAAGATTACGGCGTCTTATGAAAAATTAAACTTTGTTAATCATAATAATATTTATATTATTTTGTAAGGCAAGACCAAATATGCCTGGAATTATTTTGAAGGTGATCAAAATCTGAATAAAAACCGAATCACAATTCAAATGAAATCAAAAACATGATTATCAAAGTTCGTATTTAAAAATAACGTTGAAATGTTTAAAATTCTCATTTTACTTTGCAATAATTTACCATTTCAATACATAAAAATTAGATTAAAATAAATGAATACGAAAATATAGAAAAAATATATATTTAAGTTCGTTTTTATCTAATCGATTACGCTGTATGAGACTAGCTCCACTAGAAAGCATTAATTTCATAAATTAGTAGCCATGGTAATAATAATTGTCTAGCCGTTGCTGTAGCTGATAAAATATTTAATATAAGTCACAGTCGTTTTTAGCTATTTTTTTCTGTATATATTCTGTAACACTTTATTTTTCGCAAAATCTATTCAGAAATTTTAGTCTCGTATGTATAGTAATTTTTATCTCCGTGGTCACTAAAATGCACAAATAAAGCCTCTCTTAAGTATTACTATGGGTTCCTTTTTAGACAATCTGGTTCAATGCTGATCTTGTTTATTTATTTTCGAATGTTTGTTAACTGATTTTGGCTTCATACCTAAGCACCTTCTTATACATAAATTATCGATGGAATTATTAATAATAGTAAAATATTTACAGAACAAAGTTGAATCATAATTTTTTCTAATTTTTTTAATAATAATACTAATTCATGTACCAATATCCCATTAGGAGGCATAGAAATAGGATGAATGTTTAGTTTGTAAAATTCGTTCAAATAACGCAGAATGCGGTTTCGTTTTGGAATATTCTTAATTTTACAAGAAACAACAAAAATGATTGTTATTATTTTGCATTTATTGGACAAGGTAACGGCATTCGCTTTTTTAAACTATGTTTCAAAATGACTAATATAATCAATGTCTTCACGTCTAATAAAGTTGTGCTCATTGTCACGAACTTGATCATATATTTTACACTAATTTTTTTCTTGCGATGAATTAAGAGAAGGAAACAAATAATTTGTTTTGCAGCTGTAACACAGCTTGCAAATATATTTTATCTTTATATTTATTCTTTTGCATGCAAATACATTTTATCTTTAAACATCACTTTGTTTTAAGATTAAAACTTCATATAAAATTAAACTACAAAATTTGTAATATTTCAATACGATTTAAATATTTCTTTCCTTTTCAATTTCTTTTTTTTTATACAGCCTTTGAAGTTTATTTGTTTATCTCATTTTTTGTACACATATGTAGATATGGAATTACCAGAATTTTTTAAGGTTTTCTCTCTGTTTTAAAAGTACATTTTGATATTTATATCTTGATTTTAAATTATTATTCTAAGTACAGTTACATGGTTTTTAACAATTGCATAGTACAAAAGAACAATTATCCAAATTGCACTCGTTTTATTATATGTCATATTGACGTCAACACATTATATTTAAATGAAATAATCCATCTTACTACTAAAAAAAATTCATTACCTAAATATTGCTCGTGAAGACCAAATAACAAGAAATGCAGTGTGAGATTCAGTTTTTACAAGGCTAAACACTAACGATCACAATAGATCCGAGTACTCACGCGTGGTCGGGCAAAAAATTTCCTAAACATATTTTTCACCAAAATGAAGCAATGTGTGAATAACTCAAAAATAAATGTGACACAGTCAGAATTTAATACTGAAGAAACCAACATCGTATTATGTCACTGCATTTTTGATTGATTTTGAAATTCATAATTACGTCACAACGTTACTGGATGATTTGACAACAACAGAGCAAATTTATCCAAATAATTACAGAAAAGAATAATCCCTACAATCGGAACTGTCGATTCATGCTACAATAGCATGTGCATTATAGCGGCAGTAATCTTATTTTATTGCCTACCAATTTTTCTACTATGTGAAAAAAGGTTTTTACCTTACTTTCATGTCATACACCTTTTCGATTATAATTAAAAACAAAAGGTACTATCCGCTTCTAATTCAATTGTTTTTCTTTAGATTTTGTGAGAGATAGATTTGAACTCTTCGGTGGTATTATATTTCAAACCTTGGGACGGAATTTCTTAACTTGATAACTTATCGCAATTTATCGAGTCGTCTTTTGAACATCATCAATTATGTGTGTGTATGTGTGCGTGCGGGGGTACGTGCGTACACGCGTGCGTGCGTGCGTGTGTGTATGTGTGTATGTACGTATATATGACATAACATACAAGTAATTTTAAGGGTAATTTAAAACTAAAAAATAGATAAATTTTTACATATAAAATGAGAATAGTAAACTCTCGTGCTATAAACTTCAGAAGGCATAGATCTTATACTATCCTATTACACGCCTACACCTTCTGGAAATTACAATACGAGAGCTACTGTTCGAGTGTTATGTATGCGAATATAGTCCCTTTTTAAAAAAAAACGTCACGGTCTTTTCAAACTTCCTATCTATTTTCTGCTCTTATAAAGGTGTGCCAATAATAAATATAAATCTGAGTAATTAAAATTTCCAAAGCTACTAAATTTTAAGTTACGAAACAAACATTGACTTTCAGAAGTCCACATAAGTGTAAAAGAAGTCATAGTGATGTTTCGAGACGTTATCATTTTTTAAATATTCTCCAGGTTTTTATATCTACGAAATATATAGCAGGCAATACATTTTTCTATTTTCAAAATACATTTTCTCAGAAATCATGAGACGTAGAGACTTGAATTCTAGCGTACTAATATATCATGTTAACTCACATAATATGGAAATATTTTCCACTACCAATTTTTTAAAATATTCGAATAACAAGTAAAGAATAGCTAAATCAAGGTCAAGAAAAATATTATTTTTTCATTCATATATCATGTAAAGCATCATACGCCTTCATAAAGGGTCGCGTCATAAAGTGACAAAGAATACAGTCAAATTAAATGTTTCAAAGACATTAACCTCTACATAATCCTTTAGTGGTTTTTTTTTGTTTTCTTGTTAACCGATCATAACCAATAAAGATCTACTGAAATCAGGATCATCAGATCAGCTGATCCATTTACTATAGAATGACAATGAGGAATAAGATGCTTTTTGTAATATTTATATATTTTACTAAAATATTTCCAATAAGATTTTTCAATTTTTCGTTTACGCATGAGTGACGATAGTTTAATTAAGCAGCTCTGAAGGTGATAGCATCTAAAACGCAAATTGAAATAAAATATTTATATAAGGAAATGTAAACAAAAGCGAGGTTATTTAAATAAATGTTTTGTTTAATTTTTCACATTTCTTTTAAAAAAAATGGCATGAAAATTAACATTAATTTTTGATAAGTATTTAATACTTCCAAATAACTATTATATTTACCTTTAATCACATTTTCACTAATAATTCTTGAAAAAAAAAATTTAAATTTTATCAAAGCTAATATTTCGGTAAATTATTTTTTTAAAGAATAACCTGTCGGAAACAGATCTTCCACTATATATTCCCCGTGCTTACTAGACTTCAGATCTTAATAATTAAAATGATTTGGATTCCGATCCTAATAAGTAATCAACGTATTTAAGGTATTTTTACGAACTCGAATTAGGAGAAAATCCTCCATTTTATTTGTATCTTGTTATATTTTTATTTTATTACGTTGTAGAAATATATTGTAGTCATTAAATGGTACTTACATACTAAATAGTTACATTGAAAAGTCACATTCGTCACAGTATTAGTATGGATCTGCAACATTTCTTTTCATTTCAAATTATTTTTAGATCTCTACTAGTATGCCTATGATCAATATAAAATATCACAATAAACCACAGTGTGTATAAAGATGCGACGATACATTATTTATTGAGATTTTACATTTTTTTTCCTTTAAAGCAGTCTATTAAAAACTATAATAAGAGGATAACCCGTTATGTAAGGTATTTGAAAACCAAATTAAAACAAATCTTTAATTTTCGTTTATATGAATACATTACACGTTACTGCAATGTATTTGAAATTTACTTCTAAGGTAAAAGTTGGCTAGCTGCTATAGGAGGATAGTTGCATCTATAGTATCCCGACATATTTAGAAAGACGCGCTGACAAGCTTAATGCTATATTACGAAAGTACTAATCACCCACCCGTGAGTGTGAGCGCGTCAATAGACAGAACAAGATCTGTCGCACTAATGTAATTCGAGTTTTGATTCCGCATTAGGGACTTTTGCTATTTTATCTGGTTTTTATTCTACGCGATGAGCAAATTATTTTTTTTTCTTTTCTATTTCGAAAGTGCTAAAAGTTATTTTTTTTCATCAAAGGATCCCTGGCATAACCGATAGATGTCTCAGTTTCGGTGAGAATTTTGAAAAAAATGCTTTGGGTAAATAATTACCCGCAAGTGTTTTAATGAATCACTACATTTTTTTAGAGATCTGTTTGTTTTTTTAAATAATTTTTTTTATTACTTACCTACTTCTCCTTTTTTTAGAAAGCATCCTTTTCTCGACTTCAAAAATGAGAAGTTTTTGGTAGCAACAGGTGATATGGTACGAAGAGTTACTTTTGAGTAAGCTTGAACTATATTTTTCTTTTAGTAAAAAAGTCGCATAGCTAGTCCTCATTAAATAAATTTTTTTTAATGCGTCATCCACAATTAAAACTCAGCCATTCAAAAGGTTTTATACTTGCCAGAGCTCATGGTTTGAATAGCGAAGAGGTAAATAAGATGTTCACTTGTTGCTAAAAATAATTACCAAGAAAGATTTAGTAGACAAACCAGATAGAATTGGAAAACATTAGAGTGTAGATCAAAAATTCCGCAGGAAAAATAATCGCAACATCCAGTGAAAAAAGAAAAACCTTTTCCGTTATCGTCTGCTGCAATACAGTGGACAATTTTAATTCTTCCAATTATGATCATCAAAGGTAAAAAAACCAGAATTTTCAAACAGAGAAAGCATTCAACCTTATTCAAGTTACATCAACACATCCAAAAATAACTCTGAGAAATTCAGTGAACACAAAAAAATTGTTAACTTCACCCATGCGTGATGCCCATCCTGGCTCTTAGTATATCTTCAATATAAACAAAATAAATGAATTTTAATTAATTACTATTTCTGTAAGATTCAGACTGTAAATTTTTACGCTAAACGTTTTACAAACAACAACAAATTTTACGGAAAAAGAAACCACTGCAAGTATTTGCAAGAATGTTCCCCAACTAAAAACAAATTATTAGAAAAAGGAAAACAACTACAATATACCCATTGAAAGATCAAAGAGAGATCAAGGGGTGTAATAAGTGTTGAGAGCAGGGACAAAATGATTATATTTCTGAATCAATCGAATAGAAAGAAAATGAGAAAAACAAGTAGAAAAACTAAATGTGTGGAAAATAGAAAAAGAGAAGAATAAAAGATAATTACGTTTACTTCTGAAAACTCAGATGAACAAGAAGAATTTAATTTAATGCAAACAAAAAAATTGACTGTTATTTTTTTATTTTCATTTTGTAAAGAATTTTTCGAATAATATACTAAAAACAATCAAAATCTGATTGAATCCGATGCATTATGTATCAATTGTGGTTACGAGATCATTGCACACTTCATGAAGATTAACTGGATCAATGTAATCATAAAGAAATTTAATCTACGAAAGCGAATAGAAAATAATTGCTCGTGGTGCAGAAACCGCTTTAAGGACAACATTTCTTTTAATTATATGATTGTTAAAACAATGTGCAAAATTAATATGTAAGACTAGTGATTATCTCTAAAAAAAAGTAATAGCTAGCTTTTAGTTGGATTGTTAAAAGAGGAATTTTATAGGAAGAGAAATAAAAGACAAAATTTATTTTCGTTGTAAGGTCAATTATTCAAAACTAATACCAAAAATATTGAAACATGACAAAGTTTATTTTAGTTCTAAGATTAAGGGTTTAAGGCTTACATAAAAAGTATAACTGTTCGAAAAAGCTTTTGGTATTAGAGTTAAGTGGTCAACGTTGAAGTTATAAAACTATAGGAACCTACAGAATAAGTTTTAGTTTTAAGGTTGAATATCCGTCTAAAGAAACAATTAATTTTTTACTTCTATAGTTAAATCTTGAAATCTAGAAAATTAAATAAAAGTTATACATTTAATTTAGTTAAAGAGAAACAATATATAGCATTAGACTTAAAAAGGGTGTTTTATAAGGGCAATTTTCCTCATCACAAAAATTTCATACGTGTCACTGTCCCACACCGTTAGTGAATATCCTCTTTCTTCGAGGGTCAAGAAATTATATATTTTTTTATATTAAAGGAGGATATAGGGTAGTTTTATACTTATTAATTTAAAAACGCAAGACTATAGTGTCAATAATCATTAAAATCATTTACTAACTTAATATAACATATACTAAGTTAGTTAGTTATTGTACTAAAAATATAACATTTTTTAAAAAAAATTGGCATCTGTCACACTTTTTCTATATAATTTTTTGTATATACTCTTTTAAAAGTTAATGCTTAAGACACAGATTGTCAAATCTTGGCCAGATTCCTTATTTTTTTACCATTTACTGCCTTTACTCTTGGCTTATGATATATATTTTCATACCTATCATCTTCTATACAAAAAACGCTAATAAATAATATATAAATTAAATTTATTTATTTGTTTTTATATTTAATAGAACCACATTTATTTCCTTCTTTTCAATGGCACACTATTTTATATTAGACCTTAAAGTACTGATAGCACAAATTAGTCAAATTATAAATCATGTCATTTACCGAAAAAAATATTATAGCCCTCACTTTTGTTTAGAAATATAGAAAAACTGATGTACATTAGTCTAGTGGAAATAACTTAAATACAGAGAGACAGACAAAAGACCATTTAATTTTGAAATAAGTTTTGTCATTTAATTTCCGGTTACTTAATAAAATCCATTAAAATTTGTTTCAAATACTTATTTGTGAAGTAGCATAAACAAATAGCTTTGTTTGGATTGAGATTCGGAAGCCTCAGGTTTGCTATATTCTTGATAAATGTTAATTTTAATTAGTAGAAATTATTAGGGACACAAACAAATATTCAATGATTCTTAATGAGTTTGTAACAAAAAAATTGTCAATAACGCTACTGGAACAAACGAGGGCCAGGTAATGTTATTTTAAAAAATTGTAATATTTCCACCTTAATAAATATTACAGTTTCGATAATATGAAAGGAATTTGTTAATAAAACAATAACAATATAGACAAATCCTATGTAAACTCTTGTAATAATAAAAATAATATGTATAAATGTAAGAGGCAATTGACCTAATACACTGCAATTGAAATTGTCCTATTATTATTACACATTGATTTAAGTCGAGTCTTAAGGGTTGACATAATTATTTTCGGTTACTTACAGAACGGCGAAGGAAATGAAAATTATTTGAATATAGGAAAGAAAAACTACTAATAACATTAACATTTTATCTAAACCTTACCTGCGGCAGTAGTTAGATCCCAATCTCATTAAGTAACTAAGCTTTTACTCAGTACATTATGTAATTTTGGTATGGATTCAAATTTCGATTGACCCAAAATTTCCAATTCCGAAAACAATGTTCAATTAAAATGACTAATAACAATGCATTTACAATTATAGTTGGCTAGTTATATAATATGCATATGCTTAAATTTGTCGGTGCCTTCTTTGAATGGTGAAAAGCAGTCTCGATATTTTATATAAGATATAGGTAGTAGAAACAGATGAGACAAATTTTACTTTTAAAAATATAATAGTTTTGATCGCGATTATCGGTAGGTGTAATATGTATTTATGAGCTAGAATATTTCTCCAAGAATAATTTTTTATCTCAAGGGTACCCTCGGAAAAGTAAAACTTAACGATAAAATATGGAAACATGCTACCTAATATCAGTAGGTAGAATGAGAAGCGGGAACTCTCCCCTTCGGTACGAACTTCTCCCTACAGAAATACATAGTTCACGATTTTTTTTTAACTTACATACTATATCTACTCCATAAAAATACTATGCTCTGTAATAGTGTTATTATTCTCGATAACAACATGAACCTAATAAAACCTTACCAAATTTAAATCAATCTTAATCAACATTACCCATTCTTAGCTAACCTAACCTAATATTAAATGGGTAAATTCATCCTAACTATTCTCATCTTGGGGATGGAAAATCTGTACCTCATAGTCATTTCCGCTCTATCACTTTTACTTGTCATCAGATCGAAAAGTGGTTTGAGCGTAATGAGCAAGCTCCGTACGAAAATTGTCAAAATGTATTTTCTCAAAAATTATCTATATGAGAGAAAAACTTTTACCGTTGGGTTGATGAAACGCATACAAAATGTATAATAATTAAACAGTTCTTAATCCTTGCGACTCAGCTAGTGCTATTTGATGGTGCGGATGATTAAAACTTTTTGCTTTCACTAAACTCTCATATACTTTGTAAGATTCTTAGGTAGTTTAAATCAACGTAAGACTTACCTTTGACAAACACGCTTAGGTCCGGATATGTAACAGCTTTTTGCTCTGTAATGCCTGGCAAAATAAAGTATTACCGTTTGATTTACAATTAATAGAAAATAATTATTCCCTTTATATTGTATATTCTTTAAGTCCACCCCACGCACGTTCAAGTTTTTATGTTTTCTTTTTCTTATGAATGCATTAGTATGCTTTTTATAGTATTTTAGCATGATCATATTATGTCCAGAGAGTAAACTTATAAATTTACTAAATAATATACTTTTATTTCTAATCTTCATATATATCCCCTTTGGTCACTGAGACAGACGAATAATTATTGAGCTTGTTTCTCCGTAACAAAAAAACACAACGAAAGTTCCATTATATATTATTAAGAAAAATTTAATGTAATGCAAGTGCTCCTATTGAGCACAAATATTCTAATTTACAAAAAAATGTATTCATTAAACATAGAATCTTTGAAAACTGCTTAATGAGTCCTTGAAGGTACACTTTCATTAGTTTTATTTCACGTTTTAATGGTATTAATCGTATCTTTGGTCGATTATTACATATGACAATTATTTTATCACTGTTCCATTGGTAGGTCAATGTGAGAAAGATTAGATACTATAAGATATATATATATATACAATCCGTAAGAGAAAAAATTGATTTCCGATAAAATCGTTGAAATTAGAAATCATACAAATAATTTTTGTGTTGTATCTAATTTCAACGAATGGACAATGAAGCAATTGTACTCAAGTGTACTCAAGCAATTATAAATTATTATACATAGCATGAAAATTAGAAAATGAAAAGATTATGGATATAATGTCATTACGATATTGTTTACACTGGAGGTAAAATATACAAGACGTGTAATTGTAAAAAAGTAACTAACAGGTAGCATAAGATTATTTTCTTCAGATTAATGCAATACATTACTAAATCATATGTATTACCAGAATTATCTCAATGAAAAACCAACCGTAAAAAGTTTTTGGAAGCAGTCATTTGATCTCATAAGTACTTGTATCACGAAACGGTTTATGAATTCAAATTCAAGGTAAAAACTTTGCAAAATATGTTAGCCTAATTCTCACAACTTTTCACCATTCACTGATAATGAAGTAGACCATTGCTCATTTTCTGTTTTAACCCTGGAGTAGTCGCGTGGATTACACATGTAATCCACACGTATTAAATCTAAAATTTCTTAAAAAGCGCCAATTACGAACCCTTCTAGGTATTTTAAGCTGAATACTTGAGGTAAGCGTTCAGTGCTGCGCGAGCGTCGGTCGCTTGTAATTGTGTCGCAGGAGGCCCGTAAATTCCGTGGATTACACCTGTATACCGTGCAACCAATTACGTAAGTATTTTGAACATATTATTTTTTGGTGTTGTTGATTTTACGTTATAAATATGGTAGTTTGACGTATGGTAGTTATATGTTTTTAGAATAACCATCGATAATGAAAATAAGCTCAGATTGAGGTGTGGCTAGCTGAAGAAGATGATCAGAATGAAACTTACGATCGCTTGAGTACAAATGCCGAAGAAGATTACCTTGACCAGCAGGAACATCCATCAGAATCCGAGCAAAACGAAAAACTTCCAGGTGAGGCAAACAATTCTGAATCAGAAGATGTTGAGCCACCTCAGCAAAACCGACGCCTTTACTTTTACTATAGCGTAGATCGTACTATCTAGTCAAAAACTGGTCCCTTCGAATAGTGAACTCGGCAACATAATATTGCCTTTGTTGTCTATAATCCTAAAGGCATAGCCAGGCAAAAAACTACTCCGCCAGACTGTTTTTCCCTATTTTTGGACGACAATATAATTGATCTCCTTACCAAATATACAAATATAAAAATATACTACATAAGGTATAGTACACAAGAAAAGTGATGCTAAACAAACAGACGCAACGAAAATAAGAGGCTACATCGGAATTTTACTGATAGCTGGGGTGACGAAAATAGGCCGATTGAGGGTTGCCTAAATATTTGGGTATGTAAAGCATACAGGAATCGATGCTATATATTTGACTATGTCTGAACAAAGATTTCAATTTTTGACAAGGTCTTTGTGTGTTGATGACGCTGGAGATAGTCAAGTTCGTGCTTGTATTGATAGGCTGGCTAGAATAAGAGAGTTTTTAGATTTGTTTCTTGGGAAATTTCAGAAATATTTTGTTCCAAGTGCTGAAATGACGTTGGATGAATAGCTCTCGGCTTTTAGAGGACGCTGTTCTTTCAGGCAGTATATCATAAACAAGCCGGCGAAATATGGAGTGAAGGTTTTTGTTCTCGTGGACGTTCATTACCTGTATACGTTCAACTTAAAAATAAATGCAGGTCAACAACCTGAAGACCCATTTTGCTTGAGCAATGAGAGCCACGATGTAGTTATGAGGATGTCACGTCTAGTGCTAGGTAAAAACATGAATATTACTATGGATAACTGGTTTTCTTCTTTACAAATAAAAATTATGAAGTTGTTCATCGACGTCACTTCCTCATCGACCTATCTCTGGCTTGGATGAAACCTCTAGTTCGTCAAAGATTGGATAATATAAATTACCAAGAATTCAGTACTTAAAATAAAAGACTTTATTGTTATTATTCAAACAGAAAACCCGGTAACAACTTCAGCACAGGCACTAAGTAGTGTCATAGGTCGCTGCTATGACTGCGGAAGAAAGAGCAACAAAAGCACTCGAAAACTGTGTATCACTTGCAAAAAGTATATTTGTGTCGATCGTTCAAAGATTATCTGTCTATCTTGTTTAGAAAACACCAATTAGAATTATATATTTTTATTAATTTTTTTATAATCTCAATTACACCAAAAAATGTGATTTTTAGTGCCAAAAAGACGTTTTGTTTAATATCATTGATTTTCTTAAACACTGAGGTTGTGATTTGTTTCTATTGACAATTTTTTTGTAAACAAAATTTTATTTATTAGATATAAAAAGAATTAAAATAACTGAAGCATATTATATGTTTTTATTTCAACTTATACATGGCATACATCTGCACTCCATGCGACTAATCGGGTAAAGTTTTAGCGTGCGACCTCTGTAGGGTTAAATAAAAATAAGACAAGATACAATATTTAAACAAAATTCAGATTGATAGTAGCAACTATGGTACGTTCTTATTGGTATAATGATACAGTTATTGATGAATGGTTCCTAAAATATATTTAGACATATTATTATTTTTAGCATTTTACTGTTTATTTTACTGAAATGAAAACGGTACTAATATTGAATACATTTGGCGTTAATTTTGTAGAAATTCATTGTAACTAATTAAACAAAACTACGTAATGTAGTATTATTTCTACTTTCTTTAATTTTTTTACCACGACCTTGGTTTCGTTGAATTACAACATCTTCAGATGGGCTATTAGAAAAGATTGAGAATATTTGATTGAATCTTTGCTAATAGCCTACCTGAAGATGTTGTTATACAACAAAACCTAGGTCGTGGTAAAGAAATTAAAGAAAATAGAAATAATAATACATCACTTAGTTTAATTTAATTGTGAATGGTACTAATATTTTGGTCAAGTATGTATCACATAAAATGAGACTTTTTTGTAAAAGTTATGACAAAACGCTATCTCTTATTAAATGAAGTTCGTATTTACTTTATTTCGACGATTCTTCTTAAAACATACTCCCCAATATGAATAAATATCAAAATTCTTAGATTTTTGCCTTTACTAAGTTCAAGTAAAAACAAACTGAATTAGTTTCGATCTGCGGTACCATGCACGGGTACTACGTATTACGCATTACACCATGTATTATGCTGAGAAGGGCGAATATAGCACAGTTAAAGGAATTTGGTTCCATACACTAATATTATGATGTTTTATATCTGTGACAATTACCAATAAGATGATGGTTGCTTATAACCTCGTCACTATGAGAAACTCGCTACCTTAAATGTTAAACTTTCTTGTTCCACTAACGTCACATAAACGTAGAACAGGTAATAAGTAATATTTAATCATTAAACTATTCTTCCTCAAAAAACAGCTTCCTTTTTAATTGAAACAACTCTATTTTGTTCCACCAAACAACCTATTTGTAAATGTTTAATTCCACTAGTTTTATTCCTAAAAAAGATAAATCTGGAAGTATTTTATTACTTCATTTACATCATTCCTATCTTCCGAATAATTGTATTTGCTATAACTTCTCCGACAATCGCAACAATATCAAATAAGACGAGGGAAAAGTTTCATAATTTACTTTAATTCCACAAGTAAAATAGCAATATTTAATGACCAAACGTCAGAAAATTAATAGGTACACCAACTACGTAGTTTCAAGGCCAATACGATTTTAGTGAACTTATCTGCCACTTGCAGAACATAATAGCAAAAATAGCAATCGTAGATGATTTTTAGTTAAGTATGTGGTTTTAATCTGTTATTTATTTAATGCCAACGTTCTTTTTATATTGGTTTACATTTTTGTTCTAAAGCGATTTTATATTGATTAGTTCTCACCATCATTATAAAGCTTGTAATTAACTATACCACTGTAAAATCAACTTCCAACTTTTAGTTGTATTATGTTTCAATTTTCCACAACATTAATTTGAATCAAAGTTTTACAGTAAATACATTTTACGATCACCATTCTCCAAATAGGCCGATCGTTCAATGTGACCCTATTGACAAATAAAAGAGGGAGTATTTGTATCATAAAACTGTGCAATAAGAGATCAAGGTGATATTGTGAACTTTATTATCAGAATTTATTTCTCCTGAAGTTAACGTATATTAATTTGAGGTAGCTTTTAACGGCAACGGTATGTCGAGGTTTGAAAACTATACACAGAAATAATAATTTATTAATACTCGAATTAGTTTACATTAGAACGTTATATGTTAGTGACTTTCGATATTTGAAATAATACAATTTCTGTGTAAAAAACCTGTCAGCATAGTCCACGCCGTGGCGTGTAACATTAATCACAAGGTCAGTTTTAATGGCGCGTTTCATTACATGGAAATCAAAGAATCGATTTTCGGCCGTTCGTCAGGGGGTGCTGGAGTAATGTTTATAGTCACGTAGATGTGAGAAAGTACGCATTGTAATCGCCAACTTGCCTACCCAGTGTAGAAATTACGAGCATTACCTCTAATATGGACATTGGAGAAATCGATGTTCTGCAGTGGCTAATACAGGCTGTTGACAAATGATCATATTTTTAGAAATATGATCATCATGAGCAAATGTAAAAGTTGTTTTTTTAGAAAACTACTTGCATATTTCGGTATATTTTTTCAAAATTTCGAATTGTTGAAGATAATAATTATGTATTTTCTTTGCGAATTCAGTACATATAAATTTGTGTTATTTTCAGCACTTTTGTATAGTATTTTTATCGTCTGACCATAAACTGTTTAATCATCAGGTAGCACGTGTGGGAACATTGTCATTTTGATGAAATGGTCAACCCCCAAAACTTGTAGCTTCTTCATTAAAGCGTTTTCTGAACATAATAAATGAGGCATTTCTAAGTGAAAGTTTCTATAGATTATTAAATTTACGACGAAAGTTCGGAACTATTGAGGTCAATTGTAAGAGGAATAAATTCAAAATATAAATAGTTGCTAAAATACTAATAAGACTGACGATAGAGCAATAAAACACTAAAAGATTATAAAAAATATATTAGGGCAAAATAATAACCCATAAATATTAAATAAGTATCGTTGTTTAGAGTCACTATAACCCCTTTGTATCCCTAAAATTAATTAATGACTGATTTTAATGTTGGGCAGGTGTTTTCTAATAATCATGAAATAAAAAAATAAAAATATTTTAAGATAATATAATATATATATATATATATATATATATATATATATATATATATATATATATAAATGCGGCACGGCAGGAATTCTCAGTCAACAGAGACGTCCATGAAAAAGGTGTGCTTTTGCTGTGTACCAATTTGATAATTTAGCTGTGAAGAGCTGACACACAAATTGACAAATTCAGTAATACATTTGTAATATTAAGGTGTACTGGCAAACCTTATATTTTTGTTTTCTACTAACCCGCTATTACATTTCAATCATTAAATTTTTGTAGTTCTATTGGTTACATTTACTCATGAGGTAATAAATAATAAAGTAATCCACCATTTTTGAGCTTAACACATCGAATATTAGGCACAGCTCTGAAAACCTATGTAACTAAGAGACGGACTCAGTTTCGCGTTCGTAATTGGTCCTTACTAAATTCTTTATGTTTTTAGTATTTATAAAACACAATTTATGAATACAATTCATAGTATGAATACCAAAAATTATTAAAAATATAACGAATTGTTTATGTAACTTGGTAGCAATCCATGTAAAACAATAAAAATGAAAATAATAACCTATTGTAGCTAGTAAATAAAAAAAAATTACCTGCGTAATATGAAAAAATTCAATTTTTATAGATTTTTCATTATAAAAATATAGTTTCGTATTGAATTGAAGCGCTAAGTGCACTTTTGAAACTGATCTTTATAGAACGTGAACTTTAGTCACCCATATGAAACCAACTTCGAGTATTTTTAGGAAACATCTCTAGAAGAATGAATAGTATAAAATGTTACTTATTATAAATAAATTTGGAAACTTATACGTAGTTTTTCTTCAAATCGAACCTAATATTCTTTCATAATATTATTTAAATACTCATAAAGATATCCTCAGATGGAATAACTTGAGATTAGCACGATTGCGTAGCGGAGGACAATAATTTTATTGAATCGAATCTCAAATATCGAATTAAACGCTTTCATCTCAATTGTCATCACAAATTGACAATTGAGATGAAAGCGTTTAATTAGGAATGTTAACATTATATGCAACATTGGTGGATTATATCCGACCAAGTTTTACATTTTTCAGTTCTTTTATTCAACCCATATTCTTCCGAGTGTATGAAAAATAAATTGTAAATCATATTTTATTTTTTTGCACATAGCTTACGCATCAATAGTTTAATTTTGTATAAAAATTATATTTAAAATGTCTATTTTAAAGTATCAAAGACTTAAATGGAATCACAATTTAATTTAAAATAATCGCAAACTTCTGAACCAAAATAACACACATGTTTATTTTTTGGTATTGTTTTTGGACTTAATTACGTGTCATGTCATTCTTTACACATATTTTTTTATAACGTAAAACTATATATATATATATATATATATATATATATATATATATATATATATATATATATATATATATATATATATATGTATATGTATTAAAATGAAGACCTCCTCCAATTTTTATTTCCAAAATAGTTAGATAAATATTTCTGTAACTTGATATGGTCTTCTAAACCTAATTACAAAGTTAGTCATATATTTATCTTACCGATAAAGTAAAAATTTTAAGATGTGTCCCACCTGTTATTATGGTATGTTTGACTTTAACTAGATCACACTGATAATTGGTCTATCAACAATCTATAAAAATAAAAATAGCGTCCCATTATTCTTTCCTCTACAAGCCTTTTTTATTTAAAACACTTCAGATTTAAATAGAAATTGATTTTAAAAAGTTATTAAATGTGTACTAAAGTGGATGTTAAAAAAATATTGTTTATTCCACATCCATAAATATTATTACGTTCTATAGTTTGCATAACATTAATTAATAAATTCAACAACAAAACCATTTGACTCATTTTCATATCTCAGGTATCAGCATGATTTTCCACGGGTATGATACTGAATAAATAAGGTTTTTTTTCATTACAATGTTCGATCGTAAAATCCGAATAAATGCAGGTAAAAAGGTTTTAAAGGTACACAAATCTACATTTCATATGAATTAAATTCAGTGTCTTATTTTTAAAGAATACGCTTTATTTTCTGCTATTAATGAATAGACGTTTAAAATCGAAGAATCTGACAATAAAATCTGTCAATTCTTATGATTTGAACTGAAAATAAGTTTAATTTCTACTGACATGATATTTTTATGGGGTTGCTAGTAGGTCCGAATATATCCTTGATTTAGATTATACTTCGGTATTTAACTAAACTAATATAATTAATTTTATCAAACGGTTGGAGTATACTTAAAAGCGTAATAGAAGATATGAGGAAAGATTAATGAAATTTTGTGAGGATAAATGTAATTCCTTAAAATATATATGAAGGAGTATATTGGCACAAAGTCACTGGATAAATTAATCCCGATTCTTGTCGCAGACTTTAAAATGCATACCACTGAGGAAATTTTGAAAACACTTACAATTTCTTTTGATATATTATATAAAATGTTTAAATAATATTTCATGTCACTCAAAATGCACGTCCAATAGTCACCAAAAAAAATAGGTTTTACGACATTTTACATTTAAAAAATTATATGAAGGAATTAATAAATTACATTTTAAGTACTGGTAACGCAAATATACAAGATATTTGATATTCCTTGATTTATTTTGAACATTTTTAAATTTTTTTCTGTCAATATCATAATATCATCCCGTCTCCGTCGTGTACGGAACGGCCTTCTTGCTAGTAGTTGAACTCTATTTACTTAGATATATTGTTTATCATATGAAATTTTGTGAAACACAAGGTTAATACTGATTTTTTTCACAAAAAAATCTTATATCTTTCTAATTTTTGAATTAAAATTCGAAAATTTTTCGAATTAATATGAAGATATTTCTCTCTAACTTACTACGTCTATCCATAAATCGATCTTCAAGTCTATTAAAAATAATTGAAATGAATAAATACAACATTTCAAAATTATCTAAATTTTAGGAAAATATACCAGCAATCTCTCATTGAATACAATCCTCTTTGTAATCACATATTTGTTATAAAATTTATTACTACCAGAAATCGGCCGGTGAGGAATTTGTCACTTGACAAATCTCTGACATTTTGTGAACCATTTTACACCCCACCATTGATTAGACTTTTCACGTCACAAAATATGAAACAACGTTTTATAAACACTGATTAAAGCAGTGTTGTTTACTGAATGGTTTAATATTTATAAATTTTTAGCAATTAATAAATTACCTTAACCCATTACTTTTTTATTACAATTACGTGTGTCTTAATACTTATATTTCCATTTAAATTAAAAAATATTAAGTGAGAAAAAAACATTATTCCATCGATACTTTCATAATAAAATTAATCGACAAAGCTTCAAACTAATTACATGATACAGTTGATCTAAATATCTACAAATCATATTTACATCGATTTATTGGATATTTTTTTCAAGAAAATAAATAGTGTACATATTAAACTTTCGGAATATTTTCCATTCAATGAATCACAACCATAATTTTAGAAGGCATCGGTAAAAGCAAGTTAATTTAGGTAGGATAATCACACGGTTTTTTTATTCTAGGTTATAAAAACCCAGTGATGAAAGTGTTTCCTAGTCGATAGTGATCCTAGATGATATTTCAACAAGTTTAGTGGGCTTTTATTTTTATTCTGTCATTATTCTTGATCCCAGTAATAGTGTTATTAAGTTTAAAAAAACTAAAAATTATTCTATTCCAGACGAATTTATACGATCAACATAATGTTATGTGCTATTTTCATTATTTATGTTTGCGTATGAAAAGATTCCATAAATAAATATACAATTTCTGCGCGTCTATTTTAAAGACCTTATACTTGATATGATTATTACATAAGGTTGATATACCAATTACGATCATTATTAAATAACAACTGTCAAAAACAGATCAAGACATACTATGAAAATTGCTTCAGCTGAAAAGATAATCTTGATATTCGTTACACTTAAGAAAATTCAAATAAAGCAAGCATAACTGATAACAATAGTTCTTCTTTTATTGATTTATTTATACCTAACGAGTAGATAGGGCCATCTGGTGTTATTCTCTACTATACAATCGACGAAACTGTATCATCAAGTACTCTCTGATATACTTACTTTTAACTACGATACAATGATGATAATTATAATCAAATACTATGCTATTGCATAAATGATTATTTCATGGAAAGAGCCTTGAAAAGGTATTTAATTTTAACGAGAAATCGTTTGAACTGATTTCATCGAAGTAACGTTAGGACAAAGGTTTTGAGTTTTTTATCCACCTTTCCTTTCATGAAAATACGACGTGAAATCAATTTGAAAAGAAACAACCCTTTCAACGGTGAAAAAATTTCCCGTATTTTTCTGAACTAACTTTCCTGATACACACGAACAAAAAAGAAAGTCGCAGCTTTTTCTTCACTTAACATTGTACACCATTGCTTTTTAGTTGTTAATAAGAAAAAAGTATCATATATTTGCATGTATAAAATACTATCCGTTCCATTCAGTAGAGATTTTTTTGAATAAACAAGCGTAAAAATTTATTCGAAATTCATATCTACATAGGCTAATGTAATGTCCTTCCATCACTTAGGACACAATCAAAGATTGCGCAGAAACTGGTATTACGGAGTTTTATCTATTTTTACTTATTAGGAAGTAATACCTATCAAAATCCGCATCGAGCCCCTTATTCGCTAATTAAATCTTCATAATATATTTCAGTATACAGTTTTAATGTCTAATACTTGCATTTCATAAGAAGGTATTCCGATATTGTACTTTTTATTAGTGTAGTTACTTTAAGTTGCTGTATTATAAAGTTGTTTATTGTATTACAGCTAACCAGTATAGTTGCAGAAATTAACTAAAGTTAATAACAAAAACAGAACAATTCAAAAATGTTATAACTTTAATATAAACATTATGTTACACTACATAATTTTCAACTAATAAAACTTTGTCTCCTAATGAAAATTTTTCAAATCGACTTTTTTGATAGCTTTGCGTTATTAGGGAAAAAAAGAAAACAAAGAATGATGATTGCATTGGCAATTAAGACAAGCTTCTAAGTAGGCGGTAATTTAACCATATCTGTGAAATTTTTATACGAAAAAAAAGAATTTGTGACATATAGTAATAAATAGTGTTTCTTAAATTTGAACATTTTGAATCCTTTATTTTTTTAATACACACGATGTTTTTAAGCATGTGAAAGATTTACTATGCAATTCGTTAAAATATATTTACATTATGAGAAATTAATATTTGGACTTTTTTTAATTAGTTAAATGGAAATATTATGTTCACTTAAATGCTTATGTACCGAAATATCTACGGAACACTCGTAGTGTGAGTTTTACTCATACAGGTTTGATTGATACTGAAATTAATAGTCTGTCAGTTTTATTTTTTTAACTTCACCCAAAAAATTATTTATATATCAAACTACTAATAAATATTTCATAGCAATAATTTTTCAGAACCGTACGGGTATGCCTATGAATATTTCGTATAAACATATATGTAAATAATTGATTTAATAATGTATTCAAAACAAAGAGGTACGATTTCAAACATCCTTAACCCCATGTGTTATAAAAAAATTTATAAAATACGTAAAATGAAAGAATATAAAGATTGTGTTTTTCACGAATTACTGTTTTATAGAGTATAAACTAAGACACGTGACCATAATATCTATGTTTAGATTTTTTAATTAATACAAGGATTTTGAAGACTTCCTCATATTAAAAAACTTTAATATTTTGATAATATAAGGGTAATGTTAATATTAGTTGGAATTAAAACCAAGGGCAATTTCAAGGTACATAAACAAGTGAAAATGCTTTAGAGAATTTATAATATTTTGTGGAAGAATCTATGGGCGCCAATTAAGACTCTGGTCTCTTTATACACGAAAATCTAAAAATTAAATTAGCAATATGCGCCACATTTTGTATCCCAGTCATAGGCTTACTTAAAAACTAGTCACAAACTTACTTAGGAAATATGTTGGATGATTTGCTGGCTTGCTTAAGTTAGGTTGGCTAGTTAGGCTTGTGTAGATTAGGAAATAAAAGCTATTTTACAAAATTGAAATAAAATTATGAAACTCACACTAAGGATCTCAAAAATTACAACTATTAAACAGGACTAGAAATATATAAGCAGCAAAGCTGACTATTGCGGTGAAAATACTACGACCAAATAACCAAATTGAAAATTATTAAAAAGGTTATATTTATTTTAAAAGCGTACTAATAGAGAGTATTTAGTCAAAGATTAAAATAATAATTAAACGAAAGATAACAACAGAAACAAAGAAAGTTTTTTTGCGAATGAAAAAGATGAATTTTTCCATTGAGACGAATTAACATAGGCACCCGTGTCGAATATACAACGTTGGTTAATATGCTTAATGGGTTATTACTAGTAAAATAAGTGATCGAATCGATTCTTCCATTTGTATACACATAGTTCCCCCTGACCGTGTTCTGACGATTCCATTACTCCGCAATATTCGCGTTAATATGAACCTCCTAAGTTCCAGATAATTAAAATAAATAATAAAAACGTATTTATTTATTCATCCTAGGGTTTTCACTACTTAGTTGACACAAATCGTGTATTACTTGACAAGTGGCAAAAAAAGATCAAAGACGGCACGAACTTTATTGCTTACGTGACATTTTCTTTCACATAAGAGGCAAATCTGTTCCAATTTTCTCCGGCACTCTATTTGTTCGTAATTGGCTCGTTTTATGTTGTAAAGAATTTACTTGTCAGATATTTTTTTTATTTCGATTTACAATTCATTTTAATATAATCTTATAATGTATTTACAGACTAAATTTCAAGTAGTGGAAATGTTATAAATGCTCTCCGTTAGGTAAACATTCTTATCATTCTTCATATTATAGTAAATGAGATCATACTACATGAATATTTAATAGTGTTGTGAGAGTTTGGTATTATATTTGTTTGTTTTAATATATAACACGATAGGTTTCTAAAAACCTAAAAAATAAATAGTTCAGGGTAAGTAAACAAACCGCTATTTCGGTTGTGAGGAAGAATTCTGTGAAAGTTTTGCGATCTCAAAACCTTGTTCTATCCACCTGCTTTTAAAATTGAATATTTAGTAACTTATACCTGTCGATTCTAATAATAGCCCCTTAAAGTTACCGCTTAATATCATTATTAATTTAAGATCTTCAGAATGAGTGTGCTGCAAAACAAAAATACAATTTTAATTTATTCTATTTGTCAATTATTTATCGCAAAATTGTATTTTCATATTTCGTTTTAAAATTAACATCATCAAAACTAAGAGAAAATTAAATATTAATTTTAAAATTTAACGCACTAAGCAGAACGTGGAAAAAATTTTTGATTAAAATAGGATTTTATAATTATTTTTCTGATTATAAATTATGATATGAAAGATTTAGTTTCTGTCTACCATTTATTATAGGATAATCAATGTATACGAGTATGTGCGTGTGCAAGTGCGAGCGTGTGCACGTTTGAACATGTGCGTGCATGCGTGCGTAAGATGTATGTTTACATCTATACATGCATATAAGCACGTGGATATGAATATGTATGCACATGTAAGTACTTATGTGTAGATTTTTTCAATTATTTTCTATTGCAGTATATCACAACACTATTTATTATTTTATCAGTATTTTACTCAGCCGTAATAGAAAGCTCACGCTATTTCTATAAATTCCGCATATTAGAATTTGTAAATAAGTAAAATAAATATCTATACCTCGATAGTATGGACACATTTCATTACAGTCAATCATTTATATATAATTTGAAATTTGAAATACTCGGTCAAAAAGGGACTTAGAATTTTTTTTTAATTTCGTATATATGTTCTAAGGGATAAATTATTTATAACTCTCCCTAAACCAGACAAATGCAGTAGATATATATATATATATATATATATATATATATATACATATGTACATGTGTTTGAGTTATTCGTAAATTTTGAAGTTTTTAAGAATTAACTAGTTAATATTTCACAATAAATTATGAAAATGCAAAAAATAGACTATTTTGTGTAAAGTGTGTTAATTAACCCTGTAAAATAATAATTCAGTTGAGGTATAGTCATTTCGAAAATTTTGCATGTTCTGTTTATATATTTATTATATTTTTAGCTTTTAATTTATCCAACAATGTTTTTAATGTTTTGACCGAAATCGATGAAATAGAGCTGCAGACGCAAACAAGCTTTTAAAAAAAACTTATATCCATCTTCTTTACTTCAAAGACTGCTTAAACTAATTTTGCAATACAGCTTTCTTTACCGTCAGTAAGGAATTAGAAGGTGATAAACACAATATTATGAGATAACGTTTATCATATTTCGGCGTACTTACGGCGATGCTAGTCTATACAAACGCACAAGAAACAATTAAATTGGATTGAGAGCAGTTTTAAATCAAAGTTTATGTGTATTTCAGTGTAACTATACTGTTGGTACATTTCCAAATGAAATTTTATTATTTGGTAAACTTACGATGTGCTAAACTTATAAGACTATTAAACTAATCTGTCACGTCTATAAAAATGCAATAACACGTTTAATTCAAAATGACAATTAAACATATTCCTAAACTTATTTCTTCACATCATAAAAGACATGTTTTTCAAAATTCCGTAATCTCATTATTTTCCGTAATCCCATGATTTTGGCTATGTGATCATATTGTATTTCCTACTAAATAAGTGTAACGAAAAACGAAAATCATGAATTTCTTTTTTATTACTTCCCTGTCAGTCAGGAAGGTAATTACCATTAACTACAAGTAGAATGATGATAAAATTTCTCTATTTACAACCAGTTTGAAGAATTCGACAGCATCATTAATATTATTATTAAAGATAATACCAATCCATGTAAAAAACAGGAAGGATAATACTGTGAAAGTGGTATGTGAGATATGATTACTTTTATTTTAGAGACAATTGGGGAAAACTTTTCTTCACAGTAAAATCATGCTTCATGTTAAATGTTCTAGCTTATTCCAATATATATATATATATATATATATATATATATATATATACATACATATATATATATATATATATATATATATATATATATATATATATATATATATATATATACGTTAAACGATTTTAAAGTATATTGCAGTTGTAAGTTAATTTCAAAGAGTTTTAACTAAATCACTCTAATTGCGCTTTAACTACTAGAGCTTGTGCAGTGACAAGGTGTGTCAATAGATATATGTGGTTACAAAAAGCATACCGGAAGAAATATTTATAAAATATTACTTTCACTTACGCTCACTACTGAGAATAAATATTACAATAAAATAAACATATCTACGTCATTGACACTTGAAAAGCAATCGGTTACTACTATTGGCACTTGACAAAGTAGTCGGTCGGTTCATTTTTACCACTACTTCGTTATTATATATTTGATATTTATATGTACATACAACCATTTCAAGTGATTCCTCGCGCTTTGTTTTCATTTGTTCATTATTTTTTTTTTAATTTAAACCTATTATAATAAGGAAGTTACATATACGTTAAATACATAGCTTACTAACAGCAAATATAAAGAAATCCAGACAAATTTCACTATGAAAAATATTTAATGAACTCGTACAATTATTGATGTGTCCTTGAATGAACACGAATATTATTTCTATCAAGTTATATTAATAAGTTAAATATTATATTGATAAGGTTTTTTAATCACCTATAGACATGTTTATCTTTTTTTATCCGTTCATAAAATACATGATTCGGATTATTTGTTTTAAATTCGTGCGTTTTAACAATAATAATAAAGACAACAATAATATACAATTAGAAATAATATTATTGATCAAAATTAATTTATATCACTAAAATTGTTATAAGAATTACACAATTAAAATATTCTTTGAAAATGATATCGTTTGATTAAAATGTGACATCTAACAGTGTGACATCAAAACGTATAAAATTATCCAAAAATATTAAAACTATCATTTCTTGAATTTTCTTCGAAAAAATGATAATTTGAAAAAAATAGTAAAAATGTGTATTCACCCTCTTTTTAATCTCAAAAATGTAAACGCAAGAGGTTTCATATATGAAAAACTCACACCTACGAGAATAAAAAGAGCGGAAGTAAAGCAAAAAAAATATAAAAAAATTATACGAATTTGTTTACTATATAATTTTTATCGATAATTTTTATAAGAAGCACGACATACTGAAGGTATATATGATTCGAGTATTTATAACAAAAGAATACTAGAAAAATATATTCATGAACCCTCGGTGCTTCTATGTCCACATTATGTAGTATGACTTCAAACGGAGGGTTTTTTTTATGAGAACAAAATATTCGTTATTAGATTAGATTTGAGGAAAGTAAAAAAAATTAAATTATTATTATCTTAATTTTATGTATAACTTTATTTTTAAGTTAATAATTGTTTTATCTTAGAACCAGATGGATTATTCTATCATTACAATGATTTTCTTTTTCCTCTGTAACGCTTTCTTAAAACACCTACTTACATACAATGTTTATATTTTTTATAATTTCCACATCGGATTACTTCAATGTACATAATATTAAAAGCACTTTGATTATTTTGACTTGGGTGATTTATGGAAGTAGAAAAACTTATAAATAGTACGCAACATAGACATCTTCAAATGTTTTAATTACATTCAATATATGAAATTATTTATTTTTTTATATAATCGAATAAAAAAGATAAATATTCAAAATATGTGATTACATTCCATTATTTGTGCAATCGGATAAAAAAATATAATTATTGTATCTCGAGAGTGCTTATAACTTTTTTGAATTTACTTTTTGGAGAATAATATCGACAACTTTGAACTATGTGAATAGGTCACCAATTATTAAAATTTTTTTGATAATGAAATGTAAACATACAAAATCAAATTTATTGAAATGTTCTGATCACAGAATAAGTCGTCAATACATATGTTAGCTCCTTCAGGAATAACTAAGGTTCTAAGTCGTGATTTGTCCAATCGCAAAAAATTAACACAAAGTTCCGAGATAGGAACCGCACGTCAATGTAATACGATAAATTGACAGGGAAACGCGCGGACGTTATTTATAACCGCTGCTTTCGTGACCGCGGGAGTAGTAAGGTTCTTGTCTTTACTGCCTCTGGTACATATATTTCTACTTTCTTTTAATTATACTTAGCTCGAGTGAAAGAAGTAAAACGAACTCTTGCGAACCAAATAAATTAGTAATCGAATTTTTTCTGTAAGAAAAACCAAATTTTTAACAATAAATTACTAGAAAACAAAATTATTATAGACAAAATTTAATATGTTTTTGGCGTCATATAGCTCGTTTTAGAATAAACGGTTACAAAATAAAACTATTATTGCATAAACCGATTGAAAAGCTGTACCCTTATAATTACGAATTGTTTTTTCTTACAATACCGATTCTTTATATTATTTTGAAACTCTTCTTCACTCGTTCCTAGGATTATTGTGAAAAAAAATGTCACCATTTTTTTTAAAATTGTATATGTTCTCGCATTCGCGCTACTAACTCTTAAATTGCTTCGAGACTAATATCTGAATAATTTTATAATTGTAGCATTTCTTTATCTAATAATTAAATCTTTTTGCTGAACATAATGTTTGGTAACATAAAAACTTGATGTAGCCAAGAAATTTGTAATAACTTCACTGCATAAGCCCATTGAAAGAAACGTTTACGATATATTTAGTTTATGTATTATTCTGAAAATATGCGTTTTTTCTGAAAACATTTCATTCCATAATAAAAGTGTGGTTCGGTTCAAAATAATTAATCAATAATGGTATAAGTAACAGAATTGACTTGATTTCATTTTTTGAAAGATATTAAACAAGTACAATTTGCATATCTAAGAAAAACAATGTCTGGTAACAAAATTAACACCCAAATATGCTTAAAATATATCTACATCCAGAGGCAATGAATATAAATTTATGGTTATTGAAAATTACAAAGTTGTGAAATAAAATTGGAAAATATAACTGTAAGATTTATAAATAAGTTGAGAAACTTGTTGAGAAGTTTATTGTCCTTCTTAGAAAGGAGGTGGTGTCAAAGAAAGCGTATATCTCGTGGGTGACTAAATGAATAGTAATTTTATGAAAGAATGTCCAAGAAGGCGATAATGGGGTTGTTAATACTGTAACAATAAGGTACGTGAATTTTGTAAAACAAAAAAAAAATAAACTTGTTATTCCAAATAACGATTTAATATGTATTTATATATGTATATATATATATATATATATATATATATATATATATATATATACATATATATATATATATATATATATATATATATATATATACATATATCTATCTCCTACTGATTCTTTTGCAGATATGTAAATATCATAAATGTCTCAAAAACTTTGTAATTTAAAATCATGCTGTAGTTTCCCGGTAAATTTAAATAAACTTTTCCTAACGTTGTTTTTCCAATAATTTTGATTTTGACCATTTTGCGGTACAAAAAATATGATAACAACCCAGGTTATTATATTTTTGTAGATCTTCTCAAATGTATCTTACATGAAATTCTATGAAATTTATTTTTTCTTATAATTTGTGGTTTCAATTTATGTTTCAAACGATACATGTTGTAAATGAAATATTTTCGAGTGATTTGGACTCCACTAAAATTTTGAAATGAATATTTTTGAATACTAACTATTCAGTAAACATAGAGAAATTAGTGAAAAAATGAAAGAAAAAAAATTGTAGGCGTTTTTCAATTGAAAAAATGAATTTTAAGTGCTGTAGTATTGATTTCATACATTTGCTTCGATAAAATTATAATTATTTCGGAAGATCGAAAAAATCCGTTTATACCCTCTATTCATCCTACAAAAATATACACAAGAGGATTAAGTGACCTGAAAGAACCTCAAAAAATAAATAAAATAATTCTTTATAAGAATTTGTTAGTCATTACATCCATTTTTTGACTAGTATGACTGTCATCATATTACATGAGTAAATAGTAATGTTTATGGTCAGTTTATAATTATCAATCATCGAATAAATAAATAAATAAAATTGTTGTGGCATCAAAACAAAACTATCTTATCTCCCACTTTCTGTATAAAACAAAACATCAAACTTTTCTTTTGTGATAGAACGTGTATTTTCCATTTTTAGCCAATTTACACATATTTATATACGTACAATAATACGTGCTTCTCAGCTAATAATCTGTCTGAATTGCAAAGCAAGTGATGCAGAGATAATTGTATCGCCTGTTGCCACTGCTTAAATTTATATAAACGTATGTAAAAGTGACTTTCTAGTTTATAAAGTACTTTTATTTCTGGTAATGCCGTTTTATTTAAGCTTAATGAAAATAATATTTAATGTAATTTTTTTCGATATTAACTCTAATTTATCTAGATTTATCGAGAAGGCAAGCTTGAGCTAACAATATTTTAATTTATTCTTTTTTCATTTACACTATGCGATAAGGGTGATGAAATTTATGGTATATAGAAAGTAGGCTTATCCGGTTTGTCCACTCTCCACTTACAGCGATGCAATCCTATTCGTTTCTGTGTCGCACTCTTACACCCTCAATGGAAACTTGGGAACTTTCTTAACTGCAACTAAGTATTTCTACATTCTAATATATATGTAAAATTTCATATCCTGTATAATGCCTGGATCATACTTACATCAGATTTTCCTTTATAAGGATAAGACGTTTCTCTTTAATGAAACATGATTATTTAAAAGTCTTAATGATTTTATTATTTCAGTTAGTCATCCGAGAACATTGACTGTAATTAGTTAAAGCCGAAAATCTTATTTGATTTCCCGCCTAAACTAAGGAATTTAAAAAATGTCAACTATAAATTGAAAGAATCAGCGCTAATGGTTTTCCGACTCTGACGATGACAGATCGATTTTATAGAACGTGTCTAATGCTTATACCATATATCCTAATTACTTTTACTAAAATAAAAAAATATTCCACGTATTAATTGATTGTTCTTAAAATTTTCCAGCGTGTTAATAACGGTATCCTCATAATTTCGTCATTTAATGTCGATCCGCTTGTTCCACCCCACTTCCTGTATTATTAGGATTAAGTATACGATAATTTTGTAAGTAGATGCTCTACATAGAAATTTAAATTAATACGTAGTAAAATTTTACAATATATTTCCTTTTCATTTACTATTCCATACATGAAAAAAACAGAATTAACAGAATATTATTATTGAATATATTTGGCGTTAATTTTATATATATCTTTGCTAATATCCCACCTGAAAATGTTGTAATACAACGAAACCTAGGTGGTGGTAAAGAAATTTCAAAAAAGTAGAAATAATACTACATCACGTAGTTTCATTTAATTGAGAATATTATTAGTTCCATTTTGGTTACTTATATTACTTTATATAAGTTTTTTATTTATTCTGACTTTCCCCTCCTGAAATTGATTGGATTTTGAAACGAAAATGAATTATGAAAATGCATAGATGTGCATAGAAATGCCAGATTGATAAGTAGTTTTCATTCCACATTGAAATAATTTTATGCAAAACGTATTGAATTTGACTAAAATAATTTTGATTTCTTCATACCTTCGTTATGTTGATTACATTTTCTTCTTTTTGGCTATTGTAATACTTGGAAAGCTTTTTCCTCTACTTTAAAAAAAACTCGTTTAACCTTTGAATTTGGTCATTTCTGTTCCTACCTAACAATAACATGCCTACAATAGATTCCATTAAAACACTCTTTTAAATGGAACCAAAATCTCGTTTACAGATTTAGTCATCAAAAGTACTGAGATGAAAACCGCTAAATTCTTATAGAATTTTACCAGCGAAATATAGATGAGTAAGTAGGATCTTCGTGTCTTTATTTATTGAACATTATATCTATCATAACATTGAAATTGGCTGCAGTAAATAATTTAGACGTTATCGCTTTAATAACGAGAGATGTATAAAGAAAAATCAGGGAATGTTTCGTCTGTATTTTCAATACAAAAATGTTACATTGGAAATTTACGACGTGTAAGAAATAACGTAGGTACAATAAAAGATGAACTAATTAGAATCAAATAATTTAGTTCCACTAATAGTAAAATGGAGAGCATAAAATGATATTTCTCTTCCGATAAATGGACTATTTCATTCATAATATTGTGCCATTTTTAATACCTATGCACATGTGTGTATAAATAAATTGACATTTCTTCGCTTAAATGCCCAATATTCAATCAAACAATTCTTTAATTTTTCATCATTTCCCATTGACAAATGATCAGCTTCACGTTTTTATGTACATCTTTGATATGGAAAAAAAGGAATTGAATGAAATACATTAAGCTGCGTTTTAATAAGTTTTTAAAAATTTAAAAATTATTTATAATGAAGCCATCACTTCCACAAATGTCGCAATATCAAAATTTACCAGCAAATACTATCGAATAGCGCTGAGTTATTCAATAGAAAATGGAATATCATTCCAACTTAACTCTTTTAGTTACTACGAATTACTTTTCCTTCCTAATTGTCGTTTCATTGAATGAAAATTCTATGACAGAGTTTTGTCTTAATTTTTCTTGATTTCAATCAAGCGAAAAATTCAAAATCTTCAATTTATCAAAAAAATTTAAATAAACTACTAGAAAAAGGGAAATGGCGTAGTAAAATAGTGATATATTAAAAAGTATTAAAGATTTATTTAAAACTAAGGAAAAACCTAAAAAAAACACGCTTGCATGTTTTATATAATTCCAATAAAATCTGAATCATTTTAAAAAAGTTTAATTGGGAATATACTAATTGAATAATAAAAAAGTTCTGAAGTATGACCGAAAACTGAAGAAACTGAACGATGTTTCATAAAAACATATCGAGGAAAATCAGACCACGGAATTTAGTGATTTTAGAAAGTTTTTTTTTCGACCCTATAAACTCAAGGAAAAAAATATAGAATTGTTCTTCAATTGAAAGTACACTAATTATCAACGATTTCAATAGCAATAATTTGTTATGAATTTCTTACTAATTAATGCAAACTTAAAAAATAAGTAGTTTTCGATATGGGAAACTTATTCGCTGAATTACGTAATTAATTAAAAGTAAAATTATAGAGACGCGTTATTAGAGTTTGGAATGTATAAAGTTCGTAGTACCTACAAGAAACTTCTCAGTTCCAATAAAATGTAATGTTTCCATAACAATGATGTACTAATAAACAAAATTATTGAATTTAAATGAATCTATTTTTTTTGGATTTCATTCAGGAAAAAGACAACTTTAATATGCCAATACGTTAATCCACCCGTCTATTAAATCGTTTTGTGGGTATTATATCACACGCGCTGTTTTCAAAGAATTCCCGCTAAGGAAATAACGCCATTCAAGTGCTATTCAGATTGAAATGAAAATTTAAGCTATTCTGACCAAAATTTTGCAATATTGCCATCGAGCACGCACATCAGAACTCAAAAAATGGGTTGTCAAAATGTTTCTACGTAACGTAATGTATACGAAAGGTCTCACCGTCGGTGAATCGATAATGGTACAGTTTGGCGGTTCTGCGCCCACACTTTTTATAAAATGTACTTCAAAAACACATTTGCAAGCAGTGAACAATTGCGAAATTAATTAGATAATGCTTTATTTACGTCGCAAACGTAACATGAAAAAATTATAAATTTTCATTGCGATATGAAAATTATTTATTTAAATTTATAACACACACACACACACATATATATATATATATATATACATATATATATATATATATGTATATATATACATATATTTATATTTATATATATATATATATATATATATATATATATATATATATATATATATATATATATGTATATATATATATATAGAAGAAACATGTTACACAAAAACTCATAGTTTTATCATTTAGTTTCCTTTCGGCTGTTCTCAATAATAATTTAAAGCTATTTTCCATTTTGAAATCTTGGCTTATAGGTTTGTCAGTTTCAGTGAAGCAGGAGTTTATTAAAATCATCTTATTTCCTCTTTTCTGGTCCAGAATTTTTCAATAATTTTATTTTCAATTTACATTAAGCAAAAATTGTTTTGTTTTAAACTTTGCTCCCTAAAACTGTCAAGTGTTTTAAAAAACGTGTAAAGCACAAATTAAAACCGCTGTATGAGGTAAATATTCAGATAGATAAAAATATTTAACGATATATGATATTTCTATTAAAATTTGGACAAGTATTAACATCATCTTTCACCTTTAAAATATATTACCCTGTATACTTTTCAAAAGCACAAAATATTTGTTTGTTTTTCAAAACTATTACATTCAGAAGTATAGCTATAGTTTCCTAATAAAATTATGTAAACTTCTAATAACGCTGTATTTTTTCCTAATTTTGATTTTAGCTCTTTCATAAATCAGGGTTAAAAGCATATTTCTAATAGTATATCCAGAGCTATCTACAATGAACATATATTGGAGAGTAAAAACACGAAGACAAAAAATTCCATTAAAGGTAATTTTATTTCCACCGCCTGGTCTGTTGCAACAAAATTCCCTATAAACAATGTCAACAGTAGAACCAAACCACAGGATATTTGAATGTATTTTTTTAATACTAAAATAGAATAAATAATAATATTACTACATAGAAATTTAAATTAATACGTAGTAAAATTTTACAACATATTTCCTTTTCATTTACTATTCCATACATGAAAAAAACAGAATTAACAGAATATTATTATTAAATATATTTGGCGTTAATTTTATATATATCTTTGCTAATATCCCACCTGAAAATGTTGTAATACAACGAAACCTAGGTCGTGGTAAAGAAATTTCAAAAAAGTAGAAATAATACTACATCACGTAGTTTCATTTAATTGAGAATATTATTAGTTCCATTTTGGTTACTTATATTACTTTATATAAGTTTTTTATTTATTCTGACTTTCCCCTCCTGAAATTGATTGGATTTTGAAACGAAAATGAATTATGAAAATGCATAGATGTGCATAGAAATGCCAGATTGATAAGTAGTTTTCATTCCACATTGAAATAATTTTATGCAAAACGTATTGAATTTGACTAAAATAATTTTGATTTCTTCATACCTTCGTTATGTTGATTACATTTTCTTCTTTTTGGCTATTGTAATACTTGGAAAGCTTTTTCCTCTACTTTAAAAAAAACTCGTTTAACCTTTGAATTTGGTCATTTCTGTTCCTACCTAACAATAACATGCCTACAATAGATTCCATTAAAACACTCTTTTAAATGGAACCAAAATCTCGTTTACAGATTTAGTCATCAAAAGTACTGAGATGAAAACCGCTAAATTCTTATAGAATTTTACCAGCGAAATATAGATGAGTAAGTAGGATCTTCGTGTCTTTATTTATTGAACATTATATCTATCATAACATTGAAATTGGCTGCAGTAAATAATTTAGACGTTATCGCTTTAATAACGAGAGATGTATAAAGAAAAATCAGGGAATGTTTCGTCTGTATTTTCAATACAAAAATGTTACATTGGAAATTTACGACGTGTAAGAAATAACGTAGGTACAATAAAAGATGAACTAATTAGAATCAAATAATTTAGTTCCACTAATAGTAAAATGGAGAGCATAAAATGATATTTCTCTTCCGATAAATGGACTATTTCATTCATAATATTGTGCCATTTTTAATACCTATGCACATGTGTGTATAAATAAATTGACATTTCTTCGCTTAAATGCCCAATATTCAATCAAACAATTCTTTAATTTTTCATCATTTCCCATTGACAAATGATCAGCTTCACGTTTTTATGTACATCTTTGATATGGAAAAAAAGGAATTGAATGAAATACATTAAGCTGCGTTTTAATAAGTTTTTAAAAATTTAAAAATTATTTATAATGAAGCCATCACTTCCACAAATGTCGCAATATCAAAATTTACCAGCAAATACTATCGAATAGCGCTGAGTTATTCAATAGAAAATGGAATATCATTCCAACTTAACTCTTTTAGTTACTACGAATTACTTTTCCTTCCTAATTGTCGTTTCATTGAATGAAAATTCTATGACAGAGTTTTGTCTTAATTTTTCTTGATTTCAATCAAGCGAAAAATTCAAAATCTTCAATTTATCAAAAAAATTTAAATAAACTACTAGAAAAAGGGAAATGGCGTAGTAAAATAGTGATATATTAAAAAGTATTAAAGATTTATTTAAAACTAAGGAAAAACCTAAAAAAAACACGCTTGCATGTTTTATATAATTCCAATAAAATCTGAATCATTTTAAAAAAGTTTAATTGGGAATATACTAATTGAATAATAAAAAAGTTCTGAAGTATGACCGAAAACTGAAGAAACTGAACGATGTTTCATAAAAACATATCGAGGAAAATCAGACCACGGAATTTAGTGATTTTAGAAAGTTTTTTTTTCGACCCTATAAACTCAAGGAAAAAAATATAGAATTGTTCTTCAATTGAAAGTACACTAATTATCAACGATTTCAATAGCAATAATTTGTTATGAATTTCTTACTAATTAATGCAAACTTAAAAAATAAGTAGTTTTCGATATGGGAAACTTATTCGCTGAATTACGTAATTAATTAAAAGTAAAATTATAGAGACGCGTTATTAGAGTTTGGAATGTATAAAGTTCGTAGTACCTACAAGAAACTTCTCAGTTCCAATAAAATGTAATGTTTCCATAACAATGATGTACTAATAAACAAAATTATTGAATTTAAATGAATCTATTTTTTTTGGATTTCATTCAGGAAAAAGACAACTTTAATATGCCAATACGTTAATCCACCCGTCTATTAAATCGTTTTGTGGGTATTATATCACACGCGCTGTTTTCAAAGAATTCCCGCTAAGGAAATAACGCCATTCAAGTGCTATTCAGATTGAAATGAAAATTTAAGCTATTCTGACCAAAATTTTGCAATATTGCCATCGAGCACGCACATCAGAACTCAAAAAATGGGTTGTCAAAATGTTTCTACGTAACGTAATGTATACGAAAGGTCTCACCGTCGGTGAATCGATAATGGTACAGTTTGGCGGTTCTGCGCCCACACTTTTTATAAAATGTACTTCAAAAACACATTTGCAAGCAGTGAACAATTGCGAAATTAATTAGATAATGCTTTATTTACGTCGCAAACGTAACATGAAAAAATTATAAATTTTCATTGCGATATGAAAATTATTTATTTAAATTTATAACACACACACACACACATATATATATATATATATATATATATATATATATATATATATGTATATATATACATATATTTATATTTATATATATATATATATATATATATATATATATATATATATATATATATATATATGTATATATATATATATAGAAGAAACATGTTACACAAAAACTCATAGTTTTATCATTTAGTTTCCTTTCGGCTGTTCTCAATAATAATTTAAAGCTATTTTCCATTTTGAAATCTTGGCTTATAGGTTTGTCAGTTTCAGTGAAGCAGGAGTTTATTAAAATCATCTTATTTCCTCTTTTCTGGTCCAGAATTTTTCAATAATTTTATTTTCAATTTACATTAAGCAAAAATTGTTTTGTTTTAAACTTTGCTCCCTAAAACTGTCAAGTGTTTTAAAAAACGTGTAAAGCACAAATTAAAACCGCTGTATGAGGTAAATATTCAGATAGATAAAAATATTTAACGATATATGATATTTCTATTAAAATTTGGACAAGTATTAACATCATCTTTCACCTTTAAAATATATTACCCTGTATACTTTTCAAAAGCACAAAATATTTGTTTGTTTTTCAAAACTATTACATTCAGAAGTATAGCTATAGTTTCCTAATAAAATTATGTAAACTTCTAATAACGCTGTATTTTTTCCTAATTTTGATTTTAGCTCTTTCATAAATCAGGGTTAAAAGCATATTTCTAATAGTATATCCAGAGCTATCTACAATGAACATATATTGGAGAGTAAAAACACGAAGACAAAAAATTCCATTAAAGGTAATTTTATTTCCACCGCCTGGTCTGTTGCAACAAAATTCCCTATAAACAATGTCAACAGTAGAACCAAACCACAGGATATTTGAATGTATTTTTTTAATACTAAAATAGAATAAATAATAATATTACTACATAGAAATTTAAATTAATACGTAGTAAAATTTTACAACATATTTCCTTTTCATTTACTATTCCATACATGAAAAAAACAGAATTAACAGAATATTATTATTAAATATATTTGGCGTTAATTTTATATATATCTTTGCTAATATCCCACCTGAAAATGTTGTAATACAACGAAACCTAGGTCGTGGTAAAGAAATTTCAAAAAAGTAGAAATAATACTACATCACGTAGTTTCATTTAATTGAGAATATTATTAGTTCCATTTTGGTTACTTATATTACTTTATATAAGTTTTTTATTTATTCTGACTTTCCCCTCCTGAAATTGATTGGATTTTGAAACGAAAATGAATTATGAAAATGCATAGATGTGCATAGAAATGCCAGATTGATAAGTAGTTTTCATTCCACATTGAAATAATTTTATGCAAAACGTATTGAATTTGACTAAAATAATTTTGATTTCTTCATACCTTCGTTATGTTGATTACATTTTCTTCTTTTTGGCTATTGTAATACTTGGAAAGCTTTTTCCTCTACTTTAAAAAAAACTCGTTTAACCTTTGAATTTGGTCATTTCTGTTCCTACCTAACAATAACATGCCTACAATAGATTCCATTAAAACACTCTTTTAAATGGAACCAAAATCTCGTTTACAGATTTAGTCATCAAAAGTACTGAGATGAAAACCGCTAAATTCTTATAGAATTTTACCAGCGAAATATAGATGAGTAAGTAGGATCTTCGTGTCTTTATTTATTGAACATTATATCTATCATAACATTGAAATTGGCTGCAGTAAATAATTTAGACGTTATCGCTTTAATAACGAGAGATGTATAAAGAAAAATCAGGGAATGTTTCGTCCGTATTTTCAATACAAAAATGTTACATTGGAAATTTACGACGTGTAAGAAATAACGTAGGTACAATAAAAGATGAACTAATTAGAATCAAATAATTTAGTTCCACTAATAGTAAAATGGAGAGCATAAAATGATATTTCTCTTCCGATAAATGGACTATTTCATTCATAATATTGTGCCATTTTTAATACCTATGCACATGTGTGTATAAATAAATTGACATTTCTTCGCTTAAATGCCCAATATTCAATCAAACAATTCTTTAATTTTTCATCATTTCCCATTGACAAATGATCAGCTTCACGTTTTTATGTACATCTTTGATATGGAAAAAAAGGAATTGAATGAAATACATTAAGCTGCGTTTTAATAAGTTTTTAAAAATTTAAAAATTATTTATAATGAAGCCATCACTTCCACAAATGTCGCAATATAAAAATTTACCAGCAAATACTATCGAATAGCGCTGAGTTATTCAATAGAAAATGGAATATCATTCCAACTTAACTCTTTTAGTTACTACGAATTACTTTTCCGTCCTAATTGTCGTTTCATTGAATGAAAATTCTATGACAGAGTTTTGTCTTAATTTTTCTTGATTTCAATCAAGCGAAAAATTCAAAATCTTCAATTTATCAAAAAAATTTAAATAAACTACCAGAAAAAGGGAAATGGCGTAGTGAAATAGTGATATATTAAAAAGTAATAAAGATTTATTTAAAACTAATGAAAAACCTAAAAAAAACACGCTTGCATGTTTTATATAATTCCAATAAAATCTGAATCATTTTAAAAAATTTTGATTGAGAATATACTAATTGAATAATAAAAAAGTTCTGAAGTATGACCGAAAACTGAAGAAACTGAACGATGTTTCATAAAAACATATCGAGGAAAATCAGACCACGGAATTTAGTGATTTTAGAAAGTTTTTTTTTCGACCCTATAAACTCAAGGAAAAAAATATAGAATTGTTCTTCAATTGAAAGTACACTAATTATCAACGATTTCAATAGCAATAATTTGTTATGAATTTCTTACTAATTAATGCAAACTTAAAAAATAAGTAGTTTTCGATATGGGAAACTTATTCGCTGAATTACGTAATTAATTAAAAGTAAAATTATAGAGACGCGTTATTAGAGTTTGGAATGTATAAAGTTCGTAGTACCTACAAAGAACTTCTCAGTTCCAATAAAATGTAATGTTTCCATAACAATGATGTACTAATAAACAAAATTATTGAATTTAAATGAATCTATTTTTTTTGGATTTCATTCAGGAAAAAGACAACTTTAATATGCCAATACGTTAATCCACCCGTCTATTAAATCGTTTTGTGGGTATTATATCACACGCGCTGTTTTCAAAGAATTCCCGCTAAGGAAATAACGCCATTCAAGTGCTATTCAGATTGAAATGAAAATTTAAGCTATTCTGACCAAAATTTTGCAATATTGCCATCGAGCACGCACATCAGAACTCAAAAAATGGGTTGTCAAAATGTTTCTACGTAACGTAATGTATACGAAAGGTCTCACCGTCGGTGAATCGATAATGGTACAGTTTGGCGGTTCTGCGCCCACACTTTTTATAAAATGTACTTCAAAAACACATTTGCAAGCAGTGAACAATTGCGAAATTAATTAGATAATGCTTTATTTACGTCGCAAACGTAACATGAAAAAATTATAAATTTTCATTGCGATATGAAAATTATTTATTTAAATTTATAACACACACACACACACATATATATATATATATATATATATATATATATATATATATGTATATATATACATATATTTATATTTATATATATATATATATATATATATATATATATATATATATATATATATATATATATGTATATATATATATATAGAAGAAACATGTTACACAAAAACTCATAGTTTTATCATTTAGTTTCCTTTCGGCTGTTCTCAATAATAATTTAAAGCTATTTTCCATTTTGAAATCTTGGCTTATAGGTTTGTCAGTTTCAGTGAAGCAGGAGTTTATTAAAATCATCTTATTTCCTCTTTTCTGGTCCAGAATTTTTCAATAATTTTATTTTCAATTTACATTAAGCAAAAATTGTTTTGTTTTAAACTTTGCTCCCTAAAACTGTCAAGTGTTTTAAAAAACGTGTAAAGCACAAATTAAAACCGCTGTATGAGGTAAATATTCAGATAGATAAAAATATTTAACGATATATGATATTTCTATTAAAATTTGGACAAGTATTAACATCATCTTTCACCTTTAAAATATATTACCCTGTATACTTTTCAAAAGCACAAAATATTTGTTTGTTTTTCAAAACTATTACATTCAGAAGTATAGCTATAGTTTCCTAATAAAATTATGTAAACTTCTAATAACGCTGTATTTTTTCCTAATTTTGATTTTAGCTCTTTCATAAATCAGGGTTAAAAGCATATTTCTAATAGTATATCCAGAGCTATAATCTACAATGAACATATATTGGAGAGTAAAAACACGAAGACAAAAAATTCCATTAAAGGTAATTTTATTTCCACCGCCTGGTCTGTTGCAACAAAATTCCCTATAAACAATGTCAACAGTAGAACCAAACCACAGGATATTTGAATGTATTTTTTTAATACTAAAATAGAATAAATAATAATATTAAAAACAGTGAAAATAAATGTATCGTACCTAGGAGTTTTCATTACAATATTATAACGACTTAAAAACTGACGAACTACGATTCGCGTGAAAACGCCCCATACAATATACAATTCAATTATGACATCACTGGCCCGTATTTAGCATTCATTATAAGGCAGTTTACTAAATATCTTTAGAACCTCGTTAAATATTGCATTTAAGTTTATGTTGCATATTATAATTGTCTCATTTTTTCTATGGAAACTAAATTCACAATAAGTTTTTCTATTTAATGAAAAGAAAAATTTCCTATTAGGAAGTTTCGATTGTTATACGCTTTAATTTGTTGTCCCAAGGCTTTTTTAAACCTACTCTACTCTCTAAACTCTAGTTTTAAAAATTTTTTACTTCCGTCAAATATCGCGTTATTGATACAAATTAAAATTTCATTTCTTTTCTGTTATATCTTATTGAAAACATAAAACATTGAAAATTTTAATATGCGGAAGACAGGAGACCACGATGCTATAGCCAAAAATGAGGACAAATCCTCGTGCATCTATCAATATTTGGGTTGCTTTCACAAGTCTCCTTCACGAATCACTCCACATTTGACCTCCGGCCACGCTCATTTCGCAAATGTATGTTAGGGTGGAAAACTTGATTGTTTGATTTAAATACACGTTTTAAGTATGTACAGAGGTAGACTACAATTTTAAGATATTAGTACGCCTCTAATAGTTAAGTACTTCTCCGTAGTTGTAGTACTATTAAATAAGTGAATTTTTAAAAATATTAAATGGGCATATCTCTTGATTGAATAAATCGATTGCCGTAAAGTATGCCGCAAAAATTGCTTTAAGTTGATTTTTATAAAACTCTACTTGAATTAAGTTACTAATTTTTCAAATACAAATATAGGCTGGAAATTACACAAAAGTTCCCATAATGACCATTCTTACATTTATATTCTATGGCCTTTTTTGCTAATAATTTTAATGTAAAAACACACAAAGATGTACAGATACGTCTAGCGATATATATATATATATATATATATATATATGTGTGTGTGTGTATGTGTGTACATATATATATATATATATATATATATATATATATATATATATATATATATATTCAAAACTGGAATTGATCCATTAAATCGTAAATTATATTTAGTTTGTAAATTATTACTTAACCAATATTTTATTTACCACAATAATATTGGGTTTTTTTATAAAACCGAAAATAGTTTATATTCCGATTTTTTACTATACAATTTTGATACTTATAACAGGATTTTTTTGTACTGTTTTCACAGATTTTATCAAGAACGTGGTTACAATAATTTTACTATCATAGATTCCAACATTTTATTCTCAAAATACTTTAGTTTTATTTTTGTACTTTGCTTCGTAGCATAATGTTCAAAGGTTTTGAGATAATAATCCCTAAATACCTAATTTATATATTAGCGGAGAACTGGCAAAGTCTAACGGAATTACCTGTATAAGGATTGTAAATATACTCGTTCTAATTATTATATGGATAGTTGTAGTGATATTCATATTACATCAATATCTAACAACGTAGATAACTTGGTTAAGATCAGTTTGCAGGACTTCCGTGAGAATTGTTCATAGTAATAAGAGGTGTGTATCAATATTCCCTTGTACCAATAATCTTTCCTAAATTATCCTAACAAATACGATAAAATTGAAAGTGAATTCGTTTATTCTACTTTCATATTCTTTAACCGATCTTCATGAAATTAAATTGGCATATATATGTTCTTTTCATGAAGCTTATCATAGAACACTTTTTATTCTCAGAAAAATCAGTTCCACGGAAACAAAATCAGAGGCAATAACTAGTTTGTCGTAATCATCTTTATAATTATGTATCCCATTGAAAGCATAAGTAATGAATGATGTAGTACCAGTGGTCGCTTTTGATAATATTAAACAATTATTCAAGTAAAAGGAAATCAAAGCAAAAACAAATTTTGTACCCCTAGTAAACAATTTCTTTTTGCTTTGATTTTTTTATTCCATCTCAGATATATTTAACTGTAATTTTTCAAGTCATGATAGTATATATAAAATTCACTTATAATTGAATCTTATATATAATATCACGGCTTGAAAAAGTTACCCTAAGCTATTTAAATTTCTTTAAAATCTTACATTTTTTGAACTGATTTTAGAAGAAGTCTATTATCATAGCAAATATTTTGTACTGTCTCCGATTATTTAATACTTAGTTGCAGTTTATTTAATATTCGTAAATGTCGTCCTTGATTTTCTTTCTGTACTACCATAACGTTGGATGTAGTTGCGTGTATCTGTTTGAACTTTCTTTTGAGTTAACATTGAAGAATTTTTTTGAAAATTTATTGGAATATAATATTTATGCATATCTAAACACAAAACGCATTTTTTAAATTTTTATTTTTCTATCTGTTTTCCTTTTCAATTTGTTCGAGTATCATGCAAAAATACGGGGTCTATTTTAATATAATTTTCATTGTAACTATTCTTGCGGTTCAAATTCAAATATTAAATATTTTTACTCTAACCTTTTACCTCCTACAAAATTGTTTGACATAAATTTTGTATGCCTTTGTATTTTTCGTTTCGTTTTGTTTGGTTACTTAAAAATTATGTAAAAACTATTAAACCGGTTAGCAAATCTACAGTACTTTAATTATAAAATATTATTGAAAGTATCTTAAATTTACTTATTAGCAGTCAGATAGTAAAACCTAATGCAAAGGTTTAGTAATATTTAAAGGAAATTGCCGAAACTGTTGCAGAAATTGATAGAAGTGCAAGCAAAGATCTAAGATATTCTTATTCCAAAGAAGATGAGATTCAGATGAAAAGATGATTACGGGAAAAATTGCTACAAAAATAAAAATATATGGGAGAGAAGGTGCGAGTAAAAACTCGTAAAGAAATGAAGTAGTACTCTTTTCCAGCGCCGCTGAGAACATGATGAATCTTATAACTTGAGAAATAAACAGTCTTTCAATAGCTGAAAAATTTATTTCCGTCAAATTTTCCTTTCTACTTTTTCATTGATATATATATATATATATATATATATATATATATATATATATATTTGATGTTATTAATAGCTATTGTATTTCATCGGCATTAATTTATTTTGTATTCACATTATTTTGTCATCCATATTATTGTGTTCATTGGCATTCATCGAACTGCTATTAATTTTTAATATATGGCTTGTATCACGCAACTGTGCCAACTCATAATCTAAGGGTAGGTGAAAATTTTGTTCAAAATGTTTTATACCCGCTGAAACTTTTTTTAATGTCTTTGTTTTACACCAAAATAAGGGACCAAATATTGCTCTATTAATACAATCCCCAATTTTCCATTAATATAATTAATCTAATGAAAAATGGGTCTAAAATTTGCTCACATGGTGAACGAAGACGATTTTACATATATGTCATTAGTGTACTTATACCTTTAACAGAATACCGTGTTGCGAAGTCTCATTAAATTAAGATCTACTAAATGCCCTAAGAATCTCCAAAAGAACCTCCCATGATGTCAGTGCGACGTAATCATTTTGCAAATGGAAAAAGCATTTTTATTACGATATTTATCTTATTACAACTTGGGAAAAACTTTGTTTGTTTATTTATTTTAGAAAACATAGGAATAGAAAATATTCTTAAATTTAGATATTGTTTTTAAAACATTTTTCGTGGCATTCAACTGTTTAACTATCAGCATCGTCTATCCGGGAAGAAACAAAAGTATTATATCATTATAACGATTGAAAACTTCTTATCGTAACATATTTTTAGACGATACTGGTTAGTTTAATTGATTTTATGCAATATAAAATTTATTTCATACATTTTTAAATATTGTCGAAATAAGATTGTCCAGCTGAATTGAATACTTCATCTAATCAAAATTAATAAATTATAAGCTTTAAAATAAACAGTAATATTTTAATGACATCTCGTTTAAAAGGCATAGCGAGATATAAAGTATACATTATGTAAAGTTTTTTCTGTTTTTCTTCCCAAAAAAGTTCTGTAAAGTTGTTTTAAAGTAATAAAAAGATGACATACATTTTTAAAAAGCAGCTACTATAATTGTAAATATAAGGAATGGTCAAGGACTTCTACTAGCTTCAATAGCAGTTTAGCTTTTTCAGACTCCACGGAAATTTTATTTTAGAAATCCTTTAATATGGTTTTAAAGTTTACTCTTATTTGAAAAAATAAAACTTTTTTTATTAAGGAAATAATATCTCTTTTAATATCTCTTTTAACTTCAAAATCCCATTGGTGTATTGAAGTTAAAAGAGAAAGTAAATGTTGATACTCGATTTTATAAGGTTATGAAACGTTCACCATTTATTTTTCATAACTACATAAATAGCTACTATAAATTTCAGATTTTATTTAACGGTGAAAGCCAAATTTACGAGGTGAGATGGACTCAAACTTATAAAATTATTATGTGAAAAATACCATGAAAGCCAGGTACAAATGCACTGATATCACAATTTACAATCATTTTCACTAATTATAATTTTCTTTACGCCAATGATGAATTTCTCCTTCTTATATAATAAAAATTATTCGTATGAACGTATGTGTCTTGTATATATATGTATATATATATATATATATATATATATATATATATATATATATATATATATATATATGTATGCATACATATGTATTGCACATACGCAGCTGCTAACTTACGTCATAATTTCCATCAAATCATATCGGACTTTTTAGGTTTAAGTCGTAGTCTTCCTCATACATCTCACGTATTTTAACCAGGTGTATTCTGAAGAATCCCAATGTGAAAAGTCGGGTTCATCCCATTCAGGGGAAAACTAATCACGTAACCTCTTGGTTATTGTTGATATACTTTTGCATGCGTATCTACATTTAACAGAGTTTGCATTTAGAGAATTTACGCAATAAGTAACACTACAAAAACCTTAAATGTGATTTGTGAACACCTGTTTATGTGAAAAATTCAAAACATATTTTTGGAATTAATATCTTAAATATTAGAAGTTTATGAAACTGAAATATCATAAAAAGAGATCTGTTCGAAAAAAATAATGCATTGCATCAAGAGAAAAAGTCAAATTGTTATGTTCCGCACCCTACCTTGGATATTAATTACAAGGTATAAATTACAGTGTCAAATACAAAATATTTATATAAAGTAGATAAATAAATAAAATAAATAAGTGTGATATCAATGTATTTGAACCTGTTTTTCATGGTATCTTTCACATATTAAATTTATAAGTTAGAGCACTTCTTACCTCATAAATTTGGCTTTCAATGAAAAATAAATTCTATGAAAAATAAATATTGAATATTTCATGACCTTATAAAATCATGTATCATCATTTACTGTCTCTTTTAACTTCAATAAACCAATGGGCTTTATATGTTTACCTTCGACACTTGACAAGAAAATAATTATTTTCTTAATAAAAAGTTGTTTTATTTTTCAAATGAAAGTAAATTTTAAAACCATATTAAATGATTTCTAAAATAAAATTTCCTTGGAGTCTGAAAAAGCTAAACTGCTATTAGAGCTAGTAGTAGTCCTTGATCTTTCCTGATATTTACAATTATAGTATCTGCTTTTTAAAAATGTATCTTTATTACTTTAGAACAATTTTAGAGAACTTTTTTGGGAAGAAAAATAGAATAAACTCTACAAAATGTATACTTTATATCTCGCTATGCCTTTTACACGCGATGCCATTAAAATATTACTGTTGATTTTAAAACTTATAATTTATTAGTTTTCTCTTTAGAAATTCAATAAAAGAAATTTTCTTTCCGGTGTAAATCTAGTTGTACTCAACTATTTAATAATATTTAAAAACCATTATCCTTTTGTATTTAAAGAAATTAACGACTTACACCTTTTCAAATGGTTTACAGAAATGATTCATTGTTTATATGCACATATAAATAAATACACACTCACACACATATATATATATATATATATATATATATATATATATATATACATACTCGTACACACAATTGCGTATTGTTGTCATTGCAGCGTGGCAATTATTTAATTGTCCGGCATGGCAATAATAATATTAGTAGAGATAGTTAATATGACGTAATGATATAGTACGAAAAAAATAGTTGAAACACGTTCATTTTCAAAACATAATACATATTAAAAAAAACAAATTTAATATAAATTTGTTCCTTTATACAACTAATTATTAGACATACATATATAGCAGCACATAGATCAAAATAGTCGGCTATCAAAAGAATGTGATATATACAATTCCCTGTTTACATGTACGACAAATGATATATGATTTACTGTCACTGATATTATTGAAGTCATAACTTTGTATTGCACACCGCGTATGGGAGGAAATAAAAGTAATACAGGTGTCCAGTGGCAGATTTCAATGTTTGAAAAATTGTAAAAAAAAACTACATCTCTAATACAAAGTATGTTTATTTTAACTTTATAACAACAAATGCGGATTTCATTTTTTAAAAACCACGTTTTCCAAATGGCGGCCATCGAGTCTGACACTCTTCGAGTCTAGCACGCATGTTTTAAAAAACGCGTTTGCAGAGTGACTGGGTTATCCTACTGATTTCGGCACGAATATTTTTTCTTACGTGTTGCGTTCAGAAACTATGTTTGTTCAAACTTTGAAATCTGCCAATGGACAGCCTGTACATTTGTGACACTTAAAGTCGATTAAATTTACCTCTGTATTTTTTTTTCATGTTTCGTGCATTGTGTACGACATTTATAAACGCATATCGACTTGTGGTGACATTCATGTTAAGGAAATAATTACTTATATATTTACAATATATATTTAGGTTGATTTTATAGAATTTATATATTTTGTAGAATGTTCCAACAATGAGATAAAATAAATTTTATTTGAGGAAAGTCTTTGTAATTTTTTTTAAATGTCAGCCCTGCTTCGGAAAATGGTATATACTATAAACCTCAAAATTTTCTTCAGTCCACTTCATATAATAGAATTCACACGTTTTAAATAAGTTAATATTATTTTATAAGTTAAGTTACTATATATTTAGGTGGCGCATTGGGTATGATTTATTTTTAAATCGAGAATAACACCCTCGATATTATGCCGTTCAATATATTCAAACGACCCCGTCAATATCGACATTTAAGATTTTTCACAATTGTAAATTTTAATTACACCATTAAATGTAGATGAGGGAAAAACTTTAAAATAATTAAAATCACTGACTCATTTATCTCTGTAAGCAAGACAGTTTAACGGCTGCGCGATGTGTATAACTTCAAAAATGTACAAGCACAGTGCCTTATTAGTAGGTCAATTCCTCAATTCAACCGCTCACTCGTCTTCTGATTTGCCCAATTTTAAGTCAGAAGTCAGTACAAGACATTGTGGTGTATTTTCATTACGTAAAGTTCTCAGATATACAATTTATAATTGTGCAGCTAAATGTTGAACGAGCTTAATAATAACCAAAAAGTCATGTTATTCGTTTTCCCCTGAATGGTATGAACCCGACTTTTCACATTGGGATGGTTCAAAATACATCTGGTTAAAATAGATAATATGTATGAGGAAGACTACGAATTAAAGCTAAAAGATTCGATATATTTTGATGGAAGTTTTAATTATAAGGTAGCAGCTACGTAATATATACATATATATATATATATATATATATATATATATATATATATATATATATATATTAGCATAAGTCTGTTTTTTAAAGTAAAATCCTTTATGGATATATTCTTATACAAGAATGTAAAGAATTTATTTTTGATAGACTTGAAAAAAGTATGGGATTCTCAATTCGACTCTATTGTTTTCATTTATGTAACGTTACATCTCTGGCATTTCTCAACCCGTTTGAACGATTCTTACACCATTTAGAAGTATATGTTTTTAGTACAGTCACATAACAAACTATGGAAATCGAAAAAATACGGTAAATTTCCCCAAAAATTTAAAATTACGAGGACAGTGATCAAGTTTAGATGATATGGGTTTAATCAATTTGGAGGACTTTTTCTCATTTATAAGAGTATCCTCTCACTATGGTCCAATGTATTTTCATTGTAATCTGACATGTAAGTTAAAGACATTGAATAGTACGGTTGCCGCAGTTGGGTTTCAATGATGTAGATCTAGTGACAATAAAATAACACACAACTAATGGCCAAGATAAATTTGCTCTTCAACAAAATTAGGACGCTGTGGTGAAGCAGACGTAGTGATAGAAACACGTCAGTGATGTAAACTCATAAAGTATATATGTGTACGTACAGTATAATTTTAACCTTTGATCCATAAATCCTGATGCCACAGGTGTACTGCCTTCCTAAACCGTGAGAGTTGAAGAATTGCTGTTTAAAAATTAGTATTGTGAGTTTCAATCACAAACCCCCTCACTGAACTCCTGGCAATTCTGACAAAGCGGAAATGCTGTCTACCTAAACTTTGAGAATTGAGGATCTGATGTTTTTTTAATCGGTGTTGTAGCTCTCAAGCTGAAACACTGCTTCAAAACTTTGAGTTCCAATTACTCAGTCCTGATAATTTGGGAGGACTTGAGGTCTTGCCATTTTTAAATTAGTATTGGAGAGTTTGCGGAAACTCTGCCATTCATTTTCGGGTTCCATGTTCTCAATTCTGACATTGCAGGTTTACTTCCTGCTAGGCTGTGATAATTTAGGACATGTTGTTTTTAAACTAGCACCGTAGGTATGAAGAAATTACTCTGCCATTGAATTTCGGGTTCCAACCCTGTAGCCCTGGAGCGTGCAAGGGTACTGCCTGCCTAAGCTGTGAGACTTGAAGATCTGCTGTTTTAATTTAGTATTGTCGGTTTGAAGCAAACATTATATCATTGAACATTGGTTTTCAACTCTACAGTCCTGATGTTGCACTGGTGCGGCCTGCTAAATTGTGAAAGTTGAGGATATGCTGTTTTCAAATTAGTATTGTATGTTTCAAGAAAAACTTTGCTAATTAACTCGGGGTTCCAACTTCTCAGTTTTGACGTTGTGGAAGTACTGCCTACTTAAATCCTAAGACTTGAGGATTAGATGTGTAAAATTAGCATTAATTTTCTTCTCCACTGTTCAGCTACCAAAATTAGTACCAGTTGCCTAAACCGTGAGGCTTGAGGATAGGCTGTTTTTAAATTAGTATTTTTATTCTCACGTCTGTTTTCTGCTAATAAACTTCGGGTTTTAACTAATCACACTTGAAATTGTGAGGTTAGTATTTGCTTAAATAGAGAGATTTGAGAATCTGTTTTTTTGAAATTAATAATACGAGTCTTGGGCAGACACTTACGTTCAACTCCGGATTCCTCCTCCTCAGTTCTCATGCTGCGGAAACACTGTCTACTTAAATCGTGAGATTTTTAAACCTGTTGTTTTTAAAATAGTATTGTGGGTCTCAAGCAAATATACGTCATTTTATTCCAATTCCTGAACCTGATCTAGTAGTTGTACGGTTTATTTTATGCATATTCACTCATAACTTCATGGTCCTTTTATGTAAATAACTCCGGGGTAGTATTATAAAAGTTGGTTAAAATTTGACCAAAGAAATTGAACATGCTTGTAGTATTTCTCTATTATAAAGCGCAAGGGCCGTGATCGGGCTGAAAATGGTGACAAAAACTTTTCATTGATGAGGAGTAAACTAATCGAGTATGAATTCTTTTCACTCGTGTTGAAGTAATTAAGACAATAACAAACTAAATTACAAGGTAAGTATATACAGACGCTTCCAAAAGGCATAAAACAACTAAGTTATTTTTTGGTAAGTAGATTAGTAAGTACAGAAATAAACTAAAGCATGAATAGACCAAAAGCCGGTACGTACGTTCGTAGGCAAGTAAATATATACAAAAACATAGTGAAACAAGATTATTGGTATGTGTATATATTGTATGTAAAAGTATATACACACAAAAGTATGTACAGTAATGCCAAAGAAGGGGACATGATTTATGTGTCGAAATAAGTAAAATATAGCACTCATATCTGTGTGTATGTTGTTATGAAAGTACGAATTGTGGTTGTTACGGAGGAGAGAAGCGTCGTGAGTGTCAGAGGGAATGTTAAAAATATATGTGAATATCGGAGTGAACAGAAATGTCGACTTGGTACCGATTCCAATAATCTCTAAGAGTAGAAATACTTGCAGATTGATTTTTGTTCCGAAACGGAAATAGTTTTATGTTCAAATAGATTCGTATTTTCATTCATTTTGCTTTTTAATTACATATGCGATGGTTATTTAAAGTAGGTTTAACTTTTTTTTTAGAAGTTTTATAACACAATTTTTTTAAATTATTCGTAAATAGTATGGCGTTCTGCAAAATACTTGTGCACCATTCCACCAATAGAAATGCTTGTTAACTTTATTGATGTTTATCATAATTTGTAACCTTCATACAGTGCCGTTATCATTCGGAATAAGTTCTTCAATTATGATACATGTGCGCAAAATTTTAGAAGATGAGGAGTATGTTTGGATTGAGAACTTTATTGTTTAAACTCTTTCTTATTTAATTCTGTCGAATATGAAGTAATATGAATATAACTTTACAGATAGACACTTTTATCATACTGGTAATTCAGTAATTTTGTAAATTTTTTTACTTAAAGATATTTTTTATGAAATTAAAGCGTTAAAATATTTCTGTAATAAAGGTTCCAATAAATAAAATATCTATAATTTTCATATTATATTTTCAAGAGGAATCCAAATTTTTGGTGGTAACATTTAAGATATGATATTAAAAGGAGAATTTAAACCAATAAGTGTAAAAATATTTTGGTTTTCTTTAGAACATATTTTTTCAATTTCTAGTATAGAAAATAATCAGAAAAACAAATTTGGCCTATACAAATAGTTATTTCCAATAATATTTTTATATGCTTGAGAATTCTTTAACGATGATATCATGTTTTCAATATAAAATCCTGCCAATACAACCGAAGTGCGCTTAAGGACCTAGATCCTACATTTACCAATTTTTCTATTTCTGTAATACATATTATAATATTTCTATATAGATGAGCTGAATACCCAAAATTCTCACTCATTCATTTAAATTTCCTTTATACTGAATATTTCATACCTGCTGTATTACATAAATGTGCATTAAATAAACATCTCTATACACACGAATAAGGCACGAACAAAACGTATGACGACGGGAGAAATCTTCTTTGGTCAACTATTGCGTAGCACAATAGTGAAACGAATGCTGGACATATACTCCGAGCATATCTCCGACACGCATTTGACAGTCGAACGAATGCTGATGAATCTAACCCGATGCAGCTCTCTTGACGTTGATGCCAGCTATTAACTACTCGCTCGGAAGCGCGAGGTGGGGTGGTTGTGTCCCAGTGTATAACTTTTGCTGATGATTTTTTAATACCAATTCCTTAATACACTTTTGAATATAAAACGTAGTTCATATATTACCGCAAAGCATACTCTAACCTCATTCTAGGTTTCTTACCAACATTTATTTAGCCTTTACGACGTGATTAAGCAACAAATATGCATACTTCTAAACTTGAGTAATTTGCAATATTATCGGAATCGGTATTTGTTTAATATTCAAAAATATTTGTAAAAAGTTATTTTCTAAAAGGTATTGTTGATAACTTTTTTACATTTGTTTTTAAGTGTCTTGAAAGGTTTAGGCAAAGTAGAGTAAAAAAGCATATGAAATAAATATTGATAAATATGTATATATTAATGAGACCAATATGCTTTTTTTTCTATTTATCTTCATTTGACGCGTGCTGAAAAACTAATTGTTCTACCAAAAAGAGTTGATTTTTTATTCAAGTTACTATCATTATAATTCGATATTGCATATATATTTTAATATTATATAGGTGTGAGTGAGTATGTTTTGGGAAAGAAATTAAAAAAATATTTTCAAACATACATTTATTGTGACTAAAACATTTTTCCGTTAGGCAATAAAAGTTTAAACACACTCGGTACACGTGAACATTCAAGTTAGCGGTAAATACATGAACTATATAAAGGGGTAAATTTTATGATCATAATCAGAGTGGGGTCTTAAACACACCAACTTTTTTTAAATTTCGTGAAAATTTGTGAAACATTTCGTAAAAAAGTAAATTACCTACAAGTTTTAACAAGTTTTAGTAACAACTTTTTAAAATATAATTAATAACCATAATATACAAAAAGATAAAACATTTGGCTTACAAATTAAAGACGTGGTGAAGTCTTAATTTTAAATGTTATTAACAAATACATTAAAAATCCTTTGAAAATACGCACATAATCTTTTTTTCGTTTTTTAACTGGAATAAACTATCTTGAAATCTCTGGCAATATATGGATTGATGTCCGTTATTTCCCTCCTCTTTGTATTATTCACGTCATCAAGCGGGTCTTTTCTCTACCGTTGTTTTAGTAGTGCTTTTTAATGTACGAGTACATGTGTTGTTACGCTTATTATTAGGTGAGAAATTATTTAACAGTACTTAGTTTTTAGAAAGATCTCTAATTGATTTATTGAACAGTTAATATTGTTTTATATAATATTTGAGTTTAACAGAATTTCAAATTGAGTTACATTTATACATGATACATATTAATACACTTTTGAATTATTTGTGTTCTCATAATTTGAAGTACAATACACTTTTAGAAAGTAAAGTAGCCACAGAAGTAAAATGTAAAAATGTAAGTAATATCGTCTCGTATGCTATTTAAATGATTTTAAAATTATTGTTATATCCGCCGGATGGCTATCACGTACTGAATACTTTTACTCGCTTTGTGTGAATATTTCTTTATATTTTGTGCAATGGTGAATGAAAGTTCTCTTTACTAATACTTGTAAAAATATTTTAATGCAAACGTACTACAATTATGCTACGGCTCACCCTTTTAATTGGCAACGAAAGGAAACGATTCTTAGATTATTCCGCAAAAAAGAATAAGCTAATATGCTTTAAAAATATTAATACTTTTTAACCTTCAATTTTATTACTTTGAAACAAAATATTTTTTTAAGTGAAAAGAAGCAAATTAGAACCTATTATTTGTAATTGAAATGAATAATGACATGATGACATTTTCGCTCCTTCGAAATTAAACTTCTTTGTATTCCCTTTATTGGTTTTTCTCCCCTTCTCATTTACGTTAAAGTCCATAAAGCATACTTAAATATATACTTCTAGTCTCAAACTTTAAACGAAGAAGGAATGTAACAAACTTGTATACAGAATAAAAATATGAAGACTTGACAAAGTAGCAATTAAAAACAGTTTTATAGTCAAACATTATTTTAATAAATTAAACATAATTCATTAAAATGTCAAGGCAAAACATTCTGTATTTACATTGTTACATACATTTAATATATTTTTCCCCCCATGGACACTATGACTGGAGGGACTATAATTTTTATGATGCCTAACATTTCCCGTTCCGGAGTTACTTCGATTGACAAGAAATGTGAGGCGTCGATTTAACTGCTGAAGATTTTTTTAGTTTGGAATGCCATTAAGTTCTTGTCGATTATTGAATTAGTCATTTTATATACTCCATTTATCTTTAACCATATTATAATTTTTACGATATTTTTACGTTTTGTTTATTTACCCAGAAGACGACTTTGTGTCCATTTATTAGTGGTATCAATGAAACAAGCAATTTGTGTTACGAATCGCGAGCTGGAATATTTCATGTATTTGACATATTTCAACTAAAATATAGTTTAGTTAAATATATAATTAATTAAAAAATTAAAAAACTTGTTTTATGTTAGTTCATTTATTTACATTATAAGAAGTTTAGTTATTTTACGTTACGGATTGTCTTTTAATGTCTCTTTCTTCATATTTTTAAGAAATCTAGTTTTACGAAAACTCCTCTTAAAATTGTTGTAAGAATTATAAAATTAAATTAATTCCATTAATCATCAGGGTTATCAAAAATCTTGAATGCGTAAATAATATACTTGTGTACAAATAGATTTTTATAAATGATATTTGATAAATTGCTGTTACTTTGAAAACTTAAAAATTATTCTACTGAAAACTATGGATTAAAGTCTGTTAATGAAATTTAACTAATATTCTGGTAGTTTCTTCCACTACAAGACGGAAAATTCAATAAAGAATATATGAAAAATTCACACCAAAAATTCAGCATTTTAATATATTTTTCCTAATCTTTTTCACGGTTCAAACATTTCTTTATAATTGAAATGTACGTACTTATGGCTTATTGCGTACGATATTTTAGTTGTCGACAGAAATTAAATGAAATTGGACCGCATTAATTTTATTTAGGCCAAGTTGCTTCATATCGACGGCTGCTTGCAAAATACAATCGTAACTTATTTATATGTTCCCTTTCTACGTTATCTTTTTTCTTGATTTGTAGTAATTACCTAAAATCTTTTTGCTATACGTAATGAAATGTAATCAAATTTAAATTTATTCATATAGGTGATCGTGTGTAAATTATTCGATACTGATTATTAAATACAGTTTTCATCACAGATTACTTGAATTATAGTGACATGTTATGCAATTGAAAAAACAATTATTTATTTGAGTATATTGAAACGTCACAAATTACAAATTATTTTGACGATCAGTAATTATTCAAGGGACCCGTGTGCACTTTACAAAATATATGCAAGTAAGATACGTCTAGTCTAAACCATGTCCCTTTCCGAAGTGGAGCACGTCGCGATTCTTCGCTTTACGCCATTCGGCATTGCCCGCGTTGAAGATGGCTGCAAGAGGAGCAAAGACCGTAGTACCTTCTGCGCCTTCTTAGCTCAACTCCAAGACGGTCCCTCTTGACAGAAAAATGTCGTCGTTCTCATGTGATGCGTCGATGGTCGGCTCCTCCTCAGTTGATTATCCAATCAACGTGGACTCGAGACCTCTTTGATCTAGGGTTTTAAAGAAAACAATTCTTACACTATTAACGTTACAATCGTACTGAAATGTGAGGTCTGCTTACTTTTACGAATTCAGTTCGTGTAAATATTAGCGAAGTCTACTTACAAATAATGGTTTGTGATGTCTACTCACAAAATATGATCGGCTGGGTCTGCTCAAAACTTAAGCTGTGATATATGTTTACAAAAGGCGTTTTGCAAATTCTACTCGCAAAGGTTAAACTGTTGATCTGCTTACAAAAGGCAATATGTGAAGGCTGCTTGCAAGTCAGTAGATGAGCTCTGCTCATAAAAGGCAATATGCGAGGTCTGCCCTCAAAAGTCAATATGCGAAGTCTGCTCGCAAGTCGGTATGTGAAGTCCACTCACAAAAGGCAATATGCAAGGTCTACTTGCACGTCAACATAAAAGGTCTAGTCGCAAAAGGCAATATGCGAGGTATGTTCGCAAGTCAGCATATGAGATTTACTGACAGAATAAACACCTAAGAAGTGACAATAAATTACAAAATCTCACGTTTAAAAAAGGCAGCATATGTATCTTAGAAGTCCATTCTCTCTTCCACGGTAACAATAATTCCGCCACGGCCTCATCGGGCAACGGAATAATGGCAGTCTAGACGCCAACCAATATGTTAAAAGAAATTATCTTCTTTCATACAATTACACCCCAGTGGACGAACAGCCACGACTTCTTTTTTGAATCCCTAAAGGTCATTGACTCATTTTTTTCCGTGTATTTTACGATGAGCATGACCAACATGGCGTAGATAAAACCATTGATCTCATACTTAAGACACTTTTGGTTTTCCGATTTAAGGCTATCAGTACTCCTCATTGAAGTCCATATGAACTTTAATAGAGCATACTGGGTAATAAAGACTAAGAAATTGTTCACTAACTACACAATGCTCTATCAAATCTATTTTAGCAGCTTCCTGTTCAGCGCTCCAATGAAACCGAATACCTTCCTTTTTAAGACTTGCAATACACGCTATCTTTGATGCAAAGCTGGCGATAAACTTTCTAAAATTACTGGCTACGCGTAAAAACACGTTTTTAGGAACGGGAGCTTTAATGAGAACTATAAGTTTGTATGCACTCGACCGTACCTTACCTTAACTAATTTACTGGCCCAATCATTCGATTTTGGTAAACAGGAAAGAGCACTTTTTATTGAAAAATAGCTTTCGTTAAAATCTTGAGTACTTCATATGACACATTGAAATCCTCTTGAAAAAAAGCACACCATCAATGTAAATCAAGATTTTATCAGTATCAATCACATTGCGAAGAGTAATGAGACAGCATGCTGGTACACAACAGAAGCGTTGGCCAGCCAATATAGTATCTTCAAGTACTGATAATGGACTTCCATTTTAACGAAAGTTGTCCGCGGAATTGACTATTTTTCGACTGGAATCTCGGTGAAATCAGTTGCCATGACAAGGCCTGTAAAACAATCATGACGCAATTTACGACGCAATCTATATTATTATCCATATAGATTGCCAGTAACAGAGGAAAACGGTCTTTGATTGTGATTTCCTTCAGCTTTCGGAAATCCATGCACATGTTTCTGCTTCAAAATCTCTCTTCGGACATAATTTAGTCGATTCAAATTACAAACAGTAAGCAAATATTAATTGCAAAAGAACAAAGTACGTCATCAACAACAACGAATAAGATGTAAGGTCAGCTGAGCCTATCGCAAATTATGTTTCGATGATATTTTTGAATTAAATAATATAAATTAAAAATGTTAACCACGTCTATATAATTATTGAGAAGCTTAATACAAAAGTGTTCAAAAAGTTTTGTATAATAATGAATTTGAGCTTAATAAGGACGGCTTTTATGTCTTGCGATGGGCGGAGTCGGAATACAGAACACTTTACTTTGATGAAAGGAACGCTTTGTAATCAGGACGTGCCACGTAGATGGCCAGTAAATCTTCTCTGGATATTTGAATATTCAAGCTTGCAATGGTAGGTACTTCTTTGAACTTAATTACAGGAGTCGTTTGTATCCGTTGTAACCAAAATGTGCTGAGTGGACGAGCAAGCAGTAAATCTGTCTTGGTACGTAAACATGCAGGTCCTTCAAGAGGCAATACGACTTGTTCTTAAGACGTCCCTCATGAAATGCTGGCCTTTTATTTATGCTGAACAGAAAATGCTAGCAAGTACATCTCTTTATTTCGACTTGGATATTTTTCTAAGACTGTTCTGGTGGTTTGGTACGAGTATATAGTAATTTGATATTTGTATAAAGGGATCCCACCATATTCCAGGTATTTTTACGATATTGCATTCGTAACTAGAAAAGATTTTTGAGGAATTGCGATAGGTTCGTTATTGTACAACTGGAAATAGGAGTATGTACGGGGAATCCTATGACAAATACTATAATGTCTGCTATGTAATATGATCCCATTTAGATTGGTAAATTATTTTTTGTTTGATTGCTAATTATATGTTTATTTACGTAATACAACATTTTATGTGTTATGTTAATAGTATCGTATAGTGATATGATGCTGTGATGGGTAATGTGTGTAAGCGAAATGGCGATAGAATTTTTTATGCATGCTGATGAGGACGGAATAATTTGTACATTTTGTTTAATCATGCAGGCTGTTTATTTTTAAATCTATTAAAAATAAATGGATGTCAGAAGTTATAGTAAATAGTAATCGGAGTTGGTAAGTGTTGAAATTTGAAGTTGGTTTGGTAAGGGTTGTAATCGGTTTTGGCAAGGGTTGAATATTTTCTTTTTGTTCATCTAGGTTAAAATGATATAAAAATATATGGTCTGTGAAAATGTTTAAACTAAGAGGGAGTTTTTTGTTTATTCAAGCTTCTGCGTATATTTCTTTTATGAAATTGTTGGTTTGTCTCGCCTGTCAATTTTATACCTAAATCTTTAACGACTTTTTGAAATATATAGCGGGGTTTTATTTTGTGTCTTACGGCCAGAGGACTTTTTTATTAAATTAATCTATTTTCTTTGTAGGTATGGGTCCTTCGCGAAATTTATTATGTCCCGTCAAAGTTGTAGTCTGGTTTTTCTGTAAATCTGAATTTAATGTATTATACAAGTTCTATATGAATTTTTTATACATTTCTCTCTAATTTTGTAAACAACTGTTTCAATTTCGATATAAAGACGGTTTCTATTGTCTTAGTGTCGGTTTTTTATTCCTATTGTTTTTTTATTTATTTCGGAATGTACATCACTTTTATGGACTAATACGGCTTAAATCATGAGTTCATTCGTGGGTGTGCTAGGTTTTTCCCGACTTAAAATCAGTGTGTTCTAGAATAGTCGAGTGAAATCGTTCAATAAAGCCATTAGACTGTTGATTATTAAAATTTGTGGTGTGAAGGTTAATTTTGTATAGCGAGGCAAATCCTTTTATTGGCAAATTTTTAAATTCCGTTAACTCGTTCGCTGTTAGATATAGGAGTAAACCGTAGTGAGTCGTTTATGTAACGAACGCGTGTACGACACTTATAGCCAAAATTAAATTAAATTATTCAACAGATACGTCTGAGTAAATTGGGAAAACGTGTCGACGACTATAAGTAATTTTGGTCTTTTAACGGTGAATGTGTCGATATGTAAAATTTTGAAAGTTTTTTTCAGAATAGGTAACACCTATAACTGCTGTTTATTGGTATTTTTTGGGTTTATTAGTATTTATTAAGTTGACATATTTAAAAATTATTTATTTATTCAGGTACACTTTCAGTTATGTTGAGTCAATAACAGTGTCTCTTTATTAGTTTCTCGGTTTCAAGTACGCCGTGGTGGTTTGTTTAGCTCTCATGTTAAGTTTTAATTGTCTCATTTCGTTGTTCACTGTCGTCATTCATGTATCATAGAGTTGTGATTTGCAGAGGTTTAATTTACATGATGACTTTTTTGAAAATATTTTGCAGCATACTTACAATGTCAAAAATATAGTTTTAGTCAAATAGCCAAATGCCGTATTGAACATTAGGTTTCGTGTATCATTTAAATTATTGACTTATATCATATTTTATGTTATCGAAACTGATTTGGGCTATTAATCGTTTTTTATTTGGAAATACGTCTTTTATTTTTGGCTGATTTAGTGAATAAAAAACAAAATGAATCTGAAGTTGATTATTAAACAATTTTAATTATTCAATTATTTCGAATATTGGGTTCGCTACGTTCGCATGAATAGTTTCGTTGCCTATTTCTACTTGATTACCAAAGTTTCGTACACCTACGCAATAATTGACATATTTACATCGCCTATCGCTTCGTCTGAAGAATTTGTGTTCAAAAATGTAGATAAATCATTATTATTTATTTCAATTCGTGAAAGTGCATCAGTCTTGTGTTTGCCTTTTTGTAAATGATTTTAGATTTTAACTTCTCTAGTTTAAGGCTCCAACGCACAAGTTTAGAGTTAGTTATAATATTGAAGCTTCTATCAAAGAGGTAAGGTTTAAATATTTAATAGCCCAAACTATAGCTAGTAACTTCTTTTCCACAGTACTATAATAAGATATTTTATAACTTTCGCGAAATCAGGGATGCATTTTCTATAATATTCTATTAGACCTAAGAAAACTTTTATTTCTTTTGTTATTTTTGGTATATGGAAGTTTTGAATTATTTTAATTTTGTCCGGGTTAGGCTTGATACCATCAAGAGTAGTATCGTGGTTGAGATATGCAGTTTCTTGTTTCAGAAATTCCGATTTATCTCATTGAATTTTAAAAATTGATTCCCGAAAACGTTGAAATACTTTTTAATATTAAAAATTGATTCCTGAACGTATGTTGAAAATACTACGATGTCATCTAAATATACTACACAAATATAATTTTGTAAACTTTTGAGAATGTTATTCATTACTCGTTAGAATGTTGATGAAGCATTTTTAATATCGAAAGGCATTCTAAGATATTCGGGTCCTTATTATTTACTATTTTTTTATTTAAATCTTGGTAATCTACGACAACGCGCTATTTTTGTTTACCTGATGCATCTTCTTTCTTTGATATAATCCAGATAGTGGATGACCACGGAGAGTCTGAGGGTTGTATTATTTTCTGGTCTAACATTTTATTTATTTGGAATTCAACATCTTGTTTATGTCTGAATGGGTAACGGTAAGTTTTTGTATATATCGTTAGCTTGTCATGATTTTTAATTCGACGTTTAACTCAGTTCATGAAAGTTCAAGGTGAATTTTCATATTAAAATATGTCTTTAAATTATTCGCACAATTTAATGAGTTCACTTTTTCTTTCGGATTAAGGTGATTTGTTCGAATGTTAAATTTTCTATATTAACATAATTATTATAATTTTTTTATATGAGTTGAAAAATAGTGGACTTAAAAATTCTTACAGGTCAAATTTTTCGTAAGGTTAATGGTTTTTAAAGATACTGTCAAACTATTATTCGTTATACGTTAAGCATAGCCTTGATAAACATTTGTTTAACTGTATGTTGAAGGAATAAAACTTTGATTTGTGTGTGTTTCGCGAATGTAAATTTCACATTTAAACGTATTAACAGGTAATTAACTTGATGTTGTGTTAATGGCTTGTAAAGTTATCAATATTTTTTTGTGCAAATCGACTTTAGCTTTTTATTTTTCTAAAATTTCTAATCCTTTAAGATACATTATGAAACTTGTATACATAAAATTTATAAAAATCGCCAACGTTAAATTGGTCAAAGTTAGGAAATTCTACGGAATATTTATTCTGAATTGTGCGTTGAACATTTTTAACTGTAAATGGTTCAAAATTCAGTTTATATTGACTAAAATGTTTTTTTTTATTATCTCAGACGAGATGAGTGAGTGATGAGCGCCCGTGTTGATTAGTAATTTTTGAGGTGGATTATGTATCTATATATAGAGTAATTGTTTCTTCATACGTGAATTTATTTCTTTTATTTTATGTTGCCTTGATTTAGGTTAAATGGTAAACTTTGATTGTCAATTTCATTTTCTTCCTTAAAATATTCGTCTCAGGGTTGTCCATTTAAATGTTGTTAATGAAAAGGGTTCTTTGAATTATATAAATAATTCGGGTCCATTTTGTATTTCATTTTACGTGTAATTCTTTAGATGGTCCTACATTTTGCAAGTGATTATATGGTCGTATCATATTATTTCTGTTCTTATTATTAAAAGGTAGTGTATTTGCAGATACATACGAAATGCCACTATTTGGTTCCGGTTTGGAAATGTTTAGTTGGTTTTGATTTTTTGTGAATATATTTTTATTTATATAAATGATCCATATTGTCGTAGGTTCTTAGAAGTTTCGAAATTATGTTTTATGTTGGTACTCCCGTGTTAGATGAAAATTTTCGGTGTCAAATGAATTAATATTATTATATTGCTTTTGCCCGAAGAAGGGATTATTATTAGACTTCTCAAAATCAAAAATATATTTATTCTGAGGGATTGGATTATTACGGTTTGGCATATAAGTAATATTTTCTTCTTTTTTATACATTGCAAAACAGTGGGTATGTCATAAGGAAGCATTGAACTAATGGCTGAACCTGAAGGTTCTTTAAGTACCGCTAAAAATGTTTTTAATGTTTGTGTTGTAAAAAAGTCACGTTTGAATTTTATTTATATTTTGCATAATAACAAAAACTTTATAATTGTATTGAGATAGTGTATGCATCTTTCATAAAAAGATTGGAAATTGTCTGAGTCTCCTTGTTTTAAGTTGAATAAATCATGGTTCAAAGAGTTTTCATCCCTTTGGTCCGCGAAATTCTGAATTAGAACTTGTTTAATATGAACCCACGTTCACCATTTGGCTCCATTTATATTCAGTATTTCCCCCGCCCTGTCTTCTAATTTTCCGATCAATCCGTTTGGAACTACGGTATTGTGAAAAGAGTTCAGATTTTTACCATCATAATATTCAAGGAAATAGCTTCACTTTCTTAAAAATCCATACAATTTATTCAGTTCGCCATTAAATTTCGGCACAATTTTAAGAGCTGAATTATGTTTATTAATTTTATCCATTTTACATATAAAAAATGTGTACGGTGTGCGTGTGAAGAAAGTATATTAAAATATGTGAATTCAATTGGTGTGTGTAATAAGTAATTGAGATCAAAGTGGGATCAGACTACGTAATTTACAAAACTTTTACATATATTAATTTAAAATCAAGATGAAAATAAAGAAAGTAAAAACCAACTTATTGAAAACTTTTAGGTAAGGTACAAGTGATGGAAAAGACTATGAATAACAAGATCGTACTTACAGTGGCTGTTTGTGCATGTTCTCAGGTCCTTCGTTCTTAATTAGTAACTCGGCATACGTTTCCGAGATACTAATTAAGAAAGAAGGATCTGAGAACAAGCAATAATTAGTATCTCGGCATACATCCTTTGGTCATTGCAGCGATTCCCAATTTTGTTTACTTTATAGGGAAGTTGGTTGAATCTTCAGTAAACTGGAGATCCAAATAACTAATAACGTTTCATTAGTTCCCGAATATACTACCGACTGCGCCAATTATGTTTCGATGTTATTTTTCAGCAAGAAAATGTAAATAAAAATGTTTAGCACGTATATATAATTGTTGAGAAGCTTAATACAAAGATGTTAATTTATCAACGTTTTGTATAATGATGAATTTGAACTTGATAAAGACGTTTTTTATATCCTGCGATGGACGGAGTCGGAATGCAGAACAATTAAATTTGGTGGAAGGAAAGATTTGTAATCAGGAAGTGCTACGTGGATGGCCAGCAAATTTTCCCTGGATATTCAAATATTCAAGCTTGCAATAGGACTTCCTCGAACTTAAAGTAAGGAGTCGTTTGTATCCGTTGTAACCAAAATGTGCTGAGTGGGCGAGCCAGCAGTAATTTTTTTTTGATACAAGCAGGTTTTTCAAGAGGTAATATGATATGTTCACAACATGCATGTTATGAAGATATTACATTACCCTTTGAAGGACCTGGTCAAATTACAATAAAGAACTTATACGAAATAAATATCGGATTAACGAAATTACAATCTTCTTTCAAAACTCAAAACTTAATGCCAAATATAAACAATGTGTGAAATTAGGATATTCGAAATATTTCACATTGGGAATCTAATATCGTACATTCTTATACATATTTAGACCGTCCTTTTTCAAACTGAACTTAAAAGGACCCCATAATACATAATACGCCTATGGTTCATTATCTTTACAATATATATAAAAGTAAGTTACGTCCAGTTATATATACATACATGTATATATATATATATATATATATATATATATGTGTGTGTGTGTGTAAATTGTATATTATATTGCAAAGAGACTATGAAATACATAAAAATACTTATCATAGGACGGATTCATAAAATATTTTAAAGGATAACAAACAGATTTAATGAAATACTCGTGACTGCAAACAAATTTGTTACCTGTTTTTTTGATTTTGATTTTTCTTGGAACCAGTATAGTTCAGGATAATATGACTATTTTATTAGGAAGCAATTGTGGAATTTACAATAAAAAACTATGTTAACGCTTTAATTTCATTATTAAACCTTTATTTAATTAAATTTGAATTTAATAATCTTTATTGAACACATAATAATCTGAGGCTCTAAAGGCTGGCAGGAAAATGGCGACAATAAAATTGGTTAAATACCATAGAAATTTAAATTGTTTATATTATTTTGATAATTATTATTTTCTTGATTTTCTTTAAATTATTTAATTAGACTCAATGAATGCTTTTCTGTAAAAAGTAATTAATTTAATGCGCAATTTATGTGGTTCTTTGTCATTTATTACTTAGTTTTTATTTTTAAAATGTGAATGAAATTTATTGCTGCCAGAATATTCGTGAAAACCAATGTAATTCTATAGTTTTCGAATCGCTAATTTACGTCTAATGTACACGTAAAGTCATATGCAATTTATTTTCTTGTTTAGAAGTCCCTTACAAAACAGCAGCAGAAATATTTTACAATCGAAAAGAAAAATTATTCTTTTTTTAAATATTTTTTGATTTAATTCTCCCTTGAAATTTAAATCCTGCGATTATAAATATATTATAATAAAGCAAGTCGCACAATTTGGACTTGTCTAATATATTAATATATCGTATTGAATAATATATTGAAAAGTTAAATATCATTGGACCCTATTGTCGAAAAGAAGAAATTATTTGATGAAATGGGAGTACGTCTTAGACGTAAAACAAACAACTTTTGGGCTCCTCTTGGAAATGTTTGAGGGGTCAAAGTCGACGAATGTTATAGGCATCATATATATGGTGTCGTCATAATTGGATTTACGAGAAAGAATTAATAATCTGAAAATATACTATTTATTGTACCCTAATAGTCAAATATTTTGCGGTCCATTATCCACTCAATGGACCGCAAAATATATGACCGTTAGGGTTAATTAATAACTTAAAGTTGAGTTTTTGATATTATTATTTATCATTTTTTGAAACTAATAATGAATTTTTTTATTACAAACGTTTTTGTATTAATTCCAATGTATATTTAAAATGGCTGACGCCTTGATCAGTCAACTTCACATTACGCCATACTATTCACTTGTCCGTGTATCGCGAGTATATGTATTGTTTAAGTTATTTCCCCGAGTTTATAACCACATTTTTTTAAATTAAGAGTTTAATTTTTTTTATTTATTTCATATTTTTTCTTTTGCAAACCTAAGGGTGTTTTTGGAGGGAGAGTGGTATTTATGCAGCATGAAATTATAATAGTAACGTTTTTAAATCAGTGAACAAAACTCTTTCATATTATATCCAACTTCATCTTATTGCCTTACTTTTAACTTTAACTCATAATTTCAGTTTAAGTTAAGAATATGGATGATGAATCTCTATAACGTTTAGGATTCGGTTTTGGCTCTCGAATGACTCTCGGTTCGAATTTTGAATATAAACTGAATGGAAAAAATAAACATTCTATCATCACTTTCAGTAATCCATATTCTTTTTAACTTGTATAATCAATGTATTTTAAGAAATTTAAAACGGAATCATATGAAAAATGGTATACTTAATCAAATATATCGTATAACTTGATATGTATGAAAGAGAAATGTCAGGTCAGAAAAAGTTTTTGTGAATAATAATTTAGTTAGGTTTCTGTCTTCTAAAAATACTTATTGTTACATATATTTGCGATTTATATATAGGTAATTTTTACAGCTTTTTTTTCTTTTATCTAAATACATCTTCAACATACTCTTTTGAATATTTTGATATCTATTTATTAGTATACTGGATTTATTCGTGTGAGAGATACAAATTCTGTTGTTTTTCTTTCCATATCACTGAGATTCATATGCGTATGTATGAGTATAAAGGCTACTGTCCTTCAAAAGACTTAGTACAACTAATGTCATCACCTACGCTGCAGCTTCTGACTCCACTGCCACACCTTCTGCCACTATTGTCTGTCTCAATCCATATAATATATACACGTGAAAAAACCTAGTTAACTGTTGAAGGGAAAAAAATACTAAATTATTTGCCTTTAAAAAGTAATAAATAATATAATATGTAGAAGATTTGTTGTTTAGTTATGCCGATACGTTTATAATTTCCTCAGAGTGAACAAGTTGTAATTAAATCAGAACTAGCCTAATTGTTTAGAAGTACCGAGCTAAGGCTACTTCAAAAATCCAGCGATTCACCATTACATCGAACTCATCAGTTATATCGCCAAACACAAGTTTCTTTGGCAAGCTATACCGAAAACATCTCATTCATTCATTATAATGCATAGAATAATAATTTTCAATAATTTTTAAAGATGGAATCAAAATAAAAGTTTTAAAATTGTTATTTCTAAATTATGACTATAAAAAAGCCTATATGATATATACAAGCCTAATTATATTTATTATATTTCCATACACGACAACTCTATGAGAAAGCCGACATTGCAAGCTCTTTATCTTCCCATTCACGGTCCCGCCGAGTGCGATATCACATGTCAAGACGCGCTCACGGTCCGTCGCCATCCCAACACACACCAAATACATTACGTTTTGTGACACTACTTATTTTATTGGCTTTTCCCAAAATGATTGGAGATGAGTTGGAATTTATAAAATGCATCTGACCAAGAATCATTCAACTTTGTCACCTCTTAAATACTGATAGTTGGTTTTTACACAGAATATAAAAACAATCTACCGATACAAAAGACAATGTAGTAAAGTTCGTTTTAATTTCATTATGATGCCTATACTTGCGATGTCTCTTGTCCCTGCAGAATACATATTTTTCGCCTTATTTTTTTAGAATAACCTTATCATCTTTATTTTAGGTTTTCAAATTAAATTTCAATTGTGGAAATTAATGTAAAAGAGCGCCTTTACAAAGAGCTTTGCAAAGGTGTGTGTTGCGAAGAGATTTTTTTTATAATATTTATAAAAATCGGCCTTTCGGCCGGGCGGACGGACTGATGCGTACGAACCGATGATTATCTAATACGAGAAATTGTGGAATTGTGTAGTAAGTACCGATGTGTGATCTGAAAGAAGATTTGAAGGCCAGATCGATAATAATACTACTAAGAGTTCCAACAAACTACCTGTACGAACACAAATTTCAAACTGCAAGGGAAACAGGTAACAATTCAGCATATGTTTTAGCATATAATCGAAGGTGAAAAGCCGAATCGGTTTATTTAGTAAAAAAACCCTTGCTGAACGTAAAAATGTATAGGAATATTTTAGGAGAATATAAGTTACAACGCATAAGCTCCGACACATCGAATTTAGAGTGAACAACGGGTGGCTTGGAACAATACTTTCGCCAATCTAGTCGACTCATAAAATTCAATGTTCATAGAAAGACTCAAGAAATAAAGAAAGTTTAATAAAACGCTTCTCGGCGAGTAATCCATACAAAGGCTGTTTTGAGAAATTCCGTAATTTCTGATGGTTTCATTTAAATTTGAAATAAAATGGTTTTCATGAAATATAAGCTAGAATTATAATGGAACTATTTAATAAAAAACATACCGATGTTTTCAATTTTGCATATTATGACTCCTTTGCGAGAAAGAAATACTGGCGTGTCCGTCCGTTTATTTTCCTTCATTTGTTTAATAACCTGTTACCGTCTATGCCGTTGAAAAATTAAGGAAATATTAATGGTTATTGGTTTGCGAAATGTGGTAAAACGTGCTTATTTCAAGTTGTTTTTTGTAAAAGATTCTTATAAAAAGTATGAAAAAAAATTCGTGTTGGCCGAAGTCAGTTAAAAATAATATTTAATAAAATTGTGGAAATAGCAATTACACTTTATTTTTATCAATAACCAATACGTAACGCATTAAAGTCATGATACTTCATTTTATTTTTGGGCAAGTTTCTGTCAAAATCAGCAATCATAATTTATCCAATAAGTGACATCAATTACCCCGATAGGTATTATACGCTTTGCCACCACAAAACAGAGAATGAACTTTTCTATATTTTTTATTTCTGCAAAAACAAAAATTGCGCATAAATTGTTCTTTTCTCATTCAAGTAATATTTTGTGTTATTTTGTAATAATAAAATTAAAAAATGGTTTATCGTACGTTAGATTATTGATTCAAGATTCCCATATCTCTTGAGGCGAAAAGACCAACATTTGGTAAAAATCTAAGACTAAAAACATCGTCAAATAAAGTATTATTTATCTAAATATAATTTTCGTATAATCAAGTGAGTATGGCTCTGGTCAAATAAGTCTCGACGTCTAAATAACTAATGGTCAGGGTAACAGATTTGTTTAGAAATATACTATAGTACCAGAGTTAACAACGACTGTTCCATAACAAATAGAAAGACTGAAATTGTGGCTGTAATTAAATACAAAAATTTTACGTATACATTCGAAATTAATGAAATGAATATCGTCTTCAGTTTAACAGTCAGTAATAAGCTCGTATTTTTAATAAATATACTACTATATTTCAACTTCTCGCTTACATAATCAATACTGTGACCTGTTTATACAAGAACTGTGGCAGTATATTTAAATATTTCTGAAAATGATAGCATATAATACGGGAAATTAATTAAATCATTGGCATAACGAAGCATGAATATAAATGTGGTCATATTTTGTTCATATGAAAATTTCAAGGACAAATTTATTTTTGCCATTTCGTAGAATTATTTCTTATTCATATTCGTATAATTAACAGAATATATATTAAATAGACATGTCATGAGTATTTGATTAGAAGTTGGACTTCCTGTCTAAGTACAAAAAAATTATTTTGTTTAATTTGGAAATAAAAACACTATTTCTCTTTACATTTCAGAAATATTTATTTTTTAAAATTGTCCGAACTGTATTTAAATTAATATTTAGGGCCTCAAGGAGAAACTTTGTTACTTGACTTCAAGTTTCAACTCTTCGATATACTCGTAGATGCTGCAGGTGTTCCGCTTAAATTAGTATTTTGGGTCTCAAGCAGAGATTCTGTCATTGAATTCGGGTTCCAATTTCTCAGTTCTGATGCTGCAGGCAAACTGTCTGTCCAAATCACCTAACTTGATGATTTTCTCGTTTAAAATTGACAAAACAGGTTACAAGCAAATAATCATTGAATAAATGAAATAGGTTGAAGGTTAAATTAGGTTGAGTAATCAAAACAGGTTAAAAAGTGAAAAAAAACAAACAAAAAATAAGTAAACTATTTTATTATATAATAGACGATGTACTAAACGCTTGAAATAATTACGCGTCACTAGTCTAGGACTTTGATTATAATAAAATAAAATCGTAGGCGCGGGAAGTATTAAAGTATTTAGTTAAGGTACCGATTTATTATATTATAACCAACAATTTGATCATAATGTTAAGTATCTAGATATGATTTATAAGCTCCAAATAAAGAAAGTTTTCTAGCAAATAATCAAATACATTGTTTTGCTCGTTAGCTTCCGTAATAAACACGCTAATATATGAAGGAGGGGCAGTGGCTGTGGGTCGCTCACCGAAGTTAAGTATTTATGTTATTTATTGTATATGACCCACGGATCTTTTATTGCGGCACATACACAAATGCTCAATAGTACCGTGGTCAAATCGCGCGAGTTAATAACTTTAGGCCGGGATTTGTTATAAAAAATATATTTATTGAGTACAAAAAGATTTACTTATGGACGTACAATTCGTCCTAAAAATAAAAATGGAATAAGCATTTAGTTGGGCGCGCAGGCCGCTTTTATATTGACTAAACAGGATGCAATAAAATATAACTTAATTACTTATAGATTATTCTGTCTGGTTCAGATATTGGGGGTGACCGGGTGAAGTCCGGCTCCTTATCAGGTCTGTGGTCGAGCGTTGGGTTTTTACATCCCCACCCAGTCTTGAGTACATCTCGTTTCTCTTTGAGATGACGCAGAAGACGATCAGTAAAGCAGCGAAGACCATCAGGGCGTATGTCATCACGTGAAGACTGTCGATGCGTCCTTCTGTTAATTGATGTCTTCGGAAAAATTTAATTTGTTCTTCGATTTATTCAGGTTCCGCTGAGATGAGAATAGGATAATCGTTGTAATTTTTCACTTCTCTTTCTGATTGATATAGTTGTATATCTGTAGTCGTTTTCTTTGTACGATCTTGGTCGTTTGTTATGTACGATCTTTTGAACAATATTTGTCTGTGCGCGCAGTGATCTCGCGTGGGTTTTTCTTCATCTGTAATAGTAGTATAAGCCATCTTGAATTTTTAAAGAATATTCTTTGAGACAGAATATTAATAATTCTTCGCAGGTATTCTTTTGAGTAGATTGGTTTGTATACATACTGTAGTTGGTTCGATTGTGCATATCTTCTGTACGCATTCCTTTGCTTTATACACTTGGTTCTTTGTTAAATAGCGACCAGGGGTAAGGTTAGGGAGTATACAATGAGGGTCTATATTTTTTATTATGGGTATAAGAAATTCTAGATCGTATATTTCGGTGGATAATATAGGAATAGAAAGCTAGAAAACAATCATGTCCGATTCTAAACATACACATGGGACAACGATCGTCTAAATGTCTAGAGGGTCCATGAGTATATTGATTTCGTTAGGAATTCTTATTATACTTTCCTTCAGTTGTAATTGATCTATTATTGAAGGATGTAAAATCTTATGCTGTACGAAAACATAGGCTTCATTAATGCTAATACACGTATTCCTTAGGCAAATAATAATACATCGTATGCAAATAATAATTCATCTAATAGGTTGGATAATTCCGTTCTTTGGTGTATTTTATTTACTATACTATTTATTTGATAGGATAAAGAATTTAATTTTTTGTTTAAACTTTCTGTAATGTCTGCCGTTAGACTAAATTTCTTTTCTATATTATTCAGGTCTGTATTATCAAGATTTCTAGTTATGGCTTTTACTATTGATCCTAATCCATCGATTAATCCGCGTTTAATGCGTTTCGGTTTTTGTATGCGACTAATGTAATCTACTAGATTTTTTTCTATGTAATCTAATCGGTGTATTTTTAAAGAAAATTCATAAACAGCTTTATGATGGATAGTTTTTATTTTGTAGTATTATTCATAGACAGGGCGTAGATTTAAAGGGTGTACAAGTGACCATTCGTCTATCTTGATTTGCGCCGTTCCAAGCTTGACTGACGTTATGCGGCCGTCTAGCCGGGTGATACTTCCGTAACATTTGGAATATGCATTTTACTTAAATGAGTTGTCTGTAACATGTGTTTAAATCCTATGTATGATACTTTATTTCTAGGTTTTATTTCTACAATTGTATATACTCCTTTGTCAGGATTCTTATGCTTACTCCTATCGTGTTTTTTTATATAAAATCTTAAACCTACTTTTAACTCTTTTATTTCTAATTCACGCATTTTGTTCGCGTATATATTTTGTTTATCTTTTTTATTTTGTATAGTATTTTTAATTTTATTTAAATACTCACACGTAATAGTTTCTTGTAGGGGTAGATTTATTTCTCCCAAGAAGTGTAATTCATTTGGAGTTTTATTAGTTGTACTATGTTTAGTCGAGTTATATCCAAACCCTGCAAGTTGAACATGCAATTGATTTAATGTTTCTTGCTGCGCTCTCAAGCGTTCTATTATAGTGGAGTGAAATCTCTCTATATCTCCGTACGATGTGCGATTATAAGGCGTAGTTAAATGTAATTCTATTCCTACCATATTTATAAATTGTTTAAATAATTTACTCGTAAAAATAGTTTCGTTATTTATAGAAATTTGGTTAGGTTTCCCTATTATCATAAATATTTTTAATAGTTCTTCCGTTACCTTTTGGCTAGAGTTTTCTTCTAGAGGTGCTATGAAAGACCATTCATAGAATAAACCTATTCCTGTCAGGTATCGTTTATTTGAGAAGCATAACGTATCTATTTGCCATTTTTTCATTGGTTTCTCTGGTGTAGCCGTTTTTTGAAACGGGTGTTTTATTGGATATCTATCGTAATTTATTTGTTGACATACGTTATATTTCTTTAAAAAGTTAGCTACATGTTGCTTACGATTTTCTATATAATATTTATAATATTTTTTGATATTTCTTTTGTTAGTGCCGGTTCTCCTATCATTTCATCTTCGTTACTTACTTCTAACCTAAGTGATTTAAACCATATTATTTCTAAAGATTTTTTATTAAAGTTTTTCCTATATACTTCTGAGAGTTGTTCTCCCAATTTTTGTTCACATATTATAGCATATCGATTAATATCACAATATTCTATTATAAATTATTTAAAATTTATTGGCTGTGCTATAGTTACTACATAGTAGTTATTTTGTTTATTCTTTATTTCTACGTTATATCGTTGATTTAAAGTTATGAATATTCTATTCATTCGGAGTGGAGGGTGTTCATGTTTGATAGGAAACACTTCATCCGAGTCGTCTGCGTTACTATGTATCGTGGCCGCATCTGATTACTGGTTTAACTCTATGCGTGAGAGAGCGTCTGCTACATGATTCGTTGAACCCTTTTTGTGTTATATTTCGTAATCATATTCCTGAAGTTTCAGTCGCCAACGTGTTAGTTTACCATTGGGCTCTTTTAATTTGGTTATCCACACCAACGGTTGGTGGTCCGTCTCTAGGATAAAATGTCGTCCGTAAATATATGGCCGGAATTGTGTTAGCGCATAGATAATCCCTAAGAGTTCACGTTCGGTCACATTGTATTTTTGTTACGTATGTGTTCGTGAGGCAAACGCGATAGAATGTCCGTCTTGTGAGATAACAGCTCCTAATGCGATATCACTTACGTCCGTTGTTACTGTAAATTGTTTATTGAAATCCGGGTATGATAAGACTGGTGGATTGGTGATTAGATCTTTAGTTTTAGTAAATTAATTTTTAAATATTTCGTCGTGTATTATCGCACTTCCCTTTTTTGTGCATTCTGTTAATGGCTTAACTATCTTTGATAGATCCGGTATGAACTTTCTATAATATGAGACTAATCCAAGAAAAGATTTGATTCCTTTTAGGTTTTTAGGTAATGGAAATCTTTGTATGGTTGAAGCCCGTCTTTCGTTAGAATATATCCTAAGAATTTTACTAAGAATTTGAAAAATTACACTTATCTCTATTAACTCGAAGTTTATATAGTTTTAGTGTTTGAAATATGGTTTTAAGTCGTTTATGGTGTTCATGTTTATTCAGTGCAAATACTATTACTTCGTCAATATATACTAAACGTATACCCTGTTTTAAGTGTGGACGTAGTATGTTACTCATTACTCGTTGGAATGTAACTGGTGCGGTTTTAAGTCCGAATGGCATGCGAGTGTATTCGTAATGTCCGTCGGGTGTAGAATGCAGTTAATTCTATTGAATCGGGATGCATTTTTATTTGGTGATACCCTGCCTTTAGATCCAGGGTCGAAAAATATTTGGATCCATTCAATTTGGAAAAAATGTCTTCATTGTTAGGGAGTGGGAACTTGTCGTCTCTAGTTTGTTCGTTCAACTTCCTGTAATCTATTACTAGTCTCCATTTCTTTTTTTATCCCGGGTCTGTATGTTTTTCTACTAGGTGCACAGAGCTTGACCAAGGGGAGTCCGAGGGTCTAATTATTTTATTCGCTAACACTTCTTTAATTTGTCTTGTTACTTCTTGTCGTTGTATTTCGGGAAGTCTATACGGTCTTTGGTAGATCGGTTCAGTTTTTATTTATATTTGTTATGTTGGATTATTTCAAAAGATATTTCCGCTGCGGTTTCCGCGAATATATTTGAATTATGTATTCCAGAGTTAAAGTGTCGAATTCTGTGTAAAATGGTGATATTATTTTATGTGGGGTTTCTAGGATATTTTTTCCTGGTTCGATTTTAATGTTTAGTTTGGCCATCGCGTCCCATCCTAACAAATAATAATAATTAGGCAACAAGTCAAATAAAGAGAATTCAAGGGTGTCAGTTGTTTTTCCAAATTTTTTTTTTCTTTGTGATGCGTTGTTGTATGAGAAGTCTGTACTGAGAAGTTTTCTGCGATAGATTGTGGTATTTTTGAATCTATATAATCTTGTGCTATTTTCGGATTAATAAATGACCTCATACTCCTTATATCAATTAACATCCGTTCATCGTATTCCGATATTATAATATAAGGGAGTTGAAAGGAGTTTTTATGGTGAAATGTTATTTAGGTTGTGTTTCGAGGACCTGATGGGTAAAATCCTCATCGTAGTAATCGCACAATTCTTCGTGTGAATTATATTCAATATTGTCTTGTTCGTATGACATTATCTCGGTTGGTCTGTTTGTTCGAGGATTTTCCATTTGAAATAGGCTATCGCGAGCGTGTTTAAGAGGAAGTCTATCTGATACTGTCCTCATTGTAACGTCTTCGTTTGGTTAAGGCGGTTGTGGTCTATACATTTGTTGCGGTCTATAAAAGTTCTGTTGCTGTCGCATTCTCTGAGAAAAAGTAAAGGTGGATACGTATGTTTTTGTTTGGCATTGGGTACGTAGGTCGTATTTTTGGGGAGTTAAAATACTGTTTAGGCATTGGATTAATTTGCCTTTGAGGTATTTAAGTCGGATTCCAATTTTGAATTGGTTTAGGGGTACTTTTATTTTTTATTCGATATCCGTCGCTATCTAAGCATCTAGCTCGATTACATACATCGCTATAGCTTTCTGTTCTTCAAATATCACTGTAAATATCGGGTAAATATTTTAAAAGTGCCAGACGAGCAAGTGGTTCTAAGGTAGCTTGTGCTCCTGGTGTTACCGTTGTTTCTTCTGCTATCTATATTTCTAAAAAACTTTGACCATTTTAATCGTCAAAGTTTTTTATATTAATTTTTTTAAACGATGGACTTATATTTTATAACTAAGTTAAAACATCCCAACTTGAAGAAATATAGAGTTTATGATACCAAACACTTAATATCAATAGTAATATTGGAAATATTGGAATAAATTTCAGTGAGACAGGTTAACTGTAGAATCTTAACAAAAACTTTCAATTTGTATTATTTTAAGAGATAATATAACCGTGTATATTTTCGATATTTTTCCAAACATATATCTGATATTTTATTTAACTATTCATGTTTTCGGGTTTATTACACATCTTTTTTAAAGCTACGGAAATTCACCAACACCCAAAATTTTGAACATGTGTTACCGGACCCTCACAATACCGGAATCAATTTTTATAGTCTCTGTACGTAAATTCATCCCGTTATTCTTATCAATTTTTTTTCAGATATAACGGAAAAAGAAGAGATAAATTCTAAATTTATAAATAAACTTGACTTGATAGCGTATTACGCGCATTTATATGATTTATTTCTGAACTAAAATTTTCATTAAATAATAATGTTTTTATTGAACGTCACCAAGTCAAGTTTATTACTCAAAAGTACTGTAATCGCAGTAAAAAGTAACGGGAAAATTTAGAAACCTATTATCCGAGTTAGACGGAAGCTTTTCTCTCTGGTGCAAACCCACCCCATGGAGATTTATACTTTTTTAAAATTATTTATTGTAATCGATAAAATTACTGTTATTGATAACAATAGTACACTCCATGAAAACATGAACCTAACCTGACTTTACAGACTTCAACAAAATCTTAATCAACATAATTCACTTTATTACAACTTAAGTGAATCTAACCTAACCTAAATTAACTTAACCTAACCTTACATATCCTAACGTAATCGAGCCAATCCAACCTTACCCAGTACAATCCAACGTTACTCGATATTACCAAACTTAACCTAACATTACCCAGCTAACCCGGTCTTACGAAACCTACTATAACTCAAACCAAACCCAATACAACCAACCTAATCTCTTCGTACCTAACTTAACCAAATATTACGTAGCAAAATCCGACTTAACCTAACCTAATTCATCCTATCCCAACATAACTTAGTCTAACCTCATATAATCGATTAGTTATTTTATTTCAAAAGTAAAACAATTTTCTGTTGGCATGGGGAAAAAATGTAGTTTTTAATCGTTTTCGCTCTGTTATTTCTTTCACTTTCCAGCAGGCACAAATTTGTTTTGAGCGTTATTAGCGAGGACGGCATGGAAATGTATTTTCTCGAAATAATACATTTACGCGGGAAAAATTTTACTATTGGGATTGTGAAGTTAATTACTTGGTGAGGAGTTATTATTTGGTGACAGCTTAATTTGTAATTTATATTTACGTATAAAGAATACTTATTCCAAATATGTAGCTGTTTTCGGGCAATTGTCGAAAGGTAAATAATGTGAGATGGAATAAATATGAGGTTTAAACGAAGATCAGTTGTCGCAAATATAACATATGTCGAAATATTAAACGGAAGAAATGAGAGAAACACTAATATTCCACTTTGGTGCAAATGTAATTTGCATTGCAACGTCGTGCAAATTCTTCTAAATGTCCTACATACTTAATCTTGTGAAACATATTTATGTGTTTAATTGAAAATTAGAGTGAATAGTATTTCTCTAAATGAATGATAACTAATGCTTAGAAAATCTTGCAGGTACTTTGTATGCGAGTCAATCATTTTTCAATATTTAAACTTTACAAAGATCTCTAAAATATAGAGCGAAAAATTGTATTTGTCTTGAAGCAGAGTGTTCAAAAGATGATTTAGGTCTTATTTCAGAATCACATACATTAAAAAACAATTACAAGAAATATACCTGAACATTTAAAATATATATACTTTAAAACACTTTAACTTATCCAAGTAAAAGGATGAACATAGATTTATTCGTAACAATTCCTAAAATGTACAAAAATATGACACTATTTTCAATTCCACTTTTATTAAACTTCAAAAAACTTCACTTCACACACATTTAAGAATTTTCTAAGACGTTTAAGGAGTTTCCAGTTATAAAATTAATTTATTTTAAATCCAACGCGAAATGTATTGTAATAGTGCAGTAACGCACTAGATAAGCTTTTAAATGTAGAGTTCACCCTATTTAGATTATTTTTGACTTCCTTTTGATTTACACTATTTCAATTTATTTATCTACAAAACTTAGCTATAAATATCGTTACCCATATATCTAAATTTGGCATCAGGCAAATATTCGGATATTAGGAATGTAATTTGAATTCATATATTATTTTAAATAATATTCTTATATTTCATAAATAATATTGTTTTAACGCACTAAGCTATAAAATCCTTTATATTTTCACTTATTAGTTAATTTTATATTTCACATCTATAGTGCATAATAATATCAAATAAATTCTACAAAATGTTTATGCTAAAAGATTTATCCCACGTCATATTTTTAATTTCAATAAGTTAAGAATTTATCAAAATACTTTAAATATGGTTTAAACCGAACGAAATTAAATTTACGACTATTGCCACAATACTTATGAAAATATATTGTAAAGAGAAATGGTGTGAATAATTTGTACTTATATTTGTACATACAAAGAATTAGTGTACGGGTTTTTCAAAACAATCATGTACTAATTTTGTATCAAGAAATATTACAAGTTACATAAATATTTCACGACAAATAAAATTTTTCGCTCTATTTTAGAGGTCTTTGTAAAGTTTAAATATTGAAAAATTATTGACTCACATACAAAGTACCTGCAAGATTTTCTAAGCATTAGTTATCATTCATTTAGAGAAATACTATTCACTCTAATTTTCAATTAAACACATAAATATGTTTCACAAGGTTAATTATGTAGGACATTTAGAAGAATTTGCACGACGTTGCAATGCAAATTACATTTGCACCAAAGTGGAATATTAGTGTTTCTCTCATTTCTTCTGTTTAATATTTCGACATATGTTAAACTTGCGACAACTGATCTTCGTTTAAACCTCATATTTATTCAATCTCACATTATTTACCTTTCGACAATTGCCCGAAAACAGCTACATATTTGGAATAAGTATTCTTTATACGTAAATATAAATTACAAATTAAGCTGTCACCAAATAATAACTCCTCACCAAATAATTAACTTCACAATCAAAATAGTAAAATTTTTCCCGCGTAGATGTATTATTTCGAGAAAATACATTTCCATGCCGTCCTCGCTAATAACGCTCAAAACAATTTTGTGCTTGCTGGAAAGTGAAAGAAATAACAGAGCGAAAACGATTGAAAACTACATTTTTTTCACCATGCCAACAGAAAATTGTTTTACTTTTGAAATAAAATAACTAATCGATTATATGAGGTTAGACTAAGTTATGTTGGGATAGGATGAATTAGGTTAGGTTAAGTCGGATTTTGCTACGTAAGATTTGGTTAAGTTAGGTACGAAGAGATTAGGTTGGTTGTGTTCGGTTTGGTTTGAGTTATAGTAGGTTTCATAAGACCGGGTTAGCTGGGTAATGTTAGGTTAAGTTTGGTAATATCGAGTAACGTTGAATTGTACTGGGTAAGGTTGGATTGGCTCGATTACGTTAGGATATGTAAGGTTAGGTTAAGTTAATTTAGGTTAGGTTAGATTCACTTAAGTTGTAATAAAGTGAATTATGTTGATTAAGATTTTGTTGAAGTCTGTAAAGTCAGGCTAGGTTCATGTTTTCGTGGAGTGTACTATTGTTATCAATAACAGTAATTTTATCGATTACAATAAATAATTTAAAAAAAGTATAAATCTCCATGGGGTGGGGTTTGCACCAGAGAGAAAAGGTTCCATCTAACTCGGATAATAGGTTTCTAAATTTTCCCGTTACTTTTTATTGCGATTACAGTACTTTTGAGTAATAAACTTGACTTGGTGACGTTCAATAAAAACATTATTATTTAATGAAAATTTTAGTTCAGAAATAAATCATATAAATGCGCGTAATACGCTATCAAGTCAAGTTTATTTATAAATTTAGAATTTATCTCTTCTTTTTCCGTTATATCTGAAAAAAAATTGATAAGAATAACGGGATGAATTTACGTACAGAACTATAGAAATTGATTCCGGTATTGTGAGGGTCCGGTAACACATGTTCAAAATTTTGGGTGTTGGTGAATTTCCGTAGCTTTAAAAAAGATGTGTAATAAACCCGAAAACATTAATAGTTAAATAAAATATCATATATATGTGTAGAAAAATATCAAAAATATACACGGTTATATTATCTCTTAAAATAATACAAATTGAAAGTTTTTGTTAAGATTCTACATTTTTAATCCTGACATGGTAAGTTTTTCAACATACACTTTACAGTATCCATAAATACTGAATTAACTTCAAAATTCTTAAATTGATAACACGTTACTTGAAAAATTATACTCTCACCTACCAAATTTATCGATAATATATATATATATATATATATATATATATATATATATATATATATATATATATATATATATGTGTGTGTATAAAATCGATACATTCACTCTGTATATGCTTTCTCGCCAAACATTACACAATTTTTTGTAAAGTCCGAATAAAATTATTATTTCATTATGTCCTTTCAATACAAATATTTTTAAAATATTTGTATTGAAAGGCTCTGTAATTATAAATGTAGCATTGGTAAAAGAATAATACACTGCAAACCTCGCACTACGCTTAGCCTTCGCTTTGTACTTCAGTTCTTTATGAGGTGTTTTTGTTGCAAAACGATTTGAGACTTATTATTGGGGTTATAAAGTGGATAGTTTAAGAAAAATCGTTTGACACACTGGCTTTTTATAATTTTTTCTCTTACGATAATTGCATGAAGTTTGAAAGAAAAAAAAATGGGACATATTGTATATAAACTCTCAATATAAATGAACCAATGACTTAGATGGTAGGCTGTACGGTGAACCAGCATATATATTTTATATTTTCTTATTTAAAGATATCGTATGAAAGGTAAACCTTATGGATTCTAATTCCCATCGGGCGAACAATTTCTCTTGGAAAGACCCGTATATACAAAGGGGAGAGGGAAGGATTAAAATTATCTCATTTTTTTACATGGCTATGAGGAGTAATGGTGAAAAGAGTTTCTTATGCTGAACATAATTCTGTTTTTGTTTTTTTTTTGACTAAAAAATAACGATATTTTTGACACGAAAATTGGCATTACTAGCCCATTTTGTTACCAAACAATTATGGAAAAAGCTATAAATATTTCTCATATTCTATATTTAAAGAAAAAATATAAAAATAATATATAAATAGCAATAGTTAAACATATAACATTAAAAAAGTTTTGAGTAACCAAACCAAAGTTTTTTTGAGAAATTAAAATTAACATCCGTAAAAGATGTACCGGGCAATTTATTTGTATAGTAAACATAATATTAATATTTATAAACAGTTTCAAAGATATTTTTACCCTTAAATATTTACATGTACCTTGAGATCGATGAATAATTATAACAGTTTCTTCTTTCTTACTGTTGCTCCAAACTTAAAAAAAGAGTTAGTTTATGCACATTAGATTATTTTCAATTTCATCAATCTACTTGTATTTTGCCTTCGCATTCTCAGTGTACTGCTATCATCAAGTACGACACATAATTCGTTCAAAGCACAACTCAAGACCCCAGTACCTACGAATGAACTCATTACGAATAATCTTATGTACGTGAGTGTTAGTGATAACGTTCGCGATTTAATGGGTTCAAAATGTAATTGAATTTCTCAATAGTTTATTTAGACGTTGAAATTGTTTGTAAAAATATATGAATTTAAAAACTAATTTAATTGTGTTGGTAGTAATACTGAACTCAATACTATAATCATGTATATACCGAATAATAGTTTCTATGTCATTTTCAGATGGAGAAATTGTAAAGATCGTTACAAATTGCCCACCTGAAGATGTTGTCATACAATGAAACCTAGGTCATGGGTAAAAATTTACATAAAGTAGAAATGATATTACATCACTTAGGTTTCACTTAGTTGTGAATAAAACTTAAGTGATAAAGAATTTCTACAAAACTAACGCTAAACGTATTCAATGTTTTATCCATAACTGAGACTTTTTGTATGATGTCTAAGTATTATAAAAAAGGTTCGAAATCGTTTAAAAACTGGAAATAGCTTTTATCATCGGAAGGAATATATAACATTATGCTAGAAGCACCCCACACGATATTGGCGTATTTTTTTATATTTCATTTCAAATTGGTTTTGAAATTATTTTTAATCTGAAATTCTTTTTAAATTAAATCAGTCAAATGACTTAATTAACCATCAATATAGAAATTTGAATGTTTTAATATATCTTTAATTAGGCCATCTTTTTGTATGGTAATATGAAATGCGAAGACTTTCTATGTCAAATAGACATAATCATTTATGACAGACGGACGGACTTCGATTTCATTCCATAAAAGTTCTTTTTTAACGATTTCGGTACAGCACACTAAAAATAATTTATTTACGTGTAGAATATCCTGGAATTCCTCCTCATCCAATATGATTCAATTGTTTGTTTTGAAGTAAATATTTTTTTGCGCATTTCCACTTCATATCTTTTTTTAATTTTATTATATACTATAAAATATAAGTAAACAAAGTCGTCAATACACATAACGTAAACCCAATAAATTGACTGGCATCAATTCGAAGCGGGACAATATGAAAGTGGTACGATTGATTAGTTAATTGTCCATTTGAATATTTTCAACAATTTTAGAATTGCACTGTCATTCGGTTTTCGGCAAATGTACTAATGTTTCGGCAAATGTAAAAGATTATCATAACACGAAAATAAGAAGTTATCACGTACGAAAAGGGAAAACCGTTAATAACTTAAAATACAAAACTCTTGTTATAACAATTTAAATGTTAATTGTACAATTGCAAAGTCTTTACCAAGTCGCAAATAAACAAGATGCCTTGAAAAATAATACAAAATATTCAGAAAAATTATTTTGTGTCAACCATTTTACTTATTTTTTTCACTCTTTATTACTGAATTATATCGCGACTAAATTTTCTTGCCTTATTTATTTCGTTCTTAACTTGTAGGATTAGTGCTCTAGTAAGTACTCCGATGAGACCGTCTATTATCACGTTAACATACTAATCTCGCTAAACATTATTTTAACTAACACGGCACGTCCCTCGCTACAGGTCGCGTGCCCTTTCAAGGGTCGCGAATAAAATGCGCCACTCAACTGGCATGCTGGTAAAGTAATTCATTGTTTGGTTGTGTTATGTTGTCTTTATGAAGATGATCTTTATGGCTATGTTTCTAAAGTGGTCGCCTATATGTACAGTTTTGTCGAAGTATGTGTATACGATACTTGTTGGGTTCACGTGCCGAATGTTAACTTAATGGAATATGAATTGTCGATGAACAACACTGTTGATGAAAGTGGAAAAAATAGATTAGCTGATATCTTTGTATGAATAAAAATATGCTTATTTGGTTATAATAATGTTATGTTCATAGAATAAATTAATAACTGCGTTTATGTAAAGTGTATAATTTACTTATATCATTAACATTCCTATATCTGGGCTTTGGTCTTTCAGAACGACGAATTATTTTTGAGCATATTTCTGAATAATCAAAAATGCCAGCACAACGGAGGCTATAATTAGTTTTCAAGAAAGATTTAACGTGGCGCAAGTGCTTCTATTAAACGTAGGTGTCTTAATTCACAACACTCATCGATTCGTGGGACTGACGAAAGTATACGTCTTACAGTTTCAGTATGTACGTTTTACAGTGACATTTGTTATTTCGTATTACTTACGCAGTCTAGTTTTTTATTGAAATAATTATTATATTTTAAAAATTTAATTTTTGCTTTTACCGTATTTCAATTCACCAAAATGAAGTAATTTCACCAAAATGAAGTAAATTTGTCACGATCGATCGAAAGCTCAAAAGTATGTTGAGGACGCTGCAGCTTTAGGCAATATATCTCATTAAAGCCAAATGAATGAAAATGAATGAAGTATAAAAATTAAAGCTTGGATATAAAAAGGTTTGGATATTAATTGGCTTTAGATATTAAAAATAAAATAAGTAGTAATAATAAAAAAAATTAAAACATCCTTATGGCCCTTTAACGTTATTACATCCTCGTTAACTTGAATTCAAGTTTCGCCGATATTATTGACATGTTTGACCGAATTATTATGTATGAAAATTGTATTACCAACATTTCATTGATAAATAAGCTGGAAAAATATTACAGACTAACAATGATAGATACAGTCCTCAAAACAAAATAAAATTCCCAAACGAATTATTTAAGTTTTAGATCATAAAAAATAATTTTGTTTGGACAACGAAGAAATTTCATTCTAACTTCCTACGTATCTAAAAATAAAAACGTTCTGCTACTACCAATTATACGTCATAATACAAACATTAATAAGAAAACTGGATAATCTGAAATTATTGTTTCCTATAATACCACCAAAGAAGTTTTCAACATAGCTTTTAACACATATGAGACATTCAAGGAAAACTAAGGCTTAATGTATTTTTGTTTTTCTATAGTTTAATAAATATACCAAGTATACAGTTTAATAAATATACCAAGTATACATCGTTTTTATATTTCAGTTATTCAGCACATATGTACCAAGTATATATGTGCTGAATAACTGAAATATAAAAACTGAACACTAACAATGTTTCGAAGCAACCTCACTTCAGGAAAAAGGACTGAACTAAAATTTGTAAAGTATTTTTAAAACTTTGCTAAATGTGTAAATTATATACTCGAAAATTCTCAGTATTAAATGATAATAATTTAGATATTTTTTGTAAAAAACTATAAAACACCCTAGAAGTTTACGACATGTAAAAAATATTTCCGTTTTAGGCATGCAGTTAGGAGATTCTGATTGTTATGCATTCTGATTGCTACAGTAGTGCAGTTATGGTTACCTAGTTATTATACTTTATTTATGCATATTATTATTTTTCAAAATTTTATAGTTTTTTTAATAAAAATAAAATAATACCGCATATATTTGTGCAAGTTTATCTATAGCACCTGAAATAAAGTCGTTTTATAAGTTGAGTTTTACTAAACCACACACTATTATAAGTCAATATTTAGTTTAATTCAGTATTACTTTTTTAAACATACTGCTTAATGTAAATAACTATTTTAGATACCATCAAGCTTATTTAATTTCGATTTGTTATACCACACGAATATACGTGTTATGATAAAAAGAGCGCGTATTGGATGTTTAAAGTAATTTGGTTCAATAAGTATGTGATATGAAATTTAACAATCCAATGATGAGCTCATTAACTTATAAAAAACTGGCCAGATATTTTAAATGTTTCTGAATATTATTTCTCTTAAAAAAATAGTTTCCTTATTAGATATAAAAAATATATTTCATTCCACCAACCAACTTGTCAGCCCAATAATATTATGAATTGTATCCTTAAAAGAGCAATTTTAAATGGTACAATTATTTTACTTACTTCATTTTATGCAGTTGAATGATAAACCGCAACAATAATAAATAAAACAAAAGACAGGTTCCGTAATTTACTCTAATCCCACGAGTAAAATAACAATACCTCGTCGTCATATACAAGGAAACTAATTGTTATACCACAACGTACATTCAAGATCAATGTCATAGTAGTGGGCTCAATTTGAATTTCAAGAGCCGTTGGTGATTTTTAGTGAAGTATTTAGTCTTAATATTTTCCAATTATTAAGCCAACGTTTTTTCATGTAAATCAAACTTTCGATTAATTGTATTTTACGTTGTAGTCCTCCCATTTATTATCAAAAAACCTGGTTTTTAATTGATATACTTCACAACGACAGTTATGTTGTGTATACATTTTCATTCAAATTTTAACAGGAAATAGATTTCATGACCACCATTTTACTATTCAGATCATTTATAGTTCAGTATGACATTATTGATGTATAAAAGAGTGAACAATTGTTTCGTGATACTGTGCAATAAGAAATCAGGATGAATCATATTTATAGTATTTATTTATCCTACAATGACGTTTTAAGAATAATAAGCATTATATTATAAATTACAATTGAAAAGATAAGCCAGTACATATAAATAGTCGCATATAAATATTTTAATTAATTTTAAATATCAACGTTTGAAATTTTAAACCATGAAATAGAAAAAGAGAATAGCAAAAATCCAAAAAATGTTGGATTTGAGGGTTGCAAGAATAAAAATTACAATCATTCTAAAAAGAAGTCCGTTAAAAATTTGATTTACATCGTCTACCAAACGGAACATTTTATATTTTTAATGTAAAGTAAACTGGCTTTTCATAAAAATATAAAATTTTCCGTATTGCCTACAAAGCTTTTTGAATCAACACGATGAAACAGGGCCGATTAGGTTCAATTATAACCTTTATACCCAGTTATAACGTATAGGCAGGCAGAGTTAATATGACCGCGTTGAATAATTTGAAAAGCTAAATAAATTCATTTCAACAACAACACAATGAATGTTAACATAAAGCAACTGTTTATTTTCAATTCTTTTAATTAAAACATACTAGTTCACATATGTTCGTAGTGAAATATATCATTAATATTTTCAAATACCCTATCAGAATCACAAGGTTATCTTAATTTTTTTAAGTTTTTAAATGTGAATATGGCAATCTTCACCGATAAACCTTTACCAAGGGGATAAGGGTTTATAAGTAAACTTTACCAATAACCTTAAAAGAATAATAAAAGTTCTTATGAGAATTGACACATGAAAGGCAAGGAATGATTATTTAAGGAATATTTTTTATACCCTTGAATTGGCTAGTAAAAACTAAATAATAAATATGTATATTTAAAATATATACCTTTGTGTATATCAACCAATTAATCTGAATTATAATATGAAGTTTATAAAAGTAAATGTGATGCTTTATAACATAAAAGTTAGTAAAGTTTTAATCGCCTCAAAATTAAAGTAAAGAAACATACTTCAGACGTCGCACGTTATGGAAAACTACCTTCATTGAACAGCAATAAAAATATGAGGAAATTAAACACATAATATAACACTTAAAATAGAATCAAATCAAAATTAATTTACAGTTGTGCTGTGTGCAAATTGTAGCATTATTATTGCTTTTATTTTTCACACAGATATCTTTTCCATAAATGGCGTGTTAAGTTTGTATTATAATTAAAAATATATTGTTATAAATAACAACTCAATATCACAACATTTTAAAAAGTTCAAATAAAAAAAGTTTCAATTTTGTATCCATAATCACAAATTATCAATTAAGATGATAGTGTTGAGAACGTTTACATAATACGAAAGTTTGATGCACAATAACTAGTAAAAGTTTTGTATTTATAAATTCACTTATGAAATTTATCTTTTTATAAGCGTATTTTAAACACATTACAATAAGGAAAATTAATTCAGTTACAAATAGCTCTGCTTGCATACAGGTGGTTTAATCTTGTTTAAAAATAATATTAAAAACGTCCATTTCAAGATAACATAGATTTAGATGAATATATAATTTAATTTAGAAATTGCAAAAAAATTCCGAACTGAATTTACATATATCTTTCAAGTATTCATATATAAGTAATAGGTATACTATCTGGACCGAATTGCAAGTAACACTTTACATATACTCATTTTATATAAACATAAAAGAATTGTAAAATAAAGACTCTTAAATCTAAATTCATAGGTATTTAAAATTATATTTTTAATTGGTCAATATTCCTGGTGTCATTATGTGAGTTTCATTGTAACTATGTACTTAATTTATGAAGGACTAGATCGATTAAACAATTAGACCTGAATATGTTGTCATACAATGAAACCTAGGTCGTGAATAAGAATTTAAATGAAGTCGCAATAATACCACATCACGTAGTTTCATCTAGTGGTGAATAAAAATTAAATGGTAATGAATTTCTTCAAAATTAACGCTAAATATATTCAAAACATCAAATATATTCAAAAGATCTCACATAAAATACACATCGTCGGATAATATTTACCGTTAAAAATACGTTTTTGAACGTTTCATATTAAGAAAGTTAAACAAATTAATAACGTTTCATTTAATGACGCTTCAAATTTACACTGGAATTTAGGATAAATAGTTTTCATAAAAATCGTTCTTAACTATGATGCAAAACTTAGACATAAAAAGAAAATTCGATAAATCGAGGCAGGAGGATAATATAAGATTCAAAAAAATTCTCAAAATTTAATAAATTTCCACTATCTCACTGCCTACATCCCTCGTCGTCCTTCCACATTTATAGACCGAATTACGTTATTTCTAGTCTTTGAATTTCCCATTTAATTATATTCGACATTTACCCTTGATATTTAATTCAAAGACAAAATATTTCCTAAAACATTGTTATTACGTTAAATACAAATTAATAAGAATTATGGATTCAGTTCCATTTTTACGAATCGCACTTGTGATAGAAAATTATTAACGTTTAAATTATAGCTTGAAAATTTTTAGGACTAATATGAACACATTTCTATGTAACTTATTACGTTTTTCAATGAGTTTAATTCCGTTTCAATCATTATAACGGTCAAAGACCTCGTTTTAATATTTACCGCCTACTATAAAAGTCAAGTATAAAAACTTACATTGGGATGACATTTATTTTAAAGGTAATATTGAATAATTTGCATATAAAGTAAATATTAATTAATAAACTACTATTTTATTAAGTAATTTTCGTTTTTAATTTTCCAAATGTAGGAGCGTCTGTTAAAAATAACGTAAATGTGAAATTAACATAGCGATTCAAAGTTATTTCAGTTTCATCAAAAAATACCACCAATGCTCTAAAATTTTATCGTTTTTCAAAAAATTAATTACGTAAATCAACCGGTAAGCGATGGTCACTTCCCAGGTAAATAACATTATCTGGTTCAATTTATGCCTCACTGCGTGATTAAAAATTTCACGTCAAAAATATGTATGTATATCATTATTGTTTACCGAGTAGTTTATTTTTCCACCTCTCCCAGTTGAACTAAGTATATTCTGTGATTCATAAAGGTAATTTTAAAGGTATCGGTTATGACAACTTTTATAAACTTATGTACTGTCGTAATGTTACTATTTAAACACTTTTTAAATAACAATTTAATTATTAAGATTTTAATTAATTGTTATTTATTTAAAATATATACATTTTTCTTAACTATTTTAAATATTTTCTTATGTATTAAGTAAAATAAATGGAACAATGAGTAACAAGAACTGGGATTATGGACTTCTGAGTTTACGCGCTTAATAAAAATTATTGGACAGACCAAGGAATGGTTTATGTATTATAATTATATATAATTCTTTGACATATAATATTACTTAATAATCCTTGGCCCGCTGGATGATAATGTGTAATTAACTCTATAGATGAAAAGATAATTTAATAATCTTAATAAAATTTCAATTCCGACATTCTTTCAACAGATGTTCAAAAATTAATGATTTTAATTTTCGTAACATGACAATCCAAATATACATTTTGGTAACGACCATATTAAACGTGACCAAAATATATTTATCGATTGAAGTTTTTTAGTCGCAAAAGGTGATAAATATATATTCAGGTTAAGGAAACGCATGTATATTCAGAAAATGTCATCAAGTCACACACGATAGAGGCAGATCCTTCCGCCAACCCTGCGAGAATAATCTTTTATCTACCACCCTTAACGCGAGCTGGGCAGTTCGCTTTAGGGATCCATGTCAGCAAGGATAAAATATACCAAATTTAATATGGTAATGAACACCGACCTCGATATAATATTTACGGGTATTATGTATTTTACGTTACCTGTAGCAACTCAAATTTAATATTCTGCATAGCATTAGTAAGAGACAAATGGAATGATAATACGCATTATATTATCATACGTAGAAGTGAGTGATGTATAACATATAATTAGTTTTTATGTTAATTATTAAAATGCAACGTTGAATGACAAATTAAAATATATACGTGATTGAAACAAAAATGTACATATTGAATATATTTTATTTCACTCGCCTCCTAATAAACGAGGAAACTATTTTGAACGAATGAAAAATATTTAACCTTTATTTAGATTGATATTAGGTACTTTTACGTAAAATTATAAGTACATAATGTGTTATTAATTTTATTAGAATAATTAATACGACTTACTTCATGCAGACCAAATTTTGTTACCAAAAATTGCTTACAACAATCATATTATTTGGACATATAGATTACACGAAATACTCGTCGATTGGAATAAAACCTGTCAAGTGCGAGTATAACTGGCTCATAAGAAAGTACCGTACGTATTTAGGTACTTATAAACATTGAAAAGTACGTAATATTTCTATTGAACAATTTACAAATATTAATTTTTCACAATGTAGCTTATATTGCCTATTGTATCTTTCACAGGCGTAAAAGCATGGCGCATATTAAAAAAATATAAAATCTAGGATAATTGTTATAACTATTCTGCAATCCTGCAGTCAGACCTTACTATATCTGTTTTTTCATTATTTTTGCTTAGTATTTTCGGAAACAGAAGTTCTCTTCTGTTCTCTAATTTCGGGAATTTTTGCAGGATCTTTTTAAATAAGTAATTTAAAATTATGAATTAATATATTTGCTTCCCTTATACAAGTCTTTACAAATGGTAATCGACGTAATATATAAAATTTGGTGTACATATTTTTCAGTACTTTTCTAAAGATATAATACTTAAAATTATGAAAAAAATATTTTTCAGACCTTCACAATAACGATATCCCTTATATCAAACGAGGCACCCACACTATATGTAGAATTATAATATTTGTTCGCCTATTGTATTTGCCACCCTGTGTATTTGCAACCCTATTACCCTAAAATTTTTAATTAATGTTTTTTTAAGATTTAGCTGCCTAGATGTGAACACGTTTTTATGTTTTATTAAATTTTACTTTATTATAATTTCAAGCTTCTATGGCAGGTGGGTTTTGAAAAGAGTTGTGACCGCCAGACACAAATAATCTTCTAAGCGCTACGTTTTTTGTTACTAAATCCTAATATTGGAAAAAGTTATGAATATTTATGAGAGATCAAACCAAGGTGTATTTTATTTACATTAATGGGATTATTATGCCTATAAAAGGTATGTTGGGTAAAATATTTACATGGCAAAAATAGTACTAATATTCGTAACGTAGGGTACGTTACGAATATTAGTACTATTTTTCAACGGTAGTGGAAAAATTAATTATTATCTTCCTTGCTATGTACCAAAGCTCCATATAATACCGTTATTTTTATTTAATCCCTCTTGAAAAACTAATATCATAATAACTGATGCTACAACAAAATTTATGAAAGTAATTGAAGATGACATTATATCTCTTTTCAAAACTGGTTTGGTCCAATTAATACTATACTTTCAAGACCGCGACTGATATACGAATATACTCTTAGCACTGCATCTATCAACTATGTATTTCAATGTCGAGTTCAAATGTTTAGGAGCCTCGAGTTCTGATTATGATAAAAAAGATGGCAACTGGATTTTAGTACAAGGAATAGTTACGAATTATATTTTGTAATAAATATAAATTTCATTGCGTTAAAACATAAACTCCTTTTCTTCAATATAATTTTGGTTGGCTGGGTTACCTTAAGCTAAGAAACTCAGATTTATGGGGATGTGGTCTTAGACCTAAGTTTAGATTTGGGATATTGGGACCTTAATAAGTAAAGCTCACTAAACCGCTTCCACGTAAGTTCTACAAGGGTCACAGTTAAAACTCGGCAATGGTCATATTCGTAGTTTTAACAATTAAACAGCCCTTATCCGTCGCAGTTCTGCTAGTATCATTGTGCCATGTGGATCATTAAACAATTTGATTCTGTATAATTTGCGTGTGTTTACGTATTATGACCTTTTTATATATCAAATTCAATGTAAGTATTGCTAAACAGTTCTCCTTCATCTAATTGATCACTACATAGCCAAAAATTAAAAAAATCTGACCCTAACCATTTTAAAACTTAAAAGGATAAGAATATGAATGCTTATTTATTCTAGAATAATTTGTAATAATGAATCGTTTTTGTCTGAAAAAAAAATTACATAAGTTGGGATATTAGTAAAATTTGATTCAACATCTGAATTAAATATAGATATATTTAACATATATAATAAATATTGGTACGAGTACACGTGCATTTTCACGAACAAATAATAAATGGTAGCTTTTGAACAACGGCAGATTATTGGTAAACGGCTTATTAAACTTACATACCCTTAATTAAACAAATGATTCTGAATTTAGACATGCGAATTCAGTCGATGAATTACTTATGATACGTTTTATCTGTGACTGAGATTTTATAAATGATATTTAAGTGTTACCAAAATTGTTTTACAAATTACACAAGATACTAATGTATCTTATTAGCAGGATGAATATTCAACTTAACGCTAAACGCTCAACACAATATTGGCGAAATTGTTTTTAAATTGGAAAAACGACCATTTTTTTAAGTTCTTTTTCAAATATCGAAACGTTTGAAATTAGCATTACAAACGTTCGTTTAATCTACATGTAATCTCCAATGTTCGAAAATATTTTCACACTTTTTGCGTGATGCTTTCGGAGATAGAGTGACTGAATAATGATTTTTCAATAGATTTTTTCTAAAAATTTGAAAACAATTCAGAAAAAAAAATATGATCACCGGTCGGATGACATATTATTATTATTATACCTTAGCGTAATTTAGTTCAGATTAAGGTCTATCTAAAAGTGGTAGCAATTAAATATATTTTCATTGAAATATGTATACACAATATTTATTCGCTTGCTGGGTGACTACTTACTACTCATTCCCTCCCGGTACTGAATTCCTTTGCTTGATATTAATTTAACGGACTCTCTTGAAAGAAGTATATACATATGTCCTGAATAATTCAAACATAAAAACTAGTCGCAATTCTTTTTCATCCCTTGAATCCTCACATAAAAACTGGATTGTGAATTTAAATTCAAGGATGTTAGAATAAGCTTTCAAAATATGTAAATTAAATTATCGAAAGTTATCATCATCACGCTTTGGAGACTACAGGATACGCTACGCTACATTTAAATGATTTTTTTATTTGAAGCTTGCAGTTATAGTACGGTCTGATTTCCACAGAAGTGTAATTTCTAAAATTTATTTATATGCGTTACTATTTTTAAAATTTAAGAGTTTTGTTATTAAAATAAAAATGTATTTAATATTTTTGTCCAAGTATATCTGTAGAACGTTTGAAAATGTCTGTTTTTATCAGAGACTGACATAAAACTATCCATTAAAATTTAAAATTGATTTTTATTTTATATTAGTATTACTTATTTAAACATACACCTTAATACTATCTATTAGATATCTGTATGTCTCAATTTTTATCATCTGTAAGCTAAATTAGTTCTAGTAATGACAAGTTGAATCAGTTTTGTTCCAGGATAATACGCACAGGTACATATGTTATGATTAAAAGAGCGGATATACGAAGGAAAAAAGTAATTTATTACCATATATTTAATAGTGTGTAGCTTTACCTTTGTAAAAAGTTGTAATATGATGACAGCCTATATAATTTATCCAGAATTAGAAATTTGGTTCACATCTAAAATTTGAAACTCATTATTTTAACTCATATGAACGTTGAAGAGATAATAAGTAATATTTTGTAAATATTTTTTCACATTCTTGATAAATGAAGAAACTTTAATTCATTCCGCTGGCCACTAGATCGTTTGCCAATCTAATAAATGACATTTACATCATTTTTATGTTTAACCTAATTGTTCATACTAGAGCTTATTAGGACTGAATATTATACCAGATAAGCTCTAGTATGAAAAATTAGGTTAACTTATTAAAAAAAGTTAAAATTATTAATTCATACCAGAGCTTATCTAACTGAAGGACTAGTGGTTTACTTTAATCCCATGAGTAACGTAACAATATTTTGTGATCATTGACTAGGGAATTATTAGTTATACCAACACTGTACTTTCAAGATCAAGTGATTGTTATGATCTTATTTCCAAAATATTAGCAAAAATCGCAGAAAGTTTTTATTAACGATGTATTAAATTTTTACTGATTATAATGCAAACATACTTTTTATTTTAATATTACTTTTGGTTGAAGTAATTTTATGTTGTAATTCTCAAATTTATCTTAAACATTAATTAAATCTTTATAAAACCGACTCCAAAACTGTGACATGTATGTTTAAAGTTTCCAACACGTTAATTTTGAATCAAACTTATACAACCACCCTTTTTCGATGTCGACCATTCAATAAGGCTATATGGTCATGATTATATTGACAAGGGTGAATAATTATATACATAAAATTGAGCAATAAGATATCAGGAGGCCATCGTGCACTTTCTTTTTAGCAATTATTTAAAAAAAAAACAATTTCTATTAGAGCATTAATCTAGAAGAACAAGATTCAAAATATAAAAAAAACTGAGTAATAAAATCAAAGTATTTTTGAGAATACACGATGCTTTTAAACCTATGAAAAATACGCTAGGATAGGTTTTCGTATTGAAAAATATCATATATATTGGTAAATAATATAAAAGAAACATTGGGTACACAAAAATGTTTAAATTTTTAAATATGAATATGGTAATCCCCATCCTAACCCCTCACCCCCTATTAAGACGGAAGTTTTTAAACTAATTACCATATAAAATAAAAGTAATTCGAATTTCTGCATTTTTCACGCCTGAGATGTCGCAGTTAAAAGCAACTACGTTAAACATAAGTATCTATTAAATTTACCTTTGCCTGTATCGGTCTAATTAGTCTAAATTATAACTTTAAATTAAAAAAACTAACAACTGAATGCCATAATTAAAAATACACCGAATACATTTTAATATACATTACTATCTATGCTACTAATAAATTATAGCGTAATTGGTGCGTTTGTCACATAGGCGTATGTCCGATGCAAGAACTAATAAGTTTAAATTATAATTAAATAGCTATTAAAATAAACATTTATTTATTTATCACGTAAAAAGTAAAATGACGTTAGAGGTTTCAATAAGAAATTAAAGTATTAATTTTATTTATTGTCGCACACATAATGAAAAACTCAAAATTTACATTGATACCGAGTAATTCCAATTTACACTAAATACATATCTTATACTTATTTACATTTCAATAGATTCAAAATCTGATTTACGGATATAACATATCTTTTAATGAACTTTCAATATACCAGGGGTATATTACCGGATTTTATTTTTATGTTTCAATTAACATCAATAGCATTAGCAAACAAAGTTAACGGCCGAATTTCATATCCCGTTGGTGGCATTTTTGGATTTTTAAAATCGTGTAGCGAAAGATAGGGGAGGGGTGGCATGAAAGGGACATGTATTGAAAGGGACAAATCAAATTACCAGTAAATTAAAAACGATTTCGAGACGACACTACTTTTGTCGTATGGCAACCCTGATGTAAGTTCGTTAGCGGCTAACTTCATACTACTGTCATTTCATACATGGCGGATCCGTGCGGAGTGTTGTTATTGGCATTGAATAGTATTTTTTCTGTTATAATTGTGAAACGTTTTATCGAGTGCTGCGAGTTACTTATTTATGTGTGAATCACTGTTTAAAATAGGCTGGACATCCACAGATGCAAGAACAGAAGGTCAGTGAACTTTAACTCAATATTTTAGATTTTGTGGTTATGTTTTAAATTTTTGTATTATTTTTATGAAAGGGACACAACAAACGGTTATGAATCTGACATACTAACTGTCCCTTTCAAGCCTGCTTTTTTGCACTAGGTTTGTAATATTTTTTTACTTCTTTTTCAGATTAAAAATGTCACTTAAGAAGAGAACGCGTGTTGATGCACACAAAATTGAAGAGGCAGTTAATGAAATATTACAAAAAGGCATTTCTGTGAGATCGGCTGCGAAGATAGTTAATGTAAGCAAATCCCATTTGCATAGATTGATCGCAAAAGCTAAAGCTTCTGAATGTACTTCATTTGTTTATGAACCAAACATTGGCAATAAAAAAGTTTTCACGGTGGACCAAGAATGTTCTCTGGCAGATTACTTAAAGACCTCCGCAAAAATGTGCCATGGCTTGACAACTAAACAAGTCAGAGGACTAGCATATCAGTATGCTGTTCGTTTAAATCGTCCATCCATCTTCTTGGGAAGAAAATAATAAAGCTAGTCTAGATTGGCTAAAGGGTTTCTTAAAAAGGCATAATTCACTGAGTATAAGAAAACCTGAGAATACTTCACTAGCTAGAACTACTAGCTTTAGTAGACACAACGTTCAAAACTTTTTCGATAACTTAGAGAAATGTTACTTAAAACATAATTTCCCTCCAAATATGATATGGAATTTAGATGAAACTGGGTGTACGACGGTCTCTAATGCACCCAAGATAGTTGCCCAAGCAGGTGTTAAGAGAGTTGGTCAAATCAGCTCAACTGAACGTGGCACTATGCTGGGTTTCGCAAATGCTGCTGGTGGAAGTATTCCTCCTGCTTTTATATTTCCGCGTGTTCATTTTAAGGAACATATGCTTGAAAATGGTCCTACGGGTGCTTTAGGCCTCGCAAATGTGTCTGGTTGGATAACCGAAGATTGTTTTTTAAAAGCTTTAAAACATTTTGTTCACTTCGTAAAACATAGTGTTGAATCACCGGCTTTAATAGTCCTCGACAACCAAAAGACTCATATAACCATTAATGTAGTGCTGTATGCCCGAGCAAATAACATAATAATACTAACCTTTCCACCTCACTGCAGTCACCGCCTGCAACTCCTCGATGTGACAGTATTCGGACCCTTCAAAGCTCGGTATAGAGCCAGCATGAATGACTGGATGACATCGAACCCTGGCAAAACTGTCACAATTTATATTGCGGCTCAATTTGCCAAATATGGTTTCTATGCTGCTCTTAATATGAATAATATAACTTCTGATTTCAACACCGGGATATGGCCAATTAATAAAAATATATTCTCAGATGAAAATTTTTTACCTGCTTTTGTGACAGACCAACCACAGTCTCCTAAGACCCCCACTGGTTCAGCTGAAAACTCTGACGAATCTTCCTCAAATGAAGAACTCTACCATAGATCTTATAACGTTATTGCTCCTGAAATTGATTCAAATGCACGAACCGTTTCATTTTAAGTCAGCCGCAAGCTGGGCCCTCTACTTTGAACGATCCACGACCTGAAACAACTACCACAAAAGGCACACGACCTGGATCTTCTACTTTGAATGAGCCACAACCTGGAACATCTACCACAAAAGAGACACGATCTAGATCGTCTAACTCAGCTTACCCTCTAATAACTCCGGAAGCCGTTCGACAATTTCCTAAAGCTTTACCTCGAAAACCTGTTGTGAAGCAACGTAAAGGTAAAACCACGATTATAACTGAAACCCCTGAAAAATATAGATTGCTTTTAGAAAATATGATAGATATCTTAAAAAAGAAAACACCCAAGACTAAGAAACGAAACTTAAAACATGTGAAGCAAATATTCAAAAGCAATTTAATAGATCAAGAATCAAACAAAACCAAAGGTAACGAGAAGGCTAAAAAGAAGGAAACCGATATTAAGAAAAATGCTAAAGTTAGTGAGAAGAAGAAGAAGGTTGCACGAAAAATAGCAAGCAGTAGTAGCAGCAGCGATGCGTCGTTAAATGATATTTCTGAAAAAGAAGAAGTCACTTCAAGATTAAGAAAACGTACCATTACAAAAGATAAAACAGGAGATGACCAATGTAATGTTTGTAAGAAAAAATATTCAGAAAGCAATGAAGATTGGTTTCAATGTAAAATTTGCACAAAATGGGCACACGAAACCTGTGGCGTTAAAGGTGTTTGTAATTATTTTTGCTCACTATGTTACTAAAAACTATAATTATTAGTATCTAAGTTTAATTTTACTTTTTTAAGACTGTAATTCAAAATTTATGGAGACTGTTGATTATAATTCTATTAAAAAAAGCAATTACTATTTTTCAAGTGCAGTCTAAGTCTGAAAATTGACATATAAAACTATCGTTTTGTCTTTAATTTTATATTAGTGTTAATTGCTTGTTAATTATAAGGAAACTGACTCTAAGTGTCTTAAGAAAAGCTGTTAATCATTTTTAAGTTCATTTTATCTGAGAAAAACGTTTTAATATTGTTGATTTCTATTTAAGTTACATAAAAGTGTTTATTATCATAGTCTTTAACATGAATACGGTAAGATTTAATAATAACAATAGTTTTAGTCACTTTTAAGTTAGTTTATATAATATAATTTGACATATCTAAGTAGGAATTGTACACATATTTCTTCGAAATTAGGTACTGTCCCTTTCATAAATTACTGCGTCCCTTTCAATACAGTCCATTTATGAAAGGGAAAAAAATACACGAATACTTAACGTTTCGTATCACAAAATAAATAATCTCTTATATACGCTGATCAAAGCTAAATCCATTATTGTTTACTAAATGGTTTAATATTCCAACATTTCTAGCAGTATCTATCAGTATCCAGAAGTATCTGGTAGTATAACTAAGTGTTATATCACTGAAATTACCTTCGCCCTTTTTCTATACATAATAATTACGCGAGTTTAGATAATTAAATTTCATATCTTAGCTCGTAAAATTGTAAATGATTACTAACATTATTTCAGCGATACTTTCATAATACAATTAATGGACTAATGTTTCAAGAAACTATCTACTCGAACTTAATATTCATAATCCATATATATGTAAAGTTATTGAATAATTATGCGGGAAAACAAAAACTGTGCGTGTCAGTTTCGACGCGCGACCGGAGTTTACTCCTTAAGTACGATTATCTTGAAATGTATAGAACAGGTGACACTGTATACAAATATAAATATCAATATCATTAAATGTAAATGGAAAATTCTTCAATACCAAAATTCTGACAATATAATTATTTTCCAGTAAAACACAAATGGACAAGATCAAATTTATGCAACAAAATAAAAACATTTAATAAGGTGAGAGAAATAAAGACCAATTTTGTAGGATAGAAGATACCAAGTATTCGCACATAATGACATTTAATGATTACATCTTGATATACTCTAAAGATGCGCAGTTACACTCTTTTAATGCTCTGAACTTTGTACGCTCTGAACTTCCGGCTTTACTCTTCATAAAACTTCATACCAGGCGCTATGCCTGACATTTTATCCTTTATTACATCCATATGTTAATACATCCTTGTCAATTGATGGCGCCACTAGTTATCTGGATATACATGATCGTCAGCAGATGGCGTTATTTCTTATCTTTATTTTAATACATTGACATACCCCTTTCTTAAAATAATGCGATAACACAGGCTTACATATCACGAATAAACAAATTAAAATTATACATTGACAACCTTTTTAATCCCTATCTCAATTATAAATTTCAAATGTTTACATCGACTTGAAATTTTAGTCAACATATCTGCAGGCGTATCTTCTGTTTTTAAATATTTTTAATTTCTATCAAACCTCTATTTACAGCTGACCTGACATCAATGTGCTTACTCCTTTTATGAAATAAAGAAAATTCACTTAGTTTCTTAGCACTTTGGTTTTCATTATAAAGTATTACAGGCGAATTGTTTCTATATTTTAATTCACATAAAATATTTCTTAAATAGATAGCTTGTTTACTTGCCTCACATATAGCTATGTACTCAGCTTCAGTACTTGATAGGGCAATAGTTTGCTGCTTTTTACACTCATGTGATATTATACAACCTGACATTTTTAAAATATATTAGTGTAAGACTTCCTATCAATGGAATCTAATGTCCAGTCAGCATCTACATAATCAGTTAAACCCAAATTGTCCTTTACGTATTTCAAAGCAAAACTTTTTGTACCTTGCAAATGTTTCAAAACACGTTTTGCGTGCATCCAGTGACTTTCATTATAATTATTGTTAAATGGACTCAAGTAACAAACTGCATAGGATATATCTGGTCATATTAAAATAAAATTTGACAAACATAGAAAACTACCAATTAGTTTTGTCGATGGATATTGAGTACCAACATTATTATGTTTTTCTAATCTTAAATTAACTTCTATGGGTGTACTCATTTCTTTACAATTTTCCATACTAAATTTTTATAACATATATTCTATAAATTGTTGCTGATCAACAATGAGTACATTGTTTTCTTTTCTGACTCGTATACCTAAACATTGCTTTACATTTCCTAAATCTTTTAACTTGAATCTAGACTGCAACTCATATTTAAGATATTCTGTTTCTTTAGCATAATTGGAAAACACAAAAAAATCATCGACAAATAAGGCAACAAATATCTTAACATTTCCATTCTGCTTAATATATAAACAAGGTTCATACATATAATTTCTATAACCTAATTTTTGTAAACAACTATCAACTCTTTTGTAACATGCCCTTGTAGACTGTTTTAAGCCGTAAATGGCTTTATTTAACTTTAATTACTTTATTTTTCTTATCAGGACATACAATGTATGTCCTGATAAGAAAAATAAAGTAATATAATGTATATATAGACATGTAGACAATGTCATCTAAGTAACCATTTAGGAATGCTGTAGTAACATCAAGATGGGTTATCTCGAAATCATATTTAACGCTTAAAGCGAATAACAGTTTTAGTGTTGAATAACGAAGCACTGGTGAAAATGTCTCTTTATAGTCTATTCCTGCTTGCTGTGTAAAATCTTTTACCACTAATCTTGTTCGAAACCGTACTCTATTCTCACTTTCTAATTTTTTACGAAACACCCACTTGCACTGAACAACTGTTTCTTGTTCTAGTCTATCAACTACTTCCCTTGATTTATTTTCTTCATATGACTTCAGTTCTCCTTCAATAGCTGAACACCATTTCTTGGACTTTGGGCCATTTAGGGCTTCTTCGAGAGTTATCTGGTTTTCCTGTATACCCAGCTCACTTTCTATACACAGGTTACCAAAACCATATCTAAGGGTTTATCAATCTGTCCCAGATTTTTCAATTCGCTCTTGGAAACAGACTCGAGAAATTTATCTAAAGAACTGTCTGAGGTTATTTTATCTTCTAGGTACTGTCATAAAGTCTTACTGTAGATTGTGATTAATCAGAATCTGTACTTTCACTGTTATAACTGTGATGCTCCACTGCACTATCTGTTGTTGACTTTGGTACTTCTTCCACACTGACCTGCAACATATCAGAGTCATTATTTGGCTCTATGATAGTAACATCTCTGCTGGTAATGACTTTCTTTGTAACAGGATTGTATAATCTGTAACCCTTTATATTTTCAGTATATTCAACTAAGCAGTGCTTTACTGTCTTTTTATTCCATTTTAATCCCTTTTCTTTCGGTACATGGATCATGAATGTGCTTCCAAATATATGTATGTGACTGACATCTAGCTTTCTGCCTCTCCAGAGCTCAAAAGGCGTTTTATGGTTTTATCCTGAAGCTAATGATCTATTTCTTAGGTATACAGCCATAGGTACTGCTTCAGCCCAAAACTTTTTATCTAAATTAGCATCAAAAAGTAAACACCTCGCTCTTTCAACAACTGTTCGGTTTAGCCGTTCACATAAACCATTTTATTCCGGCGTATATGGATTTGTACGCTGATGTAAAATACCAGATTGCTTCAAAAAAATTGTCATTTCATTTGAAAAAAATTATTTTCCATTATCAGATCTTATAAATTTGATACTGGCATTCATTTGTTTTTCAACTTTAAACTCTTTAAAACGCGTATATACTTCACTTTTATTTTTCAAGAAACATACAAATGACATCCTACTGTAGTCATCCACAAAAAGTAAGAAGTACCTGCAAGTAGTCCGATAGACTTCACTTACATTGGGCCGCATACATCTACATGTACCACTTCCAACACTCTTTCACTTCTATTTTTGCTATGTGGAAAGGGTAATCTTATTTCTTTACCTTCGCAGCACACTGTACAGTTGAATTTACTGATATCAGCTTTATCTTTGCACGAAATCCCTTCTACTGCACCATTTTTCATTATATTTAGATCTCCACTGTTTATATGGCCTAGCCGTCTATGTCATACCATAGCGGAAGTCGTTGCTAAAGCTGCTAACAAACATGCCGATTTTATGTTTAATATGTATACCCGTTAATCGACTTGGCTATGCCAATAAGCTTATTCCCCTTGTTTTTAATGTAACAAATTTATTTCTGGAAACTCACTTTGTTACCATTTTCTATTAGCTTACTAATAGACAACAAATTTATAGTTAGATTAGGAATATACAAAATATTTCGAACAGTAATATCATATTCGGAGTCATTCACAACCGTAGTAATCTGTGTGTCTCCTAAACACAACACTGGCATACTCGTTTGGTTTGCAACAATTATTTCCTTAGTTGACAGGTTATATGACTTATTTACAATATTATTCTCGTAATTTATCATGTGATTACTGACCTCTGAATCGATATACCATTAATTTCGATCAAATTTTCTGTTTAGAAATACGACACTCAATGCATTAACTGATCGTTTATTTTTGTAATGACCGATTTGTTTACATCGATAACATTTTACTGTTTTGACGTTGATAGATCGAGATAACATTTCTGCGGTTTTACTAACTTTTATGGCCTGCCAACTTTTTGCCAGGAATACACATTTTGATTCATTGCTGCTAATATCCGGGTTTGAACTCATCTCTAGAAGCTTTATCTTCATGACATTAGCGGAAATGATAATACCCGAATGTTCAATGGCCATGATTAGAAGCGAAAATTTATCTGGTAATCCTGCTAAAAGCAAAGAACCAACCCATTCATCACTTATTTCGAAACCAATTCTTTTTAATTTTTGTGCTGTATCCACAAGTTGAGTAACATACATCGTTATTGATTCACTGTTTTCAAGACGAATTGAAATCAACTTTCTAAACAAGGTTATCTTGCGCGTGTATCCGGAGTCATCGAAAAGCGATTTTAACTTCTTCCATACACTATGAACTGTCTTTTCATTTTTGATGTGCACATAAAGAGAGAAATCAATGGTCATAACAAGCTTTGCTTTTTGAATTTCGACGGCATTATGAGCGGCGATGGCGTCTTCGGACTTCATGATGAAGTCGACACCTTCCAAAATCGTAAAGCTTTCGGCCGCGAACGCCCACTCATCGTAATTTTCGCGCCCCTTCAGTTTCGGCACATTTACAATGTAATTACCAGCCATTTCACAACAAGAAATAATATTTTTAACGTAAAATACGGGTCTGGACCCTTAACCTAATGAATTAATACATAGTTGTCAATAGATGGCGCTACTTGTTATCTGGATATACATGATCGTCAGCAGGTGGCGTTATTTGTTATCTTTATTTTAATACATTACCATTCATTCTTAAGGAGTAAGTTCCAAGAAGCGACATATTTTTGACATTCATAATAAAATTTTTAGATGATATTACTCATATAGAAAGTTTTCGTTTGCATTAACAACATGCGCTCACTTGCAAATGTCAATATGTTTAATATTTAAAGACAGAATTAATTCTAATCCATTATGCATTATTCGTTATATTATGTTAAAGTATGTTTTTTTTCTAATTAAAAGAATCATATTAGTGCTATAGAGGAAAAATATACCTGGACATTTTCAATTATATGTCATTAATTGCTTTCAAAAGCATAAGTTTATTATTCGAACTGATTGCGTAAATGCAATGGACTTATATATGGGATGGACATAGTTTAAGAAAAGGTAATCTGAAAATTGCAACGAACTGAGAAACTGAATTCGCGAAAACATGGTAATTTAAGAAACGTACACAATTTTTTGGTGATAAAAAAATAGTGTTTCGTAGCATGATAGGTAGGAATTAAATTAATGTCAAGGTCACTAAAATGTTGAATGTCAACTATAACAAAAAATACGAACTGCTTAATCTGCATAACCCAATATGTTAATTAATTGGTACCCTAATGAATTGATCTACAAACTTTTCGAAGAAATGTTGTTTTATTTTAATGTATCAAAATGTATGGGTATTTTTCTGACGCTGGAAATTAAATATTTTTTTTACTTAAATTAAACGAACTAAAAATGTTGACAAGTGTAATATTTTTAATTGAGTTTCAAAATGACTTAACATATAAAAAAGAATTATAGACTTCCTAATGTTAAATGCTCATTTTATAGTAATATTTTAACGATATTTCCAAAAAAGGTTGTATGGTTATTAATAAATTTTATTTTAGTATAAGACATGTCATATGGACTCTTTTTTATAGCAGACAACTGAGAATATTCAGATTGGGAAATGATAGAATATTCTTACTATACACACATACTTTTCTTAATTTTTTTTTTTGTTAATAAAGCACTTAATCTAAACTCTACAATTATGTTCGCAATTGATAATTATAGTATCAATTTTCCTGCAAAATTGCTTAGTAATGTTATTAAAAATTCCCTTAAGCAGTGTTTGTTTATGGGTTATAAATTAAATAGATTATGTAAAATATAATTTATTTATAACGCTGTGAAAAATTAAACAATGAAATTGAATATACACTCCTTATGAATTAATAAATAAACTCAATGGCTTCACTTAGACAAATTCACTCATCTCTGCGAGTGCTGCTTCTAAGGACTAAGTTCGTTCTTCTAAGGACTAAGTAAGACTCGTAATGCTTCTAAGGACTAAGTATTGTTTTCGTTTATATTCGGGCTCACAAAAAACATATATTATTGCTTATATCACGGGAATTTGTTAAAATTCATGCGCCGCCTATATTGGTGGCGCGTACGCCCGTCGACGCGTAATTCAAAGTTACCCTTGATTTTTCTCGCGTATGGCAATCAAATATTTGTGGCCAAAATTGAAATGTCTTAATTATTTGTTAATCATGCGCTTTGAAATTAAAATTCTCGATTTTTATTGTGTGAAATAAGTGTACTTTTCCTTGGGTTTAAATAAAATTAAATAATTTATAAGATTCCAATCCTTCTTGCATAATTCATATGTAAACCTGTACAAATATGGATATGGTAAATTAGTAATTATAAACAAATTTGTCGCCCTGTCGATGAAGACAAAGAACGCGACGCGCGGCGTGTACAAAAGTACCGCCCCCCACTCAACTCTCTCACGTCCGCACTGACCTTAAGTATGCCATTTGGCCTAATTGCGTGCGCATGTGTTGCTATGCCATGTTCAGGTTATCGATGACACGATAGTGATCAGTGAAAAGCATGTACAGGTTATTATATGGTTTCACTATCGTGTCGTCGATAACCTGTACATGGCATAGCAACACATGCGCACGCAATTAGGCCAAATGGCATACTGAAGGTCCGTGCGGGCATGAGAGAGATGAGTGGGGGGGCGTACCTTTGTATACACCGAGCGTCGCATTCTTTGTCTTCGTCGACGCAGTGAAAAATTTGTTTAGAATTACTAATTTACCATACCCATAGTTGTCCTTTCTATGGAATAGCGGACAAAAATTGTGTAAAAATTCATATTATTTAAACTTTTTTTCATTATTTGATTTAGTTGCCGATTTTCAATCGCTTCTTAAAATATTGCTACTGACCGAAATGTAACTCTATATTTGGGCGAGCACTTGAATAATATTATAACGTTCCCCTTTATTGCCTTTTGAGGTTCTTAACTCTAAAATTGGCGTACCAGATTTACGAATATCTGAAGTGTCATAAAATAAGAACGCATAATAAATAAGCATGAATAAATTGAAATGAGTGTGGATTTTAAGGTATTCTTCGTACACATCACTACGAGGGATAAACCGTAAAGATATGAACCGAAATCGGTATTCATTAAATATTTCGTTTAAAATCCTTTATCATTTCATATTAACTCCTTACTTTTCTAGAGTTACTCATATGTTAAGAACACAATTAATATTGTAAAGATATATGTCACTAAAGAGACCATTGCTACTAAATATTACTACTCAATGTGCCCACCACTCCTTTCGAAGTACATACGTAAATTCAAGTTATGACAAATAAAGTAACACACTCACTGTCATCTGTGAAGATTTTAATTAATGTATTTCAGAATTACGTTCGTTAATCCCCTCAATAATTAAAGCAAAATTGATGCCTTATATCGTGATGAATTATTTGAAACTTCAAAGTAATTTATCAAACCACAACACTCGGCATTCCAACTGTAGTATGTTGCTTCAAAACAAGAATGTCAGATCTTGGTTATCACAAAACAGGAGTATAATAATATAGGAGAAATTTATTGAATTTCAATGAACTATTGACAGTCTCTGTAACATTTTGACTTGTCATTGATAATAATTTATTGGAGCGACTCGAGTACACGTTGCGATAACAATGGTTCCACATTAATTAGTAGATTCATGAATTGGTGTTTGATCGGCTTCGACATGCCAAAGACCATGCTATAGTTAATTTTTCATATATTATAACTAATATATATATACATATTTCCACATGTTGTCAAAATTTTTGATATTATAGTCGCTTTGTAAAGGCTAACTTTCGTGCGAAGGTGCGTTATGTAATTTCTCATACACTTATATAAGGCACTTCATTAGTTAAAATATCACATTATGTAACTCGTCCATTTGATGTCATTTCTTATACATATCTCATTATTTTATTTCATTTTCTTAATTTTTTTTATAATAACCTAGCGGATATTCGGACTTCGTTCGCTTGTAATTCAAAATTGCAAATTCACTGTTTGAATGCCTTTATTTTATGCTGTCATATTAAATGCTAATAGTTTAGTTTAAATACCGCACGGGTAATCTTTCGCTCTACCATATCATCTTTAGGGAACTTTACGGACAGACAAAACTTGTACCGACTTTTTAGGTATACTAGCTATTTCCACGACTTTATTCACGTAAACTTTTGGATTAGTTATTACGGAGCATTCTAAAAGAATAGAAATAAAATATGAATATATATGAATATACATATATATATATATATATATATATATATATATATATATATATATATATGTATATATATATATATATATATATATGTATATATAATTAATAAAGCGTACTGCTACTGCACCATAGATTGCGCCCTAAAGAATTTCATCGGAAAACCGTTTTAAATTTCAGGTTTCTGTACCATAGATAAGTGGCGCACTGTGGGATAAAATCCTATGTGATCATTTAAATATATTAGGTACTGACCAAAGACTAAAGTAATTATATATTTCCCTAGTGGGAGATTTCTAGATTCCAATGTATTTAAAAGCATATCTGACCTGTATTAGGCACAAAGTATGGGCCATGCGATGCATGTACTCGTATGTGGAAAACACAGCCTTAAAAACTAGACATAGTTCACGGAATTCGATACTGAGTCTGAGATATCATGTTGAAGCACAAACTAAGCTTCAGGATTACTCTATAACCTGTGTATATAACCTGTGTATAAATATGGACAAAAATAATTTTTTTCAATATTCGATTCGTTATGGTAATTAAATATGGGAAGAGAATAACTATTTTGAAGTTGAAAATTTGAAAGTCACAGACAGACACTTTACTTTGTTTATCGGAATTGATATAAATTTCATCGAAATGTTTGCATTTTGGTAATAGCAGTATCTTTTAATTTTCTTAGCATATGGAGAAGGATACTCTTCTGTTCGTTCTGTTTCTTGTAATTACAGATACATTTGTATTTTTACTGATTTTATACAACCTTGATACAAATGTGTAAACATATAAATTTATTTGCCTATGTATAAACATTTTGCTAACTTCGATATTGCTCAAGAAAATATCGAAATTTTGTTGTATTTGTCTTTTGATTGTATTGGTCATGAGATATTTTGTTGTGTTTGTTTTGTTTGATGACGTCACAGTATTTGGAAGTTATGTTGGTAATAAACGACAACACGTTCATAATGTGAGAGGAACTCTCTCGTTTGTCAGGAAATTTATACTCGCTTGCTTAATTACGGGTGTACATCTATATTGAATGATCTAATATTTGCTTCACGTATATCCTGTTTAGGATTGTAATTGTAAATGATAATTTTGTTTTTCCAAATACTGGTTCTAATAAACTTCAAATAAAGCAGGTAAATTCAATTTATCTCAGTCATATTCAGTTTATATTTGCATAATTTGGTATAACTCAAGCTAATTAAAACTTTATAACCGATTGCGGATTTTTCCGATGGACGTTTATATTGACAACGCACACACAGGTACAGGAGTAAAAATAATAACTCTTTTTATGATCCGTGGGGAGAAAATACCACTGATAATATCATTTTATCTATCCATTTGTTCGTTCACTTATCTCAACCTTACAGTTAGACAATATACAAATTTTATAGTACGAACTTTAAATATATTTAAAATATATTTGTAATGTATATAATGTAAACGGAATACATATAAACGGGAGCATTTTTTTCCAAATATCCGATTGAATAGAATGTAATATAGGAAAGCCTCTTAAAATTAAATTCAAGTTTTAATTACCACTTGCCATTTTCAAAGACCGACAGTTTTAAATACAATGTGGCGCACATTGGACTTAAAATTATTTTGCAATATATTCTTTCCTCTAATTTTACATGAATGAATTTAAACAATTAAAATTATTTCGATAATCGTTTAAAAGAGATATCGAAAATTATAGCGCCCTACTTTATACATTTACTTAAAAGCACTCAACGACCTCTTTTTTGTTCTCCGCTGTTATTTCCATATGTCGTTTCTTTGAGCACTTTATAATTTTTGGAAACAATCGTCACAAAGATGAGCAGGATAAAGTTTAAAAGTATATACGTAATGAATTTAACTTCAATTAATTATTGAGTTTATAGAAATACCTTGAGGAATAAGATGTTCAATTTTTATCATAATTATTGATCCGTCAATAAAAGTTACTACCTTTACTAAAATGGTAATAGTAACTTGAGGTTGTAATTATATATATATATATATATATATATATATATATACACATATATATATACATATTTATAATAATTATTCTATAAAAACGTATTTATTAAATATTATGTTAATTATTTTAAAAAAAATTTTCCTTTTTTTTAATAGTTTTAGAAAAATAGATTATTGTACCAAGGCCTAGGATTATATGTTATCACATCTTCCTGTGAACCTTCGACAGATATCAATTACAACTAGGATTGGCACAGACTATATTACTGTAATTCACGCGAACTAAGTCTCTGTTGAGACTGAAGAGGATTCTGTAACTGACTTTAAGAAAAATAATTATTTCCGATAATTGAAAGTATTGTAAAAATAATTGTTTGAAACTTATAATAAATGGATCATTCTGTCAAATTCTTTATACTTATCTCAAAATAATAAATATAACTAATGATTTCAAATATATTACGGCAAATGCAAGATTTTTAGGTGGAAGCTAGAATTTTTTAATGCCTCATTTCCAAAGTTGATGTCGTTTGCAAATGCTAGTTTTCTAACCGATAATTGTACCTGATTTTGTCAAATTGCGACAAAATAATCGGTTATGATAGAGAAGTCTATATTACTCAAACTCAGTTATCCCGTTTTTGAAGGTATTTCATTAAGTCGCCAATATTGTACAGAGTGAAGTTCTTCATGTCATAATTTGGAGGTGTGATTCTTTATGTCAATCAACAATTTCTTTTTGTTTTGTTCTACTGCCGATGTATTTTAAGTCTTTTTTTATATTTATATTTTTCTTATTTTTTTATTTTTCTCTATATTTTTTATTTTTCTTCATATTTTAATAAACATGTCGTTCAGTTTAACTACACTAGATGTGTTATAGAAGAATATCAAAATTATACAGACCATGTAAAACGAAATTCAAGAAAACTTACGTTCTAAGCATGATGTGCACAATGCGCGCGCCTTTATCTCTGGGGAATTTTCTGTACACGCTTGTATGTTTTAGCTACCCTGTAGATATTAATGTCGCTTTAGAGTTGTAATATTTAATGTTGCTTTAGAGCTGTAATATGTAATGTTGCTTTATAGCAATTAATATTGCTTTAGAGTTGCACATATATTTAAATATTTAATTTAAATAAGTTATTATTCAATAACACCAATTAAAAAGGAAAAAGACGATTATTTTTCAATTTCATTTTTTTCTTACCTAGTGGTGACTTTCTTAGGTAGAAAGATAAAAAAAAACCTTAATGAGGTGGATCCTATTCTAAAGGAAGCGGATGACTCAAAATATTTTGATAACGTCAAACTAATTGGATTTTTAGTGCATCTCCTATTGAACAACGCATGAAACATTTTCTCTAAGAGGCATATTATTTGGAAACATACGAGCATTTAAAAAAATATTAAATATATATGAGTAATAAAGTGAGTAGTAATGTGCAGTTGTGTTCGCTTTACTTTATTTAAATAATGTTGAAAATTTATCCATTCTCAAATGTTTAACTTTCTTTTACTCTCGATCGTTATGCTAGAACATAAGTACATCGTTTCATCTTTCATACATACATCCGCCTGTCACTCCAATAGTCGGCGTGACTACTCAGTGACTGTTTTTTTAATTCAACCAATAATTACAAAGACGTAATAACTTATAATGTATAAATTAATTCCCGATGAAACAAAATGATTCATTCCTTTTGTTCCATCGGGGTCATTATATTTTGTTTATACGTATTTTTTTCTCCTTCATCAAGTGGGACTATTAAAATCTCTTTTAACATGTACCAATGAAACTTCTAATCGTTACGATTAAACATCCTTACAGTCGATATATCCACAAATAAATCAATTCACCCATGTTATTCAGGGCTGAATGTGCATTGTACACTATAAGAACCTTCAGTCATCTTCGACATTGACAGTCGTTTGAAATAAACATGAACTTCATAAACGTTTTCAATTTTGCTTTGGGAGGGTTTATTATATTCTCATATATTTTTATAAGAAAATAGATGCCATTACTTAGGGAAGAAATATTATTTATTCCTAAGAAACATTTAGAATTATCAAGTTTATATTTTTTCCGTGTGTGAAGGATATGAACATTTACCTAAGAAATTTAAATTCTATTTCACCCAAAATAGATTTTCATGGAAACACACACACACACACACACACATATATATATATATATATATATATATATATATATGTATATATATATATCTATATATACCTATATATACAGACCTTGTAATGGCTTTTGAGATTTCGTATTGTATATAGTTTGAACTCTTTGCTCTCTTTTGCAGAATAAAAATAGTTTCAATATCGGCAGCACAGCTGCATAGCATAGTACCAAATGATATGGTGTGGAAATAAACCAAATAAACTTTCCTTGCCGTCGCTTCATCTGCCAGCTGTCTAACTTCAAATGCAGCTAAGCTTAACCTATTAGCTAGAAATTGTATCGTATATGAGCGGGCTATGTAGCAATTGTTACTAATTCTAGAAGTTTGTTTTTCTTTCAAAACTATATCATTATTAACCTGGCTTATAGATCCGTGACGCACTCCCAAATTTATAATAGATCTTTTAGAACTAGTAACTAATATTTGTACCCGATTTGACAAATACAACTTATTAAGATCGATTGCCATTCCCTCAATACCGTAATAGGTGAGCTATTTGCAAAATATAATCCACGCAATCAAAAGCCTTGAAGATGTCGCAGAGTAACCCTGCATATTTTTCCAAGCAGGATAGATAGTATTAATGAAATGAAATACAGCATCTTGGCTCAATATTCTTCTAGTAAATCCATATTATGAATCATTTAACATCCCATGTATATTATAATAACAGAGAAGGTGATTTAGCATGAGCTTCTCAAAAGTTTTACTCAGAGCAGGCGGCACTAATACTGGACGATAAATCATAGGGTCGCTCGTACAACCCATCTTAAAAATAGGAAAAGCTTTACTGTCGTCTAATTGGGAAACTTATATTTGTCGATACAACAAATAAAAGTACAAGCAATGGTGCAATGTTCAATATTGCAGACTCAATGGCATTAAGCAGCAACCTCCATGGATCTTAAAAAAAATTTTACATCTAGCTTTTTAACCGTGTTTTAAATATTTCTATATGTTACACGATTTCAATTAAAGTTAGACAAACATTCAGTTTAATTTTGTGTGTGTGTGTGTATATGTCCATGAAAAAAACATTCAGTTTAATATTTTGCTTTAAGAGTATATCAGCTACAAGAGGATCAAAAGCGAGACCGCTTGTAGTTAAAATAGGAATGTTAGAGAAAAAGTTCTGGAATAAAGCGGCTACCAATTTTTTATTGGACACTCTCGTTTTATTTGTTTTTAATGTCAATATTTTTCATCTCGCTAGTTTTAGAATGGATCAATTCTAAAACTAGCGAGATGAAAAATATTTGGTACTTTTAACAATGTATAATATTGTAAATAATGAATATTTTTTTTCCTTTCTTTCTCAACATAAATCTTTTATTGGTATTAAATTTTTTTAACAAAAATTAAGTCTTCGTCCTCTTTCATAGTTTCAATTGTTCCTTGAACTTGTGATAAATTGAACGTTTGCAAACAACGTATCTATTACTCATTGATTTGATTCTCTACAACAATCTTAATATAAAATAGAGGTACGTATTTAGAAAGAGAAAAATTGAGTTTCAAACTTAAGCTTATGGCGCTGCGATGGTATATTGTACATACACTTGTATCATAGCTAAAATAAAAAACGGATTAAAACGGGGTCAATATATAAATGTTACAAATATTTTCAGCTATTAATGTACAAAATTTTCTGCTTCAATCTTTCAAATAATTCAATTGCACCATAGATATCTTTCCTAATACCTTATATTAATAAGTATTCGTGCATTCACCTAGCCGTCGATTTGTGGATTCTGGGCAAATTCGTTCCACACAACCGTTGTACAGTGTCATCAAATCAAAAGCACTTACTTTTAGATTTGCATTTCATCTTTGTTATCCTACTAAATATTAAAGATATTTTATTTATAAATAATCAGTAAACGATGTATGTGGTCATAAACCCATCCACAGTCTATAAAATTCTGCTAGGATAGTCTCATTAATGGCAGACAAAGAGTGCGTGGGTGTTTTGTCATACCAATACTATATGCCGCTTAATCGGTTAAGCGGAAATTTTTGGAGTAAATTACCAAACTCATTCTAGAGGAAATAGAAATAAGGTTCAACATTCAATAGCATTGGAAAAAATAAAATCATCTAGGACGCCAGTCCGTTCATAAAATATCGATGTTGAAATTATATATCTCTTTTTGCGTAAACATTTAATATTGATCAAACATGGGAGTTCATTTGGTTGTGCATTCCTTTTTGAGTGAAAATGCTTTATCAGTTATAAAATTTTATTGTAAAACAATCTTGTAAAAATGTTTGATAAGTTCGTTGCAGCGATTTTATAATGGAATATCTTTCTCCAGTCTTTTGGACTATATGATTTCTTTTGTTTGATCCCTACACTCTAGCATCACTCATGAGTTGTTAAGGTCCCCCAAGTTCTATTAAACTGTTTACAAATTGTATTATTAATTTCTACAATGCAAATATATTCCCTAGTAAATTTTCACATGCGTGAAAAATATTGTGAGTTTGGCAAAAAATATAAAACTTGAGAGTATTGTTAAAGTTCATATAGATACTTTAATGTGTACAATTAATACATATTGCAAAACTCTCATCCCGCCAAACAAAACACCAGTCCAGTTCTTCTGGGCGAGCAGCCAGGAATCGAACCGAACTCGCGGTGCGCAACGCTAGCAAAGCCATATGCTTTGTGATTAATTCAACACGCCACGACAGTTTTTCTGTTTAACTTAGTAAACTCCTAGTAGCGTTGAATTTTTTTCATAATTTTGACTGTTTCTCTTTGAAAATCGATGGACGTAATATTTTTTTGGGGAAATCTTTAACATGTCTCTTACATTATCTTACATAAATTGTAGAAGAAATTACTTCGAAATCATTACATTTTTCGCTTTCATATGATACCATAATCTACATAATTTTAAAGAAATCAATTACTTTTATGTACCACTAAAATATGAATATAAATATTTTTGAGAAAATTGGCTGGAATAGACGGACACATGAGTATTTATATAAGGATCCTGTTGTTTTATTTTCAGGGTAATCGAGAATGATTAAAAATTATCATAGCGATTCATTTCGCGATAAACAAATAACGCGATCAGATTAAAAATTTCAAATACCTTTAATATATTCACATAGCCCTGAAGATATTATTTGTGTACCTATAAAATAATCCTTATAAAGTTAGAATTGTTGGAACCGCCAAATGCCGTCATGTAGAACATCAATAACAAACAAGCTTCTATTTGTAATATCAACATCTTTAACTGAGATATTTCCATTGAGATATTTCAATGTCTCGTTTATTCAAACAATACTTCTCCATGTTTAAACATGAATGATGGCAGTGTATATATATATATATATATATATATATATATATATATATATATATATATATATATATATACAATTCTGAAGGTGAAAGCAGCAAGACACAAAATGAAATAAAGTATTGATATAACGAAACATAAATACACATGTTATCATCTTTTATCTTTCTAAATATATCTAAGATATATTTACTTTGCCTTATTTTAAATATTTGTTGTATGAAAATATTTTGTAGAATTGTGACTTATTCATATTCGTTACGTAATTAATAGAACGAGCTAGACTCAATTTGTATCCTTTTTTATATTTGTTGTGTATTAATTAGATAAGGTTATCGAAATATAATCGATAAATGATACTTTAAATATGTGCTAAATAATTACATCCCAGAAATTATATTCACCATCTAGATTTTCTCTTGACTTTTAGTATTAATTTTGATTTAAAATTATTTTACAGTAGGTAGAAAATGAGACGAAAATATTCCTGTCATCGCTAAATATGAATATGAACTATTACAATGGACAACATTATATGTAAAAAATAGTTGGCATGCTATTTAGTGACTTAGGTTTTTTTTTAAACTGATGTTATATTCCTTTCTTCTATTCTTAAAAGAAAGAATAAAATTAAAAATCAGAACTGGAGAATAATTTCTTAATTTTAATGATGCTAAAACGTAAGAGAGGCACGACTGTTTTCGGTTCTATTGGGATATATTATTATGTCAAAGTAAACAATTATGATTACGAGTACATGAAAGACATTACGCCTTACTGAAATATATTAAAGTTTATCTCTATTATATTTTTGTACTATCAGTTATCATTTTGTTTTAAAATATCTTTTCCAAATATTTAAAAATATTTAAATTTTTGCAACTTTTTGCTTTTCGAATTTTTGTACGTCTGTAAGAGCTTGCCAGAAGCTAAAAGCCTTTTTGAGCGTATTGTGTTTAATATTTTTCTGCTGATTTCAGAATTAATTTAAAGTTTTGTGAAGAAAAATTCATTTTACCTTAAATATTTCTTTAATTACATTTATTAGCTTTTTTAAATTCCCCGCACTTTGCATATGATAGTGCGAAACCATGGCTAGTTGACAAGAAAACTATTGAAATCTTAGTTCAGATGTCTGTTGAAAAATTTTATAATTTTTGGGAAAACTTTACTTGCTTGTTAGGTTCTTGGATGCGAATTAAATATATTTAGACAAAAAATAGATATAGTTAGAAAAATGTTTGAAGTGCAATGAGAAAAATGGTGTTGATCTCATTTTTTTTAAATTAATTGAGAAAACATTAGGGGAATATAATAGAATACGCTCAAAATTTGTATGTGCTTCCGGCATGCTACACCTCTAACAGAGGAGCTATCTTCAAAATACATGTACAGTCTCGAAGTTTTGTGAATTTCTTGAAACTTGTGTATTTACGAGGGACTATATTTATTTTTTCCTTTTAAACGATACTGGATTTTAGATTCGTTGAAGAAATACTGACTGAAAAATTCAATAATATCTATATTCAAGTGATAATATGTTTACCGACGAAAATATTAAAGCATTCTTATTTCAGTATTAGTTTAATTTTAAAATAGAACCACGACAGTTAAAATTTTATTTTTGAAATAAAGGAAAAATTACGTAATTAGGCCTAGTGAAAATAAACAGCAAACTGTTTAAATACAAATGTTAAATCTTAAATATCATTAAATATTCTTACTATTTAAACTGTAGTCATTGTAGCCTTATTGTTAGCACAAGAGCCGGAACAAAACAATGTAATTTTAAAATCACTTCTGTCATTTAATATCCGTTTCCCTGCAAAATTCACCGTCATCTTATTCTAAATTAATATAACTTGATTCCCTCAGCTTCTTCTATATAAAGTAATAAATGTCATCAATAATTTTGAAATGGTAGCCATTTCAAAATTATTGATGTTAATTATATTTGACAAGTAATTAAATGATAATATGAAAGTAATTATATTTGACAAGTTTTGTTCCTGTGGTAATAGGTTTTACTCAGTTTTAAAAGCGTACTGTTATTTTGATTACATATATTTTTTCAGCTAACATATATAACTAAAGGAAAATTAAATCATTTTGAAATTTGTATTTTTGCCGGAAATTTCATGACATTTTTCTGATAACGGAATTTATCCTGTTTGCTACCATTTAACTTGTCATAACATAATCTAATCTAATTTAAGTAAACCTAACCCAATCTAACAAATCCTAATACAACCTAATGTAATCTAATCGAATTTAATCCAACCTAGTCCAATTTATTACAATCTAACCCAACTGAGCATAACCTAATCTAAGCTAGCTCAGCATATCCTAATCTAACATAACCTAGCCAATAAATATTAGTAAATAAAAATATTCACAGCATATCGAACTCGGGCAAAATAAATAATATGTAAAAGGAACTTTAATGTGAAGATAAATAATATTGCAATTGCAATTGCAATTATATTTAGAAGGGTAATCAATCATAAAAATTCTGCTTTTTCTTATCCGAAATATGATATATTAAAAAATTTAATCTGTAATTATTGTAAATAATCTAATAGATTTGGCATACTTAATATCGTTGCAATAAGCTGAATAATTTTGGCCTTTGTATTTGTTAGGTTTTCATTCCACACACAGTTGCACTAATACAAAAAGTGCAAGATTATCACACAAATACATGCATACCTCTGATTGACAGTTCCAAGCCTGTAAAGTACCAAGGAAAATCAATCAGTTTCAATAGATTAGTTGAGTCATTAAAGTGAACCGATTCTCTTTACTAAATTATTTTTATTTAGTTATTTCACTTAGATATTCATCTTAGTTCATCTTAACCCTACCTAACTAAACCGGACATCAAGTCATCAATTACTTCTCACTCAAAATACACGTCATCAGCTAATATTCATCAAAAAAATTCTTAGATAAATAAATTTAAAAATAACTAGATTTTACACCCCGATGACTAATTGTACAAAAATTTATATTAAAAATGAGTCTAAATTTAAGCCAAATCTACACTTAAAAACACAATTTAAGCTAAAATCAGGCAGAATAATTATATTAATATTCAATCAAATTCACACAATTTTATACATTTTTGTTTATCTGACTACAACCTGGTTTCCTCGTCACCGTATTTTCATCTCTCCTTATCATCCACATTTATACACAGAATGAATAGTAGCTGAAGTTGTCATTTCATTAGTTTCAATGATTATATGTTTATATTTCTAGTAGCGGTAGTTTTCATTTAATTAGTTTCAATATTTATACCATTAATTTTTACATGTAATTAATGATAAAAACAAATTTTACTAAAGAACCGTTGTTCCGTTGAATAAATAACTAATGAGAGTGGTGAATTCAGGTCCTGTTTTACGAACCGCGTCTGTAATATTAAAGAACTGACGTCTAAATTATAATCTTGAATTTTTTGAACTTAACATAAACACATTTAATGAAACTTATTACAATTTTCAATGAATCGATACCCGTTTCCTATATTATGACGGTTAAGAACCTCGTTTCTATATTTATCAATCAATTCATGTCACAAAATACGTAATGATATATGAGAAACTTTAATTAAACTGGATTCATTATTGTTTACTGAATTGTTTTACATTCCAATACTTCTAGCAGTTGTACTACCCCTTAAATAACCTTTGTTCATTATCTATATATGAAAACTAGGTATTCTGAAATAACTATGTTTGTAATTTTAAATGAGAGCAAATATTATTTCATCAGCCCTTTTATAACAAAATTCATCTACGATTGCTTCAAGAAAACTACATAATATACTTGAATAATTATATACAATTCAATTCTATATTGATGTATATTAATATAAATTTGTCGATTTATTTTCTTCGCTCATTATATCACATGTTATTGTAAAAAGTGTCAGTATTGACAACCTTTGTCAGCTTATGTACGATAATTATATAAATTTATGTTTTCCATTATCGATTACTCTAAAAACCTATTAAAGAAAGTATTTACAAGTCATTGAAAGTATTTAATTTTTGGTTTTTATTTGTTTTTTCATGATTTTGTTATTTTTAGTGCTCAGTGGCAAAATTTAAAAAAAATTATATTAATGAAATCATTTCAATATACGTCTATCCATCCGTCTGTCACAACTGAATAAAAAGGCAGTGAAGGGTGGTCCAATTATAGACCCGATGTGTAAAGAAGGAATTTTAATAGTAGTGTTAATTTCAAGTGGTAAATTTGAAAATAAAAAACTAATTGTTTTAAAACATACTGAAGTACAAATTCAACTATATAAAGGATTCTATCTTTTCACGAATTTCTTTAAACATTTTGCGGGAAAAAACCTTTAAAAATTGATATCTGCCCTTAAAACCAAAACGATCGGTCAGAAAAAATTGAAAAAATATCACGAAAATTGAGAATTTGGTAGCCATTGCTAAACTTAATTTTTTATTTATTTGTAAATACTGAACTATTGGCACAGAAAAAACTTTTTCGACAGAACAATCTTACGATATAAAGAGCAACGTTTTTCCTAGCATTTTTTTCAGAATTTTTGATTTGACTCAATCGAAACGATCCCCAGTCCCTTATATATATATATACGCGATATGATAAGGCACGGTGCGATCAGCGTCACGTAGCGCGGCATATGAGGTTTTGAGTACACAATCGGAATGCATCACTATTAACATTTAAGTGTGGGGCTAATTGCACGAGACAAAAATTGTGCAAGTGTAACTTGCGCATGAACGATATTCTTTTACAACAATGTTAGTGTTTTATTAGGTAAAAACAAGATATGCTATCCTTTATAACTTTATTCGATCGAGAGTATGGCGAATGTGAAGAATATTAGCAGATATTACTTCCCAAAATAATAACATATATTATTTTGAATATATTTGGCGTTAATTTTGTAGAATTTTATATTTTGGCTCACATCCCACCTGAAGATGTTGTAATACAACGAAACCTAGGTCGTGGTAAAGAACTTAAAGAAAGTAGAAATAATACTACATTACGTAATTTCATTTAATCGTGAATATATAGTTTTCATAATTTATTTTCATATCGAAAAAGATTTCACAAATAAATGGTTTATTTGCACAGCTATTTTGAATGCCTGACGTTTGATATCATTATGAACATAACGGTCAAATACCATTTGCGACGATAATTCAATATTGGCTGCAAAATATGAACGACGAAACTGCTTCAAGGGAATTTTGTAGTCACTATACTTAAGAAAACTCAAACAAAGCTTGCATTGAGTGTAGTATTAGTCTTCTTCTCACTGATCTATCAAATAACATGACTCGGTATTTAACTGGGCTACACTCAAACAGGGTTACAGAATGGAAGGCAAATTGAAAATTTGTTTAATTTAAAGAAAGTATCAATGAAACTATTATATATATAAAAATAGCTACGAAAAATTTAATTTTCAACGCAAATTTATAAACTGTCGTTATACTGGAAATGTCGGCATATTTCATATTTTCATACAAATTACGCTTTGTTGTGAGAAGGTCTGATATATAATTTCTTAAAGGGAAAAAAAATATAATAGACAAATTTGTTTCAATGAACGAGTAGAACGTTGTTTTCAAAGTATTTAATATTTTGCTAATTATGACTAATATTCGAACGTATATCTGCGCATATTCCACTGAATATTTAAGACAGAAAAGGTTTGTACAATGCGTAATTTTTCAAACGTATGTATTTATTTAAAATTGAAATTTAGGCCTATCGTATGCGTTTCTATTATTTATGCAGCGGCAAATACTACACGAACTACTAATTTGGTACGAAGTTACGTACCATTATATTCAAAATCATTTTTTTCCGCTAACGAAATTGGTATATTTTACTTTAAGTTACGTTTAATATTACTTTTAAAGGAGTTACTTTAATGTCTGCAGAAGTCAAATATTACACGTATTTATTAACATTTAAGTTGCGTGTTATAAAATTATATTTTTTTATACTACAGCTGATTTGTTTGGCTGAAGAATTTAACTAATATATTAAGACGTTAAATGCTACGTCTCATAAGCGAGGGATAGGAAAAAATATTTTTCGTTTTTAAAAATATTTTAATTGAAAATATATTATATTGAAAAAAAATTTTTAAAAAAAGTTACCCCTACACTAGATAATTAGAAGCCGATAAATTTAAATCATCCGCATTAGAGTGAGTCTTCAGCCGAAATGAAGGAAATGTGAGTTTTGGGCCAAATTATTAATAACTCACATTCTGATATTTAATAATATAAATGCAGTGGTTTTATTTTTCATCATCAGTTGATATCTTTTGTAAGATGATATGGATATAATCGTATTAAAGGCCTTGACATGTGTCACTGTTTATTCAATTATTGCACAATTCACTTATTCCTGAGCCATAATTATTAAGGTAAGAGTTAAATCTCCATGCCTTCTGTGCTGAAGCCATACGTATGATGGTTCTACAAGTGAAAGAATCATCGAAATGTGTACAGTAGTTTTTTTTTGTGAAAATCGCATATTTACCCACATATATTAAAGATAACCACAGGTGAAGTGAAACGCTCTCATCTTTAAAATTCCAAAAATTACTATTATTTTTCTTCAATTAGTTTTATCCATACAATATTTTACACTTTAAAGTTTTGCAATCCTCTTGTATATCAGCATTTTTCTTAAAAAACTCGCCTTTTTGTTAGGTATTTATCTTATCACGAACCATAAAAAGAAGATAGTTAATGTACAAAATATATCTATAAAATAAAGATTATTTCCTAAACACTCTTAACCCCATTATATTGTAATATTTCTAAATTTTCCCAACTGATATCAGAAAACAAACCTTGAAGTCATACAGAGAAAATAAATATACTGGCAAAATTTTATGTTTTCTTTATAAACGATTTAATAGAAACTTTTTTGGGCATTTTGTTTACATTTTTTGCAGGTTTTTCGAGTTATAGGATTAAATTAAAAACCAAAAATAAAAGTTTCATATTTGTATGTATCATATGAGCTATTTATTGCTAAAATATATATAAACACGTTACATTTAGTAAGAATATAGCCATGTTCCATTAAGTTTAAACGTTTTTATATTATTTTTGGGATATTACTAAAACTAAGGAATGAACATTGAATCTGAAAATGGCGTAAGTCAAAATACACAATATGTATCATACTTAATAATTTCTTAACATAACTAAATTAGTTAAGAGACATATACATTTTAAATATTATAATTTTAACACTTATTTTCGTAAGCATTTTTTTGCACTGAACAGGCGCATATTTGCATACGTGCACGAGTTGGGCGCGTGCATGCATAAGTACATTTATAAAATTTAAATTAAAGCTATACGTTTTTGTTTTGTCATACAGTCATTATATATACAGCCGCAGAAAGTACAAAAGAAAGTACGTTAAAATAGATAATTATATTTAGTTAAAAGGACATTCAAGTTTGAGGTTATGATTTATTTTGAAATAATACTCAATTAATACTTTAAAACAAATTTTTAAAAAACAAGTATGCTAATTACGTCAAAAAAACTTTTCTTCTTTGTTTTATAAAAATTTTCGTATCCGAAATATTTAATTTCTCCTTAAGTACTTACAAACATATTTAAAAAAAAATTCCAGGATCCAATTGTCCTTTTTGAGAAATACTTATCTTTCAGAAAAATATTTTTTTAGTATTATTAATTATATAGAATAAGAACGGTAAACCAACTGATCACTAGAAGATGTGACATAACTAATTTATAAGAGTTTGCTGCTATTAATTGCGAGAAACATCAATCCATACAAGAGCATATTGAAGAATGTGAAACCGATCGAACGAACTCTCTAATTAACAATTTTTTTTAAAATTTTGCGCTTTTTTTAACGCTTTGAAAAGAACGGTATTGGTGCATTAGGTTACTAGCTCTTCCAAACCAGCTTACAACTGACACTGATCATTATTAAGTATGACAGAAGTGCGATACAAATGTAAATGTTTAGACGACATTCACGGATTCAGAAGACGACAACCTTCCACTTCCCACTGACGTAAAGGTGACGTAAGAGACGACAATGGTGATCAGAGCTTCATATGTAATGAATCTATGCTCTTGGTACAGATTCATTATATTAGCGATTCCGTAAATGCGTTTACCTAATCGCACAATCAAAATTGTTACGGTGGCAGAGATTCTGTGTTAGTCAAATATATAGCTCGAAAAACTGAGTGTCGTTTTGCAGGAATCAGTTTTTCTATTGATAATAATGACAGCGAATCGAGACTAACTTTCCTAAAAATCTATACTTCTGACGGTACTCTGTTCAGCCTGGATAAAAGTGATATGTCAGACGTACCAATAAAACAAGTAATAAAAGAACTATTTTTAAAATATATTTGCTTTTCGTTAAATATTACTTAATTTTATTATTACCTTAAATTATTTATTGTCAAGGAAACTACATCATTGTTGTGAAGTATTAGACTATTTTCAACATGGCTGTTTTAAAAACTGATACGATACGTATATTACTACGATTACAGTAAATTTTAATAATTGGATTTAATTCATAATTTTTTCGCTTCATGTTCATGGTTCTGTTGAACCGCTACAGTTATATGTAAATTTTAAATATTTCCGATAACATTTCTAATATTATCTTTAAAGAACTGAAAAAGAAGTTTTTTTTATCTTTATAATTTTTTCTTCCAACAAAATACAGGAAATTTGAAATAAGTCTATGATTTTATTTGCTTCTCCTAAAATTTTATTTACATATATTTGAGTAAATAACCATTGATATGTATATGAGTCAATGTAATTATATAATAATATCATACGCCAAACATCAAACTGAGTTACACGGTTTCAGAAAAAAATGGGCACACGGACTGACACGTGAGTGATTTTGAGGTACGGATACATAAACATTTTGGCCGCCCATCTTTACAAATACCTAAAAGGTTTCATAAAATGTCAAGGCGTGTGTGAGTATCAATGGACTAAAATTAGTTCATATTGTAGGGTAGACTTTTATACGTCACTTTGGACTATCCGTGAAGCTATCAATCGAAATTAGCCTTTATGTAATTTCTTTAACAATCGTTTATCGTTTCAAAAAATGTATTCTTTACGCTTCCGCAGTTATTAATATTTGACCGATATGACAGAATAGTTAATACTGTAGCGACAGGTTCAATCACTAGTAATGTTATAGCTCAATTTGTAGCAGTTCGTTGAGCATTTTTTTGTAGGTGAAAACATTATATATACGTATATATGTGTGTATATATGTGTATATATATATATATATATATATATATATATATATATATATATATGTGTACTGCTGTGGCATCAGACTGGCGCACGGGCACACACATATACACTAATGATGTGTGCATTGAACACTTTTTTCATGGATAAAATCTTGTGAGTTTGCGTCACCAACCTGCTGTATATCTGTAACTATAAGGTTGACGTTTGTTAACATTAGTTCTATATATATGTAAGTATAAGAAACTTCAATGCGTATATACTATGTACTGTTAAATTATGATTATTATTTTAATAGGCCAATTTTAGGATCATTGTGCAATACAACAGTGAGTACTAAATATGTTAATATTTTTATATTTCATTTTAATTTATAAGTATGAAATTTTTATTTATGATAAAATAATTAATTTGAAAATTTAAAAAACTGTTGTTCCATAGTTTTAAGTTTTCACTTCTGTCGGTAGTTTCCATAAGTGCCTATACTTTTATTTTTCACTCCAATAAATGTGTGTATGATAACATAATTTTTGTCAATTTTCTTATTATTTTCCGAAGAGTTTCTTTCGTTCTATCTCCCGTTATATGTTATTTCATGTTTTTGATTTTTTAAATATTGAATGCAAATATCCAAATAATATAAACTTATTTATCAATTGAAAATAATATTGCTCAAGTTAATATTATATTTCCCCTATTGCACAATAAGAATCTTGACTTAAATATTACTCGAAATTTTATATATTTTGTAAAGTTTGAATATGACAAAACGACGAAATCACATTTCCTTCAAATTATCATTTTAACAAATGTCGCACAAACATAATTTGGAAGATAAGAAAGGATCTCTTCCAGGAATTTGCTAGTCAGGAATTTTCATCTCGCTCGCATAGTTGTGAGTGCACGTCTACATTTCATGACCTGATATTTATGTCACGTATTCCCTGAATAAGACCATAAATATACATGAGAATTTGTTCGCAAATACTGGCTTCCAAATTTCAAGGAAAGCGGATAAACATAGTTTATGCATCATTTGGCATAAGTTACTCTTATTAAAACTATAAATTATTGCGGATTTCTTGACGTGAATAGATTATTTTGACATCGCATCGTGTGTTAAAAATTATTTATTTTGAGAGTCTGTAATGAAAGAAAGAACCCTTATAATTTTATCATATAAGTTCGTCCTTAGTTTAAGAGAGCTGTTTATGAAATTTTTAATATTCGTTGTTTACACGAGGTTTAAATAAATACGTAATAAAGTAGATTAAGGTTTCTTTAATAGTATAAATATAAAGAGTATTAAATTTATTTCACTTTTATGCTTAATCACTTTTATTAAATGTGATTAACCATTTTGAACTATTTTAACTAACATAAGGCATGTAAAAGAGGGCATTTCTATCAGACACCCTATTGAATATTTTTTATCGGAATGTATTTTGTTTCAATTGAGTATCTCATTGGATTCCTCTTATAAAATGAAGTTGAGGCTTCATTTTCCATTTCTCAGGCTCACTTGCAAAGTACTAATTTTCAAATCAATATGTAATTCGCCTTCTTTTTGTTTTGGATTTAGTGTTTCTTTTTTATTGATTCCTAATTGCAGGAAAACAATCATCAATAGGATTTCAAGTTTTCTATATCCTATCAATGTATAAATAACGAATTGATGTTTAAATAATTAAATTTAATTAGAAGTGAAATTGTCCCTAAATTTAAAATTAGAAAATATATTACCTTCAGATCAAGATGATTGCGTCAATTTTTATTTTAGTGCCCATATTCAAAATCTAATAAATAATGTATCACCTTTGTTTGCAAAAATGTTTATCATGCATTATAAACCGTAAAGACATAAAGGCGTATTACGAAATAAATAAAAAATTAAAACAGTTTATTCACCTAGACAATATTAACATTTTCTGATATTTTTATGTAACAAGTATCATAAAATTCTATATTATTTAGATCTATTAAACGCTTCATCATTTCCTGATATTATAGAGTAGATATAGTATTCGAGTTTTGATAGAAAACAAATTTCACCCGAAAAATATTTCAATAGGGTATATAATCACGTGTTCAAGTTTGATTATCTGTTATTAAAAAACCATTTATTTATTTACAAAAAATTTAAAAATAAACGCAACATTTTTGCTGCTATGTAAATGCAAGTGCAAAGGAATGATGTGTTGATGGTTCACACACACACACACACGCATACACACATATATATGTATATATATATATATATATATATATATATATATATATATCTATATATATATATATATATGTATATATATATATATATATATATATATAAAGACGATGACGACTATTGAAAGACGATGAAATTTATGAAGCATAAAAGATGCGTGTTGTCAAATAGTTATTGAATTTGTTCAAATTACCTTAAATAACAATATTTCGTGATAATTACGGATGTAACTGAAACGTGTCTTGGTAACGTTTCACAATAGTTCAGCTAATTCTATCCGAGATTTTATGATTATAATGGCAGATATAACCATATGTGATGCGCTGTACAGAATTTAAGCATATAATTCTTGTTTATTAATTTTCCCAATCGACATCATTCAATTAAGTTTTACTTTCCAATATATACAAATAATACCGGAACAATATGATTTCAAATTAAAAAAAACTTTGAAAGACCCTCGTACAATAAACGTTCTAATTGTTTCCCAGAAATATACATCTATGATCTTAGCATTAGACGTATTCATCAGAATGTAAGATCTGGATCAGATTCATTTTAATAATATAGGATTATTATTATTTTTCTAGCAATCATACTTACGTCTACAAGTTTTAATTACACTATTACGCGAACATTTGATTTATTGTTGGCAATGTTTGCATCTACAGCATGTATTTATACATACATAATTAAAGATATTTGTGACTTGAACTTCAGTATCGTGGAATTACTCTAACTAGACAATGGTACACGAGGTTTACGCCTACTGTTATATTTACATCTTTGTTTTATTAGGTCATTTTTAATAGTCGATTAAATTATCATCAGTGAAAATTGCACGTAATCCCTATGGAAATTTCTTTTACATTATTATATTATGACAATAAAATTATCCGTTTATGTAATTAGGTGATGAATGCCAATTTGATTAAATGGCAATTTTTATCATAATTATTAACCCGCCACTATAAACAACTATATTTTCAAAAATGGCAACATATAACTTTGAGTTATAATTATTACTTATTTCCTTATATCTTAAGCCTTATATTTATTAAATATTACGTCATTTAATTTTAAAAGTATTTTAATGTTATGTTAATGGTGAGAGGATTATAGTTTATTTTGCAGAAACTTAACATTTTAGATTATGTCTTATTTTGAACCTTCGATGAGTATCAGTTATGAAGAAAATTGTGTGATAATATTATTTTATAACACAAAAGTTTTATTTATTTATTCCCAAAAAAAAATTACAAAAATATTTTGAGATATTGGTTTATATTATCACAGCTCCGATTATTATAATCGGAGCTGTGATATCCCATCCAAAAAAATTTTTCAAATGTTACAAAGTATATTATGAATTATCAGTTCACCCAATTATAGATATTTTAAACCTTTTCTTTTAGTTGGCCACCGCTCTGTAGGCTATTTTCTCTCCTCTTGGATTTATACACAGAAACAATAAAACTTTCAATACAAACCATCTTGCTCGCAAACATCAAACTGATTTTTCATTCTAATTATATCACTTTATATATATATATATATATATATATATATATATATATATATATATATATATATATATATATATATACATATATAATTCCATAAATTAATAAATATACGAACAAATTTTTCTTCTAAATGTCACTAATTTACATTGCAAGTAAAATAATTACCATGTGTATTATCGCGTACGATCTTTTCCACGCGTCTTCTCACTAATGTTTTTGCGATACAATATTTTTTTCGAAGAAAATTTTGGTTTCAGATTCTAATTTTATATTCTATGACCTTATTTGTGTTTCCTTACAATAACGCTATTTTTATACTTTACTATACAGAAATACGATTTATGTATAAAAGTTATTTTATTGTTTTTTACTAATAACACTGTAGATTTTTATTGGAAAATATGTCCTTATTAAAAACTAGCAAGTTAACACGTTGAGGTTAAAACGTTGTGAAAATTAAAAAAGAATGGCAGAATTACGATTTTGATTTTTTCCTAGTAATATTGGAGGTCAAAATAATAATTTCAATATAACATAACTACAAAATATTCTTAACAACGTATAACGTACAATCGTTGATAAACGAGTCTAAACTTAATCGACAAAGTGCGTCTTACAAGATTAGGAAGAACATATTTGTAACGAAAATCACAAATTTATGAAAAACGTGACCGCGATTGGAATAAGTCCATCGGTCATTTTATTGCTGTTTTTAGGTCTAAATTGTAACTTTTTGTTTTTAATTGTCAATAGAAAGGTTATATTTATGTGAAATTTTTTTAACAAAAATCTGTTCATCCCCTTTCCAATTGTTTTTTTTTTCAACTTTTCAGATATTAAGCGCATTACAAGAACCGTGTATATTATTTCCACTGGTGATTATCTACAACAGTCTTAAAGTAATCTGAGCGGACAATTTGAGGAACCGTGTGAAAATATTTAATTGTTCCAAAAGTATAAATATTTTTTAAATCGTTTCATTTCAAATATGTGTCTAAAAAGAGGTAAGTTAAACGTTAAACTCAACGTTACGGTGCTATGACATCCATATTATTATTATTATCATATTAATATACTATCGATTCCATAATGGAAGTACACATATATTAAAATCGAATATTTCTATCAGAAATCAAATAAAACTTAGATAAAGCAGGATCGAGATATGTACTATATATATAAGCAGATATCAATGTACAAAATCGTCGGCTTCAATTTTTTTAAGAATTGCAGTTATATTTGCTCAAAATCTTGAACTTGCATTAATAGATTCTTATGCCATTGCCTAGTCATCATTTTACCAATTTTAAGCCGCACTTATCATTTGATTCGCATTTCAAATTTTCAAACTTTCACTTATCTTTTAATCTTTATTATCCTACTGAGCCTTTGAACTTTTATGTAGCCCTAAAGAAAAATGTATTAGCATTAAATTTGAAGGATGCGGTCATCAACCCAACCAAGTCATTGAGTTCTGCTTGGATAACTGAAGCTATACCTTAAATACCGTCCGCCCTTCAAAAGCGTCCCTTAAAGACTGCGCTGTTCTTTTAGTGATATGATATTAAGTGATCTGATGTCGATTTGGAGCTATGTATGGTAATTACATTCTCTTTACAGCAAACAGATATCCAAATATTGAGCATTATTAAAAATATTTTCATGAATTTTAACATAGAAACAAATTATTTTCATAACAATCAATGTTACCTATTAACAAGCACGAGATATCATGCTAATAGTTAAAAACAAATTGATAAACTAAATGGAAGGCGAAAGCTGTACATTCACGCCCACTTACGTGTAATTTATCAAAAATGGGGAAATATGAAAGTGTGAAGCATATTGTATCATAATAGGCACACTGTGCCTATTATCAGCTATTCTTAATTAATATGGGCCATAGCAATGGAAATAAAGTACTATCGAATATTAAATACAATATTTGTCAAACTGAAATTATTCATACCATTGTTAATGATGTCTTAACCATTTTAAAAACTTGTTTTGGAATAAATTTTTTCTTCAAGTGCTTCTTACAGTTTTCTCTTGTTTTGCATACTTTTTTGCTGAAATCTCAGTCCATAAGTGGACTTTGTATAGTTTGTGTGTTACGTAGTGGCACACAGTTTAAGTTATCAGCTAAAACTTTATCTTCCAACGATCCGAGCCTCCTTTTTGTATGGTAAAAATATATGTAGTGCGTTTCGTAACTCCTAGACTTTGATTTGTTTACCCAGTGTAAAAAAATATTCCCCTCTTTTATATAATTTTAATTGTTTAATAATTCTTCATACACTGTCAGTATATACCGAAAGTAAGAGACACAAACCTTTATTATTTTATTTCATAATTAATTAATTTATATTATTATGTTTTAAAGAAATATGTAAATTTACAATTTCAATCAATTGTCAAATCTATCACTGCGCAATTTTTCTCGGACAAAATGAAATTGAACAGCTTTGAATAGAATAGAATACATGTTAATTTAGAATTTAAAATATAAATAATAAACCATTTTATTACCAAATTTTAAAATTTTTTTGTGAAAATAGAGTGCAATGTGCCGTATTAATGATATAATAATAATGTTACCACATTAAATATATAACCTGTAGCAGAGCTACGTTTTACACTGTCCAGATATACTTTTATTTCTGTCTCATGGTCCACAATAATTTCTTTCTTTAGTATATTATTCTGGAAATATAAAACGGCCATGTTATGTACTTAGTAGGAAAACCTTTAGGAGAACACAACAATCTGGTAATTCATAAATTTTTACATTTTTATTATAAATTTAACTATAATAATGAATGCTTAAAATTATTTAGGAATTTTCTTCTACTATACATTATTTAAGAATTGCACCGGGAGAGCTGTAAAATTTGGTTAATTTTGAGCTTAGTCTACATAACAAAAAATTGTCATTATACAGTGAATATTTTAGCTAAAAATTATAACAAGACAATCAGATGACGTGCCGCTTTTTGTTTTAGTAGTAAGAGTGAATCCAATATTGACTATAACCAATTGTATACTCACCAAAAATTGTTTGTATCATCGACTGTGAAAGCGATTAAAATGACGATTCATGTGGCCCCTTAGCGCTACAATTTGTAATTTTTTCGTTATGAAACGTTTTTTTTTCGTTATGTTAACAAATTATTATTTTTCGTTCAATGAACGCTACTTTGTTTTTATTGTTCTTTTAATATGTCCATATCTCCGTATGAATATTTGATTCCAAAATGATAATTTTTAAACATTGGTCAAAATAAATAAATTTGAACACAACTTCAGTGAACAATGAAAAATGAATCAAAATGATTGATCGATACTGATCCTTTTCTGAAAAGCTTAGAAATTTTCAAAAGTTTCCACTAAATATGACGCGAGAATATTTACTAGCAATATAAAATTTTCCGGAAAATTGTTTGCCGGCAAATTTGAAATTGCTTCAAATGGCGAGATTTTTTATTTTGTTCATTTTTGGTTAATTTTTAGGTTTTTCATTTTATATTTTTAATACAGAATTTAAATTTGGTCAGTGGCATAGAAATTTGGAATTTCTGGCAAATTTTGAACATCTCTTCTTAAATTTTCAGTATTTCTATTATGGCGTCATTTTCCCATGAATGGTCTTTGTGGATACCGTTGCATAGTTTAGAGACCTGCACGCTTGAATGATATTTCTTTTTAAAGTTATTACTTTTGGACACTTTTTCAGTTCATAGTTTAGTTGCATGCCTTTTTCCCTGTTTACTCTTTTCCGCTTAATACGTTTGGAGTTAAGTAAATTATACACTGTGATGAGTAACTTGCACCATAGCGTCAATGTTTCGACAAGAATTTCTTTGCAATCGACGATCCTTTCAAAAATTGTAAAATTTATTTCCTTAATTTTTTATTTCCAAAAAAAAATATTTTGACGTATATAATCTATCTTCAATTGAAGTTTTGCACTTTTGTAGATTATATATGTATAGCTTTTACTCAGTTTATAGACCAATATTTCATAGTATAGAAATTTTTCTCCGTGAGGATACATTTTCCTATTTCAATGAGTCCTATGTACTTTTTATGAATTATGTTTGAAATTTCTTCATGACCATGATATCAGCTTTAAGTATATTTTCATGTTATACATAAGGTCGTCAATATCGTCATTTTTTCACTCGTGCAACCTATCTGGAGTGCATATATGAATACTATATTTAAAGATGATCATTCCTTCTATCCGGGTCGATGACTCTATTTTGTATATGACATGTGATAGTCTAAAGCTCTTGCTATGCTGTTTCTTGTCGTGTTTACTCCGTGATATATAATTTTATAATCAGGGCGAACTTAGTAAGCTTTTGATCCTTTCTACATAAACTCTGGTATATAAAATATATTAATATCTTTATTTATAGGCTGCTTATATTGTATTGGTGACCCGTTACGAACCCTAGATTGCACATTCTAGCTGTTTTGTTGTAGCATTTGCATTTGTCTTCAGCATCGCTTTTTATAATAAGCTATAGCTTTGTTAACGTTTATGACAATCGTCAAATCTCATCGTCGTTTATGGGTGACTTCCTGGCCTTTACTTGATACATTGTTTTTGTATTGGTTTCTACTGTTTTGTTGTAATGGAGAATTTCAGCTGGCTTAAATTTTTACGAATGATTGCGAAGTGACGTTAAATCTGACATCTCCATGGAACACATTAGTGCTACCGTTAGGTATAAAGCTCATCCACTGCCATTTTTTCTGTGTGTATTAGCCACTCATAGTACCATAGACGACCTGGTTTCTAAAAATGTATGACAAGTACTTTTACAGCGGTATTGGAACGGAGTATCCTTCTCTAGTCTTTTGAAGCGAGGAAGTTATTTTATTTGATACCTACCCTTTAACATCACTCGTGAGTTAAGTCTCCCCAAGATCTATTAAATTATTTACAAATATTATTATTAATTTTCACAACATAAATATATTGCCTAGTATACCTAAGTTACAAAAAAATTTTCTTGTTGAAATCATTAATAATTTTTTCTTTCAAGTAATACCATACTCGTCCTATACTCGTATATGTTTTAAAAGAAAACAATTTTTTTTTGCCACGAAAATTTTCATAAAAATATTTTGTGAGAAGATCGGCTTTGACAGACGGACGTGTGAGTATTAATATAAGGATCCTGTTTTTTTTTTCTTTTTAGGGTAATTGGAAAAAATTCTAAATTATAATAAATATTCATCTGAAACCAACCAAGCGATTAAATTAAGTATTTCAAACCTTTAATATTTCTATTTAGTTCTCTTGAAATTATTTGTGTACCCATAAAATAATCCTCGTAAACCTAGAATTGTTGAAACCACCAAATGCCCTTCACGTGGAACATCAACAGAAGACAAGCTCCTATTTGTAATATCAACATCTTTAACTTAGGTATTTCCAGTGAGATATTTCCTTAAGAATTGTTTAAATATAGCGTATTTACCTTCAGAATTATTTAAATATAACGTCTCCATTATTGAAACAATACTTCGTCATATTTACATATGACTGATGACAGTATATTTAAACAATTCTGAAGGTGGAAGCAGCAAGACACAAAATGAAATAAAGTATTGACATAACGAAACATAAATACAAATGTGGTCATCTTTTATGTTCCTAAATAAATCAAAGATATAATTGCTTCGACTTATTTTACATATTTGATGTATGAAACCATTTTATAGAATTGTGATTTATTCATGTTCATTACATAATTAAAGGAATATATATTTAACATATATATAACTGAGGAATATATATGGAATAATTTAAAAGCAGCTTGTGATTTACTTTAACCTTTATACCAAATAAATATTCTTTTTACACTTGACATAACAATTACAACTGTCATGTAGAAGTAATGAATTCTAAATAATATATTTAAATTCCATTCGTTTGTTAGTTCTCGTTCCAAAAATATACTATGCTAATATTTTAGTAAACTAAATGTTATTTAGAGGAAAATCTACAGACAACAAATCTACAAATATCGATTTCCCATGGTTCTTTGGGTTTCGCCTTTCAAATATTAAAATAAGTCTAATATTTAGATAGTTATGATATTTTTATCGAATTCGAATTAAAACAAGCGCCTCGACTCATTCCGTATTGTTTTTATGTTTGTTTCGTATTAAATAGAAGAGGTTGACAAAATATATTATAATTGATAAAGGATACTTTGTTGTAATTATTTGTGTTAAATAATTACAACCAAGAAAGCATATTCACCATATCAATTTTTATTGAACTTTAATATTACTTTTAATTCAAAATTATTTTTAGATAGCGGTTCTCATAGAGAGGATATTGGAAAAAAATGGTAGTGTTTGCTCAATATTAATATGAAATAATACAATGGACAATCGTTTGTATAAAAAAAAGTCGGCACATAATTTACTGACTTTTATGTTTTTTTTTGAAACTGATGTTATATCCTTATTTTTACAGAAATATATTTTAAATTTATTTTTGTTAAGTTTTTGTACTATAAATTATTTTGATATTATTTGTATTATGTTGTCTATAAAGGGCGTCGCTAGCCAGCTAAAGGCATTATTGAGCGTATTATGTATGATAATGCCCTATTGATTTCTCAACTAATTTAAAATATTACTAGTAAAAAGCACAGCTTTGTGAGGGCTCGCGATTTTTTTTAATTAGAATAATGATTTTAGGATGCGGTTGGTGCTACTGCGCCTATGTATTTCTTCGGACATGTTTGCAGACGCTCATGTAGACGACTTCTCTACTACACAACCCAGGAATGGCGACAGCTCCAACACCATTGAAAATATGATCACTGGTTAATTCCTCATTTAAATGCATGTACATATAACCAATATGTTTGATACCTGTTTGAAATAAAGATGTTTTTTTTATTATTTAAAAAAATATAAGTACGTAGATACAAATTTAGAAATCTCTATAATATAATAATTTTAAATCTTGAAATTCGGATAACCTGTCATTTAACAATTAGGAAAAAATAAAATTAAAATTTGGCAAAGTTTAAATATCGTCTTTCAAATATCGTGAAGCAAAATTATGGTACATTAGTTGCTATTAAAGAAACAAAAATTATTCTTTACTTTAAAATTTTTCATTTCATTTAAATATGTTAAACCAACAAAAGCTTCTTTTTCTCCAATGTTTAGAACTGCTTCATTTAATATTAAACATTGCGACTTATGAATTGTAATTGCGAAAGCTAATAATAATAATAATAATAATGGAAAGTGTTTCCTAGAACAGTAAATATTTCCACTTTCCAAAATTTAGTTATGGGCAGTATTGGAACACAACCTGTTTTCATAGGGTTGAATGAGAATAATTTTGATATCGAACCACTATGACTCGTGTTATTTGATCAGAGAGACTATAATTTTTTTCATAAAATAATATATGCTTCAACTATAGCTCCATTGCCTATCCTTTTCCGACCGATAAATTAGAACGTAACATATCTTTATATACAATTCATCTGCACTTGATGACTTTGCTTTAGCACTTTAGAATAATCTTTATTATAAATTTTACAAATTCGTATGTATAGAAGGTAATATTTACTATCAGGAAATAAAGTAGGAAATGCCTTGCAAATATATCCATCATACATAAATTCATTAATTGATACACAATCAAATCTAAGTCAAGGTAAAATACGAAAACCAGCATTATCTTTTTGAATGTTCAATACACTATTTACTACCTTTCAATTACATTGAAAGATTACCGTTGGGGCTCCATAAACATTATCATAAAATATGTTTTTATTATCATCTTCGGCCATCTAAATAAAATTAAACATGTTATTCATCTTGACTTAATACAATTTGTTAAAAAATATTTTCATCATCCGGTAAACATTGTAGATTATTATCATCAATACTAATATAACTATACCACGAAATGTTATTTTTAAAATATATCATAGCAGCCTCCACATTATTACGGTTTACAATAAAATCTTTATACCCTTTACCATGATTTCTTTTAACAAAAATATATTATGAAATAGCATCAATAGAATGAGGCAAAGATGTGGTAAAATCAGTAATGTCTTGATGACAAGTTATGAGTTGTGCACTATGTAATAATCGGGTGAACTTAAGCCATTAATTGTTCTACAAGAAATGTTAATTTTCTTGTCTTTTGTTGTGATCCAGGATCCACATTATTGACTACGAAAAATTTATAGACTGCACAGTTTAATTAAAATTTGTGACTAAGAATACAAAGCCTATCTCGTTCAATATATAATTTATTTACTAAGGACGATGACGTAAATTGTAATGTGTCAATTCCATTTTTTTCTGGGCATTTTCAAAATTAGCGGCACAATAAAAAAATGAGCATTTTCTCAATAACAATACAATTCAGCATCTTGAGTTCTTTTCTGACTTTCTCTAGCATCAGGCATCAAAGAACGGTTACTGTCGCGTTCTTTAAGTCCATTTAAAATAAGTCTTCGTGACAATTCACAATGACAATACCAAGTATAAAACTGTTAAAGTTATTTCTTTTTAGACAATTAAACAAATCTAAACAGAGTAAGTTAGTTACGTTTACCCATACAGTTTGTACTGCATGGTCCAAAAAAATTAAAAAAACTAACTCTGATAGTTTTAAATGTAGATCGATTTATTTTCGTGTAACGATCATATTATAGAATGAAAAAAAACTAGGTATAGAATGAAAAAATCTGAACAGTAGAAGTTTTGCACACAAATTGTATGAATTGATATAAAAGTAAGGTGAACTGAAATGTAAAGCATATTAAAACTTAAAGTATTTGTAAACTTTAAACTTCATCGCATTAAAAATAAGTAAAACATATTTACTTAATTTCCGATATATTAGTACATATTAAATAAAAAATAATAGGTACAGTAATAGCTACTTACTTAAACGCGCACATCTACAGTTTTATAATTTATATGTTGTTTTATTCCATTTATATAGTTTATTTAAACTCCACAAGTTACTATTCATTCATTTACAATATTAAAACATCCACGTATCATGTTTTGATTTTGTTATTAACCATTCTAGAAATATGACATATCTGCATGCATTCTCTGTTAATTCCGTAATTTTCTAACAGATGGCGCCAGTAACCATATGCTAGTTTTACGTATACTTGTTTCATGTATATGTTTTATTTATTATAAGGTTTAAATACAAAAATAACGCTAGATTATTTCAGACATGACTTTACATTTCTATGTTGAATTTCAAATCTAGAGGTGTGATAGTTTTAGTAATAATTTTTTTAGTTTTTTTTTTTAAATTACTGCACTTTGCATATGATAGTCCAAAACCAAGGCTTGTTGCGTAAAAGAAATACGACGTTCATTTATTGCGAGAAAAATTATAATAAATTTTTAATTCCGAACTTTGTTGAATCGTATTAATACGGAAAAATTATATCAAAACAAAAACACAAATTAAATGATGAAAATATGCATTTTCAACAAAATTGAGAACATGGTTTTTTTATATCGAAGAAAAGATTGGTCTGTTATGTCTTATATTCAAAGAAAGCGTTGTTACGAAAAAAGTATAATGTTGTGCATCATTTTAAAACCAAACATAAATCATCCAATGAAAATTTACCTGTTGAATCACCTTTGAGAGATCACAAGTTGAGAGATTTGAAGCAATCTTTGCACCAGCAACAAAATGTTATATGGCTGTAGCAATCGCACAAAAAGAAGCAGTTACGAAGGCATCTTTTGAAATATGTTACATGCTTGCCAAAAAAAATTCCACATTTTGCCGATGCAAAAATAGTGAAAAAATATTTGTTAATAGCATCCGAGTCTTTATTTGGAAAGTTTTCAAACAAAAGTAAGAAAAAATAAGTGGTAAATATATAGGTGATATAAAAAAAACCCACAATCGTCTGGTTCTACATGTATACAGCGAATCGAAATACAGTGAACCTTAAAAAATTTCAATATTTCAATCTGACTTATGACGCGAGTACGACATTCCTTCAACGCTCAGTGTGCAGTATTTATTTGGTAATCTGTGTAAAATTTAGTCTATGAAGAGTTTTTTTACAATTATTCCTATGGAAGTTCAGAATCGTGGCAAAGATTTTTTTGAAAGCCGTGGCATTTCATATCGATGACTGGTAAAGAAAATGGTTTGGTTTCTTTATTAAAAATGAGCTTCACAGAGATATAGTAGCTAAACATTGCATATCTCATCAGGAACACCTATATGCACGGGTTCAGTTATAAAAACGGTAGTAAATATTGTTAATTTCTTAAAAGCACACGAACTCAATCAAGGTAATAACTCAAATGACTAATAAAATATTGGCATTTGGGAACAAACTACAGTTTTATGCAGAAGAAATATATAATAATTATTTCGAAAACTTACCAACTCTTAACAAACTTGTAAAGGATACTACATTACTTTGGATTGCTACTCATATTCCACAAACATATATTACAATGCTTACTGAATTCATGAATAAATTAGTTAGTGCGTTGACAGACAGATTTTCTGACACAAGATCCCTCTTGAATATCTTTGTATTATTAGAAAATTCAATGCTATTCACGGCTTCAATAAATTAGGATTGACCAATCTCGTCTACTGACGAGATTATGAGCAGAAAAATGATTCAAATAAAAAAGAATATCTTGCGTTTTAGAAATTATTGCCTCTCACATATAAAAGCATAGAAAAATGTATATTATTGATTTTTATGTTTCCTTCAACATATGTATGCGAAGCTTCATACTCAAAAATGAAATACATCAAACATATTTACAGAAATTGATTCACTAACAAATACCTCAATTATATCGTTAGAATAGCACGTAGCAAACAGAAGCCTGATTTAAATAGAATAATTAAGAATACTACTAAGAATACTAAGAATACTAATTAAGGATTCTACTCAATTTCACGGACCTATTCATTATTAAAGAAGAATACGATGTATTTCTCCCTAATCCGGAGACGACGGCGCGGGCCACATCATAAGTGCCCAGTTTGAGAACTGATCGCTGACGTAATGCAACAGCTATTTAATTCAGAATGAATCATATAAGTTGCGTATTTCGATCTACACAGTTCTATTGATTCCTCAGAGTCACTGAATCATTTAGGTAAACCGATTCTTCTTACTGATTCATTTTAGCGAGTCATTTTAGTTAGATAAAATTACCCACGGCTAAAACCAATCTGATGCGTTCTAACATAACCTAGCTAAGCCCGATATTAACAAATCAATTCACATCAAACATCACCTAGCCAATTTTCAAAAATATTTTCAATGTGCGGACTCACTTTTATTATAGTTTTATAGCACAATGTATATATATTTTCATAGACAGTTAATGTTAATATGAAGAAAATTTTATTTTTAGAAAACATTGTCAAAGGGATAAAGTTTTTATATCTTTGTCTATATTGTTGTACATAATAAAAAAACTTATTAATATATGAAAAATTTTAATTTAAGACCTTGAAATTTGTTTAACTGATATTTAGTTTTGAGTCTGAATTTGCAAATAGTTTCAAACTCGTTATGTTGAATGAAGGAGATGAAATCAACCACTTAGGCAAATTCTTGGGCAAAAACTAGTTAACCAGAATCAAATATCTGTTTTGATAAAGTTATTTACACGTGCGTATAGGTTTGTGAAAGAAAAATATTATAAGAGGCAATAAGTAAAATATTAATTACACTCGACGGCACCACACCCAATAGTGAGTTATTTAAAGACGAATTGATTTTCGTTCCATACATACGCGTAAAAAAATTCTATTCGAAATAGAAAGCTATTTTAGGCCAACTGTTGAAAGATGAAGAATGAAAGAATAGTGCGGCTTGAAAAAAAAATTAATTGTGAGAATGAGATATATGGAAATATTTAAAGAAAGAAACAAGAGTAACATTTATATGCAACATTTGTGCAAATATGTCTCGCATTGCAACTTTATCTAAGTGGTTTTAAATATTCTGAATAATAAAATGTATGTAAGTTTAATATATTTATCTCGACAAATGAGTGAATTTCAGAAAACTCTCATGTTTTCTATTAAAATCCATTTTTGTTCTTGTGGAATAAGAGAGCTTAACAGCTTTCTTATTTGATTAAATAAGAAAGCTGTTAAGCTCATTCATTTTAAAAAATATTATTCAACAGTTATTCAAATTTTATTTCAGGAACGTTCGTTTCAACAAAAATTATTGGGAAGAAATATATCCTGCACATTATTGTTTTGGTTTATGTTCTCGGCATTAAAAAGGAGACAAAAACGAGAGTTCAGGTGTGAGTTCAGGATGCTTAAGATTAAATAATTAGATTACTAATATTACAGGAAGCACGTCTAAAAGTGATTTAAGTTGGGTTATATAAAAAAAGTATCCTTTTTATGAGCAATTTATTTATGTATTAAAATATTATCATTAAGAATGAAAATGTGAACAAATTACACATATTTTTGACAATATTATATAGAATGCTGAAACGTTATCGTTATTGGTATTTTAGTACAATTTAAATGGGTTCTTATATCTGAGTCTTGAAAATATCTAAATTAGATAACTAAACAATGAAAAATGTAATACAATTTTCAAACCACCTTTATTGATCTTCAGAAAACGTAACTTCACACAATTTAGAGTTTTTTGAGACATCAAAGGGTTTAAAGCTGTAAATTTAATTATTTAAAGCGAACATTAAACGGGTTCGGATAATAAAGAAATGCAGCACTATCAAGTTTTTAAATGTTTTGTTTTGTGAAGTTTATCTCATTTAGGTTATTTTTGGCCACTTGCTTTTTCACACTTATTTCATTCATTTATTGACTAAATTGTTTGTTATTAATATAGCTGCCCAAATATACCGATTGGGTATACGATTAGGATTCAAGTATTTTGAGTGCATTAAAAGAAATAAAAATAAAAAAACTAAGATTCCATTATGTATTCATGTATTTCATTTGTGTTAACACTATTAAGTAAAAAATTTATTTCATGTTTTCTTATCTCTGTTATGTTATTGATAAAATACACTAAGCCTCTTTCATATTAATTTTTTCACAATACTTCAGATCTAGAATTATAATAATAATCAGTTAATTAATCATCTGAATGCCTATCCTGTAAATTAAAAAGGACAAAATTAACAAAATATTATGGAAATTTTTAAGAAAAATGGGGTTTACATATGAACACGAAAAGATTGCATTTTGGCTTTTCAATTTATCTATTCGTATTATAATTTTGTATAAACTAATTATATAAATAAATTGTTTCAAAATGTAATTTAAATTTCACTTAATATCTTTCAATACTACCAGTGTATAAAATTTATAAGTACGATTATTTGTATGCTTAATGTGAATGTCGGGTCGTAAGTAAACTCATGGTTGAGTTATAATTTAATTACAAGAAACTTTGTCATGTACCATGTTCCCTTTCCAATAACAATGAAACGCTAATTAGCACTCCGATTGAGCATTGCATATTATACAAGAGAGCAGTGTATGTCTTGTATAAATACAACAAAAAAATTAAAACGAATAAACTGACCATTTCGAATTATATTATATTATTTTAAGTAGTATATTTTTTATTATTTAATTTAGTTTTAATTTGGATACAATTAAACCCGTCATTTCAAAAAGGGCATGAGTAACACTTTTTTGAAAATCACTTTCTGACGCCATTATGAGGGCATATTTCTTTATACCACAAGCCAACTTAAAAAGCAATCAAAAACTCAAGTCTGCATAAAAAGGGGCGCGAATTCTGAACTCATGTTCTTTTCAATAAAAACGAAACGCAGCTGATAGATGTGGCATAATCTCATTTTATTTGATACGAAAATGAAAAATCGTGAGTTTGATGAAAATGCTTTTAGACCAAGAAAAAGAGTAGTTGGTGTAAATACTAGTGAAAACTATAAACATAACACAATAAAAAAGCCAAAATTGCTGAGGAAGCCTAAAAAGATGATGTGGCACCAAAACAAACAGGAGCATCTTGCAGGTTAATATTTTGTTCATTATTCGTTCTGAATATTATGTTTATTTACTCACGATGTTTTACCACATAAATTACTAGCTCCAGATAATATTTACAGTTTCTCTTTTTTACAGGTGTCATTTTAAGCTTGTATCTGAAGATTTCAAAAAAAGTACCATCCGTTTTATTAACGATTTACACACCAGCTGGGTATAAAAATCTTATAGCTGTGGCTAATGAAAATTTTGGAAAAGAAGACCCAAATATGAAGATATTATAGAGATAAAAAAATACTGGCCAAACCATTATAAGAAACTGGTCCTACCTGTGAATTTCTACGGTATTGAAGTACTCAAGAACAAAAAAGTGACTTGTTATTTCCAAATTGTCATACATCACTTTTCTCAAGTCTAAACCAGGTCATGTGACAACTTGTGCATCCATAGGTTGTTCAGTCAGTCATTAATTCCAGTTATTACATAGTGCAGGCACCCGGTCGCCCTTACCATCAAGTAATACTATTACATATGCTGGTAAAGTGCCAGTTAATGAAACTTAAAAAGCTAGAAAAATATATCCCAGCAAAGTACCAAAATTTCTATATAAATGTTCTTGCATGATCAACAACTTCAGCAACCTATGAATATGAAGAAAATAATAATGATTAACCAACATCTTTTCTAAAAATATTCAGTATTTCTATGTTCATTTCGGAAAAGACTTAAGTCCAGAAAATTAAATTCAAAATATCTTTGTGAAAATTGTCTCTTCATTAATAAATAAGTATAATAAGTTTGTTAATGCTATAGCACATTAAACATATAAGCTAACTAAATTATCTCGACATAACCGCTGAAACGTGCCGTTGAAATTATTAGATCAGATAACATCTATTACGGAATTAAGACATAGCACAGAAGTTAGACATGAAACTGTTCAATGTATTTTCAATCACTTTTAAATAGCGGCAGATAGCAGATAGCTGATAAAATTATATGTCCTCGTAAAATATATTTCGCTTCGGAATAAACAAATAATTTAGACTTCATACATTTAACTTCAATAGATGAATTACCTATCATATGTTTTATCTAATACTCAGACATTTTAAATTATATCTAAAAGTGAATAAAATGTGTGACATTTTACGAAAGTCGGTACTCGCTGTTATCGGCAGAACGAATACACAACATGATTATCAGCAGGACGACTGCATTACAAACATATACAATATAGTATCCTGTTTATTAGCGGAACGGATACATTACAGAACGTACTGCCTTGTTTATCAAAAAGATAAATAAATTACAAAAAGAAACAATTTAAATACTTTACCTGCAAGCTAAAAGGGTGGTGTATTTTATTCGCTACCCTGGAAGGACCCGAAACCCTGCAGTGAAGGACTCGTACTATTAGTTAAAATAATGTTTATCGAGTTTAATATATTAACGTGATAATAAATGATCCCATGGTGGAACCCTAATTCTGCAAGTTATAAATAAAATAAACAATGTTAAGACAATTATTCGCGATATAAGTCAGTTCTTCAAAATGGCAAAAAAATCATACAGACTTATACGAGAGAGACATAGTTTCGACAAGCGGATATTTTAAAAATGTAGAACTGAAACACATTTTTTGACATTACTGCCATATCATGTGGGGACCGTCGATATTAGACACTCCTCACACGATATTGCAGAAATTATTTTTAAACTGGACAAAGAGGCTATGCTATTCAAACAATCGCTTGTTTTTAAAAATAATGAATTTTGTTAACCTTACACTTTGTCTCCAATGTTAGCGATTTTTTTCTGATTTATTGATTGGCTCTTTGGGAAATTGTGGAGGGCAATGATTTGTAAGAATTAGTTTCGAAAAAGAGCATTTAGCAGAAAAGAACAGAACATTCAGCCTTCGTGATAAATAAATCATATAATCGCATAATAATCGCAGAAATATTTTCACCACACCAAAACATATTATAACGTATGAAAAACAAGTATTTTCTATAAGTCAAAGCAAAAAACTTGTATAAAAATTTAAATATGCCTATAGAAACAACTTTTTCTTATATCCAGAAAACATACTTAGTAACATATTTACAAGCTACATTGTCCAAAAAAGTGTTTCGCCTCAACCTTTTATAAATATCCGCTTGTCAAATATTAAGTGTGTATTTTATATATGTGTATAATATTTTGTGTGACTGTTAAGTACTGACTTGAATCGCGAATAATTTTCTTCACATTATTTATTTTATTTATAGCTTGCAGAATATGGCTTTCACTACAAAACTATCTATTACCACGTTATATTAAACTCAATTATTTTAATTAATAGTGCGAATCCCTAGCCGCAGAATCTAGGGTTCTTAAAAACACCACTCTTCTAACTCGGTGGTAAAGTAGTTCATTGTTATTTGATTATGTACTATTATATCATTTTGTAATCGAAATTATTTTTATAGCTGTTTATCTAAAAGTGGTTGCTGTTATGTTTATTTTTACTCAAGTATATAGTTGCAATTAAAATTGAATTTACCTGTTGTACAGCCTACAGTTTAAACAATGTTTACAATTTGTAAAATATGTTCAGTATTGAAACAATTCTACATACGATATCTAATCTATATATCTTAATAAATAAAATCCACATACGTTTGGCCAATATTTTATATTTTTTCTTTTATGTTTTGGTATTACTTTTTTTAAACATTCTATCTGTTAATAATTGTCAAAATGTTTAAAATGTTTGTATTCACCAGAATTAATTTTGGTAATTTAATACTACGATGGTTAAATCGGATAAATTAATTTCGGTGGTAGTTTAGTGTAGCTTTAGATTTGTGAGAATTGAGAATTTACTCACTAAGAAAATCTCCTTGTATACCTCAAACTTAAAAATCACTAATTTTAATTAGCATCACAAAGACGTCGGACAGTTACTAAGTAATAGTTCATAAATACTTTTTTCCATCAAATAATAGTTTTCTTGTTAGATGAAACGACTTCCGTTTTTTATAAATATACCATGATTAAATTTTGTTTCACTAGCAGATCAGTCTGGTAAATTATAATACTACGATTGTTTTTCCTAAAAAAGGCATATCTAAAATTCTAATTAAGTTATTTATATAAAATCCAGGAACTGCAATAATAATAAATAAAACGAGGGATATAATAAATAAACAATAATAAACGAATAATAATAAATAAACGAAATATTTTAACCCACGAATAAAATAACAATATCTTGTAACTTTAGATCAGATAATTAATAGATGCACGAACAATGTGATTTCAAGATGAATATTATATGCTGGGATCATTTTGAATTGGCAGAATATAATAGCAACAAATAAATATAAATTATAGGTGACTTTTAATAAAAGATTGTATGTTAAACTTTCACTTATTATAACCCAAACATAGTTTTTATAATATTGAAAATTATTTTATTTAGTTCTCATGTTTATCATCCATAACTTGGTAATTAATTGGACCTAAATAAAGGCAAATTCAAAACTATTATAGTTTTACGTTTAAATTTTTAAACACGTCAGTTTCGAATGTAAATTTGATAATTAATGTTTCATGTCCACCACTCTCTAATGCCGATCGTCGAACGTCCAATATGCCGTTAATGACGTAAAAAAGAGTAAACAAATGTATTATGAAACCATGCAAGAGATCAGAATTACATTGTGAACTTTAATTGAATCATTATTTTTTTCTAAAATAGTGCACTGATATTTATAAGGTATTGAGACAAATATTACGTAGGAATAATTGTTCATTTAAGTGGTTGACATCCGATATTTGAAATTTTGCACTTGTACTAAAAGACGAATGGCCTAAGTCCATATAATGTTGGGCCTAGATGTAACAAGAATAAAAATGGTATTTTTTATATTGGGAAATAAAAAAACAAGCCTTTGAATTCTTTTATTTGCTTCTTAAATTAAGTGCATGAAAAATGTTGTATTTTTTTTAAAAAAATAAATATTGCTTCTTCAATTAAGCGCATGAAAAATTTGGAATTCAATGTAGTTCCTTAGTCCAAAACGCAGAATTGGTGTTTAAAATGTATCTAAAATTATAACTTTCAAACATAAATAGGTTTATTAACTATTATCAATGAAAAAAAAATTATTTCGTGAACCTTAAATTTTCATTTTTTGACCCACTCCTTTGTTATGTGATCTATTGTCAAAACGTCATTACTTCGAAAACAGTAATTTTGTTTCAATATTTCTCAGTCTTATGTATTTAAGGAAACAAACACTGAAAGAGTAAAATATGTAATATTAATAAAGCCGAAGTATTTTTGAGAAATTCACGATACTTTTAGGACTGTGATACACATATATTTGGAAAGAAAATTAAAATTATTATTGGCAAATTGTTTAATAGAAACACTAGGTGCCCTTAAATGATTAATTTTTTTTTAAATATGATTAAATAAATCCACACCATAATCCCTTATTTTTGAAATTGGCAGGTCCCATGGGAATTAACATATAAATAAAAAATATTTCTAATTTTGTATTTCCTGCCTATACTAAACCGCGGGCATATCTATTAAGTACTAACTATGTTTAATAATTTAAAAATATACCTTCATACACACGGTCTAATTGTCTTGAATTTTAAGTTGAAATTCACAAAACCAAACGTGGTAATCAATAATATAACATTCTAATGTGCTTCAAAAAAAATTAAAATACCGTCATATTATAACCGTCATTTTGTTTGTAAGTTCTAACATATTCCTGTAATAGATTACTTATGTTAATTGCAATAAAAAAAACTAAAAATATCTTTCTTGAAATACAAGGCAATGAAGTGCATGCAAAATAAATTGCTATCTGCGCCGTAAAATCGTTGCATATAGATATATGGTAATTTGTTATTTCAAAATTAAGTTCTATAGTTATTTGCAATTCTCCATCGTGAATATGATTATTATAAATTCTAAGTGTAAACCACTTAAGTAAAACCAATTTCAGGTATTTTTAATAAACTACCTCAGACGTATAAATTTGTAAATAACACATAATGTAGCAAAAAAACACCTCCATATACAAATGAAAGCAAACTTAACTTGTTTTATAATATTATTTGAAATACTCATAAAAATATCTACACCCACCAATAACTCGAGATTTATAACGTTACGCAGCCCAGGCAAGCAATTTTATTGAATCCACCATCATAAATTGGCAATTAAGACGAAAGCTTTTAACTGTGATGGATTTCATCAAAATGTAATTTGGTCTTTTTAAATTCGTTTACTTAACTTATTCTTTTTTTGAACATATTGCATATAAATGTAATGAAAAATATTACTTTAGATGCACATGTATCGGCTTGCATACGAAAGTTTTAAAATAAGACAGATTTAAATGAATGTGTCATGTTTTTAAAATGTGGTAAAACGTTTTCAAGTTTTTAGTATTATTTTGTGGTCTTTTACGTTTGATATAACAAATTTGAATCTTTTGAGCTTTACAGTGAAAAAAGTGAGTTTTATAAACCAAATAATATGTGATAATTTACACAAACCTGCTTATATAAAGAAATAACACAAAATAAAAGTAAAAGTTTACCACTTTATACAAACAAACTAGTTTTCAAAAATATCTATTTACCTTGAAATGCTTTTGATCCTTTTACCTTGAAAATATTAAATTGAAAAATCTAATTATAAAAGTTAGTCTGTTGTGTATTTTGTTTGTTCATAAAGTAGGAAACTTGGGTGCAGTCTACCTGTTATTATTTGTATTTCCTTTGAACTATTTATTTGAAGTATGATCTATTTTTCAAGCGCATATCTAAAAAACAATTAACCTGTCAAATACTTATAAACATTTAAGGGTACATAATATTTCCATTAAGCTGTTTAAAATATTAATTTTTCATAACGTAAATACATCGCCAACTTCTCTCACAGGCGTCAAAAATGATGCTTATTTAAATGGTATTATTTCTCAACTCCAATAAATATATTTTACGTATATATATCGTGTTGTATAATTTTCATGGGCATAATAAATAGATATTTTTAACATAAATTCACTTTTTAACTTCATTGAAATTACTTATATATTCTTTTCTAAAACTATTCGACGCAAAAATTTAAATATAATATGGAAATGGAGTATGGTGGCCCAATCATAGACCTGGTGAATAAAAAGGTATATTTAAATTGTGGCGTTAATTTCACGAGGTTAATTTGCATATATTAAACAAATTTTTTCAACTTATCCCGTAGAGTGTCCCGTAGAGTGAAACACAAATTCAGCAATATATATGATGTCATCTTTTTATAAATGTATCTAATCATTTTACGGGAAAAACATAAAAATTGCTATTGTCCGCTCTTATAACCAAAATGATCGATCAGAAAAATAAAAAAATCATGGACATTGAAAGTTAGGTATAGATTGAAGGAAAAATATAAGGTTTGAATAATTGTAGCGCGATTAATTGTTACAAACAATTCAATTATTCATTTCATTAAAACTGCTGAACAATTAGTTTAGAAAAAAAGTTTTTCGCAAAAAAATTCTTGTTATATAAGGAGCAACGATTGTCTTTATACGTTTTTTAAAATCGTCAATTCGACTCAGTCGAGCCGGTCTCCATTCAACTTTGCGCATGCGCGATATAAGACTTAATGCGGTCGGTAGCATGGCAGATGGGGTTTAGTCTGCACATAATCAGTGTGCGTTATTATTAACATTTAATTGGAGGGGCTAATAGTACGGAACACTCATTGTGCAAGTAAAACTTTGAAGACTTTTTTATTCCGGTGTCAGTAATTTTTAAGCATAAAAATTAAAATTATGCTATCTCAAATAATTTTATTGTTTCTCAACATAATACAAGTATTGTTATAATTATTTATGTGCGTATGAAAATAGATTTCACAAATAAACGGTTTACTTGCACAGCTATTTTGAGCGCTTAATATTTGATTTCTTTATTTATATAACGTCGTAATCTAGTAATGACGATAATCCAATAATGACTGTCAAAGAGAGAAAGAGAGCTCAAGACTTACTATAAAAACAGATTCATGTGAGAAGAGGACCTTATAATCACTAGACTAAAAAAAAATCAAACAAACAAATACTTTCTCTTAATGATCTATGCATATCTAACCAGTAATATCACCTGAATCGATGAAACATTCAAATCACCGAGTACTATTTCATACAAGTGCATTTAACCACGCTATAATTAAACATGATTACAAAATGGAAGGAGTCTTGAAAATACATTTAATTTAAAGGAAGGATCGTTGGAACTGGCGTCATCGATACTATGACAGGGCAAGGGTTATGATTTTCTTACACGTGATGGTATATAAAATAAATATGAAAGGAAATATATCTTTCAACGTTGAAAGACTATTCTATATTTGTTCTCATAGTTCCTAGAATAACTTCTCACATACCCACGAACAAAAATGAAAATCGCAACATTTGTTTTTAATATTATATACAGAATAGATTCATTTTGTCAATAATACGAAAAAATATGATGTTTTCCTTTTTATTACGCCATCCTCCCTTTCTATCTCCTTGAAAAATTAGGTATGACTTACATTCATTCAAGCACATTATGGAAATTTGTTGTTTGTTTTTACAATTATATAAAATTATGATACTTTACGATATAAACAGGGATGTTGTATTTTTGTTATCTAAAAAATATCTAGAACGAATTTAATTTCCAATATAAATTTATAAACTTATATTATCCTGTTTATTTTGGGACATACTTTTATATTACGCTTCGCTATATAAAAATCTAACGTGTAATTTCGTAAAATGGGAAAAATTGGTGTTGACTAATTTATTTCAGAGAACATAGTAGACGTTGTTTTAGAAGTATCCAATATTGATAACTAAACTCTATCGAATATACTAAACAAGTATCCAATATTGTAACTAAAACAAATATTCGAACTCATACTTACGTATATTTGATACAGTATTTTAGGACAAAAAATAATACAGTATACAAACTACGACTACCAAGCATGGAGATTCATTTCAAATCGATATCTAGAGCTATTGAATGTGCTTCTATTGTTTATGAAGCTGCAAAGATTACACAAAGTACCAATCTTGTTACGAAGTTCTAAATGATTATTTTCAGAATCGTTTGTGTTCCACTAAAGAAATTCGTGCATATTATTTAATGCCTATTATTCATAATTGTTCAGAAGCCTAATATTATACATATTTATCAACGTATTGTACTTAAATACGTATCAACGTATTTAAGTTCCCGTATTATAAATGCTTCTTTGTCCTATTATTGCTAATTTGTTTACTTGAAAATATTATTTAATTTATTAAGACTTTGAACCCCCTTCACAAAAAAAGTAATTAGTAAATTTAAAAAATGTAGTTATTTTAATAAAAACAACCTGATTTTCAATTCAACAATTATTTGTCATCTATACACGAAAATTGGAAAGAAATGATATCGAGGAAACATCAAATCGAATTGTTTAGTAGTTTTACGTTATTGAGTAATTATTTTTATCTTCAATATTTTTCATAGCAATAGTATTGTGCTACCTAATAATTAATATTGTTCCAAATACATGAACAATATATTAGAGTATATTCGTGGTTTGTGCTTGTGTCGTGAACTGATATTTGTTTGCATTTTCGTAAAAGAACTTATATACTGAGAATATGGCTATTATTCTTTGGGCAAATTTTAAATGTTGTTTTAATATTTCTTATATCTGAATTGGAAAAGAGGTACTTAAATCCCTCAGAGAAAATCTCCGCGGACTTTTAAATTAAAAAAAATTGATTAAGGACACACGTTGATTTAAGGACAATAACAAATGCAAATTACAAAAATGTAATTTATTTTTATATGAAGTGAACGTGACGAAAGTTAGATGAAGTTGAATACCACATTGCCGCCAATCCGAAAGACCGTTTTTTCTGGTTTTTGACCATTAGAATAATTTATAAATCATTGACGGGAAATATCGTGAACGTATTTGAATTGCATCGTATAATTTAATTTTAAAATATCAGAAAAAATTGTTGGTTACTACCTTTTCGCCTGCAGATTCGCCCACGTAGACGAATCGTTTTCTATATTTTGGTCGAATTTTTAACTTTCAGTCGTTATGCCGATATGCTAATTAAGGCGTGGTGACAGTTTCCAGATAAGAAAACATATCAAACAAATACGATCTCGGTCAGACTATTAAAAATAACCTTAAAAATATTTTTCCCATACAAATTTAGCCACCCCTTTTCATCGCCGTAAGGGTTGGGTCTCGGAAATACGCGCTTATTTATTTGTCTTGAAGAAAATTAATACCAAGTTTCAAGTAAAAAAACCGCCCATCCCATAAAAATATAGCCATCTCTTTTCACCGCTTAGGGGTTGAAACTCGGGAAATGCTTAAATACGTTTTTCATCATTAGTATTCAAAAGCATTAATATCAAGTTTTAAGGAAAAATTACTCCAGCATTAATATCCACTCCACTAAAATTACTCCAGCATTAATATCAAATCCACTCCAAGCATTAATATCAAGTTTCAAGTAAAAATTATACATTCCTTTTTATAATTTTAGGGGTTGAATCCTCGGAAAACCTTGAATAAGTATTTCATTATATGTGTTGAAGAGCATAAATACCAAGTTTTATGAAAAAAATTACAATATAAATATTTATTCCATAAAAATTTAGCCTTCACTCTTCGCCCCCTTAGGGGTTGTATCTCGGAAAATGCTTAAATACCTATTTCATTATTTGCATTGAAGAGCATTAAAGTCTAGTTTTAAGTTAAAATTACCATAAAAATATTCTTTCATGTAAAAAGTTATTACCAATTTAGGGATTGAATTTCGATAAATACTGAAATACGTTTTTCAGTATTTGGGTTTAAGAGCATTTATAACAAGTTTCTCCTTAATATTTTACTATGTAATTATTTTTCCCATAAAGAGTTTGCTGCCTCTTTTCACCCACTTAAGGGTTGAATCTCGGAAAATGCTTAAATACGTGTTTCATTATTTATGTCGAAGAGCGTTAACACCAAATTTACCCTTATTTTTTTTATTATATAATTATTCCTCTCATACAAAATTAGCCGCCACTTTCATCCACTTAGGGATTGAATCTCGAAAAATGCTTAAATACGTATTTCATTATTTATGTTGAAGAGCCTTCATATCAAGTTTCCCTTAATATTTTACCATAAAATTATTTTTCTATACAAAGTTTATCACTACTATTCAGCCCCTTAGGGGTTGAATCAGGAAAAATTCTTAAATACTTGTTTCATTACTTGTGTTGAAAAACATTAATATCAAGTTTTAAGCAAAAATTTATAATAGAAATATTTTTCCTGTATAAATTTTAGCATTTTAGGGGATGAATTTCGAGTAATTCCTTTTTACATGATACTTTCAGTATAAAATCAATACCCACCCCAAATTTTAAATCTATTAAAAGCGATCTTGCAGGGCGTTGATATGTCAAACAAATAGGACATAGCCTTTTACATATTTATACAAAATATAGGACACCTAATAAAATACTTATTATTTTATTTTTCTTTGAGAAATATAATTTTTTTTAGTTACTAGTCGCAGAGATAAGGTAAAATGCATTATTGTTTACGAATCATTCGATCTATCGTCGATATATTTTCTATTTTCAGAACATAATATTTTACTGATTTTTATGATGGTCATAATACGTTTAGAAAGTAGACGGAAACATTTAAACAAAAATATTACCTAAAATTCATATTTTTTTTGGAAAAATTAAAAAGAAAATATTAAACTTTGAAAATAATTTTGGCGAATAATATGATAATATATAAAATGATAAATAATTTTTAACATTTTAGTCCTTTTTCGAAGTCGGTTCACTTTTTTCAGAGAGAGTATCAGTTCCACGAGACATTTTTGTTTCAATGTTTGTTTTTAATTTATTCTTTATTTCCGCTTTTTTAATTTATGTTATATAATGGAAAAAGGTTTTGGAGCGAAAAATAAAACATGCCATTTGCATGAAAGTTATAATAGAGATAATGAGACTGATAAACACGGGTTGCAAAATCTCGAATCTATGTTGAAGGATGTCGCTGTACTCGCATTGATGAGATTAAAAATACAACACGAAATACGTTCGTTCTCAAAGAGTGAATACGCTATGTAAAAGGAACACTATATAAAGTTAAGTCAAAACTCAAAAACTAATTTATTCTTTACACAAACATGCCCTAAGTTAACGTCAACTGAAACTTTGATCCGAACTGGACAACGTCTTACCTCTTTGTGAGAATATAATAAAGTATCTACGTCATCCGAAAACCATGAGAAAATTTAACAAGGAATTTTCTTGTTGCGCAAACATGCTCGTTGTTCTGAAGCCAATAAAAATTGAGAACGACGGGAAAGCAAATTATCTGCAGTGAGAGAGACGGCTAGTAAGAGGCCTAAAATAATCGAAATTTTCGCACGCATTTTTATCAATACTCAGATGTTGCTTGCACATTTTATAAAAAGATATTATATTTGCCACAAACATGTAATTAATAGAAAATGTTGAATTGCTACCAGAATCTCTGGCTATATTATTTGACGATTCGTCGGAATAAGAAACAGTAATGAGTTATTTACACAAAGTTGTCATTAGCGTACGTGCCAATGATAATCACCTATTAGGGCAACCGTGGATACGATGATATAGAACATAGGACGTTGCCAGTTATTCTAAGTCGGGTCGTAAATATGCATTATTTCCTAGACGTCACTTTGAATGCTGCTATTATTGACCTTCGTCTTAAAGTATTTGTCAAATGTCAATAGTATATATCAAAGATAAGAGTTAAACTATTGGATGGAATAGACATTTTGGACTTAGATGCCTATAAATTTAAATCATCCACATGAAAGGAAGCCTTTGGATGATAAAAGGAAGTCTTTGGATGAAAATGAAAGTTTACGAATAAAAGTATTAATAACTCACGTTTTACTAATCAGTAAATGTAAATGTAGCTGTCGTATTCATAATTATTTATCACTAGTTGATGTCTTTTATAAGGTAATAAGTATACAATCATAAAAAAACGTTATCATAACCATGTGTCACAATTTGCTCGATTAGTGTAATTTTTTGAATAAAGTAAGGGTGATATTTTAATGTCTAACATATTAAGCATTTTCATATGAAGATTCTCTGGGTTAAAGACTCAACAAAATCTCTTCAGTAGTTTTTGAACAAATCGCAAACGACCCAAATAACCGAAGAAAACCCAGAATCTTTTTTTTTGTCGGTGTAAATTGTGTTTTCATACCACTCATGTCTTTATAAAGGTTCAAAAGCTTTTCTATTATGTATTGCATCATTTTTCTGAATTTATTTTATCTATAGAAAATTTTACTCATTAAAGTTTTGCATACAACTGGGAATCAGTTTTTTTGTCAGTATTTCAATGTCTGTAATTATTTCAGTAAAAATATTTATTTGTTACTTATTCTTGTCATAACCAAAAGTCTACCTTGAAGTAATATTATTTTTTCCACATTATAATATTTGTTTTAAACCCTTGGATCTTCTATATAGAGTATGTTATAGTCGTTAAAGATTACGGATCTTAGAAAGAAGAATAATAAGGAAATAGCCAATGGAAAAAATATAACTATAAACTAAAAACTATTTTCTAAACGATCATTGAATCTCACAAAATTTTAATATTTGTTATCTAATATCACAACAAAACTCAAGTCTTGATGATGACGTAAGCTTACTGAGGAAATTTATATTTTCTTACCGTACGACTTAATCAAAGCTTTTATGAGCTTTTTATTTATATTTTATAATTTTTTTATGAGCTGTAGAATTAAATTAAAGGAATGAAGTGTACATGTAAGCCATTTATTGCTGAGAGAACTATTGACGCTTCATATTAAGGAAAAATAAGCATAATCGGCCAAGTCTAAAGGTTTTAATACAATTTTTGTGATGTTATTATAACTAAGAACAAAAATTTATTTAATTGATTGCAAGTAATAAGATTTATGGCATGGTTTTTCAGCAAATAGTGTTATTAAAATTATACGATATATTTGACACTCAATTATTTCCTAATATAACAAAAATATATAGAAAAAATATATTAATATATACTTTAATTTATTTTAAAACAAGTTTTCTTTGCATTTAACTACTTTCGTTTCTAAGGGTCCCTAACCAAATTGAAAAATTTACACCATAAAAATTTCAGCGTATACATCTGTCCATCTGTGTGTAATAGCATCATGATTTTTTTACTTTAAAATAAAAGAAGGAATATTATTTATTTTAACTTATATTTTTGGAATTTCGAGTCTTATATTTTGGAAAAAATCAAAATCAAAGTTCGCCAAATTCTTAAGTATAAATAAGCTTAAAGGCTTTAACAATGATCCTTAAAAATAAAATTTTAAATGTTTACTGACTGTAAATTGTTACTATGGTCTGATATAATCAAACAATACCGATTCGATAATTGTTATTCAGGTTTTAACTACTTTTCTATATTCCATCACTTCAAACCATATTTATTTAATGCCCTTCTCATTAAAAATCGTAATTTTTTATTCGTTACCGAGATGCAAAATGGACTTTGGAAATTTCAATGTGTTCCAAAAACTTAATAACAGATTTTATTCTAATCCATTATACATTAATCGTGAAGCATCTTTTTTCTGGTTGAAAGAATCTGGCAGCGCTGTTAGAGGAAAATATAAGTCTATTAATTTACATATCACTAATTGTTTTATCCAACTCCGTAAACAAAACTTTTGTATATAAATAACATTTGAAACACGCGGGTTTGTTATTCGAATCGAATTCATAAATGAAATTCAATTATTTACGAATAGAACAGAAGTGTAAGGGTCAATCTTATAGATGTATGAGGAGCTAGATTTATGAAAACTAGTGAATAGTGATAGATAAAGCAAATGTGTCATGTGACATCTTCAGAATTAATAAAATTAACGTCCATTTCCTTTGAGTGTTGACATCGACTACAACAACAAAAATGCGAACATGCTTAAACTGCCTTTTCAGCTCTATTAATTTATTGGTATTTTAAAGAGTTTATTTATAAATACTTCAAACAAATATAACTATGTTCTAAATTTATAAATTTGATTGGGTTTTTTAAGACTGGAAACGAAAGATTTTTATTTATTTAAGTGAACCTAACTAAAACTATGGCATTATTTAAATACGTTTTACTTTAAACCAATATCTAAATTATTTAACTTACGATGAGGAACCATTAGTAAGTCCAGTAATCTATTTGTAAGTCCTCATTTGGATTATAATTTTTTTATGGAATAAACCATAAAACTAATGACGTTGCAATAAATAAACCTTACTTTAATATAAAACATGTTATTTGGATTCATTTTTGTCGTTATTATTTTTGTCTTCCTTTTGTGGATATTTGGCAATCAATCGAGAATTTCCCGTTGAGAAATCGGCAGAGCATAGCCCAAACACTAAAATAATTTTTCATTAATTAAATTTCTAGTATCAGCTTGCTTGTGAAATTTCCTATTCATGTTTTAAGTGATTTTTTATAAGTCACAAATTTAATTTATTATATAAAATATAGACTATTTACTACTTGGAACATTTAATTGTTCCATTCAACATTCAACACTTATTATGAATTAATAAACATATAAGATTCCATAGCTTAAATAAACGCACTTACCTACGTGAGTGGTAACTAGGTACAATGCTTTGTTTGGAACAATTGAGAGTTACCTTACTTTTTGCGTGGGAATAACTTATTTCCACAATCATATTTTACTCTAACATGGAGAGTAAAAATAGAAAGAGAAGATTATGAAGGTACAATAAGAATATTATTATTATATATTACGTGTCTAGGTTTTGCTATTGATACATACGTTTATGTGTTTGTGTGTGTATATATGTGTGTACGTGCGTGAGTGTAAGCGTGCGTGCACGCACGCGTGGGTGCTTGCGTGTCTGCACGCGTGTGTGTGAAATGAAAATTTTAACCAAAATCAATTAATTACTTTCTTTTAAAAACTAATAAGGTACACCCATAAGAAACACTTAAACTTATACAAATATATAGGTCTATATAGTATTAAAACATTTACAATTTTTACCTAAATTTATATTTCGCCATGTACATGTAGTGCCTAGTATATCTAACTTAGGCGTAAAATTATAGTGAATTAAAATGATAAGCTATAAATTCACTGCTGTATTTATCCACTAAACTCTATTTAAACTCATTGACATGTATTTTCTGTTATAATTTTCACTGTAGCTATTCAGTGGGCATATTTTTGTGAATATATTATATAGTATGTATATTACTATGTTAAATGAAATGAAAGAAAAGTTTTTGAAACTATAATTTTTCCCACGATTGATAAAAATAAATGAAATTTAAAAAAAAAACTATGATTTTTTTGCCTTCCTCTAAAATTAGCATAAAAATATTTTTGTGTCCTAATTATTGAAATATATATGGGCGAATATACTTTATCACCAAGCCAAAAGTCACAACAGTTTCAGTAAAAATTACTGTTTCACAACACTTAAGTGATATTCGAAAACTCAGCTTTTATATATTTTGATACGCAGAGACCTAAAAATATTAGCGACCGAGATTTTTCAATATCTAAAATGTTTCATAAAATGTAAAGGCAGTTGGAAGCATGACAAGACTGAAACAAATAAAATACGTGATTTAAGATAGATTTATGCACATTATTTTGCAGAATTGTCCGTCAAATTAGAGACCAACGTTAGCTTTATAGAATATTTATTTAAAATCGTTTGTTATTTCACAAGATGTTTTCTTTTCGCTTCAGATTTTTTTTTTATTTGAACGAACTCACAATAAGTAGCGACAGGAACTATCGTTACAAAATGTTATGGCACAATCTGTCAATCACTTCTGTCGAAGTGAATACATAATGATAGGAACAAAACTGCAAAACTTTGTTTGTGCAGAATATTGAAATATGAAAGTGAATCATTCTTCAATTATAAGAAAAATCAAAGTAATTTATCAAAACACAATACGCGGTTTTCCAATTGTAGTATGTTGCTTCTGGACGCGAATGTCAGATTTCGTGTAGCACGTGACTATAATAATACCGGAGAAATTAATTGTACTATATAGAATTATATAGCAACATTCTCCTTCCTATTTAGATTTTTCGTTGAAGATCATAAGCTATTTGAACAACGCAAACATACGTTTCGAGAACAAAAATTCAGTATTAATTACTAAATCAATGAATTCGTGTTCAACCCCAGAAATAGCGAGTGTCTCATATTTTCATATTTTAAACACATTTTCATATATTCCCATATTCCGTTAAAGTTCTTGACAATATTTTCACTAACTAAATACCGAGTTTTATGTAAACTTGTTCTGCCAAATCTTTCTTACACCTATATAAGAGTCTTCTTTGCATATAATTACACAGGTCACTCGTGCATTTGCTGTCATTACATAGATTGCTAGTGCGTTTGATGTCATTACATTTGGTCGCTCGTGCATTTGATCTTATTTTCTATATATTTCTCATTTTTTTACTTCATCTCCTAAATTGTTTTTTGATCAACTAGTGGCATTAGTACTTCGTCCACGTATAATTCCAAAGTGTAAATCTAGTCTACTGGCGCATTTATTTTATGCTTTAATATGAGATATAAATAATTAGTTTAAATTTTGCACGGAGCAAGTTACAAACGTTAATTTTATTGCACCTCTAGGGAGCTTTGGGAATAGATATAGCTGATGTGAATTTTATAGGTAAAGTAGCTATGTCCACGACTTCCTTCGCGACTTCTAAATTGATTAAAACAGGTTATATAAAAAATATTAAATACAGTATAAACATATGTAATTAATAAAGGGTTCTACAGTACCAAAGATGGCGGTCTATGGAATAGCGCTCAAAGAAGAAAATAATTATATGTTTCCGAAAGATTTTTAGGTTTAGAAATAGGTTTAAATATATTCAGACATAGGCATGAAATTCTGAAATAGGTATAAATTATGAGTTACCCAATGAACACATGTATATTCCACGTCATTAAGAAAAGATATTGTGTAGAAAAGCTTTTCACGGAATTAAATACTTACATAATCATAATTTCGAAACCGTTTAGATATAACGATAAAACGGAAAGTAAGTTAGCCCCAGGATCCCAAAATTCCTTTTACTACTCGAAAATTCGAATGAAAGAAGTATTTAAAAGCTTCGTTGATTTCTTATTGACAATATTTTCTTAGATATTCTTTCATTTAAGCCTGTCGATTAAAACAGCATTTTTCTACGTTTTCTTATCATGTATCAAAGACTTTCCTTCACTGTATCTCTTGTAATTACATATATTATTGCATATTTATAATTGTTGACACCCCGAATACAAATTTCTACGTAATATAAACGTAACGTAACAATTTATAATCATATTGCTAACCCCCATAATATATTTTCCCTTATTAAGCCAGATGAAATCTGGATATATATATTATTCACAGTTTAGATATATTTTGTTGGGTTTGAAAAAATAACGGAATGGCATTCCCTCGAAATGATGCTTATAACAAACGTCAACACATTCGTAATATGAAAAGTAAAAATGGATGTCTTTCAGAAATTTTCTCGTCAGGAATTTCCACCTCGCTTGCTTACTTGTGAGAGCACGTTTGCATTGGATGACCTAATATTTATTTTACGTATATATACCAGATTATACATAAAATAAGTTTATCCGCTTTAATTCGAGTGTCAGAGCATGTAAATATCAATAAACTGTACTATTTATGTTTACGGACCGTAAAGATAAATAATACAGTTTATTGATATTTACAGGCTCTGACACTTCAAGTACAGCGGATAAACTTATTTTATGTATAATCTGGTATAAGTTACTCTTATTAAGACTTTCCAACTTATTGCGATTTTCTTGACATTGTGAATAGATTAGGTTGACATTGCATATTTGAAAAGGCTATAATAATTGTTTTTTAGGGTGTGTAGTAAAACAAGGGCTCTTATAACTTCATCATATGTGTACGTTAGTCCGTTAAGTTATCATATGCTTACAGTTACTTTACTTTGAGAGATATGTGTGTGTAATTTTTCATTTAGGTTTTTAGGTGGGATTTTACTTGATACATAAGAAATTTTTTTTCTTAATAATATATAAATAAAATTGATAAAATTTAATTGCCTGACCAATCATTTCATTGAACTCTTATAACGAGTATTAAAAATTGATCATTTAACACATGTAAAAATAATGAGTGTAAACAGCAGCATTTTTTCACATACCCTTTCGAAAAGGGTCTTATTAAATAGATATTTTAAAATAAAATCGAGAATTCGTTTTCCATTTTTAACTCACTTGGAAAGTGTCAAGCGTCAAATGAATTTGCAATTCTAAACAGCTATTCTTGTATCTTTTTAATTGGTTCATGATCACGGAAACGCAATCGCCACATATGTGTACTGTTTATAGTATATTGTTATAGTATATTCTAATAATGCAATAAAAATGAATTTCTTTCTAAAATTAAATTGTAAAGTATATTAGTTTAAAAGTAGGATAAGATTGAGTTGACTTTATAATAATACCTGCATACAAAGTCTGATAAATACGGCATCATATTTATTTCAAAAAATGTTTTTAATATACTTTATGTCAAAAAGACATAAGTTTTTATATCTTTTTGATATGGAGATAAATTCTTTGCATTTGAAAAATAAATGATAAAATTAAATGGTATTATTATATGGCAGGTTATTGAAGTTATTCATGTATTTATTAATATTACAAATTATGAAATTCTGTATAGTCTAGATATATTAGTCTTGTTATCTATTTTTCTGATTAAAGTATTCAATTTTTCCTAACAAAAAATATTTTATTCACAAAACGATTGAACAAGATGATCAGATACATATTTAAATTTAATCAACTTTACTTATTTATTATTAAGAAATATTTATTCTTTTATTTAATTAAATATTTATTCGTTTCCTGAATTTCATGAACTAGTAATTATTCCCTCTTTTCACGAATTACTCTGCTTATTTTCTTTAATGAAATTATTAGCCTTTGATATGCAAACTTGTTAAAATTAATCGCGTTAGTTTTATACACGTCCCTGGAAATTATTCATGCAAGTGATTCACTCAAATGAATAAAATAGAAAAGGAAAAGAAATAAAATTTTCCAGACAAAAAAATTGCTTGAAAAAAAACTAATTTTTTGCAACGGAGCAACGGATCGACATGATTTTGATATAGACTATTTTCAAATACCATTCCAACTAATATTACAAATGCGAAAGGGCATAATTTTATCTTTATATCTCGACGCAATGGAGCTGGTAATCTATGTGATTTGCTAAGAGATATTTGACCGGCCGGAAAATGTTATAGGTTACTTTTGATCTAAAGAACGCTCATCCTATCTTATATTGAAATCCTATTATTATAAATACAATGTGTGTTTGTTTGTCCTCTTTTTGCAATGCAATGGAGTAATTTTTGGCACAGAGATAGCTGGTGGGAAAAGATAGTTGGTCGTGAAAAGACATATATTTTGTCTTGGAAATCTAATTACTTGGGGAAAATACTTATATGAAACTGAAAAAGTACAGAAACGAAATAACGAAACAACATCTGAACGAAGCAACAGCTAGGCATAATTTTTTAATTACTGCATACGTCTTATAATATAATATCAGAATCACTACCTTTTTCCGTAATTTAAAGTTAGATATTTCTTTTTCATTGTCGCTTTTACTGCAAAGTAACAAGAATAAAGATGTAATATTTAAATTCCCTTAATTATTCTAGATGACGCTGCGTATTTTAATTTTTTCTATTCTATAAGATTATAATTGAAACGGCGTGGACGAAATCGCGATTTACAGGCTAGAATGTATAGGTAAAACGGATTCATCTTTTAGACGTTTTGCGTACCAACTTTGAATAAATTAGTGTATTTTGAAATTAAACCTTGGTTTGAAATTTAATAATAAAAAAAAGACTCAACATTGTATTCCTTTTATTCCTACATATTCGAAATTTAAATTAAAACTAACAAATTAATTGACTAACTAATTAAAATAATTTTTAAGAGTTTAAATAACTTACTGAAAAGAATAAGGGATTGCATTAAATAGCCAAATAAATAGAATTTAATCGGAACAAATTGTAATAAGATTGAGAGATGATTAATTTCATTAAGTGTATATATAACGCAAGAATGACTATGGCCGAGACACTATAAACATATAACATGTACCTATATTTATATAAAATATGTAAAATGATAGTAAAGAATACGTAACTTGCAATCTTGCCAATTGTTAATTTTTTCTGACCGTGCTGAAAAAATTTCTAGAATGTTCAGTTTGACAGGGCCAGTAGGAAGAATTATATAAACATTTTTAGCATTATTAATTATGAGCTATTTATAATTAATCAATTATATCATTTATGTGTGTGTGTATACATACATACATATGTACATATGGTAGCACCAAAAAAATTACTGTTTTAAATTGTTCTTAATAATTTGCATCGATAACCTCAGAATTATATCTATATTCGAGAACATGTCATCAGGACCAAATTCAATTTTATCGTATATAAATCTTCTGAATTTTCAAATGATAATATTTCCCTGTACAATTTTGATAACCTTATTAAGCGTATATTTGATTAATTGTTGACGGTGTTCACATCTAAAACATAGATATAAATGCAATTAACTAAAAACCTTTCTGGCTTGAGTCATAACAACGGACGTGATTACACGACACGCATTTCAATGTCATGGGATCACCCTAGCTAAACAATGGTAAGCGATATCCGCGCGAACTATTATATCTACATCTTTTGTTTTATTGGGTCATTTTTAAGGAGACATATATAGTGTCGTCAGTCAAAACGTCTCATAACCATTACGACAATTTTGTTTTGAGTGTCATTTGAATATCAAAATATTCAAATGGCACTGAAATTTTTATTACATTAATAACCCATCCTAAAAATCGCTACCTTTACATAAATGATGACTGAGTTATGGCTATCATTCACCTTGTCTTGCATTTAAATACCTTGTATTAATTAATTATTATGTTGTTTAATTTTTTAAGCACGTAATTGTTAGAGGTTTCTAGACAACATATTATCATAAAACGACTTAGGAATATAGATAATTACGTCATTATGTTATTTTGAACCTTCAATTAAAGTCATTTATAATTTAAATTGGATCATGAAAATATTATCAACGTCCATTAAATTGGGTTTTCTTGCATTTTGTTAAAAATTGTCACCAAAATTAATTTAAAAGCTTTTCAATTTCTGTTTAAAAAGAATTATAACATTTTAAATATATATTATAAATTAAAATCAAGTTTCATATCAGGGTGTCTAAATAAATTATTTTGCTGAACATGAAAGATTTCATTGTAGTGTTATAAATTGCATATATAAAGAAATAAAACATACTAAAATCAAAAGTATAACAAATAAAAAAGTTTGTTGCACACTGTCTATAGACTCCGTGATGTTGGGAAAAAGAATTTATGGCGAATAAATCATTTAATATTAAGTTTTATAAAAAATATTTTACTGCAAACGCTTAAACACACGAACAAGTATCAAAATAAGATTTCAGTTTACTCTATAGAAATGTGAAACTTTAGAAATATCTATCATTTCTACACCACGAAACTTGTAGTAAGTCTATAACAGCAAAGATATATTATAGCAAAGTTAATAGAAGAAATTATCGGAATTTATTTTTTGACAAATGTTATTTTGACAAAAATATTTTGGTGATTATATTTGCAATTCGAGTTTCATATCAAATTTTATTATATACCTTATAACTTCTATATTTTACTACATTTTTGTGGACTACAATTATATATTCAATATTTGTCATCAGTTATTCAGTCTCACCTACAGACGAATGGTGTTCAAGTTAATATGTATTAACAAATATTATAATAAAATTGTTGTTGGTTATTCACTCAACATCATACTAATTTTATATTAATTGTTTTAATTTTCCACAAAAATATTTTTCTTGTATTTAAGTCATCATGAAAAACCAATTCTGATTAGAGGCGTTGATAATATAAAAATTAGGCGTATATCTTAAGCCACAAGTTACTAAAATGTTTCTAGATATCTTATAAAAAATGAAATAAAATAAATGAACCTATTCCTTACAAATTCTTATTTTTCCAGAAACGAAAAGAGAAACTCTTATGGCTATAATTCACTTTGTCTTGCATTTATATATTCAGGGCTAATAAAGCCTAATATAATGATTACTGTTCCATTGCAATAAGGAAATTTACGTTTATTTTACTTTCGCTTAAGTTTTAGTGTTATTTTAGGTATCCCTAAAATTGAAAACAAGCATGAATATTTAATTTTAAAAAATTTAAAATTACTTAAAATTACTCTACATGAATATTTAATTCCATAATAAAAAAAAATATTATTTCAAATAAATTACAGGAAACAAGCGCCTATATTTTGAAAATAATATTTTTTTATGCGTTTCGATTGCCTTCTAAGCGACTATGGAAGCAAAATCTGAAAAGAGGTTTCGATGAATTTATAAATTAAAACAAAGACAACTTAAAAAAATAATTTATTTTAACTTCATATCCAGATTTATAGCTAAAATCTAAAAAATTGTCGTCAACACTGAAAAGAAAAATTTATTAGCTGCTGAATACATTTAATTTTTATGGGATATAAGAAACAGAATTTAATTTCCAAAATGTGATTCAAAACTGGCCTTTGATATTGTTGTATTCAATGTGGTGTTGTAAAAATATAACTGTACAGCAATTATTGTGTTAATAACTAGCAATCTGGTTAATTCGAATTATGGAAACGAATGTTTGTTTTAACAGTACACCAAAATATAAATTTTGACTCTTTTGATATAAAAGAATATTACGTAAGATAAAAATAGATAAAACAATACTTAAACTGTAAGTTGCGTAAGAAAAATTAAAAAGTATTTACTCTCTATCAATTAATAAAACTGTAATTGGTATGCACAAGGTTAGTTGGGTATGCATCATCTTTTATGTAAAAAATTGTTTTGAATAAAAACTAATGTTGGCAACAAAATTTTATTAAGCGTAGTATAACGTCGAATATCTACATTTTTACCAATCAAGGAGAAGCGTTATATTTATTGCTAGCGGTAAATTTGGCTAACGCAAAACTAGAAATTTAGATTGATGATTTTGAAGTAATTAAATAAGTGACGATCTGGCAGGTTCACCGCTTTTGCAATTCCAACCCCTATATTTTTGATAAGTCAAAAATTATAATTATTAAGGTGCTTTTACAAAGCTGTAATCTAAACATGTTTCTGTTTATGTATTGTTAAATGGCAAAAACTAAATTTAATTCATTGATTATATATACGTAATAGATGACAATGTTTATGTGAAATACCTCTTAAAATATTTTCACAAAATTGTACGAGATTTTCATTTAACCGTTTTAAGTATATTATTCTGGAGGTAAGAATTGTCCGCCAACCGAGTATAAAAGTTTTTACTAGATTGCGATAGTGACAATGTATGGATCTGCGTGCGAAGAGCATATAGCTTTGATGTGTATATAATGCATCAAATACGTGAGTCAACATTTGGTTGTAAGCGATATAACATCGAATATTTTATTGAATGAATGAAATGTTTTTCATTGGATTAGTTAATTTTGTATTATACAAAGCTCGTATGCGCCGCAATAAAAAAACATTTTAATTAAATTCGTTTAATATATTATTCTTATTTGGCCTATATACATTACGAAAGAACAAATATTACAAGAATACATCACGTTTGACAATATAGTATCCATATTGTACCCGTTTGACAATTTTGATCCCATAATTCCCAAGAGAACCAAAAAAAAAACAGAATATCAAAAAGCATTGAAAGGCATTGGAATTGCTCACATTACGGGATGGAGTTTAGAAATCTTTAAAAATTCTTTCAGGATCGTATGTGTCGTTTATGAAAGTCAATAATTTGATGAATATTTTGTTCGATATGTAAAGTAAGTGTACTTTTGTAAGTAATGCCTCATATAAACCAAAAAAATCGATTTTAAACGATGCTTTAAAATTTATTTCCATACAAAATGGGACTAAAACATCAATTAGCACGAACTCAGTATACTCATATTGCGTCAACTTGGCAAAATGCATTTATAGAGTTAATTTGATCCCAGAAAATATAATATGATATTCTAATGAAATGGGCCATATTAATTTAATTGACGTGAAGCTAATCCTATGTCCTTATTTGTGTATTATGGGTCTGTACACTAACAATGCCGTTTTGGTTAGACTAATTCATGCGATACTGCTTAATTTAAACTAATTTATTATTTCAGCACATAAGACAGTATGTAACCGGATTTTCTATTTTTTCCTTATAATATTAACCTGTTTTATATATCGGCTTTTTAAAAGTGCTTTAAGAAATACCATTTATAAAACAGTTTTGTGGTTACCTGTTACGTATTTGCTACATATAAGATGGCCTGAAAATGTTTCTTATTTTTAAAAATTATTACAATGAAACGCTAAAACTACACTTTGTTAAAGAACCGTAAAACATTATTTTTTTAAACTACCAAATTAATCAAAAATAAATTATTTTTGCAATCGCCATTCCTATCTGCCATTCCATTATTTTTATTTAATGTTAGATAATTTATTTTAAAATTTTAGTCTTTTAAAACGTAATAGTGGAACGTTGTGATTATTGCTACAGATCTTTCACCTCGTATACGCGATTTGCGACCATCGTGTATGTTTATATACGGAATATAAATAAATTGCCAAACTTTACCATTAGTCATCTTATCGAATATCTACAGATACATTTACCATTCTACTACGGATAAGTTTTCATTAGATCAGACACTTGTTTGGCTCTTTTTCTTAAACTAGCTCTTCCTACGGCTTCCTTCAAAGTGCTAACATAGATAAGACCATGCGTACAGCTACCTTCATGTAAAATGATAAATACAAATTATGTCCGTGCATTTATAATGTAATATTTTGGAATAATATTCAAAGCTAACTAATTGTGGTTTAACAAAAAATTAGATAGAATAATAAACTGCCCATAATTTGGACAAGATTATTCGTAAAGTAATTGGTGACATTATAAGCTAGTGGACGACAATTACGGGGTAAACTATCCTTGAAGCAGAGCTTTAAAAGTTTATTTATTCCTGCGTCATTAAAAAGAAACATTGAAATAATACATTTTTACCAACTAACTATGATTACTTTGAAGTCTTTTTTGAACACACCTTAAAAATTGCTGTATAGGTACATATGTAAATGGGACGATGGGTTTGGGGTTTTCCTCCTGGATGAAAATTATGTAAAAGGAAGGTTGGATAATATTACACTTTCACAACATTTTTGTGAAACCATTGAAAGATTGAAAAAACTAATATTTAATAATTAATGACCGTTTAATATTTTGATGCCATAAGTAACCTGATAACCAGATTGATTAAAAATGTGAAGTAAACTTGTTATACAGAAAGGAACTTGGTGTCGTCTGTTAATATTATATCACTATTCAATAGACACGCATATTAGTATATATATTAGTTTAATAAGCATTTAAACCAAAGCAAGCAAATAAAATTCGATTAAAAATCGTGAAATGAAAAAAAAAAAATTTACTGCGAGTTAAGTAACCATAATCCATCAGCAAAATAATAACATCCGATTAATAACGGCGAACTACTAAGAACCAACTCAACATAAACATAAAATAAATTAAGTTACAAGAAAGCTAAGCTAACTCACAACATCCGATGGATAGGAGTAAAATACTAGGAAGCCACTCAGCATAAATGTCTAATAAATTAATCTTCAATAACGCTGCGAAGCCAACAACATCCGATGAACGTTATATTACTGAGAAGCAAGTCTGCTGACTTTGCTTCAAAAACATTAAATAAAACCAAGCTTCTCAGAACGCAAGCGTCAGCAGAGGAGACCTATAAAATAGAAGTCCGAGCAACTGACAGAGAGAGTCTACCAGCCAACGTCTTAGAGTTAACGTTGTTCAAAATTGTTAATTTTAATAATTATTATTGTAAATTATAATTAAATAAAGTATATTTATAATCAGTAATAGTTAAATATATATTTTTGAGTATCCGCGGAACGCGATACGTAACTGGCGCAGTCGGTAGGATCTCGCAACGCGGTGATCCAATTCTGACATCAAGCAGCGAAGTAGCCTGGACATCGTGGTGGACTTCTATCCTTCGAGCGAGATATCTTCAACCTGAACAACAGCGACCTTGGACGACCTGTAGATTCATCGGAAGGGGGATGCAAGTTCTCGGGTAAGCAATAAAACTTCTGTTGTTCCGAGATTATTTTGCTTTATCCTACTTCCATTGTGTTGACCTCCGCCCAGGCTAAAATTACTTTTGGTTTTGCTGTATCTTGTTAGTTCTCGAAATCGGACAAACTCTGTTTAGTAGAATGGCTCAACCCAATGCCGGTGCACAGACACATTTAAATGAAATTAATTACAGAGTTGTAATGGATTTATTACCCCATTATGATGGCAACTCTAAAACACTTAATTATTTTATTAGACAAACAGAAAATGTAATCTCAATGGTAGAATGCAACCCGCGTTAATGCGTTAGACGCAATCGCTTATGAAAAACAGTTAGAAACGTGGGACGACATTAAATCAGCATTAAAAAGAAGACTAGGAGAACCTAGGAATGAGATGAAGAGAACCTAGAGCAACACAAGAATTGATCCGGACCACTAAACATAAATCAGAAAATGTAGATAAATACGGCCGTAGGATTAGAGATTTGTTAGATGTAATTCTTTCAATAGGCACACATAGTGATACTCGCTATTATGAAAAGATGACAATAGAACAATTCGCTAACAATATAGAATCGCAGATATCAATAGGTGTTAGGATTAATAGACCTGAAACCTTAGAAGAAGCGATAGTGCTCGCGCGACAGGAGAAAGCTAGAGTAGAATACATGCAAAATACAAACATAAATATTCATAAACTTACTCGTATTAATAATAATAACATAACACCATTCGATACCCACAACAAATATACGCGACAGTATACAGATAGATCAAAATTACCATAGCGACAATTTCAACAAAAAAATAATAATAAACATGGCTCAAATGTGCAGAGGCCGGACGTTTCAAAATATTCGGACGTATCCATGCGCACGGCCAATAGACTGCCGAGGCCTAATTTGGCTTCGGAAGAGTTATTTTATACACACCAAAAGCCACACATAGGTATACAAATACACGATAAAACAGACATCAACAATCAAGAGTGTAATCAGAGCGATCACTTTCAATATGACTATGAAGATTACATTGACATATTACAAAACAATACACCCTCGGATGACATACAGCAGAATTTTCACGACATTCAAAATACATGCCCAAACACGTAGTGAAAATTAACAACCACCACAGTAAAGTCCATCTACCTTATATAATACTTCCAGAATTCGGTGGAAAATTCCTCATAGATATCGGAGCATCAAGCTCAATGGTTTCCCCTAACGTAATTAATAACACCATATTCGAAAAACTTATAGAACATGAACCATTTGAAATACGAACCGCCCACGCGACTTCACGCCACAATAACGTGGCCGTTCTACCACTTCCACTTGCTTTCAATTCCGAAATTATGCACGAATTCCTTATTTTTTATTTTGACCTTAATATAGAGGTTTAATTGGCTTAGATTTATTAAGAAAATTATCTAGCAAAATAGACTTAAAGAACAAAACCTTACATACAAACACTGCTGAAATTCCATTCCATTTCGACTACCCAAATCAAACAATTCAAATACATCCTAGATGCGAGCAGATAGTAACACTAAAAACAAATTACTTAGATGGAAATTATATTCTAGATGCAAGTTTATGGAAAAAGGGTCTACACTTACCAGCCGCGATAGTGAATGTAAAAAACGAGGAAATGATAACATCGGTCATTACAAATCAGACGAACCCAAAATTATTAAAAACACAACACCGATCAAACTAGAACCATTTCAGGAAGACTTAACAAAATAAATCAACACGAAATTAATCATTACACATGCCCCACCGCTATAGATAATGAATTAAAAGAAAACTTGACAAGACTAAGGACAAATCACATGACTGACGAAGAAAAAAGGGAAATCAATAGGATATGTTTCAGATATAGAGATATTTTCCATTCGGAAAATCTTCCACTCACTTTCACACATGTTGTTAAACACAAGCTTCGTGTTACCGACGATACCCCCATTTTTGTTAGAAATTATAGACGAGCCCCTTGTTTAAACCGAGAGATTCAAAACGAAGTAGATGACCTATTAAATAAAGGTGTAATTAGAGACAGCATTTCACCCTGGTCATGCCCAGTTCACATTGTGCCCAAGAAGGCAGATATTTCAGGCAAACGTAAATGGCGCCTAGTAATAGATTTCAGACGTTTAAATGAACGTATCATAGAAGATAAATATCCATTACCGAACATCTCTGAAATTTTAGATAAGTTAGGACGAGCCCAATATTTCACGACCCTTGATTTGGCTTCCGGTTACCATCAAGTGGAGATGGACCGATCTGATATAGAGAAAACCGCATTTTCCACAAACAGAGGATATTACGAGTTCCTTAGAATGCCATTCGGCCTTAAGAACGCCCCCAGTACGTTTTAACGACTAATGGGCACGATCTTAAGAGGTCTGCAAGATAATCATGTCTTGTCTACCTTGATGACATAATAGTTTACTCAACATCACTGCAAGAACACATAACAAAACTGGAACGCGTATTTGATAGACTCAGACAATGTAACTTCAAAATACAATTAGACAAATCGGAATTTCTTCGTAAGGAAGTAGACTTCCTCGGACATACATTAACAGATAACGGTTTATGCCCTAATCAAGATAAGATAAAAGCTGTTATTAATTTCCCTATTCCAAAAACTCGAAAACAGATTAAATCATTTTTAGGCTTAGTAGGATATTATGGAAAATTTCTAAAAGACTTTACCAAACTAACTAAACCGATGACTAGTTGTTTAAAAAAGAACGCTAAAATTATCCACACTCTCTATTTCATAGACTCTTTTGAAAAATGTAAACAACTCTTAACGAACGCACCCCTATTACAATACCCTGATTATGACAAATCATTTATCCTTACAACAGACGCTTCGGACTTTGCACTCAGCGCGGTATTATAACAAGGAATAGTCGGTTCCGACAAACCGGTCGCGTACGCTTCTCCAACGCTATCCGACACAGAAGTGAAGCTTTCAGTAATAGAAAAGGAACTACTCGCAATCGTATGGGCTACGAAACACTTTAGACCGTATTTGTATGGTCGAAAATTCACTATTTACACCGACCACAGACCACTAACATGGCTTATGACATTAAAAGATCCAAATTCAAAATTACAGCGTTGGAGGCTTAGATTAGCAGAATATAATTATGACATAATATACAAAAAGGGTAAACAAAACACAAATGCAGACGCTTTATCTAGAATTAAACTTTTTCACAATAGCATAGATTCATTACACGTAAACACAGACGACGAGCAAATCACAGGTGAAATTTTAGAATTAGAAAACCAGACATTAACTCAACAGGATAATAATGGAACAAATACTCAGAATCAAAACCAGAATCGTGATCAAATTTTAAACGAATCAGCAGACTTAGTGGAAACCACGCATACACAGCCCGACAACGAGACGATAGGTATACCAATAACGACAGACGCTATAGATAGCTTCTTACCATACAACGGTACATCAATGAATGTCAAACATGCCTTAAATCCAAATATGAAAGGAACCCGCAGAAAATCCTATTGTCATTAACTGAAACACCAACCACACCATTAGAACATATGTTGCGAAGCCAACAACATCCGATGAACGTTATAATACTGAGAAGCAAGTCTGATGACTTTGCTTCAAAAACATTAAATAAAACCAAGCTTCTCAGAACGCAAGCGTCAGCAGAGGAGACCTATAAAATAGATGTCCGAACAACTGACAGAGAGAGTCTACCAGCCAACGTCTTAAAGTTAACGTTGTTCAAAATTGTTAATTTTAATAATTATTATTGTAAATTATAATTAAATAAAGTATATTTATAATCAGTAATAGTTAAATATATATTTTTGAGTATCCGCGGAACGCGATACGTAACTTGCGATATATTATTTTTCTTGTCTTTTGAGAACACCAGATGGTTAAATAGTATTAATATTTTGAACGACAGATTAATTTTCATATTCATTATATTTCTATATCTGTATTTAAATAAAGTAAGTAAATAAATTTAGAGTTTGTGTAGAATATGTTATCAGCATAATACATTGTCTTACCTTGTGAAATAAATTACATAAATCTAATATTTAAGGCGAATATGCTTTTTGCTTTTTCTCTGCTTCATCATACATATCTCCATTCACCTATACCTCAAAGATCTACATATACTCTACGCGGCATGCCGCAACTCATTAGATAAACCGACTGTGACGTGGTCAGTTTTCTTCCAAAAAATACTCTTGTAAAGAGATATGTCATTCCCATCGACAATGTCGACTAGGTGCACAACATTGACCTTTTTAGATTATTTTTTATTTTTTATGCCCTCGTGTGGGAGCCTCATAGTCTCTATTTTATAAGTACACGTAACATGACGTGAGACTTATGTGGTATAATATCTTTTGTTCAAAAAGAAATTGTGTATTTCAGTAAGTGTGTTCGTAAAACTAGTATTATAATTATTATACTAATAATTGCGCATTTAGTGAACATTATAATAGTTTCATTCCAGGAATATATATATTTTTGGTAACAGCAAAGCTCACACTAACGAGATACAAGGTACCGACGGTATAAGGTACCGTAACAATGACTCTTACCAAATTATTTGAACTGTATATCACGTATAAGAACGAATGTATAGAGATTGAAGGAAAAAACAAGGTTAATAAATATTCTAGATCTTTCGCATATTACATGGAGAATTGTTATTTCTAATTACAAACAAAAATATTTTTAAGTTTCATGAAATATCCCTAATATATTTTCTTTCATGCTATTAGTAGGTATAGATCCTTTCCTTAAAATGAAAAGGGTAACGTGATTTCCTGAAAATCGTATTTTATTCCCTCGCCTTGATGACATGAGTTTCATGAAAATGAATTCTCGCTAATAATTTATTTTCTATATTCGTCGATTGATTCAAACTGTGTAATGCGACATTGCTTTATTACGTGAAAAATAATTATTCATGTAAAAACTATGTTTACTTCTTACAATAAAATAGCTAGAAATAGGGAAAAACATGTATATTTTCTATTGAAAAATTTGAAGTAGGCAAAATATAAAAGTTATATGACTGTGTAAAATGTTTAGAATTTGGAAAAGAAAAGTTCATTTATTTCGACGTGCCTAATAATAATGTAATTATATCATCGTGTAGTATTGAATACAGGTATATTCACTAATTTGTATTATTTTCCTCAATAACTATGTTTCTTACGTACATTTTTACAATGTTTAATATATAAATAGATTTAATGAAAATCGTACATGAATACGACCATTTAAATACAGGGTTGACTACTAATAGACGCGATATTTTTTCCGGCAATTTCTGACATGTTGCAAAAATTTCTCGAAAATCTGTTTTATTTTGTATAGAAAGTGCAGCGTTTAATCTCTTGTTTATTTCAAAACTAAGTTTGACTCAGAAAGGAACAAATAAAATATGATAATTTATGCGTGACTTTTTTTCATGAATTCCGTTTAAAAAGACGAGCAGACAACACGAAATATATGCACAACGGTGAATGAAGATATGATATACCTAAACATAGTTCTAAAGAAGCAATGAAGAAAATTTTGATCACCAAAAATCCTCATCCAAAATCCTTTACAATTAAAAAGCCTCACCGAAAAGTTAAATTCACATTGTTTGGCAGATTCACTATCATACTTCCAAAAAAAACTTCCAGCAAAAAACCACTTCATGGTTAGAGAAAAAAGAAAACATTCTATTTGTCTTTTCGGGTTTGTTAGTAGTCAAGTAACATTTAACGTATTTTTCCAGAATCTACCTTTAAAGTAAATAATAGTTTAAAACTGATCACTTAAAAACAATTTCCTTCTAATCCTTTACTTATCCCGATTGGTTTGAAACTTATTGCACATAAAGTTATGCAGAAATTAGAGAGGAGCATATGTACATACGTACGTACATATATATATACATATATATATATATATATATATATACACACACACCCACACATATATATATATATATATATATATATATATATATATATATATATATATATTCGTAAGTATTTATTATTCAAATTTACATTTTTCTGCGTTTTCTTTTTAAAGCTTAATTTTTAAATATACTATATATTTAAATTACAATATTTTGACAGTTTATTTAGGAACTGTATGAATTATGTGGTTTGGATTAACATAAATAAAGTAATATCGTGGTAAAAAGATCTCCGTTTGTAGACCTTTATAAATTATTTTTAAGTTAACTTTTAGACTAACACACGTAACTTTATCTTGTATAATAATTACAAAAGGAACTTTTATAAGTAAATTACACTTTATATTAAGACATAAAATTCCACATATTTTTAAAATAGTCGATTACAATAAAATATGGACTATATGTGACCCCTCGCTCAACAGAGTACACCAATATTGACTTCATCGAAATTAGTTAGTATTTTTCATTTAATCTTGCGTGATACACGAACAAACATGCAGGCTCACAGACAAATGAACAAATATTCCAAGCAGAATATCTTTGTATTTTTTTACTTTTGTAATATTCTTTTACATCATTTTCTCATAAATGCCTTCAAGCCATGAACTGAATCTATAACTTTGTTATACAGAGCAAGTAATTGGTATTTACATCCTAAAAACACGATCCCAATTATTCTTTTGGTTTTCAGGTGATGCTTGAATAAACAAACACACAAATATGCAAGTGAACACATAAAAGTTCCAAAAGCCATGTTTATGCATTTCTTTACATTTATTGTCTTTCATGAATTGTTTTGTACACATACAGGCTAATGGCATAATTATATTGCAAAAATAAATAAAATACAAAAAGTGAGGTTATGTCGAATACAGACAAACGAATAAATACAACAAATTTTTAAGTAAATTAGAAAAAATGCCAAATAATTGCATGCTCTAAGTATTAATTACCAAGTACTCTTTTAATAAAAAATACTATATCATGCATAGAATAAAATAGATATGAAGCCACAATGAAATGTCCGCAATGGTCACTGGATTTGACGTTGGCTGAACCGATAATAGATAATGTTATTAAGAAATATCTTTTATATGCGTTTGGTACGTAAAACAAATTTTGATTTGATTTAAGTTCGATTAAAAGAAATGAAAATTAGATAAAAAATTAAAGGTCAGTCCTTGATATAGATGGAAACAATAAAATAATTGTTTATTTAATTTTCGTACATATTGATTGCGAAGTAAAATTTACTGAATATATCAGATTATATGAAATATTACTCTGTTATTCCAGTTTCCATACAAAGAAACTTATAAATTGAAATTTGTGGATTACAAGACTTTCAATTGTGTCATCGAAACAAACACTTAATTTTATATATCCAAATCTTTTGACTCCAGATTTTTGAACAAATGTTTTAAACAATAATCACAATATAACATGTGAAACTTTAATTCAAATACATAATGATTTGATTGAATTCATACGGAAACATTTTGAGACTGGCTGTTAATTATAATTTATTTAATTTTTGTTATTTAAATTAACAAAAATTATTTCAAAACTTCTTAAATATTAGTTTAATTGTAAAAGTTTTCTGCAGAATGGGAAGTCTAATTTTTGTCAGAGAAGTAAATTGAAATTTCCATGGTGTGAATTTTTATTATTTTATTCGGTACTAGTAGAAGATAATTACGATGAATAAAATGAAAAATACAAATAGGGATCACTCTTTTTTATGCTTTTGTTATATCGACTAACGTTTTTTTAAAGTAGTAATTCCACTTTTAGGTGAAAATAAATGAAAGTATACTTTTAAGATAGACAGAAAATTAAGCACATGGAAAATTTTCCAATTTTACTGTGTTACACTCCACGTGAAATACCACTTAGTTTGGGATAATGAAATTAATGTGTATTTTAGAATAATGATTGGTTCCAATGTTACTATTATTATTGAATAATGCGATGAAGAACGATGCTTTATTCCGATTTTATTCCGCTGTATTCCGATATTTATATTTATACATTGCGTTAATGCTACTCTGAAAAATATTAAGTGTACGTTGCTTAAACTGCTTCATTCTTTGAGGTAACACATATAGCCCTTGGTGAGCAAGGAAAGTTTTAATTTGTTACTGTGGTTTCTTTATCAATTTCATAGAAACTTATCCCATTGTTAAACAGTCACTTGAATTCAGATTCACAAATATTTTATTAAAATAAATTCGAATTACTGACATAGAAAAGAATACAAATTCTTATACTTGTCCAAATTTTTTCCACTGACCGATTTTGTTTACCACCTATAAATATAATATATTTATCACCTTTTTACTAAAACAGAAGTATATTAAATGAAATTATATACAAATAAAAATTATATTTAACGCTAATAAATATTTTATTCCTCGTTACTGAATCTATTTTATTGAATTATTAAACGATTATATTTCAATCGTTGTCTTCAACCACACCTTTGAAATTAAAACATAAGTTTTTTTTTAAATAAACACTATTTATAGTAAAAGTTGTAACATTATATTATACATATGTACGTAAATTTTTCCCCAATCCTTTATTGTAAAATACGCCTTCTCTGTAAATTTCACAATTTTGATAAAAATTAGAATATGAAATGGGCCTATAACCATTGAAGGACCGGCGGAAATGAGCATAGCGTAATAGAAATAGGTTAAAAATTCTAAAGAAGATAGTATTTATAATATAAAAAACCAAATAATTCACCGATTGACAATCTGAAAACAGCTAAAAATAAATTTCATTGATAAATATGATTAACTATGAAAAGGCTATCTTCATAAATGCCCATATAATTTTTTTTTAATTTCAGGCATTGCCAATGAGAAATAAAAATAACAATCGCTTGCTTTTTTCTAAATGCAATATTGCTTGTTTTTTTTAATTTGTAGCACCAATTACCTTGATTAAATTAAAATGAACTGTTTAGTGACATTGATAATGGTTATCTGTTGTTGTCAAAGTTAACGTATTTGTCGCTCCTATTGAGTTCCATTTAACATTTTTCTGATAACCCTATCGAGCTTGTGAGTTTCCATTGTATAATAGCTATGAATGGAGGATCAAGAAATACACAATCTGATCTTTTTTTTAACTTCCTAGTTCAAAGACTTCTGTAGAAATAACATTTACAAATTATTATGAAAAAAAATATAAATTTTCATCAAAAAATAAAAGATTTCTCATTTGTCTGATTGACAAATGGATTGATAAAACTTTTGAAATGTTACTTTTCATTTTCTCTACATATAATAGTGACATTTTTATTTTTGTAACATCTGGCCAAAATACTATATGGACGTCTGCCAGTCTGCTTTAAATCATTATTTTACGTAACTGATGCAAAACAGGTTAATTTGCGAGACCTTATGGAAAATTATGATTTAACTGCAAAACATTCTGAAATAAATTCGACGAAATACACGTCAAATACACGTATTTACACCGTTTTTCTTACAGTCAGTTATTTTTGAGCATAGATTTTATGACGGATACGAAAAATGTTTCTGTTAGGTTGTAAGACTAGTTAAAAAAATAAAAACTACAGTTCTATCTTTCAACATTTTAATATCAACATCTTTGTGTAACTACGAATATCAGAAACAGACAGACATAGCAGAGAGACAGAGATAAAAATATTTGTCTACAATTTTGTACGTTAATAACATTCTTAAATTGTTAACAAATATTCCATAACTTTTCCAACCGTGACTATGGGCTGTAAGGAGATACGTTTTTACAATAATCTTCATGATATCGTTTCTTATTATTTCTATTAATACTGACTCTCTGGACCTAACAAAACAGCAAATCTTCAAATTAGACCAAATCGAAGATTTTAGATTTTAGGAATGTTTTTTTAATAGTAGATTTACAATCTAAACTTTTTGTACGGTTTATAATATTTGCACAAAAGTGGTATAAAACCGTAAACAAACTTATATTAAAAAATACGACAGTTTTTCTTTTTATAAAGAAAAACTCTCGGAAGAAATTCAAACCTGATACTTTTCGTTCAATCTTCAATTTATATTTGTAATTTCAGTGAACGATTCCTTCATAGATAGGATGAGAGAAAAGCTACTTTTGAGTGTTTTTTTACGGAAACAACCATGTAAAATGTTACTGCAGAAAAAAATAAATATATTTTTAAAATCTTTCCTTTCAAATATTTAAACTTACTTAAATAATTAAGTTATGGACATCAGTTGACTATATACATAAATTAATTAAACTATTTTATAACTGGTAAGTATACAGTTTACTAAATAATATTTCAGTCACTATTCTGTCCACTGTTTTTATCGATTCTTATAAATCCGTCTTTATTTAGAAACTTTTCACCGTTTATTGTAAACTTTTTAATATTCCGTCTATCGAACTTTACTTGATGGTCACTTTAGAAAACAACACCCAAACATTGTAATCGTATGTCTGACATATTTTAGCCGGGAATTATTACACCCATGACAGTTCAGTGTAGACACCGCGTTTCGTTTAAAACAATATTTTTCAAACCGTGATCAGATAATACCAAAAAGTGACGTTAAAAGTAACTAATATTATGCCAAAAAATAAATTTGATTAACATTCAAACGGCGTAAATGGAAAGCAACCTGCGACAAAGTCACGAACGTGAATCCAAACTGCGACTGTATTAAACGTACGAAAAGTAAAATATTTGAAGAGAGACAAGATAATATCACCGTCGTACTCTTCGCCACTGAGTAAAACTCTCAAGGACAAAAAATTATGTTCAGAGATCACGAGCCGCGCGGCTTCCGACGACTTTTCAGTTCACTGACGTCTAGCGAGCGCGTTGAACGTCTATCACGACTCGTACGACTGTGCGGAAAATACGTGAAAACTTAAAACTAGTAATCGTGAAAACACTGTTCGATTTTTAAACCGAATATCTTAATTTTTATTAAAGTATAAAACCTAAATTGTCGTACCTTTTTTTAAGGCACCATATGAAACTACACGTTGTTCTTTTAAATAAAGTTTCTTTAATAAAACGGTTATCCAAAAAAAGTGTTGACTAACTATTCAGTTTACTTTTCCAGTAATTTAAATATATTTTATAGAATATAAACAAGATATGTGTCGCCTTCTCTGCTAAATAATTAATTTTTCGAGATCAAATTCTCCTTAATTTTACTTTAACCTTAGCCGCAATTGTGTGAAATTAAAACGATTATATTTACATTAATGTTATTTTTAAGAATAATAATTTTATACTTTACTAGGTATTTAGCATTTAAGAGTTAATGCTAAAATAACAAATAAATAGATATTACGGAAGTGTATTTTCAATTCATATTAAACACTTTTTCTTATGTAAACGGGGAAATAATTTAAGAGATTGTTTAATAGTCATATTTAATTTCAAAATTAAATTCTTAATAAACCCTAAACTTTTATTGATAATTTGACTATACCCAAGCATTGCATTACAAAATTTTAAATAATAAAAATTATTAACTTATTTTAATTATCTGTAAATTTCATGTGTGACATAGCCAATCAAAAACATAATGATATTAATTATTGATAAATTGAGTGTTTTGTTAATACATTGTATAAATATATGCCAAATATAGAACTATAGTGACGATTCGACACCGGAAGCGGAAAGAAAGTTTTTCAAAAATGGAATTCAACACGACGGAGTCATATTGCTCACCAGATGTTTTAAGAACTTATATCTCGATACACGGTTATGTTGCGATTGTAATCTGTATATTAGGTTCAGCTGCAAACTCCATTAATATTGCGGTTCTTAGTCGACGTGAAATGGCGTCGTCGACTAATTCCATTTTGACAGGATTGGCTGTCGCCGATCTTCTAGTCATGCTGGAGTATATCCCGTTTGCACTCCATTCATATATAAAGATAGGATCCATTATCAACAAGAATACTTACGCGTGGGCAGTTTTCGTTTACTTTCATTCAATATTTAGTCAAACATTTCACACTATATCCATCTGGTTGACAGTAATGTTGGCCGTTTGGCGGTATATAGCCATAGCTTTCCCTCAAAGCAACCACACATGGTGCGACAAAAACAATACGGCCATGGCGATCACGAGCGCTTACATCATTTGCCCATTCTTGTGTCTTCCGATTTACTTCGCCATGACAATTACTTCCATGACATTCGAAGATTCTTCGTTGATGGATATGCCGCCGCAAAACGTAACAGTGTATGTGATTGGGATGTCGGAGAACCAGCAATTAGTGACTGTTATATTTTGGGTGTATAGTGTTATATTGAAGCTGATACCGTGCATTGCTTTATCGATATTGAGTTCGTTCCTCATTCATAAATTGGCGGTAACGGAGAAGAGGAGGCAAAAACTTATGAATGCATCCAGCGTCGTCTCTAAAGAGGTGAGCTTGAAATTAATTTTTCGTTTAAATGGAATTCATACTTTGGGCATTGATGTGTATATATATCTCGCCCGATTGTAATTCAAGCAAGTGTATGTAGCAGAGAGCAGTAAAACTTCATTATGTCCTATTACCTACCATTATTTATTAACAAGTAGTTAGTGTCAACTTTTAACTAATATCGATTTACTTAATTTAAGAATAGAACATAATATAAATTTATAAACGAATCTATGTTGGAACAATTTGAATTGTTCATAAACCAATGTAAATTATATAGTTATATTTACGTATTATATAGGGTTGGACGTTATCCATTACGTTTCTAATGTATTAGGAATATATAAGTGTACAACAAATGACAAAAATAATTGTGTGAATTTCGTAACTTGAATACTAAAATAAAATCAACACGTCATATTTTTGTTTTGAACTAATGCCAGAAAATACTGTTCATTACTTTGATTTAATATCTTTTTTCTTCACAACGAAAGAAATTTAACCTGAATTCAAATACAAAATGGTAATAGGATTCATCCTATTATTTGCGTTTAAATGAGGAATTAGATTTGATCAAACTTGAAATGAAATTTGAGAAGCAGTTTAATCACAAGATTTAGGTTTAAATGGTGTCAATTCTTATTGAATAACGATCTTATAAATTTGCTGTGTCAATTTGAGATGAAATATGTAACCTAGTTCAGGTGCGATTGAACTTGATTGAATAGATCCAAATCAGTGCAACTAGTTAAGTCATCTAAATTTGCCATTTATCAATTCGTAAATATATTTCTGAACAGATGGCTTTGTAAATTATTTAACTTTAAAAGCAAACTAATAACACTTTCTTAACAGGTCATATGAAAGTCTTGAATCATTAGCGGTTTTATTAAATGGCAATAGGAAAGCATTGCAATTAATTTCCTCGAACGGCGCCCTGTATCTTTCGAAGATTCCGCTTTTACGAGATATATTTATGCGACGTGAGAACTTTTTTTCATTACTGCCAGAACGCATACATGTACTTACGTATAAAAATACAAATGTGTTCGTGTATCTTTAATACATAGTATTGTTAAAGTTCTTTTATGTTTATGATTTATAGGAGTATGGCTACTGGATATTTAGTTAGATTAAAATATTTTTAATATTCCATAAATTGGTAACATTTAGAGAATATTAAAAATATTAAACTAATTTTTATATTATAGTAGCAGGATTGAAACCCTATGATGTTTCCTCGTACTGAGCAACGAGTTTCTCAGTTAGAGTCCTACACAATTACATTATTAATTAATTAAAATTTGGTTGCATATTAAATTTTATTGTATTTTAATTATCACAATTTTTTAAGTAGGCAATCACATTTAACATATGTCTGATGTTAACAAGATATTTAAGCCAAAATGTTAAAAGTTGGAATTTATTTAAATTAAATTTCGGAGAATTTTATAAAATTGTTTACCGAGTAAGATGTTTACGAGATTTTTTATTTCTGTTACAAATAAGCATTTAAAGGAAAAATTATATCCTCGGAAGCTTTAATAAATTATATTGGCAAAGAGGAGATTTAATAAATTTTCTTTAGAAAAACATTTTGTTATATAGGTCAGAAAGAATCATTGATAATCTTTAACGCATAATGAGACGATGTGTAGAAAAGTTCGACTTCCTTTAATTTAATTTTCATTCAAGTATAACATATATTCTTGTATATAACAGAATATGCATCATATATTTTTGTCAATTGCTACTATTTTCAGAAAAAATGTAAATAAATATGTTCCTTGTAAGGAAAATATTAAAATTACTGTAGTAAATATACATTATACTAATTTATTCAAATTCTTTAATTGATGAGAGTTTTTGTAAGTACGGTATTTTTCTGTACAGCGAACCCCATAAATTTGTAATATTTTTCAATATTACACACTAAAATATTAAGACTGAAATTTTTTATGACTGCCAAATTTAAAAATTTTACATCACATTTTCCCTGACAAAAATATGTGAAATTGATACACGGACAGTCCCAGTGGTGTTAAGGATTGTTTTTTTTTCATTTTAGTGCACTAAGCAATAAAAATTAACATATAGGAAATTAAATACATTAACATAAATTTTATCCAAAATATTACTGTAAGAAGAGGCAAGTCTGTTTAAAAAAATAGCTTTATAATTTCTTAGATTAAAACTACCAAGCTTTTGCAGAAATTTCCTAAAGAAGTATAAAGAACTGAGATGAGTTTTCGTATTTATTGCATGTTTACTCTCTGTATATCAAATATTACTCTCTGTATATTAACTTTGTAACTTCTAACAATCTGTTAATTTTTTCCAAGTACTAATTTAATTAAAACATCGAGTTTTATTACATATTTAATACGAAAAGCTATTTACAAAACACACATTTTGATCTTGTTCAATTTTCGTGAAGTCAATAAGTATTTAATTTATTTTTAATACCAGTTTGTGTTTGTTAAATAAAATGTCGCTTTTTGTGTTTTGGCTTACCGATGTTTGCTTATCATAATATTGGCCATCTACTGTTAAAAATTTTTGTCAGAGGTATCAATTTAGTTTTGTTAGTTTTAATTTAATTTTAAATTAATGGACAGAATAAAATTGGTACTTTTAAAGTTTCAATTAAAAACACACACACACATATAAATATATAAATATATATATATATATATATATATATATATATATATATATATATATATACATTTATATGTGTGTGTGTATGATTTTCAACCAAACATACAGATCGAAAACAAAATATTAGTTTTTGAGGTATAAAATTGCAATAATAATGTTATATTTTTATCAATTTTATATATTTTTTATCAAATATTATGCTAACTGACTTATTTGGCATAAAATATTTACTTAGATATATCTTAACATAGCGTCAAAAAATTAACAGAGGCACGAGGTACTTTGAACACAAGATTTTGAATTTAATTTTTGACGTCTTTTAAAAAAAATAAAAACTTTCACAAATTTTTTCTATCTATGTCTCTGTGAATTTTTTGACGAAATGTTAGGACCTGTTTATATAGGTGTTCATTCATCCCGTGTAGGTCAGATACTCAACTACTTGATAACAAAAGTTAAGTTTCTATCGTAGTAAATATTTGGTCTTCAATGTATAGCTTTTAAAAAACGCAAAAACGTTACAATCTAGAAATTATCAAAAACTGCTGAATACACATACGGATGTTTCGGATAAGTGTTTATATATATATATATATACATATAAATATATATATGTATATGTACATATATATATACATATATATATATACATATATATATATATATATATATAAATGTATGTGTGCGTGTGTGTGTGTTAATCGTATATTCGGTAATAACATAATTTGGAAAATAAAATTAATCTCCCTATCGATAACGCTTAGTAAAAAAATACCATTGGCATAAGGTCTCAACATCAAATATTGAATGTTTCTAACTTATATATAAATCGGTTATCTGAATTCAAACACTTTCATTTCAAGTTTAAGCATGACATAGCAAAGAGCTATTGCACGCTTAAACGGATTATTACCGTCCGCAGCATACGGGAATTACAGCCAGAACAATCTATCGTCCACCGTGACGCATGTGACATTCCATTAACGATACGAAATCGGGAAAAAAAATTTGTAATCGTGCTGAGGACGCAATTACGTTAGGTTTATAAGAGTTCACTCTCTATGTTCTATATAAGACTTGGAAAAAAATTATAGATGTTCTTTACATCAAACTAAAAATTTCAGTAAGCATTTAATTTCTGATTACGATTTACGCTTATTTATGTATTTAATTTATAAAACGTCATCTGTAAACTTGAAATGTATACAGATGGTGAACTAATTTATGATAATAAATATTTCGCGGTGAATTTCTTTTTAACTAGTCTATGAAAACAATTTATTACACTGAAGATGAATTTCCAACAAAATTTACTATAGTAATATTATTATCAAGAGTCAATTGGAAGTAGTTTAATGTAACAAATTAAACAAAATATCTAACATAGTAAAACATGGACAAGAAGCTACTGAATGTTGTCTATGATCGTTTTGTCTTAAACGATGAACTATAAAAATTGTTCATCTTAAAGTATCGTGAGAGTATTTTGATCTTTCGAATATTAATCAGGATCGCGTGATAATAACGAGCCTAAAAGTTTGTTTGGAAATGTGATGAATAAATTCATTAAAAAAAATAAAAATCGTTAAGGACACTCCCCAAATGGCATTCAATTTTAATTTCATTGCAGATCAACGAATTTAAGAAAATTGCCAATGCTGAAATTGAAATGTATTCATTATAACATGCAAGTAGTCTTTAATTCATCTCCATTTATCTATTTTTCTAACGTCTCTTCACTTATCCCAATTGATTTTTCCAAATTGTAATGTGATAAGACCTGTTGACATTTTTTTCTTGCCATTTAACGTTAAAAGTTGTTTAAATTACTATGATTATTATTTATATAGGAAAAATTAAGTTTGGTATTGAACGAAGCTTAGAATTAATAATTGAAATAGTTTTGAAGCTATCCTAGAATAAAATGTATGCAAATAAATGCTAAAATATTAGACACAAAACTAATTTTAAAGGACAATTTCTTGGACATTGTATAATATATAGCATATTCACAGAAATAGCAATTTAATATAAAGGTTATTTTTGTTTTTTTTTTCATATGTAATGTCTAATATTTATATCGTAAATAAATTCTCATTCTTCAAAATAATTAAGTTTCTATTTTTTACACGACAAATTATAGAAATATTGGAAAAGCGACCACCTTTAGTCAACCGTTGAGCATAATATATGTGGTACGCTGTGTTTAAATACGGAGATTAGTAGCTTTAGAGATTAATTATTTCAAATGTTCCATATTGCCAACACAAATATTGGCACTCCAATCAATAACTAAAGTAAAAGTTTACGTCTATAAAATGTAATGATGAACCTTTTTGAAAACCTTACTAAATGACTACATTTTTGTTTTAGCTGACGTCAAATATTTATGAGGTTAGTTGCATGTGGTTTAAATGTGTGTTTGTAATATCCATTGCAGAATTTTAGACTCGTTTCTTAACGACAGATAGGTAGTTTCAATCGTCATATGCACTGAATTATATGTTTTTAATCTAATTGTTTATTGAAGCTTGAATATACACCGTTTTTAAAAAAGGTTTGGCGAACGTCACGCACCTGTTTATTGAATACTTCACCACTTGCCTGCGCATAAAGTCGTTGGAATTCTGTGTACTCAATACTATTTTAAAATTAAATAAAACCGCAATCAAATGTGATCACAGGATTAGTTGTATTTTACAGTTAAAACTTCTAGTTTTGTAATTAAATATCTACACATTTTTTAACATAATAATATGTTAAAAAATGTGTAGTGCACGAAGCTAAAAATACGTTCAATTTTTTTTCATATTGACTAACATAATTTTGAATTCTTTTGCTCAAGCCAGCAAATTAAGTGAAGTTGCAATACAGAAATTTTATTGCAATGCTTGTAATTATTTTTTGAAATAGAAAATCTTCATTTTATTATTCAAAAATTACAAAATTTCACTCCTACATATCGAATAAAAAATAAACTTTGGTAGAGTAGTAACGTATTACATAGTCCTGCCATCGCTTTATCAATCTCGTCTATAACTCATGAAATTAGCACGAAGCGCATAGGCAATGTAACCCGAGTGGGCACACACATAAAGTTATATACATCAGCTTAACTTATCGATCTGAATACATTTGTTTAGATATTTGTTTAACAATCTTTTTTTTCTATTCCTATCATAATTATTTTTTCATTTATTTAAGAAGATATAAATTTTGTAGTAATCTAATATACCCATATTATATATTTACGTATTTGTTAAATTAATAAGGTAATTTTTCACTTTTGTTTCATTTTAGTTAATGTATTATTTCAGTTAGATATGTTAATATTTGGTGTAGCTTTCCGTGTTTATTAGAATAATAATTCGTTTAGGTATTAGTATTTTTAAATTTCTACTTTTTAAGATTATATCAGATACCTACAAATTCCTCTTTCGTATTTATTCATCGCTACGAAATTTTTAGAACAAATTTTTTCTTCTTAGCCACGATTATAACCATGTACCGTCATACATACTGTAAGATATGGTGCTTTCTTAGATTATAGAACAATGGAAATGGAAAAAAAATTAAGCAAATAGAGATAACATTCTAAATTTTAATGGATAAGATTTCCAATATTAGCGAGTCGAAGGAAAACGTGCTAACGTCGAGGTGCGTTATTACAAGGTTTTCCTCCTAAAACTAGGATTCAATATTGGAATTGGTTCTGAGATGGGCGTTTTCTTTTTCAAAATAAAAGAGACTTCCTCAACAAATAAGGTCGATTTCGATTACAATCAAGAGAAACAAAATTTAATATTTGATAAAATTAAATGTAACCAATGGTTTAATAATTAGTCATTAAGTATATATGCTACTATATAACATAAAAATCGGCCAAGTGCAAAATATTTCTAGCACATCATTGAAGATATACCCGAGATTAAAAATATCTGAGTCACTATATTGAGGCGACTATTAGCAGCTCTTTCAAATAAAACCCGACCTTATAAGTGTAATTTTGAACAATACTTTTCGCAACTATTTCCTTATAAATAATTTTACTTATTATTTACTAAATATATGCCATTTAAGATGCTTTATTTTTATGTAAAATTTTAAGTTTCCATTTCAAGCGGTTGCTGAAAACTGCAGTGATAAATGGACAGACGTACACACAAGTGATCCTCTAAGAGTTTCATCTTTTGAGATACAAAACTCTTCTAATATTATTTACACAATATGAAATGAATATTCTTAATAGCCTTTATCTTCATCTAACCAGCTCCCGGTAACAGCGTAAATTTTGTTTCATTGTTGATTTCTGTCTTTTTTTTAATGCGGGCGAGAGAGATGTGCACTGCTAACAAGAAAACGAGCCTCTCGATACATGTCTTTCTCAGTAGCGTATTTTTATTCACGCCACGCTAATACCGTTAGGGTATCCGGTGCGCAATGGCGTCTATATCGATGTGGTGCATTTATTTAAATCTCATTGGCCCTAAGTGTATTTGGAGTAGATATAACCTAAAAGACAATAACAATCGAAATAAAATATTACAGATTGAAATTATGAATTTCCATTTAATATTGAACTTTTTAATTCCACAACTGTTCGATCGAAAAAATCAATGCAAAATTTTGAAATTTTGGATTTCTTGCCCTGGCGAGCTCGCAATAATATGTAACATTCATGAATATACAGTAGCAATTGTAATATAAATTAATTACCGATTTAAATAGAAAATACAGTAAGTATCATTAGTTATATACCCCTTTATAAGATAGTCAGGAAATTTAGGTTTTTAAGCGGATATATTTCAAGACAACAGTTAGTCTCGAAACATAAGAAAAGGCTGCGAGGTAATTACAATGAAAGTGACGACGCGATTATGAAATTTTAGTCGGATTATTAAAGAGGACAAATAATTGAATATTTATTAAATTTCAATATTTTACCGCACCCAGGAATAGGGTATAATAAAATAATGTAACCGTAAGATGGATGCTGCAGTTGCAGTTGCAGGGTGTCGAAGTAAAATTATGTGCAACTTTTGGCATTTAAGTATAAAACACATCGAATCCTTGTTCTTATGTCTGAAAAATAATCATATGTCTTTATAATTGTACATATTTTACACTTGTTTCATAATTATTTACAATTCCACTTGATGATCATAATAAGAAAAGATATTTTATCTAGTTGTCAACTATATAAACTTTAAATAACATTTAAAAATGTAGTTAGTCCGGTTTAGCTGTGCGTACTATACATACTGATTGTTGCAAAATATATTATGTACTTATTTGTGTGATTCTGTACTCTCTCAAATAAAAATTAATGTAACACTTACATAACTAGCAAAAAACTATATTTAATTTTGATATTTGGGACTATTGTTCACTTAATTTGCTTTATACTTAGACCTATGCTTTAAATCTTAAATTAAATTCAAAACACTAACATTTGAAAACACATGTTTTCCTTATTTTATCTAAATTTTACAATTAACATGTGACTTTGATTTAAAACAATGAAAATAAATTTCATATTATACGTGTTCAATGCGCATTTCCTATACTTCATTCACACAAGTTACAATAAACTCAAAAAACTTTTTAGGTAGATGATGTCAATTTATAATAATTTTGGTAGATTTATATATATATATATATATATATATATATATATATATATATATACATATATATATATATATATATATATATATATATATATTTATGTATATATATATATATATATATATATATATATATATATATATCCGTTGATAATTCCTATCGATTGAGTTGGAATTAAATATAATTAATTTTGTCCACTAGTTCACTCGCTCAATACATTAAAAGCCACAGCGGCAAAGAGACTTCGTAAATCGTTAGGGAAATTTATCGTACCCTCACGTCCCCCACAAACTTCTGGGATCGCATCGATAACCGTCCAAACAGTCATCGAAGCTAATCCATTGGTGTTAGGGTTTAAAATATTTTCTGTAAATAAATTGCGCCTGCCGCCTTTTAGTTGTGCTATCAGTGACAGGCTTTCGATGACGTTTTTATTTTGCAGGAATGTCTTCTTTCATTAAATATACTGGTTAAGACAGAAAAGTTTTTTATTTTGAATTATTTGTATGAAAATAATATCATCAGAGAAAAGTATTGACTTTCAATATCGGTAATGTTATCGCTATCACACAGGTGTTGGTACAACGATTACTTTCATATGAAGATGCCGACTATAATATCTGTAAAGATGTTGAAAAATGAAAAAGGGTTTATTTTTGAAGTGAGAACTTCCTTTCGCTCACCTTGTCTAAAATTTTTGATGGAAATACTTATGATTTCGTATGAGGGCGTGACGCGCTTGGGATATTCTCGACAATAGGCAGAGTGCCACCAAACGAAAGGAATATTGATCGTTTGAGTTAGTAACTATATTTTTATTTTTCTCGCTTAGCCCAGTGAGTAATTGGCACTACGGTAACGCACTGTATTATATTCCGAACGTGAAGGATACAGAAGTCTGAGTGCAAATCTCTATTCTTGTGTTTTTCGTTCTTTAATATTTTTGCTACTTTATATGAAAAAATGGTCTATTAATAGAATTCGAATAAAACCCCCTCTTCCTGCGCTCGATGTACATTTATTTTATAAAATATGTGTATACACTTCGACACAAAATAATTACCTACGTATTATGACATTATTTTGTGTCGAAGTGGGTAAATTATAATAAATAGAATGTGCATTGAATAGTTTTAGGTTATTATCTCCGTTAATATATAGTATAATTAACATTAATACACAACTATTAATGTTAATTACTTTTGTTTTTAAATTTTTCTATTCAAAATTTCTGTCACAAACTTATGATTACGTACACGTTGGTAAAGTTTTCATTTTTACAGGTTTTGAGCTCATTACATTTTTATTACTGTCATGTTCTAATTCAAATAAAATTTTGTAAAAATAACTGGTAGAAGTAGTGTGTAAATAAATTCAATCTGTAGGTGGCCTTCATCTACGTCTCCAAAGATTTAATTCTGAACTACTCTTAAATACTTTGATTACTTTAATATTAACATGTAATTCCATCTATTTCATGTAGTATATCATTTCTAATATTTTCCGACTTTCTTTTAGATGAATGTGTAATTGAAAATATTTGTAAAAATAATTTAATTTAAATTAAAAAAAGATATTTTGGCGAACGAATTCAACGTAAATATGTTTTAGAAAACTTAATTATAAATAAGTATTCGGACATAGTTTTATAGAAGACATCGTTACCATGAAATTATTTAAATTTTTAATGCAAAAAATCAAGAAATTTTTAGTAATATTTCATTTTCTATTTTACATGGGCTACCTCTTTCATAAGCTACGTCCAGCTCCGTTAAAAACACTAAATGTAATAACGCTCGTTAAACCAAGACAGCAAACTTACGTGAACTTTGAGTCATGTTTTCAATGAATCATGGAAAAAAAAATTTATTAATTGACCAAAAAGGAAATTGTTGACGCAATAACCATGTTGCGTCTAAAATGAAAATTACAGATGTTCTTCTGCGAAAATTTAAAAAATGGACATAAATTTTTAAATTGATGTTCCATATTTGTACCTCATTTATATATTTTTAATCGGAATATTAAGGCAACTTAATATTAGGTTTCTCAGCAATCAAATTTGAAAGAAAATCATAAAATGGTAACAAAACTTAATGGGAGACATAATCGTCATGTCACTTCCACTTTCGTTTATGACTCAATCTATTAGCTCAAAGAGTAACGATTCATAACTTGCTGTGACCCCTGTACGCGATTTTTTTTATCATCTATTATGCGAATATCGTCAGTATAGGTCACAATAATTTTCATTAATGCGTGACGTTTATTTGCACAAATGTGGAGATTGATTTAGGTTTAGGTTTCACCATTGATTGAGTTGCGTGGAAAAGGGGAAAAATAGTAGTTTAATTATGAAATTATATATTTATATACATATATATATATATATATATATATATATATATATATATATATATATATATATATATATATGTTCATGCTCTTATCGCAGGAAAATTCTTTTTTGAGATAAATATATTTTAGTCTGTTCATTTCCATGACGCAGGTAATATGTATGAAAAATTCTATGGAGTGTGGATGAGGCGTGAAAACCGAACAAAAAAACAAATAAAATTAACTTCAATTCGTTGTATTGTGCGTGCGTGCGTGTATGTGTGCATGCATGTGTGTGTGCGTGCGTTCACGCGTGTGTGCGTGCGTTCACGCGTGTGTGCGTGCGTTCACGCGTGTATGCGCGTACGTACGCTCGTGGTCCGTGCGTGCATGGGTTGTTGCATGCGCCAGTGGTTGTGTGTATGTAATTTTAGGATATTCTTGAAAATGTACTAATTTCATAAAGGTGTTCATTACTGGCACAACAAACGGAATATGTTTTTAGAGAAAATGTTTCGACTTTTGTATTTTAAAAGCAATGCTTAATTATATAACGTTGAATTTATTAATGTTTGTATAAGGTTACGGTTTCATTATAGCACGAAGATAGGACAAAATAAATGTTTGAAAAACTATAATTATATTAATATTATTTTCCATTGTTGCGAATTTTAATTAAAATATGCGTAGTGCTCGCAAGATTTCGAGTGGATTTACAAAAATTAATCTAACGCTTAAGTGTACGAAACCTTTTCCAAACTCTTTATAATATCTATTATCATTTATTGGTATATTATCATTTTATTGTAATTAAATCATTGAACATAAGCCAAAAATTGAGGTTAACTAAGCGCCAATGAAAATTTTCAAAAAAATGTCAAGAAACAATTTAATTTTAAAATTAACAACGAAATTGTTTTTTCTCAAAAGCGATCTCTATATAAAATTGAAACCCATAACGCACTATTTTGTTATATTGCAATAATTAATACAGAAGTAAATGCCCAGATAGAAAGAAATGTATATTAATCCCATTTTCACAATTTACTTTACTAACAAAAGTGATAAAAAAATTTACCCGAATATGATAAAATTAATTTTAAGAGTAAATGTTTTACTTCAAGTTTGTTAAATTTAATCAAAAGGTCATGGTATTAACGGTTTCATTAGAATCAAAACTTAAGTGAATAATTCGAATATCTCTTATTTTCAATATCTTTTGTTCACAACGAACGGTATTACCGTTCGTTAATATGTATTATATATGTAATTTTACAAAATTGTTTCAAATTGTGTATACATAATTTTCTTAATACAAATTTTTAGCACATTTTTTAGAAATTGTTATTTAAAAATATTGATATTTCATGTTACTTTTTCCTAAAGACACGACGACCTCTTATCGATAAAATACACTCAGCTTATGCATGTTGAACTTTAGTGTATTAGCGTGTATGCTCTTTAAAATTTGCTTGCTTTTTCTAGTAAAATGTGGTTGACCATTACGGTGGTTAACATTTAATTTATTGAAATATATATATATATTTATATATATATATATATATATATATATATATATATAATATATGTATATATATATATATATATCATCATCATCATCATATATATTAATACGCTAAGGTTTTAAGATGTTACACTCCCTTTTTAGAAAAAACCTCACAACTAATCCACATAAATTATATATCATTTTATAGATAATTGCTTGCTCTACCGGCATCCACAACTAAAAAATTTATTATTGCTATTGTTTTTGCAAATTAATTAATTATTAAAATTATATACACAAAACAGCAATGCTGCCATCTAACGGCTCAACGTCAATATGATTGACGGTCTGTAAAATTTTTGTTTAATTTCAAATCCACTCACGTATAAATAAAGTGGCGCTTTAGCTCAATGCTTTTGATACTTGCGCCTCTATATGTCAATTTTAGTAAAATATTTGTTTGATCTATCATCTGAGCTTCATAATGGAATAAATAATGCGAAGACTTCGCACGGGTCACGCTAGTATATATATATATATATATATATATATATATATATATATATATATATATATATACACATATATATATACATATATAAACAACGATTATAACTTCATCATGTCCATTTATACCTTCGTTTCTGCACTCTAATAGTTTCTCCAGCTTCAGGATTAATTGCATGAATGTTTAAGAGTGGATGGTTCAGACTCAATTAAAATTAAAAATATTTAAAAACATTAATGTATCTCTCTAACTTATAAAGGAATGGTGTACACTTTTTTTGTTACACATCTCATCGAGTAGAATATCATTAGAAAGGTCTTTAAAAATAAAATACAAGTTTTGTTTAATATTTTTAATTTTTAATCCTGGGATGTAAAATATCAAGCTTCCAACGTAAGTAGGATGCACATCGCCCTGTCCCGCTTCTAATTTTTAGTACTAAATTTGGGAAAATCCGAACAGTTCTAATTAGTTACGTTTGAATAAAGTTTTGAAATTATATTTTTTAAGCACCTTTGTAAATTACATCTTATAAAATGATTACTATAATTTTAAACTATAAGTTATAACCAACAAACAGGCAAAGTAGTAGAATTTTATTTTGAAGGATATGGATAACTTTTTTTATTATTTCCATACTGTGAAGCATAATGATAAAACAAAATAATACATCAGTTATTTAAAAAAAATGGAAAACTTAATGTGAATCTTCAGTTTTTTTTCTTTCTGTCACTTCCATTTGTATTTCAATATATTTACTTTCGGCGCAGCTATTTAACGACTATCTCATAACTTGCCGGGTTCTATGTGTGATGGATATTTATGATTGCAATCGTTTAGAATATTACGTCATGCTTAAGACTTGAGATGAAATTGCTTATCGGCCTATTTTTCCAGCGTTATATGAGCTCGTTTTTATTTTGAAGATATTGGTAACTTAATGTTGTAAGGCCGTTGATATTATAACAGAAGATACATAAACCGTATTTCGTTGACATTTAGAATACATTAACCATTAATTATGAACTTAATAAGATATTATAACCTGTGGATGTATTTTTCTCAAAACTTAATGACTTATATTGTAACAACTTTAGTTTATAGATTGATCTTTATAAATTTCACAAAGTAATTCTAGGTTATCAAGAAAAACAATATTTTGTTGTGTACTGTTGGAAAAATACTACTACATAATTAGCATGCTAAAGAAACGTCTACGTGTTGAAAATTCAACCGTGAGTTTGAATATTAAACAAATTTAAATCAGTAAAACTAATTTTATGGTTCATAAATATTTATGCGTTTTGACACAAACCCCCACCGACAAAAGTTGGAGTAAAGATCGGCACTTGGTAGGATATTTGAACAGCTGCCACAATAATTTCCCTACCTATACAATAATGTAAGGCGGTTAATGTAAGCGGTTTGGGAAACGGAATAGACTGGGTCGGAAAGACCATCAGTATAGGTATATTAGTAGCAATTTCTTTTCTTCGATTTTGATACCCGACACTGATGAAACGTCTAACGGAAATAGTCAATGAAATAAATGCGGTGCGATGGGTGAAAATATATTGGCCCATATGACATGTGCTGGTGTGGTGAAAAATGTTGTGTTATACAGTTTATTTGGAAGCTACCACTAATCTAATAAAACATATTTGAAGGATTTATGTTATCAGAAAAAAATACTAGAACTATTTAAAACCTACAAAATTAAAAAAAGTGAAATTGTTTTAATTGCAGCATCTGAAAAAATAAATACTATAGCCTTAGTTATTCCAAAAATTTCCAAAATATGCCTAATTATTGCTATTTAATTAAAGGTATTAATTACGCAGTATCTTGTCGATTCATAGATTTAGCTTGAACTAACCAAACGCAAAACAATAGCCGCCAAGCGTCGAAAAAATATTGCCGTTCCGCAACCAGGCAGATATCCAGCCAATTCGTTGAACTGGGATGCACAAACTGAATTGAGTGAGATAAGCTTTATTTTTTAAAAAGACAAATAAAACACCACTTTTGCTAAAATAATTTTTTTGTGTTTAAAATAAGAACCGCAATTTCCAATACATGCATCGACCCTTATTAGTTCTGTAGTAGTTAGTCCATTGAATTGTTTTAAATTTTAAAAACATTCGTAGTTTTTGTAATTTTTTTCAAATATCACTCATACAGTTATATTGCTAATTTTTAGAATCAGGGTGCACAAACACAACGCTGAGCAGTGGCCGAACAAAGGTCGAATGCGCCGAACAAAAGACGCCGTTATGGCCGAACCCGTCGGAGAATTAGTCGAGTAACAACTAGCATTGGAACTAGAAGTGTTTTACGACTTTCGTATAGAGTTTACAAATAATTATAATTAACCGTATGGAAAAAAAAATTAACCGTACCAAGTTTTAACCCTAACGTTGCTCTCCTTTACATGTAATGGAGCATCGGCACGACGGATGTACCGTGAATGTATCCGGATTTTAGTTTTCCTAATATCAAAGTAATTTACAACAGGTTTCGTCGGTTTCAACAGCACTTCATATCAGATAAGAGTTAAGCGTAACAGATCAAGGTTAAATAATTATTTTTATAAGTAACAACATTAATAACATAACATAACAATTCACACAATAGTGAATATTTGTCACCCATTATTTTTTGTAACCTGATTAACCTCAATCATCCATAATTACGCTATATTTATGAACCTGATTTGTGTCTCTAGTTAATGTATTGTAGCAAAAGTTTAAGAAAATATTCTACCTTTAATTGGCCACATAATTGTTGTCATTTTTTTTGTATACATTTAAGCGTTATAAGTGTAAGGTAACTTTTGTAATTTTACATGAAAATTCCTGTCGGTTACCATTCTTCTAATTGTCAGCGTTGAGTGCCGTTAGTTCTCGTCTCTATTTTAATATATATTTCATTTTAATATTCCTAACGATATTTAATTTATATACAAAATCGTTCAGTGTATATTATAATTTTCTTTTATGATAAGTGATCATTGTGGTTTTGTGCAAATATTTATTAATGAACAGGTATCCGGCTTAATACAGGATGAAGCATAAAAAGAAAAATTCCTTTTAAAGGAAATCATTATACCATCGCTGAAGGTTTGCCACAAAATTGTGATTTTATCTTGTCGAAGAAAATAAGAATTCTCAAGAAGAAAATAAACAATTATAAAGAATTAATACGAGAAGATTCGTTAATACAATATTTACGTTTAAATATATAACGCAATTATAAACTTAAACATACTAAATAAAATATTAAGTCAGACTAAAGCAGGAACTTTTCAAATTTATTTGAAATAGCGACTATATATAACAAGGTATAGGAATTCGAAAAAAGGATTCTTTAAAACGAGATATTGAATCTTTAAATAAGTTAATTGTCCAATTTCCTCAAATTTTGCCGGAGTAATAAGATTATAATAATCTTTAAATTAGCCACAATTAGACTATATATTGATTTAGTAAGGAATAATAAAAGCTTACAAAAGTGAGATAGGTAGTGTGGGAATCATTACAATTGAGGTTTTTCGCGGAAAACGTTTTACTTTGGCGGCGTTGTAGGTTTAGTTGCCACAAACTTGTATGTCTTTCACTTGGTTTTCACAAAAATTATTAATTCGAAAAATTTTGCAGAAGACAGGCAATGGCGCGGGTAGAACGATATGGAAAACATCTGCGTTTATCGTAACCGACATCGATCTAGACTTGTTATTCCAAAACTGAACGCACAAAACCTTTGAGCGATCTCTTTATACCTATTGAAAGTCCTTGGGAACCGTAAGCGGTTTATTTGGATTGCAGAGCCAGTAACTATGATATAACAATTAAAAAAATATATTTCGTGCCGTGACTTAAAAGTATGATTTTTGAAAAATTTGAATGAAGTGAGTATGAATTTAATGAAGAAAAGAGCACTTTCACAAAAAGTTTTTTTTTTTAAAAGTGTTGCTTTTATTGACTTTTTTATATTATTTTGTGGCAATATGTTAAATTGTTCCCTACACATATTCAGCAATAGTTTGCGAGCATATCTGTAGTCCAATGGTCTTAGTAGCGTTTCCTTATGTATATAATGTCTTCGTAAAACCTTACACCACCTTCGTAGGTAACAGCTCCTATGTCAGTGGGAAAGAAGTCCGTATACGAAAGGCGAAAATGTATTTTAAGCAACATATTATAAATTAGACTGTAATAAACATGTAATGAATTTTTAATGGTAGCTTTTTTCTGACAGCAAAAAGCTGTTTACTGACCTTAACGAAAATTAAATTTTTTCTGATATGAAATCCTAGAAACACGCTTTCTTTAACTCTATTTCTACAAACTTTCCCCGGGACCGAATTTGATTTGAAATGATGGTGTGAATGCATAGAGAGCTGGGAAAAAACAGGTTTCTTTTTACCAAGAATCAATGGCATATGTTCTAAGAATGTTTTGAACATTAATTTTTTATAATAAATATATATATATATATATATATATATATATATATATATATATATATTCGTATCTTTCTGCAACGAGTGAATAACTGGAACTAAAAGTATTTTTTCCGTTATAAAGTAACGCTGCTTTAAGGTTCAGCTTGGACGAATCCATAAAAATGTCCCTCTTCTGGAATTATATATCCACATAAATTGATTCACGTAACGTTCAATATTCTAATCATCGGTGTGGAAGATAGTGGAACATCATGTGAATCATTAAACCACTTTGCTAAATAACGTACGCACCTCGATAAAATTGTTTGAACTTTACGGTCTTTCCATTTGTATTTAATGTTCCAAATTGGCCTAAATTTTTACACAAAAGAGAAAAAAATATTAGATAATTTTGATATGTCTAAACCCAGCCTAGTATGTCCACGCAGAGTATCAATCGCGATACCTTTTCATTTAAAAGTTTCTTGAAGAAAAATATATTTAACATTCTCCCTATAAAGAAGTGAAGAAGAAGTGTATTTCTTTTGCTACGTAGACACTCACAAATTCCGCTTTCACGTGCTTATTTTATATTCTCTTCGTCCTACTGGTCTTAGATGCAAATAATTTGGGAGATATCTAATAAAATAAGTGTTTTCTTAACGACTTTGTTTCATCGAGTAAATATAAAGCGCATAGTTTTCATATCACAATCATGTTAGTCAATATCTTCAATATTGAAATCTTTATATCCCTAGGATTTTCTTATTTAAAAATTCTTATACAAACATCAAACCTGATTGATAGACTGATCGATAAGTAAACGCCCGATTGCATATACTGGTCTTATTAAATTAACTCCAATTAATATCGCTTGACTTCCCTTTTAAGTTTCAACAATTGTGATTCTCTATCAGGGTTTCTTGCGGCGATAATTACAAAGTTTCAGGGATGAACATTAAAGTTCGTCTGGGTGGACTTAAGGAGTAATGGCTTATCACATGATCAGTTTAACGGGATAGTTCAAGGGTTCGTTAGCGTCATATTATCTGTTAGTAGCCTATCGTCCTGACTTTACAAAGACAACTAGGAAAGTGATCTACAAAGTTGTGTTATAGACAGCATATCAGGATCGTAGAGTTGAATTATTTGTTGTCTTTAGACGTATTTTGGATCCCATGCGAACGAAGTCCGGGGCAACTGCTCTAACACACAAATAAATGCTTTAATAATAAAGAGTAGAACAAACTATTATTTAAGGTAATAGCAGTCATTTCTTGTATTTTTCCATAACATGACACGCTTATATACTCAAATTCAGTAAATATTACTCATCGGAAGTAATACATTTACTATTTTCCTTGTTCGGGCAGCGTCTAATAATATATTTATTCCCTAAGTTTACCCAGATGGACTTTAATATGCACACAAAATCATGTTTAACATATTTTCTAAATAAATGTATTTTCTAGAAATTCTATTCAGAAAAATAGGAAACAAGTATTACAAAAACAATGTGCTGTTAAAGTAAATGTTCCCGTAGCATACCAGAAAAAAACAACTTTTCTATAAACTTTTACAATAACTTATTTTGAAAGAACTGTCCCACTATATAAATTACCTCACCAAAAGTGATAATAAAATATTCATTTCACTCGTCTCGTTGTCCTTATTCGTAGCACGTAGATATACGTTATACGAATACACATTATGTGAATTCTTAAAAACACACAAAACAATTTTATTTAAGACTAAAAAATCGAAACAAAATGTTTTTAGAGAAAAAGTCTTAATTACATTTCGTGAAGTCCAGTCACACGATAGCGTTACTTCGAACTTCGTGAATAATGCTGGTACTTGAACATCACTTTTATGTTAACAACTGCAAATGTGCAAAGCACCATGCATATATCGATTACTGTGTATCGATAATTGAGCAAGATATGCAAATATTTATTACTTGTTTAGAAATAGTATAGTATTTTACTTGTTTAAAAATATTAATACAGAATATTATTAATTATGTTGATCTGAATAAAAAAAATGAGACAAAGTTCACATAAAAAGCTAAAATGTGACATATACGCTCTAGTCATGGATGTAGTAACTAAAGAGCAGTTTAGTTAGTTCATAATGAAAAATTATATCATTGGTAATAACCAGTATGTGTGCGAATAATATTAATATTTACATGTTAATAAACAAGTCGATAACAGTTGTTTATCAATAAACAAACCCAAGCTTTTCTAGCCAAAATGAATTGAAATAATTGTGCGAAAAGTGATTACAATGATAAGACGCTTGAGAATTTTCATTTCACTCATATCTCTATTTTTTTGTTTATTTTTATTACAAAACATGTGTCAGAACAATTTTACTTTTTTACCAATTTATTAGAATATAAGTGACAAAGTCTCTATTAATTCGCTTTGCTCCTTGTATTCTACAGTGAATATGATATAACTATGTAATACTCTTAATGCCTAGCTTATTATAATATTAATTAAACTGATAAAAAGGAGTCACGTCATCCAGCTGCCTGCTGCATACATATTACTTTGCATTTTTCTATGTCCTTATCTACTTGAAAATTAAGGGCCATTTTATGGAAATCTTCATGTGTTATTTACGTTGTCTATTGTGTTAAAATAATTTAACTGTTTATTATAGATGTTACTGTGTCATGGTTAAGCCAAAAAAAATATCCATAATGTGATAAATTTGCGTAGAAAGAATTATTTCGTTGTTTTCAGATGTAGAATCTAAAATAAAAACATTTGTAACGTTTCTTCCAATGTACCGAAGGTGGAAACGAGTTATTTTTCACATTTCATCGAGTACCATTTAAAAAGTAATTAACCTTGAAATTGAGAATCCAATCATGATTTTTATTTTAATAAATATAAAGCTCAAAAATTACAATACAATATGCCTCTCCTGATCTTGCGGTTTTTTATAACTTTTCAGAAAATGAGTGTTAAATTGCCTATTGCTGTATAATTTGTTCATTTATTTATGTAGTTTAAAAGTTAAAATTTAAACATATTGCTACGAGAGCCAACCTGAACATCAATCCAGTCTGCTCGGCGAATCGAACCAAGGTGCGGATACTAGGGTTCGCCAGTGCGCTGCGCCGCCAAAGGCCGTATGCCTTGCGATCAACCCAAGAAACCACGGTGACGACATATCATTTAGAGGATGATTAAAGGAGGTTAATTGCGTTATAAAAGAAATTGCTATATTTTTTGTAGAAATATTTGTTTTTTTTTTCAAGATCAAGAAAAAATATATATGTATTTAACATTAGAGTCAATTTAAAATAATTGAAAAGGGATATTTGTTCACAACATAACTTTCATCAAATAAGTGTCTCCAAAAACTATAGATCATTATTAACATGTTAATTTATTTAAATAAAGATATTTGCATTCTAATTATAAATGTAATGTATCAAATATTTATTACAATAGAACTTAATTAATAAAATATTCAATGGGCGTAAATATTACGTCACATTGAATAAGCAGTTGAGTACTAAAAAAACTATTCTAATGAATCAATATATTCCAAAAATAGTCGATTTGGGTTTATACTAAAAGTAATCTAATTTTAGATTTCTTATAGCAGACTTAAACTATAACAATATTTATGAAGCTTAGCCAGTAGAGGATATTGAAGAGCAAATAATCACTTTCATATTCAATTTACCCATTTAAACCGAATAGAATAAATCTAATTTTCTACTGATTTAGTTGTATCCCTTCATTAAATTAGCTCTGACAAAAACTCCTTAAATATTACTTCCCGATTTTAAATTTAATAGAAATTGCTGCCAACATTAAGGCTCAGAAATAAACTGTCTGAACTGGACTGGCTATTTTATTAATATTATTTAAGTATAACCTAATACTCCGTGTTAACCCACTGCAATCTACTGACATTCGTTTAAAAAACCATATATCCATATAACCAAAAACCATATAACCAAATATCACCATAGATATCATCCATCAATGTTCGAATATGTTTTAAAAATAAATACTTTGTTGGCTGAAAATCGGCATGTTGGTTTAACCCGTAGATTGCATGACCATACATGGAGTTTTGTAAATGGAACATGTAGTCTCTTTTGGGTCCGATTCACAAACTATTTATATAAATTGTGTATGGATATATTTATTAAAATGTCTTTTTTGCATCGTAGGGACATAAGAGATCATGAGTAATCGGGTGACTATGTAAAATCAAATTAAAACATTGCCATTCTACTGCATGAGATTAAAATATTTATTATAACTTATTCACTTACATGTAAAGTTTTCATAGAATATGAAAACTTTACATGTAAGTGAGTGCGTGTGCGTGTGAGTACGGGAATATGTACGTGTGAGTGTGCACTTGATTTCTCCACCAAAAACCATAATCTTCAGAAATTTAATCAAATTAACAAATCGTGCCTTCTTGAACATAATAAGCATCTATCGTAATAAATGATGTGGAGAAAAGCCGATAGATCAATGGTTCCATTAAAATTATGAACATAAAAGGTTTAAGAATAAAATCAATATTTAATACATTTGGCGATAATTTTGTAGAAATTCATTATAATTAAATTTTTTACAACTAAATGAAACTATGTGATGTGGTATTATTTCTACTTTCTTTAAATTCTTTACCACGACCTAAGTTTCGCTTTATGACGACATCTTCTGATGTTTATGATAACATCTTTAAATCGTTTTTAAAAATCTTCAGGTAGGCAATCTTTACAAATTGCCCACCTGATTACAATTGTCTTCAAGCAACGAAACGTAGGTTGTGGTTAAGAATTTAAATAAAGTAAAATATTAGTAGATCACTTAGTTTCATTTAGTTGTGAAAAAAATAATAATAAAATCAATCCCAGTTTTAACCCATCTCCTTATGGTTTTTGTTGCCAAAAAAAACTTAAATAAATTTATATGTAAAGAAAATTAAAAAAAAACGGTCAAAATTTGAAAAACATTTTGGACATTTTTCTAAGTGGGAAAATGTCTTTTAACCACTCCTTTAGGAGCCTTGCTTCGTTAGCATGAAACCTTTATCCATATACGTATATCTGCAAGTATTCGAGTCAGGTGGACATATTTTATCAAACCAAGATCTATTAGGTTATGTGGAATGCGAATTTGAATAAAAGTATTAGGCAAACACTTGACGGGTTTTTGTCCAAGCGACTGATGAACCACGTACAATATACAAGTTCGCGTAGTATTGAATTTAAATAATGTGAAATATATTCAAACGATTTGTATTATTGAATTGTTTCCAACCGTTTCAAGTAGCTTTCTGTCGAACTTCTTTCTCCATGACCATAAAAAAACGAACAAATCTTCGAGGACATATACAATATAGAACGATGGCTAAATATAATTTTTTGACAAAAAAAATAGTATGTTTATGTATTGATGTACTTTCTGTAATTTTATTGAATATATCATTACAGTGCTTGTAGCTGTTTTAATATAAATAAGAAATTTCGTTGTCAAATGAAGGTCGTAATTGTATTATTTTTCGTTTCAAATCATTGTAAAGATAATCTTTACACGCAATTATTTACATGTTATATATAAATTAATATACATTTTCAAATTATAGCAAAAAACAGATAGTTACTTTACTTTAACCTCAATAAACTTACTTAGAAAAACAATGTTAGCTAAGTAGATTTACTGACTTTAAAATAAATTAACTCACTTCTAATTAAATAAGTCAACCATCTGCATTTAATCGTTTTTTTATGTGGATACCTTGAATATACACATAAAATACCATGAATATACACATAAATCTAATCAGTCTATCGACCAGAAATTGTTTATTATTATCGCTAGTCAAATACTTCCAGGCAACGTTTACATGGACTAATCTCTTGTCAATAAGATCTGCTGATCGACTGACTGATTGATTGATTATTCTATATTTGATGACTCTTGGCCCAAAAGACGTTGGTAAAGATTTTTTTGGTATAAAATAATTACAAAATTTTCTGTATTTCACGGTCAAACTCATATTCGCCAATTTTCTTTGTACTGCTTTAAGTTAAGGGTATTTGTTAATTACGTTTTCCGAATATTATCCTAATCAATTTACTTTTCAACTATCGACTCTTTTCGAGTCGATAGTCAAAAAGACAATTTATAAAATTGACTGACTATCGACGAATTTAAAACAGCCTATGTAATATATTTATTTTACGTATGCTAAATGATGTTGACAGCTTTTTGAACTGATCACTTAGCTTTAAGGAATTAAAACTATATTTGAATACAGCAAATAGAAAATTTAGTTAAGACAGCCTCTTACTGTACTGATAACATTGAAATTATCGGCATATATTTAATAAAATGTACACATATGGAGCTATATTTACTCTTTGATAATAAGCTAGTATCCAATTTAACAAATTTGTAGAATTATGAAGACTAAAATGTTATATTTTCTGACGAATAGATTCAGTTATATGCTTCAGGCGCAATAAGATAGTCAACAAGGTTATAAAAATTACGCAAGTAAATAAAAAAACATTTTCTTACTAACTTCCAATCACGTTTGCGACTTATAATTAACAAATTAAAAATAAGTCAAAAACAATTTAATTATTAATAAGAGGTAAATATCATTACGAGACAATAGTTTTGTGCATTTTTACTGTTTTGTATATAAATATAAATAAAAAAACTTGTCGAGCACGAGCAGAACTTAGCAACGAGGGTTTTGTACATATTTCGACCCTAATAAATATTTAAGCATACGTTGTGTTTCAATTAAACTATTTATAAATATAAATTTTCTCAACGTAAATATATTGTTACATATTACATATTATGTCCGTCACCGGCGTAAAAACAAAAGTAACAAAAATTAATTAATCGAGCCTGTCCATGTGTGGGTCACTGCCATTTTTTTTCAGAAACCGCTTGACATAGACATTGGAAATTCAACATAATAATACTACGTATTAACACGCACAAATTCAGTAGCTAAAACTGAAAAATAATTAACTCGGCAACTGCTTACCTCTTTGTGGGAATATGATAAAGCATCTAAGGCATCCGAAACCCGTGAGAAAATTTAACAAGGACTTTCTCCGTTGCCCAAACATGCTCATTGTTCTGGAGCCAATGAAACCTAAGAACAACAAGAAAGCAAGGTATCTGTGATGAGAGAGACCGCTAATAAAATACTCAATGTAACAGATAACATTTGTGCATGCATATTATTCAATTTGCAGATGCTGCTTGCACATTTTACGAAAAGGTATTATATTTTCTAAAAACATGTAATTAATAAAAAAGATTGAATGATCACCAGAATCATCGGCTATATTATTTGTCGATTCATACAAAGGACATTAAATAAGAAACAGTGAAGGGTGTATTTCTATATGGTTTTCATTGCATACGTGCTAGTGATAAACACCCGTAAAGGCAACCATACGCAACGAATGATATTGCCAGTTATTCAGTTTGGTCGTAATGATAATTAAGTTTCAAGACATTACTTTGAATGCTGCTATTATTGACCTTCGTCGTGAAATGTTAATGGTTATTCAACGAAAAGTGTTAAGTCAATGATAAAATAGATATTTCGGGCTCTGACACCTATAACTTTAAATTCTTAGCATGAGCTCAAGTCTTCCTACGAAAGAGAGAGAATACGTGTTATGGAATAAAATTATTAATAACTCACGTTTTAGAAATCAGTAAATGTAAATGTAATTGTTGCCTCATCATTCGTTATTTTTTAATAGAAAATAATGAAAATTATAATCTTTAACCAAACAATTATGATTATTGGGATATAAAAAAATGTCTTATTTACAAATGACTATACATTAGAAATAAGTGTTGTTCAAAAGATATATGGGATACATATGTAGATTTTTAGCCGCCTACTCCATAGCTAAGGCAGATAACGCTATTATTCTTACGTCAATTATCCAGGGTAACTTATTAAAGTCGCTCGAGCGTAAGTTTGACTGACAACTAATAAAGTTTACTAATTCCAGGCGGCTTGAGGATGAGTGTAAGACCATAGATTACATTTCCCTCGCCACCTCGCACCTGATGAAACGTACGTATTTGATAGAGAATAGCACACACACAAAGTTTTTATTCCAATTAATGGTATACGGTCACTTATGAAAGTAGAGTGCAATTCTTTTATGAAGCGATATTTCTTTAATTGTCATGTTTTAATTGCAAATTTAATTTTAAAAACATCATATTATGCACTTAGACTTATATATGAGGTTATATAGAAAATTTTCTTTCATACAAATGTCTTTGACCATGAGTTATATTTTTTATGAATATTACAAATAACAGAAGGTTAATTTTTAAAATAGGTAGGATTCCTGGGATATTCCGTACAACGTAATTTGACTACAGTTGTGAAAAAAATTATAATCTATTAATCTTTGATCTTAATTAAATTTTGCGTAAAGTGAGTAACGTTCGTTAATGTACGTCAAATTTATCAGACTGTATCATTACATATAAGAGTCTTTTTTACTTTTAATTATTGTCTGTGTGGAATTATGTATATACATATATATATATATACATATATATATATATATATATATACAGGTTGGTCCAAAAGTCCGTTAATATTTGAATCGGCAGCTGCGTCGAGCAGCGAGGGAGAGGTGGAGCGTGCGAGGTACGGAATGTCATAGCTGCCGATGGGAATTTAGTGCCATGGCGTCATTCAACGAAAAACAACGTGCGCTCTGCGTACGCGAGTACTATCGAAACAACGATTATTTGACTCTAGCGCAACGAAAATTTTGCGCACATTATAATATAAGGTATAATAATAAATCTATCCATGATCCATCGATTTAATCGATTAAAAAATGGGTCCGGAACTTTGAAAAAACTGGTTCAACAATAAATAAATTATGATCTGGCCAACCTAGAATATCACGGGATCCCAAAAACAGAGCGGGTTAGAGCGTTGTCAATAACCGTTCGTGAACAACCTGGACTCTCTACTCGAAAGCGGTCTAGCGTCTTAAACGTATCCAAAACATCTTTAAACCGCATTCTGCACAAGGATTTCATTTCCATCCACACAAGATACAAATGTTTCAGTAGTTAAAGCCTCAAGATTATGCTCACAGGCTGCAGTTTGCTAACGAAATGCTAGAGTGGTTCGCCAGCGTTAACAACATTTTTTTTCATCAAAAACCTCTGCATCCACCCAAGGTTACTGTATGGGCAGCTTTATCAGCAAGAGGTATTATTGGTCCATATTTTTATGAAGATCAAAGAGGAAACGCGTATACAGTGAATACAGGGCGGGATATTGCCATACTATAGAGCTTTTTTGCTCCAGCGCTTCAGGATTTCGATGGTGTCAATCAACGATCGTGATTTCAGGAAGATGGTGCAACATGTAACACTTCCAACGACTCTTTAAGTGCAGTTCGCAAAATTTTCGGTTAAAAAGTTATATCCAAAAGAGGTGACATTAACTGCCCACCTCGTAGTCAGGACTTAGCCCCAATGGATTTTTTCCTTTGGGGATACCTTAAAAGTAAAGTCATTAACAGCAATCCACTTGAGAAATTAAAGCCTCATATTCGAGAGGTAATGCAAAACATTTTCCGAAACACTTCTCAGTCGGTCATTGAAACTTTCCGCTCCAGGTTGCAGCAGTGTCAAAAAAATTAAAGATTGCATATGGACGATGTGATTTTTAAGAAATATAGTCCCAAATTGTGTACTTTCAGAATAAATAAACATTTTTTCTTTCATATAACTAGTTTTTTTTCTATAAAAGCATGAAATGTTAACGGGCTTTTGGACCAGTCTGTGTATATATATATACATATATATATATATATATATATATATATATATATATATATATATATACATATATATATATATATATCTATATATATATATATATATATATATGTGTGTGTATATACAAATACATTAATAGATGTGTATGTGTGTGTGTCTGTATGACATGCCATAATTAAAATAGTTATGTCTTGCTATTTTGCCATTTTTCTAGGGAAGTTTTACAGATGTGACCACACTGGTGACACATAAATAAAGTGCACAAAATTTGCTTATTCTGCTGAAAATTAATATATTTGTCCCCTTCACGTTAAATAAATACTAAGTTAAACTCTATCGGTTAACTTATATGTAGAGATCAGACAAAACTATATTTCGAATATTACCCAACGAAGAAAATAAATAAGTGTGCAAATTTTTTGTTGCCATTGTAAGGTAATTTTTTACAATAAATATATAAAATTGTTAAATTTATTATATATTTTCAATAAAAAGATTCAATAAAAATTTATCCGAGGTTTTCGTCGTTAAAATCCAAACATTTGTACATAAATAAGTAAAATAAGGAGTTTTATCTATTATATCTTATGTTTTTGGAATTCTAAGTCTTATATTTTTAGAATCCTTAGGTCAAAGTCAAAGTTAGTGAAATTCTAAAATCAAAATAACATGAAAATTTAAAAAATAAAACTGTCTCTAGTGCAAATATGTCAAGATGTTTCAAAAGTCTGAAATAACGAGTATCTATGTATAGTAGTTTTATCTCGATAATTTCGGTGAAATTTGCCATTTATGGGTGCGGGCAACAAATCAATATTTTTTTAATGTAGCATTTGAGAAATTAGTTGGTTAATACCGATGTGTCATAAACTTTAAATGTGAAGTTTTGCTACTTAAACTTTAAATGTGTGTCATTGCTATGGACGAATACTAATACAATTATGTTGATTCTACGTATAATCATTATTAAAGTTATAACTACCTTGATTATCACTTTATTGTTATTCACAACGAGTTGTGAATAAAAATTAAGTAATTTTTTTGAAATTATTAACTAATTTCTACAAAATTAACGTCAAATATATTCAATACATTGTTTATATTCTACTTCCAACTATACTTACTTTACCTCCTCCTTAATCAAACGTCATCATTTATTAATTACCAAGATATAATATGAACTATATACAAAATAATGGTATAATGGACAAGTACCCGGATAAAAAACACAAACGATTTTAGTTAGCATAGTATTTATTTTAAATAAAAATCAACATGTTAATCATTTAGTTAAACTAGTAGATAACTGCTTCGACTAATATGTCTGATTTATCGGACCTATTAACGGTGTCACCATATTCCAAGTTCTTGTAAAAGTTATGATAATTTTTTGGTACGAGGTTTTGATTACAAAGAGATTAAAAGAGATTATATTTTGCAGTAGTAACTGGCAATCTGGCATTATGTAAAAATGCGGGCTCTGAGTTAACATGGTCCCTTCTTTCCCTTACTTTCGAACGCGTCCGAGTATCACTTTGTCCCGAGCAGTCAATAGCCATAGAATCATCTTCATTCAAGTCGTATTTGTAGAATATCACATTAGGATTATTCATATTAATTTCTTTTTCTCGGACTTGATTCCACTTTACCTTTTCATTATTTCTTCCTTTTGTCCATTTCATTTGGTTGATGCAAGATTTAAAGGCAAAAATATCATTATAAGATATCTCATTGACTTCGTATCTATCATTCGTGGTTTTGCACCACCTTACGCAGTTATACCATTCTTGAGGATAATAGATCGTTTTATTCTTGAACGTGCGCTCGATTAAGGCATGAACCGAATCCTTTTCTTGTTGTGTATGGCCTTTTTCCAGAAAACGGTGGCATATATTGATGTTTAATTTTTTTAAAGCCGATAAATACATAAAAAATATTATGCGATTGCGGTTTTGACCCGCGCAATTGTCGGACTACAAGCGCACATCTTTGATACCCTGTTCAGCTCTGTTCTGTAAAAAATTATAGAGACAGCTTGCTACTTCATTAGACCCTCGCTTGGCTGTGGTTTCATCCCACATATAGTAAATCCTTTTCTTCTTTCCGATGTCAAAAATGGTAAAATTAAACACTGATAATTTGCGTTTATAATAAAAAGACCTGGTTTCGCCGTAAGGGGTAGATAAAATCTTTTGAAAGTCAAAAGTCGCTGCTGTAACTTCCTCAGGCTCAGTGAGAACTTGATTTTTATCTTCAGTCATCAGAGTCCTAGCTGTATTCTTGTTAATAATTTGGGCGTTGAAAATATCTTGATCTCCATTAGGGATATTTTTATGGGCTGTGCATACATCGCATTCGTCTTTCTTGGGTATAAAAAAGACAATGTTCATGTTCATATTAACAATGTCTTGGTATTGACGCACTGATTTAGCTAATTTAGTCAGGTTTTATTCTGGTGCCCAAGTCATAAACATAATAAACATAGCAGTGAACGTCAAGTTGTTGTCGAAGTACTTTTTGTTAAAGTCCTTTCTTGTGTAACGCGATTCCGCTGGATCGAATAAACTGATGCGGTCACAAACGCTCTTTATAACAGCATCAGTGTTAGTCTTTGTTTTATTTGGATGTGCACCTCGCAAAGCATCAAAGCAATTTCCAGTTTGCTAATTATATTTGTCAATGCCAGATTGGATAATTTTATTGCTTACGCAAGGTGTGTTATTAAATATTGTTTTGCATACTTTGGTCTTCTCATCATCACAAGACGGTAAATAATAATAAAAGGTAAACTGGCGTTTGTATTCAGAATCTGTTGTGATTCGCCTTTTTTTGTAGCGTTTGAAATTTTTCCCAATAAATTCCCATTGTTTTTTATAATCACCAAGCACCCAAAATCGATCAAAAATATCTTTTTGCTTACCAGCTGAAAATTTATGCTGATCTCAAACTGTCGCATGCTAATATCAATCTTTTAGCAGCTTGTTTATTTCTGTTTCTTGATATATGTTACCAGTGTAGTTAGTGTACCAAGGGAAAGCCCTTGGTTCAATAATACTTTTCTCTTCGTATCTATTCATTTGTCATTGTGAATTTTTCTTCTTTTCTTAGGTGTGTCTATTAAACGCTTTTTCATTTTCCTTCTCTTGTTTTAAATTGATGGCATAAAGCATTCACTTGATGTTTCAAATGTAGAAGTACCAGCGTTTGATGTTGATGCTATATCAAAAGATAAGCCACTACTTGGGCTAACAGGTAACAAGTTCAACAAGTCTCCGTTAGGCTCAGAAGTTACTAAATGTAACCTATTATTATCTTTTTCTGAATCAGATCTCTGAATGAGTGTTATCTGCAAAAATTACGGTGGTAACGACTTGGCTCTAGATCGATCTGTGAATGATATTTTATTTTTTCGCGGTGATGGCGTCAATGACCGACCAAGAGCTACTTGTTTTAGTAACAGTGCAAAATATAGCCAATGCGTTTTAAGTTTTGGGAGTGCAGATTTTGCTCTCACTTTGTTTAAAACCACACTATCATTTGCGATTTGTTTTTTAAGATTGGGAGATAAGGATCGAATTCGTTGCATTTGGAAAAAATTTCTAAAGAATTTTGGTGAAGAGGAGAGAGTTTGCCGCAATAGGTGAAAATCAGTGTTTTTGGAGATTTTCTGAGAGTTAATTGTAATTTCCTCGTCAAGACATGAAATGTTAATATTTTCAAATTCTATCTTTGTCCGCTTGAGATCTTGCACAATATGTTTAAGAGTATTGTCATCAATTAACTGCAATGTATCTATATCAAAAGATTTATTAGTGTTTAATTTTGAGTAACTGGGCACTTATTCATCGTTTTCATATTCTGGCTGAGTTGCAGATTGTCTGAACAATAGACAAAATGTTATTGCATCAACAAACCTATTTATGAAAAATGCGAAAAAATATAATCAATAGTTAGCCAGCGAAATTACAAGTGCATGAGACATAATGCCTTGAAGTATCAGGGTGGCAATACATATGCTGTCCCGCTTAGATTAACATCATATTTCTGGTGGGATGGGAGGGGGTATAGGCGACGTTGATGTTGGAAAAATTCAGTTGACCGTATTTACTTAGGCGCCGTCAATACACACACACACATATATATATATATATATATATATATATATATATATATATATATATATATATATATATATATATATATATATATATATATATATATATATATGTATATATATATATATATATATATAAATATAAATACATATATATCTTTTACAGGTGTAAAATTATAGTGAATGAAAACTGACTCATAAAAGCATTGCTATGTTTTACCGTTAAACTCTAAACTCCTTGTCATTTTGTTGCTTTAATAATTTTAACTCTAGCGATTCAATGTGCATATTTTTGCAAAAATATTTGATATTATTAATGTCTTAAATGAACCGAAAAAGAAGTTTTGGAAACTACAATTTTTTTTCACGATTAATGGTCCACTAATTTCATGTCATTTTAAAAAAATCCATGATTTTATTGGTCCCCTCTAAAACATATATATATATATATATATATATATATATATATATATATATATATATGTATATATATATATATATATTTATATATATATATAATTTTAGCGTTAACTATTGAAATATATGTGGATGAATATTCTTTACCACCAAGCCAAACGTCAAAATGGTTTGAGATAAAAATGGTTGTCACGCGGATGGGCACGTAAGTGACTTTATAACGGTTAATTTTTTTTGTACGGAGCCCTAAAAGTGTTGGCGGTTCAAATTTTCCAATAATTAAAATGTTTCATGAAATATAAATGCATGTGTAAGCATGACAGGACTGTAACAAATAAAATACATTTGTTACATAAGATTTATGCACATTATTTTGCAGAACAGTCCGTGAAATTATAAATCGACGTTAGCTTTATTGAATATTTATTTAAAATCGTTTATTATTTCACAAGATTCTTTCTTTTCGTTTCAGACATTTTTTTATCTTTGAACGATGTTACAACACAATGAATACTGTAGAATATGAATCATTGTTACTAAATATTATGGCGCAATTGTGGTGGGCACCACTTCTGTCGAAGTAAATACATAAATTCAACTTATGACTTATACTTACTGGTTTCGTATGATAGGAAAACTTTAAGTTTTTTTTTTTAGGAAAACTTTCGTAGAAGCAAAACTTTCGTTGTGTAGAATAATGAAATAGAGAAGTGACATAAAAGATTAGTTTTTCTATAAGTATGATTATAATCCATGTATTTCGGAATTACATAGACTTAACGAACACTAATTTTCTCTATATTTGAGGGAAAATGAATGTCTTACACATCTTCAATTATAGAAAAATTCAAAGTAATTTACCAAAACACAATAATCGGCTTTCCATTTGTAATATGTTGCTTATGGATGCGAACGTTGGACCTCGCTTAACAGACAATAATACCTACAATAATAGCAGAGTTACTAATTGAACTATGATGAACTAGTTACACTTTCGATTTTCGTCGATTAATCAAAAATTATTTGAAAAACTCAAGCACACGTTGCGAGAACAATGATTCCATATTAATTAATATATCACGTTCAACTTCAAAAACGTCAATTGTCTCATATATTTTAAACATATCTTCATATATTTAAATATTTTATTATAGTTCTCTATAATATATTGAATAAATTATTACTAAATGTCATGCGAAACCTTTCTTAACTGTGTGTACCGCCAAATAATTTTTTCATCTATATATGAGTCTTCTTTGCATAAAACATCATATTAGGTCGTTCGTGTATTTGATGCCATTTCTTTAATTTTCTTACTTCATCTCCTAAGTTATTTTACAATAAACTTGCGGACAATAGGATTTCATCCGCATGGAATTCCGAAATGCAAGTATACTGTATCGGTCAAATTATTTTATGCTTTTATATTAAATTAGATATAAATTATTAATTTAAATCCCTCATGGATCAACTTACGATGGATCATTTCACCACATCACTACGGAGCTTCGTAAAGCTTATGTCAATTTTATAGGTAAACTATATATGCCCACGACTTTTAAAAAAAATTAAATAAAGTATGACTATATATAATTAATCAAGGGTTTTGTTGGCGCTATGTGGAATGCATTGGCCAAACGATAAAATTATTTTATCCTTTTGTCAATGCATTCCACAGAGTGGATTCATTCTACAGACAAGCTTCACGGAATTTAATGTCAATGTTATCATAACTTCGGAATCCTTTGAGATATCACGACAAAACGCAAATAAATTATTCTCATTATTCCAGAATTCCTTTTAATATTCGAATATGCAAATGAAAAGACTATTTAAAAGCTTCATTTCCACTCAAATATGCCTATAAATGATAACAGCATATTTTTAAATATTCTCAATATTTGTAAAAGAATTTTCTTCATTACATCTCTTTTGTAATTACATATATTATTGTAAGTTTCAACTATTTTCCCCTTAGAAACAGATGTCGAAATAATATAAAGGTATTTATAAGTTCATAATCATATGGCTAATCTCCTTATTATATTTTCCCCTATTGAACAAGATAAAAACTTACTATAATAATAACCTTACGATAAAATTTTACTCACAATTTATATATTTTTGTTGAGTTTGAAAATAAAAAAAATGACCGAATCCCATTACTTCAAAATTATGCTTGGAAAAAACGTCAACCCATTCGTAATTTGAAAGGCAAGAATGGATCTCTCTGATGAATTATCTTATCATGAATTTTCAGCTCGCTTGCTTGCTTATGAGAACACATTTGCATTTAATAACATAAAAATTATTTCACATATAGGGTATATGTGGACCGTAAATATAAATGACACAATTTATTAAAATAATAGTAGCTCTGAAACTTTAAGTTTGACATATAAACTTAGTTCATGTATAATCTAGTTTAAGTTACTCCATTAAAACTTTCCAACTTATTGCGGAAAGTTCTAAGTAGAGTAAGTAAGTTTCCTGGTATCGTGAACAGATGATGTTGATATCGTGTAGATAGAATGGTAAAAATAATTGCTCTTTATGGTATATTGTGAAACAAAGGATACTTATAATTACATCATACGTTTTAGCCTGTCCGTTCAATTGTCACTTCCTTACAGTTACCTTGTAATCTTTTATGAAATACTTAATACATTAATATTGATATAAGTTTTGATGTCTCCTATTGCTTGTTCATACGTACTGTTGAAAGAGTCTGGAATGTTTGAAACATATCCTTAATATGCAAATTCAACAAAGCCTATAGCGAATTTTTTTTTTAACTAGCTGTGCCTTATTCAGGAAATATTATGAGATTCACTGAAAAATGAATACACGGAATGTCACCTTCTATAATAATTAAAATATTAAAGTTTTGTTGCGTAAGTATACTTAGTATTGAAACAACAAATTACCATATCTTCTTTTTAGTTGGTCAACTGTGATAAAATACAGCCTATATATTAACCCAGATCCAAGAGTCAAAATCCTAGCAGTTCTTACGTGATGAATACATACTGGTAAATACGAAAACTAAGTAGGTAGAAAGTATATTAATAAATATATAAAAAGAATGTGTATGTGTGGAAAATGCATTGTTTGCTTACTCTACATCTTTTGCACCACTCCACATTTCAGCTACAGCCACGGCTAATTTAATGTATGTCCGGATACAAAACTTTATTGCGCCATATAAAATATACATAGCGCTATCTATTAAGACACATAGGCATTTTACCCATATGTGTAATTATGATACATCGAGTAGCTAGCCATTTCTTTTTCTTGTTGTACTAACATAATTTAAATCAATATCTGAAAATGTTAAATTCGCTCTCTAATAGAGTGAAAAGATTTCGATAAAATACAAAATACTCGTAAATACTACACCAAGTCAACCCTAGTGCTATTCGAAACCTCATCTGAATTGTGCATGTAGCTTTTGATTTCGATTTTCTTAAATCAACAGACAAACATATAAACAGAGAAACATATGAAAATTTAAAATTATATTTTTCTGTTCCATAATAGACTTTTCTTATCAGACCCTTAGTATTTTTTCGTAAATATCTTCAATATCGGGGTTTTAATGTCTTCGTGTAGTTTTAGTGTCCTGGTGTAATTCAAAAATGTGTTTGGTTGTCCTTCTTTCACGGCGCAACGAAACAACAGATTGACAAATTTTTTTGCAAAAAAAATAGGAGTAAGATCTGGAAAAAATATAGGTTACTGTTTATGCTTTGAGAAAATCGTTGTTGAAATTGAGAAAGAATACAAATAATAAGGACTAAGGAAGCAATGTGACAAAAGAGCAACGACTGGACATGATTTTTTAAAATGCTACATGCAAAATATAGAGGAGCATCCAAATCACTCAGTGTTATCCTTAATTTGGTCATAATTGTTCTTTGATGACGCAATGGAACAATCCATCTACGTGACTTTTTGGAAAGAGATCGCTGAGATGATTTCCTATGAGAATTCAGCGCAAATGAATATCGTTCCTGTATTAAAAGTGTTTAAAAACAGTAACGTATACATTTAAAAAAACCAAAAGTATTTAAAAAGTATTATGAGTGTTCTGTTCTGCTATTGAAATATTTGTCCATTGAAATTTATTAAAACCAAACTGTGTTTAATATGACAATGTGAACGAAATTAAATACCTTGAAAAGAAAGTAAACAAAGATATGGGTAGTTTTTGTTTTAATTACGACTTGACACAAAAAAAATAGGATACTTACAAAAGAAAATAAAATTAAATCATCCACTTACATCACACATGATTATTCCAAAAAAAACTGAAACAACGAAAAGCTAAATCAGGTAACTAAAAGGGAAGCAAAAAGAGAAAAAAAGAAAATTTAGAAACACTCTTAAGCCCTGTTGGGAGCAAAAGAAAGATGCAAAAACCAAAAAAATAACGAATAATTTTCAGCTCTTGAGGGGAAAAACGAGTTTTTTGCCTGGAAAACTTACACGCAAATTTTAATAACAACACACTCGTACTATTAACGGAAATCACAACGACTTCAACGACTAAAACGACTTCAACTAAAAGCGAAAAAAAACCAGTCTCCTCTAGCTAAAATTAACGAATACTTAAAATATAGCATGCATATGACAACATTAAAACATTTAGAGGAGGACTTTGCAAAGAGGCACAGCGAAGCAAGAAATATACCCTAAAAGGCACAAAAACGGAATCCAATTCCTAATAGAATGGCATTATTTTTATTAACTCGGAAAATCTCATTATAACTAATAATACAATTGAAAAATTTCGCGTGATTGTCCTTCTTTCACACCGTCACGGACCAAATGACAGATGAGATTATTGCCAAGCGATAGGCGACTTGCCGGAAAATGACACAGGTTCCTTTAACTAATATAATCCTAACTATTATTACAAATACGATTTTTATGTCATTTTTCGTGTTACAATGGAGCAACAGATCAACAGAATTTTTAGCACACATATGGATGGTGGGTCGGAAATGATATACATTTTATTCAGGGAAATCTCATTCCTTGGGAAAGATTCTTATTTTAAAGTAGTTAGAAAGCAACGTCGCAAGGGAGTAATAGGTGTGATATTTTGAAACGATGAATAGACATTGTAAAGTAGCAACAGAATCACTACTTTTAATCCATTATTTAGAGTGAAATATTTTAATTTTTATTATTAAGGAACGAAAATAAAGGCTTAATATTTAGTTTCCTTTAATAATCCTAAATGGCGCAGCGTGTCTTAATTTCTTCCTATACGTTTATAACTCAAACGACATGAATGAAACCGCGGGTAAACGTTAATATATAGACATAATAGATTTTTCTTTTAGACATATTTTTTATCAAATTTGAATAAATTGTAGTCATTTTTGAATGCCATCTTGGTTTCAAATGCAATATAAAAACTGGACTCATCATAGTGTTCCATTTGTTTGTATATATTCGAAGATTAGATTAATACTAACAAAACAAAAATACGAAAACATTGGAATACTTTTTAATAGCCTACTTACTTAAATTACTTACTAGAAAAAACATGAACTACATTAACTAGTTAAATAAATGGAATTAATTCTAATCTGAGATAATTAATTTGATTATCCATATAACTGCGACTAAGACATTAGAAGTTAGTGTAATGGGGAAATTAAAATAAGTTGGAAGGATTACATAGCAATTATTTAACATTATTAAATATAATTAAACAATGACATGTGTGTGTGTGCATATATATATATATATATATATATATATATATATATATATATATATATATATATATATTTATATTCATACAGTGTTCGTATCTAAAGCACAGATATTCAGAAAATTAACTAAAAGCGTTTCTGGCTTGAGTCATAAATAACGGACGCGATTATCCGACCCACAATTCAGTGTCGTGGGATCACTCTAGCTAAACAATGGTAAACGATATCCGCGCGAACTATTATGTCTACATCTTTGGTTTTATTGAGTCATTTTTAAGAAGACAGTTATAGTGTCATCAGTGAAAATTTCACATAACAATTATGACAATCTTGTTTACGTTATTTTATTATAGTGATGAGATTGTGACATCACGAGGATACATTGATGAATATCAAAATATATAAATGACACCGAAATTTATATTATATTACTAATCATATTATTATATTACTTTTACCAAATAAATAATACATTCGCGTAAATGGTGACTGAGTTCTAAATATCATCACACCTATTCTTACATTTAAACACGTTGTGTTAATTAGATATTATGTTAATTAGTTTTTGAAGCATTTCATTTTTTTGCTAAATGTTTCAGGATAACAGATTATTATAAGCGACTTAAATTGAATAGTTGAAAATATTTTTAAAATCAAATAAATTAATTTTTGTTTCATTCGAAAAAAATTGTGACTAAAATAAATTTAAACACTTAGTACTTGTTGTTTATAAAGTATAATAACGATTGAAATATAATTTTATAAATTAAATTCAGGTTTAACATTACGGCTGCCATAGTTATTGTTGTACAATTTTTTTCTTTCAAGTATGAAGAATGAAAAGAAATAGGCTCAAATAATTCTAAAATGTTTCTACAAATCTCATAAAGAAGTTAATATTAAACAAATGAATAAACTTCTTCCTCATTAACTGTTTTTTGTTATACTAAAAACATAAGGTTGCAAAAATTAAAAGAGAACTCTTAATCAAGGAAGAGGGTACCATGTTCACTACTAATAAAGTCTAATGTCATAATCACTGTTCCATTATAATAATGACATGTACTTACATATGTGTTAGATATATGTACGTAAGTTATTTACACTTGTACTTTTCGACCCTGTTTTCGACGACTTGTATTGGTATTGACAACCCATCAGTGTTGAGATTAAAATAATTTTTTAGGGCGGAATCTTGTGCGCGGGTAAACAGGCACCTAGGTATTTCATATGCCACATTCTCATACTATTATCCGTTAGCGGTCCCCAATCGCCTGCAAGCTTAATTTCCTTCATTCAGTATTAGAGGTATTACTCTATTCCGATTTTTTCTATTTCAATTGCAGTTTCAGATTCAAAATATTGGAATATTGAAACGTAACTGTCTTGGGAGTATTTTTATAGATTTGATCCTATTTTTTTGATGTAGTTATTTTCTTCATAATACTTTTTAAAATAGAACACTTTTCAGATTAGATAAGTATTAAAAAAAAACATGAGTCGAGTGAAAAGTAGTAAAATATAGTTTCAAATTATGTTCAATATATTTAGATTTACAAAATCGAAATATCATATTTTCAATGTTATGTCTATATCTTATCTCTAAAAAGAAAGAAGAAGTTTCAAAAAGAGTATAGAAGTAAAATTTACACAACAATTTAGTTTGTGAAGTATCCGTTACATTATTATGAAAGAGAATCATAGAGTTAAGGTTAATTTTTTTTAATTTTTAATGTTAAAGCAATTGCTGGGTTTCAAATAAGATGTTGAGAAGTACGTATAGATTTCTGAGAAATTATTGTTCATCTTAATTTTGTTATATGTGTTTATTATCAATCTGATGTACAAAAAATATGTACAACTAATATGTTAATACAGTCTATGTTTATACTTCTTGTTTCACTTTTACTCTTGCTGCTGACAGCATAGGAAAAAAAATCAGCTCCAATATGTCCGACAGTAGATCAAATCATAGCATAAACATATCCTAATCTCCACGCATATGTAATCATGAAAAATTTGTACTTATCATATTAATATACGTGACGTTCTAGGCTTTAATAACTCCATTATTAAACCAGTAAAGTCCCAGATGGTTTATAGATACCGAAAGGTCTTCTTCACCTAATGTTGAAAATGAAATGTCAATCCATAAAGCCAAGGAATTTTCAAAGGAAAAAGAAGAAAGTTCCAAGCCTAGGAATAAACCCAACTAGCCACACCTTTTGTTAATACATCGCATAACAATGGAAATATATAGGTATCGCTGGTGAACGCTACGGAGTAATTGACAATATTGTATACCATAGGGGAAGACATTTCTATAATTAAGCAGAGAGATACTTTTGTTTCGCAGATAAAGGGCATATAGTAACAGAATATATATAATTTCTCGCTGTCATGCAACTTTTTCTCTGTATAACGCTTTGAATTCGGACAATATTTCAAATAGTGTTTGAAATACGATATATATATATATATATATATATATATATATATATATATATAACATATGTACCATATTTTCTCACTCAATATTTTAAAAATAAACAAAATTGACATCTTGCTAATGTCTGAAACACATTTCACAAATAAAAACTACCTCAGAAGAATTACAAATTCTACCATACCATGTATCCAGATTGTACGGCCCACGGAGGATCCGCAATTCTTATTAAGAGTAACATCAAACATCATGAGGTCGAACCATTTAGAACTTCTAAGATACAAGCCACAAGTGTTGTTATTGAGGATTGGCGGGGTCATCTGACCGTCACTGCACTGTATTCTCCCCCAAGCATTAATTATCAAAAAAGAAGATTACATCAACTTCTTCAAAACCATAGGACCAAGGTTTATAGCAGGTGGAGATTATAATTCCAAAAACATTAAATGGAGCTCGCGACTAACAACCTCCCGAAGGACGCCAATTATAGGCCGCTATAAATGACCTACACCTTGATACAATATCGAATGGGGAACCAACTTACTAGCCTACTGATCCAAAAAAAGTCCCAGACTTAGTAGACTTTAGTGTTGTAAAGGAGATTCCTATAAATTGTTTCAAATGCACTTCCCTACCAAATCTCTCATCAGATCACACTGTAGTTCTGCTAGAGGTTAACTAGCAGAAAATAAGATCATACCTGACCACTTACTAGCAGACGTTTACTAGCAGAAAATAAGATCATACCTGACCACCAATTTGGTTTTAGAAAAAATCATGGCACTATTGAACAGGTGCATAGACTAGTGGAAGAAATACATAAGGCTTACGAAAACAAGAAATATTGCTGTGCAGCATTTCTAGATATATCCCAGGCCTTTGATAGTGTTTGGTACAAAGGTTTATTATACAAAATAAAATAACAACTCCCAACAAACTATTATATTTTCCTAAAATCATATCTTGCTGACAGATTTTTCTACGTTAAGCAAGGGGAAGAAATAACTAAACTGCATAGGGCCCACGCGGGAGTACCACAAAGAAGTGTGCTTGGCCCGATCCTCTACCTGGTCTTCACTGCAGACTTGCCGACAACTGATGGCGTCGTAATTGGTACTTTTGCTGATGACACAGCGGCCTTAACTGCCCATGATGAACCAGCACAAGCAAGTAACATGCTACAGCGCTCTCTAAACAACATCAGTGAATGGCTAACTACCTGGCGGATAAAAGCAAACGAAACCAAGTCAGTACAAGTGACCTTTACAACCCGACGCGATACATGTCCCCCTGTGAAGCTCAACGGAGTACAGATACCCCAAGCAAATGAACCCAGATACCTTGGCCATTATCTAGACCGCCGTCTCACCTAAAGGAAACACATTTTCAACAAGCGAAAAGCACTGGGGATCCAATTGAGAAAAATGTACTACTAAATGGATACTCGGAAAAAAATCACAGTTGTCAATGGGGAACAAACTGCTATTATACAAGTTTATCCTTAAGCCAATCTGGACTTACGGAGTCCCACTCTGGGGCACAGCTGCCAACTCCAACCTGGAAATACTCCAGAGGTTCCAATCCAAAATGCTGAGGATAATCACAGACTCTCCATGGTTTGTAACAAACCAACAGTTACACTACGACCTTGAATTCAGAACAGTCCAAGAAGAGATCAAACACTCAATGAAATCCTACAGGAATAGACTAGAAAACCATCCAAACATACTGACTATGCACTTAATGAATAACATTTCAACATTCAAAAGAAAGTCCCCTAGAGATTTATAGGGATAGTTAAATATAAAGGGTGCAAGTCGCTAGACTGACTGCCCTTCAAGACAAAATACATAAATTCATAACCTTATGCTAAATGTTCACACGAAACAGATTGCATTAATAACATTTATATAAAAAAAAAATATGTCGAAAAAAAAATATTTTGGCGTATTTCAAACACTCTTTCAAATATTGTCCGAATTCAAAGCGTTATAAAGAGAAAAAGTTGCATGATAGCGCGTTATATATATATATATATATATATATATATATATATATATATATATATATATATATATTTATATAAATATATATATATATATATATATATATATATATATATATATATATATATATATAAATATATATATGAAAATTTCAAAGGCCAGTTTTGAATGACAAATTGGAAATTAAATTCGGTTTCTTTTATTCCATAGACATGAAATATATTCAATAGCCAACAATTTTTCTTTCCAGTATTGATGACAAATTTCTAGATTTTCATTCATGAAACCGAAAATATACTTCAAATATATTTGTATTCCAAATAGATTCCGTTTTAATTAATAAATTCAAATGTTATATCGATAGCCGTTTGGAAAACAATCGAAAACATATATTGCGTTCATAAAAAAAGTTATATTTAAAATATAAACTTACTCGTAATTTATATCTACATTTAAAAAAATCGGTTTACCTGCGGAATGGGCTCAAAGATTATCGCAGTGAAAGATTTCTTTTGAGTCGGTTTTATATTTCTTGGATATTCCCCAAGCAAACCTAAATGAAAGTTCACGCATCTGTGTACAGTGCCTTTTAAAAATGAATATATATATATATATATATATATATATATATATATATATATATATATTTATATTTATATATATATATATATATATATATATATATATATTATATATATATATATAATACCATATATTTCTTTCGTCGTGCATCTACTTCTATATTCAATTTAAATCCTTAAGGAATTAAAATGAAGTAAATAGTACATCTATATCACTTCTAATCATGGCCTGATTTTATTTTTCTCTTTTTGGCATTATTTACAACAGAAAATATTGTATTTTATGTAGTGAACATGAAAATATAACTTCCTTTAACATAAGTGATCCGATGTAAAGGACAGTAATCACATTATTCACTGGATTATAGTCGAAAATATATTATTAAATGCAAACTTCATAAATGTATATGTGATTATATTTAAATTACAGTATTAGTTTGTGTTATTGCGTTTTATTTAGTTACTTGGCGTATTTTTACAAAATTTTGCTCTATACGTAATACAATTTTGTTCAGGTAGAGTTAAAATTAAGGTGACGGAAAGGTCGGATTTCTTTTTCTAATCTCTTGTCCCACAAGGTAAGTTGATAGAAGAGGGATATTTTTGGAAGAATATCTCTATTTCTGATGCTACCCTTGATATGAATTTTGAATCTAAATATGATTCTAAATAAATATTTAATTTTATATTAAAAAAATAAAATATTTTGTCAATTAAATTATATAAAATAAGCCTTGATATTTTAAAACCACGATATTTTTGCATTAATTAGGAGTTATTATATAGAACAACGATTTATACATACTTATACGATAAACAGTTTTTAAACATGAGCTATTTTTCGCAGGTAAGCGGTTTTTATTTATATATTGTTAGTAAATAGGAAAAGTAATTTTCAACTAAGTTCGTAGGTTACCATTTTGATGAATGTGCTATTTCCTATAAGGTTCTCATTAATTAATAAAAGTCTAACTATAAGTTAAATTTTAAGAGGATTTAAAATGCATAATATCACCAAAAATGAAAGTTACCTGAATAAAAAATCGGGGTAACATAACTCAATTTACATATTTATATTCTAATTAGGAGTGCAAGTAATATTCTATCACTGATACTTTTATCTTATTGCCATTAATAAAACAATGTTCGACTAAACTTATATTTGCTTCGCTTTTGTGATTGTATTTGAAGTTAAAATCTTTATACTCGTTTCGTAAAATATCCGTGTTCGTTGTAGGCAATTTGCTAAAATAATGCCAGTTTTGGCGTTTTCTACTAAAGTGACGCCAGGACCTATATTTCCTTGCAGTATTTAGTGAATGTACTGCGCTTTAATTTGTCTTTGTTCAGTCTTATATAAAATTTTGACTACCACAAGTGCTGCGAAAATAAACTTTTATGATATAAAAAAAATTAATTAAAAATAAAAGCTATTTTTTCCAAAATTGGCATCGCCGAAAATTGACGGAAGATAGTCGAATAATATATTTGATATTATATTAGGGGACGAAAGTTATATATCAATATCGACATGAAATAAAGAGACAATCTGTGGAATGCATATTTCCTTCCGAAAAGCAAAGGAAGAAGCACTGGAATAATCTTGGTGGATATTTTCTTTACATACTCAGGTCGTTATAATTTTCTTTCTATAGAAAATAATAGAAAAGACACTGTACACAGATGAGTCAACTTTCATTTACGTTTGCTTGGGGAATATCCAAGAAATATAAAACTGACGCAAAAAAAATCTTTCCCTGCGATAATCTTCGAGCTTATTCCGCAGGCAAACCGATTTTTTAAAATGTAGATATAAATTACGAGTAAGTTTATATTTTTTATATAAACCCTGTACAGTTTTATGAACACAAATATGTTTTCGATAGTTTTCCAAGCGGCTGCCGATATAACATCTGAAAAAATGTTTCGATGAATTTATTAATTATGACAGAAAATCTGGAAATATATCATCAATATTGGAAAGAAAAATTGTTGGCTAATGAATATATTTCATATTTATCGAATAAAAGAAACCGAATTTAATTTCCAATTTGTCATTAAAAACTGGCCTTTGACATTTTCATACTCAATGATGCGTTATAAAAATATTACTTTACAGCAACCATTGCATTATATTTCTAGAAATATGGTTAGTTTTAAAAATATGAAAACGAATATTTATTTTAGCAATACACAGAGTTTGTCTTTTACGATATAAAAGAAAATTACGTAAGATACAGCTATATAAAATAATATTTAAACATAAGTTACGTAAGACAAATTGTAACTCGTAATGACTCTCCATCAATTAATAAAAATCTGATTGGGATTCTCACGTTTAGTAGTGTAACTATTACCATATATATAAAAAAATATCTTGAAATAATTTTTAGAAAACAAACAGAAGCACACAAACAAACAGAAAACATTTATTACCAATAAAACATAAGCAGGCATATTAAAGCTTTTGTCAGCGGTAAATTTGGCTAACAATTTTTTACGAAACTTCTAATTTAGATTGATGATTTCGCACTAATTAAATAAGTGATGACTTGGCAGATTCACCGCTTTCGCGATTCCACGCCTGGACGGGACAAAAATTACAATTATTAAATGGCTTTAACAAAGCTGTAATTTATACATGTTTCTGTTTATGTATTGTAAAGGAAGCAATATTCAAGTTATTTTATTGGTTATGTATAAGTAATAGGTGACAATGCAATTGTTTTGTACGAAATATCTCTTAAGGTATTTTTACAAATCTGTAAATTATACACGATTCAATTCATTTAACAATTTTAAGAAAAGTTATAAAAAGCTAGATTGTTCTGGCCGTTGGATGTGGAGGCTAAGAGAGTATAAAGGTTTTACGAGATTACAACCGTGGCAATGTACGGGTCTGCGAGTGAAGAGTGTATATCTTTCATGTGTATATAACTCATCAATATGTGAGACAGCGTTTGGTTGTTAAGTACAAAAGATTAAAAATTTAATTGAATGAACGATATATTTTTCATTGGATTAGTCATTTGTATATTATATAATGTTAAATTAAAAAAAGGAAACATTACTTTTATTTAAATAAATTTAAAATATTCCTTATTGTCTTGCTTAAATCACGAAGAAATGAATATTATAAGAATAAATCATGTTTGACAATCTCGTATCCAACATGTTGTGATTTTGGTCCCTCAATTCTCAAGAGAATCAAGAAAAAACAAGTCTTCAAAATATAGAGAATAGCAAGAAGTATTGAAAGATATTGGTAGTGCTTACATTATGGGCTCAAGTTTAGAAATCGTTAAAATTCTTTCAAAATTGTATGTGATGTTAAAATTCTTTCAAGATCGTGTGATAGTCAAAAATACTATGATTATTTCCTTCAATATGTAAAGTACATCGCTTCATATAAACGAAAAAGCCGATTTTAAATGAAGCTTTTAAAAAAATAATTCTATCACCCATTAATTTAATTTCCACGAAAAACGCAACCGCAAAAACAGTTAGCACGAACTCTGGTATTACGTCCATCTGGCAAAACGCAGTTAAAGAAGTTAATAAAATCTTGATCCCAGAAAAATTAATACATGGGCAATATTAATATAATTGACTAGAAGCTAATTCAATTACAATAATTTAATTAACCTTATTTGTGTATGATGGTCTGCACATTTACGATACTGCTTCAGTCAAAATTAACCTATGCGATACTGCTTCTTTTAAACTAATTTACGATCTTCACCCTTAAAACATAATGTAATTATCTATTTATATATGTATTTTTTAAAATATTTAATGGGCCTCTTTTACATATCAGCCTTGTAAAAGTACCTTAAGAAATACCTTTCGCAAAACAGTTTCGTGGTCACCTGTTAAGTATTTTTTACTTATAAGGCGACCTACCAATATTTTCTTATATTTGTTTTAAAATATAAGACATATATAAAGCCATAATTATAAGATATAGCCATATTGAAACATTAAAATTAACGCTTTGCTAAAAACCATAATTATTATTTTTTTACATTACCAAATTTATTAAAATTAAAAAAAAAGTTAAATCTGTTTTGCAAACTGGATAAATTTGCCGTTCCGTTGGTTTATTATTTAATATTGAATAATTTGTTTTAAAATGTTAGCCTTGAATTGCAAACGTAGTGTATGTTTATACACGGAACAAATAAATTAAAAAAAACTTACCATTAGCCATCTTATCGAATATGTGCAGATAAGTTTTCTACTGTACTATAGGTAAGTTTCCAGCAGCTTAGGCTTTGTTTGGCACATTTTCTTAAACTAGCTGTTCACCCGACTTCCTTCACGTGTGATACAAAATGATATAAACGCGGAGAAATAGTTGGTTTCATACAACATTTACGATAAAGTACAAATTATGTATAAAATACAATTATGCATTTATAATATAATTTCGTGAAATAATTTATAAAGCTTATTATTGTTTTATAAAAAATCAGATAAAAGTAGTAAATCTGCTCACAATCAGAGCAATATTATTCCTAAACTAGGTGTAATGTCACACCTAGTAGACGACAATTACGGGTCGAAATGTCCTGGAATCAGAGTTTTCAAAACTTATTTATTTCTGCGTTATAATAAAATGACATTCAAATAGAATATTTTTTCACCAACAGATTATAATTATTTTTAAGTCGTTTTTGTTAATATTTAGACGATTTATGTATTATATATAGATATATACCTAATATATGTAAATGGGATGTTCGGTTTTAGTTTTTCTCTCGATTGAAAATTATGTAAAACTAAGGTCGGATATTGTTAAAACCTTATTGCATTTTTTATGTGACACTTGATTCTATTTTATGTTTAATGACCGCGTAATATTTAGTCGCCATAAGTAAATTAATAACCGGATTAATTAAAAATTGTGGAGTAAACTTTTTACGCAGAAAGAAACTCCGTATCCCCTGATAATATAATATCATTATTCGACAAACATGCAAAATGTGATTTAGTATATAGCTTTAATTACTATTTAAATGAAAGTAAGCCATTAAATGTCGATTCAAAATTATAACACAAAAAATATTTCAGTGCAGAATTTTGTCGTCTTCTAAGAATTACAAATCCTTAAATAGTAAAAATATATCGAATAACGGATTAATTTTGGAATATGTGGTCCAATATATTTTAATATATTTATACATCTCTATCTTGACAAAAATTAGTAAATAAAATATGTGCAGAATACATTGCCAACATTTTGTAAATAAGTTACCAAAACCTATTATATTAAAGCCAATCTGTTTTTCTCTGCTTCATTATACATATCTTAATCTACCTACACCTCAAAATCTACTTATAAACGTACACGGCGTGCCGTAACTCATTAGATAAACCGACTGTGACGTAGTCAGTTTTCTTCTAAAAAATATTCTTATAAAGAGATATGTCATTCCCATCGACAATGTCGACTAGGTGCACAATATTGACCTTTTTAGGGTATTTTGAGCAACGGCGCTCGTGTGGGAGTAGTCTCTATTTTATGAGCACACGTAATATGAAGTAAGACTTACATAATATGAGATCTTTTGTTCAAAATCGAATTGTGTATTTTAGTGACTGTGTTTACAAATTTAGTAATACTATTGAGCGTAATGTATAGGGACCGAAGAAGAAAAAGGCTTTAAATATGCTAGATTTGTTGCATATTATATGGAGAAATGCTATTTCAAATTACAAAAAAATATTTTTAAGTTTTACGGAATTGCTCTTTTAAAACTACACGACTCACGATAAAATATATATATGTACATAAATGCAGGTTTTCTAATAATATGGAGCAAATATTAATTGTATTTATACAATCACGATAAGACATTATTTTTAACAGACTTTCTTTCCTGTTGTTAGTAGGTACAGACCCTTTGATTAAAATGAAAAAAGGTAATGTGTTTTCCTGAAAACGGTATTTTATTCGCTCGCCTTGTTGACATGAGTTTCAAAATGAAAATGAATTCTCGTTAATAATTTATTTTCTATATTCGTCGATTGATTTAAACTGTGTAATAATAAAAATGCTTTATTACGTGAAATTAAATTATTGATGTAAAAATTGTTTAACATGTACATGAGTGTAGTCACGTACAATAGAACTCAATTTAAATTAATATCTTTTCATTATCTACTTCCAAGAATGAGGTAACTAGGTAAATATAAAAATTATTTATTTAACTGGAAAGATGTAAGAAACTGAAAAAGAAAAAATCATGTATGTATATCATCGTGTAGTATTGAATGCAGGTATATTCATCATCATATATATTAATACGCTAAGGTTAAGATGTTACACTCCCTTTTTAGAAAAAACCTCACAACTAATCCACATAAATTATATATCGTTTTATAGATAATTGCTTGCTCTACCGGTATCCACAACTAAACAATTTATTATTGCTATTGTTTTTGCAAATTAATTAATTATTAAAATTATATACACAAAACAGCAATGCTGCCATCTAACGGCTCAACGTCAATATGATTGACGGTCGGTAAATTTTTTGTTTAATTTCAAATCCACTCACGTATAAATAAAGTGGCGCTTTAGCTCAATGCTTTTGATACTTGCGCCTCTATATGTCAATTTTAGTAAAATAGAATATATAATGCGAAGACTTCGCACGGGTCACGCTAGTTAATATGTATTATGTTAATAAACAAGGAAGTAGTCTTACATACATTTTTACAATGTTTAATATATAAATAGCTTAAGTTACAATCGTACATGTAGAGGGTGATTAAAATACAGGGTAGACTACTAATAAATTTGGCACTTTTTCCGGCAATTTCTGAACTATTACAAAGATTTCAAGAAAATCTATTTTATGGTATACAAAAGTGCAGCGTTTGACCCTTGTTTATTTCGAAACTTTGTTTGGGCCAGAAAAAAACAAATAAAATATGAAAATATCATGCATTTTTTCATTGCTTTTCTCTTAATATAATATGATGACTCTTTTAATAAAAAGATATAATATCATGTTTATAATATAGTAGATATTTCTATGAAGCCACAGTGAAATGTCAATAATGGCCATTCGATTTGACATTGGCTGAACCAATAATAGATAATGATATTAAAAATATATATTTTATGTACGTTTATGCGTTTCATTACTTTTGTTATGTTCCCAAAACGTAGGTAAAAAATGTTTATTTGATTTCAGATCGGTTAAAAGAAATAAAGACATAATTACATTAGATAAAAAATTAAAGGTCAGTCCCTGATATCGACGGAACAATAAAATAATTGTATGTCAGTTTTCGTACAAATTGATTGCAAAGTAAGATTTACTGAATATACCTTATATAATTATATGAAATATTTTTTCTTTATTCCAGTTTACATACAAAGAAACTCATAAATTAGAATTTGTATGTCAAAAGACTTCCGATTATGTCATTAAAATATACATTGAATTTTATGTAAGTAAACATTGATTTGTATCTATTAAATTGGATATTATTTCCAAATCTTTTCAACTTCATGCCATTGCCAGATTTTTAAACAAAGCTTTTAAACAATAATTACAATATGACATTTGGAACTTTAATTAAAATACTGAGTGATTGCATTCAATTCATTTGGAACTTAATTTGAGACTGGCTGTTAATTTTATTTTTATTTAAACCATAAAATATTATTTAAAAACTCCATAAAAATGTAAATTTACTTGTAAAAGTTTTCTGAAGAATGCGAAGTCTAATTTCCGTCAAAGAAGTAAATTATAATTTCTAGTGTGTAAATTTATGTTGTTTTATTCGGTGCTAGTAAAAAAAATTTAATAAGAATTAATTTAATAACAAAACGGCAAAACTAGTTTGGATCACTATTTTGTTATGCTTTTGTTTATATACTACTTACTTTTTTTTCCAAAAGTAATTCGGCTTTTAGGTGAAAATAAACGAAAAGTATACTTTTATAGGTAGACAGAAAATGAAGCGCGTGGAAATTTATTCAATTTCATTGTGCTTCACTCGACATGAAACACCACTTATTTTGGGATAACGAAATTAATGTGTATTTTAGAATAATTATTGGTTCCAATTTAATTCATATTATTAAATAATGCGATGAAGAACGATGCTTTACTTAGTTTTCATGCGTATGTATTCCGATATTTATATTCAAACATTGCGTTAATGTTACCTCAAACATTAGAAAAATACCAAGTGTACGTTGCTTAAACTGCTTCATTCTTTGAGGTAACACATATAGCCCTCGGTAAGCAAGAAAAGTTTTAATTTGTTACTATGGTTTCTTTGTCAATTTCATATGGTCTTATTCAATTGTTAAATTAGAAAATTGGTTTCACTCGAATTCAGTTATTTGTGATTCACAAATATTTTATTAAAATAATTTCGAATTACTGACATAGAAAAGTGTGTCAATTCTTATGTTTGTCCGAATTGTTTCTACTCACAAATTTGCCATAATATATTAAGACAGAAGTATATTAAATGAGATTACATATACAAATAAAAATTATATTTAACTCTAATAAATATTTGATTTATCGTTACTGAATCTACTTTATTGAATTATTGAACGATACAATTTTAATCGTTATCCTTAATCACAACTTTGAAATTAAAATATATTTTTTTTAAATAAGCACTACTTATAGTAAAAGTTGTAACATTACGTGATATATCTGTATATAAATTCCCCAACGCTTTTTTTTTTGTAAAATACGCCTTCTCTCTGTAAGTTTCAAAATTTTGAGAAAAATTCGAATTAGAAATCGGAATATAACCATTAAATGACCGGCGGAAATGAGCTTAGCGTAATAGAAATAGAATATAATATCTAAAGAAGATGGTATAATTTATAATATAAAAAGCAAATAATTCAACAACTGGCAATCAGAAAACAGCTAAAAATAAACTTCATTTATTAAATATGACCATAAATTATAATAGAAAATAAAAAAAGTTATATTCGCAAATGCCCGCATACTATTTTTTTAAGTATCAAACATTGTCAATAAGAAATAAAAATAACAAAGAAAGTTTAATTACATGCATAATAACTTTTTAGAAATTATTATAAATAATAATTAACACCGCTTGTTTTTTTAATGTGTAGCACCAATTACCTTATTAATTCAAAGTGATCTATTTAGTGATATTGATAATAGTTATCGGTTGTTGTGAAAATGAATGTATTTTTGCTCTTTTTGAGTTTTATTTAACATTTTCCCGAGGAGGGTCGTCGGGCGTGTGAGTATTGTATAATTGCTATGGATGGAGGATAAAGGAATACACAACCTGAACGTTATTTTATCTCGCTGGTCAAAGGCTTCTGTAGAAATAACATTTACAAATGATTGTGGAAAAAAAATAAATTTTCATAAAAAAATAAAAAGTTTCCCATTTGTCTGATTGACAATTTTGATAAAATTTTTAAAATGTTACTTTTTCATTTTCTCTATATATAATAGTGACATTTTTATTCTTGTAACATCTAGGCTAAATGCTGTATGGACTTCTGCCAGTCCGCTTTAAATCATTATTTTACGTAACTGATACAAAGAAAGGTTAATATGCAACAGTTATATGGAAAATTTATTTAACTGCAAAACGTTAAAAATACAAGTCGTGTTTACACAATTAGTTTCTCTTAGAGTCAGTTATTTTTGAGAATAAATTTCATGGCATATACGAAAAATGTTTCTGTTAGTCTGCAAAACTAGACAATTAGAACTATAGTTCTGTCAACACTATAATACCTACATCTTTGTTTAACTACTATTGTCAAAAATATACAGAAGGTAGCAGAGAGATAAAGAGAGAGGTACTATCATAAATTGAATGAGAGAACAGCGACTTGTGAGCGTTTTTACGGAAACAACCATGTAAAATATTGCTGCAGAAATATAAATTAAATTAATTTTAAAATTGTTCCTTAAAAATATTGAAAATCATTTAATAATTTAATTATGGACATTAGTTGACTATATATATATATATATATATATATATATATATATATATATATATATATATATATATATATATATATATATATTAATTAGTTAAACTAATGTATAACTGATAAGTATACTTTTCATTAAATAACATTTTAGTCAATATTCCTACCCATTGTTTTTACAGATTCTTATAAATCTGCCGTTATTTAGAAACTTTCGACCAATTAATTAATACTAATTTCCAAAAATACATTTTTAATATTCCGTCTGTCGAACTTTACTTAATGGTCGCTTTTGAAAACAACACCCAAACATTTTAATTATATGTTTGACATATTTTAGCTTAGAATTATCATAGCCACAACAACTCAGTTTAGACACCGCGTTTGATTTCAAACGATATTTTTTCAAACAGTCACCAGATAATACATAAAAGTGACGTACAAAGTGACTAATATTATGCCTAGAAAATAAATTTGATTGGCATAGTCAGAACAATGCGACAAAGTCACGAACGTGAATCCAAGCTGCGACTGGATTAAATGTATGAAATGTAAATGAAGGGACACAATATCACCGTCCTACTCTTCCGTGCTGAGTGAATCTTTCCAGGACGAAAAATTAAGTTTAGATCACGAGCCTCGCGGTTTCCGACGAGTCTTCAGTTCACTGACGGCAAGCGAGTGGGTCGGACGCGTATCACGACTCGTACGACTCTGTGGAAAGTACGTGAAAATTTAAAACTAATAATTTTAGAAAACGCTGTTCGATTAGTAATATCTAATTTTTGTTAAAGTATAAAACGTATACTTTTATGGCTTTTCTTAAAGCAGCATATAAAATTACACGTTCTTTTAAATAAAGTTTGTCTAGCAAAACTTTTATCCAACTAAAGTGTCGAAATTAAATAACTGCTCAGTTTACTTTTCCGGTAATTTCAATATATTTCATAGAATATAAACAAGAAATGTATTGCCTTGTCTGCTAAATAATTCATTTTTGGGATGAACTTCTCCGCATAAATTACTTTAACCTTAGCCGCAATAGTGTGAAATTAAAACGATTATATTTACATTATGTTATTTTTAAGAATAATAATTTTATACTTAACTAGGTATTTATAATTTAGGAGTTAATGCTAAAATAACAAATAAATAGGTATCATGGATGTGTATTTTCAAATCATATAAAAAACTTTTTCTAACATAAACGGAGAAATAATTTAAGAGGTTGTTTAATACTTATATTTAATTTAAAAATTGCATTTTTAATACACCCCAAACTTTGATGGATAATTTGATTATACCCAAGCATTACATTACAATAAAAATTATTAACTTATTTTAATTATCTGTAAATTCCATGGGTGACATAGCCAATCAAAAACATAATGTTATTAATTATTGATAAATTGAGTGTTTTGTTAATATATTGTATTAATATATGCTAAATATAAAACTAAAGTGACGATTCGACACCGGAAGCGGAAAGAAAGTTTTTCAAAAATGGAATTCAACACGACGGAGTCATATTGCTCACCAGATGTTTTAAGAACTTATATCTCGATACACGGTTATGTTGCGATTGTAATCTGTATATTAGGTTCAGCTGCAAACTCCATCAATATTGCGGTTCTTAGTCGACGTGAAATGGCGTCGTCGACTAATTCCATTTTGACAGGATTGGCTGTCGCCGATCTTCTAGTCATGCTGGAGTATATCCCGTTTGCACTCCATTCATATATAAAGATAGGATCCATTATCAACAAGAATACTTACGCGTGGGCAGTTTTCGTTTACTTTCATTCAATATTTAGTCAAACATTTCACACTATATCCATCTGGTTGACAGTAATGTTGGCCGTTTGGCGGTATATAGCCATAGCTTTCCCTCAAAGCAACCACACATGGTGCGACAAAAACAATACGGCCATGGCGATCACGAGCGCTTACATCATTTGCCCATTCTTGTGTCTTCCGATTTACTTCGCCATGACAATTACTTCCATGACATTCGAAGATTCTTCGTTGATGGATATGCCGCCGCAAAACGTAACAGTGTATGTGATTGGGATGTCGGAGAACCAGCAATTAGTGACTGTTATATTTTGGGTGTACAGTGTTATATTGAAGCTGATACCGTGCATCGCTTTATCGATATTGAGTTCGTTCCTCATTCATAAATTGGCGGTAACGGAGAAGAGGAGGCAGAAACTTATGAATGCATCCAGCGTCGTCTCTAAAGAGGTGAGCTTGAAATTAATTTTTCGTTTAAATGTAATTCATACTTTAGATATTGATGTGTTTATATATTATCAAAACTTTTAAATATAGATTAAGTTATCTGTCATGTATTTTCAATATAATAAATTCATGTGTACAAACTATATCACACCAGTGTTAACTCAAGCAGGTGTTCGTAGCAGACAGTAGTAAAAGTTCATGATGTCCTACCATTATTTATTAATAAGTAGTTAGTGTCAACATTTAACTTATATCGATTTACTCCATTTAACAATAGAATATAATATAATTTTTTGTTGGAACAATTTAATTTGTTCAGAAAACAATGTCAATGGTATAATTATATTTACGTACTTTTTGTGATCCTTTAAAATACCAAGATGTTACATTACGTTGGACATTATTTATTACGTTTATAATGTATTACGAATATATATATATATATATATATATATATATTTATAACAACATACAATACATATAACAAACAATTTCACAGAAGTTTTTACAATATTAAAACAAATGACGAAAATAATTGTGTCAATTTCGTAACTTGAATATTATAAATAAAATCGATACATCGTGTCTATTCCCAACTATTAAAAACTATTCTTTTCAACACAATGAAACAAATTTTAATTAAAAGGAGGTCAATCTAAATTCAAAATAACGATAGGATTCATCGCATTATTTGTGTTTAAATTAGGATTCATTGATTAAACTTTAAAAGAAATTAAAGAAGCAGTTTAATCACAACATTTAGACTTAAATGGTGCCAATTAATAGAATAACGATCCTATAAATTTGCTCTGTCAATTTGAGACAAAATATATAACCTAGTTCAGGTGCGACTGAACTTGATTGAATAGATCCAAATCAGTTAAGTTATCTGAATTTGCCATTTATCAATTTGTGAGCGTATTTCTGCATGGCTGTCATACATATGTATATATATATATATATATATATATATATATATATATATATGTATTTATATATATGTATATATATATATGTGTGTATATATATATATATATATATATATATATATAAAATATTTAATACTAAAATGCTTTTCACTGTTTGTGAAAAGCATTTTAGTATTAAATATTTTAAAATGTGCGAATTAGACGGACAGACCCAGGGTCCTTAAAGGATTGCTTTTGTCCACTGAAGTGCACAGTGCAATAAAAATGAGTGTACAGTAAATTAATCACTTTAACATATATTTTATAAGAAATATTACTGTAAAAAAAGGCAAGATTATGTTAACAAAATTAGCTGTAAAAGTTCTTAGATGGAGTTAGTGATTTATTGAATATTTTATATATCACTATGTTGAACTTGGCCGCGGTAGAAAGTTTTCAGATTTTATCACAATAAAGCAGTACAGATGTAAGTAATTATCGAATTATGAGGGATTACGTTAAGTTCAATATCGTGAAATATGTAACCCTAATTCATATTATAAATAAGAATATTTCGATCGGATATATGGGTAAATGCCCTCCGTAATTTCTAAGGATGTGCTAATTTTTTCTGAGTACTAATTTAATGAAAACATTAAGTTTTACCCATACAAAGGCTATTTACAAAAAGTCCAAGAAGCATTTTATATATTTTTAATACCATTTCTTGATTTGATTATTTAGTATTTTCCTTTTTTAATTTAATTGAAACTAAACCAAAATAAGCATAATATATAACAAATAAGCATATAATACTAATGGTGGAATATTAATATTTATGTCAGATTTTAACCTTAGTCGTTTTTTCTGCAGTTTTAATATCTCTTCGACCTCTAACAGAAATGGTTTACGCGTTTTGGCTTAATGGTGTTTACTTATATTAGCCATCTAGTATTGAAACTTTTTAAGTTGCATTTGAAGATAGTGCTGAATAAGGAGCAGTTATTATATAGTTTGTTAAATTTAATATAATTTTATATTTATAGAAAGAAAAGAATTGGCACTTATAAAGTTTCAGCTAAAAGGACAATTATAAATTTTAAAGTGCGTATATATATATATATATATATATATATATATATATATATATATATATATATATATGTATTAATCGTACATTAAATAATAATACAAATCGAAAATGTTAAGTCCCTACTGAAGAAAATACATCCAGTATATGGAGGAAATCATAAATTCAGAACTATAATATAATTTTTTATTATACTTTCTAACTTATATGTAGAAAAACACTTATTTCAAGTTTAAGCATGACATAGCAAAGAGCAACGGATTATTACAGTCCGCAGCATACGGGAATTACAGCTAGAACAATCTTTAAGGGCGGACACGCATGTTACATTCCATTATCGATACGAAGTTAGTAACAAAAAAATGGGAATCCTACCGAAGACGTAACTGCGTTAGGTTGATTAGGTTTCACTCTCTACGTACCCGGAATGGCGTGGATAACGACATTTAAAAAAAATTATAGATGGTCTAATATATATACAAAACTTAAAAATTTCATTACGAGTTTTATTTCTGATTACGCTCTACTCTTATTTATGTATTTCATTTATGAAAAGTTTTCTATAAACTTGGAAAGCGAAGTACTCAGATCGGGTTCTAATTTATGAAAATAAATATCTCGCAGTGAATTAAACTAAACAAAATAAACAAAATATCTGATATAGTAAAAGATGGACAAGAAGCAAACCGCATACGAAGAAAACTGATCGCATTGTCTTAAATGATGAACTAAGAACTAGTTTCATTTTAAAGGATCGGGAGAGTATTTAGATCTTTCGAATGTTATTCAGGATGGCGTTATAATAAGGGGTCTAAAATTTGTTTGGAAATGTAATGAAAAATTCATTAAAAAAAAGAAAGCTTTGAAAACGCTCCTCAAATGGCATTTAATTTTAATATAACTCCCGATCCATAAATTTGGGAAAATTGTGAATGCTAAAATTGAAATATTACTGTATTTATTTTAACATTCAAGTAGGTTTAATTCATGTCCATTTATCTGTTTTTCTGACGTCTCTTCACTTATCAAAATTGATCTTTCTATATTGTAACTTTGTAATTTGATAAGACCTGTTGTAATTTTCTTGCGGTTCCATCAAACAGATAAAATACATCGAATAATTTTTTCCTTCATAGATCGTATTGAACAGAATATAAATTGCGGACGTTTTTTAAAATTCAAACTTCGTGCTCATATGCTTTATTAATATTCTTAATTTGTTTCATAGGATTTTTAGTGTCATGATTTGTATTTTATAGTTTAAAGATGAATTTTGTGTTTTAGTACAAGTATCGACTGTTGTAAGATTGTTATTCAAATATTACTGTTTTAATTTACAAAATTAATCATCTCGAAAACGCAAATTTTAAATCCTTTGAACGATAATAATTTTACAAATATATAAATTTTTCAATATCTGAATCGATAAATGTTAAAAGTTGTCTAAATTCCTCTTAGTATTATTTATATAAGCGAAATTAAGTTTGATATTGGACGAAGGATAAATATTCCCCTTAATTACATTTCTGAAAATAATTTTGAAGCTATCCTAGAATAAAATGTATGTAAATAATTTCTCACTCCTCAAAATAACTAAGTTTCTATTTTTTACACGAGAAATTATAGAAATAATGAAAAATGCGACCGCCTTTAGTCAACCGTTAAGCATATTATACATGGTATGCTGTGCTTATATACGGAAATTAATTGCTTTAGACATTAATTATTTCAAATGTTCTACATTGCCAACACAAATATTGGTCACTCGAATAAATAACGTAAAAAACGTCTAGCAGATGTAATAATGAAACTTTTTGAAAACCGTAACAAATCATTACATTTTTGTGATCTGACATCATGTGTGAGGTGATATCAAATATTTATAAGGTTAGTCGCATGTGGTTTGAATGTATGTTTGTAATGTCCATTGGAGAAATTTAAACTCGTCACTTAACAATCACCTAGGTAGATCCAGTCGTTTTTAAACGACTCATATGCACTATTTTTTGCACTTGTAAATATTGCACTATTATTTGTTTTTAATCTGATAGTTTATTGAAGACTGAATGTCCATCGTTTCTAAAACGCGGGTTTGTCGAATGTCACGCACCTTTTTATTGAATACGTCGCCACTTGCCTGGGCATGATGTCCTTGGAATTCTGGTTATTCAATACTTTTTTACAATTAAACACAACTGCGATCAATTGTTATTACAGGAATAGTGATAGTTTATGGTTACAACTGATCGTTTTGTAATTAATTATTTACAAATGTTATATCGAAATGATTAAAAATATATTACAGAATGCATGGAGCAAAGTACGTTCAAAATGTTTTTAAGATTAACTGAAAATATTGACTTACATATTTACGAATTCTTTTGCTCAAGCCAAAAAATTAAGTAAAGTCGCGATACATAAATTTTATCCCAATACTTGTAATGATTATTTGGAATAATTTTCCGAAATAGAAAATCTTGATTTTAATGTCATCAAAAATTTTAAAATTTTACCCCTACATATTGAAAAAAAAAATAATTTGGTAAAGTCCCAACGTACTACGTGGCCTTGCTATTGTTTGATCAATATCATCTATATCTCATGAAGTTAGCACGAAACGCATAGACAAAGTAGCCCGAATGGACATATACTTGAAAACATAGACATCAGTTTAACTTATCGATCTGAATACATTTGGTTAGATATTTGTTTTAATAATTTTTTTTCTATTTTCTTTATTGTTTTTTTCATATGAGTATATTTTAATTTTATAATAGTTTAATATGGGTTCATAATTTACGTATTCATTAGATTAAGAAGGTAATTTTTTACTTTCATTTTATTTTAGTTTATGTGTTATTTTACTTAGTTATGTTAATGTTTTGAGTAGCTTTACGTTTATTAGAATAAATATTTGTTATGTATTTATGAAACAGCTTTCTTATAAATAATTTTAATTATTAGCTATTTAGATATTTGCAATTAAATATTCTTTATTTATATGTAAAATTTTAAGTTTCCATTTCAAGTGGTTGCTGAGAAAAACTGTTGTGACAGACGAGCAGACGAATGATTCCCCAAGGGATCCATTTTTCTTTCTATGTACAGAACCCTTTTAGAGTTCTTTAAATAATGTTAAATCAACATTCTCAATAGTCTTTATGGATTAAAACCATATAACCACCTCCCGGTAACAGCGTTTTGGTTCATTGTTGAAGTCTATGTTTTTTATTTAATGTGAGCGAGAGAGATGTGCACTGCTAACAAGAAAACGAGCCTCTCGATACATGTCTTTCTCAGTCGCGCATTTTTATTCACGCCACGCTGATACCTTTAGAGTATTATCCGATATGCAATGGCGTCTATATCGACGTGGTGCATTTATTTAAATCTCATTTGACCTAAGTGTAATTGTAGTAGTTGTAACCGAAACGGAAATAACAATCGAAATGAGATATCACATAGCAAAATTATGCATTTCTATTTAATATTGGACTTTTTAATTCTAAAACTGTCATAGCTGGCAATAAGATATAATATATATGAATAGTTAGTAGTAATTATAATAGAAATAAAGTAACGATTTAAGTAGAAAATGCAGCACGTATCATTATTTTCAAACTCCCCTATATTAAAGTCCGTAAATTCTGGCTTTTAAGTGGATATATTTCAATTCAACAGAGTAGTAGTAACCTAAACTAGTTCCCGAAACTTATGAAAAGGCTGCAAGAAATCATAATGATATGTCGACGCAGTTATGAAGTATTAATCGGATTATTAAAGAGGACAAAGAATTATCAAATATCATTATTTTACTGTGCCAGGTGTAGAGTATAATATAATATGACCTAACTGTAACCGTAGGGTGGATGTTGTAATTTCATACGTAGGTAGCCAAGGAAAATATTTGTTTATAATATAGAGTCCTTATTCTAATTTATGTTTGAAAAATAATCAAATGCCTTAATTTAAAAATATAGTTAGTTTGGCTTTGCTGTATGTACTGTACATTGGCGATAATAGATAACGCGTTATTTTAATATATTTATTTATACACGAATGTAGGCAAAAAGTATGGTGCACATATTTGCATAATTTTATTCTCTCTCAATTAAAAATTATTATAAGACTACACTACATAGAACAATATTTCATTTTGATATTTGGGATTATTGATCACTTATTTTGCTTTAGACTTAGACCTATGCTTTAAATCTTAAATTAAATTAAAAAAACTAACATTTGGGTAAAACATATGTTTTTCTTATTTTATCTAAAGTTTACTATTAAAATGTGACTTTGATTTAAAACAATGAAAATAATTTCATATTATACGTGTCCAATGCGTATTTCCTACACACATATTTTTCGAACTTTAACTTCCTCAGAAAATATTTCACACAAATGACAATGAACTCAAAAAGAATAATATTTACATGAATTTGGCCTATTGTTATCGACCACAATATATATATGTATATATATATATATATATATATATATACATACATATATATATATATATATATATATATATATATATATATATATATATATACATATATAAATATATATATATATATATATATATATATATATATATATATATATATATATATATATAACAATAGGATGTATCCGTCGAAAATTCCTATGGAGTTGGAATCAAATTCAACAAGCTTAGTCTCCTAGTTCACTCGCGACGAAGTGGCTTCGGGGATCATTAGGGAAACTTATTGTACCCTCACTTCCCCTACAAACTTTTGGGTTCGCATCGATATCCGTCCAAACAGTCGTCGTATCTGATCCATTGGTGTTAGAGTTTAAGTTATTTTCGATAAATAGGCTGTGCCTTCCACCTTTTAGTTGTGCTATCAGTGAAAGGCTCTCGATAACGTTTTTGTTTTGCAGGAATATTTTCTTTCATTAAATATACTGGTTAACAAAGAAAAGTTTTTTATTTTCAATTATCCGTAATAGAAAATATCATAGAAAAGTATTGATTTTCAATATAAGTGATATTATCGTGGTCATGCAGGTGTTGTTACAAAGATTGCTTTCATGTGAAGATGCCAACTTTAATGTTTATAAAGATGTTGTAAAACGCAAAAGCTGTTTTGTCTTGAAGTGAGAACTTCTTTTGAATCACTTTGTCTAAAATGCTTGATGGAAAAATATTTGTAATTTCGTGTGAGGGCTTGACGCATTTCGGGTATACTCGACGTTAGGCAAAATGCCACCGAACAAAAGGAATACTGAGCGTTCGAGTTAGTAACTATATTTTTGTTTCGTCACTTTGTCCAGTGAGTAATTGGAGCAGCGGTGAAGTACTGTATTACATACGGAACGTGAGGGATGTCTGAGTTCGAATCTCGATGCTCGCGAGTTTTTCCTTTTTACATTTTTTTTGTTACTTTTTATAAAAAAATCTCCATTAATAGAATTCAAATAAAATTACCTTTTTCTGCATTCATTGTATATTTAGTTTATAAACAACACGTTTTTAATTAAGACGTATATTTTCTCTTTAGATAAACTGATTTATTTACTATAAATTATGTAAATTGTGTGTATTTGCAAAATTTTACGAGTTAATTGAGCATATTTGCATGTATTAATATCAAATGTATTACACGTATTTGGTGTCAAAATGGATAAATTATCATCAGTTCGAACGAGCATTGCACAGTTTTGGTTTATTCGCGTATATCCGTTAATTTATAGGTAGTACACGACTATTAAAGTAAATTATATTGGTTTTTATTCAAAAGAATTTTTATTTCAAAGATCTTAAGCACTATATTTTTTCACGGACACTATTCCTAGTCTCTCTAGATTTAATGCTGAATTACTCTTAAATACTTTAATTAGTTTAAATTAACATATTATAATTTATCGTTTTTAATAGTTTTCAACTTTGTTTTAGATAAATGGATATTTGAAGGTTTTTGTAAAAAGCATTTCGCACAAATAAAAAGAATATTTAACGTGCAGATTTAAACTGATACCATTTCCTGCGTAATCAAATATATATATATATATTTTAGAAAACTTAATTATAATTAAGTATATCCGTCAAAAATAGTCAGTCTAATGACTTAACTGGTTAAAGCATAAAAGTGAACTTTACGGAAAATTTTAAATATTTCTTCAATGAAACATACTTATAACAGTTTATTAACCGTTTTAATGCCATGGTTTTTTTACTCATGAATACTTAAAAATGCCAAACAAATATTTTGTTTTCGATATCGTTTACCCTTGTCGCGAAAAAAACTGTATCTCTTCCAAAAATTATCCGATTTTAATAATTTTTTTCGGTGTTTTCTTAATAAAAGCTTGTAAAAGGATAATAAAATACAAAGAAAATTATGGACATATATATTGTGAACAAAAATTATAACTGAAATCAAGGTCACATCGTATTTTTGCAGTCCGGTACATCCTCCGTATCAGCCAAATAATTGTTATCGTCACTATTATCACTATCACTCAAAATTTGCGTTATGCCAAATTGTGAGCGCACCACAATGTCACTCCCACTATCACTTTTTTCACAACTTGAAAAACGATCATTTTCACACGAATTATTTTCATATTCCGACATTATGGGTTAGACATTTTCTTTTTATATTGTAATTACTAATAATATTATAATTTGAAATTTAGGTAACACGTAGAAAGATAACAAATTAGCGATGCATGCGAGCGACCTCCCCTACCGCGCGCTAAACAGCATCTGATTTCGCGAGCGCCATCGCGCTCGTGGGAAATTTAGTTAGAATGCGCACGAGCGCGATAGCGCTCGTCGGCACTCAAACTATTAATTTACAAAAAAGGAAATTGTTTATGCACTAACCACGTTGCATCTAAAATTAGAGCTAAAAATTTGTTTCTAGGGAAATGGAAAACTTGCTTATAAGTTTAAAATTAATTTTCCGTGTTTGTACATCATTTATATATTTTTAATTAGAATGTTAACCTTTACTTAACGTTACGTTTCACGGTGACAAAGTTTAAAAGAAAATCATAAAACGATACTAAAACTTATTTGGAGACATAATCGTCATGTCACAATACAATGTTTATAATAAAGTTATATTAAATATTGAGGATAGGTTTCGTAGGTTTGTGTCATTAAGAGGATATTATCCACTTGATATATACTTTATATATATATATATATATATATATATATATATATATATATATATATATATATATACGGTGTCCGGGAAAAAATGTCGGACAAAGAAAGACGTTATTCGTTGGCTGAAAAATAGTTGATTGGTTTCAAAATAATGTCATAACTGTTTGTAATTTTTTTCACACGTCAAACTGAACCGCTCGGTTCACCGACCGCGAACCTACCGTGCGAGACATTGTATATCAATTAATTTATACATAGTTAGTATTTCGTTTAATTAATTTTTTAAATAACATGAAATATAAATATTAAAAAGATAATAAATAACATTATTAATGTATTCCCTCATTTTGTAGTTCCGCGGAAACCACTCAGTCCATCATTTTTTTCACCTTTATAAAGTAAACATTTTATTTATTTAATGTTCATATAAAATAATTTCACTTACTCGTATTTATTTAAGAAATCTTAAAAGTGATGTTCAAAATGTTTTTCGTTTTGTTCTACACGCAACCGCGCTTTCCTTACAATTGAAGTAGTAACTTAATCCACCCTTTTAGAATTTCTCTTAATTTTTCAAAACTATCGATAATCTTTTGTCGTGAAATTTGTTCGTCCGTGCATTCAGTTGAGAATACGTCAAATTCGACGCTACCCAAAAGAAAAAAAACTCGAGTAGTCTTTAAAACTAGAGGTCTTGGAGGCCTGTCTTCAGGTCCACTGTGCCCTTTCCTGTGACTACAATATTACTCGTCTAAATACTCAGGCACACAAACACCGAAGTGAGGAAATACCCTGTCGTGCTGTCATCACATATCTCTGACCACGCTCATTTTGGTAAGTAGGAAATACGAACCTACGAGCTGATTCTCCAAAATTCCCACCCATACATTTAAATGCCAATCTGAAAACTTCCAAGTCGTTTTAAATGTGAATTCGTAGGACTCCAGTCGTATTTATTATGCACATGAAATATCCCATGCAGGGTGAATGTGCTTTCATCTGACCATAAAATACGTCGGACAAATGTTAGCGAATCGTCGTAATTGCGAAAGCGCCATTGTTGTACAGCACAATAGTGGAACAAATGTTGTCCATCTTTTCTCAGCGTATCTCCGACAAGCGGTTTCGGTAAGCTAAGAGACATGGCTATCGAATGTATGCTGCGAGTTGGATCTTCGGCAAATGCATCGAGGATAGCATCTTCAACCATGTAACGTCTTCTATCAACTGAGCGTATTCTATCAAACGTGGACATTATCTGACCAGTACTATGAACCCAGCTAGCCAACCTTGCGATGGTCCATTCATTTGGATTTCTGGCGCCATATGGATAAATAACCGAATTCCTTATACTCGCTTGGCGGGCATTGCAATCACATGCACCTAAGCACATCAGTATGTCATGATATTCCGAATAAGAATAGCACGCAGTACACATTATAAGTTATCAGAACAATAATTTACAAAAACAAACGCTAATACTCCAGAAAAACAAAATACGTTAAAGATAAAAACGACATGATACATTCAAAGCGCGGCATTTTACCGATTTTGTTCACAAGCGCATAGGTAATAATATTCTGCGCCAAACATCATTCTTCCTTAACCTGTAGTCGCGTTTATTATTAAAAAGGATCGCAATCTGTTAAAATAATAAGACTGCATACAAAATATTAGTTTATTAAAATTTGTATGAATGAAGTGTTTCAAAACTGAATATTAATAGGTAATAACAAGATGACATAATAAAATTATAGCTTATTAATTAAATCTTCGTTTTTTTTAAATTATTAAGTTTAAATTAATTGAAATATTATCTTTATTGTACAGTATAATATACAGGTCGCAAGTCTTTTTACCTAACTTTTTGGTTTTTTCGTGGCTTGCGACGTAAAATCAATCGCCAAATTTGTAGCTGGAACTTTCTTTTTTTCCAAATAATTAATTCCGCTGTTATTTGTTGCGCTAATTAAAAGAAATTGTGTTTATATCAAATTAAATTAATTATTTTGAAAAAATATTATGTAACTGCAGTAAGTAAGGTAGAAATAGAATATTAGAATATAATACCAAACACCTCTATAAGAGAAAAAAAATTGGGTTTTACCGAATTTTTAGGCTACCACTGCCGCGTGTCCTATCAGTATATCAAAAGAATTGTTGCCAGAGTAAAATAAAAATAATTCAATACACGTTTAATTTAACGTATGATCTAAAAACCGATGTAGAATTATCGATTATGATTTTGATTAGCAAAAAACGTTTCCATTAGCAAACACAAAATAAAATAAATAAAAATGATTCCATTAAAATTACAACTTTATATTTCTTTTTGAAATCAACGAGATAGTTCAATAATTTTAATCTCTAAATATTGCACAGTATGAAGACAGGTTCTTACAATTATTTTATGTAAGATTTAAAGCTACATTCCGTATAGGTAATAATAAAACTTATCAAAGAATTATTTTTCTAAATCTTTTCTTCGTAGGATTTCTTCCGAATTTGGTACAATCATTGATATCTATAAGAATCTTCTTATGCATACATGCTTATTTAATCCAATATAAGGTATTTATACATGCTATTCAGAATGCGAACTATTGATAAAACCATAAATAACGTGACGCAGTTTTGGAACAGCTCCCTATTTTTTTTGTTGCGAGCCGGTAGGCTTTGCTTTTGAGACAAGGAATCGTTTCTAATTGGTTGAAATAATCGGAAGATAAACACTAGCCAATCCAATAAATTCTACATGGACCATTAGCTAACAGGAATCATTAACGGTTTTATAGTACCCCCTTCCATCACACCACTTTTTAAAGTCTCTGTACATATACATATATACATATATATGTATATATGTATATATATATATATATATATATATATATATACATATACCGGTATTGCCGATATTCCCAGTACTTCCTGAAAAGCCTAAAACCAATAAGTTTTTTCGGGTTTTTCGTATCTATTCAATTATTTACGTAATAATAACACAAGAAATAATAAAAAAAAATTCATTCCCTTATTAAAAGGTTTATTAATATTAGGTTTATTATTCAATTTAGCTATTTCAAATATGCAGACAAACAGATAATTAGTATTTTAATAAGTTGTTCTTCACATAGGGTTTAAAACTTTAAATTTTAAACCAACAATGTAATCAATATTAATTGGTCAAATAATCATATTCTAAGACAATATAATAAGATTTAATGGGTAAGGCGTTGTTTTTAATTAAGAAAATAATACAATATTACCATATAGTAAGTTCAAGTAGCATTATAATTGTATTAAAAATTATCATCAGTTTTCAAAACGATAATAATTAAAACAATGTAAAAAAGAAATTAATTGAAACTATTTTTCTTTTTATTGTTTCTTTTTATTTATTGTTTTAAACCCGTCTTAATTATTTATTTGGTGTAGTATGAACGTAAATAAATTATACCCTCAATTCAGATCTCAAAAATATCAATTTCGTTTCTAACGGTACAATTCACGTAATCATTATTTTCAAGAGTTTAAATTTTACTTTTTGAAATAGTGACTTGTTTTTGTTCTTCATTCTCATCTCTATTTATCAGGTTGTGAGTATTAGGATGCTGTAGAGTCTCTATTTCTACGTCCTGATCTTTTTCTTGTTGACCTACAGATTCCTTTAGCGCTCGGGTATTCTGACGTATATGCATATTGTCCGTAAAAGTTGGAAAATATCATTGGATATTTCTATGCAATCAGGACGCAGAGAAGCAGATAAATCTTTGTCTTCCTGGTCAGTAAAGAACTTACTTGGATTTATTAAATAATGCAGTCACTGCTTGTCTTCGTTCTTCATAACGGTTTTTGAGATTTTCCGGCATATATGGGTTTATGTCTGTCAATTTCCTCAGCGCATATTTCACTGCAATATCTGCTGTGATCAATGATGCATCCTGACAATACAAGGTTTCAACAATGGTTTTTAAATGTCCAAATTCTCATGGTGTCCCTTCAAATTCCCTCATTCTCCTTGACTAAAAGCAATATCACATTTCAGACCCAATTCCAGCAGTGCTTCGGTGACATATAATCGTGTTTCAAAAATCGGTCTAACATATCTGCAATGAAATTCTTTTCCAAAATCAGCCTGCACACATATTTGCAGAATATCGTCAATTTTGTTAAGTGAGTTTTTAAACAATTTCATTGCTTTCCTAACTTTTTTCAGAATATCGTCATATCTAATCCGATTTTTTTGCCACCAAAATTTCTTGTCTCTTTAGAAAACGACACCACCATCACCTTTATCTTTATCTACATCGTCTTCAGGGCATTCCTTGTTGTCTTGAAGGTTCTCATTGTTTTGATCAATGAACACAGCCAGCCCCAGTTTAAATAACGGTACATCGCCTTCTTCGTCAGTTATAATTTATTTTCCGCATCACTGTCTTCAGTCTTATTTTTCTGCGGAGAAGTATCAAAAGTTAAAGAAACATTTTTTAAATAATTTTTATATGTTTACGTTTTTTTCATTTGACAATACTTACACGAGTTACACAGTAACGAAATCAATGCAGTTTACAGAATACACATCGGTACTTATTTTTTTATTATTTTTTGTAACTCCGTATCATATTATCAATCGCAATTCAACTCATTCGGTAAATGATTAGAAAACTATGACGTACCGCATGCACGTATAAAGTTATCCGTTACATGAGTTTTCACGCGAGTACCATCACGGCACGAACGAATGCGCAAAGCACTAAGGAGGCCAGATGCGGGTAGCTGTTTCGCGGGCGCCAACTGTGGAACGACAAGATGTACTTTAATTACCAAAAGAAAATTCTTTTTTTGAGATAAATATATTCCTGCCTGAAAATCAAACAAATAAACAAATAAAAAAGCAAAATTTAATTTTATGTATTGTGCGTGCGTACGTGTATGTTGCATGTGTGGTTCTGCATGCGTTCATATGTGTATGCATACACATGTGGGTGAGCATGCGAGCGCATGCATACGTACGTGTGTGTACGCTCGTGGTCCGGACATGCATGGTGTTTGTGTGTGTATATAATTTTTGGATTTTTGTGAAATATATTAACATTGCCTGCATCGGCACAAAAACGCAATATTTTTTTTAAAAAAATATTTTGACTTCTTTCTTATTTTAAAGGCAATACCTGATTATATAACGTAAAAGTTAATGATGTTTGTATAAGGTTTTGGTGTCATTATAGGACGAGGTTAGGCCAAAATAAATGTTCAAAGAACTATAAATTATTTAATATTTTTGTTCCATTGTAGCGAATTTTAATTGAATTATTCGTAGTCCCCGTAAGATTTCGAGAGGATTTACAAAAATTAATATGCAACACTTAAGTGTACGAAACCTTTTCCAACATCTTTCTAAACATTTACTACCATTAACTCACATTGGTTGTTATATATAAGGGCATTAATAATAGAATTATGGAGTTGTCCATACTAATGACCAGTAATGACAACTCCGTAATTCAATTCATTTTATTACCTTTTAAAGAAATATGTCAACCGTTTGTCGGTCTAAATGATTTTTGTTTAACGATCTATTATAATTTTATTATAATTAAACCATTCTATATAAGCATAGAATTGAGTTTACCTATGCACCAATGAAAACTTTCAAAAAAATATTAAGCAGAATTCAATTTAAAATTAACATCGAACGAAATTGTTTGTTCACAAAAACGTTATTTGTACAAAATTGACACCTGTAATGAACTGTTTTGTTATATTGAAATAATTAACACGGAAGTAAATGTCCAGATAGAAAAAAATGTCTATTAGACCGATTTTTACAATTTATTTTATTAACAAACGTGATAAAAAAATTCAAGGCGAGAAGCCTCGAAGAAAATTACTTAGCATTAGCTTCAGTTGTTTATAATTTAAAAAATATCGCATTTTCTTTTCGTCTTATCAGTATCACTTACACACTGTACGGACAAGAAGAGATTTGTCAGATATCTATAATTTTCTTTAAAGTAACATAATTCAACAGAGAAGTAAGCAATAACCGGTTAAAATATGAAACTAATTTAAATATTTAATGACTTTCAAACTGTATTAATTTTATGCATCATAAATATTTATGCCTTTTGACAAAAGTTTTTACAAACGGACGCCAGCGCCAGCTACATTTGAATAGACCCGCGGGAAATTTTGTGACCTTTGCTATAATAAAATATGGCAGCTAATTGCAATTGCGTAAAGAAAATAAAATCAATCTGAGTTTTAAAATTTTAAGTCGATTTATATATTTACAATGCATTACATGCATTTTTCGTTTCTGAGCATTGTTGTTTAAAGTACTATTCTTAAAATACTCAAAATGAATGGATTTTTTTTAAACACTGTGAATAAGATTTCATTTTCATGGCGATTTTATTTCTTGTACATGTGATATTTTATATATATATATATATATATATATATATACACGTGTGTGTGTATGTGTGTGTGTGTGTGTATATGTGTGTGTGTGTATGTGTGTGTGTGTGTGTGTATGTTTGTGTATATCTATTCAGTTTTATGGCTCCATAGTGAAACAACGGTTATAACTTCAACATGTCCATTTATACTTTCGTTTCTGGAAACTCATAGTTTCTACAGCTTCAAGCTTAATGGCATGAATGTTTACGAGTGGATGGTTCAGAAACTTTCACAATTAATATGAAAAATATTTAAAAAAATTAATGAATCTCTTTACTTTTGAAGGTGCAGATTAATTAGCATTGCATTTGACATATGTACTTGTTATATGGTGTATTCATATGTTGATAAGATGCTTATGCTTTTATTGATAATATTCCTTGGTATTATAAGATTATCTATGATTAAAATTGTATTAATAATGAGCTGTACTGACCCGATTCCTTTCGAGTGGAATTCGATTTAAAAAAGTTCTTAGGATGTTTTGTGTTTTTTCTCTGTCAGAAATCTATGAGCATTAAAAAGTTAATAGATGGCGTTGGTGTCAATATCGTATTTTTTGTCAAGACAATGTATTTTTATAAATCTGAATTATTCAGATAAAAAGTATCCTTTATGTTGCTTGCTTCGATAAACTATGACCACAACAAATTTCATCAAAATCCATATAGCAGATTTTGCGTGATTGAAGAACAAATTAATACATAGACAAAAATTCTAAAAACAAGTTTTTACTTCTACTTTATATATATATATATATATATATATATATATATATATATATATATATATATATATATATGCATATATATATATATATATACAAGTTTTGGTTTTATTAAAAACGGAGAATTAAATAAAAGATTTTGTCAGGCAATTTAGGTATAAAGGACTGTTTGTACGCATGTTATACTGGCCTCTTATAGCGACCTCTAAAAGGAAGCTTATTTCATAATTCTGCACTGCATATCAATACTAATAAGACCGCAGCCGTAAGTGATCAAGTCGTCCACATCCACATTCAGTCGATATAAGTGATCATACCGTCCATAATAAACTATTTCGTTTAACAAGTTCAGTGCGAATGTCCACAGTCACGAGGTTACTTTTCGTGATTAAGTGCGACGTGCTTTTAGCCTTAGAGGCGTAATTATTCTAAGTTCTTAATATACCAAGACTTTTTAATTTGGGTCAAACTATCTCAGACACTGCATTATACGGGAGTTTCCTACTTCTGCCGGTATGTGCCGGTATGTGATTAGACGCGGTCTCAGCAAGCGGGATGGAATCTGCTCAGCTGCTTAGAATTTTACTTTTGCACAAACTGATTTTCCTAAAATCTTAACATTTGGAAAACCTTTCAAACACTAGTAGACATTTAACTACGAGGTTTCAGTTTATATTTAGGCACTTATAAAATTTGAATTGTACTTAGTATTTCTATTAAATTATTTATAAATGTTAATTTTCTAAATGTCTTCCGTAGGCGTAATTTTCTTTATGTCTTCTGTAGGTGTAAGAACGTAGTGCACATTTATAAAATTTACCAGCCTTGTCTTTTCACGGTTTTTGATTCTGTAGTTTTGGAAATAAGCGTAAACATTTCCCTAATAATATTTTGAATTTTGACTATCTACGTCAAGCAATTTTTAGGAAAAACAGCTGAGATTGTCGGCTGGATGGATAAGTAAAATATCTTATGAAGATTCTGTTATGCCTACTGAGTTAATCAACCCGAAAAGTACTGGATCTGTGAGTCCGGAGAGAGTGCCGAGTTAATAACGACCAAAGATAAACACCAACGTTTTTTTCATTATGAAACAGAAGAGTTTTCCTAAAACGTAAAAGTGTTTCTTCTTTGTCTTTTTGTATCTTCTTTGTATTTTACCTGCCAACACGAGCGTCTGCTCGCACACGTGCGTGCGTGTGTCGTGCGGGTGGGCGTGCTGGTTGGCAGTTGTGGTACCATGTGAGCCTGCATGCGAGTGTGTTAACGAAAGAGGATATATGCGTGCATGCCTTCATAAGAGTAGGCGCGCTTACAGGCAAATGTGCGTGCGCGCGTGCGGGTGAGCATACTTAGAGCGGACAGGCGTATGTGAGTCATAAATATTACATTCTGTTATTTTTTGTTATCTAGGTAATTCACAGTAGTGAAAGTTAGTATCTTCTCTCCTTATCGAAAAATTATCTATTTTTTATTAATTGCGTAACAATTTCATTTACCTTAAAAATCTTTTATATTATTTTTTAACAATGCTTGTGTATGCATAACCATATTGAATACGATTAGTGCTGCGATGATATGATGTGAGGTATGATTTTATTTATAATTTCCCAACTAATCATAAAGATAGATTGAATTAATTAAAAACAAATATATTGTGTTTCGGCATTGGACAGTGGAGTCCAATTTTTTTGCATCATTATATTAGTCTATAAATTCGCTTAATATTGTGGTGTAAAAGTTTCTTCTCTAACTTTATATTTTTAAATTGTGCAACATATTCCATTCATATCCAAATATAGTTTATGAAACTACATTATTAATCTTTTTCTAAACCAATTATTCCAAAAATCTTAACCCTTAAGCACCTACCCCTAATTTTTGGTGAGGCGCGGTCATGACGAGTGTCGCTGGGATATGATGATATTTTTGCGATTAAGGCCAGGAATTGGGATATTTAATTTATAAATTGCGGACACTACTATTTAACAAAATTAAACGAAACAAACAAATTTTCTGCTTAAATAATAATAGACCGCCTTCTCATTTCACTACAAAAATCAATTGTGAAAAATGAGATCCAATATAATTGGAAATTTAAATGTAACTTATTTTTATTTTGTAAAAAATTTATTGTTTTACGAACATAAAACAATAAAAATAATTTAAAAAAATAAAGTCCAAAAAATAGTAAATAAATAAAAATTTCAATGTCTTACACTTACATTTTTTTTTGCGGCATTTGATACACATTTTTTGCGAGCATTCGTCACATATTGGCGCTTTACACTATAGCATAAGTAAAGAGTTTTCCTTTTTATTTGAATCGCGCGTAAAATACGTCTCACCTGTTTCTATTTCATCAGCACTAGAACTTGTCGACGATTTGTGTTTGATTTGAAGGATACGGCAAAAAGCGCTTTTGAGATCGCTCGTAATATATTAATGTTTTTTCTCGTCGTTCCGTATACAATTTTATTAGCTGCTCTGCCAATCGCTTTATAAATTTATATTGTTTCCCAGTTCTTTGCAATTGAATGTATAAACTCGCGATGTAAGAATTTCAAAATAGTTATAGCTTTCTTCGGGTTCGACGAACTATTGAATAATTGGAAAATGTTTTGATCAAATAAATCAACGCCAGCCTTTGTCCGATTATCGTATATTGTCATTTCCCGTTTTTTGGTGTTTTCATCAATGCTTGCTGTGTGGTGCATACTGAAATCGTAATACCTGCCTTATCTTATTTCGTCAAAAATGACACCAATATCACAATATCGCTCGTGAAACCAAAAATCGTTGATTGAACTTAACTTTGTTCAAATGCCTGGAACTCTTGTGGAATTTTGTCGCTCAGTTCTCTTTAAAGTACTAACAGGATTAAATTGTTTGTGTTTTAAGATATTCACAAGTTCTAAGGAACAAAATCAATTGTCTGCCGTGATGTTTCTGTTAATACCCTCAATGCAGTGAATGAGACCTAGAACTGCTTGAGCAGGGTTTGAAAGTCGCAGTTTCTCAGCAAAATAATTGAGTTGAACGCAATTCTTGTCTAAGTAAATGTATTTATTGAGAAGGCAAGACTCAAGTTTTTTGTGATGTCTGCCATGCACGTTATTTTCAAGTCGTATTTAGGCGGTTTTTGGGACATATATAATTTCAACTTACGGCGACCACCACTGACATTTTTTCTGCACATCCACAGGTGGAGTATATTTCACCAATGGAGTATATTTCTTAGCAGCATTGAACAAAAGAATCAAAAAGCTCTAAAATAGAAGCAGGTAGATCAACTTCTCACCTCTGATCTCTAGTTTTAAAATCATTGGAATGAATAGCATTCAACAGAACTTCTAGTTTATTTTTACCCATTATGCATTGATATATCACCCTGTCAGAGCCATTAATACTGTACGATGAAGCATATTATTCACGATTTTCTTTGAAGATAGCAGTGTAAAATAAAAATCTAAGGAAGACTTTCAGTTCTGTAAAAAATGATAATAAATGAAGACTTTCAGTTCTGTAAGATCTATACCTTGAACACAGATTTGTTTATGATATTTTGGCCTCATCTTTCTAATTTTCTCATTTTTGCGCAGCACAATATTCTCGAGAGTCTTGTCGATAAAAAAGGCTCCATATGTCAAGAAGTGTTGTAATGTGACCGAGAATGTACCAATATGGTTATCTGATGCCTTGTGATTGTAATACAATATTACGCTGCGGGGTTTTTGTACAGCTGAACTGACAAGACAGAAGACTGAAGTAGTTTAGTTCTGGCTAAAGTAGTTCCTGCGCATAAATTGGATTTCTATCAGGGATATTTCATCTCCGGAAGAAAAGTCGTCACGCGTAATTGGCGATCTACTTCGTGGCTTTATAATATTATTCTGACCAAAATAGGATTTTGAGATTAAGTTTCCTTAACTTGTGATAAATAATTTCCGCTGTCTTCGGAATCAGATTCGCAGTCCCCATGGGGAACGTGATCTTCCATCACACCAAACTTCTTATTACAATCTTCGTCCGGTATTTTTCCTCATCTGACACCTCTTCTTCTAAATACCTTGCGATAATTTCCTCGTTTAAATCCATTGATGTGCTAAAAATATAAAACAAAGTAATCACATTTTAAGCTACGTACGGTCATAGTGACCGCTAACAAAAGTGTTTTGGTCACCTAAGACGAACGCACACACGTGAAGTCCCGCCAAACCCTCTCGCGATACTAATAGAAGGATATAGAATAGGTATCTTAAATGTGTGCGACAAATACGTGCTAAAATTTTTGAGTTTGGAAAAATCGTTGTAGTCATGGTGACCTCGGTTAGGTGCTTAAGGATTAATGCACAGGAAATAGTTGCCACCATAAGTTAGATACGAAAAGGAAATTCCGCAAAAGCCATGATACAGGCTAACTATGCAAAACGTCATCGAGATTAGTTGATTATTTAAAGTGTGTAAATGAGAAAAACAAATGAACAAGTTTGTTAATATTATATCATTTTTAGTATGACCATTTATCCTGCTTTGCAACTGAATAACTACCTACTAACCATTTATCCTGCTTTACAACTGAACAACTAACAAGTGTAGCGAGACAAAAGTTTACATACTAGTGTCACACTACGAAACTATGTGGAAAATGTGGATGTTATGGATGTGTATATATATGACATAAATTAATAAATAAGCCTGATTGCTGGCAGCATCTTGATTTTTTAATATATTAATTTCACGAAAACAATTTTTTAAAATATTTTTGTTCTTTTTTGAGAATTTTTTACTGACGTTTATATCTCTATAGTTTTTTATTATACATCTGTTTATTGACATTAATAACCAAGCTATTCCCTATTGTCTATATATATATATATATATATATATATATATATATATTTATATATATGTATATATATGTATGTATATATATAAATACATATACATATATATAGATATGTATAAATATGTTTATAATAAATAACATTTTATTAACATCATAATTAAATAATGACCGTAATAAATAACATAGATGCTAGACGGCATTAAAAAGAAATACTAGACGCGACAACTACATGGTAATATTTCGAAGTCTGATATTTATTCTAGTAAGTAGATAATATATATATAGCAGAAAGTTACTCCAATATTTGTGCGTTCAAGTTAATATATTATACTTTCATTTAATGGATATTTATAAATAATTTTACCTTATATACTTTTTAGCACCTTTGTAAATCACATCTTATAAAATGATCACTCTAATTTTAAACTGGAAGTTATAACCAACAAACAGGCATAGTATTAGAAATTTATTTTGAAGGATATGGAAAACTTTTTTTATTATTTCCGTGCTGAAGTATAAAACAAAATAATACATCAGTTATTATTATTAAAAAAGATGGAACACTTAATATGAATCTTGAGTTTTTTTTTTTTGTCACTTCCATTTGTATTTTAATATATTTACTTTCGGCGCAGCTATTTAACGACTATCTCATAACTTGCCGGGTTCTAGATGTGACGATTAATGTTGTCTGTGTGTGACGGATATTTATAATTGAAATCGTTTAGAATATTGTGTCATGCTTAAGACTTGAGATGAAATTGCTTATCAGCCTCTTTTTGCAGCGTAATATGAGTTCATTATCTTGAAGATATTAGTAATTTAAAGTTATAAGGTGATTAATATTATAACAGAAGATCCATAAAACATTTTTTGTTGTCACTTCAAATATATTAATAGCTTAATAAAATATTATAATCTATAGCTCCTATTTTTCTTAAAACTAAATGACGTATATTTTAATAACTTTAGTATAAAGAGTGTTCTGTATGACTCTCATAAAATACACCTGGGTTGCCAAGAAAAATTATACTTTGTTGTGTACTGTTGGAAAAATACTACTAAATAATTAACATGCTGAAGAAACGTCTACGTGCCAAAACTTCAACCGTGAATCTGAATATTAGAGAAATTTAAATCAGTAATAACTTTATAGTTCATAAATATTTATGCCTTTTGACAAAAACTCTCACCGACAAAAGTTGGAGTAAAGAGCGGCACTTGGCCCGACAATTGAACAGCTGCCAGAATAATTTCCCTACTTTTCCAATAATGTAAGGCGGTTAATGTAAGCGATTTGGTAAACGAAGCAAACTATGTCGGAAAGACAATGAGTAAACTTATATTAGGGGCAATTTCTTTTCTTCGCATTTCATATCCGACACTGATGAAACGTCGAACGAAAACAGCCAATGAAAGAAATGCGGTGCGATGAGAGAAGATATATTGGCCAATATGATATGTGCTAGCGTCGTGAAAAATTTTGTTTTATACAGGTTGTTTGGAAGCCGAGTGCAAAGTTGAAAATAGTCGAAATCTTAGGCTATTTAATAAATGTTGAGCTTTACGTGTTGTAGCCGAAGTCTAAATATTTTTTTTTTAATTGGCTTAAGGTTTTCTCGAGTGTTTTAAGTGTGCTACAGTAAAAGCTTGTATATCAATATTTATTTATTGTTATAATATGTAGTCAACGTAATAAAATAGATCATTTCAGTTTCGAACATTTCAGTCATATTATCAGAAAAAATAATAGAAACATTTTAAATTTACTAATATTTGTAAACATTTATGAAATTGTTTTAATTGTTGTATTTAAAAAAAATAGCCTAATTTATTCAAAGCAATTCAAACACATGGTTAGTTATTGCTTTTTAATTAAAGTAAAACTTTCAAAACTTTCAAAACTACTTCTTAAAGTAAAACTTTTTAATTAAAGTAAAACTTTTTTAAAACCACGCAAATATCTTGTCCATTCATAGAATTAGGGTGCACAAACCAAACGCTAAACAATGGCCGTCAGGTGCCCATCAAAGGCTGCCGCTTCGCAACCACGCAGATATCTAGCCAATACTTAGAATTTGGATGCACAAACTGAATTAAACGAAATAAGTTTTAATTTTCAAATAGATAAATTTATTTGCTAAAATAATTTTATTCGTGTTTAAAATGAGAACCGCAATTTTCAATGCAGGCGGTGACACTTCTTTTAACTTCTATAATAGTTAGCCCAATGAATTGTTTTAAATTGCAAAAACATTCATGCTTTTTGTCATTTCTTTTAAAGTGTCATTCACACAGTTATTTGGCTAAGTCTTAGAATTAGGGTACATAAACAAAACGCCGAACAGTGCCGCCACCTGTCGAAAAAATAACTTTTTCAATTTTTTTCGTTGGAGTGGCGAACGAATTTAGAATTGATTTATTATTATAATTGATTATCCATACAAGTCGCAGCCCTAGTTCTAGCCTTGCCCTCTTTTACGTATTGCTTTCACTGATTTTGGACTATTTCATTTTAAAAATGGCTTCTTCTTCCAGCGAAGATTATGCCGACATTATCATCATATTTTATAATAGAGCTGTTGATAATGGAGCATTAGAGTAACGGATGTATCAAGAACGCTATCAGGATTGGAGACATTTGAATGTCAGAGTAATTCACGTTTTGTCGCCTTGTTGAAATTGAAATTCTTTGCCTATAACATGAAATAAGTCCAGAAAAACATCAACCGAAAATCACGCAAGTATTTGTTTCGGATCCTACTACGAGCATCAGAGCAGTAGCTTAAAACCTCAGATTTTCAATATGAATGGTGTGGAGTGCGATGCAATAAGAGGTGAAACATTCCTTTTATTAAACATGTTTGGAAGAAGGGGATCTTGCAAGAAGAATTCCGTTCTATTCAATTTTACTAAACACTGACAAAGTGTGGTTCTCAAAATTTATCCTGTGGACATTCGAATCCATATATTAAAAGGAGGGAATAATAAATTTTCACAACTTCCACAAGTAGGCCAGCAACAACCCGCCATGAAAAAATAGGTGTCAATTCAAAGGCAATTTTCAGTAAATTTGTGGGCCAGAATGATCGGCAGAACCTTGATTGGGCCTCATTTTCCGCCGGGTAATTTAAAGTGAAACAGTCATTTCTTTGGCAAAAAACTTCTCTGTACTTCTAAACGATGCTGAGGTACTAGTACTATAAAAGAAAAGACCAATAATTTTCCAACAAGATGATTGTCCAGCGTATTGGGATGTAACAGTGAGAGAATTCCTCAATAACTGTTTCTCCGAAGGCAGGATCCGCAGAGACCCGTCTCTTGGTCCGCTTGATCATCCGATTTGACCGTCGTGATTTTTTTTGTTTGAGGAGGGACCAAGGGACTCCTTTACACCCGCAAAGAAATATCAACCAACAAGAGAGGAGTTAATAGGCAAAATTCAATCGGATTTTCAGATCATTCATGACTTGAAAATCCGAAAGAAGAAATTCAACTAACAATAACTGCGACGGATGTCAGAAAAGGGGTTGCGGTTCTCATTTTGAACACAAAAAATAAATTATTTTATCAAAAATCGTATTTTCTCTGTCTATTTAAAAATTTGAACTTTATCTTCCTCGATTCGGTTTTGTGTACCCTAATTTTATATTTTTTTTAAGAATTGGCTAGATATTTACCTGTTTGCAGAGCGACAACCTTTGTTTGACGCGTGGCAGTCATTGTTCAGCGCTTAATTTTTGCTCCCTAATTCTAAAAATTCACGATATATCTAGCAAAAAAATTAATGTAACTGCTACGCTAGATACATCTAGCGTAGCAGTTACATTAAATGAAATTACATATTATTAAAGATTTAAATAACTAAGGCTAATTTATTTATTTATTTAAATGACACAATCTTAACTGTGTTCTCTAATTTTATAAATTTTCTTAAATTTAAAGTGTCTCTAATATTTTTTTTTATAATGTAAATTAAAGATAAAAAAATTAAAGACAAACCAGCCTGGGACACTATTAGCAGTTAACTGCCAAATTTCGAATATTTTCAAAGAAAATTTTGAAATAGCAAGAAAAAAATAATTAGACTTCGGTTAAGACATGTGTGGCTCCAAACGTTTTAAATATTCTGAGCTATAGGTCATTTTCAACTTAGCACCGTGCTTCCAAACATTCTGATAAATATCTAAGCATTGGTGTATGTAGGTAAGTGTACATTTATATATATATATATATATATATATATATATATATATAAATATATATGTATATGTGTGTGTGTGTACATATATGTATATGTGAAATCACTCCTCGCGTTTCTTCGTAAGTATTAGTTATTGAATAGGTTACAAGTTCATTGTACTTCTGCAATAGAAAAATATTCATACAGACACATGCGCGGACTGACTTGTATAATTTGTGTGCGCAATTCGAGGGAGGCTTATCTGTTTCCCTGACAGAATTGTGTCTATACTGTTGACTCAATAGACTTATTAGTAAATACAAATAAGCTGTAACACAATCAACAGCCTCTCAGATCTGATAAGATTTAGGTGTTCAGATCTAGGTTACAGAAATATTTTTATTTGCAAGATTATTAATAACATAATACAGAAATTTACATAATATTAAATTTTGGGAGACCATTACTTTATATAATCTTATTAACTTTAATCCTTCTATAAATATATTATATTTATGACTGCTTTTTCTACCTCGTTGCCTTGTTGTAGCTAAAGTTGAAAGAAACGTTTTGTGATAAAATAATTGAAATGACTGAATAATTTCTATGACAAAATAATTGTTGTCCTTTTATTTCCTTATATACGTTTAAGTCTTTTCGGTGTACTATTGTAATTTTAAATTAAAATTCTATCAATTTACATTATTCTAACCGTCAGCGCCGGGCAACTACTTTGTAAGCATTTTATGTCAGTTCCTTTCTCTTTTATATTATTTAACATATTTCATCATTATATGCATAGTGACATTTAAGTTGTAATTAAAATGCAGGATGCAGCATATAAAGAAAAATTCCTTTCAGAAGAAATCGTTATAACATTGCTGAGCAACATTCCACCAAATTCTCATTTCACCTTGTGAATCAAGAAGAAGCTTGATAACTTGTGGAATATATTTATAAGGAATTAATGTGAGAAGATCTGTTAATACAGTATTTACGTTTAAATATACAACTGTAAACCTAAAAATACAAACATAATAAAATATTAAATCAGACTGCAGCAAAAACTTTTAAAATGTAAGTGAAAAGAGTGACAGAAATTTTAGCAGTGATGATGACTGCTATTTGTAATCAGGTATATATCTCGGCTTCGAACTTAGCACAGGTATAACGTATTAGACTGGATTCACTGGTTAATTATTGTTATGAATATTTCTATTCTTTATGTTCGAACTTCCTTTCCTCGAAAAAGGATTTATTAAATCGAGATGTTAAATCCTTGCAAAAACGACTTATTCTATTTATTTCATATTTGATAGAGTAACAAAAGGATAATAATCCAGTAATTTAACCACTATTAGATTATATACTCATTTGATAAGGAATAGCTTTACAATATTTTTAAATAATTTTTTCTATATTTTTAAAGCTGTTCTTTTAATTATGTTTTTGAACATGGATTTTGTTTATAAAAGTTATATTAAATTCCACAGGCATGTTATCGGAGTGTTAAATTATACCCGTGTATAGAGCCATTTTGTCCAGTATACAAAATGGCTCTATGCAATTTTTTGATCATTCTAAGGTTTTTAAACAATCTATAAAAGATTTTCGATGAAAATTTACGCGTTGATTTGTTTAAACACTTTTAAACAATGTTTATTTTTAATTATATAAACAATATAAAAGTAGTGGATCGGATAATAAAAGTAGTGAATCGGATGGATTCACTACTTGAACGTCATCCAGTGCATTGAGTGTCGCGCATGGCTTTAAAGTGACACGCTGCACACGCCTTATTTGGCCTTGAATATTGAACGATTTGAGTATTATTAATTTTGCAATAAGAAACAAATATCACATTACGTTTTTCTTTATAAGGTTTTGGTTCATGATACATTTGAAAGTAATTATGATTTTAAAAATATTAATAAAAAATATTTTGAAAAATAATTTTTTTCAATAACAAAAGCTCACAAATTTGGTAGGTAGTCTGGGAATCACTACAACTGAGTTTTTTCGCAGAAAACGTTTTAACTTGGCGGTGTTGTAGGGTTGGTAGAGAGAAATAAGCGCCACAAACTTGCATGTCTTTTATTTGGTTTTCAGAAAGATGATTATTTCGAAACATTTTGTAGAAGACAAGCAACGGTGCGAGTAGTACGATATGAAAGACTTATGTATTATCATCGTCGACACCAATCTAAAATTGTCATTCCAAAATTGAAAGTACAAAAACTTTTTGCGATCTCTCTGTACCTATATATATTCACTAAAAGGCAACAATTGAACAAAAATATTATGTATCGTAACCTAAAAATATGATTTTTGATAAATTTGAATGCTAACTGCATGAAGTTAATAAAAATAAATAGATCATTTTCATAGAAAACCTTTTTTTTCTTTACCGTTGAATATAACTAGTAAAATAAGTTTGTGAAATAATATAACTAGTATTTCACAAACTTATTTTTGTAGATTTTATATATTATTTTGTGGCAATATGTTAAATTGTTCCCTACACATATTCAGCCAGAATTTGCAAGCATATCTGTAGTCCAAATGTCTTAGTAGCGTTTCTTTATACATATAATATCTCGGTAAAATCTTACACCACCTTGGTCGCTAACAGCTCTTAAGTTAATAGGAAAAATATATGTACCTCTACAAAAGGCGGAAATTGTATTTTAAACAACATATTATAACCTAGACTGTAATAAACATGTGACGAATTTTGTGTGATACCTATTTTTGGATTTTATTTTCATATGAACTTTTTATTTGTTATTACTTTTCTGATATGAAATCCTAGAAATACATTTTTTTTAATTTTGTTTTTTAAAACTTCACCGAGACCGAATTTGATTTGAAATGATGGTAAAAATATCTGGCGGGCTACGAAAAATCAAGATTTATTTGTCCAATATAGGTTCTTCTAAATATTAAAAATTTTTATACAAAATTGGATTCGACTTCTATAACATTGCTATTAGAATTAGTTCTATTTAGTTTAACTAAGTTCTAGACCGGGTATTACCACTATTCTCAAATCATGGCATATATTATAAGAATGCTTTGAATATTAATATACATAAATATATATATATATATATATATATATATATATATATATATATATATATATATATATATATATATGTAATGTTCATATGTTTTTATAACCTGTACTCCATGAATAATTAAAACTGAAAGTAATTTTTTCCATTATGAAATAACTTTCTTATGAGATTCAACTTACACGAATTATAAAAAATTTCCGTATTCTGGAAATATACATCCATATAAATTGATTCATATAACGTTCAACTTTATAATCATAGGTGAAGAAAATAGTAGTGTTGGTGTGAAACATTAAACTGTCCTCTTAAATAACATACGCACCTTGAATAAAATGGTCAAAAGTTTATGGTTTTCATTTGTATTTAATGTTCCAATGAAAATGTAAATGTTATGTCTCATCTAGCATTAACAAAAACAATTTCTTTTGGGAATCTGACCTAAATTTTCTACGCACAAAATGAAAACGTTCACTCAATACAAATCCGAATATTACTGAATCCGATCCTAGACATTCATTCTTACTTCGTTTTTGAAAATTCCACTCCCCAGTGCATACAAATTCATTATGGCATTTCCATAGGTTCAGTAATTATCTTTGTCCTGCTAGTCCCAGGAACAGGTAATTTAGAAGATGCAAAGAAAAGACATAGTAAAAATACAAAGCGCACAGTTTTCATATCACAATTATATTAGTCCAAAGTGGAATATTCCTTAAATTCTTTTCCGTATCTACAAATTCTTATATAAAAATCAAACTTGATTGATAGACTAATCAACATGTATAGGCCCAGATGCAAATATAGGTTTTATTATGTTATCTCCAATTAAAATCGCTTTACTTCCCTTTTAAGTTTTAACAATTGTGGTTCCTTATCAGGGTTTCTTGCGACGATAATTACCAAGTTTTAGGGATGAACATTAAAGATCATCTGGATAGACTTCAGGCTTATCACGGGACCAGTTTAACAGTATAGTAAAAGGGTTCATTGCCATCTAATCGGCTATAATTCTGACATTAAAAAGAAATCTAGAAACGTGATCAACAAAGTTGTATTATAGACAAGACATAAAGATCATAGAGTTGATTTATTTGTTGTCTACAGACATATTTTGGATGACATGCGAACAAAGTCCGGGGCAACTGCTATAATATACAAAAAAGTGCTATAAGCATAAAGAGTAGATTAAACTACACTATTTAATGTAACAGACGTCATTTTTTGTAAGTTTCCGTGACAAGCTAATATGCTTGGATATGGTAAATGTTACGCTGCAGAAGTAATATACTTACCAATATTCTTGTTTCGGTAGTCTCTAATAATATACGTACTTGTTCCTCAATTCTATTCAGACGAACGTTAATATGCACACAACGCAATATTGAAAGAATTTTCTAAACATCTTTATTTTCTCGAAATTCTATTTGGAAAAATAGATAACTACGCATTGCAAAACCATGTGCTATTAGAGTTAATGGTCCCATAGCATACCAGAATAAATAACTTTTCCATAAGTATTTACAGTAACTTATTTTGAAAGAGCTGTCGCACTATATAAATTACCTCAACAAAAGCAACAATAAACTATCCTTTTCACAAATCTCGTTGTTCTTATTCGTAGGTCGTAGCTACACGCATTATGGGAATTCTTAATCTCACTAATGTAGAGACTTCCAGACTACACTATTAATCAACAAGACATAAGTATTCGCATATCTCACTCCTTTCACAATAATCAAAATAAGCCTCGTTCCTTGCGTATTTAGATTTGTCAAAATAAAAGTTGTATATAAGGACCGGCATTGTTAACGTAAGATCGAGTAAACACTGTCGTGTAACTGGAATTCAGAAAATGTAATTACGCATTTATCTTTAATGAAATGTTGTTTCGATTTGTTAGTTTTAAATAAAATTTTTGTTTTGTTTTTTTAAATTTTCTTGTAGTAAATAAAAACTGCACAGCATTTTAGTTTTTAACTAATAAAATTTCCCTTTCAGTTCATCGGCCTTAACTCATGTAATAGCCAGAAGAATATTTGCACTTTTCCCCAAACAACGAAATTGTTTTTCTTTTGCGGTAAAAGAGGATTAGAATGACTCAACCAAGTAGCGTAAATTTACACTGCGATCTTTTTCAATAAAGTTTTTTATTTTTTCCAAATTTTTAACCTAGGGAGTTACCTGAATAAGTAGCATTGGAAAAAACGAAACTGTCTTTATCGAATCTTTGGCTTGGCTGACTTTGTTATAGGAAAGTACACTTTCAACCATCGTTAGCACACATCGCACAGATCTTTTTTAAATCTGAACTGAATTTATGAAACGAGAGCTCTCTCAAGTTGTTATCGTCAAATTTCTCGCCGGCTTCGCTCGCCGAACCTCAATTGCTTACTGAACAGAAAAGCGATTGTCGCACTCTTGATATAGTCTACGAAATAAATATGAGAAGCTTCTATAATGTTCTAAAAATCTCTGAAATAAAGGGGTCAGTTTATGAGTTGCCGACTTTGTATATACACGGTGTCCGGGAATAATTGTCGAACAAAGAAATATGTTATTCGTTGACTGAAAACTAGTTCATTTTAGTTAAAATATAATTTTAAAGATTACTTTTTTTCAGAAAATTGAAAATAATGTTCATAAGTTTTTGTCATCTCTTTCGTGCACACGTTTTTTTATGAAAAGGGAGTGTTTTACGTTTTATTTCAACGACTATTTATTCCTTTATAGCCAAAGAATAGTCCTTTTCTGACCGACATTATATCCTTCTTGCTTTTTTTCCCATCCTAAAGACGTAAAGAAAACATTTTTTATAGAACAATATAGAAGGCAAGTAGCCGAGCAAAGTTAAATGGACGGATTTCTATAAAGTTTATTGATCCAAATAAAAAAATGAGGCAAATTTCACCTAAAGAGCCAAAATGTGGCATATACGCTCTAGTCGTGGATATAGTAACTAAAAACTACTACTATTAACCCCTTGTTCATATTGATAAATTTTAACATTCGTAATAACCAGTATATTTGTGAATAATAATAGTATAAACAATATGTTAATAAAGAAGCCAGTAACAATTGTTTATCAATAAAAAAATCTACGCTTTCCTAGCCACAATAAATTGCAATAATTTTACGAAGAGTGATATTTTTTATAGAAACATTGCAAATAACATTTCAATTAGAATCAATTTGAAAATAATAATTAAAAAGGCACTATTTTTTACAGTGACTCCGAAAACTATGAATTATTATAAAATTTGTTGCAAAAATTTTAATTTTTTAAATTAAAATATTTGCGTTCTAATTTTAAACGTATTATTTAAAATAACTTTATTACATTTAAATTTATGAAAAATTATATTCTGTAGGAGTAAATTTTACGTCAGGTTGAATAAGAAGTTGTGTACCAAGAAAACTAACGGATCAATATAGTTGGTGAGTTGAACTGGATATTTTATTAACTCCATCAACTGATATTAGTTTAAAAAGCACTATGGTGATATCATCCATCAATGTCCGAATATGTTATGTATATAAAATAAATACACTGCTTGCTGAAACTCGGCATGTTGATTTAACCCGTGTGTCTTTTGTTAGCGGTACTGGTATGGGCTTTTGTTAGCGGAACGTGTCATATCTCTTGAGTCCAATTCACGAACTATTTATATAATTAACTGATTTAATATATTTATTAAACTAGTGTCTTTTTTGCATCGCAGGCACATATTAACAGGTTATGAGTAAACGGGCCGCTATGTGGTTAATTATGTTATTACGAAATCAAATTGAAACTTTGCGTCATAATGCGCGAGACGCGTGATTGCGTGCATCCGTGCGCATCAGACGCGTGTTACGTGCGTGTGTGTGAGCGTGCGCGCGTGCATGCATGCGTGCGTTCAGGCGCGCGTGCGTGCGTTCGCGCCCCTTCTTCCAACTCTCACCCAAACAATTAGATAAAATTTAGCGTCAATATTACTTATGATGATGATCTAATGAAAGTCATGCGGAGTGCATATATATATATATATATATATATATATATATATATATATATATATATATATACATATATATAAAAGTTATATTATATTCTTCACGTATGAAGCAATTTTTTTTTCATTTTTTCAAATTACCGATGAGTACGTAATAATTATAACTATGCATACATACATGGCGCAAAATACTAACATTTTTACAAAATTTTAAGCAGTAATGAAAATACGTGCTTTTTGTGGGCGTTGATTGCACGAAATGAGGCGTTCATTTGTTCCGTAAAGTTCATGCTTTAAAAAAAACATCATATCTTCTAAGCACACAGTATGACATTGTTAAAATATATAGCTCAATAATAGCTATTATTGATTCTCCTTTCAATTTGGACTCTTAATAAAATTTGAAATTCCCGTCACAAAATCTCAAATTAGTTCCATTTAATATATTAATAACTTTATATATTTCGTCATTTCTAATCTAAACATAAAAAAACTTACTAGTACATAAACCTCAACTAAATCTTACGAATAATAAAAAACCTAACTTTTATATATCTAATGCTTACTTTCGTAGTAAAATTAAATAATATAACATAAAATAACGCTACATTATGGAAATCAGCTTGCATATCGAATTAATATAAGGTGTAGAACTTGGTTTTTGACGAGAAATATTTTTACATTTATTTATAATGTGGCCACCATCACTGTCGCCATCTGGATTAAATACCCTATGGATTATAGATCTAGAATAACCTCATTAAGCCACTGAGCAATAGAATGAACTGGAGCGCTTAACAAGTGGCGGGTTGACTAGCTAACACACCGTGAATTAATGAACTAAGATCAGTATCAACTGCTCACTAGATCTCGTATTAAATTGTGTCGTGTATGAACTACGTATAACTACTTATTGTATGCTTATTTGAATAGACTGTTAGTTTTAAACTATATAATTACTCAATTTCGTATTACTAATTTAATGATCTTATCCAAAGAGCGTTATTAGAAAATTATGACAGTAATATTTAATAAAAGCGATCTCGATGCTTTACACAAGTCATGTGAAGCGGGTATTTAAACATTGGTTTATATAATAAATGGTATGTGTATAATAAATTTATGCCTATTGAAAATATATTCAGCAATGTTTCCTCAATCAGTTGGAAAACTAGGAAAAATAATCATAACGTTTAGAATATAAACAAAAGGAAACACTTTTCTAAATTTTGTAATTAGTTATACATTTTTATGGTGGTACATAATTATTTGAAGTATTCATGAAAAATACACTTCTAATATTCATGCAGGTGATTCGGTGCATCACACTCCGTTCGATATACAGAATCCTTAGTGTGAATAACACCTAGATATATATTGCTAAGTTCAAATAATTTATATATTTATATTCCTTCTGTAACATAATTTTTTTTTATAAATGACAGGTTTATTGATTGATAATCTTTTTATATCAAACTGTTTTTATAATTTTGTTTGACTATGGGGATACTTCTTATTCAGATTTTACTAATCAATTATTTAAGAAACTAAAAAAAATTCAAAATATATGTGTCCGTTACGTATCGGTCCTCTAAAAATATGATCACGTTTCTTAGTTTAGATTTGGACTAAAATTGATAGCATTTCTTGATCGGTGGAACTTATGTATTACTTCATGTATTTTATTATGATATTTTAAAGAACTTAGATAGATCTTCTTACCTTGGCGACAGATTCATAAAATTACTTACCCACGGTCAATCTTACTTTGGAAACATGATAATTGACAGTATGTTATTAACAAAGAAAAAAAGTTCTTTCAATTGATATCTGATTAGCTATTATAGAAAGGGTTATAAATTTGAGTCAGATTCATGACCTTTAAACTTACTTCGTAATTTGGTAAAAATGCTCAATAGTATATGGATAAGATTTTGTTTTGATTGTAGATGTAAAGTTAAAATATAACATAAATTAAGATATTTAAAACGCAAAGAATGCGTAAAGATTTTCTTACTGCAGAATAAAATTATTCCTTGCAGTGAAATTTTCTTTTAATTTTTATTGTCCTTTGTTTGATATTTACATATGATATCTAAAGCATTTAATGAATTTATTTTGTGATAATTTTCCCTCGTGAACCTAATGAACGCTGACATTACTGGCTTTCAGATGTGAAAACTTAATAATACCTTAATTAGAATCGGTTACACAAATTACCATGAATAGTTTAATATGATTTATGATTTTTATTCCTAACTTCTTTAATTATATTATTAATGTTATTAGCAAAGAAGTTAAGTTTTATTTTTAATGATATAAGTCTAAAAAACTCGTCAATGCCGAATATATTCACCGGAAATGAAATTTGTTGTTAGGGTTTCCTGGCCAAACTCGCGATCTGAAAATTATTTATAATAGTATTATACATAACGAAATTTAAAAAAAAACTGTCCCAGCTAAGTTAGACGTTAACAAACAATATGTGATGACTTGCAGTTGGGTCTGTAAAAAGTGCATTTTCAATACTTTTTATATGCACTTCATGCAAGTGACTTAATAACTGATAATGGATTTACAATAAAAAAAACTTTGTGTTGTAAAATGTATATGTATTGTAAATGTGTATTATGTAAAATATAATGATTACTATAATAATAACTGTAAAATAATTGTGAAATGAATATTCAGTACGCTGTGAAACAAATACCATACCTAAATTTGCCTGGTAAGAATTAACATGATTTAAATGCGCATTATATTTTTAGGCCTCTGAAAGATGTATTACGCAATATATTTAAGTTGTGAAAAATTACTAATTGAAAATTTTACATTAGAGATAATACTACCAGTACTTACTATTAAATATTTATGACTGCCTAATGTGTTCTAGTTACTACCCTCGTAGTGCAAGTTCTCCTCATACTTGAAAGATTTTTATTTTATTCATCTATACAAAATCAATTAAGGATTGCAAATGATTTTAATAAAGATAAATTAAGGCAAGGGAATTATTTTCTTGTGGTTCAATAGAAAAGATTTTGCGTAAATAACGAAAACTGTTTAATCAACATGTTTATAAAACTAAAATCTAAAGACGACGTTCAATAATACAACTCCGTAAATATTTAATTCCTTTAATGTGTATGTATGTACTCGTGCGTATAATTTGCTGCATATGTATACATGTATTCAATTAGTATAATGCATATATATAAATATATATATATATATATATATATATATATATATATATATATATATATATATATATATATATATATACATTCTGTAAAAAGGATTATATTTATCTAAGAGTGGTGCGATTTTAAAGGTATATGAATATTTATTACTTAAATAAAAATAAAGTAAATGAACTTATTTGATAACTATGAAGATTTTTTTATAATATAATAAATGTATTTAGTACGTTTACCTTAGTGTTAAATATGTGAATAATTTTGACAGGCAAAACTAACAAACTAATTTATGTTATACATGATCATCGCATTTGAATGTAACATTTGTTGTTTTTTTCATAACTTGTGTTTTTTTTGAGGTTTCATCTTCTTTCCTGTAAGACAATAAACGTCATTGGAAACTTCGCATAATTTGATAAAATTCTATATTTTTATTTAATTTATTTTGAACATTATCATATAATTCAATCTTCATTGAATCAATTTTTATAAAATATTTTAAATAATTAATCTAAATAATTAAAGGACCGAAGTATATGGAATATATTTTAATGATCTTAAAGTCGCTGAATATCAGTCTCACTTAGTATGACTTTATATAAATACAGCGTTGTAACCGGAAATTATTTTCATTTAAATATGCAAGTGTTTCTACTCACCTCATTTGTACTTAGAAAAAAATTTTAATATTACCCATTAAATATCACTTAGCGTTTAAATTAAGCATTTAGTTCACTGATGCCTAAAGAATATTACTGAATGAAAATGAAGATAACAAACTTTGTATTTTTGTTTATATGAGGCTTAATGATCATCACGTCACGTCTATTAATAACTGAATACATGAACTCCTACACGTTTTAAATGACTTTAAGCTTTAAACTCGTGATTTTGTCAGCTGGTTTGTTTGGTGGCTGTGATTTCAGTTTTATATTACATTATGTGTTTGTGTGTGAGGGAAAGTGTCAAGTGTAATTTATGGATATTTGCCAAAAGTTCGATTATAAAAATAACATAATAATTTACTTGTGGTATTAATATCAAGAAGGTATTTAGTTTTAGCATTAGTACAAAAAAAACGGAATAAGTTTCTAGAAAAATATTTCCCCATATTTCGTAATCGGGTGCATTTTAAAGGTAACACTTGACTATATGGCATTACAATTAGTCTACTGCTCGAAAAGATTTGACGCCAATATAGGTTGAGGTTATGAAAAATATAATTATTAAAGGAAAATAATTACTTTAACATTATGGCCTATTGTGAATTTAAATTCAAATATTTATCAAGTAAACAAGGGCATTTATAACCCATTTTGGAGGTACAACATAATTCTTATGATTTTTAAAAGAAGTATGTTAATAATAAAATGAATTTGTATTTTTCGTTTATTCGTTTATTATCATTTTTATTCCAACGGTGCCTTTTGGTATAATTATAAAAATGAAACGAACAATGCACCAAGCGAAAATGTAAATGTAACAACGAAATTTTGAAGTTCAGAACGAGATTTTTTGTTCATGAAAGCGTTATTTATATAAAATATAGACTAATAATCCGGTGTTTTGTTATTTTGAAACAATTGACTAGTGAGAAAATGTTTGGGCAGACATAAAAAATAGTCATTCGCGGGTAGATAATTAAAGCGGGAAGTCGACATCTAAATTTATTTTTTTACTAGGTTTTTGCTAAGAAACAACGTCACCGAGACAACAAGTACAAGTTCATAAACCAATGAGAAAATGATATTTTTGTACTTAAAATTAATTCGTTGTAAATTCAATGTAATTCACATAATTTTTGCTTAAATTCAACGATTCTGCCGCGGATTGGTCGCCTATTATTAGAAATTGGTGAATCGATGTTTACAATATATTTTAATAACAGCATGATATAAAAGGGGAAATCAGAAAATACTTGAATATGAAAATATGAGATAGGTTTTTTATAAATATAAATTGTAAATATATAATTCCTAATAAATTCTTATAAGAGTTAAAACATAAATGTGTTTACGTATCATTAAAAGTAATTTTTCATTTGTTACTATTATTTATAGTTCAAAAGCCATTGCATTTTCTTTTCGCCGATATCGGTATAAAATGGATACTATACGGAAAATATTAATTTGTCAGATATTTATAATTTTAATGGAAGTGAAATAAACAGAGAGAAAAGGAAACAATATTCTGTTAAGATGTGAAAATAATTTAAATATTTATTAACCTTTAAATTGTACTAATTTTGTAGTGAATAAATATTTATTTTTATCGATAAAAGTTTCTACATACTACCAGTAGTAGGAGCAACATTTGAACGTTCAGCAAGAAATGTTATGATCTTTGCGATAATGACATATGGCAGCTAATTGCAACAGCGGAAAGAAGAGAGTCAACCCGTAAGTTGAAATTTACTGAAATAATTACTTTTAAACGGTTTTATTTTAATCCAGCATTTTATATAATATGTATAACTATCGGATTTTGTTTTCCTGACATTAGTGTTTCTGTCACACGTAATTTCGATTCTAATTTAATATTCGCTTAATACCTTGACAAATATGGCTATTTTACGTAGCGGCAGATTTAGGAAACCGCTATGACTCTTCGTATGTGCTTTCATTTGTCTATTTATTACAGACCCATAGTTACTATAGTTTAAGACTTGATTTTAACTAGACAATAAAGTTTATGAGAGGATGCTTCAAATGAGGATTTAGATTTGAGGGATCTCAAATGTCCCGTCTAGTAGAAAATCATTGGATACATTTTTGTAAATGAAATTGGTGATTCTTACACTATGCTCAATTTATAAATCTTATTTGTAAAACATTAATTCTCAGAATAAAATAGGATATACATCACCCGCTACTTTTTATAACTTTTTAACCACATATTTGGAAAGTCACAAACAGTCTAGCTACTAACTGTCGAATAGAAATACCAATTAAAATTAGTTAGGTTTCAAATTTAATTTAATTTATAATTTCTAGGGATAGACACTGCTAGATAACTTCATGCATGTATTGTATCGTATTTTGTCAGATTTTTTTAATTACAGTCTTAAAATATTTCTTGTCTTAAAAAACCAATCTTACAATTATAACTGTGAATTATACAAAAAAAGTATATATTTCTGAATCAGCATAACAATACACTTCTCTTTATATAAGGATTATGTTAAAAATTAAAGAAATATTATTCCAATTTTTTGGAATATTCCTGGGTTTGTGTAAGTAGTTTTGTAAATATATTGTAGCAGACTAAATGTGTCGCCATCGTATTAATAAATTAAAACAAAACAAATAGGAAGAACCAAAAGGAGAAAAATGGTACATACTTTGTTAGGTAATTTACGTAAAATATGGTCGTTATACGAATATCATATTGCAATGACGGTGGTGACCTCTGGAAGATTAAATCAAGTTATTTCATAATTCTACAACGCAAAGATACAGGTGTTCCTTCTCTACTGAGAAAAATAAATTGAAGTAACATACGACAGCAACTATTCGCTCGACACAAGTGATCGACTCGACCATAATAGAACATTTTGTTTGTGCGGATGTCGTTACGAGTTTACTGTGAGTAATTGATTGTGAAATGTTAATAGTCGTGTCCTAAAATGTTATATCTGATGAAAACTATTAAAAATAAAACAAATAAAGGTAATTAAAGAAAAATAATGTCCACTATAAAGGTGTTTTTGGTATTAGTATCAGTATGTACATCAGTTGTTCTAAACATGTTAAGCAGATTTGTTTTTATTTAATTCACCTCTTTATGCCCTTTATATCTTCGATTAATTCAACCTAACTTGAAATAGATAAATTTCTGCATACGTAAGTTTATTCAGCGGTAAACGTTCTTTTAAAATTTTCTAATTCTCAAAGTCGTGCGTCAAATAAATAATAGTTGAATATAAGCTACCAAACGTTTAGTTTCTTGATCGCGATCCAGTAATTTAGAGTTATCATATATAAATATATATTATTTGTATATTGGATATTAAATATTACTCAATTGTTTAAACCTGTCTTTGTTTTTGCTTTCTGTACTCGATTTTAAGGATCGTTTTTAACTATTAGAAATATCGCGAATTAAAATCAATTCTAGCTATGTTACTTTTTAATAACCAACACACATGGAGTTTTTATGAAATGATATATTTTTATCATAGGCAAGTAGTCATGTAAACAAGATACAACATTTATATTTTCATAAGGATATCGTTAAGCTCATATTCTGGACCAATAAATAAAAACTATTTTTGAACAATAAGAAGCGCAGAATTTGCTTACATTAGCTATATGCAAGTTAAACCAATTTTCCTAACCCCGTATTCCAATTTTATAAGAAATGTGTTTGTTAGGCAGCAAATGGATGACGCAGACTATGTAATAATATTTAACACGACGTATACTATAAAGTATATGTAATCGTAGCTTATTCATAAACCAATAGCCATGTTATTAAAAAAGCCGTGCAGTAAGGATCATATTCGACCTGTTCGTTTTATAAGTTTGACAAAAGTGACAATATAATTGCAGCATGATGAAAAAGTTTATGCTGAACACATTATGTAAATGAAATTACATAGTGTAGTTGGTTTTTAAATTTTCGGAATTAGAGGTTAGTGGTGCATAGACATGCCACAGTGGGGATACTTGTAAAAATTTCTCTGAAGATAATCTACGGTATTCAAATTATTAGAGAAATATTCAGTTTATGGGAAGGGGGAAAAAAATGGTGAACGCGATTCAATTAAACAAAAAAGTGGAAAAATTAATAAGCTGTAAATTATTAGAGCAACATCGAGTGAAGAATATTAATATTTGTTCCTGTGTTAGTAAGAGAAATTAATCTTTTTCGGAGAAATTTTGGTGCAACAAATAGTCATAAAAAAATAACATGATTATAAAACATTAGGTTGGCGTGATGGTAAACGGTGATGGATGGGCGAGCTTAGGGTAAGTGTGCGACATAATCAATAAATATATATATATATATATATATATATATATATATATATATATATATATATATATAAATATATATATATATATATATATATATATATATACACATATATATTTATAATTAACATTATAATGTTTATCCACAGAAGCCAGACAGCATTAAAAAGAATCTTATTGGTGATGACTACATAGTTTAATTTCGAAGTTGCAAAATTATTAAAGTAAGCAGATAAAGCGGTATTTATGGCAAAAAGTTCATCAACACGCTCATATTAACAAAGCAAACTCTGATTTAATTATTATTTATGAAAAATTTCAACTACTATTGTACTTAAAGCATATATTAAAATGGTCATATGTATTTTTTACAATAACATATAATCAGAAATCACGAAGAAGTAAATAATAATTTTTTAAGTTGGGAAAAAGTAAGTTTTCCTTTACGTTTTCGTACTAAACTATAAAACAAAACAATCCAAAAACTTTATATGAGTTTTAAGATTTTATCTTTCTGTCACATCTACTTACACACTAATCTGCTCGCTCTCAGCGGAGCTATTTAACGACTGTCTAGTAACTTGCTGAGTTCTGGATGTGACGATTCATATAATCATTTTGAGTATTGATCGATGCTTCTAAGTTGAGAACAATCTGCTTATCAACCTATTTTTGCTCCTTTATATGGGCTTGTTATCATTTTGAATAAAGTAGAAACTTAATGTTGAAAACTGGTTAATTTCATAATAGAAGATCAATAGTGGATAATTTTTGTTAAATTCGTGTATTAATAATATGTCAAAAATAAGCGACGTACACTGCATTTAATTAAATTGTAAGGGTTACTTAGTGTGCCCGTGACTTCCTTCGAGCGGATCTTGCAAAAATGTTATTGACTGTGAGATAATACCATTTATAATAATAAGTAAAACAGTAATTTTTTTTATGTACGTGCGGTATATATTAAATTACCACATCTTCCTTTTAGTTGGTCGATTGTTATTAAACATAGTCTGTATATTATACATTTCGTCAGAATGCACCCGTGTTAACTTCATCAAGATGTTCTTAAATGTTCTTGCTTGACGTGACGAAGAGATGTTGCGTTCTGTTACTTTTGTATTGTTCCCCTATATAATATTTTTCTAAATGTTTTGTAAATACATATAAATATATATTAAATATATATGATATGATGTGAATTAAAAAAATTAACTTTTTATAATTATTCAAAATTTTGCTTCAAAATATTTTGATGCGTGATATGTCAATGTTACATCACGATAAACAAACCATCAGTCTGCTAGGATAAACATTGCGGAGAACTAGTGTTTTTTCGTAAATGAATAGCCTTTATATATTTTGTCAATGAAAACAAATCTATACTATATTTATAAATTATTTATCTATGCACCCCTAAATCTTCGATTAAATTAAATTATTTATCTAAAGCACTCCTAACGATTCGTAACAAAATAGTTACGATTGGAACGATGGGACCCAACTCGTTCATCAATAAAATTACTTACATTAGATATAATAGAATCACTTTAACATACATGTATCAGAACTTCAGTTATGGAAATGCATATGCATAAAATAACGGCAGTACATAACCAATAAATTATTTTGAAATTTATTTGAAGACTGGGAATTTAATTTAAAAAAGTTTAAATTGTATGTTTATTCCAGTTAAACAGTGGTCCAACAATTTTTTTACGTAGATGACATCATGACATGTGTTTAAAAAAATAAAAAAATTGGTTCCGCAGACGCACACACACACACACATATATATATATATATATATATATATATATATATATATATATATATATATATAAATATATATATATATATATATATATATATATATAAATATATATATATATATATATATATATATATATATATATTAAATTTATACGGCCTATCACTAAACCTAAATAAATAATATTTAATTACAATATTGACTATAAATTCTAATTTTCAACAGATTGAGAAAACCAAGTGAGCTTTTATCGAATAAATATAACATCAAAAAGACATTCACCGTCATGGGACATCCACATTCGGATTGCTCACTCAAGTACATACCCTTTCCCCACTATTCCAAACTTCACCACTTGACACGCCCATTTCGCTAATGTATGTACGGATGTAAAATTTAATTGCGCAATTTAAAATACACATATCGTCTCTATGTACGCAGATTCACTATGCGTTAGTTGAATTACTTCGCTTCGAGCAGCTAAGCGCTTCTTTCTTTTTGATGATCTTATGCAATATAGTGATATTTTGCTAATGAAATTTATGAAAATTTTAAATCCGCAATCATCTAATTGAGAGAACTAATTATAAGAATTCTTTTTATTGCAAGTTTACGTGAGCTTTAATGTTAAGATTTTGCGAGATAATGACAAAAAAATGAAGATGAAATATTCAGTTTTCAACTTTACGCCCCACAATATAATTATTTAAAATTATTGGACATCAATCATGCTGTAATTTAAAATGTTTTACTCTCCGCGCTTAAAGTATCAGTATGGTATTTTTCACAATTTGATGCATCGATTAGAACCGTAGACTAGTATAAGTAGGGACCGTAATGCGAGCCAGGCGTTTTGTTTACCGTTGTCTTTGTCAATATCGTTTATTCAACAAACTTATTAGCAAGCATTGCGTGCAAACACTAAGCAACTAAGCTGTAAAATATGCAACAATCCTCCGCATCGAATAACATTCGATGCGGAGGATTGTTGCATGTTTTACAAAAATTGAAAATGTGACAACTTACGATTACAGAATATTTTTTAATTACAACAGAATTAATAATATGACAAATAAATTTATGTAACTTTGAATATGTGGAACACATTTATGTCTGTAACTTAATTAACCTGAATTATTTACAGTATGCTATCTTTATAAACAGGTTTTTGTCCCTGACTAATATGTAACACAAGGTTTAAAATGATATTCCACCATTAGATAACAAACAAATTATTTTCTTTTTAATTTTGTGATACAATGTTTAAGCCTTGAGAGTGTGTATTAATATTTTAAAAGCTATTGTAAAAGCATTTAATTTCAGCACCGGTTACTCGGTTGGAATGCAGGTTACGTTAGTTCCCGAGTATTATATTTGATTTAGTAACTACATCTTTATGTTCACAGTGAAAGTTATGTTGTAGGACAATCGTTTAGTATATACGATGTATTAATTTATTTTAATAATAAAACCTATTTGATTTGTGAAAATATTTACTGATAAAAGGATATTCGTTCTAATGTAAGAACAAGCACACAAAGATGAATTTTTTTCAGTTAAAAGAAAAAATACGTAGCCAAAAATTAAAAACTAGGCCAGGCAGAGAGCTTTTCAAAGCTATACAAATGACAATAAATGAAGCTGGATTCACGGTTTAATTGTGGCTTTGAATATTTTTATATTTTATAAATTTGATACGTACTTTAAACTTCTTTTTCCGAAGAAAAAAAAATTTTAAATGAAATATTGAACATTGAAAAACAAATCGTCTGGTTGATTTCTAATTTAGTACAGTAATAAGAAGATAATGTTCTATGAATTAACCAAAATTTGATTATATTTTGGTGTAATTAGAATTTTTAGAAAACTTCCAATATTTGTTTGTCGTTGATTTTAAATGTTTTCTATGAATCGTGATAATTATGAATCGTTTTAATTATTTATTTTTAACTTTTTTTACAAAACTCTAATACAATTCCCCAGAAATTTTACTGCATTTAAAAATATTTCAAGATTTTTGGTGTCACGTAATTAAAACGAGTATTATATGGTATCTCAGTTTGTCCAGTTCGTATGTACCGACATAGTATGCAGTCTTTTCTTTTCGTTATTTACTCCATTACTAACATATTTTATTATTTCTAAGGTTCAAAAAATAACATATTAAACAGTATTTGTTAAATATTTACTTATTGGTTTATTTAATCAAAAAGTATTTTTTTATAGAGGTATATGGAATTCGGTATGCAGAGTAAAATAACATGTTGTAATATGTAATACAAAATTACTTCAAAATATTTTCACTCCGTATTTAGCTTAATTATTTCAGTTAGCTCGTGTTTTCTTAAACTTATACATTCTTTGGCTTTGTTCAAATTTTTTTTATATGTTCAAATTTTTATTATATTTAAAAATACACTACACTGTTTTTATGTAAAATTATAAACAAGCGATGTAATTTGAATATGTTTCCCAAGTGTCCACACAATATACGTTATCTATTTAACCTTAGAAATAACAAAACATGTTACTAAATTAGTTAATATTCTTAACGCAGATCAGCTTCTTCAAAGGTATGGCTTATTATTACAATTTTGCTGTTTCGAGAAGTATACTAAGCTTATAATTTAAGATAAGCTTTTATTATACCGAGGATTAGATCATTTATATTCATAAATTTAGTTAACATCCTCTTGAAGGAACAATTAGTTGGGCTTCAAAGATATGAAAGTTAATGCTACTTCAATTTCGAGTTGATTTATATCTTCATCGAAAGTAATCTTTGCCATTAAATTCGAGCTCATTTTAAATTTATTGCAATTTTTTTATAGTTGTTATAATTTCAACTCGTGTAGAGACTTTGGTTATGAAAAGTAAGAATTTCACTTGCTTTTGCAAAATTTTTTGCAATTGTCGAAAATAATTTAGTCTCAAAGTACATTATACAATGATAACATTCAAAATTACATGAAGTATTTTTTTATAATACGTATATATAAGTTCATATCAAAGTATTCGTGGCATTGTAACTAAGTCCTCTAACTCGTTAAACACGAAAATCAGAAAATGTGCCCTCTAAATAAGTTACAACCTTATTTTTCAATTTCCGTTTAAAGAGCTCAACATATTTAACGAGTTCTTCAACTCACACAATTTATTTTATCGAACACATGAATAAAAAGTAGATTATTTCGATGTCGAATTTAGAACGTTAGCCATTTTACTTATCAGCATATTCAACCAAGAAATGGCTGATAGCTTTAGTTTGGAACTGTTATGGAAAAATAAAAATTACAATATCCAAACAACATAGCTCATGGAAAAAATATATGAAAAATACTTGTTCAAAATAAGCAGATGATACTGCACGTTGATTCACTGAGAGCGACGAATCACCTTCAAAGTGATAAGCGGCGAACAACTTGTTCGGCTTTGAATATTACGCGATCGGTGTATTATTTCGCAATTATAAAATTTGTTATATTGGTATTTCAGAGTTTTTCTTAAGTTTTTTTCATAATGTTCCTCTTTATGATACTGAAATACAAACGTAATTATGCTTCACAAAATGTCAAAAACAAAAAATATTTTATTATTAAAAAATGAATTATTTTCAGTAATAAAGACTAAAAAATGAGACATATGCTATCGGGATTTTGCTTTAGCGGTGTTGTAGGGCTAATGAGAAAGAAATGAGCATCATACACTTGCATGTCTTTCTTTGTCTTTTAAAGTGATGCTTAATTCATACAATTATGCACGAGACAGGCAACGGTATGCGTTACTATATATAATATTTAGGTATTACAGTATCCAAGACTAATTTGAACTTGTTGTTCAAAAACTGAACATATAAAATCTTTAAACGATTGCTCTATGCCCACGTAAGAGTCACGGTAAGCAAGAACCTGTTCGTTTGGTTTGCAGAACCAGTTGCTAATAGGCAACAAATAAATAAATTTTCTGCCGTATTTAGTACGAAAAAATGTAGTGCAAAAAAATTAATAGATTTCATTAACCAAAAGAAGATTAATTTTGTGTAACGATTTATTTAATTACAATTTCATTTTTATTGACTTTTATAATTTTGTATTCGACTTTTATATATTTAGTAGCAATATGTTAAGCTATTCTATACACATACTTAGAATTAAACAACCATATTTAGAATCCAATTGTTCTAGTAGCATTTAGCCATAGATATAATATCTTGGTGAAATCTTACACCATCTCCATCACTGACTGTCCCTAAGTTATTGGGAAAGAAGTCTCTATGCAAAAGCCAATATATTTTGACCGTTTCAGTGCCATGGTTTTTTACTCATACATACTCTTTTGAAATCTTTTGTTTTTGACGTTTTTTACCCTTGTTTTGAAAAGAGATCTTTTGTTTTTGACGTCATTTACCCTTGTCTCGAAAAAAAAACCGTATCTCTTCCAAAAATTATCCAATTTCAATAATTTTTTCGGTGTTTTCCTAATAAAAACTTGTACAAGGATAATAAAATACAAAGACAATTATGGAATTCCATATTGTTAACAAAAATTATAACAAAAACTGTTATAAAAAAAAGATTACATCGTATTTTCGCAGTTCCGCTCCGTATCTTGTTCTTCAAAAACTGAACATAAAAATATTTGTTATCGTAACTATTACCACTATCACTCAAAATTTGCATTACGCCAAATTGTGAGCGCGCCACAATGTCATTCCCACTTTCACTTTTTTCACAACTTGAAAAACGATCATTTTCACTCGAATGATTTTCGTATTCCGACATTATGGGTTAACAAGTTATATAACACGTAGAAAGATAAAAAAATTAGTGATGCGTGCGAGCGACCTCCCCGACCGTGCGCTAAGCAGCAACTGGTTTTGCGAGCGCCATAGCGCTCGTCGCAAATTTAGTAAGTACGCGCACGAGAGCGATGGCGCTCGTCGGCACTCAAACGTTTAAGCGTCATGTTACAATAATAAATTTTATACCGTAGCTTTTTGATTTTTTCATTGCCAACAATACTTCCAATGACCTTATTGAAAGTTATCTATGTAACTTTTCCGTCGAACTTCATTTTGATATGAAGTTTTTACTTTTTATTACTTTTCCAATATCGGGTCCAACGAAAATGCTTTCCTTTACAAAAATGGTTCAAGCCTTATTTGATGTGAAGTGACCCTAAATATACCTTGCTGTGTGTGTTTCATGGGATAAGATTTTTTAGCCAGGGATGTAGTTTGTTTTTAACGATCAATCTTTTTTTATAATGTTGACTTTGAACCCTATAAAAAGCAGTTGTGTGTAGTGGAACTAAGTTGCATGCGAGTAATATTTGCCACTACTTTCAAATTCGCGCATGAATTACAATAATGTTACGAAGATTAATTTTTTTTGTATCGGTGTTTTAATATATTTAAATGGTTCTTTAAAAAAACCAAGAACAGTGAGAAGTGAAGAAATTTTTTCTCGGTATGAAGTAACACTGCTCTAAGATGCAACTTGGAAAAATCTGTAAAAAAATCTTCCTGCGTTGGAATCATACATACATCCTCGTTAGATCATTGATCTTTATATATTACAATAATGGGTGATACAAGTGACAGAACATGAAAATCATCCTTTGAAATACCATATACGTGTTGAATAAAAAGTGTTACGGAGTCCATAGCTTTATTTTTGATAAAACATTTGTAAGAATACCTTTTCGAGTGTTTTACGTAAATTCTCCATACACGAATTCAATAAGATTTTTGGTATAATTATATATGAAATAGCCTAATTTCAAAATTTTATGAATAAAGTGAAAAGACCAACACATCCATCATTTGTGAAGCGACAAAGAAGTACGGTTTCAAAATATGCTATTTAATTGGCTGATAAAGAAGGTGGGAAAAAATATAATTTATTTCACCACTCGGTTATGTTATTAGCATGAACTAAATTAGAAACGTAGATTTGTGAAGAAAATTTTGTAAATGAAATTATATTTTTTCTATAACGTGATTCAACAGATGTTCTCCATTATATTTATAATAATTTACTCGTAAATTGAATTCAGAAAAAAAATAGTAGACCTTTGTTGCCTGTTGTGAAATTGTTCTGACGTGCCCTTTATAGTAATGCGTTAGGTAAAAGAGAAAAATCGTGATCTAGTTGAATAGTATCTGTATAAAGTCTGGCATTAGCAATAACTTAAGTACGGGTTCTATTTCACTATCAACATCTGTTGTCTAGGGATTCGTATCTGACGTTGCTGTGGCCACACTATCGTTGCCCGCCCCAACTTTTTTCAAAATTTAAGGAAAATTTATATATAACATTTTGTCACTGTACATATTCTCAAGTTCTTGTTAATGTATTAAGTAACACATAATATCTTATGTTTACGTGTTCCCAATGTATACTTAACATATTGTCACTACATATTTTCAAGTTCTTGTTAATATATTAAGTAACACATAATATCTTATGTTTACGTATTCCCAATGTATACTTAACATTTTGTCACTGTACATATTTTCAAGTTCTTGTTAATATATTAAGTAACACATAATATCCTATGTTTACGTGTTCCCAAAATATAATAATTTTACTCTGTCGCGAAACAGTTATTTTCCACTACAGTCTAATGATAATCTCGGTAAATACACGCACAAAGTAAACGTCGTATAACATTGTTACGCCCTGATCGCTGTACTATGTAACCTAATCAGTGTAAATATATATATATATATATATATATATATATATATATATGTATATATATATATATATATATATATATATAAGACAATTTCTTCGAACTTATTATTTTATCGTTTATTTTAGTACTAGTATTACACGTAAGAATTACCGACAGAAGACCGCTGTACCAATTAAAGAAATATAGTTTCTTAAAAGAAAATTTTCACTGAAATTTTCACTATCTTAGGAGAAAATTTTCACCGAAATTTTCATTTTTACACTAAAGTAATTAAAATTAAATCTAAGCTTTACAATATATTAAACCAAACTAAATTGTCGCTAAGTCTTATTTGTGTCTTTTTTTCCTTTTTTTTGTATGAAAATAGTTTAATTTTTTTTATCAATATAAAATACAATACTGCGAAATAAAAAGTACTTAATATTGTACGAATATAAAAACTATAAATAACTATTGCTTACAATCTCTTTCAGAATATTAACTACAGCCTTTTTATAAACAATAATAAAATGATTTAATAAGTATTTGAATGGAAGGATACGACTAGATATTTATGATCTTACACTATAAGGTCACATAACAAATATATTTATGTACCTGTTGGGGTGAATTAAGTCATTGACCAGCCCAGTCCCGTATAGGCAGCTTATCTTCTTGGTTTTTTGGTAGACCAGGTGAATAGATGGGTAAATTAAAATGATAATTAAAGTTAGCGCTGGGCTACTGACAGACTACCCCAATATGTCAATTTTACATTAGTGATTCTAATGTAGAGAAGGTATTACCATTTAGTTTTCCCAAGTCATTTATTTCTGTAAGACACTTTCATTGAATTTTTTTTTTAAATTACTTTTAATATAATTTTCTTTCCACAATGAGTTTAAATTTATTACTCGATCGTTGAAAAGTATACATCATATCATTACGACCTACTATTAGTCAATCTAGCCTAGATAGATGTAATATCCACGCAGAAAATTTCTACTAAAATAAATATAAGCACTCAAGTGTGTAATTTTTTCATAATGACATCTACATAATTTTTTCTCTAGTTTTTCATTGATTTTTTTTATGTAGGTATTGGTATGAGTTTTGTGATGTGAATGAGATTCGACCCTGACTTCCTATGACATATATCAATTCTATAAATTAAATTTGATTTTTTTAAATAATTTTAAATGGACCAATCTTCAGGGCATCTAATTTATTTCTGTTTACTTGGTCCCATTGGCTACATATACCATATCCCCTGTATTTAAATTTAATTAAATTCTATTTTAATGAATTTTCAAATGCTATTTTCCTATCTCTGATCCATTCAACTTCTGATTTATCTTTTTTTAGTTCAGTTGGCAAAAAAAGAAAAATCTGTACCATCTAACAGGTATTTTGGTGCAAAACCAGTAACTGTATGTTCTGTATTATTATATTTATCTACACAGTTATGAGCAATTGTCGTCCATGCTACTTTGTTACTTTTTTCGTTTATTTTACATCTAATTTTGTTTACAAGCGTTTGATTCAGTCTTTCATTAAACCCGTTAGAAAACGGGGCATTTATAGCAGTAAATACAGTTGGTATTGATTTTTTATATAATAATGTTCTGAATTCTTTTGAGTTAATTCCCCGGGAATTTTGATAAGTGAGAAATATTCCAAATGTATTTGAATCTGTTATGTTGTTGATTTGTTTAACTAAATCATTAACACTTTATGTTTTTGAGGTAAGAATGTAAGCATATCGTGTAGAGTGGTCTACTAAAAGGTGTAAATATCTCTTTGTTGATGGTGAGCCTTCAAAACCTCCAATTGTATCTATTGAGACTATTTCAAATGTTTTGTGGCAGGACCTAAATTTGACATTAGACCATACTTATCTTGTCCTCTCGTTTTATTTTTTATACATATCTCACAACTTTTATAGTGCCTTTTAATATTTATCGTTAAATTTATTTCTGTATATAATGGACTAATTTTGTTTTGCATATTTTTACACTTATATGACACATATTTTCATGTTTATCTTTAATAAGTTTCTTACTGAAATCTTCCGATAAAATAATTCTTTCACGATTTCTAAACTGTTTTATAGTAAACATTGTACCTTGATATTGATATTGATTTAATGTTTTGTACCTCTGCATTGTTTTCTTGATCTGTAATAATGTCGTACAATCATATCACGTAAAAATTTTTCATTGCTCATCTGCGTCCTCATCTGCTTCCATTACTGGGTTCTTACTTAAACAATCTGCCTCTATATTTTCTCTTCCCGGAGCATATTTTATTTTAAAATCATACTGTGATAAGTAATATGTTAAATCTCCTAACTAATCACCTATCGTAGACTTAATATTTACATTTTCTGAAGGTTTAAGGTCTGAATATACTGTGAACGATTTACTTATTAGCCAATATTGCCAGTACCTTATTGCTTCTTTAATAGATAAACATTCTAAATAAATTGCCTTTTTTCTTTTGGATTTGATTTTACTTTTTTGAAAAGTATGCCACAGGTTTTTCTTTTCCATTTGGCTGTATTTGTTTTAATACTGTCCTAATACCTTCCAAAGATACATCTGTATGTATATTTATTGGCCAATTATGATCAAATATTTTTAAGATTGGCTGCGAGGACAATAATTTTTTTATATCCTCAAAAGATTTTTGACAATCTGCAAACCAAATATTTCTTTGGTTTTTTTGAAGTAAATTACGAAAAGGTTCTAAAATTACCACACTTTTTTATATATACTCATGATAAAAGTTAATTTTCCCCAAAAATTGTCATACATTTTTCTGAGTTTTTGGTATTGGAAAATCTTTTATTGAAATTAAATTATCTCGTACTGGCCGTACTGTATTATTTTGTATTACATGACCGAGATATTTAACTGAATCTGAAGCAAATGTACATTTTGTAAATTTTAGTCTGAAACCCTCCCTTTTTATACCTTCTAATAATTGTATTAAGTGGTTAATGTGCTCAGAAAAAGTCTTAGAGAATATAAGTATATCATATATATAGTTTACTGCAAAATCTGTAAGTTTGTACTTTCCGAAAATGTTACCTAATATCCTTTGAAAAATAGCTGGTGATGTCTTCAAACCAAAAGGTAAACATGTCCATTGATAATGTCCTTCAAGTGTCACAAAGGCAGTTTTCTTCCTATCTTCAATTCGTAGCGGGATTGACCAGAATGCTGAATCGATATACAGTATTGTAAAATATGTAGAGTTTCTTGTCTTGATCACTAGGTTATCGATCAATGGGAATGGTTGAGCTTAAGGTACCACTATTTTATTTAGATCTCTGAAATCTACACATAATCTTGACCGTTTTTTGTCTTCTTTCTTGAAAGCCAAAGTTACCGGTACCGCAAATTGACTATAAGATTCCTCTACAAGATTTTTGTCAATTAACTTTGCTATTTGGTCTTCTATTTCTTTTTTGTTTTCAACTGAACAACAGGTGTTTACTACAATATTAGTCCTTTTACTACAATATTTGTCCATGAGTAGATCAATACGTGTTTCATATTCTTTGACTGTTCCAATATCATATTTGTCTCTTGCAAAGATAGATTTGTAAGTGTCAATTAGTTTACATATTTCTGATTTTGTTGAGTATTTAAGTTACTCATATTTATTTTTTAATCTTCTTCCTTTATGTGTTCATTAAAATTTATTGAACATTGATTTGTTTCATTTATCACCTCTTTAGGAGTGTTCTTTTTATCATCATCCTTATTCATAGGATCAATCTATTCTTCTATTTCTATTTCTTCTCTTTTTTGAGTAATTTTCAAATTTTCACCTTGAACCAGTTTAATTTGTTTTATAATATCCAGTCCGATTAGAAAATCGTATTTGAATTCTTCTCCACCAATGATATAAATATCGGATTTTTCTTCTATATCCAAAATTTTTATTTGAATAGTTGTCAAACCATTTGTCTTTTTAACACCATTAATTGTGATTAAATTATCAATTTTTGAATCATCCTCTCCTTTTTTTAGTCTTATTAATTTTGAATTAATTACAGAAACTTTTGAGCCTGAATCATATATCCCAAATATCTCTAATTGTCCATTGAATGATAGTTTGACTTTAATTAATGATATTATTATTCGTTTTTTTATCATTGTTTTTTATTTCAACATCAATCACTGAATTGTTCACGGCTTTACTGGTGTTTCTCTTCTGGTTATATTCTTCCTTCTATTTGAACCAGCATTTTTATTCAGGATGAAAGCGAATATCTTTATTTAAATTTTCACAAGTCTTACATGGTTTTATTTTATCAGTCTTTCCTTTATATTTTTTTATTCATTATGTTATCTGGTAATTCCATTACAATAAGATTTATCATTATTTGGGTGTCGATGTGCTTGTTGACCTCTAATACAAACAGTCTTTCCTTTTTTGTGGCACATTTCAGTAACGAGCCAGCTTGAAATCTAAATGTAAATATGGCTGACGACAATATGGCAGCGTGCTTACTTGCTGGCTTTAGATCATCTGGAACATCAAAAACACGTTCGTTCGGGTGTCTCAATAGAAGCTATGCAAATCACATTTGGTTTTCCGTCCGTTGATCCCAGTGCTACAAATTAAAAGCGTAGTATTTCTACGCTTTTTTTTTATTTTAACTAGAAATGTCGTTTTATAAGACAATTTCTTCGAACTTATTAGGAATTGCAAAATTCAATTTAAACAATTGCATTGCTCCGAAAACAAAGTTTATTTATTTTAGTACTAGTAGTACATATAAGAATAATTACACAGTTTAACTTGAATAGTACTATCTTACCTGAAAACAAAGAAACGACATTTAAAGTTTATTTTTTAAACTGTTAATTCCTTTTTTATACAATTCTTTTAATATAACCTAACAATCTGAATTCGCATTGTTAATGCAAGTTCCATCAACCGATAAAAATCTACTTTGCTGACTGTGTTAGCCGTCAATACTCACAGCGCTATCTATGGAGTACATAAATACATGGTCACTGCTTACGGACAGAAGAGCGCTGTACCTTTTTAAATCATGACACTTTTTTTAATTTTTAAAAATTATCGTAAGTCATTAACCTGAAAATGCCTCAACATATATCTTTTATTTCGATAAACTTAAGAAATTTTGCCTTTTTTAACTATCCCTTTCATTTGCAATGTTTTACAAAAGAAAAGGTTAGAAGGAAGAAAGGGATAAAAGAATTCCATTCCAAGGTCAAATTTGTTTACAATTCGTAAATTAATATTATTGCCATTTAAAAATCTTCAACATCCATCTGTAATTCGCCCAAATATTTAAGATTACAAAAACAGATAAAATCGTCGATTTTTAAAATAAACTTATGGGAATAATTTCATTTAAATTTTATTTGTGATTCCAAATATTATTGGATTTGATATTCAATATGGCAATTAAATCACATGTCATTTAAACCGAGAACGTGAACTATATCTTTTTGAAAAGATAGTTAAATGTGGGTTTGTGCGTATCAGGAATTAATTACTATGTGTTTTTTAGAGCAAACATATATTTTAGAGTATATTTCATGCAATTATAACATTGGAGAAGCACGTAATATGCTTGCAGTGGGATTTCGGAATCGAACCGAAAATTAAAGTGAGTATTATAAAACAAAATATAAAACAAAATAATTCGAATATTTCTTAACGTGTACACTTGCACAAACTAATTTTCAATAAATGTCAGTAATTTTTGAAAAAATTAATCAAAATAGTACAGGTACTTAGTAAGAGAATTAATACCAAAGGGAAGTAGGAATTTATTGCATTATGTGCATTATTTCGTTAATTTCCTATTTATTACCATTGGATATTTAAGTGAAGTATGCTAAGTAAATTAAGAACGAAATAGACGTTTTGTTTTCTGTTTTTTTTCAAGCGATTAAATGATTATTCATTTTGACACTTGCATTTTACATTAACATTAGACATTGTCAAACAAACATTCGCGCTAATTAATTTGCAAAATTATGATTTCATACAAAATTTAAACTTTAATAATTTTATGAACTAGGGGACTAATTTAAAAAATAGCATTTTGCCGGATTACACATGATTAATGGGACAAGTGATTGAAGTGGCGAACTTTAGTTTATTTACATACTATATATATACATATATATATATATATATATATATATATATATATATATATATATATATATATATATATATATATATATATATAAGTGTGTGTGTGTGTGTGTGTGCGTGTGCGTGTGTGTATACATGTAGCAGTCCTGTAAGGAGTGGACTAACGAAATGTCGGTAATAGAGGGGTTTATTACACATACGAAAATTTTATTATCCTAGGCCTAATAGTTATAGAAATGATTTTTTTAAATTTGATCATTGCGCATGAAAATTGTATTAGGTATTTTTCACATTTCTGCTTTTTTATTGTCCAAGATCATTAAAAAAATATTCGTCATCCTAATTAAAACGTTATCCATTCATGAGCATTTCCTTAATTACAAAACATAAAAAGTCATTTTTGAACAAAAAAGATATATAGCAATATTGTGGAAAAAGATATACGGCAATGTTGTGAAACTTTATATCAAAAAAATTTACGGTTTACACAAATCCCAAATAGGTAACATTGTTACAGTTAATTCAATAAACATTCGATAAATACCGGCTTTATTGAAATAACTCCGCATTCGCAGTAATACTTACGATCAAAACAACCGCTTATCAGAATTGTTTCGCTATCTCTTTTCCACTCGTATGGTTTATTTGTTTTATTTTTATAATTCTCGGCCGTCAAGCGACACCCAAGGTGGGGACCTTACGGGGCACTTTTTATTCCTTACGGGACACCCGTTTATATATATATACATATATATATATATATACATATTTATATATACATATATATATATATATATATATACATATACATATATATATATATATATATATATATATATATATATATGCATATACACACATATATACATGCCTGAAACTTCAAATGACGAGTAATTTTTAAAAGTGGTAAGAACGAGAATGAAAACCCCGATATTTTTTTTGTAAACGTGTTTAAAATAAAAACGTTTTATAACAGTTTTAAAATTCTAGTCAGTAACGTTTTCGTGCATAAATTTTCATTTCGACTGCAAGGAATTTTATAAAACAGGTTACTATGCGTAAAAATAGTGAGGTTAGTTACTATGCATGAAAATAGTGAGGAGTGAGTTTAGGAAAAACTGTGGACTAAATGAGCGAGTGAATGTCACGAACGCTTAGAGCCCACACACACAACGAACTAACGAAGCAAGATCGGGATCGACGGCAAATTAGACTTTTTGGTTCTTTTGCCAGAGCATTTGTTTAACTAAATCGAATGCTAACTACATGAGACTACTTGAGAAAGTAACTCCCTTTATTTACTATTTTTAGTATTTTTATTCATGGTTTGTAAAGAATTCTTTTTTTAATATCATATTAAATCATTAAAACGCTGACCGTAAAATAACAGGTGTCAATTAAATATTTGTCATTAAGAAAACACAAGTCATAACGTTTTTAGTTTGATTCCTTATATCGGTCTCTATCTATTCTAATCTATTTTTTAATGTTTTCTTGAAATTTTTTCATCGCAAACACATATGCATTTTAAAAAAAAAGTAATGATGGCATTTTTTTATATCAAACAGCTATGAAATTTTGTCTTGATTTTTATTTCTTTTTAGCATATTGCTTGCCTCTTGCATATTGGTCAGCTTGAATTGCGCTTATTATACGCTTTGAAGATGTCGAGTGATTTTTTATTCAATATAGATTCTGTCCAAAGCTATAATTAAATATGGAGGAACTATAAATAGCTATTTAATAACAGTACTCACAATTACTTTGAAAATAATTTCTTCTCCTTACTTCTGATATACGACTATTTATATCAACAAATTTAAATCTTTTCAGTTTAAGGAAAAAAATAATCTATTTATAAAAACAATTATTAAAATTACCTTCCCTAAAAACTGTGTTCCACCTAGCAAAAACCCAGAACATGATAAGGAAGTCTTAGAGTATCTTCATTCGCCAATGCAAATGTGCCTACCACTAAACTGTGCCAGTCCTAAAGAAGTGTGGAGAGAAATATGGAAACTATCATAGGGTAAAACGCCAGGTTACGATTCAATCGACGCAAACCTACTGAAACAATTACCTAGAAAAGGAGTATTTCTTATAACTGCAATCTTTAAGGCCTGTTTAAGACTTGCTTTCTATCCCACCCAGTGGAAAATTGCGCAAATAATAATGATCCCAAAACCAGGTAAACCTATCCACGAAGCGAGTTCCTACAGACCAATAAGCATACTTTCCTTGCTGGGTAAACTGATGGAGAAGATATTGCTGACCAGGATGCGTACCTACCTACCAAATGCCGTTCCTGCTCATCAATTCGGTTTCCGGGAACATCACGGCACCGTGGAGCAGATACATCGTATCCCAGATAACATAAGCCGTTCTTTAGAACATAAACACTACTGCTCTGCTGTCTTCTTAGACATTAGTCAAGCTTTTGACAGAGTATGGCACAAGGAACTCCTCTACAAGCTTAAAAAATTGTTACCACACTCCTTCTTCTCGATCTTAAAATCATATCTCGATGGAAAGTGCTTCGAGGTAAAATATAACAATGAAACCTCACTTTTCAATATAGTCCAATCAGGAGTGCCACAAAGAAGCGTACTAGGCCCCTTAATGTATCTGATTTTTACTGCAGATCTGCCAACGCACGCTGATACTCTAACAGCGACTTATGCAGATGACACAACGATTTTGTCAGTTCACGAGGATCCAACAGTAGCCTCAGCTAAACTACAAGACCATATTCACGAGGTAGAGAAGTGGCTAGACAATTGGCGTGTCAAAGTTAATCAGGGAAAATCTATCCATATCACCTTCACCCTTAGAAGACAAACCTGTCCCCCAATAAAAATCCACAATAAAATTATACCACAAGCGGAAGATGCTAAATATCTGGGTATGCATCTGGATAGAAGACTTACCTGGAGAAAGCATATTTGGACTAAACGCAAACAGCTGGACATAAAGCTCAGATCGATGTATTGGCTCACAGGTCCTAAATCGAGACTTACGCGGGAAAGCAAACTAGCCATCTACAAGTATATCCTAAAACCAATCTGGACATACGGGATTTAGCTATGGGGTACAGCAAGCAATAGCAATATCGAGATTCTTGAAATATTCCAGAGTAAAGCACTTAGAGCAATGATAAATGCCCCTTACTACGTGAGCAACAAATATATACACGAGGACTTAAAAATCAACATTGTTAAGCAGGAGATTGCCAGATATAGCGAAAAGTATCAGGAAAGAATAGCAACACATGTCAATTAGCTGATAACACAGCTTGAGGGCACAGGAAGTGTCACATACTCCCGTCTCAAACGGCATAGTGTACCTGCACTATCTGCAAGATTTGACAGCAAATGACAGGAACTCGCCTAAACGGGGTCCTTCTGACCACAAACGACATTAACTACAACGGATTGGCCTATTGTGTCAACACACTGATTGCCAAGTTATAGACAGATCAATAAAAAAAATTTAAAAAAAAAATTACCTTCTATTGTCATGAAGTTTTGCAAAACCAAAGAATAATACCTAAAAATATGAATATGACATATTACTAAAGAGTATAATATATATATTACTAAAGAATATATATGAAAATTAAACCTGACTAGTTTATCAATACCCAGTATCAATCATGAGTCTTAATAATATTAAATTTTGAGAAAAAATTTAAAACTTCAAAATATTTTTAAACTACTTTCGAAGAAAAAGAATTTCATATCATACTCATACTCACAAGGAATTTAGTAAGAGGATATATTTCTTTTTAACGTTATCAACGTTATTTCCCAATTATTTCAGTTTTAAATCCGCTTCCATAGGAATGAGAAAAAAACTTACGTTTTCTGTAGATTCAATAATTATTTTCATCTCACAAATAATTTAAAGAACTTTTTTTCATATCGTAACCATTTTTTAAAAATACTGAAAATGGTAAAGTGCACAGTTTCCTTTTTATAGTCATTTTAATCGAAACAGGCAAATTAGAATAATTTTGTTCCTTCGAATTTATTAAAAATCTTTGTTTTTAAATCAAACAGGACTGATAGGCTGATTCACTTAAAAAAATTGGGTGGGGCAGTATGTAGACACACGGCCGTTAGTTTGACGTGAAATGTCTATATAAGAGAGTCGTTTAACTCTACGTCTAAGAGGCGCCACATTCGAGGCAGTCTGAAATTTTCCATAAAATTAAAATTGAATCCTCTGTTACTTTTGGTGGGCGCCTATTTTTAATTATATTTATTTTGTACATATTTAGAGGGCTACGAATTCTAACTACTGCGACCAGTTTTTTCTTAAGTCGTACACGTACTGACAAGTTGCAAGCAAACGAATGTCTTGTAAGCGTCAAATTTTAGCCCAAACTGCGATGTGCTTCACGCGGCATTGGTGTTTAGCTGCACGAGTCAAAGGTTGTGAGTAATAGCTATTTTATATTTTCAGTGATATATGAATAAATCACATTTGGTACGCGGTCACAGAGCTACACTCACGGCCGAGGCGATATGTATTAGTTACATGTGATGTTAGCAAGTGACCTCTTACCTACTGCACTGAAAGACGTTTCACGTCAATCCGACTTCAAATATTGGCTTTAATATATTACCCCCCTTAATTCCTCTGCACTTTGCGCCTTATCACATAGTCTGTTTTACATGGATAACTTGAGGATGAGTTAGCCTCCAATTGCCTATTCACCTAGAATTTAAAAAAATTATAAAAAGTATTGTAGATTCGGGATCGTAACATATCATAAGCGGCAAGGCAACTGCCTATACATCCTTAAAGGTATCATAAACAAAGTGTCATAAGAGTAGAACAAAGTGGATTCTGGATACGGCTCGAGTCCACGCGTTTTACTAAGTAAATATAGTTTCACTAGAATAAATCACTAGAAAACCTTGTGGTTTACTACTTGCCCTCATATTATATAGCGATGTAAATACTTCTTGCTCGTTTCTCATCCCAATAGATTGTATCTATTAGAATATTAAACATTAATTATTAGAAACCTCTTTCAAAATTGGTTAAGGAATGAACAAATACACATTTTCATAACTTTTTTTGATCTGAATAAAACAGAATTAACTCTATTTCTTTTAAATGACTAATCGAGGCTTATTGCGCTACATTCATTCAAAGAGAAGATGGAGATATAAATTACTTAATGCCATTTTCCCCGTTTTTCATCAGTAGTAAACTTAACTTTTGCAATGACCAAAATATATCTAAACAACCATGGAAACGTTAATACACGAATTCAACTTATTTTAAATAAAAAATCAAAGTTTTTGAGTCTTAATTTGTGTAATTGTACGGAAAGTGTTCCTATGGGCGAGTTGTGTGAGATTTTCATTTTCATTTTAGTGAATAATTAAGTCATTCAATTGAATGTCTTCTGGATTTTCGTAATTATTTAAATTACATACAATATATTAGTACAGTATTACTTTTATATTCATTTATTGGAATAGCTAGGATAACGTATTCATTTATTCTTCTCTTCTACAGTAGGTAAATTGAACCTTACCAGAAACGGAAATCTTAAAACTACCAATATAAGTTCTCTTTGAGGAACATTAATTTGATAGGCTAATAAATTTTTTTAAATTTCAAGCAAAGCCAAGTTCGAAAACATTATTTTCATACACCGAATTTAAATTAAATTTTAAAATTAAAATACTACCTGCCAAGTTTCCGTGGTTTTTATTTTAGAACTTGGATTTTTCACGGTTTTAACCTGTCAGGTTTTTAATGTATCATGTTTTTAATGTAATTTAATGCAACATTTGCATTTTTGGTAGAATTTCAAGTATTTTTGTTAGGAGTGTTTTTGAAATAATTATAACTTATTACCTACATTCTCTGTATATATTTTCCTTGACGTATCTGGTTTCGTTGTCCTTTTCCACTTGAGAGATTTTTTATTTAAATTTATACAACCTATCTACACTGAGACAATTCTTTGGGTGTATACCTATGCTCTGTTTACAAATGTTCTGTGACTGTTTTATCTATAAATATTCTTTGTAAATCTAATGTAAAAAGCGTCATAAGCCTATTGGTCTCTATTATGTTACTGTCCTGAGCTTTCATCTGGATAGAATAAAAATTTATTAAGTGTGCACAACTAATTTTTTTATTTACTCTCAAAATAGAAGTATATATATGTATACATATAATATTAGGTGGCTTAGATGTGGCTTTTCCATCCACCGTTATGTTTGCTATTTCTATTGTAGTGCCCTGCAGTATGAATTAAATTTTGCAAGCAATGTTTCATATCTTATCAATGAATAAGTGGCAAAATATTAAAAGTAAACATTTTATGTATATGTCATATTGATATAAAATCTTTTTTGCATACCGCAATGAGGGGGAAGTATTGGATAGATACTTAATCTTGAAATTAAGGTTTCTAAAATAGTAAACCTCAAAATGACATGCAACGTGTTGCGATTTTACTTTCTAGTTATGTATTTTAAAAGAATTAGAAAATGCCAGCCGATATTTCATATAGTGTATAGTTTGGGTGACTCTCGTTTAAAGAAGATTGATTATAACGATTATAAACAAAGTAAGAATAAGTTAAAAAAATCTACACATATTTATCATCATTAAAATTATAAACAAAACTTCTTTATTTTTAAGACTAGGAAAAGGTTTCTATACGCGTATTTATTATTACAGTAAATTTAAAATCTATAGGTAAAATATAATTCACTCATTAAGTAACTTTTATCAAATAACGCGATCGTTTCAATAAACTGTAAAGTATTTAAAATTTCGTTATTATGGTCTAACTCATTTAATTTGAATTATAAACTGGCCGTTTTAAACATTTTTTTCTGTAAAATTTAGAAACTTTTAAAATAATTAATAAAATATTCTGTTACCGTAAATTTCGTTAGTTAAGTTTAGGAATATATTTATGTTGAATAAAAAATTGAGTACTAAACAGATTGTGGACGTAAAACTTGCTTAACTCGCTTCAAATTATAATAGTTTAATGAATTTATAAAATTTTATGTAAGCAGAAATTGGTCGAGTGTAGGTTGTGGTTGGTGTGTTTTCAGGAAACGAAAATATTTTCATTATTCTTATAAATAAAATAATCTCGCTTTATCTTTCTAGTTGAAGTGTTTCGCCCTACATTTGTGTACTAAAATTTCAAGCTGACTATTCATTTTCTAACTGGTCGTAATTTATAGGCTAGTATCTGTAATGTGAATATGTTGAGCAAAACACTTGGGGCTTATGTGTCACAGCGACTCATATTTATATGATGTAAGTATTTTTTGACGAGATAACGTTTTATAAAACGATTAACACCGGCTGCACGCATGACAAAGTCACGTTCCGCATGAGCCTGAGCGTGCAAGCGAGAGCGCGGAACAAGTGATAGAGAGGCACGAATTTATCTATCTTCTCGCGTGACGTCAGAGCTAGCAGTTCGAATAGTTCTGCTACTGGAACGCCGCCACGCGAGCTTTTTCGTTACTTGCACATTGTTACTTGTATTTAATCTGTATAATTTAAGTAAAAAAATATTTGAATTAACGAGTGTAAATAATTTATATAATTTGTATTATACAAAATAATAATAATTCAGTGATAATAATTCAATTTAATTTATAAAAGTATGCAATTTTTCATCAATGTTTCTTTATGACGTTATCATGTAAAACTATCGTCCGTAAACCGACTTTACAGACAACCCATTTTTTTATTTGATATATCGCTTGAAATAGCCCTAATAAGAAACGCAAAAATAATTTTTCATAACCGTAGATTAAATCTTTAAAAAGACATTCTATAAAATATGCGATAACAGACAATCTGCTTCCTAAACCTTAAAATTACTAAACCAAAAATTGTCATGTAGGAATAATGCAGGAATATTCATCCTCGAATTAGAGCGATTACCATATACCTTATTATTCGAGCGATCATCTTGTACTTCTTAATTTTTAAATATACACCATGTTTTTACTCTGGTGAAATATATGGTATAATTGATAATATATTTTCGCTGTGAAGTTTTACGCCTGTGAAAAATATAGTGGGTAATATATTAACGTTGTAAAAAATTAATAAATTTTAAATAGTTTAATAGAAATGATTGGTACTATTAAATATTTATGTGTGCTTAAGTATGTATGGAAACCTAGTAGCATGAATTCAACCCGTAACTGACATGATTTATATAATATAGTTACGGTGTTGCCACTGGAGACTATCATAATATAAATAAAAACCTTCGTTATTAAAGAAAGGTCCCATTTGAAACATTTCTGGTTTTAATTTCTTTAAGAGATATTCTGGACTGCCAATATTACCATATTATAATAAATCCTTTATATTATAAATAGCATTAATATTATATAGTTTTTATATTATATATAATAAAAAAGGAATAATTTTGGTTTGAGAAACTGTGGGTACACATTTTGGACTAATTCGCGACTATAATGAGACTCAAATTTATTCGTGTTACAGTAAAATAACTCGCTTCCTCTATCTCGAGTCAACAATCTCAATTTAGTTGCTTTATGTCCTAATAGCTTGAATACGTCCTTACATGTAATCAGCCAAAGGACAAGAAATATGATAATGTTTTTGTTGGTAGTTAAATACTTCCAGGGAACGTCGATATGGTGTAGTTAATACAATTAGATATCGACAAACTACTAATTAACGAATATCTCACTCGTCATTCCTAAGTAAAAGACGTCGGTTTTAAAATTACTTCAAAAATTTGTATATTTTAGTCATATTTGCCTATTGAATTTTGTACCTGCTTTGAATTACCTGAATAGTTTTTATTGAAAAAAAAAAGTTTTTTGAGGAACGACTCAAAAACCTACGTATTTGGTTTATTTTTCGCCTCAAAACATTTTTTTCTGAGCATCAGACACGTACCAATTGTGTGGAACTCATTATTTGGCGCGAATAATATTCGTCACATTATTGAAATAATCTTATAATTTACTTTAACTTAAAATCATATCTTAGTTAAAATCGCATCGTAATTTCTGTCCATATATGACCAATATGAATGTATTTATCATGATAATTATTTGAATTATACACGTTGAATTAACACCTCAAGTCCTTGCCTTCATAATAAAAATTTGTAAACGTATTCTTTTTATATTTTCCATAAATAATATTCGTGGTAGGTGGACAAATGGTTAATGGATGTGTTTTATTGTCAATCGTTTATTGTGAACATAAAGAAAACTGTAATTGTAAAGAAAATTACACATTTTTGATAGATTTTATACTAGGTTTTCTACTAATAGTTCTAATTTCTATTCATTCAGTAGTCATTTCTATGAAATTGCACAGACAAATATACGTAAAGAATCCGTATATTTCACAGTTTTACTGAAACGCGAAATATATGATTGTAAGATTTAATATGCTCATAATCAATTTATCAAATGGTGAAATCTTGTTACTGTTGCTATATATTAATGACAAAATCTTGTTATCTCGTGTTAAATAATTAACCTTTTTCTGTATTATCTAACACAAGATAACAAGATTTTACTTATACAATTTCAAATCAAGATTTTTTATGGCAATTTTGTAAACAAACACAATAACTGTAACTAAAAAACAATAACTGCACAAGTCTATTTATGTCTAATTTACTATTAATAATTTGATATAGGCATATCATTTCATGACATACGTACATCATTAAATATATATTTTTATAACTTCATATGAAAAGCTTAACACGATCATGTAAATGAAAATAGTGGTAATTTAAAGTTGAATTTGAATGAGGATGAATTAACAATTTACTTATAATAATGATCTCAAATTCATCAGTTTTCAGTATTATTGATTTTGAAGGATATAAACGTAAGTTCTAATTATAATGATTAAATATGTATCATAATCTAATAGTGTCATATATATCTTTACATTTTGCTTTCATGCCAAACAAACAATTAATTATTTTTAATATCTATTTATTTGTGCTAATGGACAATATAAAAATATTCATAACTGGTTCATTATTATATGGGGATTTAACATAACTTTTCCAATATAAGTGCTAAAATTGGTTTACTACTAAAAGTCTGTGTCTATTATCAATTTATGGAAAACAGTAAAAACTGAAAAAGTGAATTTATAAAACAATTTTAGCTGTCATGAACCAGATAATTGATGTATTTAATAGTCTTGCGCATTTTAGTTCACTGTCAAAAGTACTTAATTTAGTTCAGGCTTTCTTGGTGAACTAGGTCCCTTTTATGGTTTGATACATCCATCGTATCCTACATCCATCGTAGTTCCTGTTCAAAGGTTTAGGGAACCAATGGTTTAAAGGTTCTGTTAGTGCCTTTAAATTTTATCTTCTGTTATACTAATTAATAGCGTATCTAATTATCAAAATATCTTTAAAAACATGTGCCCATACGGAACAAGTATATTCTAGTATGTAACTTAAAACAAGCATACGATATTTTTAACATACTAAGAGCGAATACATTCGAATAAATTTTCGTAATAATGAATTTCCTGTTAGTGAGTCGAGAGCAAAAATATCGGTCACAATATAAAATAATATCGTAAACACATAATTAATATCATTTATTAATGTTCAATAACAACATTTTTCTTGATTTTAATTGACAACTTTTAAATTATAACGAGTCAATTTAATTGGAAGACGATTTTTAATGTTTCTTTTTTCAAGGTGTATTTAAATATAAATTTAAAATATAATAATTTTAGTTGAACAAATGGAATAGTTTTTATCTTTCTACACTTTTTTCACCAATTATAAATAATTAATTGACTTTATCAACTAATTTAAAATAATACGTCATCCAAATATCAGCACCATGTTAACATACACTGCACTGCATATAAAAGCAAAAATAATTAGTGTTTAGCGAAAAAAAAATGTGTTACATTTTTTTTCTAATTTTCTAAATTATCCCAAATTATAAAATTGATTATGCAATACAGATAATCGTTATTAAAGATAGATTTCTTTTGTTGAGAGAAGTTTCGTACCATTACGTAACCTAAGATTATTTTCTATTCTTATTTCTTGGACAAATTTTCCCATTAAGGACGTACAACCAATGGAGATATATAGCAAATATGGTGCAAAATATTCTATATTTACGAAATTTGAAGGAATTGCCACCACATGTGGTCGATGATTGCAAGGAACAAGGCTTTCTGTAAAAATCCTGAGTTAAACAAAATCACACCTTCCAAGCTTAACATATTTTATCGCAACCGTACAACCACAACAGCTATTGATTTTCCTTGAGTTTTTGAGTGCTAATAAATATTAGAATTTCTGTCGTACGAAGAAATAAATCTTAAATGGAATTATATTACCACTTTGCACTAAACGAAATACAAGAATAATTAATGAATAATACAAATAATTGAAAACATAAGTGCAATGCTTAGTTTCCTAATTTGTTTCATTAACAAAACATAAAACCAAATCAATGGCCTGTTTCAGTGCACTGTTTCAGGTAATGCCCATATTCGTCACGCTGGACACGCATCTTGGAGATCGCAGTGAGTAATTTTTGCACCAGTAGCGCGGTTACTGACCTGTGACTGTGTTTGCTATACTATTTTATGTAGTACTTTAGTCCTGCTAAACAAGCGGCCGTAAATCGAACGCTGTATAAGATCGGGATAATGTCGTAATAGTAATCCTTGTGATCAACTCAACACGCCACCGTGATGTCTTAAAATAAACCTACGTTATTAAGATCAGCACGTGTATCAAATAAATTTGAGGAGTAGAATATTCTTTCCTTCTGTGAATATTTTGATATTTATTTATAATATCAGGACCACCGCTGTCAGCTGGAATAACACCTGAACGGCCCTATTGAGCAAATAAGGCATTGTGTGATGTGGGCGCCTTGAAAAAGGACGGCTTGGCTAGCGAACAATCAGTGAACTAAAGCCTTGCTCACATAACACTTGATTTGCGAATTTGATTTGAAGTAGTATTGCTTACTTGGTGTTGCTGCTGGGTTCTATACGAGCTGTTGCACTGGACGTTACAACGGCTGCTTTATGATATAAGCTGCACACGATGTGCGCCGCTGAGTTGAATTTGTAAATGGCTGTGAATATCTGAATTATGTAATTATAGTGGTTTATTAAACTCACGTGTAAACACTATATATGTTAATAATTTGCTATAATATATATATATATATATATATATATATATATATATATATATATATATATATTTATACATATTTACATAACTCTTACTGAAAATTCAGTACAAATTGTTGTTGATCCCATTTTGAAAACATCTTGTATGACAACATTAACAACTTTATTATAATATATTCAGATTACGAAAATCAGTACAGATGTAAAACAATAATACTACAAATAACGGTTCTTTTTGTTGACATATAACTGCTTTCTGCAATCAAGTAGATTGACTATCGACAGTTGTAATAAACACATGCCCACGTGACAAAGTGCGACTTTCTCATTGGTGAACGTTTAAATGTGGCAAAAAGGCAAGTACAAGAAACAGGATTTTATCTATTACATAATTCCAGTACGCGTTCTCATAACGAAGCTTGTAGTGACATCATTTCCATTATGACAGCCCACACAGTAGCCACCACAACGCCTCGTAACCAATCCAGCAAAATTAGTGTCGTGTGGCTTAAGATCAGGACCGGAGGCTAACTATATCTCGTAATCCGTTTACTGAAACTTTTTTTTTTAATTAGGTCGTTCACGAAATACAAAAGTTTGTTACTGAATATTAATTTTAACTAAGCTAATAGTCTTAAACTATGCCTTATATAGTCATGTAATACTGATACCATAGTTTGAAATGTCTTATTCAAAATAATAAAAATTATACCTAATAAAAAGTGGTTTCGCACCTTTATCCAAGTTATGTCATGTTAACATATTTTTGTAATTATTATTATATAACCAATTATATCTAAAAATAACATCTGTATAAATGTAATATTTTCTGTGTAAGTTGGGAAAAGTGAACGTATATTGTCGTACATACAAAATATATAGAATATAATTAATTTTATTTATTGAAAATAACGACAAAATATTTTTAAATGTAATGACCTAATAATATTATTTAAATGTTTTCTTAATAAAATATTTTCCTAAATATTACAATAGTAATGAATTCTTACACGATGAAATTGCAGATTTTGTAATTGCACAATTGTTTAACAGCACTTTGAATAAGTAATAAGTTTGGTGGCTCATAAACATTTATATTTTGTGACACAAGTCGGCAGAAGTAAATTTGCTATAAAATAAGTCAAGCGATATTAGAATCACTTGAACCGTAGCCAGGATGGTTAAATGAATTAACTTACGTAATATCCCTGTGACTAATAGGATAGACTCCTTGAAGGAAATTCGGAATAAAGGACGAAAGTTTTGTAAAATTTATATATATAAATTATTTAAAAGATATCACATAACATATAAGGTTTTTGTCAATTGGTATAGTGAGATTTTTCTTTTAGTTTCTGGAAATTATAAGACGAAAATAATTTTTTTGTTCTCGGCCTATCTGAGAAATGAATCTCAATAAATATATAAATATATATATGTATATACACATATATATACATATATATATATATATATATATATATACATATATATATATATATATATATATATATATATATATATATATATATATATATATATATATATATATGTATATATTATCTCAATTTTGTCTTTGATCATATTACTTATGTTTAAATATTTGACCTTACTACCGGAAGAATTTTTAAAGAAATTATTGGCGGTATGTACAGGTGTAATAAAGAACATGTCTAATATCTTTTTGCACCAGTATGTAAGTGAGTGTATGTGTGTGTATGCGCGTGCGTAAGTGCATGCGCGCGTGCATGTGTGTTTGTGTGCATACTCGTACGTGTGTGTGTGTGTGCGTGTGCGTGTGCATGTGCGTGTGAGTAGTCAGGAACTCTAAAGTGGTGAACAGTAATACCATCGAGTTGGTTTTCGTTCCACTTATATTGACAGAAGCAAGAAAGTATTGAAGTAGTTGAGTAAATACAGATACACAAATGACATCAAATATCGACTAAATCCGAAAAAAGGTAATGTTATTAACTTGTTTGTGTGTTTCTATATCACACATGTATTCTTATATGTAATTATATGTTAATTTAACGCCGCAAATGCAGGTTTTCTACAAATTAGACATTGTTTAATTCTTGGTAAAACAAAAAAATAATTTCCTCTTGCGTGTAATGAAAAAATATCCTCTGATTGATCGATGAAAGTACATGCAATATAGATAAGTATTTTCATGCTAATCAGCTACGTTATCTAACGTTTTATTATTATATATTTTAGAAATCTTACCCAGTTTTCGTAAGCCACAAATATGCCAATAGGTAATTATGGATCCACAAATTACTCGTAAGAGGTTTGAGACTTTAAAATTCACTTTAAATATCTAATGGTAGAAGTATATAAATACATTAACAGTACCATAAGGGTATTGGTAAGGGATGAATATTTTAACGCAAATACCTTACGTAGACAATGAATATATCAGGATTATACATATATATACAAACGCATGTATACGACGGTCTTTGTTTAACAGTCGTACGCTTTTAAAAACATGAGTGTTTTTTAAATTTAATGAAAATGAATAAAATGAAGTTCCAAGATTAATTTTTTCAAATTCATGTATTACATAAGTAATAACCATTTTAATTATGTTGTCAAACAAAACTAATCATCACAGTTTAAACAGTAAAAATACCAAAAATCACTGCAAGAAGCGTAAAGCCAATCTAAACTAAAATAATCTGACAAACTTAACCTAACCTAACCTACCTTAACATATACTGGTAAAGGCTAGACTAATCGAAGCTAAGGAAAACTCAAAAGACAAAAATGATAAAAATATGTTTAAATAATTGCAAAAAATCGGAAAAAATTATGAAATTTCAAAAAATTTACCAAAAATCGACAAATGACGAAACTGACGAAAAATGGCGAAAAACGCAAAAAATTGTAAAATTGACCAAAAATACTTTAATTTTTTTTGGTATTGAACCACATTTATTATGCGTCTAAAGATTATATTTGCATGGGGTGAGACAATATTTTTTAAATAAATTAGTTGGTTATATAAATATTCATATATTCAAGATACTCAAGGTAGTCAATATACTCAAGTATCTTATACTCAAATTATAAAAATATGAGGTACTTAGATTACAAGGTACTCAAGTATTCAAGGTACTCAAGTATCTTATATTTAAATTATAGATTCCATATTCCCTAAATAATTCCTACAATATAAAATGAAAAAAACTAGTCAAAGAGAAAGAATAGAATTCAATGGTTCCAAAATTCATGTGAAAAGTAAAAGATTTGCAGTGATATACACGGTGATCCATTGACGTATTAATTATAACTTAAATATGTTAGTTTTGAAAAAAAATCCCTAGAAATTTCTGACAATTTATTTTCTAGGCAAATGATAATGGTTTTTAAATTTATTTGTTTGTTTAAATTTATTTGTGTGTTTGTTGTGTGTGTGGCTATTGTAATTGAATATAGCGTGTATGTGTGTGTGTGTGTGTGTGTTCATATGTATATGTACAAGTGTGTTTGTTTTCACATGTATGTGCGCGTGAACAATTTTTTTGTTCTCTAACATTGACTACTACAAAGAATAAAATCCCTTTAATGTAAATTTTTAAATATAGTATTGTTTTTAAGATTATCAATCAGGTTATTAAATAAGTTAATAGGTTTTATATTCTTCGCTTAACCTTATACCATTCTGACATTTCATACGGACGTAAAAATTATGACAATATAAATTCGCTACGTATACCCCTTGTACTAAATTCATTTCATTTATAGATAACACACGCGACTGTCGTCCCAGTAGAAGACGGATCACCTAATTGGAAAACGTAGACTATAAGTTTTCTCTGCTCTCGAATGAAAAGGGTAGTAACATTTTTATTTAGTTTACGTTATTAATTTGAAAATTTACTCGTTCAAATGCCACGAAAGAGCTAATGGTATTTTTTGCGTTACGTTGTGAGAATGGTGGAGACAGATTGTAATTCTAGACAGGTTATAAATTATAATATCAAACTAAAGTCCCCTTATATTATGATCAACTACAAAGGTTTATATTAACTAATGAATACATGAATCAACTATACGTATGTATTGTTAGGAAAGTAGCTAAAATAGTTAAGAAATACTAGCAGCAATACGATATAAAGATCACTTGAACGTATCTGATGAAAAATGTTGCAAATTTTATTATTTGCTACGAAATTTGTAAAAGAATAGTTTTCAGTCACTTGATTGTAATCGAAAATAGTCTAAAAAAGAGAAATCTGGAAACTATATTTCTCTACATGCTGTAGATTGATCGAGTTTTATGTCAAAGCTGCTTTTAAAAATCGGAGATATTTGTTGTAATTTTGGAGAGGCCAAGAGATGAAGATTATAAACTGAAGAGATTTTAAACAAATATTTTATTTTCGAGGTAGCTTTTTCGTATTTTTTTCATGACATTCATCAAGAATAAAAAAAACGCTCTCTTTGATTACGGTGTATTAAATATATACCAAGGTTATATGAATTTCACTTGCGACTATTTTGAATATATTTATTCTAAAGTTAAAGTACTAACCTTTATAATAAAATATTTACAGCTGACATATTAAGCTTTAAATTGGCAAATTGTGACAGTTTTTACCATTATATTGTTTCAAAAATTCAATTCAAATCCTTATTCCTCCTTCCTATTATTTTAAAGAGTAACTTAATTTTGCCGTAATGCTATACCATTCAACATCTAATTTAGTTCTTAAAAAACGCCGTCCTATATATCGATTACAAATCTTTTCACTCATCTTGGCTATATTGATTACTTTCCGTAATTTGTGAATTATGCACCTTTTTAAAATAATAATAAATCCGCTAAGTACAAGTCGAGATACGCACTAAGGAACGTTTTGTAGTTATGTACATGATTTAGAATTATTAATACAAGTTATTCAAAATTATTTTATTCGAAAGTTTTAGGCAAATGCCGGTATTTATGATTTTTCAAACACATGGTTGGAAAGTGAGAGGTTACTTTACATACACATAAATTAAAAAAAAGTATTAGTTGCAGATTTTATTTCATATCTAAAATGTGTATATAAAGCATCTGATTGCAAAATTTCGTGAAATCTGTACATGAAATATCTGTATCGCGTCTAAAATTGTATAAACTAAAAGAGTTTGAGGCAGCCTGGTACTATAAGCGTTCGGTCTTTCCGACGGAGTTGACGAAACTATAAGCGTTCTGTCTTTGCTCTTTGACCACGGAATCATGAAAAAGGAAAATGTACCTAAGTAAAATCACGCTTCAATACGACCCAGCGTGACTCGGCGAGAATGCAAAACACGGGAGATTTTTCTTCCAACAAAAAAATCTGGCTTCCGTGAACTTTCCATTACTCTTTTACTTTTTACATACAAAGTGAATGTTCCTTTAATATAGTCCACACTACGAGTTATCAGATATATTGCTCTATAATAGATAGTGAGCTCATGAATATTTAGGGAAAGCATTAGCGGATATTTTACAAAATGTTTGGTACAAAGCTATTTATTTTGACAAACAGTACTAAAATAACTTACAGAAAATATAATACTTAAAATTAGTTAAAAACAGTAATCGTTACATTTTCCGTAACATACTTTTTGACGAATATCGACTGAAATATTAGATATGAAGATAAATGAATATCTGAAAATTAGACTATTAGTAAACTTGATGTACGTTGTAAAGTGTGATCTTTATTCAACTCATGTCTTCTTAACACAAACCCTTTGAGTGCATACTTAATACTCGAAACTGTTTAGATTAATAATGAATATAATTGTTGATGTTACTGTGAGTATTCACATAAAAATCTCTAAGTGAAGTCCTCTATGGAATATTTAGTTTACATAACAGTTTCCCTCGAACATGCAACTTATTAAATTTCCGAGTTTGCTAAGGAACAATTCGATGTTATCGTACAATTCATACCCATATAAGTGGGATAAAGTCTCTTATGCGTAAAGAGGTCTTTGAGAAAGCTTATACTAAGCTTCTCGCATATTTTAGTTCTATTATTCAAGTACTATTCGAGAATAATTTTTATATCTGCTTTTTTTCACGCATTAATTGAAAACTGTTAATGCGGAATCTAGTCTCTACTTAAAATTCTACCATACAGTGTAAAATTATAAATAGATTTTAGCGATTTATAGCATCTTAGAAAGATTTAGGTATATTTAAATCATGGCGATTGAGGTTGTACTGTAAATGAAACATACAATAAAATATAATATGCCCATTAATTTTAACCAGCAAAGTTACTATTCTGGTAATCACATGTCCTTATAAGTTATGATGAACAAAATATTAATTATTTGAAGAATAAAGTGCAGCGGTTGCGTATTTTAGAAACATAAAATTATATAATATTACTTCCAGTGACTACATATTATTTTTGTTCCAAAATATATATTGGTTTAGTCAACAATTATGTTTACTGTTTTCGATTCCACAGTAGTTTATCGTTAACTATAAAGTGTTTAATAAGATTATGAAATTAAATAAGAGAACTTAACCCAATAGCTTTACCGAATTGTTTAGTTTACTTTACAATATCTATTAGAGAAATCTTTTCCTTATGCCTTTCTATATAATCTTAAAATTGTAAATCAGCCTTTTTTATATTTCCATGGAATTACGACACAAAAAAGCATTTTTGGCATATAAGAACAATTAATAACGGAGGTTTACCACTTATTACATTCGATTTGCGAATGAATTATAATCCATGGAGCAGAGAATAATATTTTATACTGGGATCATACCCGCAGCGTGCGTGCCACGCCTGCTTACCATCTCTAGTCATATTTTATGCTCAGTGATAACAAATGAAATGAGTAATATTTAAATGATACTATCAGACTAGATATACAACACTGTTATGTTTATCCATATTTCTAATACAATCAATAAACACACGAATCGATTCGTGGGCGAACAGAATTTATAATCGATTCACAAAATTTGTTATGACTTAACCATAAACTATACATACTTTTCCATAAACTGAACTTGCAAAATATTTAAAGCAATTCAATCTTAAACGGTAAATACGCTTAGAAAACATTTTCACAAAAATCAATTTATTCAGTTTCGTTTATTTCAATTTATTCATAGTAATTAAAATAAAACTCGAACATGATTTATATGGAATCCAACTATAATATCATAACTACGTCAATGTTACGGATAGATATAAAAATAGAAATTTAATCATGCTCTCCTATACAAATTTCTGCCTTAAATTAAGCTGGTTATTTAAGTATAGCGTACCCTCATATACACATAAAAGCAGAAATGGACTAATTGACATTTGAACCCACAACGCAAATATTTGGCTACTGAAACTTGGAAACTGGTCCGTTCGAGTCTGTTCGATACTAGTCCGTTATAAACGTGGGCGTGCAATGTGAAATGGTTTTTTTTCAAATATGTATCCTCGAAAGGTGAAGTGAGGGTTCAAAGTGTTGTATAAACAAAAGGATTACATGGCCCTATTGCCTCGAAACTTCGCAGAAGTAACCTAAAAATAAACAATTGTGTCTATTTTTTCAAGTTTTTTTTAATGGTCTATTACAGATTTCAAAAAAAATCTAGAACTGTGTACTAAGTTCGCCCACCTCCCATGTATTTTGTAAATCGGATCCTATAGACAGAGATATAAGATTCAAATAAACAAATTTGTTCTAATTATCAGATGTAGTGGTAGTGCAATTTATAAGGATATACATCAATATTTAATAATGCGGGTAGAATAGTTAAGTTCGGTTTCATAGATTTTTCTAAAATATATTCGCACCACTAGAAGGTAAGTATGAATATTTTTGTAACCCTTTCTAACTAATCCCAAATGAAGTCATAAACGGGAAAACAAGTTTGTTTTTTTAAATTTAATCACAGAGTTATTGAGCTTATCTATGAAATTTGGCTTAAAAATTACCTGTTTCATAAAAGAGATACAAAGACAAATTTTATTTAAGAAAATATTAACAGCACATGAGTTAATTTGCGGGAAGAGTTACGATATTTTTGGCACCACTTACCACATCCACTTTAAAAAAAAACATCTTGATAATGTCATTCATCAATGTCCGTTCAGTATTTACAATATATATTCATGTATATGTACGTATATACTTTGCCTTCCGAACCCGAGTGAGTTAAACTGATCGAGCGTGACTTATCAAGTTATAATCGAGGACCGAACGTAAAATTTACTAAAAGTTTTTTATAGGTTATTATTTAGTTGACCGTTTGAATGATTGAATGTAGAGATATATGTGAAAAAAAACATCATGTAAACTAAACATTACAATAAATTACAAGTATTTTCAGATAGTATATTTAAATACTATCTAAGTATAGTAGATTTATATGTAATAGAAATTAAGTCTCCTAATAAATTGTTTGGATGTAGAAGGTTTATAACATGTATAAATATTATAGTGAAATAATTAGAATCAATTAAATCTATTAATTCAAAGGGAGGAGGAGGTGGGTGGGTCATTCAATAACTAAAATTATTAATAAATTTTATATAATTGCAATAGTTTTACAAATTTGACATCGTGTTCAATCTCGTTGGATTTCTGTGCAATTATAGATTGAATTACGATTTTTAGACATTAAAATTTTTCTAATAACATTCTCATAATAATATTCTCAATAGATACTTTACATTTTATCCTCAATTTATAAAAAATCGGTTTGGTTCGTTATCAGAACTTTACTTCAGTTTTACGTTTCCTTTGAGCATTAAATATATATATATATATATATATATATATATATATATATATTATTTATATATATATGTATATATTTATATATATATATATATATATATATATATATATATATATATATATTTATTTATATATATATGTATATATATATATATATATATATATATATATATATATATATTTATATATATATATATATATATTTATATTTATTTAGAGGATTTTGTTATTTATATATTTTTCGAAAATTCATTCACCACTTATAGATTTACCCAAAGCGTCGAGCATATGGAAAAATGTATTAACAAATGGTTCAACATAAACACAGAAGGACAACATCTAATAAGAATACAAAAGTATTAACAATAAGAAATAAGACAGAAAAATACACTAATTCGAGTAATATATCGATCGATAAGTTTCAGAATTAAAAGAAACATTTATTATAAATGTGAGTGGTTTGCCAAATATATTGAAACAGGCCTTGATCACATACGAAGGTAAGCCCTTCAGGACAAAAGACAGGGAACGAAGGGGGTTTGTGAATTAAAGTTACGGAAAGATTTTTTAAAGACGATTTTTGAATAGTGGCAGTCCATGCCGGATACCATAATTCCATTTATTCCATCTTTTGGCACCATGTACAGTGAAGGAATATTAACTGAAGGAGGTATCATGTTTGAAAATAATTAAAGTTTCGAGATTTTCAGACCAAATAAAAGGCCGTGCGCATCTAATGCATGAAGGTATTAAAGAGAAGGCAAGGAATGTGATATATGAGCCGTTTGCCAATCTGTACCTACTTAAGCTATGCCTGCTATAATAAACATGGTAAATTTTTTTGAGATGGAAAGTGTAGCAAATGCACAAAATTCGAATTCGTTAAAAATTTTCGAAGCGATCCTCGATAAGTTCTAAATTACATACATCTCCATCATCTTCAAGTGTGTACGGAACCCTCGTAGTGTGAATTTAAACAGTACTTAACAAGTTTTTCTTGGTATGTAACAAAATTGCTTTTTGAATATTTGAATGTTATTGTTTGTTGATTAGACATCAACCACTACTCGCCGTTAGACCTAATTTTACGTAATGTGATAAAAACATACATTGTTCAATTTTCTGATGCAATTTGAATAAAACTCGCGCTATAATATTTTTTCCAAGAAATACATCCCTGCTCCATTTAATAATAGGTTTACTTGTATGCCTCAAATTATGTATATTGTTGAGAAATATTTTACCCATATATTGATCTATAAAAAAATATTTCCTTTTCCGATAATCATCGAAAAGGAACTATATTCAGTTATCGCATTTGTTTCCACATCGGATTAAAAGAATGCCAATTGCAACATAACAGTATTCTCGACACCTGCCGAACCGCCAAGCAACTTTTTTTGTTTCCGTCTGTTACTGCTTCTTTGTTTAATCCATTCGCGAAGTTCTCGAGTGTTAATATTTTTAGATGGAAATTACTATGAATTTGAAATAAAAAATTATTTAAGTACGTTAGTAAAATGATATATGAGACATATGTAAACATTATAAACTGCAGTATTTACTCATGTATTTATTTAAAAACGTGCGGATCAATAAGTTTCGTGGCTATATTGAATTTCAAGTTTTTACATCAAAATATTTTTGAGACAAACCATGGTTATAGAATTAGAGAGGAAAAGCCACGTGAGTGATCTTACAAGAGTTTCATTTTGCCTTTGACTTAAAAAGTATGCACTCGAAAAAGGTATCAACATTAGTTGACAAATAACATTTTATTGCTGCTTACACTTTTTAGCAGGCTTATTGATACGAATGTATTGACAGTACCAGAGAAATAGTCCAACAACCTTAAAATCATTTCTAATATTTAGGTATAAAAAAAACTATACATACTTGAGTCCATAAATTTTATAGTTTTCGTGCTTTAGTATACATGAAATTTCGAAAAACTGAGCACTTTGTTCTAATTAGTTAAGAAATTATCTTTGTAGCATTTTTGATAATTAGTAACAAATTTTTCAGACATTAAATAAAACAGTCCAGAACAAAGTTCTACTGACAGGTTTATGCATATTCTACAAACAGAAGATGAAAATATATAACTCTTATTTATTACTTAAAATAAAAAAAGGAACTCTGATAAGATCACTTACGAGATTGAATGTCTCATAGAGACGTTTCTTTCAGAAATCATTTGACGTGATAACTTAAAACTTGGCGTAGTAATGAAATATTTTGTCTCATACATATCTTAATAGCTGACATACATATTTATACAGAAAGGTTAAGGCAGAATAATCGATTTTTTTAAAAATTAGTCGTATCATATGGGGTTTCGTTTGACGAGGCTAATAATAAAGGCCTCAAAAAGGTTTTCTTCACAGTTAATTGTTTATTGCCAAAACTACTCAACCTAAAATTATAAAAAATTTTTTTTTTAAGAAACTGCGGAAACGAGTCTTTATATTCAAGATGTTTTCGATTGGAATTTCAGACATTTTCTGTAATATCCCACTCTATGTTTCAAAGAAAAATCATTTTTCATCCTAAAGATTGGTGTGCGGGTAACCATACCCATGTAAATAAATACAATTTTAGTTTCTTAATTTTTATATTGTATTGAGGTAATTAGTCTGCACTTTTCTGTAAAAGTTCGTTAAATTTGGACTTAAATTGAAAGAGTTCTGATGCTCCAAATACGGATGGAAAGACGATCTGACAAACATAACGGAACAATTAGCGTTCCCTTCTTCACTATACTACTACTGATTCCTAAAAACGCTAAATATATCGCTAAATATATAGATTTTTAAAAAATATTATCTATAAAAAGATATAATAAATATTTATTTTCTTTTACAACATATTGTAAAACGTATGAATAATATACGAGTATTTCGTAATCTACAAGAGAGGAGTTAAATATCCTTATTAAAAGTTGCATTTCGATCAATATGTTTTTTATTACCGAAGTAGGACCTAAAATGTATTTTATATAAATTATGGTTCTTTTAACATAAAATGTTTCACAAAAGCGAAACGTTTGCGTGATGTTCGGTTACTAAATTAGCACATAAATATGATATATGGAATGAAGTTTTTATTATACTATTAATATTCATTATGTAACCTCCTCAATAGTAAGATTGAGGTAGCAGTTTCATTAATAATTGAAATCATAATGTTGTATAAATATATTGAACAAAATTATGTATGTATATATATATATATATATATATATATATATATATATATATATATATATATGAGTCTTATAATGATTTCAATTATAAAGACGAATGTAGAAAAGTTTTATTAACTTTATATAAACATACTAATTAGTTAACAGAAGATACACTCATATGCAAAAATATAAAACAAACTTCCATTTCAATAACTAAATGACATTAAATGAGTGTCGGTTTATCAATTTATCGTAATTATATATTATTAGGAATTTTTGTCAAGACGATGTATATATTGTTATTTATTAGGGAAAATTTCAAGTTATGAACGAATATACTTTTTTATCAATTTTCATGTTAAATACAATTTTTTTTCGAACACCACTGTATTTTAATATCAGTAAAATTTTCCGACTTAGGTAAATAATGAGGTGATGTTTTACAAGTCCAGACTCATAGCTTTGTTACCTTACCTATATGTTACCGTCAAATTGTAACTAGAGTAGTACATTTTCCATAATAAACATGAGAAATTCAAATTTATGAATAAACATGTGAATTTCTCATGTTTATTTCACATAAATTATGGACTAATCGGGAAAATAATATATCTGGAATTTAATACAAAAGTCAATGTTATCATTTTCTATATAGTATAGCACTAACAATAAAACAAAACTCAAATCATTGTACAAATTATTCCTTAAATTTAGTGATCAATATTGATCATAAACTAATAATAAAGTCTTTATTGTTGAACAAAAATTTAATTTCCTTGTTTTATAATCATCAGAAGCAAAGATATTTAGATCAAACTGTATTTAAAATATTAACCTACATATATAAAATATAACTTTTCCTTTTAATTTCACCTTCAGTTTTAGTTACTTAACTGACCAGAGTACGCATTTGTATGATACACCGAATTCGTGACAGGTAATAATGTTTCTTCCACAATATCTTTTGGAGTTCCTCTTGTAGAGAAATCAGAATGAATATTGTTTATATTAAAATTTCATACAAAGAATTGTCATTAGTCTTTCTCAATACTTTCATCACAAACTTCAACATGTTTCGCTTATTTTTGAGGTACCTACTCGGTACTGGAAACGCATAGTTTGTTGAGTATTTTTGATGTGAAACATCTATAGGCGCAGGTATAAACCGGATGATTGGCGTGGCGACGCTTGCCGTGGCGACGGTTTGCCACGCTATATTAAGGTATATTATATAGTCTATATGTAGTAGAGTGTACGGTATGGCGACGTGTCGCCATGCGCAACCAACTACGCGACCCCCTCCTCACTCAGTTCGACGCTGTTGTTTACTACGGTACACATAACCTGTGCTTTATAATTTTTGTATTAATTGTAAATAAATGTTTATTAAATAAAGTCACCATTTTCTGTAAGATTTTTGTAATACTTTATTTTTTCATTATGCTATATTTAGTTCCTGTAATAATCTTGTCTTTTATGTATATTACTTGTACGAACACGATGTTTCATAACTGCCAGGCGTCCCAAGACGGCTCACTGTTTTTTTTAATGCTTTCTGCCGGAATATTTTTCAGGTTCTATTGCTTGTTATGGTATTATTTTAAGACAATTTATGAGAATATCTTAAATTATATAAATATGTTTAAGATTAACCTCATTATGATCTTCATAAATAAATAAACATCCGGCGTTATAATCAAGTTCACTAAATCAATCTTACTTGTCTTTACAATAATCGTTAGTCTTTATACGTTTTTATTACTTGTTTTATATTACTAAAAATCTTTGCAACGACTATTTCTTCTGGTGAAATAATAAGTTCGTTATCCGGTATTTGCTTGGGTATTACCTTTAAGTTGGCACCGCAATTTGAATTTAATTAAATTTATGTAACTTTTTTGTAACCATTGATTAATTTAGTTTAAATAAGTTTTATCTAAATTAAAATAAGAGTATTTAAAAAGAAACCTCATGTATTCTCTTTATGCAAATGCAATTAGCCCAAAAAAATTAAAACTTCGGAACACGGATACACTGAATGGATTTTCATAACCGGACCGGATGCTAAAAAGTTGTGGTCTTAAAAAAATTATGAAAAAATTTCTTCGCCTTGGTGTGTTGGGTTGATTACAAGGCATATGGCCTTTGATGGAGTGGCATATCAAGGGTTCAATTTCTGGCCGCTTATCGAGTGGGCTGGATTAGTGGACTGGTGTCTACTTGGCTGGTAATGGATTTCGTAGCAATAAGTTTGCCATATGTATCAATCAAAGTACATAAAATCAAAGTTAAGCTTTTAAAAAATTTTCGAATCGATATTTTTAATGAAAATTATTAACAAAATATATTCGTGTTCATGATAAATGCTATAATTTAGATTTCTTTGTATATAAATACGATTATAATAATTTTCGAAGTTGCTACTTACGAATATGCTAACAAACTTTAAATTTTTACTGATATAAAGCCATCACCATATACGAGTAAATATAAAATAGTTAAAAGTAAATACTAGTAATAATAGGTAAAATTTACAAAATATTACAATTTTTATATAATTGTAATATTTTGTAAATTTACAATTCATTAATAAATATATACTATAAGTGTTCTAATTAAAATGGTCTGGTTCTAATTAAATATTTTGTAACTTTAAATAAGAATAAATCATAAAAATAAACACCGGATAATTCCAAAAATAAACTCCAACATAGACTCTAAAACGGAACTAAATTAATGTTAGAGCTAGTAAACATCTGCCCATCGATGTCCCTAAAAATAGTTATATACAATTACAAAACATGTGCGCAATTACATATTATTATAAAAAAAAATCACAATCATAGTTTCTTTTCTAAAATTTTTGTCGTCCCTTAAATATACAGACACTTGCTAGAGAGAAAAGAAAAAAAAAGTCGTGATGCGTCATGGGACGTCTGGTAGATGTTTAAAGTATAATCACATTTTTATTTGAACGAAATAAACAAGAAAAAAAACAAATATTTAAATAGTGGTTAGTAATAAAATAATTATTTAATTTTATTTCATTTTTTATGAAACAATTTATAACGGAAACATTTCTCAACAATGTATTGAAAATATATTTTAAAATTTTATTTAACAAAAAAATAATAATTAGTGGGTTTTTTTGAATAGTGAATTATTTTAAATTTTGGTATTAAAAACTAGATAACAAAAAATGTTTGCAAAATTGCCATTTAATATAATGTATTCTGAACTTTAAATCTAATTGCACTAGAATATTTATACTTTCGACAATATCAATAAGAAACATCCCAACACGTTTTTGAATTAACTAGTTTAATTTTTATTGCAAAGAGGAAAGTTTTCTGGACTTATTATTCACTTACAATTAATCAACTTTATAAGTACAGCATTCTTCAGCTTTTCGACTTTCTTTCAACTGGATTTCGTTCCTGCCGTACTAATTCAACTGCGCTAATTAAGGTCACGAACGATATACGCTTAGCAAGTTAGAAAAGGATTGTAACTGTAAACAATAATCATTAGCGAATTTCACGTAAACAAAGTTGCGGGCACAGCATTTTAAAGAAAAAGTTCATAGGAATTTCTTCAAAATAACACCCTCCATAATATAATCATAGTGTTGACTATGTATGTCTCATTTTATGTATTATTGTTTATTTACCTTATAAATAAAATAAGGTTATAGGCGTATTTTATGTATTTTTCATTCCTCGTATTAATATTCCTCACATCATCCCATGATAGTCTATTGGGTCGTGTGAGTTGTTCGACATTTTAAAAGCATTTTAGTTATGAGTCAGTGAGGTTAGCGTTTTGCTCCATGTCGATAGATAAAAATTCTTAGTATTAAACTACAGTCAAAATATACTCTAATCCTTAAAAAATATGACTATCGACTCTAATAAAAAAGCGTCAGTGATTATGCTTGCCTTTTAAGAGAATTTTTTTAATTTCTGTATGGTGATTGAATTACACAAAATAAAGTAAGTTTCATATTGGTATATTGGTACTACATGGGTACTACATGCATATTGGTACTACATTCGATACAAATTCTACAAGCAAGCAACAGTTATGTAACAGTTACAACTAACAACAACAGGCTCCTTAAAACAACTAATGGTCAATGATAAGGTGGTTTCATTTTCTTCTATAATTATAGGAGCTTTCGATTAATAACTATTGTACTAATTCAATAAATAATTAATAACATCACTGAAAAGGTATTATTTAGGTCTCCGTGACCAAATGGTCAAAAACTAAATATTATAGCAAATATCTTATAAAATGCAATAAACTTGTCAACCAAAAATTGCGGATTTTTAACACAAAGAAAAATTCGTGAAGTGAGAAAGAACATATATATATATATATATATATATATATATATATATATATATATATATATATATATATAATACTAAAATACAAACAAAACTCTAGCTCAGAATGTTCTGAATCCGATCGCCATATTAATTCTAAAATATTATAGACATCACCCAAAATGGCATTGGTATAAACCTAAATATTATTTTGAAAGTGTCCAGATATTTTTAAGGATTTTAATGTAATTAAAAATATTAAGAAAACAAAAACACTCTCTCAATTCATTTATTTCTCAGTTTACGGGTCTTCGAAGTACGTCGTTTCTCTCTGCGGTCCTTGCTATTTGCATTTCATGGTATTGAATAACGCACAGTGGTATTTTTAAAACAATGGTTACTGTAAATTTGTTTTATTAATATACATTGAATTGAATAGAAGAATTAAGATCGTTTTCTATCCATGACTGTTAATTGGTTTTAATTAAATATTATGTTTTATAAGAGTATTTTTTGAATTCTGTAGATATTAAAAACTGGTGAGAAAACTTCTATCTTGTTATAACAAAGTTCTGAATACGAATTTCACGATGTTTTTCAGATGCGAAATAATTCACAAAAATGCACTAAATATTTGTTGGACATACTACCCTATGAAGTCAAAACATCCGTTGCTTTTTGGGCTATCCAGATGAAAACTACAATATAATTAAAAAAAAAACATATAGCATACTTTTCGGTCATAATTCGGTAAATGAATTAAGGAATCCATAAAAAATTATATAATGCAGTCAAAATACCTTTGACTTCTGGAGAGTCGTGCTTCTTATTTGGAAATAACTGGATATTCCTTCGAATTTTCTAATTATTTTGAAATTTAAAATGGCCGCTTCTGTCATCTGCAATAAATGGTTATTGTATAAGATTTCTGATAATTTTAGGACACAAAATTTGAATTTTACAATATTTTTGAGATTCAAGTGTGAGACCTCGGTCATCGTCCCTAAATCGCCGCTATATTCGTTTTCGAATAATATTAGTGTGCTAAATATTCTACAATGTTTTGAGATTCAAGATGGTAGCATATCTCAATCGCATTAAAGTGTTACTATTTTCATTTTCGAAGAATTTTACGGTGCTGAATTCGAATGGTTCAATACTATGAAGCCGAAGATGGCGACTTCTGTCCTTTGCAGTAAATCGTCACTGTATTCGTGTTCTACTAATTTCAGCATTCAAAGATGATTGTATTTTTCACCATTTCAAGATGATTGCATTTATCACCATTTCCGTTTTGAACTGATGTTGGGTATTCAATTTAAATTTTGCAACGTTTTAAGAATAAATTGCTCTGGCATTTGCGTTAAACTGTCATTATATTAATTTGCAGCTAATTTTATAGTTCTGAATTCAAATTTCACAATGTTTTGAGATCCAATTAATCATCACAATATTTGCATTCGATTACTTTTAGGGTACTGAATGTGAATTTTGTAATATTTTTGAGAATCAACATGATGGTATTTTTCAAGTGCAGTAAATCTTTATTAAGTTCGATCTGTAGCATGTCGAATTCGAATTTCATAATATTCTTGAGATTGATGATAATGATCTCCATTGTATGTAATCACTCGCCACTGCATTAATTTTCGACTAATTTTATATATTTTTGTGATTCCAGGTGGCGGCATCTGTTATTTGTAATAAATCGCCACTACGAGTATATTCGATTACGCTAATTTTACGACGCTGAATTCTATTCCAGACGGCAGTTTCTGTTATTCAAAATATATTGATTTTCGACTAACTGTAAAGTGTCAAATTAGAATTTACCAATAGTTTTGCAAATCAAAACGGAAAATCCTCATTCGCAATAAATCGATGCTTTTTTCTGATTAGACTAATTTTAGAGTCATAAATTTATATTTTACATAATTCTTTGAGATTAAAGTGGAAAAATCTGTGATTGGCAATAAATCACCCCTACACTTGTTTTCTATTAATGTTAAGACTTTGAATTCGATTTTCATGTATTGAGACTTAAAATGACAACGTCTGTCTCGAAGTAAATCGTTACTATACTCATTTTTTATTAAATTTTAGGGTGCTTCATCTGAATTTTAAAAGTTTTTGAGAACCAAAATGGCACTTTCAATAAATGATCAACATCTTCGATTTTGACTAATTCTAGAGTGCTGTAATGCACACTCTTGCGAGAATCAAGATGACGGCATTTATAATTCGTAATAAATCCACAATGTATTTACTTTCGACTAATTTTAGGGTGCTGAATTCGAATTGGCAAAAATTTTTGGGATTTAAGGTGGCGGCATTTTCTTTTATAATAAATCACCACTATATTGCTTTAAACTAATGTAAGGGTATTGAATTCAATTTTCACAACGTTTTTGTGATTCAAAATGACAGCATCCGCTATTTTATAGAAATCCCCACTTTTGAATTCGATGAAATTTAAAATCAACACACTAAGGTAGTTTAAATCGAATTTAGTGAAAATTAATAGAGAGAGAGAGAGAGAGAGAGAAAGAGAGGTTGCCATGCGGTTTCTAATACTGTGAAATTTAAGTTCAATAACTTAAATTAATCGAAATCGAAGATAGTAACGATTCATTAGGAGAGAGACAGATGGCGCCATGTTGAATCTTAATGACGTTATGAAATTCTAATTTAGCTCGCTAAGGGTTGTCAAAAATTAATATAGTGACGATTTATTGTAAAAGATACAAATATCACCACCGTACATCTCAAAAATATTGGAAAATTCTAATTCAGAATTCGAACTGTATATATATACTTTAGAAAATATCTCCTATTTAAGTGACTAGCACTTAAAATGGAAATTAAATTATTAGTGTGCAATACACTTATGGCATATAAGAAGATTTTATTTTTATGTCTTGCTCAATAACTATATTTTATCAAGTACCGTATACACGGTAATTAAATATTGCCTACAGTTTATATTCAACGTTTTTATCGCTATTTGATCACTATACATATACTAACACATGTTTTGAGCTTTCAGGTATTTGAAATATACTAAAAAAAAAGGCACCAAAGTAAAATCTACTGTATATTGTATGAAATGCAGATTTAAAATTTAAAATGGCGACAAAATACGAACTTGTTTTTTATAAACATTAATTAACTTCTTACACTACAGTTTGAATGTTAAAAGTTTTGGTGAAAATAAAATCTGTGTTTATTTTCTGGATACACTCATTATTTCTATCCTTATGAAATCTTTTCTTATAAGTCTTCAGATACTATAAATGAACATATGCACACCGAAGGACGATATGCAATGGAGTTTAGATGAATTGGAGAAGCAAGCGCAAAGTACAACTATTGGGAATACTATCTCGTCCAAGAATACGATATGTTACGAATATTAATCACTTATGTGGAATGTTTCTAATTTAATTCTCTACTTAGAAGGAATTACATTAAATATTCTGAAGTTAGTCAAAATTAAATACAGTGATAATTTATTCCGGAAGATTCAGATGCCATCATCTTGGTGCTCAAAAATATTGAGAAATTTTAATTCATCACCCTAAATATAGTCGATAAAGAATGAATTGACAATTTATTGTGAGAGATACACATGTAGCCATTTTTGTTTATTGCGAGAGTGCAGTGCTGTCATTGAGTATAACACACTCAAGTTTGTTGTCGGTGGTTAAGAGCAGCAATCCCGTTCACGGTTAAATCTGATTATAAAGAGAAGAATTTTAATTTCAACCCCACTCACCCTTACTGGAGATTGTTTAGATAATTTTAATGTCTGGTATCATATTCCTTACACTTTTTTAATTTAGAATATCATGCAATTCAGCAGTGGTCAAAAAACGGCTATAATAAACACAAAAATACATTACAAATAAAAGGTCAAAAATATGTATATTTAAATATCTTTGAAAATAATACAAGTTAAGAACATGGGTTGTGATTACCACAACATTCTTTACTAAATTTGATTCCAAAATTGTATGTTAGGTTACTAGTTATACTTTTTGATGTTTAGGTTGTTTTGCTCGCTTATAAAATATTTATAAAACTATTGTGTGTATAGTGACCGAATGATATATTTGTTACTTTGCTGTGAATTGCTTCATAGGAAATGAATTCATTGTTTAATTTTTCATTAGTAACTTTCCATATATATTCTAGCACCTTACAATAAATACGCATTAATATACGTAAAATCTTCATCAAAAAAGGTAGAAATAGGCTGTTTTTTCTTCTATCGCATTCTCGTCACAATGCTAATTACATTTAAATCATCCAAACAAATTGAAAAATAACGATTAATAGATTTAGTTTTAACTCAAAGCGCTTATACCGCTAAACCATCCTTATATTTCATTTAAGCCTAGGGTAAGGTAAAGGTAGTGTGGATAATTAATAAAGTTTTAACTCGTCCATACGCCCACGTTGTCATGCTTTTTCCCATCTGACGCAACGATCCTATATAACGAGCTACTGTAATTGTCACGAACGCTTTATTATTGTCGGAACTTGACGTATTTTCAATGAACACCCTTTTGTCCTTAGATTCTGAATGTGTTTGCTTAACCACGAGTGGCTTACTGTAGGTAGCACCCTTCGGGTTTTCTGTCTTCATTTTGTTGACGACAAGACGAAGCGGAGCTATGGGTGTGGTTTTGTATTGCCACGAAAACGTTAGAAAAATAGATAAATTTTAGACATGGGGTATGTTTCTACTTGATCGGAATATTTGAATAACAAAAAGTGAAATGATTTTATGTAGTTTGTTGTTACTGTGTAGTCATTTCTAAAGATATTTGCTTACAATAAATTGTTGTTACTTTTAATTGTAAGTAATCTCCAAAAATACATATCTTTATAGAAAAAAACGATTGTAGAAAAAATGGAGGATATTTCATACCTAAGTGATGAAATTTTACAACGAAGCGATTATTGCAAAAACTTTGCTTAAGACTGTACTAAACATAATTTAGTAACTTACACTGGATGTTATTGGAAGATAATATAATTTGTATACAAATTTTTACGATTATGTATCAAAAATATCTCAAGAAATACCTGTTGTTGTGGTAATGCTGCTACGTCTATTCGTCGATCAAAGGCTTTTAGCTCGTAAAATGGATGAGAAACTTACTTTAAATTTACAAATAAAACGTTGTACCTTGGCCGAAAATCAAATATTGCGTTTGAAATTATGAATAATTTAATTTGTGTTGAAGGGAAAATAAATATACGTACAAAGGAAGATCAAAAATGTTTTTTTTTATATATATAGGCGTGTGTTGTTGAAACTAGTTCTTAGAGGAGAAATGAAAAAATCTTTGTTTTTTAATTTTGTTAATCAGTGAAAAATTGGATTAATATTTTTAATAACTTAATAAAAGAAAAAAAATTAAAATGTTCTATAATGGTTTAATCCCTCCTCATACGCTTTAGCTCTTAAAATATTTGATGAAAAATTAAAGACATATAAAATTAAAATCGAATTTTAATTATATTCCAAAATGTACCATATATTTCTCGTAAACTTTAATTATTTGAATTTAAATTGAAACTAAAGTACAGATCACCAAAAAAGAATAATCTTTGATACAAAGTTTTTCTTTTTAAAATTTGTGTTATTATTATGAGTATATTAACACGCTTCACTCGAATATTTTTGACCCAGAGGTTGTTGCGTGCGCATCACATGTGACTGGTACGGACAACAGAAATTCATACAAATTTGGTTATAAAAATCGAGCAACACACGATTACAGTGATATCAGAAATATCGATAATTGCAAACTATGATGTAAAATATTCATTACGCAAAGTTTGACTCGAATTGTATAGCTTTATTTTAGTTACTATTAAGTATTTACATTCCCCTTTCGTTTGGAATGGAAATACCTAATATAAACTACAATAAGAAGAGTGGGGTTCATCTAATGATAACCCACATTGATTGGCTACATAGTAACTTGCTGGAAATCTTTGAGATTCTGCCTATGAAATACCATTTTATAATTGAAGATAAACGAAAATTGTAGTAAGAAAAGTGACCTAATTTATATTACAAATGCGGAAGTTTAGACGGATGGATGTATGGATGTAGGATGCGTGTTTGTTATTATGTAGCTCTGTAATTTTTTTTAAACGACACGAATTTGGCATGTAAATGGATTATAGCCTGGATTGATAAAAAATTTTAAATTTTTTATTTCTAAAATTGAAATAATTCCTGAGGGACAGCATTCACATTTCATGCCCTTTATCGCATTCACATTTCATGCCCTTATTCGCACTTCATTCTATAATATTTATCTTTTATTCAATTATAGCAAAAATTTATTTGGCAATGAATGGAAGTCATGAATTGAAAAAAAAAGTTTATACAAAAATCATTCCGTATGGAAAATATCTCATCATATTCATTTTTAATGTTTTTTTCAATGTAGGTGAATTTTAAAAAAGAATGTTTATAAAGTATTTTCGAATCCTGGTAGTTGGTGTTCTGCTTATATGAACAGGTGTCATTATCCTCTCATCCAGACAATTTATAGCGGAGGACATCGTGTGGATATCCTTCTATTAGGACACGTAATGTGGATTGCCACCCGTGTAGCTGTGCTTGCGTGGGTGTAATATGGATATGTGGAAAGAATTCCATTTATTCAAATGTTAATTGAAAACATTTATTTTGTTACTAATTTACTAAATAACTATAATATATTTAAAGGTTTACTAGACATTGCAATAATTTCATTTTTCAAAATCACGTGCAAGAAAATTTAAAATTCTTCATTTATGAAATCTAACCTGCAACTGTGTATAATTTCTGTTTATTTGTGTCTGTGACTTTACTTGTAACCCTTGATAGTTCGGTGCTTGTTTATGTATACTTGAACTTTTAGGATATGAAACTTCATATTATACCCGCCTTTAGCCATGCCAGAAAAATAGAGTTACTTGCTGAAACTATAAAACATATCAACGTTAATTATATAAACATCCTCTATTTTTTGTGCCTGCTCATATTTGTGACCGAATGAGGTTCTATGTCTCAATAGAAGGGTATCCACATTATGTCCTCCGCTATAAATTGTCTGAATAAGCAACCGTCCCTTACCTATCGACACATATATAAAACGGTTACATATTAAGTTCGGATAAATAATAAAAAATCTTGAAGCATCAAAAAAACATTAGCGATATGATATTATAGGCATGATATGAATTTTCAATCATATCCGGGTATTTAGTATTTACAATTTATCATTTTTAAATTAAAATTGTATTTAAAATATGGTAATAGAAAAGAATAGAATAGAATAAAGTATACTAGTAAAATAAGTTCGTATTCTATTTTTCATCTGTAGATACTGATTTACGTAGTCACAAATTTTCTTGATAAATTTTAAAAACTAATGTATGGTATTTAACAAAACTTTCATTAATACGAGTAAATCTTTTATGTCTTTACAAGTATTCCAAGATATGTAATTAAGGATCGTAATGTAAAGCCACTTATTTAAAAATTGCAACTAAATCTGTGTAAATATTCAATTTAATTTTTGATTACTTTGGTTTATTAATTTTGGTATCATACTAATTTTATCAGCATGGAAATTTTTTTGGTTAGTTTTTAGAGTTTGACATAAAACCGAATTACCTGATTGACATTAAAATGTGATCATATAGCTTAAAGTGCCCAAATGGATAAAGGATATTTAATATGTTCCAAAAATATGACAACAATGTGCAGTAATAATTTTAGTAAAGGAGGTGAAATATATCTTGTGTATTTTTCAATTATATACGACAATAAAAAATTTCACTATCTTTATAAAACATGTATAACGCTTTCATGTCTTTCGTAAAAATTCATAACAGGGATTAATATTTATTTAAATTATTAGCCATACTATAATATAAACATGAAAAGATAATAAGACATTTAAAGCTCATACTTTCACAAAAAATATAAGTATATGATTGAAAATATTGCATGGTTCAAGTTGTTATAGGTATGTACACACACACACACACACACATTCACACGCACACGCACGCTCGCACGCACGCAGGCAAGCACGCACGCACGTATGCACGCGCTCCCGCACGCAAGCAGACACGTATGCACGCACGCTCGCACGTACGCACGCACGCACGCATGCTCGCACGCACGCTCCCATATATATACACATTGCTTGTAGAATATAACACACACACACACACACACACACATATATATATATATATATATATATATATATATATATATATATATATATATGTGTGTGTGTGTGTGTGTGTGTGTGTGTGTGGGAGTATGTGTTACATTCTACAAGCAAAGTGTATATTTCTATTGAACTATTTAGAAATATTTTTATTATTATATAATATTGTTTTTTTGGAAATATTTAGAGTAGTGTGTTTCTTTTCATAAATGTAAGAAAATTATGAGGTCTACAATCATTGCTTATGGTGCCTTTAAATATCTTTACCAAAATGACGATTTTTAAAGTTATCTGTCATAATATTTGCAGGCAAATGTGTTTTTATTAGTTTCTAATGCAAGATTTTCTAAGAAAATCGAAAAACGACTAGATATTTCCAATTGTATTTTAAGTAAATATAATTGTTAAAAAATAATGTGACTTGCAGTATACTACTAAAAACGATATTAACCTGCATGCGTCTACCCGCACTTAGATTGCTTACTCAAGCACCTAACTTAACCGCACCACTTCACACTTCACTTCTGGCCAAGCGCATTTCTCCAATGTGTATCCGGGTGGAAAACTTCATTGCGTGATTTGAAATATACGTTGCACTATTAATTGTTTAATATGGATACACTATAATAATTGTGTAATTACTACGCATCAGGTAGCGCGGCACTTTATTGTTGTTATTGAACTAATGCAATATAAATGAAAATTAAAAAAATTACTAAATTCATATATCTTCTGAAGGAGTGAACCCATTGCGATGAAATAAAAAAAACATTATTTTCAGTCAATCTTTTTATTCTTCTAAAAACACCGCGTGACAAAATTTTGTAGTTTTTAAGATTATGCATGCACAGAGGCACACACGCGTGTTCAAACACAAACAGACAACTAGACAAAAATTTCAAAAAGGATCATTTCAGATTCTGTTACTTTTATTACGAGCTAATAAGTATTTTTTTTATAAGAATACTCAATGTATGGATAGATAAATTCATCAATGTTGTCACATGTATATATATATATATATATATATATATATATATATATATATATCACTTTATTCCCACATCAAATGTATAAACATAAGTATAAATACATAAATGAAGGGAATTAAATACAATAAGCTCTTAATATATTCTAATTCAATACAAGTGTATTAAATTTAGATATGCCTGTAAGTAAACTGTTTTAAGACACAAGTCATTGTGAAACATATTAATTAAGAAAGATCAGTTACTTTTAAAGATACAAAGAAACATTCGTATTTGAAAGAGCTTAAATATTTCCTAGCGACAAAAACTGATGTCTGATATACAAAAAGCGGTATTTTTTAATAAAATGTGTAACAGAAGTGAAAAATATCGAAAACCTTTAAAGAAAAGTAGTTTCTACTCAATTATCTTAAAAATTTCTTAATTTCTTTTTAAGTTAGATAATATGTAATATTACTACTGCAGCTAAAAATTATAACAAACCTTCAAATTGTGTCAAACACCCCATTTTACAATTAAGTTAAAATGGATATAATATTCGTATTAAATTTATAGAAATATCTAGTGGTGTGTGCGACTGTATCTGTAACACATATTGGTTTATTAAACCGTGCCGTTATGCTGTACTACTAAACTGTATTATATTTTTTCAATTGATTTAACGACAGCTTTTATATCAGTCTTTGTAGGCCCCGATATTCAGTGACGAGGGTTACACCAGCGTAAATTTTAGGGTCGCAATATATGAATACTTTTACAAAAGACAAGGATGATAATTTAAAAAAAATCAAATGCATCTTAAAAGAAATGTTACATAGCAATATAATGATTAAAATGATTTTTTTTCTTTCGTCATTCTCAGTATATAGTAAATTTCAGCTAACTGAGAAATGTCATGTTTTTAGCAAATAGGTAGTTCGTCTGATGTACGCGTTCGTATTTCGAATATTCTATTTAAAAACTTATTAGGTTTGAATAATAAGTATTTGCTTCATAAAAACATATTAGGGGCCGTTCAAGTATTACGTAAGCAGATTTATTACAATTATTTACCCCCACATCCCCCTTGTCAGCAAAAGTAAGCAAAGCTCTTACCCCCTCTCCCATGCTTACGTAAACATTTTTCAATTAATGTATTGTTTTTTTTAATATTATAATTATAATGTTATAATTATAATTTTAAAAATAAGAAAATATATTTAGGATAGAGATTAGATTTTACTGATACGGTATTCAACATAGAGTAAGGGACAAAAATATTATAATCTTACGAACATTACAAACTTCAGTCATCAGTTCATTAGCACGACGAGCAGCGACTCTTACATGTCTAACTTTCCTATCAGTGTGCGTGTTTACTTTTTTATGGATCTTTTCGATGTGAGGATTTAGTGACTTGACGGAAGCATGATAAAGACCACACGTTTTGCAGGTTCGACTTGATAGCCTCAATTTTACCGTCGGACAAAAATAATCGTAGGGAATTTGCAGGAAATCTTCGAGTGAAGCACTTAAGCGTAGAGCTAAATTGACTGGAAGATTAAGAAATTGCCCTCCTTCATCCAAAACCAAGTAATCAACTGTTTGTTTTACTTTCACAGGTGGTGGAAGAAACTTGTTGTCTAGTATATTAAATAGGCCACTTCTTGGACGACAGCATTCTGTATTTCTACATTTTACAATTTGAAGCAAGTATTGGCTTTCACGCACATGTTCTGAATACCATTTAATGTCTGGAAAATCAGGAAGATCTTGTTCACCTGCCCCAACATATTTTGCAGTAACATTATAGCCATCAATTTCCATTGAACTCCATACTTCAGCTAATACATTTCCTGCAAATTTGAAATTAGACCTTTCTAAATGTTCATCAATTGTAACGCTACGTTCATCCAAATGAGACCCAAAATGGTCATGAGGCAATATTAAACCAGCCAGTTACCGACTAAGAGGAGCCATTGTGCGCTCTACTCTGTTAAACGCACTTCTTCCAGGAGCATTGGTAGCTAAAAACAATGCACCGACATCATGTCGCTTAAAGTGTTGTATAGCAAACCCTATGACTTTTTGATAACGCGGATTTTCATCTTGCTCTCCATCAACTGTCATGATTACCACTGGTTTTATTAGTCCATGGTCAGTTTTAGCTAATGGTCGAAACTCTTCAAGTTCGAGAAGCGCCTCGAAATCCTGAGCGTGAGTATTAGCAGTAGATGAACTATGCTTTCCACTTTGAATAGCTATGTATATTGGTCCAGAATATCCAACGGCTTGCGGTTGTCCTAGCATACTGGAAGTGATTTTGATACCAGCATAAACAGATGGTATTAATTTATGACGCTCAGCGATTACCCAATCGTGATCAGGCAATTTGATTCTATATTCCATGTGCATTAGAAGAGGTGCTTGTTTATTTGCCGCAGTTATGCCATTAGGGACTCGAGCTTTATCATCTTGAAATACGAAAAATACTTGATCTGGTCCAAGTATGGATGCTATGTTCTCTAAATAGTGGATTGATGTTTCAGCGAGCTTGCTATCTAAGTGGCTCTTGTGGTGATCAGTTTGAGCCCGAATGAGCTTAACAGGGACTGTCGATACATGTCTTCGTCCCTCTGCAGAATTAGATTTTCTGAGAATCAAACGAAGATATGTCCCACTGCGACTAATGTCAAATCCTATTTCACATAATTCTTGTGTGAGTTCATCAAGAGTTTTTAAGCTGCGAATAGATTCCGTTCGTCTTCTATCAGCTGCTGCACTACTAAATAAAGCTATATCCGCAATTGTTTTCAATAGTGATGGTTGATTGCTTTCAAGGTTAGGACGTCCCACTGAATCCCTCAGAGATAGTCTTTTTTATTTCAGGATTTTCATGACAAATATCTTCTAACTTTCTTATGCAACTGCGTTTTGAACCTTCCTGTTTAAAGACTGTTTTACCGTTTTTATTTCCTGGCGCAACTTAATGATCTGTTTATCAACTTCAGAACGGCTTGGCATAGTATCTCTGGCAGAATACAAAGCATTCAGATTTTTTTCGAGTAGAGCAATCTTATTTTTCACAGCTCCCTGAGAAGGTTTTGCTCTCTGTTTATCTGCATTTTCATTATTTTTGCATTGCTGTTATGATTCATTACCGGGTTTTATTTTATCTTCTTCCTGTTTTTTAATATTTGAAGCGGGCTGTATAATTTGTGTTTTTTCTGCAGGTTTACATGTAGTCGTTGCCTAAAAATAAAAACTTTCTATAGGTTCTGCTAAATACAAAGTATGCAATTATGTATGTATATATATATATATATATATATATATATATGTATATTCAACGTATTGTTTGAGACTCGGCTATTTTTTATTTTTTTATTTAATCGTTTAAACATTGAAAATTAAATTAAAAAAATATTTTTTTTAAATAATTGACTTACATATACTCTAAATAATAGCTCTACGTAATTTTCCAATATTTAGTTTAAATTAACCCATAAAATAACTAATAATAAAAAAACAATAAAAAATCGAATCTTCCTCAAACAATACGTTAGATTCGTCACTCACCTTGGAAAAAAAATGTAGTAGATTGGATTTATTCTTAGTCGCCGCTTGCAATTCTTCTTCAATTATCTTAGATACAATAATATCTAGTTCCTTGTCGGACTTTGCTTGTAATTTATAATTTCGCCACACTTCGTTAACTAACTTTTGTACATTTTGTATTTTCGTATTTGTACGACATTTTTTAAAACTGTTTGAACAATTTTTGGTGTAACTTGGATTTGTCTATTTGAAACGACATCTTATTTAAACATTAAACTTTGGCTAATGGAATCAACGGTTACACAAATGTTAACGTGCTTTGCTATGCTTACAATACGTCTACTCGCTATAGTATCCAAACGAAACAATACATTGACAGAGGAAATTTGTGTCAAGTGAATAACACGCGGTAATTCCCCTACTCGGTTCTAAAGCGAGTGCCTAAACGTATGCATTATTTGCGGGAATCCCAGAAAATGACAAAGACAATGTGAGTGTTGTCATTCGTGTAAACAAGTAAATAACTACCGATGACGTAATCATCATCTAGACTCCCCTACCCCCCATGTCATCCAAAATAAGCAAAGCAAAGAACCCCCCCTCCCCCATAGTGCTCACGTAATATTTGAACGGCCCCTTATGGTCAAATTTTAAAAAATACTTCTTTGGGAGTAGTAAGAAAAATAAACGAAAGTCATGTTATAATTTTGAAATAATAAAGTTTCAAAATAGAAATAAATTTTTTAACCTTAAGTAATTACTTATTACGCCCCATAAAGACCAAAAAAATTTAATATTACACTTAACCCAAATACTAATTATTATTTATATATAAAGCTCAACTTATGTTTACTTTTCTTTATGAAGTCTTAAATTTTCAGCTGATTTCCATAAAATTATCTACACTTACTCTTTAATGCCTAGCAAGAAATCTACAATTGAAGCGATTCTTATCCCACCCCACTGTCTCCGTTCTGAAGCCGGATGGGTGGGAGGATTTACTGGTAGATGTTTGAAAAAAAGTACAACGCCGTGTACTTAGCTCTTCTAACATAAATGAAGTTCTCAGAGCCAAAAAGCAACTGATATCTACAACATTACAAAAGAGATTTACTCAAACTGATGTATCAGTAGATAGAAAATAAGCTCATTTCTTTATAATACTTTGCATATTGCATATCGCTTGAGTGAGACACTTTATGAAGTACGAAAAGAAATGGTAGAAAAGTTATTTTTTACATTAAAATTTGTGCTAATTCTTAGAAAAAAGTAAAGTAAAACTCTAAACTTATATGTAAAAGTGACAAACGAAATAATTGGAGGTCAACCTAAATAAAATGGAAATCACTTAAAAATACAAAACAATTTTGTAAGTGTAGTAATTAAAAACTTACGGTAACAATAGGCTGAAGTTCTGCATTATAACTTCTCCATTTTGAGTTCAGTAGAGCTTAATGCTCTTGGCCGGTACGCGAGAAGGCGATGCCATAGTTTATTTTACTTGCCTGGAGTGTGTACGAATAACCGAGAAGTATTTATCGAGATGCTGGACATCTTATTCTGCTCTATTGACTGCTTCAGAAATGGAGTTATGGAGTTGCTTGGTGGTTCGCGACTAATCAGTAGATAGAATTGTTCCAATTCGAATTACTGTGTATTCTTGTCTTATTTATTATTGTTACTACTTTTTATCGTAGTAGTTTTCGTTGTCATGTGCCTGTATTGAACCATTTTTTATTATATTCTTCAGCATACACAATGCATGAAGTTTCTTAAAGAAGAAACAAATAAATAAATTAGATTAGATTTCCAGATGGCTCGCGCATTATTATTTATTATTTATTTTGTGCCTAGTCCCTACATTTTATACTACTTACTTATTTAAAATTTAATTGAAACGTATGATTTGTACTTGTGAATATTAATTTATTTGCAATAAAAATTGCAAGTTGTAATGTTCACAAATATCGTGAATTTCCTCCGATTGTAATTGAAACGTATTTCAATCTCTGAGTCGCGATCATATAATGATTTTGTTTTGTGTTTAAATTGTTAAACGTCCAAATTACCATCCTTTCATTTTTTATACAAAATATTCACAAAGTCTTTAATTCCTTTACACGTTATAATATTGTAAACAAGTGTGTGCTATATACCTAAATGTGGTTGTTATTGAAAATTATTCCACATAAGTATAAGCGCATTCTTTAAAGTTTCATCCTAAATTTTCAATAATATTTAATACCTCATACTACGGACGGTTCTAATACGTGTATACTTATGTATATATATTCTTAATACAGCAGCATTTCATTTTACTTGCAATTCTTACTTAGACGATCTCTACGACTTTTGTCACACTTACTTCTTAAATAAACGAATTGAACAATGGAAAGCTATATGCATTTATGTTTATAAATTTAACCTATAAATGTAAGCATAAACAAAGAGACATTACCATAATTCTACACTTTACGCAAGTTGTTATCCTCGTTAAAATTTAACAAGGGTGCTTCTAATGTCTACGTCGATGAATGTAACTTCATGCATACATACATAACCATGATCATATATTTTCTCACAATGTCTGCGCGCTTAGGTTGGGAATAACGCGTCCACAAACTGCGTATTGTCTACATACCGGGTGGTTCTGAATGCATGCTTAGCTGAGGGTACTTCTTTTTCTTAAAAAGCAACCAACAAATAATCCATAATACGCCGTAACTTTTATATTTGCCCATTTGACTAGTATTGTTTAAACAAATCGTCAATAAAGATACAAAACGTTCAGAACATATTGCAAAGAATGTATTTTCAATTAGATATTTCATTATGTTTTCTATTTGATCGTTGAATTTTGTATTACAATTTGTATTGAATTTTGTATTTTTTACATTCTCGTGCCTAAATAAAATAAATAAAGTCTTGTAGCTAAATTATTCATATGTCCATTTTCATTCAATTAAAATTACCACATATTATTGGTAACTTTAATTTAATTACGACGATTCGTTCAAAAGATATAATGTGGAATGTAATTTTCAAAATTTGTACATTTGAAATATAAATACTGGTTGATTTCATTCTAAAGTGAGATATTTCATATCATCTCTTATTAAAATAGAATGAAAAGCTGTGAAAGCAAACTTTATTGAAAAGCATTACGGAAGTAGCTTTCCTTTTTTTTCTAAAGCACACTAAGTATTGTTGTCGTTGTACATTATGTAATGATTAATATTTATTTATTCGTAACATGTTTGTGCCAATATTGTCTTTATTAAAATTTGCACCTCCATTTTATATCATAAGCGAGCTGTAAGATATTATTCCAAGTGAATAAATATAACAAATCTGATATCATAACAACTAGATGACATTTTATATACAGTACGACTCTTTCGACGGGTTCGTGCGACTTCTCTTTTTAAGTTGATGTTTTTTACTTATTGATTTCGGATACCATTTAAAAAATGAGAAATGCTGAATATTGTATAAAATATTTTGACAATTTATTATATGGCTATTATTGAGTTTTAAATTAATATTATCATGCTTTATTTTAGCTTCACTTATGTATGTGCATTAATTTATGAATATAATAGAATCTTTCAATTCAATTTGCATCCACTTACAGACGTCCAAAATATTTGAAATGCTGCACATGCATATATCAAGATCCTACAACAATACAATAATTGCATAACTTAAAACTTATAAAATAAAATTATATTTAATAAAACTAAAAAAACACGTTTTTGTAATAAAACAACCTAAACAATTATTTTTAAATTTAAATATTTTGCTCAAGAGCGAAATGATGTCCCATAACTCAGAATAAATTATTTTTTTGTTAGATAAACTTAAAATAAGAATAAATTGATTGACAAAGACAGATTTAATTACGTTAAATACGTAAAAAACGCTTTGGATGCTCGGGAATTACATTTTCATAACGAGCAAAACTAGTGACTGGTCGTAAAATTTATTGAAAACTATGTATTGAATAGTCTATCGTCTTAAATATTTTGCATTCAGTGACGAAAAATTGAGCTATATTTAGATTAGAATATTTGGACTTACAAATTCTAAATATAGCCTATAGGTAAATTTTCTTTCACGCTGACATACATAAATATATTCGGTACTACGACTATTCTATTCGACCTAATCAAATTTATTTTCTGAATAAAATTTGTAATTAAAAATAAAAAAAATAAACAATTAAACATATTTTCTCAGATAATTATGTGATTTGAACATGGTACGTTATTCACATTTAGTGGGGCTCCCAAAATTTCAGATTCTTTACTAACTTTGAAAAGAATATAAAACTTTTCTAATCCTATTTTTTAGAATCTACTCGATATAATGAAAATATTTTCCACTTGTAATTCGAAATCAATGACTTGATTATTACCTTCCACATTTAATTCAATAAGTGTAACTGTTTCTTAATAATCTAGATTTCTGAATTTACTTTTAGAATAGGCACAGTTATATTGATGAAATTGTTGTATTACTTTTCTTTTTTATAAGTTTCGTTGACTCTTAAAAAAGAAATAAAATTTCAAATTTACTCATTTTTTGGAGTCTCACAAAACAATGAAATTTCAAGAAATTTTCATCTCTTTGACATCGCCAATTTAAAAATAATAAAAACGTTTATGAAACTGTTAGGCTAACTTCAAAACTTACTTATTTTTGACTATAACAGTAAACATTCAATATTTATGAGATTTTACTTAACACTCTATATAAATCTTACTTTTTCATCTTCATTTTATTTTAATTAATGTTGACAAATTTAGGTCGTTCAGTTTTCATATATGTCGCCGCCATTTATTATACTCATAATCATTTCGGAAATTATTACTTTTAATAAAATATTTAACGAATGTACTGCTTACCAACTGGTATGCAATAAGTGGGCTAGTGGCAAAATGAGACAAAAACAAAAGTAAATAAGGGAACTAGGATTGAATGCAAGTTTGATAGTTTAACCTAGTGAATGTATAATTTCATGAGCATTGTAAAAGAATACCGTAATTTGATGCTTCATAAAGTTTGTCATTGTACCTTTATCATTGTGAAAGCATTTTAAATCTTGTAATGCTAATACTACTTACCTCTAAAATGAAAATGGGTTTGTATGTCATGATAGCTAGCGAATTATTAATCGTAATAAATATTTTGCGCTTTTAACAAGATTTAAATTATCTACAAAATGTGGATTCCATAGTAATTGAGTGTGTCGAAACGATCAGACTTAATACATATTCAGTATTAAACACAAAAATATTTAAATTGATCACTTATGTAGTGTTATTTAGATGGGTTTATAAATAAACGTGTTTATATTAACTTAATTTGAGGTTTTTCCAATTTCACACAAGTTTTCGTAGCTTTGAATGCGTATGTTTAATCGATTGTGAAATAAACAGAAAAACTTTTTTGACTGTCATTATTAACAAAATATAAAAAAGAAACTCTTGAAAAAAGAAAGTAATACTGTGGGGAAAGATATGATATTTGAAATATTAAACAATTCATTACTTTACCGCAACATAATGACAGCGAATTTTTATGTATCCCCAGAGATTTCCAGATGGCGCGCGCTTTATTAGTCGGACAAGGCCAAGTCGAAATAATCAAGCCGTTTGTCATCCGTACTCTATTCCGTACTTATTTATTTATAAATTAATTTGAAAGAGTAGTTTGTGCTTGTGAATGTGAATTCTTGTGAAATACAAATTGGCGGCATGAAATTTATGTAGCTAGGCGAATTTTTCTGATTTTAATTTAAACGTCCTGTTTTAATCTCTGAGCCATAAACATATAATAGTTTAATTTTAAAATAAATAGTATGAAATTATTTCAAACAGTACGATTTTTACTTTTAACAGTGTCCAAATATTATTTTCTATCGAATGTACATTTTTACCTTTAAAACTGTTTTAAATATTTCTAGATTTTCCTTGGTTCTCATTTAAGAGTGCCTTTATCGGTTTAAGGTTTTTAGAGATAGATCACAATGATAATAATTTAATTACTATTACCTTGACAGCTCTTTCGTAAAGTTAATTGCATTATAATGTCAAAAAATAAAGCTTGTCAAAAAATAAAAAATATAAGCTTTAGGTATATAAAATGCTTCGACGTGCTACCCACGTTACGTACAATTAAATACGGAACATTTACAATAACATTTAAGAAATAATTGGCAAAACTATAAACTTGTATCATTGTTATTTCCGAACTTTAAAGTATAGCTCGAGGAAGATTAATTTTGGATTAAAGTAATTTTAATTTTTTATACATTTCTTAGGCCGAAAAAATAAACCTCTTATTTTTTATAGTATAAATATTGAATATATTTGGCGTTAATTTTTTTGGCACAATTAAATGAAACTACGTGACGTAGTAATATTTCTACTTTCTTTAAGTTCTTTACTACGACCTAGGTCTCGTTGTATTACGACATCTTTACGTGGGTTATTAGCAAAGATTGAGAATAAAGAAGATCTTTGCTAACAGTCCACGTGAAAATGTTGTAATACAAGGAAACTTAGGTCGTGGTAAAGAACTTAAATAAAGAAATAATAATACATCACTTAGTTTCATTTAATTGTGAATAGTATAAATAATCGATTTTACGTAATTGCCAGCAGTTTTGTTTATTTTCGCCCTTGCGTTTCATGATAGTTAATAATTATAAATAATCAAATATTCATATGTTATTAACTAATTGGAAAAAATTACTTCCATATAACTATTTAGCAACAGTCGGATGATATAAAGCTAATATCCTTATAAATATAAGACTGTAAATATAATACGTGATAATACAGTCTCTAAAAAATAATATGGATTTACTATGTATCGTCAAACATCTCATTTGCTGAAGAAACGATCTAAAATTATTCTTTTTTTCTACTAAAAACGTGATATTTTTACGATATGGATTATTTTTTTAAATTTCTGGTATCTGTACTGCATTATTTTTAAAATAGGCATTTACTTTAATGAAAAATCTATATTTAAATTTAGTTTTTTCAAGCTAATTTCTCAAACCATTTATAATGATAGAAAAAATTTCGAAACTTTTTCACGTAAACAATTATTAACATATTACTTTAAAATAATTATAAATTTATCTAAGAGCATAAGAAACACCCAGTTACTATGTAAATCTGGCGCATGTAATATCCTTATAAGCATTTTTTACGTCAGCCGGCACGGAGCTCTACATATAAATGGTTTTTCTCAGTTGCGATGAGTACATTCACGTTCAGAATGCTAAATTAATTTTCCTCCCAGCGAGCATAATATTCTCTATCTGTGCCAGTATACACAGTATATACATTCAAGCAGAAACTCTCTTTACATGCCGAATAGCGAGTCGTATCTAAATAAATAAAAGAAATATGCATCTACCTAAATGTTGTTGGTTGTTATGAATTACATAAACATAAATTATTTAAAAAATACCAAGTGATAAATAAAACTTCGGAAATCTTGATATATTATTTCATATAAAACTTATAACATAATGAAATGTGGGTATTAAATTTTTAAACACAGGTTTAATAAGAATACAATACAATACGACATGTGTCGTCATTTTGAAGGGTTTCGCAAATTGAGCTTAAAAATTTAAAAAAACATTTAAGTGGAGATTCAATTTCATTTTGAAATACCTAAGTAATGATATTCAAATTGAATTTTATGTACATTAAACAAATGTCACAACAATAGTTAATATTTCAAAAATATGATCAATTGGCTTCTATTCTGCATTTGATTCATTTTTAGTCATTTTGGATTTTTTTAATCTAATTATAAATCTGCATCACTGCTTTCCTCAAAAAAATAATATCGAATTAAGGACCTTGCACATTTCTGTTATCAGAGGCTGAGAAACTTGATAAACTCTTTAATTATTTGGAATGTGTACTGCATGAAATTTTGCTCACAGAAATATTTTATTATGGTAATCGACAAAAGTTTTTTGTCTAATTCCCCTTTTAATTTTAAATAATATATTGGAGCTCCCCAGCCATAACTTTCAAAGTTTCTTTTGAGTAAAAATAAAAGTGGCACTACATTAATGCTAACAAGTGAGCAAAGTGATTATCAAAGTTCCACTGTTTTGTCACATAAAAACAAGTCCTCATTATTGCCACGTATACTCCATATTGTTGTTTACGGTCGAAATCTCATGTGGTATCGATATCTTTATGTGGCTCACGTTAACCCAATATATTAGATACGTGAGGGCTTTGCTAAGATGAAGGATATTTTTGCAGATTTCTTGAACGACCATTATCTAGGATATGGTAGGAATAGAAACTACATAAATGAAAAATTATCTTGGAAAAACTAGAAAATAGCGACTAAGGTATAAGTGAATGCTTGTTTGTGATAATTGAGTTTATTTACAATGGAATTTGTTCTGCTTACGAGTTTGAACAAGTCAACTTTTAACTTATTTTGGGTTATAGGGAATTAACTGAATATAAAATTAAAGAGAAATTGTTGATAGTGTATTGTATATTACTGCAATTTCAATATTGATTTTTTTAAATTATGCGTAATGAACTGTAAGCTTTTAAAACTATTGAAGTGATTCTAAAAACGTTAAATATTACTATACATTTATCTTAGTTTTGCATAAGAATATCACAGGTTAACAAAATTTAAAACATCCAATGTAATAGGTATAACTTTATAAATATTTATTAAAATTGCAAATAAATTATGTAATTTCATTACGATTTGCTGAAAACCTTTCGATTAGTTTTTAACTCAATAACTTCCCTTATTTCTTAAAAACTTCTATCTTTCGAAGCAAATATTTTGTCTTTCCAAAAACACTAAAAAAGGTAATTTCGTTTTTTTCTAAATATCAGTTTACTTCTCTCAGAAAGTGAAAAATAGATTTCAGAAAAAAATATATTTACATTAATCGACGTCGTTTCATCTAAAAGATGAAATTTTATATAACAAAAAAATAGTGCAGGAAAGGCAGATCAAGGTTTAAGAAATATGATCCCACACATGATATACTAAATATTTTATAAATTCGGACTATAAGTTACACGTAAGTCAAAAAATTACCTTTAATAATATCAAGTTTTTAATAAAATACGCTACAGTAAATACAAATCTGAATTGAAAGCGAAATATGTAAAAACAAATTAAGTCAGTAACAATATAGAGAAATTACTTTCCTATTTGTTTTCTGTCGACAATTTCGTGATTAGAAACAAGTATTTTACACAACATTTATTTGTTAATAATCAAACAAAAGCACGTAATGTTTCCATTATGTGAAATAATAATTTAAGTATATTTGATACTATATATAATGGTATGAAATTCTTCAGTTAATAAATTATTGAACATTAGCGAAATATGTTTAATGAAATTATGCTATTGAGGGCATCCTAATATCGGAAATTATTGTAAATATCACTGTGCTTATATCATACATAAATAGTGTCCATATTTAATTTTTTTTTGTTTCTACATTAAATTTGATTGAAATCCCAAAATATTTGCCTCTTACTTTTACACCAAATATTGAAATGAGTTTAAAAAGCATTTAAAATTTTTTCTAAAAATTTGGATACTCACTGAAACTATTATAAAAAAAAGTAAAAATATGGGCATAATGAGGATTGTGAAATTTTAAATCATTATATTTTGGTGTTGTGGTCAACTATATATTTGAATATTCATTTGCAAGAAAAAAGTATGTATTATATTTTATAAGCATTTTCATAGATTCTTATCTGTTATAAAACATGAAATTATTGTTCTGACGTACCGGAAAAGATTTTAAAACCCTTCCGTTTAAAGTAGAAATAATTTCACTATTATTCATAATTCGGAGAAGAAATTAAGAATTGAATGGCATCGATAGAAGCGAGCAATGCGCGCGCAGTATCTCGCAGACGAATTTAGCAAAGGAATTATATTTCGACATAATTCGCAGTTCAAGTTATCAGTTGAGATTGTCAAATAAACTTTGTAGTTTGGTAAATATGAAAAGATATTTTCTAAATTAGGAAAATGGCGGGTAATGTATGCATGTGTATATACATATACATTTACGTATATATATATATATATATATATATATATATATATATATATATATATACATATATATTTATATATATATATATATATATATATATATATATATATATATATACATATATATTTATATATATATATATATATATATATATATATATATTTATATATATATATATATATATATATATATATATATATATATATATATACAAAAATCAAGCTTAATACGATTTCTTCCATACTAGGTGTATGAAGTGAGGTGTGAAGAGAAAAAATCACACGCTAGGAAACTTTGATAAATTAGAGAAAGTTTTAGTGGAATGGCTTCATCAAGCACGAGCTTTAAAACTGCCCGTAAGTAGCTCCGTATTATGTGAGAAAACATGTATTATTGCTGAAAATTTACAAATCACAGATTCCAACGCTTCAAATTGCTGGATAGATCGTTATAAATCCCCACGGCATTGCGTACCGTTAAATCAGTGGGGAATCACACAACAAGATGTTAATATATGGTCGGCAACACTTCCGTTTATTTTTTAAATTGATGTTTGATGGATTTATCTGCCATCAATTTAAGAAATAAATATTTTAAGGGAGAAACTTGCCATGGAGGCAAAGCAAATAAAAAGAGACTGACTGTCCTGGCCTGTGCCAATTCTGATGGGTCGGAAAAATTACGTTTGCTAGTGATTGGTAAGGTGAAAAATCCACGTTACTTCAAAAACCGAAGCAAAAACCAAGCTACAGGAAGCTATCTTATGGCTTCCTGTAACATATGATGCATAATCCCGAGCTTGCATGATCGACCTTTGTTTAATCGACTGGTTAAAAGCTTCGGATGATTACTTCCAGATTAAATGTAGATGCATAATAGGCTATTTGATAACATCCAAAATATACCACAATTCGGGGTCATCCTATTAGATTATAACGTAAATAAGCGTATTACTTCTATTTTTTGGGAAAATAAGTTTATATTATATAAAAAGAACCTAAAGAAATCACGATATTTTTTTTAAATTCAATCAGCATCGCAAACGCACTATTACGGGTTAAAAGTCAAATAACGTCACAGACAAGTTTTTAAATCTATAAATTATGGTCCTTTTGTCTTTTTTTTTTTATAACTATTACCTTTTGAATTAAGTATAAATTTTTTATAATATAAATTCATTAAATATGTTATTCATTATGTATTATATTATATAAAAAGAAATAAATTACAAATGATATAATTAATTAAAATAATTTAATTGCCATGCAATACATGTGCTAATATATATATATATATATATATATATATATATATATATATATATATATATATATATATATATATATATATCAGAACTATAATTTTATTCCAAACATAAATCATAGACAAATATACTTTTCCTGAATGTTGTTGGATAAACATGATGTTATTGTTACTCGTAAAAATGACAGATTAAGTAAATATTCGAGTTGTATAACTAAATTTACTATATTTATATAGAAAATACTGAACAATTTGTAAGAAATTATATTTTTAATTATGTAATTATATATTATGTGCTTGGCGATAAAAGATAAAGTGAACTAACTGGAAAAAAAGGTTAAAACATATTCCATCGCAAACAAGTCATCAGGTATGAAATTTTTTAAATTAATTTTTTTTTAATAAATAATCGTGTGCTGCAAAATTTGTTTAAACATATCTTTTTAATGTACATTCTTTCATATCATATCAAAAATTTAAATTTAGACTAACATTTCTCAAAATATCATCGGTACTAAAACACATTCATAAAAAAAATTTAATATTGTTATTATTTTGGTTTATGGGCATTGATATCGATAATAATGTTAAAAACACAAATATTACTTATATTGCAATGATCTTTATACACAAAAATATTTCAGTGAGCTACAATGCTGTTTGAATCACTTTCAGCTAATTGCAGCCAATTTTTTTGCCTTTTAATATTTGTTGGCACTGAAAAGAAACACTTTGTGTCGTCTTTCTATAGACGTATTAGTACATTGTATCACTACACACCATTTATATACCATTTTAATATGAAAATAAATAATAATCCCCTTCAGCGAGCAGGATTGTTTGTTTACATTGTGTGTGACGTCATATTAGCCGCCATTACAGAAATTGCGTTTTTAGCGCAAGTTCAAAAATTCGAACTTTAAAAGTGATTTATGAAAAAAATACGGCATATATTCTTGAAATATAAATGTGGTGTGCTAAATAATACAAAATAGAATAATTTAAAATAATTTAAAAATTCAATCAAATAGCCAATTCCGTTCATTGCATTTTAACATATTGAAAATCTTGTAATTGATAATGCGTCAAAATCTTGTTGTCAAACCAAAATAAGTGATTATTTTAAGTGATATACTTATAAATAATAAGACAGCATAATATAACGTAATTTAAAAATATATACATAGCATTAAAATAACTTCCTAACAACTTTATAAATATATAATTCAATACTACACCAAATTAGTACATAATACGTTATATTTTCCTTATCCCGCATAATACGCTTAAGACGCGTTTTATACATATATATATATATATATATATATATATATATATATATATATATATATATTTATATACATACATATATATGTATATATATATATATATATATATATATATATATTTATTTATATACATACATATATATGTATATATATATATATATATATATATATATATATATATATATATATATATATATATATATATATATATGTATGTATTTATATATATATGTTCATATGTTTATATATTCATTATATGGATATAATGAATCTATGTATACTCACTTCTATATTTTAATTGTCATAAGAGAAACTAAAAAATATGAAATGCATTATCTCCGAAAGTTTTGATCTACAAAATATGTTGTGAATATTATTAAAATAAATTAATGTAATGTTAATAATAATATATAAATTGGTATGAAAAATAATGTATCGTATTTTCCATATTAGCTATTAATTTTACATAAAATGAGTCGATTGTTCATATATGTATTCATATAGCATAGGTTTCGATTTTGTTAACAATTAATTCATATCCGATTTTTCAAAAACAAAAAATTTTGCAAGTTCATCTAATAAACTTGTGCACGTCTTCACATATACACACATCTAAACTTTCGAGATAACTGGTTTTGGAATTTCAGAACTAAAATAGAGTAATATAAAGTGAATAAGATCATAATAATATAATTTGATAAGTTATATGAATGATGAATACAAATCTAGATATATCGCTAGAATTGAATGGATTGCTTCATACAATTTAAGCTTAATTTCATTATTCATAAATACTTTTCTTTTATACATTTATGAACCTTTTTCGCATGTAACATCTTTGTTGGGAGAATCGTCGCGGACGCAATATTTTATTTTGAAACTTCAAAATAAAATATTGCGTAATTAAACTTATATTGTTATCAATAGTATTTTTGGTCACCATTACTGTCAGTGTACGTCTGTAATTTTTAATAACTATTACTTGTATGAACTTTGTACAATTCCTAATTATAAATTTTCATAATTTTATTTACAGAGTAGAAAAAAAAATTGATAATGCTACATTCTTTAATCCTGGAATTCTTTAATCCTATACTGTGTCGTAACTGTAAACGCGAAACCCAAATAAAGACCTGAACCATAAATTCTGGAATCTATCTCTAATACACGTAACCGTAATGAAATGGACAAACTTGTCCTGCTTTGCCATCCAGGAAGAAAACTCTGACAATAAAAGTGTTAACGTCGGCGGTCGCATTGTGAAAGTTGAATCAATCAATGATACCGTTCTTAACCGCATCTCTTTGCATAATAGTGGATATTTTGGCGAAAGTATAAATTGTATTTATATATAAATTGTATTGTTACAACCTTTATTTTTCAGTCATCGGAGATTGTTACGTTAGAAAAAAATGGAATTTCAAATTGATATATTTTCCTTCAGATCAAAGCAAAAGGTAATTGCTATGTTTTGCAGCTTTCTAATACTTTCTATGGATTTTAACTTAAGGTGCTCTAACCCAATGGAACTCTTGCAACATATCTTTAAATATAATATTAAACGCCTGCCGTACATTCATTTTATACAATCTATTGATGTGTTGAAAGAAAATGTTTTTACTGAGTAAAAACCATCAAGTTTCATCTACGGAAATTATATCTTACTAGCTTTTGCCCGCGGCTTTATTCGCGTAGACGCTGGAAAACGACGTCGCTTCCTAAAATTATCCCATGGGAATGTATCCTGAGGATAAAATATAAGTATTCTTTATACTGATCCAGGTCATGTCTACATGTCGTCGGCTTAATTATCAAAACTTTCCGGGATAAAGAACATCCTTTTTTCTTCTTTGGGCCATCTGCCCTCACGCGTCTGCCCGCCTTCGTGTCGTGCACTCGGCGACGGCGTGTGACGTTGCCTCGCCCGCCCCTCTCTCCCCCGTTCCACGCCCAACCCGCGCCGCCGACTCATGGCAGCGTATTACCGAAGTGTTTTAATAGCGCTCCTCTCAAGTCATTCATATTGTGATAACTTTTAAATTATTTCTCCGTATTATTTAATGCAAAAGACAAAATTTATCTACTTTAAATACCAAAAGAGATAAACTTATTTATTTTTATTGGAATTATTATTATTTATTATTATTAATTTAATACTAAAAAACATGTTTCGTAAAAACGGAAATCAAATTAATAGTATTTATGCCTGACTATTTTACTTATAATGGCTTCCACATAAAAGGTATATACTGTCACGGACTTATATTTAGTATTGATTATGAGAAATAATCCCATCATACATTATCTTCGTGTAACTTTAACGGTTTAGACAGCGCACGCTAAGATAAATCTCAGGGGACAGGTATTTTTTCGACTTATTTGATCCTTAGCTTTATATAATTACCAAACCACACAATATCTTTATAAATCTGTTTATGTGTTATTTTGATGTATAAGCTATAATACAAATTTCATCAAAATCCGTTCAGTAGTTTTTGCGTGAAAAAACAACAAAGATCCATCCATACATCCCCACAAACTTTCGCGTTTATGTTTGTAGCGGGATTAAGTTTCATTAAAATATTATTAAGTGCTTAGCCTTGATTGAGTAATTAAGGTCAATGAAACTATTAACAAGTTTTAGATGTTAGCGAAAACTGCCAGAGCACTTACTTTATATAAAGGAAAAATTAATAATTTGCAAATAAGCACTATTTCATAAACAGACAAAAAAAATTTTACTACGCGTAGCATCAATGCAAACAATTCTCATAGTGCCATTTTATAAGTGATTTAATTTACGTAATGTAGAGAAGGAAAATTATTTCTTGGATTTTAATGAGTTAATTTTTTCTTTATTTTTACAAATTTAAATTGTATATTTTTGCCGTTAAATTCAAAATCTTTGTAATTGGTGGTTTAAGAATAAAATGAATGATCATTGTGTAGTTTTTATGGTTCCGTCCTTTAAAACGGAATTCTTATAGGATTACTTGTTTGTCCATCCGTGTGTTATTGTATAAACAATACTAATTGACCATGATTTTACTCAAATTAAAAGAGATTATTGCTAGATAGATAAAGAGATTAAAAGTAAAACCAAATCTTTTCAGTTCACATCACAGGAGTGAAATTTATATGCAGAAAACTAATATCAATAATACTGTTAATATTATTAAACTTTACGCAGTACTGAATCACACAGTTCGTAGATTTGTATTTATTTAACTTAGGAATAATGTGGCTTGCAATTATCTGATGGATAAGACAACAGAATTCACAATCATATAGGTCAATTTAAGTATAATTTAACGATTTATTTAAAAATATTTTTTTGGATATTAAAATCTAATTTTTATAGTTTATCATACATTTTTCACAAAGTTTTAATTCTGTTTGAAAAATTTCTATCAGAAATTGTTTGAAAAAGTAATAATTATAAGGGAATATTGAGAAAATTTGATGTGAAAATACAAATAAATGAAATAACTATATACAATGTCCTAATCCGAACTTATTTATATAATTACTTCTAGACTACATAAATAGTTATCAGTTGACTACGAAAATTGGTTTCTCGTTTCCTTATGTTTCCCTTATGTTTTTATGTTTTCTACACGAAAGTTAAATAAAATAGCTTGAATGTACTTCCAAATATTTTATTAAGAAAATATTTCCAGAAATTAATAACAAACAATTCTTCAATATTTTATTAAATAGGGTCCTACGTTCCCAGAACTCCTGCTTATATTTATTTTCTAAGCTTTGCACTTACCGTAAAAAAGATACGAGTATTAAATAAATATTAATTAATACGTTCACTGATGTCTGTTAAACTAAAGTAAGTAAATCTCGAAACAGCTCGTTTCACTAATATTTAAGCTTGCTCAATCATAAAGTTAGAACTTTTACTTCAGTCAGTATTTTGAAAATGCCACTGTCAATAAAAATTTAATTGGCATTTCTGAATAGCCACAACGAAAATCCTTATTAGAGCATTATTCTAGAGACAAATTTTTCAAAGCTCATTTCGCAAAGATTTGATCTGAAAATTATCTGAATTCTTAAAGTAATCTACATTTATATGTGCCCGACGAGCCTTTCTGAATAATATCACCATTTATGTAAACATGTAATACTATGTGTATGATGTAGTATTATTTCTACTTTCTTTACATAAAACTATGTGATATGACGTGATGTGAAGAAAGTAGAAATAATACTACGTCACGTAGTTTCATTTAATTGTGACATAAAAAGTCGTCAAATATTGTTTGCACTACCAAGTCTCACTTTTCTTTATTATGTAATTAATTATGAATTTGTTAAAAAATTATTAAATAAATAAATCACGACTGCCTCTTATTATTATAACAGATAATTTTATGTGTTGAAATAAAAAAAAACTGTTATTGAATTCATCATCCTTTTTCTGAAACTTTGGCGTATTTCTCATCAGTCAAGGATTTTTTAAACATTTTCAAACCTACACTTTAATAATAAAATGGCAGCCGTATTTTTACAGAACTTTTAATCTCATTTTATTAAATATCATATTTATATATTTTACAAAAGCTATATATTCGGGCAGTTAGCTTTACTAATTGCATATAGGACATCTCATTAAAAAAATTTAATTCAGTACATCACTTCTTTAACTTAGCACTTTTGAAAAAAGTGTGAAAATTTGTTTCCTACACTTTGGAAAATTTATTTCCCTGCATTATATTGGTCTCAAAAATAAATGGATGACAAAAATAATATTTAGAAACATATAGACCATTAGGTTTTGGTTAAAGTTAATACAGATTTGTTAATAAGAATTTGTAGTGAACAGTCGGTAAAATTCTTAATTGCCTAAATCTAGTCTTACTAAAATGAAAGCTCAGCTTTCAATTTTCTGCTTCCCTCCAGTCAAAGCCCCGTAATTCCTGAACCACTCCGACATGAGCACTACTTGGCTTACTAACTTGTTAGAGAAAGTTAAAGAAAACGTCAGTGAAAGTGTGCGTAGGTTAATTCAATAACCATGCCTTTTATGCTGGTGAAATAAACTACTGACGTGTTAAAATAACACGCGTCGAAGACTTACGAGGTATAATGAATATGATGTAGTAAAGTGTTTGAAGTTTTACAAAGTGCTCCTATTACTTTACTTCCGGATTTTGGTCACGTATATTTTCTATTTACCCATAACTTTTCAGATTGCTATTATATGTCTATATTTCTTTTAAAATATGTGTACAGAATTAATATGAAGAACAAAAACGCTCAAAAATAGAACTGCTCTCGCAGACGAATCCAGTCGATATTTGAACATCACGATGAGGATTTATCATTTTATACCGGTGTAATATAATAATAGCATTACGTCTTAAATCCTTGGGAGTTCACACACTCAGATTAGATCGCCATATATGATTTGCAAGTTATATACACAGTTGGAAATGTATGCTTGCATCCTGCGAACAGCAGGTTATTGGAAGGTTTTAATTTTTAATTATTTCATTCTTTTCTCGACTAAATTAAATATAATAAATTAAATAATTAATAAATAATATAATCAAATAACAATACCGTCATACTCGTGGTATGTTGGACTGATCATAGGCTTTTAACCCTTGACGGTGCGGCGCACTTTTATAGGCGGGGTCCGATTTTCGGTATATCGTCGAACGGGGCTAAAGCAATGTTTACAATCGCGTAGCTAACATTCCACAGGTAAGTGAGAAGCAGCAGCGCCAATCGTGCTAGAAGCTTACGCAATGCGATCCCCAGCCAACCCAGCTTGGCTAATATGGGCACAGGTACCTCTGATGATACGAGTATTGGGACAGACACGTTGATGAGGAAACAAAATTTATTTTATTTCACGTATCACCCCATCGTGACATATGATTTATGTTCACCTATATGCCAGAATGAAACATATTAAATTTCTTACTAAAACTAATTTTTGTGAATGTATAAATGTATCTTATTAGAGCGAAAACAGATTTTAAACATTCAAAACAAATATTATCAAGTAATTTGCAGAAATATAACATAATATATATATATATATATATATATATTTATATATATATATATATATATATATATATTTACATATATATATATATATATATATATTTATTTAAATATAATTTTATATACAACATATTAAAATTTATATAAAATTCCACGGTTTAATTATTGTAGGTGACAATAAAAACTACATTAAACCCTTACGCTCCGAAGTTTTCATTGTATAAAAATGTGTTCTGTGGATTTATTCCAATTAATTGATGTAACGATGTAATTTCAATATAAAATTATCATAAACTGTAATATATTTTCTTTTCGATCTTGTTTGACAATTTTACATATTAGAATAAAAATGTTACATATAAAAGCTTTATATTTGTCATGTGTTACATTATACTTGTCAAGGGTTATATTTTAAAAAAAACTATTATTTTTCCTGACTTTTATGAAAATTAATCTACTAAACTTGGCAAAACTCCATCAAATGGCTCGCTAAATTAATACACGTCACTCAATTAGAAGTGAAAAACCGAAACGACGGGAAACAAACCTATTGAATTTTTTTGGACGATCTAATTGAAAAAAGTGTTTTTATGCAAAATACATTTTAAACAGAAATAAAATTAAAAATGAAATATTTTAAATTTTTTATTAGAAAATTATGGTAATGTAGAGTTCTAAATTCAGTTTAAGAACTGAAGGTACAGTATAGTAAAGTGTTTTTGTAGATCATCCTAAAGTATGAATTTTTTTTTTATATGCTGTGGAATGCAATATTACTCTTTCATGTATGAGTAATAAAAGCAACACAATCGTCTTTCTGAGGAAGTTTCTCAACACAAAATGTCAAAATGTTAAATTAAATAAAAAAATTTCTCAAAAAATACTTTAAAACTGACTTTTAGACGATTTTTTCCGGTACCACTGTAAAAGCTTTTAGAAACCGCAGGGATGCACGTATGTGGTCATAATCTCTGGTTCTAAAAGAATCAATGTGTTAATTGCACAAATAAAATAGTCCTTTATCCTTTAGCGCCTATTGATTAAGATCTTCTCTTGATTATTTATACTTTTTAAATTATTAAAGAAATAAAATAGGAATAAAGAATTTACGATATTAAATTAAATAATTTACAAATAATGTGCATTTAGTCGAAATTGCAATTTTTCTGCAGAATAATACAGCACCATCATGTTGGCTTCTGGTAGAAATTTATTGTCTTTTGTGTAATAAATTTAAATTTCGAATTTAAGTTGCATTTTATTATATATTCAGCACAGTTCTGGTGAATTAGCATTTATTTTTTACGACTAACTATCTATCTACTAAAAACTATATGGATTAAGTTCGTAGATACGATACAACAAAATTGATCCAATATTTTTATAATGACGGTGCCGAAACAAAGTCATAAAAATTTACTAGGTCATACTACGAACAAAAATGTACAAATACAAAATCGTTGAAAAGACCCATTAAAATACTGTAAATTTTCTGGACGCTTTTTTGGGATTTACTTCAAAAAAAAGTATTTCTGTTTCAATTACGGCATTTCTACACAATTTCATTATGTTTTTATAAATATTTTGTTCACAAAAGTGACATTTGTTTCTATTTTTTATTACATTCTTCAAACGAATATCTTGTCAATTAATGCTTTATTTTTTCCGTGCAGCGTTGGAAAATACACCATTTAAACTAGATACGTGGTCACAAAAGAAAATTAAGTCGTAATCCAGTTTCTACTGGAGGATATTAGATAGACACTGTAGTTTTACATAATAAAATGCAATTTTAAATTTAAATTTATTATATAAAACATTATTAATTAACTTTCTGCCAGAAGTCGACTATATGGGGCTGTAATATATTTGTATATATAAATATATATATATAGATATATATATATACTTATATATGATTTATGTATGTACGAAACATTATTTAGCGATTTCCAGTGTTAGTAACTTACGTTTTCACGAGAAAGTTATTTTTACGTCGCCATTTTTTTCTTTTTCAAGCTACCGGTTAATAGCTTCTTTTATTTATAAAGTATTAATGGGGTTCGCAAATAATACATAGGCTTTTCTAAAAAAAAAAGAAGTAAATATGTCCTAAGTTATTGTGACTAATCATAAGTGGCAAATTAATCGTCATTGTTGACATTCATATCCATTTATTTGGCAAAAAAGAAACTTGCAGCTTTTGAATTTAAAAATTCCTCACAATGCTCTCAGTGACGTAACTCACCATAATTTTTTTCTAGGCAACCATTACTTAATGAATTAAATAGCCAAAAACCAGGTACCAGATCTGGTGAATAAGGAGAATGTAATATCATTTCCTGTATTAGGTCAGGAAATGATATTACATTCAACAAAACAAAAGAAATAACAAAAGAAATCTTTTGTTTTTGATTAATAAAAAAATTAAATTAATATTTAATTTAACAAAAGAAATCTTTTGTTTTTGATGACATTTACCTTCGTCTCGAAAAAAAACTATATCTCTTAAAAAAATTATCCAATTTTAATAATTATTTCGGTGTTTTCTTAATAAAAACTTGTACAAGGATAATAAAACACCAAGAAAATTATGAAAATATATATTGTGAACAAAAATTATAACAAAAACTGAAATCAAGGTCACATCGTATTTTCGCAGTTCGGTACATCCTCAAAATTTGCATTACGCCAAATTGTGAGCGCACCACAATGTCACTCCCACTATCACTTTATTCACTACTTGAAAAACGTCACATCATTTTCACTAGAATTATTTTCGTATTCCGTATTATGGGTTAAAATTTTCCTTTTCCTGGATCCTTTTTATATTGTAATTACAAATAATATTATAATTTGAACTTTATGTAACACGTAGAAAGATAAAAAATTATATATATGTATATATATACTTATATATGATTTATGTATGTACGAAACATTATTTAGCGATTTCCAGTGTTAGTAACTTACGTTTTCACGAGAAAGTTATTTTTACGTCACCATTTTTTTTTTTTTCAAGCTACCGGTTAATAGCTTCTTTTATTTATAAAGTATTAATGGGGTTCGCAAATAATACACAGGCTTTTCTAAAAAAAAAAGAAGTAAATATGTCCTAAGTTATTGTGACTAATCATAAGTGGCAAATTAATCGTCATTGTTGACATTCATATAAATTTATTTGGCAAAAAAGAAACTTGCAGCTTTTGAATTTAAAAATTCCTCACAATGCTCTCAGTGACGTAACTCACCATAATTTTTTTCTAGGCAAACATTACTTAATGAATTAAATAGCCAAAAATCAGGTACTAGATCTGGTGAATAAGGAGAATGTAATATCATTTCCTGTATTAGGTCTAATAATTTTATTCCTCTAATTCTTTCCATGTACATGCGGTCATTATAATGAAAGAAAAAAACTTTGCACTGTTGCAGACGTATCGATGGAGGTTAATATCAAGTCTTGAAGCTGACTATAATACATTGTTTTGGTCATAATTTCATTATTTGGAATTACTTCCAAATACACGATTCCATTAATTTCTAACCAAGGACAGCATTGTTTTTGTCATATATTTACTTTTTTACAGAATTATTCAATTCCAATCAACACAATAATTGGTGGTCACTGTTTATGGATATCATTCACATATACAATCCATTTCTTATCATTAGTAATGATTCGGTCCTAGCAATTGAACGTACGCAAAGAGATAAAATTGTGAATCAAAAATCCACACGACAACTGAGTTGTCCTTGATTTAACCTATGGAGTATTCAAAGAGTATATTTTTAAACTTTGTCTAACTCGTAGAAATGTTTCTCTGCCTAACTCTCAACTAAGAGGTTATACGAATATACTGTAGCTCCCTGAATGGTATTTTTAAACATTCTATTAAACAAAAGTTAAAAATGGCATTATCGAAATAGAGGAGTATCATATTCGGCTTGTTTTTCCCATAATAAGAAGTCTTTATGACTCGTATCGTATATAAAATACGGGACGCCTTTTATTAGATGGATGATAGTTTTGTAGGTTTCTTGACAATTGTAGGAATATAGACTAAGTAGGTGGTATGCATGTATATGTGGGTTTACATATATATATATATATATATATTTATATATACACACATACACACACACATACACACACACACACACACATATATATATATATATATATGTGTGTGTGTGTGTGTATAATTTAAGCTATATAATATACATATTTTTTTTTCTATAGAACGTAAGACGGCAGTTCTACGTTGTATGAACGTACGACTTAGAACTATGCTAAAATGATAGAGGAATTTTGGATTCGGGCCATTCAGTTTAAAATTTATTTCGAATTCTACTATTTATTCGGAATATCAAATTAAAGAGGATTAATTATTTCCCACAATATTTTCCACAATTTCAATACCGTTTTTTTAATTATGGATAAAATACAAACATATTTGCGACCTTTCGAAGTATTACTGATAGTTTTTACAATGAGAGTGCACATTAAGTCATTTTTTTACTATTTTAGTAAATTTATTTTAAATAAAATTATATTTTAACAAATATTTTAAAAATATTTGTAAAAGTTCAAGATACTAATGAAAACAAATGTGAAAATAAAAATAAATGTAAAAATTGAAGCAAATTTGGAAACCATATTTAATTTATTCAACTGTGTTATAATTTTTAAGATCCGTACCTCAAAATGAAGAAACCGTTTTACTAAGGGAAATATTGTGGTGTGATAAAGAATATTACCTCGGATATATCTCAATACCAAACACACAGATATTTTTGACCCTTCCATAATTTTTACATAATTATATGACTTAAAATTAAAAATAAATGTTAGGGCCAAATGAAGTAATTGACAAATAATTTTATAAATTTTACATTTCGTGTGGGATATAGATTGGAGTATAACAAGGATTTTAAAATATTTTTAGAAATGTATATAAGATAATTCTAGAGATATTACCGAAAATGGCCAAAAATATGTACTGATTTCCCCACTTGTGGAAATACTAACATCAAAATTATCAAAAAAGAACATTACTGGAAATTTATTGAGCAACTACAGCAATGATTCTGGACCTCACGGTTTTTGCGAAATACAAAACCCTTTTATATCTATAAAACATTTACTAGGCAATATACTAGGAAATAATATTAATATTTGTAATCGGTTATTCTGTTTGTACACGGAAGACTTTATTCGTAATAAATTTGGTTGCTTCATCAATAGTTAAATGCCTTAGTTTTAACATCAGTGTAAAGCGAAATATGTAAATATGACCGATTGTATAATATTCAGCCAAAAATCTTAAATTAATCAGTTAATAATGTCTGTTTTAGGTAACCTTTCAGGTGTACATTGAATAATTATTTACGTATTTAGTTCATGCAATAAAAAAATTCAAAGAAATAATAAAAATAGGGGAATATGAACATACCTCACATTGTTTTTCTAAATCTGTCTTTCAAAGAAAAAAATGCATACTCGTAATTCTTTCATTAGTCAAGGGTGTAATACTTAAAATTTATATCTTTTACGGATATTTTTGAATTAATCTTTCTCATTTCATATAACGACTGAAATTTTGTTTTAAAATTAGACACGGAAAGTCCGTAAAATTAAAAAAAATATGATATAAGATGTGTGTGTGTGTGTGCGCGTGTGTATGTGTGCGTGTGTGTGAGTGAGTGAGAGTGCGTGCGCGGGCGCGTGCGCGGGCGCGTGCGCGGGCGCGTGCGCGGGCGCGTGTGTGCGTGAGCGCGCGTGTGTGTGTATGTGTGCAAATTAACAATAATATTTTCTTCAGTATACTGTACCAAATTAACCGTTAAAGTGCCGACGACTAACTGGCAAAGAAAATGGAAAATTTAGTCAGTACGCTCGTGCGCGTACTAAATAAATTTGCCACGAGCGTGATGGCGCTCGCGAAATCAGTTGCTATTTACCGGTATTATTGCGCTAGGGGAGGTGGCTCGCACGCATTGCTAATTTTTTATCTTTCTACGTGTTACATAAAGTTCAAATTATAATATTATTTGTAATTACAATATAAAAAGGATCCAGGAAAAGGAAAATTTTAACCCATAATACGGAATACGAAAATAATTCTAGTGAAAATGATGTGACGTTTTTCAAGTAGTGAATAAAGTGATAGTGGGAGTGACATTGTGGTTCGCTCACAATTTGGCGTAATGCAAATTTTGAGGATGTACCGAACTGCGAAAATACGATGTGACCTTGATTTCAGTTTTTGTTATAATTTTTGTTCACAATATATATTTCCATAATTTTCTTGGTGTTTTATTATCCTTGTACAAGTTTTTATTAAGAAAACACCGAAATAATTATTAAAATTGGATAATTTTTTTAAGAGATACAGTTTTTTTTCGAGACGAAGGTAAATGTCATCAAAACAAAAGATTTCTTTTGCATTTTTAAGTATATAAACATGGCACATATTTTACTAGAAAACCTGTCTTAGTTTTTTTCAAACTATTAATATTTTGAAGTTATAAAGTTTATTATCTAAACGTACAATTATTTAAATTTTAATTCATATAGTTCGGTAACTTAAGCAGACAAAAAATAGACGAGACAATTTTATTTCAAAAATTTGGATTTCTGTGAAACTGTATGTCATTAAATTATAAATAATATGCTTTAAACATACTAGGGCATCCAACAATAAACACCATATTTATTGTTGGTTAAAGCTGATAAATTAATAGATATAGATGAGCACCCTAATAACTTTTTCAATAAGATAATTTTTAGACACCCAATGAAACCTAGAATGTTGTAGATGGAATAAAAAAGCAAAGCAACAGTTATGGAAAAGTGATGTGCTGGAAGTTTTAAACTTAAAATAAGAAAAATCTACTGAATTTATGCGGTTTAACTCTTAATGATATTACATAAAACTAAAGTAATCTCAAACCGCAGTAGCGGCCAAGTATTAGTATCAATAATTTAAATAGAGAAAAATTATTCCGATTTCTTTCCAGTTTTAATTAACCTAAAAAATTTCAGCTGCCATCATCCGACGAAATATGCAATAACCTATCTTTACTCAGGTAAAGAAAAAAAATCAATTATGTTCAAACTTTTTATCATGTTGTCATAAAAAATCAGAATAATTCCAATCTCTGAAATGCAAGTTTTAAATATAATGACCACTATTTACTGCAATTATTTTAATAGACCTCCGTACTATAAAAGTACCTTTTAACCTTTCTCAATTTTGTTATTAACACGTTAATTTATACACATTTCAACTATATCCTTTCAAACTAGCCTGCATTGTGTCAAAAGCATAAACGCAAACCTAAAGAAATAAACGAACCATAAAGCTCTGAGCTTTAAATGCTCGGTTTATTATTCATTCAACTTGCCAATGTTGTAAAAACTTGAGATAAAATAAACAATCTTGGCCAGTTTTTCCATTCACGAAAAAAGGTTAGATGAAAGGTAATAAACGCGCAATAAATAACGTGGACGGCACGACCGTAAAAGGAAAGTCAGTTAATGCTTTTGTTCATTTCGGAGAAAAGCATAGATTTAATTATTCATAATCGAGTTTCATGTTTTCGTCATCAAAAATTGTTTATATATTTGAAAAAAAATTGAATTTTAAACTGATATTTTCCTTGAAATCAAAGCAATACAATATTCTTACGTTCTATCCAGGATAGAGTTTTTTAGCTTTTATCCCCCTGTCTTTCCTTTAATTTAATTAACCGAACAAATTCATGTGAAACCTTTTTTAAAAATAATATTTAATGTTTTAAAAATTGTGAAGAAAAATTGTGTGTTAGAATTCTAAAAACAGGTTTCCTGTTGTGTACTCTCATTTTATAGAGTAAATCGATCATTCTTTTTAAATATTTTCCGTGTCCATATTTCACTGCGTTACAATTTTTTATACGTAAAGGAGACCGGAATTTTTGTGTTTGAATTTATAAGATTATAAAAGTTACTACTACCTTTTTTTCTTGATAACGTGGGCATTGTTTATAAGTCTTAATTTTTTTTTGGACATGAAAAGTTTTTTTCTCTCAAAAAATAAATACGACTAAAGTGTAAAAAACATGTTTTACCCTTACACTCGTCTACAGGATGTGGCATAATTTCAACATTTATAAACCGGGATAAAAACAAACTTGTCAAAGCATTTGAAAAGTGCGCTGGTTTTCAAAACATTTCAAGATGTTTATGAATTCTAACGCTGACAGAACAAATTCTTCTGAATTCGGAATTTTATGTATTTTGGCATTGCGTCAATAAATTCTAAAGATATTTAAGCATTAACCGTTTATAAAAACTACTACTCAAATAATTCTGTCAAACTACTCTCGCTGTTACTTACACTGCATGATACTTCAGAGCATTTATAGAAATGTATGTACCAGTATTCTTATAGCTATGATACGTTAGGGTAAGAAAATAATAGAGATGATAAATTGAAGATTGCTCATTAAGACATACTAAAATTTTGGCATTGAAATTGTTCAAATGGGATGAACGATTTAACTAAATAGAGCCAACTTGGACATAGCAGCTGACAGAGTAATTCGTTTGGGCTATACAGCGTTTGGGAAATTGCGACGGCTCTTCGTATTGCTCATTGCGCAGTCACTAAAACCAAGAATTTACACTCAGTACTTTTTGCCTGTAATGGCTTACTTCATTGAAACGTGGACGCTTACAGCCGGGCTGATCCATACACTTAATTTTGCTCAGTAATTGATGGGAAGAACTATGCTCCATGTGTCTGAAAGATAAAATGTTTAATGAGGAAATTCGATAGTCAACCAAAGTATATCTGCAAATTGAAGTGGTAATGGGTAATATTTCATGGTGATCACCATCTTGTATTTTTAAAATGTTGACGACAAATTCATAATTGGCTACCTCGAAAGTTATTTGCGCATTATTTTTCCCCTGAAAAGAAAAATTAAGGAAATCTCCTTAGAATAACTGTGTCTTACATTTTTAGAGCTTATAGCACATAACTATGTTTTAAGATGTACCTTAGTGATGTTTTTACATTTGGAATGTACTAGACCAATTTTGTTCGTTTTACTAACATGACCTAGATTTTGAGCTAAACTATTTTTATATCAATCGCATAATAAAACATCCGGTTAGTTACAAACATCTATTCATTTTGTTACAACTTACATATAAATGTTTCAGTTGATTTTGGTTTCAGTGTTTGTTGAAAAGTAGTGGCCTCAGTAATAATTGGATTTTTCAAAAATTTACGTGTAATGCAACGTACAGCAAAATATAACAAGAAAATAATCTAATAGGGAGATAAAGAAAATAAAAATTTGCCATGATGACTTGTACTTTAGTACCAACATATTACCGGACGCATAGCACACGAAGTCGCAAATACAAAACCATTACCTAAAGACGATTCCAATTTATAGCCAATCCGAATTCTGCAAAGACTTTAAAGTACCTTAATATATACTACAAAGTTATTGAACTATTTTGTATGACTAATATGGCTTCCTTAAATGTTATTGTAATATATGTTACAATAATATTTAAGGAAGCCATGATCATTTTATGTTTGAAGCATCTGTTTCTTCTGTTTATTTTAATTTTTATATTTTTAGTAGGATGTGATAATATTAAGAACGGCATTATAACACCAACAGAAAATATGGAAAAGTATTTGTGATTTAACATGAGTTCTAGCTCAATGTGTATTACGTTCATTTTTGCATGTAAATATTTATGGAGACCTATATGGAATATTTTTTCTCCTGTGATAAAATATTTTCATTTGAGTAATTATAAAAAGAAAAAAATAATAAAAATAATTATATATATATATATATATATATATGTGTGTGTGTGTGTGTGTGTGTGTGTGTGTGTGTGCGTGTGTGTGTGTGTGTATCTATTTGTTAATCATTTTACATATTAACATGCATATAGTCATAGAACGAGAAGTGAGATTATATTGTTATATTTGTAACTTATTTTAATATATTCATTTCAAATTCCTATGTTCGGTTATATTTTGAAAAATATAAAAAAAATCTAAGAGAAATTGCCCAACCGTTTCCTGCAAACCGTAATTAAATGTTTTCCGTAATTAACAAAAATATGCAGTCTCGATATTGGTAAAATCGGAACGCAATAATAAAACGTAAAAACAAAAGATAACCAACTTGTAAAAACAAAGAGGTATTCTATCTGGAAGGACGAGATTCAATTAAATAAGTTGAATGGAAAACGCAGCCTCTGCACAAAAAAAACAAATTAGATGGTGTAAGAATTTAAGGAAATAAATTTTCGTTAACTAGTCTTTTCTTATTTCGGAAGTGAGGGAAAGACGGTCACTACAGACGTGTCAAGAGAAAAGGCTTGAGTCACCAAGCAATCTTGAAAGTTTAAGGTACCTATTGTTTTTATTTAACTTGATTTCTGTTATATGTCTTTTTCAAACGTTGTTTCGTTAGTTTTTATTTCGAGACAATAAATATTTAATATTCTATATAAGTTTTATAAATACATATTTGTATTTAATTAATTTCCTGTTTTATTTAAATATCAATACACAAAGTACGATAACTTTTTGCTTGTAAATTATGGCCCGATTGCATTTCATATTTAGTTTGGGATTTCTTGTTTTGGATCATATTTTTAAAATTTTGACCGACTTGCTCTACTAAATTTTCCTTTGTGGGAAGTCTTATTTTTACAAAGTGTTATTCTTTAGATACAGTGTCATCAAACGTATTTTTATGTAGATTAATAAAAATATATTTCTTGACAAAAAAATATTAATTTTTGAGAAAAGTAAAAGATTACACAACTGTTATCCTTGGATTTATAGATTTGAAGGTAATTTGATATGTTATTTTTTACATTAAAAATTATCGGTGATTCATTGAAGGTAGGAAAATTAAGCTATAAAAATAATAATATTTTTTATTTTCGTCTTGTCTTCATGTTTTCTTGTAATTTCAACAATTTTGTTGACCTATCCTTTCGATTCTTTTATTTTTTTGCACTTTTTTAACTAAAATACATGAAAATTGTACATGGCACTAGGTAAGCAGTACACCCGTACCTTTCATTATCAAGTCATGTAATATTATAGACAGCGATGGACTACGACGAAGCAACGCCATTGTAACTATATGTTAAAGCGAATTATAAAAATGTTCACCAAGTTACTACATCCGACATATAACGACGAACTACATAGAAGCAATTACATCATAACTACCAGATAAAGTGCAATACATGCATCAGCAATAAGCCAACAAACTGAATTCAAGCGACTGACAAGTCGTCTACCATCCACCGCCAGAGTTCGCACATAGTCCTGTAATTAATATTGTAATTGTAATATTGTAATTTCAATTTTTAAACATTAAATAAGTAATGTTGTATTGTTAATTAATGTGTGTGTGTGTGTGTCTATATATATAATACAGTACAGCATCCCGGCGGATATTGTGGTAGACATCTATCTTTCCTGGAAGAGGCTTGCAATTTAAACAATAGAGCCCCTGGAGATCCGTCGGGAAAGGGATGTGAGTTCTCTAGTAAGTATTCTTCAGCATCAGTATCTTCGAGTTCGGTTCAGATTGCAGACACAATATTATTTTATCATACTTTTTTTGGGAAGTGAGAACGTATCTTTTGAAGGACAACAATTTAAAAAATTATTGAAATTTATCAAGCTCCAAATTTCTCGATATTTTTTCATAATACGAAACTAAATATTGGCATTCAAAAACATCACAATCAATTATGAATTGAAGTTCTCCAAAAAGGCATCTGAAGTTTTGTTAAAGGTTTTGTAACTGAATAAAGTAAACAGGACATTATATAATATAAATAGAAGCGCAACGTCATTATTAAAGTTTTCCGCGTTACTCGCACGAAAACAAGAGCTAATTGTTAGTCCCAAAGGTAACTACTAATAATTAAGTTAAAACGTAATTATGGTTCCTTTGAAGTTACGTTAGTTAAAGATTACATTTTTTTTAGAATTATAGCAAAGTAAATATATTTTTCTACGTATAAGTTTGAATATTTGGCTTTCAATTTATGTTCAATTAAATGAAATTTGCTGAATATCAAATTAAAAAGAAATGATTCTTACTGTATAGGACAAATTATACAATTTCAATACTAAATTTATAAATTACCAATAATTGTCTGTCTTTGACATCAATTTATCGCAGTGTGGGACAAGGAAAATGCACCCAGAAAAACATTTAAATACCCGATTGAATTGTATTACAAATTTAATTAGATTTAAAATTAATTTTATAGTTTTTAAATATCAATACTTAATTTCGTCTTATCGAAAAGTTTAGTTTGTAAACTTTGATAAATTCGGTGTTTTTTAAAATATTGATAAATTTTGTTGTTTTTTTAAATCATGCCAATATTATCGTTTGTTTTACCGAAATAATTTTGTGTAGTTTTTTAATAAAATATCCCTTAATTAATCAATTTAAAAATATCTTTAAATGAAACTGTATCTAAAGGATAACACTTTGTAAATTAACTCTTCCTGTAAAGAAACATTTAGTTGAGCAAGTCGGTCAAAACTTGATGCAAAACATATATTAAATATCGTCGCAGCTGGATCGTAATATACTAGTACTAACTTATAGTACTTTATTTATTTCAATTATTAGTAAAGAAAAGTGAATTTTGCTTTGCTAATAACCCATCTGAAGATCTTGTAACGAAACCTAGGTCGTGGTAAAGAACTAAAGAAAGCATAAATAATACTTCAGCACATAGTTTCATTTAATTGTGAAATGCATATGTTAAAATACATAGGTTAAAAAAACGTAATTTTCAACATTTTAGAGAAAATGTCATATTGTTATTTCATTTAATAATATTTTATTTAAAGTTAATAAATGTTATTGAGACTTGTTAAATATTTATGGTCCTTTATTTCAATTTATGTATTTTCAATTTAATAAAAGAATAACCATGAAGCGATAGAAAAACAAGAAAGAATATAAATATGGTAGTAATAGTTTGTTAAGATTATCATAGGTGGTAAAGAAGCTTAACAAGATGGAGCGATGTTCCATAAACTATTATCAACGATTTTAAATAAAAATTTCTTCTGGCTCAAGAATCATATTCCAGAGACAGATAGATGCGTTCCGTATTAAATTTAGGTTTCCGTACTTCAAAAGGAAAATAAATGAAACCCTTTTAAGATAGTTTGTCTTTTTTAAAAGCCATTTTTCCAAATTTTGTGTGACGTATATAGTAAACTAAAAACCAAAAAAGCGAAATAATAACCTAAAAATTTATAAAGTGAGAATCTAACATATTGATGCTAGAGTTTTGGAAGTGACAAAAATTGGTTTTCAGTCGTGCAAGTTTTCAATATAAAGAACAAATGTATACATCAATATACGTCAATATACGTATACGTATACATGTATACATCAATATACGTCATACAAAAATGTATACATCTCCTGACTTTGTTAATGATACTCTAAAGAAAAACATGACTAATAGAAGTTTATCGCAAAATAATAGCTATGATTCAACATCTCAATATTTGTGGGTAATTTTTAATATAATATATAATATTGATATTATTAAATAGTTCCTAACTATATCTATAAATGTATTCTGTATACTAGTAGTGAGTTTTACGAGTAGAGACTTAGCAGGTTTTGATGTAAAAATATATGATTTTCTTATAAGATAGCTGAGAAATCTTTAATTTTTAACAAGGCGGGCTTTTAATAAATATAAAATGTTTTAAGAACAATTTAAATTAAAAATAAAGACATTAATTACTTATTCGTTTTCTGTATTAAATGTTTAATATTCAAATACATCAAAGATTTTATATTATGAATATTAGTGATTTACACAGCCATTTCATATTTCACCGTCATTGTCATAGTAGCGAAAATATTGCAAAAAATTGTACCTAAAATCCATTTAGAGTGGTTGGATTTTTATTTTTTTAAATGAGTTTCTTACATTAGAAATTAAAAATTCAACCATAAAGGTTTCAGCTTTTGTTTTTTTCTTTAATCTTTTTTTATGAAGGCTTCGATGGGAAACTTTGGTTTGTTGCAAAGAAGCTAGTGATTTAAAGAAAAAGAAAACGTTAAGGAGAAAAATACATCTAGTTAACACAGACAGAATCTACAATTTAGAAGTTTACCAAAGAAGAAAGGTTTGACTAATACTGGTAAATATACTAGAAAATATCCGGTGTGATGTAGTGATTAGTAGTGATTGCTACAATTTTTCGAGAAATATAGTAGTTAACGTTCCTGGCGGAGGAAAGAAAATTCAGCCACAAACATTATTAATATATACAGAAATGAAGCAAATATATCGATTCGTACTAGAAAAGGATGGTTGCCAGCTTCTATGAAGGAATTAAAACATTTACGAAGTTATGCTAATAAATTATTCATCCAAATAACAATTAAGACAGAATCTAAAAATATTTTAGTGCTAAAAAAAAGTTAATGTCTTAGTTTTATTAACAGCTGTAACATCTATAGATACAGAAATTCATGTTTTCAGACCAACAAAAGGCACTGTACCGATAAAAGTCTACTCTAATAAAAACAAAGAACAAACATTACCAATGACCAAAAATCATATGTTATTTCTACGTGTATTATTGGATATGTTAACATCTCAGTATTTTAAAAAAAGGGTAAAACTAGATTCGCAAAATTATTCGAAAATCTTAATGATTTGTAAAATGCTGCTATGATCTACGTAGATATAAATATTAATATCACTTATGTTTTGAAGTCGGTTATTGCATGCATTGTAGCACCACATGGTGTTTTTAAAAGCTACAAGCAAAAATAGTCCTTACTGACACATTGGATCCTTGTATATAATACATAAAACAAGTGTATTTACCAGAACAGTTGTGGATTTGACATGATAAGTTGTTTAAAAAATGGGAATGGAAACATAAAGATAATTCACTAGTCCCAGTTACAATGAACAAACCACCAGGTTCAGACAACTTATTAAAATGATCTTTTGTTTATGTAAATCTAAATGTGGTTTGGCTTCTGCATGCCGAAAAAGTACAACATGTTCAAATTGCAAAGGAGACAGTTGTTAAAATTCTTCATCAGTAATATCAATGGACAAAGTAAAAAATGAAGATACAGAAAAGAATAGTATTTTCTAAATACTACGAATTGTTAATTGCTCATTGTATTAAACAATAATTATTTAAACCAAAATTTATATAAATTATTTTTAATACCAATTGATAATGAATCACTTGCTTTTAAAATGTTGAAGTATTCTTGTTATTAAAAGTTTTTTTTTCATTTATTTCGTTTTTTCTTCATACAGTTCTTTGAAGCTTTTGCCAGAGTTATTATATTAATTTTTAACAGTTTTATTATTCTACAACTTTTTATGAAACAATTTAGAAAATGTAGATAATGTTCATTAAGAAAAAAACTTTATCAAAAAATCCCAAAAAATATTTTTTGTAGAAATTTGTAAATAATTTTGAGAAATTAACGGTTTTTCTAAAAAGCCGAAATTTTAAATGGGTGAACTTTTTAGTTCTTGATGTATTTCTTACTTCAAAAGGATCCTTTTCTGCTCAATTTGAGATAAGAAATCATGTGTATAAATAATAATCATGTTTTTAATAACTGCATATAGTTGCAATGTATATTTTACCGTTCGACATGAAAAGAATCCTCGTGTATCATATGGTGTTCTTTAAGCATAAACCAAACTTTATTTAACAAAATTCAGTAGTTTAGGCACAGGAATAGTTTTATTTGGCTTGTAATTTCAAACATGCTGGACTGCTTTTCTACGGATGCCGACAAAAACAATAACCGGTGCGGTTATTATGTAACCATCGACGTCGCCGTTATTATGTAATATAAACATTGCAAACGCTGTTTACGTTTTGTTTATATTAAAATGCTATTTAATTTGTTTATTTTTTTTATTATTGGTTTAATCGTTCATTTCACAATGTTAAAGTATCGATGACCGCTAGTACTGGCTGGATTTTCATTTAATGCCGGAAGATCAAATCTACATGTTATTTGTATAGATACTCGTGGTTACAAAACAGCACGCTCAATAGCTGCGAAACGACAAACAAACGAGACGACGACACTCAATTTGTTCCAATAACTAACGAACTCTGTTGTCTCTCCTGTCAATGATGTGTTATCGTATACGCAATTACACGAGAAAAGATAATTCATACGGTTTCTCGATTTTGCATGCTACCTTTTTAAGGTGCCATAGCCGATTGACGAAAAACATAACTACTATGGTTTGTATCTCTCTTTTCGTTCGTATGTAAAAGCATCATAACTGTTTTAATTAAAGTCAAATATTAATGAAATTTTAGTGTGCACCCTACCACCCAAATTTCACCACAGCAGTAAACAAAAAAGGAACTAAAATTTTTTATTTTTTTATAAACCGCGAAACTCATCGAGTGCACCGTAAAAGCATGTAATAATCTTTTAAAGTTCAATCCAAAAACTCATTTGCATTTTTTTGCTACATTCACGAGATATAAGTCTCCAAAATATAAAATAGTGTGTTAACCCTTTCCTTCCTTGAACACTTTATATATACATATGAAAAATCTGGATAAACGGAAGTACCATATAGCAAACAATCCCAAGGATTTTTTTTCTAAATTAACAATATTTCTAAATTAAAGAGATATAGATATTTGATAGATATTTTTACGTCTGAGAAATATTTTATTTGCAATATATTTTACGTACACATCAAAAAAGAGAAATAAATAATAAAATAGTATTACAAAAATATTACGTACCTTAATTATTTAAATTTCTGCATGTATTTGAACGCAAACGGAGCTCTCGTACTGTGAGTTACAGTCGTATTTAATAGATTTTTTCATTGTAATGGAAAAAGCAACATTTAAATGAAATGCACTTGTAGCCATTACTAAAATTGTCTTGACAGAAAAATTGAGCCTAATGCGTATTTTAAATTTATAAATCAATATATTTTGATGTTTGAGTCTTCTGTACACATACTGATTTGTATGCTTTTAAAATATTCCCGAACACAGAATACCCCATAAAATTTATGTTTTATTTGCATTTTCATGAACTGTTACATATTTTGCATATATATTTGAACATTTATAAGACTTCTAACTGTTTAAAAGGGTGTTTTTTATGATACACACTATTTCATTTTAACTTACACTACATTAAAATAGCGTTTTTTTGCATTGTCTTTATTGATGACTGCTGATGCGCGTCAGTGTTAGTTCGTGGGTGTTATTATTTAATTATTTCATTGTTTCGTGAGACGCATTCATTTCAATGGACTAAAAAGATGCGTGAAAGAAATCTCACAGTCGATTTAAAATCAAGTTAAGTTTTTTGTAACCGATAGCCAAATTATACTGAAATATTATTTAATTTAAAACATAAGATTTATTACATGACAGCACTATGCTTTAGGGAAAGAATCAAGCAATAAATATCATACTTGCTTTTGAGAGGAGTGTGGTAAAATAATAGATACAGATGATCATTTTAACAGTTTATTTTTTGATATTTCGATGATTTTTTGGCACATAATTAAGCCCACGACGATTTGAAGCGATTTAAATAAGGAATGTAGAAGCTATAATTACGTGGTATACATATTTAAAGGGTAAATGCAAAGAAACATAATGACGGCTGGAGGTTGTAAAATGAGAGAAATCCGTTCAATATTGCAAAATATTTTTAAATTAAAGTTAAGAACTTAAATGTACTTTAAGTTCTAAGGACAGACAAGTAACACAAATATTTAGAACAGAGTAAACAGTATTCCAATTTCTCTTCTGCTGACATGGACTTATAAAATTTATGGGATTCTATCTTTACTCCGATAATAAATATGATATACGGTTTGTATATTACACAAAAATAAACAAATTAGAATAATTAATGTACGTCTGAAGTGTCAAATTTTACAACTTCACCGTTGTTTGCTGCAATTATATTAAGATACTGTGAAAATAGAAATATTTGTCGTCTACATATTAAATAAAATTTAAATTAATACTTTTCTAGGCATCAAAGCAAAATACAATTTGTTATTGTTTTGTAGTACATAATTTTAATACCTGTTCCCGTAGCCTTATTTTTGCCATAACCTTAATTAGACTGCAATATCTCTGTATAAATAATGTTTAACTTTTGCTAATTAATATACATTATTACGCAAACTTTTTACATATGTAATAATTTTATTTATTAAAAACACTAAGTTTTAGTCTAATGAATTAGTTCATTTCTTGGATTACAAATTTACAGAAAGAGTGTATTCTGCATGTTAACACTAATAATAAATTATTATTTCAAATTTTTATGAATATCTGCCCTGGTGTTGGCTGTTGCAGAATCAATGAAAATCACTCAAATAAGTTCGTAGTCACTTTTTATACATGATCGGAGTTACATTATGCAAACAACGACAATTATTTTTAAATAATTTTCTTTATCTCTGCACATAGAAATGAACGACCAAAATTGTTTACAATGAAAACATAAAAGTGAAAGTGACGAACATTTTCTAGCGTTCAGAACAATATAAACCAATGATAATGACTTGATAGCGTTTTGATTATGTTGAATGCATTTTAACAAATTCACTCTACCATAAATATTACAATAAAATAATATATGTTTTAGTGATGATAAATTCGTTAAAATTTGGTTTAATATTACATATCTGACAATAAATTTGTAAAAATTTGTTACGAATAAAAGGATATGAATAGTCAAGCAAAGTAGAATATAAGTGAACATGAAACTATAACGTTATGATATAAAAAAAATATACGCCACGTTATTAATAAATTATAGTATAGAAATTATCCCGTGGTAAACATTCATGAAGAAAAAGATATTTTATCTTCAAATTACAATAAAATGTATTAACAGATAATATTAAAATATTCTAGATACTAACGTATTTTTCGTTATTGTGCGTCATCCCGGAATTAAAAACTTTAAGTAATCATTTAATATAGAACCAACACAAATACTAACAACAAACGCCCATAATTTGTAGAATACGTAAAAGTCCCTTGTTTTCACATACTTGCATCTTTTAAATATTCACATGTATTAAATATTCATATGATAATGGCATTATTTATAAAATTTAGCTTTTCTCTAAACCTATCCTAAACTAACACGACATTATTACGGATTGTTCAGTCAACTTATAGTAATCAAGTGTTTCACGGTCATTATTGTGTAAGAAAAAATTAAACAGGATATGATAAATGAATTAAAGAGGATTTTACCTAAAAAGTGAAGAAGTAGGAAACCAACAATTAAACAAAATAGTTTAAAATACGATAGTAATTTTATTTACAAATGGCAAATACTATCTGCATCAATGTGATTGTCATTAATAATAATCGATACAATCAATTAGGTGATAGGCAGGTTTATGTTTTATTTTTAATTTGAGTGTAATATATTTATAATGAATTTAGGGTATAAGAAAATAATTCACCTTCGTAAAGATAAAAAGGTAAAAACGTCTTTCACAGAGATAACTATTTAAATGTACAATCGATGTTAGGTGAATTGCTGATCTTACCTAACACCGATTCTAATTTAAATAATTATCTCTGTGAAAGACGTTTCTACCTTTTTGTACACTGTGTATAAAAATAAGCTTTCCATATATTTTCCATGAACATTTTAATGTATTTTTCTACAAATTTGAATTACAATTGAAACAACTTTGCAAATGATGACAACAGTGAAAAAGTAAGAATTGTATCAAAATATCGACAGAATTCTATCACTGAACTCGTATGTATAATTACACTGATACCGCGACAAGCAGCTACCAGTCTACTATAGAAATTGGTTTCATGTTATTGCCTTCAAAATAATGCATTATTTTGTGTGCACGTGAAAACAGAACGAAATATTTAGTTTGTTTAAATAAGACGAGTCGAAAAAATACGGCATTATCGATCTCCAACTATATGACAAAGGATTTTAAAAAATCATTAAAGTATCTAGTCTTTATCCTTAAAGGTTCTTTCCATAACAAGCATTATTTAACGCTGTTAATAGACAAAATCGGATGCAATCAAGTTTGGTGTGTGATTTTCTACCCAGGATCCAAAACTTTAACAGAGTAATTCTTGAAAGATATGGTAAGGCATTATTGCGCTAAAAGAACATCATAGAGGTTTCCAACATTCAGAAAGAAATTTCCGATATAATCTAAATCTTAGTGACTCGTCAATGGTCAAATTTAAATTGAAGAATATGGCATAATTTTTATATGTACTCGGTTGTGGAAAGTTATTGAAATATTTACAAAATTCTAGATATTATAGTGAAAATACTCTTTCACAAACTTGATAGTTAGAATGTGCTCTAAACTATTTCATAAAAAAAGGTTTTCAGGCATTGGAATTTCTACTTGCCTTTAACTGTATCAGAAACATGAAATTATTAATTTTAAAGTTTGTTGTTAAAGGTTCTACGTATGCAAAACATCGGCTTAATTTTTTTTATAAAAAAACTGCTAAAACGCATAGGAACTCTTTTTTGCTTAGCACTATCGTAAAAACGATTTTAATTTAATAGGTTCACATTATCTTCATGCAACTACAGTAAATAAATATTAAACAACTTAATATTCAAACTTTTTATTTATTTATTTATACTTTTTAATTTATTTATACTATACAATTATTACATACAGCAGATGTATTGCTACAAAAGCAACTTTTCCCACTCAACTAAATTTCCAGTCAACTAAAGCACCAGTCCATCCCCTCTCGATGAGCGGCCGGGAATCGAACCCGGTTCCCCACGATGCACTGAATCGCAGCAGCGCAGTAACGAGAACACAGTAACGACTGACGTATTCTTAAATATATTAAAGTTTCAGACATTTTTCTGCAAGATTAAAATTTAGTTTGCTAGAGTAAATAAATCTTAAAGATTAATTTACTCTAGTTGTTTGCGCACATATTACGTAAAAAATTCCTGATCCAATTCGGATGGAGTTTTTATGAAATTATTTTTAAAAACTTGAAGTAACGTTTAGTTTTTATTTAATCACATTTGATTCCTTCGATGCGAATGCCAAGAAAGGCAAAATTATTTACATTGCATTAATAAAATAGCAACAAAAAAGTGCCAAGTTACTCGACGCGTAGGTATTTAAAAGAACACACACACACACACACATATATATATATATATATATATATATATACTAATAAACCGTTCTACATGAATTATTAAATAAGGTAGGTTTTTTGCCTTAATACGTTTTGTTAGAATAACTTAAGGGAGACAAGGTGAATAATTTTTTATGTTTAATATTTAGGAAAATAAAATCAACAACCAAGAATCGCTACATATCCATGCGAAATCTATTTGTAGCTTCGAATTCATAACAGTAGTAATATGGATAAGAGCAGTAGTAATATGGAGTAAAATGTGAAATTCATTGAAATATTCCTATTTCTTTAAATAAAATAGACAATAATTTTTCACATTTTAAATAGAAATGACAAACTCAGTGAATCTAACATAATTGATAATTTTTTTCACGAATGAGAAAGTGATCAATGTTGTCCGAACGCATGGAACCCAGCAAAAAATCTTTATTTATTGCTGGTGCTTTCCTCATTTTCGTGATAGAGCTATAGATAAATCAGAACATGAAATTTAAACATGACTTAAGTTGGAGTACTAGCTGTACTAAGTTGGAGTACTAGCTGTACGTTTCTTAGACTCACTTTTTCCTACATAACGATAGTGTACCGGATATTAAGTTTAAAGTCATATAGATATGTAAATGTTATTCTTAGGAGGTCATAACAGCCATGCGTTAATCGTACTGTATCAATTAACTATTTACCACTGATGAAATGGTATAGTTTATTGTTCATAAAGCTAGCACCGAATTCAAAAATCAACGACTCATATTTTGTTGACCTAGCTTCAAATTTGACAGCTCAACGAGGAATTGAGTCAATTCGCTTGTAATGAGAAATTGAAAGATAAGTACTACATGTGAATTCAAAGTCCAGATGAACCCCACCTTTTCTGATTTTTTTCTCATTTTGTACTTCGATGGTTTCGGCGATTTTGGTTTCGGTTTCGATGATTTTGACTGCCATCTTCAAAGAGTTTAGGATCTAACTCTGGAATTAAGATTGCACACTTGCGACGCCTAGATGAATTAAATGTAAACAGATATACTATATCCTATCATCATCAGAGTCAGGGGTAGAATCGTTTACTGATAAAAATATCACCATGATTAGAAATAATATTCTTAGAAAAGCTGTGAAAACATGATTTTTTGGAAAAGTCTTTTGATATTGAATACATTGAGAGTCATTTCAGGATAACGAATTTTATACCATAAATGCATATGAAACGAATCCTGGAAAAAAACACATAAATAGTAAAGAAAGAGCTACTTTTTTTAAAATTTACAACGAAGGCCCTGTAAGAAATACAATGAATATTTTTTATTTGTTTTTGTTGCCGCCTTGTCAACTTTTAAAACTCAATGAAAACACAAATAATACTTGGCGCCCACCCTGTTCGAGGTTAATTTATGATGATATATGATGTTTTTAGACAAAAAAAATATGTTCCGTTTCACGACGGAATGTGAATGAATTAAAAAAAAAATTTTTATTATATATATTAAAAAAGAAAAAATCTTGAAATTTAAGAGCCATTTATTGATTTGTATACAGTAGAGGGTTAATACACATAAAATATTGATTCATTATGCCCGTACTCTTCCTTCACGTAGGAAGTCGTAGGTCCAGTATAAAATAATTTATAGGCTAATATTACGTATATATAAAAAAAAGATTTGGTTTAAAAAGGAGTCAAGTAAAGTTAAATTAGTTTCACGTTCTCTCGCTACAAATTATACCTGTTATGAATTAAAAACTATTTCGTAAAATAGATCTGGAGTGTCTTTTAATTATATTTATTGCATTTTAGGGATCTGCCCAGGAAAAAGCGGAAAATAATTGTTTTTTCTTTTATTTTGAATCGCTTTTTATGAGATAATTCTTCATGGTTATTAAATGAATGGTATTATCATCGGTTTTATTATTGTTCTGTACAATAGTCGATTAAACCTGTGAGACTTAAACTTTTGATATTAAAACGACTCGAAAAACAATCTTTAAAAAGAACAATTATACATACATTTTGGAATTAAATATACTTTGAATCTTTACTCTTAAACCGTTTTCGCTCTTTATTAACACGATCAAGAAATATATATAACCTAAGTCTGGATATTATAAATAATACGAAGATGCAAATCAATTAACTCAATCAAATATTAATAATTTTCGATGAATAATAATTTCGGTAAAATTGTTTAGTTAAAGTAAATTCCGTATTAATTGGATATGCTATTTTTATGTTTAACATTAAATTAATAAAGTAAGAATAACATTTTCGTCTCCATAAAATTATTTTGTTAAAAAATAAATTGTATACCTTATTTAAAAAAAAAGTTATTGTTAATTTTTGTGTTATGGTGTTATTAATCTCTTGGAATTGGTCAGAATCTGAAGATATTTTTAGATATAATGACCAAACAACAGCCATATTTTTGAAGTATTTAATTGAGGATTTAACTTTTTTAATTTGAGCCTTCTTACATATTTTTGTACCTTATAACGCAAAAGTTATGATCTTGTGAATATGATTAATTTTAAATTATTAGGTTTTGGGGGATTTTTTTAAAGGCTACTTAAATTCTCAAAGTTCATTATTTTTATTATCCAACTAAATTGGACCTGAAAGTTTAGGATACTGTAAATGATAGGTGCCACATATAGGTAGTCAGATAGACTATTTCAAGATTATTAAAAACATAACGATGTCGTATTATTTAGTAACACATTGATACAGTACTCGAAATAGTTATTTCAGGTGCGATTCTGGATTATTCGGAATATTTAGAATATTATTTTAAATACAAATATTAAAAATGATGATACCTTTAGCACATCATGGCCAAAATTAATATACTGAAATGACACGTTAGACCGGAAAGTCGATGAGAAAATATGATATCCTTAAACAGCGTAATTTGAAATTATATAAATCTACTTTTACCATATGTGAGCTCAGCTTCCAAATTTCTTTTCCGCTCCAGTCAACGCCTCATTATTTCCGAGCAGCTCCAGCGGGAGCACTTCTCGACTTGTTACGCACAGTTAAAGAAAACGTTATTGGGAAAGCGTGCGTTAGTAGGTAGTTTCAATAACCGCGCCCTTTGTGCGGGTGGGATATACGATAAATAACACGCGTCGAAGGCTTAAAAAGGATGATGACCACGATGTGGTAAAGTGTGTGAAGGTTCGAAAAATGTTTACATTACTTAGTTCCGGGTTTAAGTTTTATTTCCTGCTTAACCATAACGCTTTCATTGTTATTATTTATTTATATTCTATAGAGCGTGTGTCCGTAGAATGGTAAGAACAATATACGCACAATTTTTGTTATCTTTTACTATAATAACTCTTAAATAAATCCCATCGATTCCGAAGCTGTATGATTTAGGATTTAAATATATATAATAAATATGTTTTGTAGTAACATCATACTGAAAAAAAATTTACAAATCCCGTACATAATAATGAAGCGTATATACGATTTATGGTCACACATCCTGTCGGAGCGAAAGATATTACAATTTTATAATGAAACTCGTACAGTAACTGTACGTGTAGTAACTCACACGTACAGTAACTGTACGTAGTATCGGATATTTTAGAAATAAAATTAATTATCGTATGTGAACGTAGTAAATTAGGGAACATAACGTTAATTTATAAAATGCAATTTCTAGTGCAGCGTGAAATTGTTGACTTCGTTCCTGGCTTTACAATAACTTAACGCATTGTGACATAAATTTTTGACGGAAATACTTTGCTGATATTTTACACTCAAGGTCTGTCGTTTAAAAATTATAGGTACATACCGATGTCAGTTAGCGAAATTCATAACGCGCCTACTACAATATGAGAAAATAAGTGTCCCTCTTCATTGAATGGACAAAGAAAATTTGTATAAAAATTTCCGTAAGTCTAGTATTAACTGAATGCGACTTACTTTTATACAGAATGAAGTATTACAATTCCTTTTCTGGAAATTTTCGTGGAAATTACATTTTTTTATATATATGAGGGATATTCTATAGTAGTGTTAAATAGTTTTCTGAAAATATCTTGGCGATAATTCTGGAAACTTTTAAAAAATTGCCCCGAATTTCTAGTTAAAAAATAAACACAATGAAAGAAAATTGTATTGTGGATAAGATCGTACTGTTGCCAAGCCATTTCTCGGCCCTTAGGCGTGCTATTACCGTAACATTTATCGTGCATAACATTCATACCATGGCTTTGTGAAAACCGTTTTTAGTTAATTAACAGAAACGTTAATAATTTTTAAAAAATTAACGTCATCGTGTATGGCAAGATTTGGGGGTTATAATTTTGTATGCAGTCACCTTAAACGACAATAAAAATTTGTAGCATATTTTCAAAAATAAAATGTGAAAAAATAATAAGCAGAAATTAGTTAATAAATATTTGTAATTAATAAAATTGCCTATTATTATTACTGAACTACAATAAAGATTACATTGTAATAAAAGTCACCGAAAAAGAAGACCATCATCACTGTCTACGCCCATTATTTTTATAAGGTCTGATATTTTTAATTATATTTGCTGCTGAAAAAATAAACTATTTATTCAAAATGAAGATACACTGCAAATTTATTTTTTTAATATTTTTAATGTTAATTGTAAATAATAATTGCACCAACCATGAGACGAGATCTTTTACCATACAAGACGAGGTTAGTTAGGAGATTTTTTCAAAAACCATAATAAAGTCGTGGATGATTGGCAAAAGTTTTTCTTCCGTCTTTTAACATAAATTTATTATCTCTGATACAATTTTAAATTGAATGTTTACTAACAGTTATCTAGTAATTTAGTTTTATCAATTGGGAGAAGAATCTCCAGCGTGAGCGTTTTTCTAGATCCAGTTTGCAGAAAATTGGGTTGGGTAAATAAAAATTCGATATTAATTTTCAATTTTATATGTAATTTTAGTCGATCGCCCCCGCCATCACGTTCAGAAATTTACTATGCGGGCTTTCGACTTGACGTATATTGTTAAGTTTTGTATGGTTAATTGTGTCGACTTGCGTGTTACGATACACAGAACGATACTCTTAAAAATAGGGCTATTTTCCAACTCTAAATGTAAACCAAAGATAGTTCCTGCGGGCCAAAAGATCAAGTGAAGCGCTAGCAAAAAAATCTCTAATATTTTTTGAAACACCCATGGACAAAATATCATATGAATAGTTAGCAACCTATAATGATAAATTTACATATATGTTAGGATTTTTAAGGGTACACGAAAAGGATACACATATATATATATATATATATATATATATATATATGTATATATATAAATATATATATATATATATATATATATATATATATATATATATAATTTTAATGTAATATAAATTTATAATCCCTAAACTAGGATGAAACCAAAAATTATATATACCTAACATCACTGTAGCGGAATATGCTCTTCCATACATTGTTTATTCTTCCATACGCTCTTCCATTCCATTATTTACTCTAATTAACTAGTCTTAACTTGTTCAATCTTTACTAATGTTAATTGATATTATAAATACTAAATTGAGTTTGTTGTTTTTGTTTTTGTTTGTTTTTTTCGCAATTTACCAAATATCCAGTTTGTATCGTGATGACGAATAGAACATATATTTATTCCATACATAATATAATTTATATTTTTGGTAATTTTGAAAGTAGTCTCATTAGGGTAAGAGCTTGAACATAATTATGTGCCCAGCACGGTAATAAGACAACCTATTTTTCCCTGTTGTGGTTCTCAAATTTCTTAGCTTTTTTCAATGCTAACATACAATGTTTTCACGAGAATAAACATCACCACCATTTTTTCCTTTTCCACGCTAGCAAAATAACTGGTTACAACGTAACCATTACAACGTACAACGTAAAATTACATTTAGATCAATGGAGTATTCTAGTTTATAGGAAGGAAATTCTTTCACCTGACTTATTCATACGAAAACAATTTAAAGAAATAATATACAAATACATCGCTATATATAAGTATAATATATAAGTATATCTATAAGGAATAATTAGGCGAAATTAAACGGAAAATTTTAAATTGGGTTTGAGTGAAGCGTGACGTTAATTGCGGGGAAATTAACTCTAAGCCATTGAAATATTGCGAAGAGGAAAGACCGTGGTTATTAGTATTGCCTATGCATGATGATGCAACTTTTCAAGCTCCTGATCTTAAATTATCGGAGATTCCAGTATTAATTTTTTTTAGTTCTCTTAATTTGAATTACTTAAAATTACAACATATGCTTTTCAAATTTAAAATTGTTACAAAAATATACATTTTATTTGTCTAACATACCATAGCGTCCAACGAATTTTGCAGACATACACTTAATACTAACATTTCGACTTCTAAATTTGGAAGCGATTTTGCGATTCTTTGTTGATCATGGTTTCCGACATCAAACTTAAGGTCACCTTGAAAGTTTACAAATGCATTATGTAATAGAGAACGTATTTATTATTCAAACAAGTGGAAATAACACTGATTTTCTATTATTTACTTACCTTGATGCCCAATAGAGCATCAAAGTAAGTAGATAATTTTCAGAAACTATATGAAAATTTTCAAATGTATCTATAAAAATCATTATCATGCGTGAGATTTGAATGAAATAGATTAGTTTTTTGTATTATGGAAACACATTTCAAACAAATTTATTTGACGCACAGAATCGCTTGCACGAATAATAGACATATTCTTTGTTACAAATTTTATATACGCCTACAGATTGTAAAGAAAACGAGTATGTTATTCATGCAAGTGATACTGTGCATAAAACTGAATAGAAAATATTAAGGAACTATACGACAACTCTCAACACTTTAAAAAACAAAAACTCGAGGTAAATTTTGAGATCTCAATGAAAAAACGAATCGCTATGAATGATCAAGAAGGAAATTGGCACAAAAATAGCCTAGACGCTAGACCCTATCAGTAGATAGACCAAATTGATCGAATAATTTTAAAATAGTGGCGGTTCAAATTACAAAAAATAATTTTACGGCCAATGTACACAAATTATATATTGGTGAAAAATAATATTAAAATACTTTCATCTAGCATTTTTAAAATGTTTATTAACAATACAAACTATATAGGTAACCAAAACTCTATGAAATTCATTTTTCCTATTGGCGTTTGCCATTGGCGTTATTTTGTTTTCTCTTTGCTCGTCCAATATATTATAGAGCGCCACGTGCTCTGGTCATACACGATAAGACTGGTCGACGAACCATGGTTGTACAAAAATATTTGACTTCTGAAATGAGCACCCAACATATTAAGTTTAATATGTAATGATAGTTTAAAATTAATTTTACAATTGAATATGTTTGGCGTTAATTTTGTAGAAATGCATTATCAATTAATTTTTATTCACAACTAAATGAAACTACCTGAGCTCGGTGCAGAGATCTCTTCAAATTGCTTATCTGAAGATGTTGTCGTACAACGAAACCTAGGTCGTAGTTGATAATGTAAATACTATTATAATGTAATAATATAATGTATCTACTTTATAGATATATCACGTAGTTTCATTTAGTTGTGAATAGCAATTTTAACGAAAGAAACCTGCAACTACGAATAATTAACTGGCAAAGTAGATCAATTAGCACTTTTATTGTGAGTCTTCATATCATAATAGTTATATAAAGAAATTATTAGACAACCACTTTTCACTTGTGTAGAAAGGAAAAATATAGTGGAAATGGCTATCCAATTGTATATGTACGGAATCAGAGAAATGCTGTGAAAAAGGAGCCCGTGCCGTGCAGTAAATAGCCGTAGGCCGCCATGCTGCCATAATGTTATGTTGTATACCTATGTTCACGCTATTATCCATAACGGGGTGGTCTGCTATATGTTTGTGTGCGTGTGCACGCGCTCGCGCTCGTGCTCGCTTGCGTTGGGTGTACGTGTGTATTCTATGGTAAAAAGTATTCCTTATTAGTTTCATTAGTACTGGTAATAGGCACGGAATATTTCACGGATTATTACAATAATTGACTGCTTGAGGCATGAAAGTAAGTCAACATATAAGTCTATTTAGCCATGGAATTAAATATTAATTTAGTCAATTACTTAAGCCATCGTTATTGTTGGTTTTTACGCCGCCCGCTACATTAACAAATTGAAGGACAGTCAATGTCATTAAGTAAACTGGCCAAAGTTATATAAAGAAATTTTGTTATGTTTGTAGTAGTAGTAGCTTCACTCTGGATCTATTACTGAAACTACGTAAGTTAAAACCAAATGCTTGTTAGCTATGCTACACCAATTCTTACTATGTTAAACTGGTTTACAATCTTGGGAATTTCTACAATTATTGATTGTTTTAGTAACATGTCCACTACTTTATTAATTTCTAAATTTTATAAATATTCCTTACCTGAATAGGGATTATAGGTATGAATTATTGAGGTAACTTAGCATCGTAGCTCAGCACTGACGTTAATTCGCCTTAGTTACATCAATCAAACATTGTTGTTCAACGGACAACCGATATATTTGACATTATTTCTAATACAAATATACTAACGATATTTTGAACATGAAATTGATTATCAAGATTAAGTGTTATACTCCTGTTGTTAAGAGTGCGTGCATGCGTGTGTGTATGTATGTATGTGTGAGCGTGGGTGTATTTCTGATATATATATATATATATATATATATATATATATATACATATATATATATATATATATATTAAGGAAGCAAACCTCATTTTAAAAAATTGAATTTTTACCATAAAAATGATCTACGGCTTAAATAACTACATGAAAAAGTTCATTTTTTAATTATTTTTTTTCCAAAGTATTTTTATTAAAAAATATTATGTGAAAATTTAAAGTAAAAACAATTTATTGATTAAAAAATTAAAAAGTAAGTTCCCGAGTACCAACAATGTAAACTAAAACAGAGCAATAACGATGAGCTGTGAACTTCTTGGAATATGTAGGTGAATAAATTTAAACAGGTTTACACCTGATTACACCGTCTAACACTTATAGACTTAATTATAGTGCACTTAATTATAGTCTCATAATTGTTGAAAGCGTGGTTACTAGCACCACTCATTTCTTAAAGGAGAGGCTAAAATTTACTAAAAATTATGCAAATTGTGCCAAATTATTTGAATAAATTTGCTAACGAATGTATCCTGAAAAAAAATAATTGCCTTCAGTTTTAAAGAAAACATAGCACAAAACCTGAGTAACGAAGAGCACAGTAGACAGCAAAAAGTATAAAAATCCAATGTAAATATGTTAACTTTTAAAGAAAAGAGGCATTTTATCAGTATCGCTAATGATAAATAAGGAGAAACATTTTTTTAAAGAATTACTGATTTTGAAATTTTACGTAGTACATTTCGATTCATGCTTATGGTAAGCTTTGTTTTCGTGTATGTACTTTAAAATATAGTTTTTTCCTTTTTAGATAAGAAAAATCATAGATTTTTCTGGTAGCGTAAACGATGTTTTCTTAAAGCCATTTTGATTAGTTTTGCATTAAATATTCAGAAAATGTTATTCAATATTTATATTAATATATAGTAAATAAATGTTTGAATAAAACTTAATTTCATCTGAGATAAATATTTTTTTTAATTTTTACAAAATTTCACGTCTCTTTATTGGGTGTAACCCCACTCAAACTGAATAGTAATTCTAAAGAACCAAAATTAGGATATGAATATAATAATTACAAAAAGGGAATTTATTAACTTTTATAGCGTAATGATACATTTAACTTATGTTTTCTCCCATAAAGTTTATTAATACTTTATAATATTATTGTAACATTCTTTGGTTGTAATGTTATATCTGCCTTACTGCCTTCAATGTATTAATTGGTTGTGTTAATTAATGTTTTTCCAGTTTTCGTTCTATGCTTTATTTCTTTTTATACAAGAATCTTGAATGTATTTCAAATTATTAATTGACTATTAGAAGATTACTCGTATGTATAAATATTTTTAGTTACATACACTATTATATTAATATTATATTTAGTCTCCTGTGTCTTAAACCTTTTGAAATATATTTACGGTATTAATAATAAGTACTTTAAAAATGAGAGTTTGTTATTTAGGACAGAGTATCGCATCATATTTTGTTCGTGAATTGATGAAACGGTTTCCACATAATACAAAATTAGGTTACATTATTGGGAGTGAAATTCCCATAGGTGTAATTAGTTTACTTCAAATTCTACCCATGTTTTCTTCTCATGGATGCGATATTTTTGTCATACATTATGTTTTCGTAGTGCTTAACATATTTTATAGTATTTTCTGCTAAACAATATTTAAGGGTTGCGTATGAGAGACGCTTTTAATTTTAAATTTACTGTAGTCCTAAGTTAGCAACTCTTTTTAGAAAAGTATGTATTTTACAAAATCGAATGTTAATAGCTACGCACACTATTATTTTAAGTTATAACAGGGGTTGTACCTGGAGTCGTAAACGTGAAATAATTTGAAGATTCACCTATTTTTATTTTTATTATGGTTAATTTGTAATCGTTATATTAAATAAACAAACTAAACACAAGTGGAACTCGTAAAGCGATGGTTTCGTACACATTTAGGAAATTATTAACCTTTGATGGTATGCAGTTTCTTTATAAATTTATTTATAAGCTTTAATTTTTTATAGCGTTAATATATTACTCACTAATATGTTTTTAATAAATGTAAAACATGGTGCATAATTCGAAAATTATGAGATCTATAATCATCAATATATTTTCTTAGAACATTTAATTGTGCTTTAGGAAACTCCATTTTTCACAATTTCAATTTCAGTAGTATTAAAAATAGTGGGACGCATATTTTTGAGTATGTTTATGAATATATAATAATCAAAATTAAGAAAACAATATTTTTAAAACCCTTATTATTAGCATTTTTAAACGATATCCCACACTTACTATCTATCAGCTTGAAGTGAACGATGTTGAAAAAACAAAACGAAGCTTGTAAAAGAAAGTTTGTAAGTAAAATTGACTTTAAATTTCGTGACAAAAATTTAATGTTATTTGTGGATAACTTAATTATATTGAAGAGGAGAAAAATAGCATTCAAACTCAGGAATTTTATGAGGCCCTTATTTTGATAGTGGCAGCGTACGTAATTGACACCATTACTTTGATTAAAAAAGCGCTAACAAACTTAGAATCATTTAGATAGTTATAAAGCAAACAAAGAAATTAGAAACCGAATAAAATATACTGACTTCACTTAAACTTCATACAACACGCCATATTTTTCCAAAATCAGATAAAAAATGGATTTTTAAAATTTTTTTATTAGAGGTTAAAAATTCAAGACCCGTGGCACATATCGTCGTCGACTGCACAATACGAAAGAGTTTAAATGCTTTTGAGAGTTACCCAGAACTCAAACTGCTTTAATAATACGGGTACATGTCATTAGTATGTTTTTGACTGACATGCATTTCCCTACCTTAATGAGAAGATTCTTGCAAATAGTTCTTAATTTATCGAATAAATATGTTATCGAAAATTTCAATTGTGTGCTTTTCACAAATTAAGAATAAATTAAACACACTTTCCGCATACAAACATAAATAATGTGTGTACCCAAAAAAGTGCATAAAATATTTATTCAAATTAATTTCCAAATGGTAAAACATTACGACGTGTTTTAAGTGGGGTAAAAATAGCTCTTGCGATTACTTACATGAAATAGCAAATTTTTGTGATGAAATAAATAAAATTCTACATTTCGAATATTAGTACGAAAACACAAAAGAAGCTATTTCATCAGAAATTCTGGTTCACCTACTTTTGTGATCATCAGTAAGTAGGTGCTCTGCTACAATATTTTATAAGTAAGGTGTATTTCACTTGGATTACAATAGCGAGATGATGCACGTATTTCATGAAACTAAACAATAATGTTGCCCTCCGTTCATGATTTTGTTATTATATTTAAAGAAAAATTAATACTTTTCATGATTGCAAGACGGCATTAACTTAAAACGAAGACTTATTTATTAGCTTCTAAAAATTTCTTTAAGTCTACTTGTTTTTAGGTAATTTTTGCAGTAATACACTTGTTGAGTAGTGACTTGATACTTGACTTTGAATTTCGAGGTGATTTTAATATTATATTTGTTGATCACGATTCCCACACACGAATTTTCTAGACATTGCATATCAATAATAACGTCATTTATAAAGTATCTCCATATAATATGGTTTAATTTAGTAAATATTTCAACGATAAGTAGGAAATTTCCTGATTTAAATATTTTTATAATTGAAAATCTCGCTAATTAATTGATTAATATTTTTACGTCACACCATATGAACGTCGTATAAAAAAACTGACTATACCAGCAATACGCAATACATATAACTTGAAAAGTATCTATTGTTATCAATTGTCATGCTATATAACTATATAGCTATATAAGCAGGGTAACTACCCTGCTTGTATGTTGGCAAAATTAACCCTTACGACTCGGGCTTGCTGTCAGCGTTTATTTAATTTCAGTCGTGGTGAGTTTATTTAATTAATTTCATTCTTTTGATAGTAGCACTATTTTATTGACAAATGTTAAATGCGAAAATTATTTATAATTTAGGCAATACATTTTTAATTTAGTAAATTAAAAAATAATTGTAATATTGATGCAAATAATTTGAACGAGAACCGATTCAAGGTACCTCATAACCCTCTCTATATTTTGAATGCTAGCCCTTGTTTTTCTAGTCAAATTCATGATATTGTCTTATTGGATACTTTCTTTATTAAACCGATGTAATCGATATTTACTACTTCCTCTAAATGCCAAGTCACGTTATGAGAGGTAGAGTCGAACATCGTGGAATAATATATAAAAAAATCTTGTTGTAGTCTATGTATAACCATTTTCAATGTATAAATTTGATTTATCGTAAAGAAGTTTTTTATATGTACTTCTTGTGCATCATATTTAGTATATATTTTTATATGCATCATAATTACATAGCAGAGAATATTTTCTATAAGCACGACATTAAACCAATTTGCCTATAGTCCAAAATCAGTTTGGAATCGAAATGATTAAATAAACGACTATACAGTCGTAACAATGGGTACCTCCCATTGTTCAAGGATTTGTCTTGTTTATAAATTGATATTAAATAATTTAATAAGAGATTCGTTTGAAATGTCTTTGTCAGAATAGTCACTTTTTGCTTAAATCGCCTGGACCTAGGGTAACTTGTAATTTACCATTTATAACTCAAAATTATATCAAACTTTTTGAAAAATTTGGTATTGGTTGTTTACATTTATTTTCCACATTACTATCATATAAACTAGAGTATTTTTGTGGAAATCTATCGTCACTGGCGCGAGACATTCTCTGTAATGATTACTGCTTAATGACAATTTTTCTTCTACTGAATGAATTATGAAGAACAAAATCCTTTTATTGCCCTGATATAAAATAAATAAACACGACCTGAGACGTCACTAAGTTAAAATCGGCTAATAGAAATGTTCTGAATTAGACTTAAGTAAGTTTCCGGTGTAACGATAAAGATAAAGATTAGTTGGTCTTTCAGATTCGTGGATTAAAAGTTGCATTATAGAGAATACAATAGTCACAAAGTCGACGAAAGGAAATATCGTAGACGATTTCCACTTAATTAATCGTTTAAGTGAATAGTAATTTAGGTACTGCGGTATTTGCGTCGTTTAATATAATACCTGTGATAAAGTTTTCTTTAAAAAGTTAGTAATAAGAACCTAATATGCTATTAAGAGAGGCAAAATGAAAAACTACTATTAAAAAATTTCAAGTATGTACTGTATGTATATACACTTTTGTGGTAAAATTTCTACGTTTATTTATTGAGCTTCTTCATATGATCCACGACCGGTTTATTGTAAGGCAAGTTAAATAAAAAAAACGATGAATGCGAAGTTTGAAGTTCTTCCATCTATGATTAATTCAAAGTCTATAACACCATTGTAGAATACCTATCACATTTAATTAATTGGATTCAAAACGTCGACTATTTATGCTTAGAATATGATACAGTCCATTTTTATAATTGTTAATATATTTAACGATATTTCATAAAACATTGTGCGACGAAAATGATTTGTGTTTTATATTGTATGTCTATCATTGGTGAAACACACTATCCATACTTGATCTCATTGTTCATTACGACCATTGCAACCTCTAGTAATTAATCAATATTTAAATATATGCTTTTAGCAAATAACAAAATGCAGTGATTCTCCTGTACAATAAGGATGTTAGAAAAAGTTTAGTTTTAATAGTCTTCTTAGGAATTTTCATTACTTTGTGTCAGTATAGAAATACATCGACCATAACTAAAAGAAATGTTTCACACATTTATTAAAAAATAATATACTCTGAACAGCAGAATATTTTTTGATCTAAAGTTACGTTTTTAAAATAATCTAGAAATTAAGTATCCATTGAATAAGAAACTCGATTTAAATTAGAATTTAGTATCCATTGAATAAGAAACTCGATTTTAATTAAAATATAAAGATTTACATTTTGGTACTGCGCGACATACAATATGCCAAGCCTGAATTTTAACAGGAAATGTAAAAATATGACAATACTATTAGCGTTACTTTCGGTTTAAAAGAATATAATGTAACGTAATGTCAATTGTGGTATTAAATTAAAGCTACGCAATATTATTTATTGATGAGAAAATCTCTTAAAATAATATATTTCTATTATCGCTATATATTAGAGTTAAATTTTATTCATATTCATATTAAAGCTATATAAGCTTATCGACCAACCGACGTTTGCCACTATGGTATTAGCTATTTTAAAACATTTGCTTATAGCTTTAAATATCAAAATCTTTTGCAAGTGTTCCGATCTTTGAAGTATTTTCTACATATGCAAGGAAAGGACTAAAACTTCTGGCACAGTCCATATCTTATTTTGCACGATTCTAGTTTGATCCTCTTTATTTTTATTTGGAGATAGAAGTCAGCCAGATGATACTCTCGGTAAAGCAACCAAGAGTTGAAAATAAGGTCACGACGACGGGTAAATGTTCAATTGAATCATTTCAATTTGAATTTATTCACATTGCTTGATGGAAGCAACTACTACTTAACAACAACTCTTTATTCCACTAAAGAATTTGTAAAATAAATATCCAAAAATGGATATTTATTTTAATTATTCAAAATAAGTATCGATTTCTTTCAACGGTGCGTTGTACGTCATTTTTTTAAATGATGTTGATAAAAATTTTGCCGTAATTTGACTTAACTCGAAAAACCCTAGTTCAAATTTGTGGATATTTCAGTTTTCCATTCAGCTTTGATGCCGAAAGATCAAAGCGCTTAAATTTTCTCTAACTTCTTTTTTAATATTCCCTTACAAATCAGTGCTGATTTTATTTTATTTGACGTACTGATACAAATTAGATTTTAAACTATTTACTGAAATTTATGTTAAGCTTGGCTGGGAATTCATTTTCGTCTTTTTCCGAAACATTTAAATAATATGGACATATCCTTTAACCCGGTAGCAATAATCATAATGACATTTTATATAAAATCAAAGAAATTAAAAATGTATGTGCGAAATATATTCTATTGTACTGCCATAATTATATCTACATAACTGCAGTAGTTAACTGGTAATTTCGATACATATTTATTGGTAATACATGTATATGCTGCTGTAAATCATGAAACAATCTAAAATAGACCATATTTCGGAGCTTATTCTACAAAATATTTTTTTTTATTGAAGCTATATACATTATTTATGTTAAATGTATTAACAATTTGTACACTTTTTATTTTAAAAAATTAAACCACGAATATTTACTAAGGAGAAAAACAATTTTTACACTACACTTGAATCCACTTTTTCAATTCTGTAAACCACATATGCAGTAACATGAATATATATATATAGATAAAAAATACAAAGCATATATATATATATATATATATATATATATATACATATTTTTTTTTTCTTTTTTCTTTTTTGTATAATTATTATTGTTTTTTTGTATAAAAATAATCAAATAAGAAACAGTAATGATTTTCCACATATGAAGTAGTACATTAAATTCCCACATATATTATATTTATTCAACTAATAACTTCTTACACTGCCTACGTTTTGCATCCACATAAGTGGAATACTGACTGCATATTTTATTTATTTTACAAAGGTTTGCTTCATCGTATCAATTGTTGAATTACGGTGATTTCAAACGCAGTGATTTGACTATGATTATTTTGTTATCTCCAAGCGTGAAGTATGTTAATGAACTTTCAGACAAAAGTTATATCATTTTATGGATTATATCGCATTCATTCTTTCATTGATATTAAACAATTTAATTGAAGAAATTATTTTTTAATTTTTTTTGTACATTTTCCAATAAGAAGTTTTAAAAGAATAGATCAAAAGGGACTATGGCCAAAATATTTTGGCTTATTATTTAACCCCTTTATGAAATCCTTCCTCGTAAAATCTTTGTAGTTTATGGCCAGGCTTATTAAAGCCGTTGTGCTCAGTCACCGAATTTTCTTTCCTACTTTTTCTGCTCGGTGACGTTGCGTTGACTATTTACCCTGATTCCTCATCAACTGTTGCGTTGACTATTTGCCCTGATTCCTCATCAAGGAATATCTTAAAAATAGTTCACGTGGTTCCAAAAATTTAACATTACTTGACTAATTTAAAGGTCTTAACGTTGAAAGAGTGGTTTTAACGTCGAAACCGTTTAATATTTAAGGGCCTGCAGATCTGTCAAAACCATGTAGATAGATAAATGGCTGAGGTGTAGGTAGAAGGCTGTAGATAATGAATGAATGACTAATGTTAATTTCAAGCCTACCAGAATCAAACGACAGTGTTACCGAGGTCTTTGCGACAAACAGAAATTTTAAAGGGAAAGACGCAAAAATTATCCTCGGAAATAATCCCATTGTTATAAATGCAACATATTTGACCACAACAAATAGAGTGCAGATGCAAGCAAAAACGAAAGAAGAACTTAAATAACAATAACTTAAGTTATATCACTGCCTTCGTCGTCTCAATCTCTGACATCGAGGCATACCATACATGGAAAAGTAGCTCATTCAACCACCGAAATTCAGCACCAGCGACAGCGTCACCCGTTAAGACGATAAAAGTTGTAACCATTTTTAAAAATGTGCTCTGGTTGAATAAGCTTTAACGACTGTATATAAAGAACAGTGTAATAAAATCGTACTTAAAATATATTACCGTTACTAGATTTGGTAACAAATTTATTGTCAGTCAGTTAAGTCAGCAGTCAAGTAAAATTTAATAACAAAGGTTGCTTCATAGCAAACTGCAACTAGGATATCGTCGCTACTAGTTTTTTTTTGTAGCAACTGATTGTTTTGTACAAATAATTTTTTAAATTTTTTTTTTCACAAATTAAAGTGACAATCATATTTAACTTGCGGGAGAGAAAGAAATAACTATGCTTTAGTCTCGTTATTTACTATTTGGTAAAAATTTAAGATTTGTTTAACTTATAGTTATAAAAATATTTTCCCGCAATAGGTTTACATCTGATTTGGCAAGAAAAAATTCATTACGGTTGCGTTCTTGGGTAAAAAGTAAAGGAGAAAAGGTACAACGTAAAGGTATTGCATTTGAAATTGTCAAAAAACTTCGCATTTGAATTGAAACTTTACTAGAACTAACTTAAATATTATGTTAAAAAAGCTCAACTTTTATTGGGTCCACATTGAAAGTATCATTTTTCCAAATATAATATGTATGTAAGAATATTATTTACTAATAATTTCGAAACTTTTTTTGTAACGTTATCAGTTTTCCCATTCATTCCTTACATATAAATATTACATTTTCTGTGATATTATTACGAATATATCCATTTATTTAAATAATTTGTTTAGATTTGTTAGTCTTTCATAAACTATGTGCATTTTATAAATAAGAGAAAAAATTAAAAAGCTATTTTATGTATTATTGAGATATACAATTCGAACATAATTCACAGCATAGACGATGAAACTATGTAAAATAAATTTATCAAATCTCTTGGGGTTTGGATACGGCAAAACTTTAAAATATTTTTAAAACATAATATGGTAAAAATCCTTTTAAAAATGTACTTTCCTTTTAATCCACTTTCATTTTACCCATTATCTTTGTTGCGTTGATGCGTTTTCAGAAATATTTGTAATCCAAAGAAACTTTTTAATAATTCAACATCAAATTAAATTTTGCGGCAATTGTTTCCCATACTGCACAATCATATTAGAATTTTGCTGTATAATTTTTTTCCAAAAGAGTATTATAATTCATCAGCCAATTATTGGCCTTCCATTAAATTACTTATTTACCTACTTATACATTCCCCAATCTTAATATATTGCTTGGTTTGCTTTGTTAACTTAGTAAATATGTATCAATATCAGTGTTTATCTTCTTAAATGTATTTTTGTTTATTTGCAGTGTAATTTCCTAGTTATTAATAACGATCGTGTATTTATATCACACACACTAATACTACGATTAATTTTTCTTTTGTATTTTAATGTTATATTTTTACTTGTAGATGAACTTGCTTTCTCATTTCTATCAAATTTTAGTCTAACAAATTATTTTTCCATTGCAAAGTTTTCTAAATAAATAAATATATTTATACATACATATTATACAAATATATTTATAAATGCTCAATTCAACAATGATGAAAAAGACGATCAGGCATGATTTGACACGGGCGAAGAAGACAGAGTATTTGATATAAAATAATATATATTCCTTAATCTTGTTCCCATAAAAATCATCTAGTCGGTCACTTAACTTTAAGTTTTACTGTGTTATGTATTACGATTTATACAGGGTTTGCAAATTGTTTTGTATTTAAAATATAGGGTTATTAAAATATAAAAAAAATGGGTTCGTATGTACAAATGTACGCTCATAAAGTTATTTCGGGGTCAAAAAGAATATTAGCGTTCAAACAAAGATTTATTGTAGAGTCAGGTTTACACCAATTTCTTTTCAATACAGAATATAAGACGGATGACTGAATTTAATTTCATATTATTTTTATCTTTTCAATGATTTACTTAATTAACATTTTTTGTCAAGGCTTAAAGAATTAACAATCGTTATGCAATTTTTATAATATATAATGATTTCGTTTCGATTTTTCATTTTAATAAGCCATTTATGGTGAAAAAATTTAATTTATATTTAAATATATAGTTTTATCACTTTTTTAATGTAAGCAATTTTAGATAGTTTTTTATTTCTGTTGAATCTATAGCTTATAAAAATATAAGAGACAAATAATTAAAAGTCCTTATTTCTCTCAATTGGTCACCCTGACCATTTTCAAGGCCCTCTATATTTCTTGCATGGTCAGTTTAAATGCTAATTTTGTCCATATATTATACATTGATAATTTATTCATGTATACTTACATAGTTCCTATTTAATAAATATAAACAGAAAAAAACGTATAAGTTACATATTAGCATATAGTAGTAATGCGACGTATAGGAGACATATCAGATATCGCGATTATTAAAAAGACACTTAATTTAGTCCTAATTAATCCAAATTTTGCTAAGTTCGTAATAATAGTTTTATAGGCAACTCTTCATTACAGACTCATAACAAATTGGTGTTTAAATACACGTTTTCTAAACTATTGTCATACATTTAAAATGATTAAATCTGTTGTTTATTACCTTTATTATAGTTTATACATAAGTATTGTATACGTAACTGTTTTCTCTTTAATAATTACTTCTGGTTTTTCCTTTAACACATTGGCGGTACAATTGTGTTCCTATCTAATCTTACCTCTTTATATCCGTTTCCAATAAATTATTTCATGTTAACTTGGGGAGGTACATCATCCATAAAACATCTACAGAGAAATTATGTGCCTATTTGTTATCTGGATCCACTAAACCTACATGTCTTATAATAAGTGTTACTCAATTACATTAACTCCTGTAATATATAATAAATACATTTACGGAAATTACAAAAATCAAGCTTATACCAATATCGTTAAAAATTGTTCGCTGGGCGTAAAAAAATATTGTATAAAAAGCGCCAAGTTTTAATAAATCAAACCTTTATTAATAAGGAATATTCTGAACAGTCTTTGAATAAAATACATTTTTAAAGCGTTATAAAATTCCTTTAATTAATAGCACAAGATAACTGACCCATGATGGTGCTGATCTATTGTAAGCTTTCGAAGTAAATAAACACAACATAATGATAATCAGCGTGAGCAATTTTGCACAAAACTCAACGGAAGAAATAATTATAAACGTGAGTACTTTAAAATATAAATAAGATAAACTTATCTGCAGTCTGCCTGGTGTGTAGTATATAGTCCCTATAAAACCTTTATAAAAATAGTGGTGAATTTTTTTAAAAAGAAATATACTTATGAATTTTTTCTCTTCGTGTATGCAAGCGTGCGTGTATATCATCAGTGCACCTTAATAAAGAAAACTATGTTTTTTTAGTTTAATTTAGTTCGAGAGTATGCTTTTTGAGAAATTAACGTAATTATATTTTAATGACATTTTGTACACATAACACATGTTATATACCTACAATTTTTATTTATTTGGAATGAAAAACTTATCGCAATACTGTTGTACTTTTCATTATTTGCATTTGAATTATATTAACATACCTATTAAAATAGAACCAAAATTGTAATACAACCCGCAGGACATATTTAAGCCCGTATGAAAATAAATGTCATTGTTTTCTTATATTCAGTAACACTATGTCACCTGCAGTCCTTGTATGAATTATGTAAAGCCAGGAAGACAAATCAATTTTATGTCGTTTCAAACTGTTTGATTTTAAATAAAACTTCTAAGGAGAGTAACGAAAATAGTTCTATTATAGGTCAAAATTAATGTTATATACTAACGGATTTACTAAATATTTTTCAATACATTTGAAGAATTTAAATGTTCAAATATAATAAAAATTATTCATATTTATTAAAATGTTTATACGTCTCATTAACATATAAATCTTTTAAACATTCTGCTTAAAATATTTATATGTTACTTACTGCGTTAATATATTTCTTCACTTAAATAAAACTTGATTCTCTTTTTACATAATATTAAACAGGTAATAAAAGTTTTTTTGAACAGATTTATTTCTTTTCCAATGCAAGGATACTATTACTTCCTTCATTTATTGCATCTATTAAAACTTTCTCTGATAACATGCTCCGTGTTAAACTTTATTTGGAGGCATCATATTAAACCATTAAATTTTTAAGCTTTTTATAAATATATATTATAATAATTCTTGATAATTTCTTGTAGGGTTGATCGACTTATCTTTAATGTTATGAGAATTATACGATAGAGGAATTGCGCTGTTATATCTTTGAAATTCTATGTTATTCAATTAGAAATTGAATCCTCGGCGATGACTCATACAATTTGAAGTAGATATGTATAATTCAATATAATATTATTGAACACGAAACCTTCTTACAAGAAAGGCACGTTACGTAACCAGTAAAAACTTTGTGGTTTCGTGAACTCGTATGTATTCATATTCATATCTGCCGTTCTAATCTGATACATATATAGAAATGTTTAATACATCCGTTTGAAAATTATAAAACTTTACATACTAAAATCGTTTTAATTCATGTAATCAACATACTAAAATTACGTCACCTATATAAAACTTAAAAGTGGTAAAGCGTATTAAAATATTAAAAGCATATTATCAGTATATTAAAAGCTCTTTATCTATAAGTAACTCAATAGATTTCAAACATTTTTTATTTTTTTAATTTCTCTCTGACTTGAAAAACTAGAAGATAAAAATAAGTTTTATGTTTAATATTCATGTTCGTTGTTTTTCCATTCCAAATTATTAGAGGCATGGAAAAATCGATATTCGTATATACAGCTCTTGTAACAAATTTTAACAGAAATCTATTCTTAATTTTTTTATGTTTAACGTTACGTTCATATATCGTTGCCTGCTTTCTCAACTATACAAATTCAACCTAAAGAATATGTGTTTAACACTACTAGTACAAATTACTATTGATAATGCTAAATTAATATTTTATTGCATTCAAACGGCATTTTATTTTATATTTCAAAACCAAATGCTTCAAAAAAGGTATTCATATAAATATGCACTTCTCAAATGGAGTAAAAAAAAGATATGTAAATCCAATTTTAAAATGTATAGATTATAAATGTAACAGTAATGTAATGTAAACATAATGTACAGATTATAAAGAATAAATAACGTTTTATGACACAGCTTAAAATGTTGCCTGAATTAATATTTTTGATTCAAAACTTGCTTTTAACATTATGGTGTATATGTTAAATTAAGGAAACCAAGTGTGATAGTAAAATATTAAATCCACAGAACATTCAACTCTAGTTTTCACATAGTAAGCGTGATTTATTAAATTGAAGCAAGAGAAAGTTGTAACTAAAATTTAATTTGAGTGTGAATCAGCCTCTAGTACATTGGATGAAATTTTAAGCAATTGCATAAGATGAAATAATATTTCATTACACTAAAAGGCTTCATTATGAAACCATAAACCGGCGGCGCTAAATGTCATCGAAAGATCTTATCACTTCAATTTCTCAGGCGTCATATTATCATGTTTATCTTAAGAGCTTACGCTCAAGAATTTCATTTATGTAGCACGTTCAAGAACCATGACAGCAATAAATGTCTTTAGAGAAACGCGTTTAGATCCGATAAGATTTCAACACGCATTGATTATACAGTTGTATGTCTGTGAAAATTTATTTAAAAAATGTCGATATAATGGCTTAATTAGGATTTTTCTTTAGGAATAATTATATACACTAATACCTGGATGGTTTTGGCCTTTTTGATTTGTGATTTTTCTACATAAAATAATCTGTCAGTGTAATTATACTTAATATGTTTAAATATTATGTATTTAATATCAAAATGCAAAACAGGAAAAGAGTCATCATGTTAAAAAATCCTTTTATAACAGTTCAAGTAAATGTTTATCCTGTAATATTAAGCTATACAGGAGGTAGGAAGGATAGGAGATTGATAAAATTATATCCACTGTTCTCCTTCTTATTCATCCTCTCTCAAGATATGTAGGTGGGCTAGTTTTTCTTACAATTCTTAACTTATGAGAAGTCACACCTGTGAATCAGCATATCAAAATATTGCCGAGCTTTAATGAGATTAATCATATAAATATTAATAACAACCGAGTACTGGTTTTGAAATTGAATTTTTATGCAAATTATTTTTAAAAAATTATTATTAATCTTCTAAAAAAATTATAATTTTTTTCTAATTCATATTAAATTCATTTAAAAAGAAAGATTTGTTTGCTCTGGTATAAAACAAATTTGAAAACTTTTTAAAACCAAGTTGATGTTTCTGTGAACAGATATGTCTATAAACATTCTTTAGGAAATTTCAGTGGAATTGATTAGGAATTGACTAGGAATAATATCAGTAAATACTGAAACTATAAAAATTAAAGATATTTCCAAAGTTTGTAATATTGTAATGTTCAAATGCCTTAACTACTAACACGTGCAAAAAAACTGTAAAATATATGTGAATACAATTTAGTGCAACAAGAAATCATTAAAAAAAAATAGCCGAATTCAAATAACGTCAGAATAAGAAATGCTCTGAAAAGAAATTCTCGTTTCCGAACATGAATAAATATGCAAAATATTGTTACTGATAAATATTTTTGGAGTAGGAATCACGTCGTGGTGCTTATGAGTCTGTGTATAGGTGTGCCGATATTTGGTACCGGATCTGGTAGAGACCAAAATTTTCATTTTTGTTGATACTTGGTATATATAAAACTTTGTCAAATTTCTTTGGTGTATTGTGGGTGCGCATACAGGTAGCACTGTACCTTAGTGGTCGACACTTCATATCCAAGTATCACTTGAAATCGACTCCAAAATTCTCTAGAAGTAGCAATATGTGATAAATTTATTCATGTTTGGAAATTCACTTTTTCCTCCAGCTATATTTTACCTCTTTTTTAAACAAATTCTTGCAGTTTTATCAATAAAAAATGTTTAAGAGTATTTTGCAATTTTATTCATGATCGGAAACTAAATTTTAGCGTAAAAGTTAGTACACGTATTTTTATTATTTTACTCTTTTCAGAGCATTGCTTATTTAGAGGCTATTTTGAAGTTAGTTTTATTTTTTTGTTAAAAATTTTGTTTTTGCTTTTTTAGTACTAATGTATCATGACAAAATCATGAAAAATTTATTATTACTTCATTTATTGAAATCAAAAAATGAATTTGTAGCATTTAGTGTACATGAAAACATTTATATACATACAGACGTACGTTAATTCCCACATGTCAATAATATTACCTTTTTTTGGTTTTATAGTCGTATAGATACGTTTTACATTAGTATAGATACTTTTACTTAGAGCATTTTTACTCAACTATTGAAGGCACTTATCATTTTCTAAATTGCATTATGGTTACATTTATTAGTTGCTATATGAACAGTGGTACATAGAAAGATTTTTTAATGAAATTTATGAAAAGTTAAAATTTAATTGCAAGACAATATTTGATAAATTATTTGTATTGTTTTATTATTTACACCATTGTTTTCAAACACTTATATTTTTTTGTGAATTAGTTTTCTTTTTATTTTTCTTTTTTTTGGTTTCTGGTTAATTTTTTTCATAATTTTCTTTTCGATTCATTCGATCATTTTCGACCAATGAACGAAATATTGCAAAAGTTAAACAGCGACATATCATCATATATATCAGGCATCATACATAGCGGCAACATCGTCTCGGCTTAATTAATTCTCGTCTGAGTAATGTGTCTACTAAGGCGCGAGAACGCAGACTTAGTTTAATACAGCCATCCTAATAAATAAATTGTCAGAAGAGGATGCACAAAGACTTTCGGTGTTTTTCAATGTACATGCTATCCCATTACTTTTGTTGCTTTCTTGCTTACTGGTGTAAGAAACGTGTCAAACATGTGAAATAAGTACAAACTCCATGAATTTACGCTTCATCACTTCCTGCCACCAATTTTCAGCTCAATCATCAAGCCTTGGCCTCCACTTTTAATCTAAGGACTCTTCAGACAAGTTAAACGAGCAAACGTCAATAAACTACTCTTCACCCTTGAGAAGTTTTTGTCACCGCGGTTCTGTCCAAAAACCATGGTCCACATTTGTGACTAGGGTGCTTTTCAAGACAAATCAAATAAGTTCAAACACGACGAATCTACTCCTCACCATTGAGATGTTTTTACCACCACTTTCCAGTTCTTTTGTCAGACTTTAACCAATATTTTTGCAAAAGGATTCATTAAGATAAGTCAGATAAGTAAAAAAATGATGAATATATTTCTCACCATACAGGAGTCCCCGTCCCAATCTACTGGCTCCATTGACGAACTCCAGCCAATTGTGGCTAAAGGGCTTATCAAGATGAATTATAAAAGGCTCAAAGTCTTTTTCGCCACCGAACAGTAATGCCACTGGTTTCTGCTTCCATCATGTTACCCTGATCATCTTCTGGATTTAAAGTACTTATACAGACATTTCAATATTCGTCCAAGAGTTCCTTATGGTATAGGCGCACAACCATCGGGACAAGTTGATGGTGGAGATCTGACATCAAAACACCCGCTGTAAAAAATAAAATAGTTTTAAAGATCATTTTGATTTAAACTTCCTATTTCATATTTGCAAGAAAGATAAATGAAATTTCAATAGTCAATTCAAAATCCGTCCAAAAAGGTCCTAAGAAGTCTACTTTTGGTCTAGAGAACAAAAAAGATGAAGGAAAAATATTTAAAATTGAACGGTATACAGGTAGTTCTGAGGCAGTGCCGCTATTTTTTTTTCATTAGCCATTTTATTTAGAAAAGTGTCCAAGGATTCATTTTAATTAGAAAATCCTTTCCAATAAATTGTTGGCGTATCAGAAACTTTATTTCTATTCTTTTCGTAGCTATATCACGTTAACAAATTTGCAAAATGCCTACTAGATTTTGAGGTTTGTAAAATTAAACCATATTTGAAAAAATTGTAAATTCAAAAGGACGAAAAAAAGGGTCGACAGATGTTAGTAAATGGCGGTCAGGAGGTATAAATAAAGATAATACACGGTAAACGGAACGTAACCATCTCCGTATGTTTTCTTCGTAAAATTCGAGGTCCAATACAATATTTTTTTAACAATACGTGTCTTTTTGTTTCTTTTTATGATATCAATCATCTCGCAGGACTCAAGTTGTATTTTGAAATAAAATTTCATATATGACAGCGCAATTTAATCGAATGGGTCTCATGAAATTAATAAAGTATGGACGACTTGAAAAGCTTTTAAGGCTTAATGATTTAAAATGTCGCAACAAAATAAAGTTAACGAATTGCATCATGTTATTTTGGAAAGTTTCGTGGTCTACTTACTATTATATTGCGTGGACTGATCATTGTTCAAACCGAAAAAATAAGTTGATGTAGCAAGATTATATAAACTATAGATAATGTAGACCAAAATGCGTTACATTATATACATATGTTTAAAACAATAAAAATTTCATTAAATTTCGTTGAGTACCTTGATATTTTTATTTGTTTACTAGTATTTAAACCATGTAATATCAGATTGATGAATAATTGTTAAATAAATATTTTTTGTATATGTTATATATTATACCTTATTAGAACTTGTTCATTGTTCTCCTTATGCTTTTATTCAAAGTTACGAAGCTTAAAAAGATAGAAAATTGATTTTGTTCTTCGCATAATTATTAATGTCGATAAGGTTGAGGGATGAAAGATCAATAAAATAAAAATAATTTTTTGCTTCTTTAGACACTAAAATGTTACTGCCATAATATCTTTTAGTTTATTTGACGTAGAAATGTTGTCGATTTTATGTAATAAAATCAGTCTCGGTAGATTCAAATGTAAACTCGGAGAAAACGTTTCTAGATTAAAAAAAATCAATAGAATCAAATTATGTAACAACACCATTATCCGTAAACTAAATAAATCGTTCAGAGATTACTTCTACATATCTAACTGTCACTTTGCTATCCGTTTCCACTCAAGTCGATATTTGGCAGTTATTATTAAGTTCATGTAAAACGTTGAAATTCCAACATTAATTAGTCTTTACGCTACTCACGATCCGTGAAGAGATCGACGCTTATCCACGTATTTCAGTGGGTTTTAGAATGTTAAAAGAATATAAAATATTTCAGAGATAATATTAAGATACGAGTAAAATTTCATGAGTGGAAGAATCTAAATCGTTCAATAGGTTGAGTCTTTCATTTCGACGAATTGTTATAATTTATTTTAAATGAATTCTAAATATTTGATGAAATATATATACACAGGCGTTATTTATACTTAATAACTTACATACACATTACACACGCAAGTACATACATGATTTATATGAAATTAAAATAAATCGGAATAATTATAATAATTCTAATTTAAAAATAAATAAATATTAATTAATACGATTTTTAAAATATTAGGGACTGAACATATATAATAAAATACAAAAATTTTTTTTTATATTCATAACTATTACGTTCATTGAATCCAGGATCATGGTTTTTCTATTGAACAAACATGAAATTCTTAAGTTTTTATGTGTTTGCAGAGAAATTCATAACTTTATATGTTCTTCCTTACATTTCAATTTACATATTAGGTTTTGATGTAGAACAGTCATGACTTAACGCTTGCAAAATATGTTAGCTTTAAATATAATCAAGATGGTGCCAACTTTCTTGTTTTTATCACCATGTGACGTAGTAGCGTACAAAGCTGTTTCAATTAGTCGTTTTATCGGATGAAATATATATTGTGAGTCATATTTAAGAATTAATTATCGATAATAACATTTCTTATTTCTAGTCTTAAACATGATCTTTATATTTAAATCGTTACCATTATTATTTAATATTTTTAATTTCTCCAAGATTAATTTATTCAAGTACCGCTAGTTTTCGTTAAGCGGTAGTGGAAGTACAAATAAATTATTACATAGGTGTATTGGTTTTGTGAGACTTGTATGTGCTTGAATAAGGTTTTGTGTATGATTAAACGCATGTGTATATGAGTTTGTGGGCTCAGTTGTGTGTATTTGCCCTAACTGTCTTAACTAGCTTTCTTTTATAGATAGATATTTATGACGGATCTTGAAATAGTTAAGAATAATAGTTTTTTTAATTAAAATCTAAAAGACTTTCACTGCTAGCATGGAGTGTTTTGAGAGATGGTGCTTGTAGTAGAAACGAATATGCCTATTGATATAATTTTTACAAATACCACATTCTCGCTATTCAGTTCTTAAGATCGCTACATTTTGACATTTTTTTTCAACTGTAGTGTGTTGGAGATTATAAGAATTTAGTTTAAATATATCCATAATCTGTGCAGTTTTCTTTACAATATCGATGAGGTTTATGTCTAGGCTATTAAAGAGATAGTCTCTTTAGTCCGTATCGTCCTGTCATAATATGAAACAGCAGTTTGGATTAATAATTTGTACTCGAATGATAATTTTTGATGCATTATATTAGCGATTTGGTCATGCCTGTATTTGTTTTCCGTTTGTGCTATTGCTTTACGAGCGCTGGTTAAGTGTTGAATAGTTTCTGGTGGGCTGTTACGTAGCCGGTAGGTTTCTTTTGTATCAATTGGGAGTATAAGAATATTTTTTTGTATCGGTCACTTAATATTGAATAACCAACATAAACCCATTTGTCTTTCATCACATAAACCTATTTGGTTTGCCTCCAGTATGGTGCGCTCCAGTATGGTTTGAGAAACATAGCTCTTTGCGATGCCTTCCATGGAGAGATTTGCTAGCCTATTCCGTAATTTTTGTCTACCAGTTAGTCTGTAAATCATGATGTTATGTTTCCTGACTTAAATTGAAAGTAGTTAGTTTTGTGTGATTCGCAACAAATGATTTATATGAAATGGAAGTAGAAGATTTGTCATGAAAATATGTCCTTAGTGTATTAATTTGTTTGTTATGTAATTTATTTATATCCGTTCTTATTATTACTATTACTGCAAATATTATAATTATTACATATTTAGTTTTATTTTCCTGAATATTTTAGTTACATCTCTATGGAAAAAAAATTACTTGTATAAACAATTATTTTGTTTAAACTAAACCAACTAAAAATAAATTATGCTTAAAAAACAAAGTAAAATAAATCGAATATAATGTAAAAAGTATTTTATTTGTTTTTTTCCTGTAAAACAAGATTTTTAAAGAAACGGTTTAATTTATTTAAATTAATTTATCGTCATTTCGCTATGTTTACCACGGTCTTGGAGTTTTATTGTCCTCAAGAAATCCTAGACACACCCTTTCGGTATATTCATGCTAATCGATCAATCATTCGAGAATATGAACAAAGGCTCCAACTAATAGCGGCTGTCGCTAAATTTGTTTAGGCACTCAATGAATTTCGTTAAACACCTGAGAGTATCGAGAATTAACTTGATCACGACACCCTAGAGCATAAACATAAATATAGATTTTACTAGCCTGAACCCAAAAATATTTGTTCATGAATGTTAGAAAGGGTAAATTATTTAAGGGAGCAATTTTTTCAATTTTTCTTGTGGAATATTATTTAAAAGAGCAAATTAAAATGATTCCAAAACTATTTTTTAAGTGTTTTGTGCCATATAATTCTCGATAGTTGAAAATGAGCAAAATAATGTCGTAATGCCTTCATAATCAAAACTGTTAAAAACAAAATTATGCAAAAATAACAGCATTTAGAAATTTATTAAAAAACTGCGCGATATTTTAACGCTTATGAAATATATGAAATAATATATATCCTTAAATATTAGCTGTGTCTCAGTGTGATTTCAAAAAAATAAGTTTTCAATTTAACTGTATTTTGCTACGTACGTTATCAGAAATCTTCAGTATTTTTGGACCAATTTTGATGATTCTTTTTTATTTCAAAGAATACGTTTCTAGTATAATCGATTTTAAATTTGGTAATAATCTGACAATGAATATTGAAGATATACCAAAGATTTGCCTATAGTTAAAAAACATAAGTGCCGTGAATGAGTTTGAATGATGTAGATTTATCCAATTTAGATGATTTTTTTTATTTCAACGGGTGTACTCCTAGCATGGTTTGTTAAAAACTTGATTAGAACCTGACTATGAAAATTTAAGATATACTGTATGATTCCTCAGCATTGAATACCACAGATGCCGTGATCAAATTTAGTTCTAATCATAATGCAATAAGTTTAAGGATGAACATATATTTGCTCTTTACCTAAACCTGGATATAATAATGAAACCGAAAGATGGTGAGAGAAGTTCTTAAGTGAAGAGGAGTAAACTTATCAAGTTTTGATAGGAATAACTTATCGTTTGACTTGTCTGAACGTAGTAATAGATAAAGCATAGGATATATATATATATATATATATATATATATATATATATATATATATATATATATAATACTTATAAGGTAGTTTGATAAGTATATACAGATACATAGAACAAAATTTCATACTTTGATCCATAAACCCTAATGTGGTGGATCTTGTACAAAGACTTTTGCATTTTTTCGGAATTTCGTTTTCTAACTCCTCGTTCTTTACACTGCACAAGTTCTGCCTGGCTAAACCGTGACACTTGGCTATTTACTGTTTTTAAATTAGTATTGTGGCTTTCAAGCACCCACTAAACTTCATGTACCAACTCACTTCTCTTGATGCTCTTAGGGTAGGTCTACTTCGATCATAAGACTGTGAATCTAAAGCAGAAACTCCGCCACTAAACTCAGGGTTCCAGCTTTTTAGTCTTGACGCTGTGGAAGAATTAATTGCTTAAATCACGAGGCTTGCGGATATGCTATGCTATGGTACTCAAAACGTGAGCCTTGCGTTTATGCTATTTTAATATTAGAATTGTGTGTTTCAAGCAGAGACTGCTACCAAACGCTCAGTTTCAACTCGTTCGTCTTGACGTTACGGGAATATTGCCTACTTAAATGACGAGACTTAAGGTTCATCTGTTTTTATGTTAGAATTTTTAATCTCCAGCAGACACTGCCACAAAACTCCGGGTTCTAACTTCTTAGCCTTGACGCTGTAGGATATGCTATTTTAAAATTAAAATTGTGCTCTTTTTAAATTGGAGCTTTGATTGTCAGCTGAGACGGATTCCCAATAGTTAGGGTGATGCTATGAGCGTAATGCCTACTTATATTGTGACATTTTACCATTAACTCTTTTAAATTAGTATTATAGGTCTTTAGCAAAAACTCTGATAGTGAACTCCGGGTTGCATCTTCTCAGTACTGCTGCAGGAAGGGTAAAGTCTGTCTAAATAGCAAGACTTGAGAATCTGCGGTTTTGAAATTGGTATTTTGCGTTTGAAAAAGAGGCTCAGCTTCTGAACTACGACTTCAAACATCATAGGGGCTCTTTACTTAAACCGTGAGACTTGATGATCCGTTGTTTTGAATCCGGATTATATTTCCTTGCCCTGAAGCTCCAGTAATGTTGAATATTTTGTCTGTGTTAACTCATATTTCCAGCATTAATCGACCAGATTTGATGATTCTTTTTTATTTAGATGACTTCAGCACAATATCATAAAAATTTATCAGAACTTGTCCATGACGATTAAAGGTACACCAAAGATTTCCTCAATAATACATAGTATGAGTGGCGTGATTGAGTTTGAATGATACAGGTCTAATGAAAAAGAAGTAACTAAGTCTCTAAAGTTTTGGAACGACTAAGAGTAGTATAAATCGGTCTTTTGGAAAAATGTGTGCACAATGGTGGAGGCATTTGTTGACAGGAATTTTCACTGATGAGAATTCAATACGCTTGTGTTGACGTCAGAAAAAAGTATCGTAAAAATAAAATAGGTAAATAAATATATTGAGGGTCGTACAAGGGTATAAAGTAAACTCAGTTACTATTTGAAAAGTAAATGAGTAAATGAGGTAAAGACTAATGCTTGAATTGATCAAACATGGTTAAGTAAGTAGGTAGACAAGTAAATATATACGGGTATATACAAAGACACAAAGCAACTAGTATATTTGTAGATGGATATATATATAGTATTCAGTGGCACATACAGATTAAAGTTTTTTTTTCACTAACTGGTGAAAGCGTTGACTACAGTGTAGCCAAAAGAAGGAATGTTGTTTGGATGCCCATACATATATTTGTATATATTTGTACACTTGCATGCATGTATATAGATATACAGGAAGATGTTTAAGTCCATGAAATGCTATAAATATCTGTCCCGATTTCAATAATGAGAGGTTATTGCTTTCGAATGCATCGTAATTTCATGAAATTCTGGGCGACGTAGAATACCATAGATACTAAAAATAGGAAAATAAAACGTTCTAAAAAAATTAAACCGACTTCAAATATCCACTAAATGGAAAACGCAGCAAAAAGTATAACAAAATGAAAAAAGACTACAAATTTTTAAACATTTTGTGGTATAATATCGTTTCAGGATATTAATAAATTTGCAAAATGCTGCCAGTCCTAGAGATTTTTGGAGTCGGTCCCAAGTGAAATGTAGCACTCACCTGTATGTGTGTGGATGTGAATGTACTTGCAAATATCAGACAGGAATGAAGCATCGTGAATGTCAGAGGGAATGTCAGAAACGGTACTTGATACTGATTCTAGAAATCTCCGGCAGTAGCAATATTTTGAAAATTAATTTATGTTTGGAAAATATACTGTACCACAAAAAATTCCAACTGGATCCCGTTATTTCTATAAATTTTTACTTTTCACTACGCTACTAATTTGGTTGTTATTTGACGTCGGTTCAATTTTTGGAAAAATATTTTATTTTCAACCTTGTCACTTGTTGAACAAAACACTACGTAGATTACCTTTCCAACAATAAATAAAAAGCAAGTTCTACCTATGTCTATTCGTATTTATATTAAAGTCATATTTATTACAACCTAAAGATATAGACTTTGCCCTTGATTAACTCTATACTTTTATTAAATAATTATATATATATTTTAACCTCGAAATCTAAGCTCGCGATGTAACATATCTAAATCTACGTATACGCCAGGTATGGATCATTGGACAAATAATATATTTCTGACAGGCTGTACATACGTTTTATTGAATAATGTACATATATATTATATCTCATCAGTCATCTCATCGAATTTAAGCGATACAGATTCAATATAACAGTTAATTTATAAGACTTTCCTTAACTTATCGCTCAGTATAAATCTCAAAGCCCAGTCGGCCAGTTAACATCTTTTAAACTGTTAATTTTGATTAATATTGAAACGATCGGGAAAAGTTGAGTTGACGATTAAGTAAACAAGTAACAATATTTATTTTAAAACATATTTTATTAATTTCGCTGAGTTATTTATTGGATATTGATATAAGTATTAAACGTTCACGAAGGAATTAGATTGTTAGTGACCGTTAGTTATTTTTTGAACGGTTAGTTATTTTCTGCTTCCAAAAAAGTACTGATTATTAATTCATCGGCATCGGTATCATTTGTTGTTACAATATCTAGTAAGTGTAAAGTTTAATGATTTCACTTATATATGCTTGATGAATATATGGTGTGGTGAAATTTATTTTAATAGTTATACACTTGAATTTGATTTTCATTGCATAATCTCCTTTAATTTCAAAATGTCACTTACTTTCAAACATTTGATGCAAAACTTATTTATGACATTAGTGAAAAATAAACATAAATAATTAATTTTAATTCAATGAAATGAATCGCATCAATGGTTTAATTTCATCGTTTTAGCGTCATTTTATTCCTAAATAAGTTGAACATCTGAATATTGAGACACAAAATGACATTCATAAATAACAGAGATATAGATAACGCCAGCCTCTGCTAAGCATGAGGAATAGCGTGAAGATGCTAGAAGTGGATATAACATTTTGCCTGCGTTCATACTAATACAAAGCATTGATCAAAATTCGATGGTAATTTGAGTGCAAATATTTTACATAAAATGAAGCGCCTCTAGAATAATTTAGTACTTACTTTCGTAATTAATGTTTTTACAGCAGTTGATAAGGATTTGAAAGACTTTGCTCAATTGTTCCCCATAAATCCTAGTTGTAATTGCACTCTTAGTTTGAAAGAGTTTCGAATGAATAACTCAATTTATATTTCATGGTGGGGACCATGCACTCAAAAGTATCATTTATCAATAGTATATTTTTGTCTAGGCACACCTTTTTCTCCAGCTATTAGACACTGACATTTACACTAAAAATTAACATAAGCCACCCAATTTATATTCTGTAAATAGAAACTTTAGCCTTTCGTTGGTATGATGGGAAATCAGTAGCTCCAAGCACATAATGGCTCTCCTCTGAAGTTGAAAACGTGTTAGCTCATATAGTAGCCAAGCGGATATTTCCACTTCTTTCTCAAAGCATGAAGTTGTTTTTTCATTGCAGTATAAGAACACGAAGATAGTTCTGCCAAACAACGCGAATCTAATCTGGGATCTGTTTCAATAAGACTTTTAAATTTTTCTAAATATATTGTACCAGATCGCTTTGGATACGGTTTATCGGACATGTCAAAATTCCCTTCTTTGAATCTTTAGAACCAGCGCTTTGTCGTAAGTATACCTTCCCTAATCGTCGTATATATATTGCGTGATCCTTTGCTGGCTTTTTACCCTAAACGACATTCATAATGAAAGAATCCTCTAAATTCACTTCATTTTTAATTCTTTACTCACCGATTAATCAGTTGCAAAACTAAACAAAAGTTTGAATTCTGCACTCTTTACATACCTTGCAAGAAATATTTTAGAAAAATCTATAATACTCCAGAATTTGATCAAAAAGCAACCTAATATATTTGGATTTCTGATGTAGTATTAAAATATACATAAAATGGGCACTTTATAATTGTTTTTAATTACTTAATGATCTATGATAAATCTAACGTAATTGTAACTATTTAGACCTATAAACCTAATTTTGATAATATATATAAAAAAATGCAACAAATATTTTTGACGTGATGAATACTTTTTGACGTGATAATAACTTTTTAATTAATATTCTAGTTGAATCGCATTTTTACTAAAGTGAATAAAAAACAATATTGCTTGTAAAATTTGGATGTTACATTCAAAAATATCGAAAATGGCTGGCCAAACAAATTGTTTAAATATTATCAGGTAGAATTTTGAGTAAAATATCCCTAAGGAAATAAAACATTTTTTGTAAATTATATGGGCAATCATTTCTTTCTAATTCATTAAATTAATATTGAAAGTACAACTCCGAAATTAAATTGTTATATTTTGTCTTATACCCTTCAGAATTACTTTATAAAAATAAAATCATAAAGCATTATTTGTTCTAAAATATGAACATAATTTTTATTAAAATGTTATGGTTTTTATTTTAAGTACTTTCTCAGAAACTATGGTACTTTTAATGAAGATGGCGCTGAGAATTTATTAAGTACTAACAAAAAATGATATTAATAAGTATAACAAAAAAATATATACGTATGTTTCCCTCAAGTAGTATTCATTCTTGTAAGACTTCTACAAAAGGTAATTATCATTTAAACTGCCTTACCATGCGTGGGAGAAAACGCAATAAAATTTTCAATATTCAACTCAAAATCCGTTCAACTCACTTAACTTTTCTGCCTTTATTTGAAAATCAGCTCAACTTTTCTCGAAAGTTTTAAAATTAGTTACAATAAAAAGTTTTTCAAAGACCCGCGATGGAAGACAATATCTACACATACGTATATATAAATATATATAATATATCATTCACTACGATAAATGCGTCGATTCATGAATATTACTAAGTTCAATGTTTGATGTTAAACTAGGTATGTTATTATTTTTAAAATGCGTTACTTCTATTAAAAACGCATTCTCAAAAATGCGAATATCAACGTGGAGTTTTAAGAAGGTATTTTTATAATGATTTGCCTATTAAATTGGCGCGTATGTGTGTGCGTTTGTGCATATGTAAGCACGTGTGCGTGCGGGCGTGAATGCGTGCGTGCGCGCATACGCACGTGTGTGTGTATGCGTGTGTGTGTATATTGATATATATATGTATATATGTTTGTGTATGTGCAAGAAATTTAAAACCATTTTCGATTAATTTATTCATCCCTTCTTAAATTTTCTCATTATATTTTTGAGTGTGAACTATAGTAATCATCATCATCATACAGCATCATAAAGCATCATACGCAAGTTGATATGATTTATTAATATAACAATTTAAGTTTCTATCTGAAGCTATTTCCGTGAAAAATTACTGTGACAGACAGTTCGTCCAGGACAAGTTAGTGATCTTATGAATATCCTCTTTTATCTTTTTATCTTAATCCAGAAATTATAATCAATAAAAACAATTTTATGCATGAAATGAAATATTACGTTAAGTTATTTTATTTTCTTAATTTTAAGGCATTATGCTGTTACAAAATATTATTACGTTCCCTATTACATGATTCTTTATCTACTTGGATTCTCAAATTCCAGGCATAATTTAACTAGCAACCATTTTAAAGTTAATTTTTTATACCCGAGCCTAAAACTGCCAACTTGATTTTAAGATGGATATAAGTTTATACTAGCTCCTATTTACTGAGTAGCACTTACATCGTTATCAAATTAAATCTCGGTATCCTAAGGCATTTAATGAAATCTGTTAAATACCGGAACAAATCTAACGAGTCGAGGTTGGTCGGAGCCTTTCTTTAAATACATATAGGTGGGCGATTAGCGTAAATTTACACAATCGGAAGGCTGCGTCAGGTCTTTCTTAATGACAATAACAACGACAATGGACTTTCTTAACGACAATAACAAGACTAGGTTGAGGCCCCTCTTTTTGATTCTGTGTCTGTGGGTGACTGAGCGCTCATCCTCTCGATCTCTGTAAATAGATCTTTATTGCAAGACATATTTTTGGTAAGCTTTTAACAATCCATGTTTTCGATCTGAAGTTCACAAAATGATTTTACTCTACTTTGAGGCCCGAGAAATTTCAACCAATAATTCGAGTTTTCAAAATTTATTGCAAATGGGATTTTTACAACACATACGTAATTGTTTCTGAATGCAGTATATCGGAAAACATTATTTTAGGCAGCAGTACATGAAACCCAACTGAATTAATAAGGATATCTTTACATGTTCACGCTCTCCGATTAAAACGAGGTCAATATCCGGGGCATATTAGTGACCGATGGATATTTTAGGATATACATACATATGAAATGATTATTATTTACATACATATACGGACACTGTTTTTAAATAAGTATTTAAATAAAAACTGACCATTAAAACTCGATGGCAGTTGCCGGTTAGAAAGTAAGTTTCGTTAAGTTTTTGATTACCTGGTATAGGCAATATTAACTTTAAATTACTTAGTATAGGTTTATAAAGTAAAAATAATAATGAGAATTAGTCACTTGGGTAGGAATATTTTGCATCTAAATTATTCAAAAATCACTGCAAAATCAACAATTATGATATTAGAAATAAGTTTCCAGAAATAAAATTCAATATCCTTGCAACATAATAAAGAGCCCTCTAATTTAAACTTAAATACCAATTTTTCTAGATTGCGTAACTATCGACGCAACGTGAGACAAAATAACAAGTTATTAAGATTTTCATTTACTTTATCTTTTTTTTTAAACTTCATTTTAAAAGATCTTGTAACGATGTAACAATTCTCTACTTTTGTTATGAAACTAATTTTTGTCTACTTTTAAAATTTTGTACCGCCGCCATTCTGACATATTTTCCTTAATCGTTAAAATGGCTTCCAGAGCATCTACAAATTTCCTTATATCCCATAATGAAGTTATAGAGGAATTACTTTAAAATTTTGAAGTCAAGAAATTTATCAACACACTCCTTGGGGTGTATGAAATGAAAGCAATCCACTCAGAATAAATATTAGAATCAAGAATCAGGCTTGAAACTTCCAGTTTACGTACGACTATATAGATGGGAACTAAGTTACTTAGAATACACTACTAAATCATGAAATAGACATAGTAAGCAATTAAACCAATGATAGAGGGAGTTAATACGCATACGAAACATTTTTTTTTCATATGCAGTAACAAAAATTAAAAAAATTATATATTATATCTCTAAACTATTAGTCTAGGATAATAACATTTATTGTTTCGTATGTGTAGTAAATTTACCTCTATCAACATTTCGTTGGTCTACTCCTCACGGTTCTGGAAAAAAGGGCCTTGACAAACAGATAACGAAGTGATCCTATTAGGGTTCATTTTTTCTATTTGATATACAGAACCGCAAAAAATAGAAAAGGTCCTTTTTCACAATTCTTTAATCTCGGTTTCTCTAACTTCATTAAAATTCTCTTAAGTTTATTTTTGTACAAAATGGCAATTTTTCCAAGCATGATTGGAATAAATATTGCTTTGTACTTCTATAAGATGCTTTTTCCAGAATTTTGTTTTTAATATTTGTTAAGAGAACATTTTTGAAAAAGTTACTTGAAATAGCCGATATGGAATTATGTCATATAATTCCATATCGGCTTCCTCTCATACTATTTTATAATGCTGTTCGTACGTAAGTTGTGTTTTGAACTTGTTTATTTCTTCCATTTCTTATGAAATATCAAATATAAATTAAGAATTATGTTATGTATCTCTGATTACTTTCCCAACCTTGGCAATCCTTATAAAATATATTTTTCTTATTTAAATTACCGTGGAAATATATGACAAATATAAGGCAATAAAAAGTTTCCTTGGTTATTCCTTTATTTATTTATTTGTAGAAAGCATCAGCAGCATGTTACGAAATGGATACTGTCTAAATTATAAAAATAATCTCAAAGGAAAAATAATTATTTAGAATGGTAGAAACACCCTCAATTTAATTAGCAAACTTTATACTGGTTTGTATTATGGGGAAATCCCTTCTCTTTATGTGAATAAGAAAAATTATGTAAACTATTCTAGATTATCTACATAGATAAGATTAGTAAACATGACGAATTAGGATTAAAACCTTTTAAACAATTCTAGGATTTTGGAATCCATTCATAATTCTCACCGTATTTGATATGACTAAAATTTACATATTCTCGCGAAGGCTGGTACGTATTTCGCAGTTTCTTAGAAGTAAAACCAATTTTCTCTGAAAGATAATAGACCAAAGAATATATTATAGAAATCATTTATTTTTTCCAAAAATCAGAATAAACACCTGCGAGCCTATTTAAAAAAATATATGAAAGTCAATGGAACCATAACAATACAAATATATAAACAATACAATACAAATTAATTTGTATTTTTATTTAAATAATTGCTCATTATTATTTTAATACAAGTTTGAGTATTAAGCTTAATGTATCTGGGATTAACAGATGGACTAGTCTGGAAAGTGATATGCGTATAGCTAAATTCACGAAAAATAGGTACTGTAACTTTTTTGTAATTTTTCCATTCATAATTGTTAAGGAATTGGGATTGATTAACTTACTGAATGCCTTTTTAAGTTTTTTCTTCAACGGACACTTATATCAAGACATTAACCCCAACATTAATGAAGCTTTTTCAGATAATTTAAAAGTCCACACTGAATAAATAGTTCTAGCCTAAATACCATTTTGTCACTAAGCATTACTAGATATAATACTGAATACAAATTTATATATATATATATATATATATATATATATATATATAGATATATATATATATATATATATATATATATATATATATGCATATATTTTAAAAGATGGCGCTACCTATATTTTAAACCGCACAATGAAGTTTTCCACCGGCACATATGTTGGTGTCTGAGAGGTGACAAGAAGTGAAGTATAGAGTGGAGTGCAATGGGTGTTGAGTAAGCAACTCGAATGCAGACAAACACGTGAAGGTAGACATAGATTCCAGTCGTTTTCTGCATACAAAATTTTCCTATGCTTTATGTACTCGTTGCAAGCTTACTTTTTCCTCAATTTCTTTAAAATTTTAATCCGTTGTTAATATTTATGTTTTAACTAATTTGTTAGATATATAATTAGACTGAATAAATTTGACTTTTATCTACTTTATTGTCGATACATATAATCAAATTGTAGAATTGAAGTGTACTTCGAAGGCATTTATGAAAATTATTATTAAAGTGAACAGGACAAAAGTAATAAGACAGAAAAATATTGTACTTGGAACGTTTCTTTCTTTGCCTGTGAGCCTGTTTACTTGTACACACATCACGTAAGAGCAACTAAAGGGATATCGATTTTTTACAGTTGGATTTTTTTTTGGGGGTAACTTAAAACTATGTTTTATTAAATTTAATCTTGACAAAAGAGGATATTCCAATTTGACTTTTCGCTGAAAAGTTTACTTAGTTCAGAGTAATCATTACAATAGAGGCTCTTATGTGTATTAATCTAAAAGATAAATAAATACGTATTTTCTAAAGGTTTACATGCGTATAGAGTAGCGAGCACAGCTAGTAAAAATATAGATTAACAAAAAAAAATATACTCATTTTGAGAATCCTTTTTTCGCCTTTTAAATAATTTCTTTGTAAATGGCATCCATTCCCCGTTATATTTAAGAAAGCGAATATTTTTAAATATTTATTTGAAATAGATGAAGAAATATAAATCACATGTGAGCACAAGCTTTTTCATTAAGATATGTCTTTCAGAATGTTTTCAATTTCCCTTCTCATGTATACGTGTTTCTAAAACAAGGTCATCACGAGGAAATAACTTTTGTTGAGTGCGGTGTAACTTTAAGAATGAGATCAATTTCTATTCCCGTATTTGAATTGTTCTAAATTCAGGTTATCTTGGGGAAATATGGATGTTCTATTTAACCAAATAATATATCTACTCAAATATAAAAACTTAGCAACTCAACTTGTAATTTGTTATCCTATTTTCTCGGTGTAGATTAAAAATGCAACTAACAAAACTTTAAAATAAAGATAATGGCATTTGATACAAATGTTGAAACAAAAAGGAAATGAACAGAAAATAATATTTGCCGTTTATTTGATATTGTTTTTGAAATTAGACGCAAACACAAACTTTTACGCAAATACACGTTTTATGTTGGTACTTAAATTAGATCATCTGGAGGAAACAAGGTGTTTTTTTTAATTAAATAATATATCTGCGTAAATATAAAAACTTAGCAGCACAATTGCGAGTTTTATATATTTTGATATAGATTAAAAATGCAATAAACAAAACGTTAAAATAATGACATTGGCATTTACTGAAAAAATTGAAACAAAAAAGAAACTGAAAATAATATTATCAGTTTATTTGTTATTGGTTACGAAAAAATATGGTCACAATCTCCGCCAAAATTTTGTTACGTTCCTATAGTACTGAACTGTATAATACTGAATATAACTAAAATATTGTAAATCACGTAAGAAATATATTAGAACAAAAATTATATCGCAATGATGCAATTTACGTATGAAGACGACTTTTCAATTACTTGAAATTTTATATTTTGAATTTTTCAGCTAGTATATGCAGCCTACCTTACGATTGTAAGTTAAAATATTTTATTACATTTCTACAATTGTTGTTGATAAAGTTCGTCCACTATATTATTGGGTAATCGATAGTTAGTAGTGAGTAATATTAACAGCAATATTCTACATAAAATATATTATGATATGTATTGTTAAACAACTTCTAACTCTTCAAAAATTAAAGATATATTTCAGAATTTCATGAAACAAAATACATAGAAGGTCACAAAAGTTTCCAATGATATTCTCTCTTTGAGGAAATCTCGAATCTGTAACTAGATAAACTTGTTTTAGATAGTCACGTGTTTCTTGTCTAATAATCGATTTACACACAATTGAAACTTGGTCTCCTAGTGTTCATTTCATGCAAAAAATATAATAAATTCGTGCCTGCGTTAGTTACAAAAAAGAAGCAATTTTTAACTAATTCACACATTCTTATTGGTATCAGTTAAAACTATCACATCATATTCGAAAAAAACTATTGAAGATGATATTTCATTACGATAACATAAAAACTAAATGCAACCATGTAATCACATAGAATAAAAATATGCCCATTACAATTTCAGTTCAGAAAACTTAGTCGTTACCATTGAAAAAGCTGCGAAATAAATATGATTTCCACCGTGCCATTATAATATTTTCCACATTGACCTTATATAATACTATTCTACAAGATACAAAAAAAAATTAAAATTACCAGTCCTTGGAAGCATGTCACCTCATGATTTTGCGCGTGAAACTGTGAACAATGTGAACCTCGTAGAGAATGAAAATCGTCTTATTAAATTGGATTAGGTTTAGATAATAAGGAGAGAGCAAAAAATATAATAAAATTTTTACGATATATTATAACGATAATACAAAATAAAAAAGAATTTATAACGATAATACAAAATAAAAAAGCTATAATTATAAACGCGCACACGCTACATTTTTGTTATATCAGTAATAATAAAAAATAAATATTTAATCAAGCACAGAGTAACTTTTTATAAGCCATTGCAAAAAAATCAAGACCGACTATTTTTTTAAAATTTGTAGTCATTACCCAAATTGATTAAAAATAAATTGTTAATTTGTCAGCCAATAGCATAGATTTACGAATAGACGAACATATTCGATTGCTTTGTATACATGTGTGAGTTTTAGTGATCGCTTTTCACTAACGATGTTTTATCGATAATACAAAAATATAGGGGGCACGTATTCGTTCAAATTTTGTTAACGATATAATTCCCAGAGTTTAACTTTCAACATTTTGATTGGGTTATTTGTACTGTGAAAAATGTCGATCCGAGCATATTCGTACAAGAAAATGAATATCACTGTCAGAAATGCCGTAAAAAATCTTAAATTCAGGATAAAAAATAAAACAAAATTGTATCAGATAAAAAGTTCGAGATAGAAATGATATACTTCGTGAATATGAAATTAAAGATATCCTAAAATTAAACAAATAACATATTACCTAAATAACCTTAATAATAATATAACAAGTACTAACTATAAACAATTTACATTCTTTCCTTATACAATAACACTACTGAGACTGCACATTGTAGTTATTTCAATTACACAACTCCACTACACGAAAAAATTACGCAATTCAATATGAAACAAGGAATTTCCATTGCAGTTCGCCATATTATGGCATCCAAATTTAAAAATGTATTTCTACGATTCTAAATAATCCTTTTTTTAGGTATCATAAAAACAATTGGCCTTTAAATAAAATAATCTTATTCTAATGGTTTCTCAAAGTCCCTTTTCATGAATTTTTTCAAGTTGTTTCATATGTTAACCTTATTGCCAAGTAGTTTTCAATTATATATTTTATAAATATATATATGTGGCTATTAAGGGAGTCCTGTTTATATGAATGATTAATTAAATAGTCAAAAAAATGTTAGTGTAATTAAACTGTATAATTACTAAAGCCGTGTTATTAAAAATCGTCTTATTAATATTAAAATTAGTTTTTAAGTTTTTCTTAAAATAATGATCGCATTTTAAGCATGTACCAAATACATCTTTTTATGCATAAGTCAAAATACCTTGTCTAGCGAAATTTTTACGACTTATAAATGACTCATTAGTTCGTGATTGTACCAAGGAATCTAAACAAACTTCACAATGTATATTTTGATTTCTTTAACCACGAATTTACCTATATATTCGACAATTGGTTTAATAAATTGTGATACGTCTTCAGAAGTGTTAGGTAGTGTGTCTAATAATACCGAGGACATGGCTTCAATATAACTTGGATTGTCGTTTAGAAAATTATCGCTCAATCGAAATCCCTTTAAAATTTCATCATATAATATTGCAGTATTAATGCGTTTTGCGGTGGAAACTATATCAGAAAGAATAATATATTTTTCAATTTCCAAGCAGTCTCCACTTTCACTCAATTTTAACTCCGCATGACAAAGTAACCTATTGTATTCCGATATAAATTGTCTGATCGTTGATTTATTATTAAAACTGCCCCTATAAAGTACGGTACTAAAAAATATTTCCAAATGGTCTTGCAGCATTTTATAAAAAGGTAAAAATTGCAACTGGCCTATATTATAAATTGCAACTGGTTATAAACATTACTAGTCAAAAATTTAATTAGGACCCCAACTAAACCTAAACGTCTCGTAGAGTTTATGATAACGGTACCACCCTCAAATAATAAATTTCAAAAATATTTGGATTGTTGATCGATTTTTTCGAATATTTCTTGTATATATATATATATATATATATATTTATATATATATTTATATATATATATTCGCAGAAGAACGAAAGTTCCTGGAATTAAAAATATCAAATATATTATTTAAGAAGGTAATAAATAGTACAGTGACTTCCGAGTTCTCAAATTGTGTTAAATTAAAAAAATCAAGTCAGTACTGAATGGCTGTTGCAACAGACCTTGAAAGTAATTGCGCTGCTTAGCATCACTTTCATTTTATGTTGGAAATAATTAATATACTTAAATGTAATTTTGATAACCAATTTCAGATCTTCCATTATTTGAAAATTGTATAACTGTGCAATAAAGATAAATTAAGTTTTTCTTCCATTTTCGTCCAATAAAACTTTTTTGTCACTGAACATATTTCTCACAAGTTTTAATAAGTGACACGGATCGAGTAAAATATAACATATTTTTTAGCTTTGTAAGTAAAAAATGAAATATATGATTCGCTTTTTAATTTTGCACCAAGTAAACTGGACATGTTAAGATTTGAAACTATTCCGTCAAATGTAATTGAAATTACTACACACGAAGTCTCGTTAAGTAAATCAAGGCAAATTTTCAATAAATTTGCCTTTTGTGAAAAGAAACCAATTGGAAGTTCCCAAAAGCTACTCACAGCTAAACCATAAATACTAGAACTTGATTTGCAATTGCTGACTTGTCTCCATGCAAATCATTACCTATATTAGAACAGCCAAAATTTGTTTTGCCGAGAAATTCAGTATATTTCCTAAGTGTGTCAACATTTTAAACTTGTCACGAATATAATTATACCTAGGACTATAGAAATGATGAATTAGTGCAAATTTTTAAGCTCTTCAATATATTCCGTAGAATGGGCTATTTTGTAAATTGTTTTCATTTACCCTATCTAATAAAAATTGCAACGTTTCTTTACTGCACGATGTGGTAAGGTCGTTCAAGTTATTCCAAAAGACCGGACATTTTTTAAATTTTTCGAGTACCGATTGAGTATTATCATTTTTTTCTTCATTCTCTTGGATTTAGCCACCAAGTCCCTGATGTTCTGCTGCTTATATTTTAATTTTTTCTTTTAACTTATAACATTTAAAAATAAGCTTCTTTTTTCTTGGTGGGAATGGTGGTTATGACGTCGATAGCTTAGATGAATATATATATATATATATATATATATATATATATGTGTGTGTGTGTGTGTGTGTGTGTGTGTATATATATATATATATATATAAGATGACATTGGTCTTTTGGAAAACACTAAACGTTTATAAGAGGCTTAATTTTAAATAATAAAATATAAATTATAATGTTGACACACAAACCGGCACGAACTCCATAGGCACCGACTCCTTTTTTAAAATACGTCGATGTGCTTTTTGTATAAAACATTTTCTATTAAAATGTTTATTACACACCTTAGCAATTTTATGGGAATTCCTATCCATTTTTCTAGTCGCACAAAATTAATTGGAAATCTGAAAAACATATTTTGGGTGATACTTCGGATAATAATATGGAAACCATTATTAAAGGATGGAATGGAAATTTTACTTTTTCTCTAATTACAAGCTTATTTTTGGTTTTTTTAATATGTCAACTTTGTATGAGACCAGCTCTTATTTTAAGCACTGGACGATTTAGAAACATTCTATTGTTTTAAGTTTGAAAATATTTTTCTGCTCTGTGTCTAATTTGAACCCACGTCTTTTTTGGTCACATATATACTAAGTGCTTGTATTGTAAATTAATTTAATCAAATTGCCGATGCAATTTAATCAAAATAATTTTAATTTGAAGTTGAATCAATAATATTTCTCGTTTCATTTCATTTACTAAAAAATTCCATCGCAATCTATATTTTTTTCACTACAAAAAAATATCGATATGACAAAATAATGCGTAAAACGTCATTTTTTAGGCATCCTCATAATTGTATCGACAAAATATAAAAACAAATTATAAAATGTAAAATAGAACATATTTTTATCATACATATATATATATATATATATATATATATATATATATATATATATATATATATGTATATATGTATAATTTAGCGGAAAAAAGCGATAAAATCGATTAAGCATATGGTGTAGTAAAATTCAAAAATGTAATACAAATATAATTTGAAACAGTTTCACACCATTATTGTTCTTTTGAGTTATAAATAAATAAATGTGGAAAAAAGAAAAAATTATTTCTATCAAAATGTTTGCGTAATTGAGGTGTTAATTAGTGCGTAACAATTGTATGATTTTATGTTTACATATATGAGGTTTTTATCGTCGTGTCGCATTTGTCCGTTATCACCACTTTTGAAAGAAAATAAGTTATGAGGGTTCTATAACTTATTTTCTAAATGTTGTGCATAAAAGAACAGAGTTTCTAGGAATTATAAATTTCTAGAAGTTCCAAGTTTCTAAATTTCATAATTTTTGAGATGTTCATGATATTGCAATTGTTTAAAAATTGATTATTATTTAAACAGAGTAATAAATAAATTAAAATATTTGGAAAATTTTTGAGCAAAATGTATTTTTAACTCATGATTTTCATGTGTTTTTCATACATGTAATAACTCATACATCTTAACACTTGACGTCAATGAGTTTTTTATTGTATAAATGCTTCTAACAAAATTATATATTAATAGGGACTAACAGTTTTTCAACCTATAAACCTTTATAGGTCTGACTAAAAAATATTTCTTAAATATTTATTTTTGTGTTTCCATCCAAAAATCTTTGACCCTCATGTTCGATTTAACCATTTTTTTAATATAAAGAAAAAGTGATAAAAAAAAATATTTTCAAATTTTATAATTATTTTTAATTTATTAGGTTAAAATTATTTTTAATTTTCTTGCAGGCTGAAAAATCTCGTCTCAATCCAAGTGGCGGAGGCAGGCGAGCTGGGAGAGCTGACAGGACTACTCGAATGTTATTGGCAGTTCTGGGCCTCTTCTTGCTTACTGAAGTTCCACAAGGAATGTTCGGATTGCTAAGTGCCATCGCTCCTCATTTCTTCGAGACGTGTTACGCTATGTTTGGTAATTAAATATTTATAAAGTAATAAATCACACACCCACGTTAATATTCGCTACTGAATAGTGGATTGCATGTTATCAATTATGACCAAAGAATGAAAACCGTATTAATGATATAGTGGAGATAAAAAAGAAAAAAAATTAGATTGTTTGACAAAATTTTGGTTAAATAAGGTATGAAATAATATAATTATTAATGGTTTTATGTCGTATTTTCTTATGTAAACACCGTGAACATACGGAAAAATATTAAAACAAGAAATTTAATAACAAAAATACCTTGCATGTCTTGGTGATATCTAATCTTATTGCCATAGAATAATAATAATAACTTTTAATATAATTTTAACGTGTAAAATAGTAGGAAATTCTTTTTCTCTATTTTGATGTAAGAAAAATAATGACTCGCGTTAGTGTAAAGTTATTTTCGATCCCTCACACCCTAGGTTAGTATGCAAAACAATACCTAAATAGAACAGTAAATTGAAGTATTATGTTTAAAAATTGTAATAATTAAACTAATCAGAACTTAATAAAAATAATCAGAACTAATAATATGATTGAATCTAAAGAGCTTAATAAAATACCGGTCAAGAACCTGTTGGAACTCATGTAAAGTAGGATTCGGTATTTGTTCACTTCTTGAAAATGCCGATGCAATTTAATCAAAATAATTTTAATTTGAAGTTGAAATCAAATGCTTTAATCTATAATTGTTGGTTTTGTATTACACATTGCACTTCACTCTGAAGCTTAATATTTTGTTAGGGTACTTACAAACGATCACTACTAATTGAAGCCTTAATTACATTTCAAAAGACCTTACCAGCAATATCACCAACAATGGGATGGGCGAATGAAAAATCTCCACTTTAAACATATGGGAGCACGAAAAATCTTTTACATGCAAAACATCAAATTAAATTTGCCTAAAATTGCAGAACCTATGAGACTATGGCAAATGGACCAACCAACAAAACAATTTTAACTTTCGTTTTTTCGATATGAAAAATTTAAATGGAGTATTGCCAAACTTATTTTTATTTTCACTTGAAACAATTAATAATTTATATACGCTTTGTTAGATAATTTTTAAATATTGTTATGTTATGTTTAATAAAAACGGACATCAAATTCCCCCTTATTATATTTTTTTTAAAGTGCGTAATTGAACAAGAGCCTCAATATATGTAAAAAAACTTTAACAGTTTCACCACATTCTGAAAGAGTGTTGTTTCCCAAAGGACATGTTATTATTTGTTCTGTGTCGTTTTCTATTAGCACATTTCTGTATTTATAATGAATAGGATACAATCAAATAAATCGAAAACCAGAAAAATCTAATATTTTTTATTTTTCCTTTGCTCCTAATATACCAATTTATTAGAACCAATATAGTATATATATTCAAAACTATAAAATAACCTGAATAAAACTTGTTGTATCATTTTTCGGTTCCTAAAGTTGTTTGAGCCTAAATTTTATGTTAATTAAAACTGGTTTACAAATATTTACACAAACTAATCGTGGAACGTGTTTGCAAAAAAAAAAATAATCCTTTCACGACATCGGATTTAATCATTTATCATGTCTTTGTAGCGGGACTTTAATAAATACACATTGAGGTTGTAATAATAGTCCATTTAGCTTTTGCAAAGCAAGCTCCAATGGCGGTTGTCAACAATATCCTCGAGGGGTTAAGAAATTTATTAGTCAACTGCCAATGAATAATATGGAGATGCTTGCGTCATTCCAGTTTAGAAAACTTCCTACGTAACGTGAGTTGTTAAAATGAAGTAAAGCTATGTTTGTAACATATTTCTTTTATACTAGCTCCCGTATTTTGTTCTATTAGCCAAAGAAAAGAAATACCAAACAATGAATTATTTATATTTGCCTAATCTATTGAGTACCGATTTCTTAAACCTCGCCGTTTATAATAATCAATCAATTAACAAACACCAATTTCTTCCTATATTTGAAATATTACTTCCTTTACTATTATTTTTTTAATGTCCAGGTGGATATAACACAGAATAAAAAAAAATATAAATAATGACAGAAAGTTACTTGATAGAATTTATTACAATAAGAAAATTTAAAGCATCATTTTACTTTATAATTTTATGGTAAAAAGTCTTTCAAAATCATTTATTTTGAGAAATAGAACTCATTGATACAAAATTAATAAACATTGATACAAATGAACATGTACGTGTTGCTGCCCTACTTTTCTATCATCTTGGAATATAAAAAAATGTGTAAAGTACCAAGGTAAAATAAGAAATTCACAGCATTGTAGTGTAGTAACGAAAATAAAAAGTTCACACACTGATATGCATAGATTCATTTCCTTACCTAAATTACCCAACTGTTTTTAACTTGTTTTTACAAAGAAATATGGTGGGATTGAATATCAAATGCGAATCGACTCGAAAAGTTATTTGTATCTTTTTCTAGAGGTCTCTTGAATCGTTTTAGAGAGTCATACTTTTTCCCGTATTATTGAGAAATGTCGCATGTGAGATAAACATGTTAAATAGGAAAAGTAATGTTAATATTGTTTTGATATTCTTACATGGCGTTTGAAAAAATATTACCGCAGTAATGTTTAAAATATTTATTTAAATATTTATGGTGTTGTCAGGGTAGAAATTAATTTTAAAAACAATGTGGGCGCCAACAATAAATTTGGTGGCTAAAATTGTCAAAGACGTTAGTGAGGATCTATTGAATCTATTATCGAAAAGAAATTATTATTAATTTTATGGTAATATCCAAAAAAGAAGGAAACATTTATAGAAGGTAAATAGAAGAATGTTGGTAAACAGAAAGCTAAAAGTAGATGAAAATCTTATTTTCCAATACATGCTTAAATGTTAAAGAAAAATTCTGCTGGGGCACAACACGTTAAAAACGAAACAGTTTTATCTAATAAAAATGAAAAAAAAATTGTTTTCAAAGTGAAGGTTTCCTAATTGTAAAAACATTTACCATCAAAAATTATCATTTTTTCTCACTTTAGTAAATTGAGGTAAAGGATGTCATATGGTTTAGAAGAACGTGACGTAAATGTGGGACGAATTAAACTGTTTTGTCAAAATTATTTAAAAGCGACTAATTAGTGAAGCAAGTAGTGGACATAATATATGTCTATCACTCCACTATTCCAGGTCACACAGCAAAGAAGTGACTACGTAATTCTTGACAATACTTAAATAAATAATTATTCCAAATTTTTCTAAAGAAAATAGAGAATCTGCAGGTAAATATCCCTAATTTTTTAAATTAATTTTATCATAGATAAAACATTATAAATTAGTTGTTTTATATACATGTTCAACGAAATATTTAGTGATTACAAAATTAATTGAAAGAAGTGTTGTTAATTGTGAACTAGCGCAACGCGATCTGTATGTAAAAAGTGGTAAAATAAATTAATTTGTTTCTATAATAGATTATTATATATACATACACATATACATACATCAGGGTGTCCCTTATTTTTAAAAGTTTCACAAACAGAACTTGGCAATAGAATTAAGGGGCAATATAAAAGTATTTTCTTGGTTGGTGACGTTAATCATTAAATGCAATGTGCAAAGTTACCGTCAAGTTCTTGCAGTTCTATACACTAATATTTGTGAAGAGTTATGGATATTCGTCAAGCTTGGAGAGAGTTGCAAAACATTTAAAAAAACAGAAGACATTTATAAACAACGTGAGGAGAACTTTCAAAATAATTTCGATAATTTGTTCAATATGGAATTAATGGAATAGAGGAAGATAAAATCGTTTTACAAAAACAAAGACAACCAGGAAATTCAGAGTATTTTGTGATTGTAAACAAAAAGTTAGCTGAGAAAGAAGGAAGAGCGAGACAGAGAAAACTTACGGAAAAAAAGACTATTAAATATGTTCTGAGAATTTATAGTCAACACTTACTATACAATACTCTATACAACTTCAAGAACAATACGATTAACCTACAAGTTTTGATGAAAGCTTAGATGAACCTTTACGTATTGACATCTCAATTCAAAAGTTATGTAACTACTACAAAAAGAGACAGGGAAGACTTTATTATGCTTAAGTTAGTTGAAGCTTTAGATTGTTATATATTTATAGCTTTTTCTATATTTAAGGCTGTAGTAGAAGCATTAGATCTTACCTGTGATGAAAATCTTCTTTTCAACACATTTGTACACAGAGTAGAAAAGATAGAGCGAAATCCAAAAAAAAATTATTTCAAGAACATGTGCATGAATTAATTACTGTTTATGGGGATTATTTTTCTGGACGTAACAAGTTCCAAAGATGAGGGCTTGTCAATTCTTATTTCATTAGGAAAGAAGGAACAACTTCTTACTGTACCAAAACTGGAGAGCTCGTCCGGCCAAGATCAAGCTAAAGCTGTGTCAAACGCATTAGGTCACAAGAAACCCTGAAAGTATGTGTACTGCAATACCAGTCATTGCAGCTATATATCTAAAACTCTAGCTTTTGATGCAGTCTAGTGGTGAAGGCACCCAATAAAGATTTGTGCTTTTAGATGATGTTAAAGGAATATGGAACTGTTGAAAAATTGATCTCTAAAGCTGCCTTGAGCAAGTTTAAACAATATATTTGGTACTTATTAGAAGAAATTGCCGTTTTATCACTCTTTGATGACAAAGTTGATGAATAAACTAATGGAAACTTTGTAGTGAACTTACAATGAGAGAGTTTGTATGATTTTGGAAGAAATACGTTCAATTGATAGAAGAGACGTCCGATTATTTCTATGGTAATTGGGAATACTTAGTCTTGTTTATTATGTAGTTTTTACAAGATAGATTATAATTTGACAATATTGTTACATAATTTTATTGTTACAGTAAAATCATTTAACGATTTTGTATCCGTTAAAACTCTAAACTTACATTCTCGATTAAAATTTGATGAAAATATCCTTCAGAAACATGTTTCTATCTGGGAAGAAGATGCTGCCTTTTTGGAAGCAAAAGAAGGTTTTTTCTTTAAGAGCGGTTAATTATGCAGCTGAAAGAGCCACAACTCTTATAAGAGACTTATGATTTAAAGCAATTTCAAAAGCAATTATTGTTACTCTGTGTGGAAGAACATAAGAATCTGTATTGTTCTTGCAGTTGATCTAGCTACATAAAATAAAATGTTAAAATAGTTCAGAGTTCTGTCGGCACGGGTTAACATTCAAGTAGGAATACAAAATTTTGTATTAGAGTAAGTTTAAGTAGTTTAAAAAGAGTTAAGGAGTATGCGTTTTGATATCCTAAAATTTTTTTTCACCCATGGGAGTCCCTCCAAGGAGTACCAATATACATACATGCATACAGATTGGCCCATTTACAGTGGTCAGTTTTTTATATGTAGAGAATATCGTGATGAGTCATGTAACAAAACCTTAGTTTCAAGAAAATCAATAGTTTAGAAGATATGTTTTTTTTGGATTTTTTTGAAAACTACTTCAATTACACAAATCACTTTTGTTTGAAAACTATTCCATTAAAATATATGAATTCAACATATATATATATACATATATATATATATATATATATATACATATATATATATATATATATATATATATATATGTGTGTGTGAGTGTGTGTATATATAGAAACCTGCAGAATCATCATCCATCTAATTGAAGAGGTCACGTATTTTATATATTGATTAACGTAGACCGTAAAAACTGTATTAGATTTCGACATTGTCAAAAATGTGGAATACGTATTTTAATTGTGAGACGAGTACGCTTCATAAAGACTTCTTATTATGGGAAGAACAAGCCGAAAATGATGCTCCTCTACTTCGATAATGCTATTTTTAACTTTTGTTTAATAGAAACTTTAAAAATAATATTCAGGGAGCTTCAATATATTCGTATAACCACTTAGTTGAGAGTTAAGCAGGGAAACATTTCTAGGAGTTAGGCAAAGTTTAAAAATATACTCTTTGAATACTCCGTGGGTTAAATTAAGGACAACTCAGTTGTCGTGCTGACTTTTGATTCACAATTTTATCTCTTTGCGCACGTTAAATTACTAGGACCACCTTATTACTAAGGATAAGAAATGGGTTGTGTATATGAATGATATCCATACACAACGATCACCAACGATTGTGTTGATAGGAATTGAGTAAACTTGTGCTAAAAAAGGAAATATATGACAAAAACAATGCTGTCTTTGGTTGGAAATTCATGGAATCATGCATTTGGAAATAATTCCAAATAATGAAATTATGAATATATATATATATATATATATACATATATATATATATACACACACACATATATATATATATATATATATATGTATATATATATATATATATGTATATATATATATATATATATATATATATATATATATATATATATATATATACATATTTATTATACAATATTGAGTTATAAATTTGTTTTTCTTCCGCTGTTGAAAGTATTTAATATTTTTTTTATTAAGACCTTCCATGTAAAATAAAATAAACATAGGCTATAATAGATGTAATATAAGACTGTTAAATAAAAGTTACAGATAATATTTTTTATATGTTTGGTATTATTTACTCAAAAATATACCTTAGTTTAAATAATTAAAAAAATTATATTTTAGAAGATATTAAAGATTAACAGGCTGAATTAGTTTAGGTTATTTACACCATATGTACTTATATGTGTTCTATCAAAAAGTGTGGATATAGCAAGGTTAATTAATTTTTTAAATATTTTATCTAATATACAAATTTTATTTGTCTGTCGCTGGTTACAACCAAAATTTATTTAAGTTAATATATTTAATTTAATTACGATAGTAGTACTTTATTGGAATCACCACCTCTTACCGGTAATTTTATTCTTTACTATCTTTTTAAGACTTCTGTTCATTCATTCGTTTCACTTATCGTTATAGTTCATAATTTTTTTTCCATTAATTATTCAATAATTTTTCTTGAATAAGCAAATATTATACATTTGTTTTTTTATCTCTTTCATTGCTACTACATATTACTAACACATATTACATTTATTAAAATCCATACGGGATTGACAGAATTAATCAAAATATAACTAAGAAATGAGTGAATCAATATTGTATATTTTGCTCACTTAGATCCACAATATTGTAATTTCTTTCGTACAGCAAAATTTTATTATTAAGGCTTAAGTAACATGTTAGGCGATAGTTAATATATACTTACGTTACTTGATTCCTACGTAGTAGCAGTTCGGCGACGTAAGTATTAATAATTTTAGAATAAAAGATTAACAAAATGATAAAACACTTCAACATCATGTTATCTTTCTCATTCCAGGTGAAGTCATGGACGTGCTAGCACTTTTGAGTTCAGCCGTGAATTTCGTGCTATACTGCAGTATGAGTCAACAGTTCCGGTGCACGTTCATGCGTCTAGCACGCGGTCTGCTAGTCCGAACGGCGTAGATTATAGATGATAATTTTCTGGACCAAAAACAATTTAATGTTAGAAACGGTTTGATGAAGATCGTATTTAAATTATCGTAGTATGATTACAAGTATTACACTGAAGTTATATAAGAAGCTGAAGCGAAATTTTAGAGAAAACAACATTTTGCATTATTTTCTGTAATGATCGAAAACTTCTTTGTAAATAAGAAATAAAATGTAACTTAACGACAATGAATTATGAAGTAGAAAAAGACTAAATATAATTAATATAATAAATTTTTAAAAATTAGATTATCTATACATATAATAAAATTGTAACAGATTAAATTATTTACATGGAAAATATTTTAAAAAGAGTGATTGATTTAGGGTGCAGAATGATAATAGAACTCGGAAATTTTTTTAGAATTTTCGTCAGTATGTATATTATTTACATTCCTATGTTATTTTGCACGTCGATCACGCAGAATCTACTAGATAGATTTTAATTTGCTACGGTAATAGTTTATAACCAAGAGCAACATATGTATTGGAAAATGTATTTTTCCTATTCTGAATTTTAAGCGAGTGAAACCCTGGGGCGCAGCTAGTATTAAATATTACGTTAAGGGAACCATCACACCCACAAATTGACACTATTATTATTAAGTTATTAAGAGTACCATAATACTTTTTCAATATGTTTGTTAGTTTGTTGGAATTTTTCATCTCCATCAATGTTTTCACCAAGTCTAAACTATTTTAAAGTGAATATAAGTTTTTGATTGTAATTAATTTTCCCTATCGTAATATTTTATGATAATATTTAAGATATTAGACTATTTTTCAGAACCAAAAAAAGTTTTATCTTTGTACTGCATTACTTGAATTTAAATCTTTCTGTCTTTAGGTTTAAAATAATTTTTTATTTTAAGTATAATAAATGTCCTATCAGTGTAATAAATAGGACTGTAATTTTAGGATGTTGTGATTAGGATATTCATCAGAAAATCAAAAAGACACTATATCGTTTTAATAGAAAATCGTAGGGTGTTAACCGGAGATTTTAAAACCAGGGGTTTCAATCTGTATATATAGTTCTTTGTTTCTATCATTTTAATGTTACCATCGATACAGAAAAGGTATATGGTGGCAGAATTTTCTAACTGATTTATGAAATGAAATTTTTTCACACATCATACTGTGATAAATTATTTAGTTTAGCCAGTTTATAAAATTAGCAATGCCCGAAATGTCATTTTCCTAATTTCTCTCTTTTACTATTACTTGGCGATGCTTTTTTAGTAGACTATGATGATAATGATAAAGTCTAGATTGTCAATGAGACGATAGCAAAATTTTATTCTCAATTATATAAGTTATTTTTAAATTTTTATCTTAAGTGTGTATTTATATATATATATATATATATATATATATATATATATATATATATATATATATATATATATATATATGTATATATATGTATATATATGTATATATATATATATGTATATATATATATATATATATATATATATATATATATGTTTTTGTGTATGTGTAAGACTTAATTTATTTACAATTTATTACATTCCGCATAATATGATAATAATTATCATATTTATCATTACTAGTCAATAGGGATACAAAAATGCAAAATTATTGTTAATGAAAAACTTCTTAGCTGAATAGATATTATGAAACGGATCATGAAGTAAAAATTGTCCTAGAAATAAATAAGGGCGCCTACTTAACATTAAACATATTACTAAGGAAAATATTTGTCATAAATTAGACGAATAAGTATTATTGTAAGATGTGAAATTTTTGTAAATGAACTTCATCAATGAAATCGTGAAGTGTGTTCTTGAATATTTTTAATGTGATAAATGTTTGAATAAAGTTTGGAAGAAATGTTGGGTGTTTAAGTATTTTATTTCGTTGTTTAATATCTAATTCCTTTGTTATCGGGTTAATTCATTATCGTAATTAAATATGACTACTAAAAATTTTATCATCGATCGAGGAAGTTTAATTAAAAGGACAATGATTTCCCATTCAAAAATGTAAGTTTACATCATCAACTATGTCTCTTCCAAAAACTAGAAATCCTTTTTATATATTGACAGATTTTTATTGGAAAGAATATATATTATATTTCAGTTAACATTGAAGATAGAGATGACTTTTTGGGTAATAAATATTACAACTGCTATATGCGCTTAGGTTTGGTCATAATGTCTTAATTTAATTAGTTAATTTGTACTTAAAATAAGTTAAATAAAATTTATTATTTTATTATACTTTTGTCATGTTGGTTAATAGAAAATAAATACTTAATATAAGGGGGCAGTTAAAGAAATGAAAATTTCTCTTAAGAAAATGCTTACTATTTTCGGTTTTGCTTAAATGGCCATAAAAGGAATTTTTATTCTAAGTAGAAGTGGCTAAATAAACCTTATTATTAAGTCTATGAATAGTTTTTATTTTATAAATACTTTTAATTACACCCAAATGAAATGAGTTTAATTATATTCACAATTATTTCACAACAGCACACAAAATATAATTATGAAATGGCGGAAAAAACCAGTGATCTCAACAATACCAGCAATATAAACTTGGATATTTTCCTCTGGAATTCTTGAATATACCAATTTGGAAGCTGTCGCTGGAAGTAATTTGAAACAATGTTTTCAAATAACGTTGAAATATCATATAACGACATCGAGGATGTCTAGCGGGACATTGGCAAGGAAAAAATGAATGAAGTATTTTTATTTCAGCCAATCTTAGAAACTGCGTTGGGGAAATTTTGTGTCGTGGGAGAAGGCACCATATAGCGGTTAAATTTTTTTAAAATGAAATTCACATACAAATGTTTTTAACGATACACATCCATTATATACAGTTTCATAGATCTAGGTGTATTTACCAATCAACTATTTTTGAAATTTCAAAGAACTGTGATATATAAGGGCTACATAGATTGCATAATTTGCGATGAACATATAATTTAATGTCTCCACGTCAGTAGTCTAATGGTGTGGATCCCTACCTCAGTGATCTAATCGAAAGGTGTAGATACCTACGTCAGTGGTCCAACCAAAAGTATCAGAGGATCTTTTAAACGATCAATCTAAAGTAAAACGGGGTTATATAGAACAGCATAGTATAGAACTTATTAATTAGATACAAAATGTTAATTTTCTATACCTTAAATCACCTGCATCAAGCTTATGCAGTGTACAGGCATGAAATTGGTTAAAGTGTAGTTTATTAGCGTGGCTATAAATAAACATTTATTTTCTAAACTATTTAATAATCTAAACTATAAATGAACATTTATTTTGTACCAAAAAACTAAGGGATATTTTTGAAATTTAACAGTTTTTTGGAATATGTAATTCTGAAAAAAATGTGACAAAGAGGACCTGAAAATTATTTTTACAACTACTGTGATTAATAGTACATAAAGTAGAAAAAATATTTAATTGGGGACATTTTGAAAATTTACATTTTTTGAAATATTATGGAAACATTACGAAAAATTATTACTATTATTTTTTTCTGCAAAGCACTTTGTAGTGGTTCGGTGAAATAAAATATATATTTTTCATTAGAGAATTGAAATGCGAAAACCATAAGTTTATATTTGCACGTATTTTTACTTTTACTTATTTTCATGGCAATATGAATTGTGTTTCTGGAATCGTTAAACAGTAGATAATGACAGCAAACTTATTTCAATGCGCCATCCGCAATAAAAAAAATATATATATGTATATATATATATATATATATATATATATATATATATATATATATATATATATATATATATATTAGTAATTAACACAAACGTGATTTTAAATAAAAACAATAATTTATGGTGGTAGAAATGAAATAAAATCTTATGTTAAAAGGTTCAAATAACGAATTGATTAATGGAAAGTTTTTATTTCCTAAAGCTCGAAGATATACAATTTTCAAAATAACGGCTTTGAACCGAAATGCAGCTTTTGAAAATTACACCGCAACCGAATATAAAATAACTGACTTTGTATGATATACACGATTTAGTTCAAAATTGTCATTAGTAAGTCACGTTCGGACGTGATGGAAAAATAAAATCATGTTGTAGCGCTGGCCAACTGATTGCAAAACGTGATTTAAGTGTTATCGTAAGCTACGCACGTACTTTCTGGGCCGTCTTGTCTTGCACATTCTCTGGCCGGCGTCTAATGGCACACTTCCAGTCGATTTGTCAATTCGCTTTACAGAAACTGAAAATATAGATCTTTTTATAATAGCTCGGTGGAAATAATGAATTGTCTGCTACAAATTCTGTTTCATAAATTCTGCAATATTTTAAAGTTTGTCCTTGCGCTTTGTTAATTTTAAAACTATAGGCTATTTTGATTGAAAATTGCAGTCTTTTAAAATGGAATGGCAGTTTAGTAGAGATCTGTGGTATTCTGGGGATAAATACTGTATGTCCTTTGTCCTTTCCCGTCATAAGTTTGGCTTCGATGATATTATTCGATAGCTGTATGACGATCATCTTTCTTTCATTACATAATTTTGGAGAGTTGAGATTTCTGAGTAATATGATCGGAGATCCAATTTTCAGTCGAAGGCAGTGTAATGGCACTTGGTACTTGCAAAGTGTTTAAAAATTCTGCGGGGAAATTGACACTGTCTTTAACGTTTACCATCGTATTGATAGATTTGTATATTTTTTCTTCACCGAGATTTTTTTTTAATATTAAAGTTTAGTTGCCAAAATTTCCCTCTGAAATAGTCACACCAGATTGGTATAGTTGTGAACAATGTTTGGATAAATTTGTTCGATGAGTTTGTTCTCAGTAGTGGCTATGTTGCAGAAATCACTTTTGAGTTCAATGAGACTGGTCGTTTGGTTAGTAGTACATATGTCTTCGCTTATTTGTAAAAGTTTTTGAGCAAAATGTATTGTTGTTTCGTTTTTTAGTAGTTCCATTCTCATATATTTTATTAGTCGCATTATTTGTATATGCGGCCAGAGATGTATTTTTTTAAGCACGTATTGATTGCCGACTTGAGGATAACTGGAAATGTTGGTCGAAAGTCTCCTGAGAATATGAGTAGAGCTCCTCTCATCACTTCAGAGCTTCCTCGCAAGTCTTGTAATGCTCTGCCCATGGTCTCGAGTGATTTTTATGTACCATTGTGCATTCGTCACAGAAGATAATTTTAGCTTGATTTAGAAGTTCACCATGTCCAGATGCTCTTGATATTTTACATACTGGAATTGTTCTTCGGTTATATTCAACGGTAGTTGTAGGGCGGAATGGGCAGTTCGTCCTCCTTTTACAAGTGTGGCGGCAATGCTGGATGATACTAGTCCAAGTGCGAGTAAACAACACGTTTAGAACGTATTTCTGCTAGCAAAATAGATTTATTAGAAACCTTTTCCCGGTGCCGCCTGGTGCGTGCAAGGAAATAATTCCGCCAATGTTGTTGTTGGTCCGGTCCATGATAACGTTGTAAATTTTGTTTATTGTCATTGAGGAGTGATTTCTTGTGAGCTATGTATTGAAGACTTCCGTTGATGCTGTAGCTTTTTTCCTTTGTAATTTAGAATTTTAGCACACTGAAAGCATCTTGTCATGGTACTGGCATCCCAAGTTGTCGAAGGTCTACTGCTAAACATTTATCTTCTAGGCGAATGAGTGTTTCATTAAGGATGTCGTTGAATTCGATGGCCAGTTTTGGATGAGCTTGTCGGATTTGGTACATTATGTCATCACACATAGTCTCTTTGAAGGAATTCCGTAACTGTTTTGGATTCGACGGGTTACATGCTGTTAATATTATGGCGAATAAGCCTCCAATTTATTCAGTTGAGGCTGTAGGCGAGGTTTTTTGTAGTGTTAATTCCCAGTGGGTGTCGTTTTCTAGTAGTCCCAAGCGTTGGCATGCTTCTCTATATGTCTGGCATAGGTAACCAACCGTCAACAGTCTTGAGATCTGTAAAACTTGTTGGTTCCTGTATTCCATGTAGCAATATCCAGAGATAGAAACAAAAAGAGATAGAAAAAAAAATTACAATTATTATTTTTTAAAAAATTTTACAATTTTTTACAATTACAAAAAATGTATATTAAAATGAAAATTATTTTAAAGAATTAAGTAGTTAAATAAAATGTTCCACCTTTGTTATTACAAAAATCAAAGATAATATTCTTTTATTTTCTTTTAAATTACGACAAACATCCTCGGTTTATAAAGGAAGGCAATTGTGGCAAAATTCGATCGATAATTGTTTATGTCTTTTCATACAGATGACACACAAATACAGTCGAGTAAACGAAAGTTAGTCTCCTGTTAAATTTGCGAAACATTCATTAAATTTTACCTTTCTTATTTCAGTTTCGTTCAAGTGATTGTTTTTATTGTATTGCTGCAAGTATCACAAAGTTCTTTACCTGTGTTGGCTACTTGCCAGCCAACATCTATGATTAGGTCAGATTATTAATCAAATGAAGTTTAGTTAAAATAAACTAATGCCATAAATAATAATGTCTCTTTATATACGTTATTATAAACGTGATGTTTAGACATAAACAATTTTTGTAGATTTTCTAAAAATTAAAAAAAAAGTTTCTTCAACTTCTCCACTATTGTCACAATATAATTCAAAAATTACCATTCATATTCTCACTGCCCTCGAACTTGTAACCTTTCAAGTTTGAGATAGAAATTAAATAAAAATATTTTATTTCCATGTTCATTCAGGAACAGGGAAAATAATTGTTATAACTGTCTCTAATTAGGTGACGCATGTAATGATTTTTGCATTTATACAAAATGTCAGAATGATATAAGGTTAGGATAAAACAATATAATATATGTATATGAACTTAACTTGTATATGAACTTATTCTTGGTAGTGTGCTATAGAGAAATTAATTCGTTTATCCGAAAAAAATAATTTTTAAATGCAACTTAGTGAACTTTATTATTTCGTAATATTTTAAAAGATATTGAAGATTATGGTGATAATAGGCCATGTGAATAGTCTGTTAGTGAACTTTTTACTTTTTTGCCATTTATAAATTATCCACCCATTTATAATAATAACAATAGTCCGACCAAGTATGTATATATATATACACACACAAACCATATTTTCGTGGAGATCTAAATTTTTTGAAGGTTGATAAAAGTTAACCGAAATGATTTTATTTGGAAGTTATAATCAAATATTTCTATTTACAATTTATTTTTAGATATTTCAATTGGCAGTTGATAAGTTAGAGGAGGAAAGGCGTGCGGATATACTGACATCACTTGGAATCTTAATGCTTGGTAAGCGGTGTTCAAAACTGAGAAAGGGTGAAGAGAACCCAAATATAATTTTATAATACCTATCAGATGGTATTCCATTTAACGTTATTCGGGAAGAAAAATCATTCCAACTATATGCATAATAAATTAATATGTGTATATATGATAAACAAATATATTATTAAGATTTTGTTGCATATTTAATATTAAATGAAGCATTTATTTGTAAAATTTCATATAAAATATTTAAAAATGCAAAAGTTCCAAGCGTATGATACAAAGGGATGGACGAATATGAAACTAAAAAGATTCCGTTTTCGCTTTGGATAGATAACGGCAAGGCTATAATGGCTTGGCAAGATAATAATGGTTGAATATATGAATAAATTAAGTTATCTATGAATTAGGAGTAACATGATGTTCCAATATATTTATTCGATTAATGTGATTTTAACAATAGCTGTGTGCATATATTTTAAATACTCGAAAGTGTTTTGATCCCTAACGATAATAATTTTTGTCACCACCTGTAGCGTACTAAACGATGTTCCATGTGGGTTTTAAATGCAAATCTTATTGGGATAGATGTTATATTTTATTTCCAACTATACCAGTTATTTGTTTAATTTTTGTTATCATGACCTTTTAATACAAACGAAGAGGCGGAAGTCTCTTGTGCGTAAAGTCGTAAACGAATCCTGATCAGAAACAATTTATCAAAACCTGTGTAAAACCATATATAATTAAAACGTAATTTAAAGAAAGAAAAAGTTAATTTTGAATCGTAATGACAAAAATCTTACAACAAACAAAAGTGTACAATGAAAGTAATAATACGCTAGTTAGTTTACAACCCCTTTTAGTCGCAAAGTTAGTATTCAAGTATTCAAGTGTCTTTGCAGATTCTGATCGACACTAGTAGGTTATATCTTAACTAACAATTACTTAATTGTAGTATATTTTAAGAACATGGAAATGGAAATACACGTACAGGAAATATTAAAAAGTTTAAAAAGAAAATTATGAAATATTCCTTGGGCAGATTTATTATTAGAAAAATGTAAAAAAGGAAGATTATAGTAATGTAAAATAACATAACAGCACTGCTAATAATCACGTTAACTAGTTTTAGTCCTTATTTAGGTTATCTTTAGCCAGTTATTATTTAGTAGAATTATTAATTTAAATTTAAGACCTTGACCCAACAATTTCATTGAATTTTTTATGACGTTTATTAGAGAAATTGCCTTTTCGATATTTTAAAATACTACTAATCATTCAGGCTAATGACCCATAAAAGAATTTTTCTGTAATTATTTATTCCAAAAAGAATGCAGTTATGATTTTTGAAGCAATATTAACTTTCTACTTCAATTAATTATTAAGCATTTTTCATTAATCACATCTATTTTAATATCAATATTTGTTATAAATATCAGGCAGTTAGGTTTTTTTAAAATTTGTGGGAAGATATCTACTACAGAAAAAAAATGTTGTGTTCTTAACTTATAGAAGTTACACAACTAAACACAGCCACGATCCTTTAAACCTTATGTTTCGTGTTCCATGCCAAAACCAAAAAAGGGAAATATTACGTATTAAACTTGTAGTCAATCTGTCCGTTCGTATGTTCATGCGTCGGTCTGCCACAATCTATTTTCTGTGAGAATATAAGGCAAATAGAGCTGAATTTAGGCACAATTAATTATATTTATTAATAATTCAGAGGTTTCAGGTCTAACTTTGTGGAGTAAATTGAGTTACCAATTTAGTCATCAGAAACTTCTTCATTTATATAAAAAAGCTGTTGCCCGGCTCTTTTTAAATTTAACAAAAACTAATATGTGAATGTAATTAGGTGATCATCACAGATTTATAATATCAAGAAGCAGATGACATATAATTACATCAAAACCGTAACCAAAAGGCGGAGTCTATCAAAACACTCCCCCAAATATATTTAGGGGCGTGCCTTAATGCAGTGGTGACACGTTGTCCATATAAATATTTTAATATTGATCTCAACTTCAATTTCATTTATATATAATAGTCACGGACCTTATAACCACGGGACGTGACATATTTGGGCAACTCCGCTAGCCATGCGCAGGTGCGCAACGACATGCGCGCTATCCTCGAAAAGTCGAATATATCAGTTGTATATAGGCACAGATTTATTATTTTATAAATCTGTGCATATTAATGCAATTAATTGGTGCAAAAGTTGGAGTGAGACCGCAAATTTAGAAAAGGAAGATGTAAGAAATGTTACATTTGAAAAATATAATATTTATATTATATCATTTATTACAAAATTAATACTTATTATCTATAAATTATTTGTAATAGTATTTGACATGATTTTTTAAGACATAGTGGGGGATATAATCTAAGCGCCGATTTTTATCGATAAAAACTATTGATAAACGAAATATGAAAAATGTGAATCCACATATCACGTTATCATCATTACTCCTCAATTTATAGATTCATTTATTATTTTATCTATTATGACTTTCATTCTATTATGCTTATGTTTTTCATTTATTGTATTATGGGTTCATTAATGTTTCACTTTATGGATCACATTTTTTTTATAAAAACGTAATTGAATAACATGAAAAAAAATGCCTTGTGTATCATTGCATAAAGCTATGACTCTGATTAATTAAAACACGTGATTTATACCGATGTTAAACTGTGACTTTAAAGGGCTATATTTTAAAAAATTTGGGTCTTACGTGTGGCAAATCTATTATTTACCTACGCCGCAATGTGGATGATGTCCAGAACTTTTAATTTTTTAATAACTAAGTTAAATAGTACATTTATATATACAGATACATATTAAAAATTTACATTTTACATTACGTCGATCACATGCATTTTCAAATATGTAATTTAGATAAATGTACTCATGTAATTTTAATTCCTCCCTTTTTTAATTATCCACTAGGTGATTTTTTTACTACATTTATATTTATATTTATGTGACTTAGTTTTACCTGTAAATTTGACAAATTTTATCTTTATTAACCCTACAAAATGAATTCATGCAGAATTATTATAAAAATGATTTTACTGCTTTGACGACTAATACGAAATGATAGTAAAAGGCGGTATTGTGCTCATTCTCACAAGTTTAGTTGTTTATGCATGTTCTGATAATTTTAAAGTTATTAAAGAATTAATAAATTATGAAAAATGGTCATTCCTACTATGAACAGAATGTCTTCAAGTACATTAAAATTATTATCAGTTGGATCAACTTTAAAGAAAAAAGTACACGGTAGCAAATCATTTTCGATAATACGGTGTATTTCGGTAATTATATAATATCAAACAATGTTTACTGATATTGTCACAGCCGTTTTAATTTTGATTTAAATCACATGTGATTGGCACATTGTTTAACCTATTACAATGAAACATGTGCACGGCGTTAGCCAGTCAGAAGCGAGGACGATCTTCCTCCCAAATTTTTTGCGTCCTTTATTTCATAATAAATATGTTTAATTACACGTCCAATGGTTAATAGGTCCATGACAAAAAAAATATTAGAACTGAAAACATTTTGTGTCTTTATTTTTATTTATTTACTATAGGTTCAAATTTTTTCACAACATTTGATTATGAAAACGAAATAGAATGAATCCCAGTACAGTATGACATTACTTTGTATTCCCCTAAATATAATTAATTTAAACGATCGTGAGAAGGAATCTAAATAATATTTTATTTTTTAAATAATTTCTGTCGTGTATTTTATGATTAATTTTCCTCCCCTTGTAGTAATATATTACATTGAAGAAATTTTGAACTATTGCTTCTGCTAAAATCAAAACAGAGTTTGTGTCGTGTTCACTATTTTCGCTACTAAACATTCTATAAAAATCTTTTTTTTTTAATAGGTGTCAAAATTTATTTTCATTAAAAATATAATTGAAACATATATGTATATATATATATATATATATATATATATATATATATATATATATATACGCATATATATATATATACGCATATATATATATATATACATATATATATATATGTACATATATATATATATATATATATATATATATATATATATATACATACATATAGTCAATATTTATGGGGTCACAAAAAATTGTATGACCTAGACTAAAGAATACAAAAACAAATGGTGGAATCATTGAAAGTTCCAGCACACGATTGTGGAACATATAATCGTTAATATATTAGATTCAGTTTATGCGATTGTGCAATAATCAATAGATTTCATTTGAAATAATATAGTCTGTATTGCTGCCGTCGTCAGTTTCCTTTACTTAAAATGTACGATTTGAACCGTTATGATATATTATAAATGTTGCTTGTTACTTTAAATCAATTCTGCTTTCATCAAAATGTTTTGACTAAGTAAACTATGTTACTATATTCCATAATTTTTAGGTGCATCTGTTTTAACCAATTTCGTTTAAGGTTTAATTTTTTGAAAATCTATAAATAAGGAATAGATAGTCGATTTATTTAGGAAATAAATGTTGTACAAAAAATGCTTCGGTATGTTGTTCGGTTCCTTCATATGGTGGGTATAATTTATAGAATTTGCTTACCTTAATGAGTCTTCTATCAAAAAAAACATTAAATTAGATAACATAAAGGGAAACTTGAAAGCGATCTTAAAATAGAAGTGATTTATATGAAAATCAATATTTATATAACTCTAAGTATAAAAAACCTGTAAAATTATAATCAGGACAAATGTGAATGGGCGTGGTGACTTTCAAATTGAGAAAACATGAGAAATCACTGCTATTTCCTCGAACTGTTAAAAGTAACGGCAAAAAGAAGGAAATTAAAATATGTCAGTCTTTCAAACAATTTTCAAAAAACAAAATATGTCAGACTTTTGCTAGATATTGTCTGTCATCTGTATGTCATCTGCTTCTTGATATTATAAATGTGTGGTAAAGATACAGGATACATATTTATTTACCTTCTCTAATGGTAAGTTAATGTTCAGAGGATAAGTGCACTTGTCCATTTGTGACTTAAAGTAATGTAAATATTCGTTATAAATTTGCAAAAAGTAGGTACTTACTTGTCCAAGTGATTAATGATTCAGGTTTGTTTAGCGCAGTATCTATTAAATTAATTACTTCCTAGTGTTGCTTAAATTTTCCTTTAAAATAAGTTTGAGTATGTACAGCAAAAGTTGTATGTATTCAAAACAATACTTAATATTTGCCCGCACAATACATCATGAATAATGCTAATAATATATATCTCGATTAAGACTATATTATATTCACTTTAGTTATGTTTCCAAAACAATAACATTCACTCAAAGGGGCAAGTCCCCTTTCAACTCCGCTTAACTTTACAAAAACATCTTCACTTATATTGAGACAATATTTTCGGTTAATTAAACTTTGCGTACTCTGCCCTAGTTTCACCGAATTCATAAATCAATTTGATCTAATTTTCAAAAGGTGAACTAGCGGCATGATGGAATTCTGTTATGCGGTACGACACATTGAATTGATGTCAGGAAAAACTAAGGTTGTTTAGGTTCAGTACCGCTCAGTCGTCCACTTACTATCCCTTGTGTATATGTCCGCCCGGCCAAGTTACTCTTTGTTTCGATTTTTTTTTCGTATACTAATTAATTTCACCAATAGAATTAGAAACGTTAATAAAGAATTTTTGTGAGATTATATAGTTACATTAATTTGGACACTTCCGGTTGAAAATTTTACGTTTGGACAACACATTATTTTGTCGTTTTAATAAATTAATGGACCTACAAGGTAAATTTTGGCATATTTATAGATGTATAGAAAGATAGTTATAATTTTTAGTTAAAATTATAGTAATGCTGTTTTTTCGTAATTAAGGTTAATTAATTCCTAGTTAGTAATTTTGTATATATGGGGGGGGGGGGTAATTTCTATCAGTTTTTATATACAATTGTTTTTGTGTTGGTCTTTCAGTTTATATCCCAAATAATACAGGAAATCAATAAAAAAACCAATATATTAATAATCTATTTCCTCCTCAAAAATTGTCAAATGAATATGGCGAAACGTTAAATTGTTAAAATGTACGCGGATTAATATTTTTTCTAAAGAAAAATTTTGTGAATATACTTGTTATTAATATTTCTGAAACTATCTTATTTAAATTAATATGGTTTTTCCATTAATTATATCATTCGATGCTTAGCACAATGACCCAAATTGAATCTTAGTTTGAGTTTTATAGGTATCCAGGAAGAAATAATTGATCATGAAATGAAAGTTAAACATGTAGGCTACATTATATTTAAATACAAAAACTTGGTTTAAAATTTAATTGATTTTTTTAAATCCAAAAATCTCATTGGGCACACTGCTTTTATAAATCAAATAAAGGTGAACAAAAGTTTTAAGCTATTCTTGTATGTGTATATAATTCAGATTAATGACAGACATGTTAATGCCATATGCAGGACGGCAATTAAAAACTTCGTTTCAAATAACAAATGCATTGCATAGCATACAGATACAAAAGTTTCTGCTTCGGTCTGTATTGGGATGACAAAAATAACTTCCGCGTAATTAAATATTAATAGAGATAGGCAAGAGAAAGGATCTATTGCGTTGTTGATATTTTCATTTATTTGAGCGTTCTACTATAAATATTGTCCTTCCTGGATGACTATGTACATCTAGCAGATTTAAGTAACAGTGTTAATAAAAATTTTTAAAAAAATATTTCGAAAGCAGGTACGTTAAGTTAGGACCAAGATGGGTGTCGCACGTCAACGGTTAATTTAAAGTTAACTAAAAGAACTTATTGCAATTTTAAACTGTTGTCAGGTCTACTTAATTTACAATTTTGCAGCAAGTTCTTATGTATTTATTTCACTTTATAATTTCGCAGCAAAAAAAGATATGCTTGTTACATCGAAAATAACTTTTTTCTGAAATAAATTCGATATATCTTAAAAAATTTTTAAATCAGAGTTATAACTAAATATCGTGATTGTTTTGATGAGTGTCCGCAAATCTCCACGATCTTCATAAATAGAACTTACAAAACATCTTTTTAAATCTTGTTCTGAAATATATCCTGAAACTGCAATTACTTTTAGAAAGTATGTTCATTCAAAAGCCTATTCAGTTTCATTCGACTCAGTTCACTTATATTAATTATAATAAAACTCAAACTTTGATCTTGACTACTAATACAACTACATTATTTTTCAGATCCATTTAAAAATAAATACAATTCAATGAAAGCTGTCTTAGATGTATAACAGCTTTGAATTGTTTTGGCGTATCCTAATCTGCACATTTACAAAAAGAAACCGGCTGAATAACATATCGAAATACAACCCAAACCACTTTATTTAAAACTTAAAATTTTGCAATTACGTAACGTAGGCATCGACCAATGTGCAAGCATTTACTATGAATGGCAAAATTCTATCCTTACGAAGGTGAAATGGACATTCAATATTTTGTATAAAAAAGAATTAGATGGAACTATTAATTCGAAACTAGGGTTTTTGACACTAAACTTTTTTAATAGACATTTTATATTTCATGTAGATATCTTACTCGGGTTGTTATTGGAACTTTGTCTTATTGCCACGTCTTTCTCAATTACCTTCAGCTTTGACAAGACAAGTAATTAATAAAAAAATATAAATTTATAAACAAATACAGATTATATATTGACAATAATAAAGAAAGGGTCGGGACGGAAAAAGCAGGTAGGGGACGAAGGGGGATTGTGCATTGCAAATACGAAAGGAACTTTTCTAGGAGAATTTAAAGTGCGTGAAATGACGGCGTATTCCAAATCGTGTAAAAAAAATGAATCGTTAAGGAGTGTTTCATGATAAGCCAAATAAGGAGGTCAATGCATTAAAAGAAGAAAAAGAAAGTTCAGATTACGTCGCCAGCCAATCTCTAACTGGTTTAAATAAGCTCTGTAATCAGAAATATGGTCGAATTTTCTTAGTTTGAAAATGTTGCGAATGCAAAAAGCTTCAAGTCATTTTAATGTATTTAAGTGATCCTCGGTTAGAACCTATTTGGTCCTATGCACATTTTATTATTACTTAGCAAGTTTTTGGGTCTATAAAGACATTATTAACATTAACAGCTAATATTTTCCTTCCAACTATATCAGATGTCTTTAGCGTATTTCATTGAAGTTACCAATCATGATCGAGGGCTCTATAGCTTATTTAAAGTGAATTACTTTAAATATCAAATGTGACTTCTTAACGCAATAAATATTTAACAATATCTTAAAAAATCAAGTATATCAAAAACTGTGACATCTAACATTATTGTTATAGTTTTGCTACAAACCTTTGGGTAGGTTTCTTGTTAGTACTGGATAGTACTGGAAGAAATGCATGAGAATTTAATAGAAAATACCCAAGCAAATACCGAGCAAGTTCTTGTGTAATGTTCGGATATCAAATCAGCACAGAAATATGATGTACTGAGTTTTGTTTCAATTACCCCCGGCAATAGTGCAGGGGGTAATTCGAACAAAACTCAGTACATCATATTTCTGTGCTGATTATTATAATTATGTCATACTCATATACTCAGTATATCGTAGTATTATTATAATTGTGTTATCATCATATCATAAAAGAAAGTTTATTTTTGACAATAATAAATTAGATAGTTATAGATGAAAAACAATATAAATAAATATTTATTTTTATTTCACATAAATTTAGGCTAATTAGAATAACAACGAGCTGATCGCAAAATTATATTCCAATATTTTTCACATAATACAGACCAAAACATAAATAGACTCAAATTTTTATACAATATATTCATTAAATTAAAAAGTTGAAAATAAACCAAATATATATTTTTTAATACGAATTATCAAACTAAAATGTAACTTCTTTATTTTTGAATAACCAGAAACAAAACCTATTTAGATCAATCACTATTTAAAATGTAGATCAATCACTATTAACATTGACAAAAATTCTATTTCATTTTTAATTAATTAAAATATTTTCTCTATTGTACGAAAATTTTTTCTACTATGATAATTACTATTTGAACTGACCAGTGTACGTTTTTGTATGAGGCAATGAATACGTTTAAACCAGATTAATATTTTTTCCCCAAGAATATCGTTTGGAATCGCAGCTTTTCTCGCAGAGAAATCAGAATTAATAAAGTCTATAATAAAATCTGACGTAAAGAATAGTCACTAGTTTTCCTCAATATTTCCGTGAGAATTTTTTTATCTTTTTCAACGTGCTTGCGTCATTTCTTGTGGTCATATTAGGTACCTGACAGTTCGTAGAGTATTTTTTCGACTTCTTCAGATGGAGTATTTTTCTTGATTTTATTTTTGTCTTATAATTTTAATATAAAACGGTATCTTGAACTCAATCTGATAAACATTTTTGTGAATAAACAAAGGTTTCAAGATGAAGACTGCATTTAGTGGTGTAATTCAAGTTTCCTACGTTAATTTTCTTTACTTTTTCTCCCTGTTGACCATTGCTTTCATACCTTAATTACTAAAAAATAGTCTTCGAAACGGATAGCAATCGGTACAAATCAGTAGTGATCTTTTACTCGCTGAGTATAACTCTCCAATGCGACTTCGTCACGCAAAAAATGGTATGGTCATATATGTTGAGTTTGTGGACAGTGTTTACTGCACTGCCCACAAACTGATACTCTCCGAACAAGATTTTGATACATTTGGAATAAAATGTTAACTGAATTTTTTACCAATAAAGTCCTATTTTCATTTCGTTATAAATAGAATATTAGGAAAAAACAGTCTTTAACGTAGCCAACGAACTTTCCGAATTTCTTTTAATTACGTCTCGTGTTTGGACACTCGCTTTTGATACGAGTACCTTCTATTCTATTAGCTTCAAAGTAATCATAGGATATAAAATTACATGACAATATAGACATTAATGCCAGTTACTATTAAGTAGAAGTTTATTTTGTCTTTTTTTGGTTACAACTTTTTTAAAATAATCAACTTAATTTGTTTTATTGTGGTTTTACATGTCGCTGTCGTGAAATTATTTTTAAAATAGCTGTCGCTCTTACGTGCTTTTTTATTATTAAAAATCTTGGCAAAAACTGCTTCTTGTGATGATTCAAGAACTTCGTTACTCGGTATTTGCTTGGGTATTTTCTATTAAATTCTCATGAATTTCTTCCAGTACTATCCAAGAATGTTTTCACAATGAATCTGAATGCAATTTTGTTTCTAAAAAAAATTGAATTTATGTTTTGGTGATATGCTCAAAAACTGATCGATTAATGTTTTACCTTTGCTTAAATATTTAAGCCGTATTATTATTAATTTAAGAGACATATATTTTTTATATGCTCGGCTTTGGGTTTGCACCATATTTTAAGTTTTATCCATGTATTTTTGGATTTATTTTTGAGACTATTTTATAATGGCCAGTGGTATATTTTTTTTGAATCCGTCGTTTCATACAACTATAGTTTAAAAATTATTTAAACTAAATTTAGAAATGTTACCTAGTATTACATAAATGACTTAGTTTTACAGGAATTGTTAATAATTTCGGTACGTTATTTAGAATTGTAGTTACTAGTAAGGAATAACGTTAGGTAAAAAGTCGACTGTATATGCCAAAGGAAATATTCTATTCAAATACAAATTTTGTTTCAGTTTGTTATATGAATTTACGCTAATAACCTGTCTTCAAAAATAAAATTTTTATTAAAAACAAGTATTGCTTTTTTGTGGGCAAAATCACGACGACAGTAATAGAAATAAGAAGTTGCCTTAAGCACTCGTAACTTTTAATAATATGCACTGTAATTTAGAAACCTTTTCGCTATTCTACAAGTATGAACGACAATAATCATATAATTGTGTCTTTAATAGTAAGTGTAGTTCATGGAGATTGACTTTAATCTCTTTCTTGACTTATGACTTAGCAGAATTTGAAACATCGCGGTCTCATACTCTCTTTAGTAGGTTTTGACATAAATTTGCAAGTGATGTTGTATCATTGTGTTATGTATGTATCGGCATAGGCTAAAATATTGCCTGTTATCTGAAAAGAAATCTATTTTGTAACCGTTAGTTTTGAATTACATACGCTGAAATAATATTAAGTTAATTAAGGCAAATAGTAACTAGATCGATGACCGTACTTGATGAATACTGATATATACAATCTTTTCATTTGTGTGTTCAAGCCAAAAAACAATTTAAAACTTGGTTTAGTTATACTGTATATATTTGTTCAGTTTTTAAGGGAAAAGCGGTAATTGCTCAAATATTTAAATAAATATCAATTGCTAATATAATTTTAAAAATTCCCGTTTTGGGAAAAGTTTAAATTTTTTTAATGGAAATGAGTAAAAATTAATTTTAAAATGTTTATAAATGCTATAATTCAAGTTTGTTTTAAAGAATGTTTTCTAATTTTTTTTTGAGAATCTGCAAACAAAAATTTAAATTTTCACTACTCTTATAAAGCGGCCGCCATATAATACATCCGTAATTAGTTAAGAGGAAATACACGTATAAATTGTTAAAAATACAAAAATTTTACAATTTTATAGGGAACGATAATTTATTATTAAATAGTATTAAGAAAAATTTATAAATAAAGATGCAAAGCAATGTTCTACATCCATTGCTGACCATTATTTCTGTACCTACAAATTAAGTTACAACCAGTTTTATTTGGGCATAAGATCATTTTTAATCAATTTTCAGGTATCGGTGGATGATCCATTGTATTAAGTCTTAACGAATTATTTTCAATTTTCCATCTCCATTATTTTGATATCTTACGTGTCCTTAGGTTACTCCACTTTTAAGAATACATTTTTAAGTAGTTAAATACAGTAGTTTTATTAAATATTTGTTTTAAAGCTTTTGGATCCACAAATTCCTCAGCATCGATTAACAAACCTATGCGCTCTTTAAACGTTGTAGCAAATTGTTTAGTATTACAGTTCGACCTTCCACAGTTTTAAGTGAAAATAATTTTTTTCTAAATTAAAATTTATCTTCTAACTTTAAATAAGGATAAACTGTACAAATACTTACAAAATATCGCTTCATGTAGGACTATGAGACGAAAATAAAATGCTGTCATAAGTAAAAATCTGCTTTTTCGCCTCCCTCCTCACAATTTTCTAGAATTATATAAGATATTCATAATTGCAGTTCAACCAGATTTTCTATATTTTATGTTGTTTATTAAAAGTTTCGGTAACTTTCTGGAAAGAAAAGTAAAATTAACACAATATAATAAATATTTAATTTTGCACAATACCGTTTGCGCGGAGTGACATTGAGAAAATAATTATTAGAATTTTTTTTAGGTTAACACAGAAATTAAAAAAAATGAAATTCCACTCAGTATGATTGAATTCCGAAGCATGAAACTAATTGCATTTGTCTATTGTACTCTGGATCATATGAATAGATAACACCTGAACATTCGATCGAACTAAAAATCTTACTTTCCTTAAGTTTGGGTAGAATTAACTGCTGAAATTTGGTAAGTTTAATATTAAAAGAAATTTCTTTATGGCACTTTACACGCTTGGCGAATGACAGCTAGACCGAAAAAAGACAAGAATTTGGATCGCTACATTTGGTACAGTATAAAAGAATAAGATTTCGAGTCACACTTTTGCTACAGTATAGTGTGTTTGTGTGTTTACAGACGTATGTCGAATTATTTTCTGCTGGCTTTCTATTGTAAGCCAATCATCTACCAGATTTTTTTCCAATTCGGTATGTATTTATTTGCAGTATAAATTATAAATTAATATAATATCATTTTTTAAATACTTAAAAATAATTAGTTACTACACATTGTCAGCATATATATTTATTTTCATTATTAATTAAACTTTATACAGATTATTTTATTAATTCAATTAATATTAAATTTAATTAAATTATTAAAGTGAAAATAGTTAAATTTTATTTTATTAAAACAATTAAATTTAATTTCATTTATCTATTATTCATAGCGAAGGGAACGTCGTTCCACCCGGGTTTCCCACAATACCTCTCGTTGTTTCTTTCAAATTTAAAGTCAATGAAGGACACCTAATAGCGTAGCCTGAACTAACAGATTTAAACTAATTAAAAATAGAGTCCATATCTAAAAATGTTCTAATATTAATACGTTGATCAAGAGCAGTTCATAGTTTTTATTATATGAGAACTTGCATAATAAAATAATATAAGAATTTGATTCCTTAGATTCAGGGTCAATCTCGAACAAAACGAAGATAAAAACATTTAATTATTCAACTATTTTAATGCTATCCGATCGTCAGTCGATATTTATATCTGTAAGTCATTTGATAAAATTAAGCTATTCATGCTGTAACTACATTTTTTAATTAATTATTTATTTAGGAATTATAAATTTTTAAAATCTACTAGGTATGCGATTAAACCGTTTTCTGGTAGCGACGGTGTCAATTTCGCACAAGTCAACATTAGATATAGCAATGAAAGTATAAGTGATCAGTAATAACGTATTTAGTACTTCTATTCCATTCCCAAAAGTTTATTGATATACGTTCCAAAAAACTTTAAGGCAATATGGATATTGCTTTTTTTATTGAAAAGTTTTGATCACTACCGATATACGCTTACCAATGAATAATATTCATGTTACAATCCTCTTTCTTCACGATTTTAGCAACGCATTTGATTTGATAGTAATTTCATGTGTGAAATACGTTTTGATAAATTGGTACAAATCGTCTTCACGGTCTTAGACAATTTTGGAGTTTCAGACACTTATTCCGCGTGGGTTGGCTCTGTGGCTGGTGTTCAAACGCCAGTACGTAGTTGCGTGCATACACGTGTCTTTGTATTTGTATGTTTATCTGTATGCGAATGACGTATATGAATGGATTATTCGAAATATTCGTATAAATATTTTCGTTTCTAATTTGTACGATAATTTTTAATTTTTGTCAATTACGAAATCTGCAATAATGTGTAATAATATCATTCATCGTTTTACAAAGATTTTGATTGGCTGTCAGAGATTGGTTTAGTAGTAATAAATCCGCCGCATTAATTATGTACATTAATTCTACTACCATTCAATAAAATTTGTAAATAAGTATACATATAATCTGTACGCTTCTGCCCGTTACGTTTTTCTTATAACGATTCGAAATAGTTGTTTTCTTTCTGAAGTAATATATCAAATGCAGATTTAAATTTAGTCAGAAAGTAAATCAGAGTGGAGAATCGGGGTTTATTATTAGGGTTTATTATGTTATATCGGGTTCCTTAACCAATGAAAAAACGGAACTGTATTAATGACGGCATGTCTGTAGGTCTGTAGAGAAAGCAAGAAAGAAAGAAGAGGTTCCATCCTAACTAATTCAAGAACAAGGGGATTATTTACTCCAATGCATGAAAATAAAGAAACTATAATTTAATATTTTTTGCTATACATTTAACGCTAAAATTTTACCTTAACATTCTTTTTGCATTCCTCATCAGGTGAGTGTTATCATCGAGTGTCATAGAAAAGGTCTATTAAAATGTAGACAAATATAAATTTTTTGTGATGCAGCGTATTTTAGATGGGATAAGACTTTTAAATTTCAAATGGCGCGACTTAACACCCTGATTTTTTAACAGGAAATATAAAAAGCTGAAAAGATCACGGTACCGGCATCAGAAAACCACACAAATGGAAAATTGTTTTAGTTAACCTGAATTAATATATTAAAGAGATGACAATCAAGATAACTCTTTTACATCTGGCGAATATATACTAGTTATTACTTACATATTAACATTATATTAAAAAAGAATGTAGATACGGAGTCATCGTAGTGTGATCATATTCAATATGTTTATTTCAATGCATTCATGTTTGCCAAACTTGCGGCCATCTAGTCTACCATAAATGGCTATTAAGAAAATTTATTTATCTTCTAGTTTTCCATTAGTACGTTTTTCATACATTTTATCGCTTTAAAAAAAGGCCGTTTTAGTCTCAGTATAATTTTCGTTAAAATATAACGCTTATGTAAGAAATATACGCTTACATAACTAATATAATCCGATAAGATGAAAAAGGTAAAAACATTTTTATTTATATTAAATATTTTTCTCTGAATATTGATATTAAAATTGATAAAGTAAGAATCAGTAGAAAATCAGCTCTTATTTAATATTCACTTAATGCAAAATTATAGAACAACGAAATCTCCCGATAATTCATTCATATATATCATTTAAGCCCATGGTAGGATGAAGGCTTTGTGGATAATTAATAAAACTTTAATTCACCCATACGCCCCCTACATTGTCATACTATTTGATATTTGACTAAACGGTAATGGTCACAATGGATCTATTACTATATATCTGTATTTGAAGTATATACAATGAACACCATGTTGCCCTTAAACTCTGAATGTGTCTAAAAATGAGCATCTCGTTGTAGCGTTTTTGGGACGCGTTGAATTGTCTGTCTTTTTTTCGTTGACAAGACAAAATGCAGATATGGGTATGGTTTTTTATTAGGAAGAAAGTGTGAAGAATTCACGAATAATCTTAGATGCGTAGTATATCTTTCTTTCATCGGGGTATTTAAATGATAAAATGGTTTGAGATAGTAATTGTGCTGTGATTTTAAAAACCATTGAAGGAATTAAATTTCTATGTTTTTTAAAATGTAAATGATCATTAAAGGCGCTTTTTTTTGTAGAAACACTGTTATGTTGGTGAGTCGAAAAAAATATATGATTTTGAATACCTAACTGATGAAGTTTTATATGGTTTGAAGTACAAAGATATAAAAATGTGAAATAATTATAGCTAAAACGTTGCTTAAGACAATTTTGATTATCATTTCGGAATTTGTGTTGGAAGCCAATTGAAAAAGTTGTAAATTTACACTTTCGGTAGGAAATTTTGCTCACAAATTATGAGCATTCTGTAACCAGAGGATCTGAACCAACCCCTATTGTTGTGACAACCTAGCAATTGCTATGAATTTATCAATCATATTTCCACAATGAATAGCAAAAATTAGTGTATTTAAAACAATTTTAAAATAACGGGCAATAAAAGTTAAACATTTTTAGTACACGTGATAATATATTCACTTTAGCGAAAAATTATACTGATGATGAAAAAGAAATTATTCCGTCTTGCATTGGTGCATAACACATTTCTCTTAAAAACGAAAAAAATATGTAAAGATATACCCCTGAAAAATGAAAAATGATAGCTTACTAATTCCCCTCCACACCATTCTTCATAGCTTCTTAAGAAACAAAAAAAAGATTTAAGTTTTAATTCAAATCTTTTTTACGTCCTTCGATTAATTTTTCGTGTACTTAATTTATCCTCCCTAAAATTTCCAAACAAATATTTTTGAGTGTTACCTATTGCGATATTTGCAGATTATTATGTTTTTACTCTCCTAAATTTCAAGTTTTCACATTTAATGGTTTCGGAGGAAAACGGGTATGATGGATATACGGACAGATACGAGAGAGATTTTAAAAGAGTTTCGGTTTTCTATTTGAGGTAAGACTCTAAAGAGAACGGGGTTTATCGGACGGTGCTCTGCGCCTCTTTTACTTAGTCTGTATTCAGTTACCTATGCTTGAAATCCATGAAATTCTGCCTATGTGATCCTATTTCATAATTAAAGGTCTAAGTTTAGCAGATATATTTGATGTTTCATACACACATGCATGCCCGCTCGGCCTCGGCGATGCCGTATGACTCTTAGTGGTGCATTTGGTCTCCAAATGCACACGAATCCATTGAAATTTTGTTCATTTCTCCCGAGTTTAAAATAGGGGTGCACTAATAATCGAACCAGATAATTCATTCCAGTCGGTAGTTTAAATAATTACAGTTTATCTCATTTAAATCTTTAAAATTAACACACCCAGTAAACACACTCAGGCGATTGAACGATGAACAATTGCATCAGATTTGCCTCATGGAAGTCGACATTCTGGATATATCTTTAGTGGATCCAATGTTAAACTTATGAAATATATTTTATAATTTATTTGCACACTAAGCAAAGTTATTTTTTTTGTATTCTTTAATTTTTCAGTTTGATTTTGAGTTTTTGTTCATTTCTCAGTTTAATTTAGGTATTAGAAGATTTATTTGCCTTGATAGCTTTTATTTACATCAAGAGATGAAAACAAAAAACCTATAGCATAAAGAAAGGCTCGCAGATATAAAAACAAACAAGTTGTTTAAATTCGATTCATCAATTTTTGCTGGAGCTTTGTGATTGGTATAATTAATTACGAATGGATGAGGTGATACACAATACTTTGCTCCGAATGGATCCTAACACTACTAATGAGAGATTTACAGCTACCCTGTTGTATTTAGCAAGTGTATGTACTTATGAAAGTCTCAAATTGCCATTTCACCTCAGGCTTTGGGCCATTTAATAACTGACCCTTGTACAGCGATTTTGCGGCGTTTTTAAGATTAAAAAAAGGTGGCTATTTATAAATTAGGAAATATACTAATATAGTTACTCATAGGCAGGCTTCGGATTTTTATGTATTCACATAACGTATCCTAAGATTCTTGTCTATTTTGATGTAAGCAATAAATCAGTTTCAAGCGATTTTGAGTCAATTGTACCGCCTTTTATATTTCAATTACCTTTCTGTATTTTGTTTTTTTTTGCATTATAGAATTTTTAAAAGATTTTATAAAAAAAAATATATAACTTTTAAGCTGAAGATTTTATTTTACCTTTAATAAATTTTAAATATATTTCCACATTTTCAAAAAAGGCTTACTTTTCACGTCAACTTGTGATGAATACTCTGGTCGTCATCGTCCATGGCACCGTAGTAAACTGCCATCGCTGGATTTAAACGAGTAAGGATTAGTGCGGGGGGAGGGAGGAGGGCATTTAAAACTTATAGACACACACATTCTTATCAAAAGCGTTATATGGTTTCTTGAGTTTTTTGATACGTGATGGGCTTGTTTTAGGTGTTTTAATTCATTTGGCTATTTGATTCTGAACAACACCCGTTTTTGGTGGTGTTTTCGGTCGTTTGAATTTAGGTGATTTGGAGCCTAAAGAGGAAGTTGAACTCCCAAGCCTAACATTCTCCGGGTCAGATCTAGTGGCCTCTGATAATTTGACCTATAATAAGTTTAGTTGAAATATAAAAAGAACAATACAAAATTTACAGCCCTAATAAAAAAGTCGTAGGTGCATATCATTTTAATAAAAGTCAATTCGGTATGGGAAAAGGAAGATAAGTTTTTTTACGAGCGTAAATTTAATTTTGTTTATTTTTATAAAATAGTCATAAAAACTTACCTTTCTTACCTTCTTGTCTGAAGAAGACCGCATAGTTTGAAGTTGTGTTTTAACGGTTTCATTATTTGCCGGAGGGTTGATTGTGCGAAATAATTGGCATTTATTATCAAGATAAGAATTTTCCTTATGGTAATTTTTGTTAGTGGGTAAAGGTTTTCATAACTATTATAATTCTCTATTATATCAATAACAAAATCTTGCTGCCATTAGTACCCATACTTAATATATTAGTTAAGACAGCAAAATTAAACACGTATTGTATACAGAGCAGAACAAAGATATAGTCAAAACAGAACAAAGATATTATTGTCACAGAGCAAAATGTGAACAAATTAACAGGATCGAAGATTATACGCATACGATGAGTCCAATGGAAACTCCGGTTGCACTTGTCTCGGGATTTGATCACACACGGTGAACCCAGTGACTGAATCGATGGCTCGGTGGATTGAGCTTTTGGAATGATCGAAATTCCAACTGTCGTCAATTCGCTCTATTTCACGAGTCATCAAAGTTTCTCGAGATATGATTGGATTTTGGGTTGGCCCGGGGCCAATTGGACTGATGGATTGCTCGTATATGGAAGCCTTTACACGTTTATGTTTTATACATTGGGATTGACTAACACTTTTTAAACTATATCGATCATGATAATGAATCTGAACTTGAAATTTCTGTTAAAATTTCTTCTTACATCTTTCGATACTCGATACAGATTACATTTTCGATATGTATCATAATCATGAAACTTAATGCAAGTTGAAATGGAGTACAGTAAAGACAATTTATTGGAAAAGTTAAAGTCGGCGGCGTTTTACTCTTTCAAAGTAAATCGTCACTTTACCCGTTTTCGGACTAAATTCGAATTTCCGAAGGTTTTTAAGAAATAAGATGGCGTCATCTATCTTTATCACAATAAATAGTTTTGATTAACATCACGGTGCTGAACTAATCTCGTGTTCGATTTCCATTAGCCTCAAAATACTGAGTTCTAATTTCACAAAGTTTTTGGGGCACGAAATGGTGGCCTATATCTTAAAAATCGTTACACTATTCGATTCAGATTAAATTTAGAGTCATGAATACAAATTTTAAAATATTATTCGGAATATTTATGGCGTAATTCATTTTAATAACATCAAATAGTCGCTATGCTATATTCGATTTTTCCTTCAGTGTGTTGAATTCGGATTTCGTAGTGTTTTAGAGATCCAAAATAGCGACGATTCTCCCGAAAAAATCGTGACTATATTAAATTTCTACTAATTATAGGGTACTAAATGCGAATTTTAGAATTTGTTTGAGATCTAAGATGGTTGTATCTGTCTATCTTGCAATTACTTGTCACAGTATTTTATTTTACCAATCGTACTTGAATTTACTTAAGGTTTAAAAATCCGGCGTAAGTTAAAGAAATAAAGATTGAAAATTTTTTACAAAATAAGACGACATCAAAACAGAGATGGCTACATACGAAAGTCGAGAAAGAGCGTTGCGATAGAGATAGATAGCCGATAACTGAAAACGATTGAATATACTTGGCTTTAATTTTTTCGAAATTCATTATTCACAATTAAATAAAACTACGTGATGCAGTATTATTTCTATTTTCTTTAAGTTCTTTACCACTACCTAGGTTTCGTCGTATTATAACATCTTCAGGTGGGCTATTAGCAAAGATCTTCAATAAAAAAAATCAAAACAAGAGAATCTTGAACTGAATTGTGAATTGTGAACCGAAATAGAGCAATGGAACCGAAATAGACCCGCGCTGCAAGTCTATAAATAAAAAAATCCGTTCGTTTTCCCCCTTTGATCGCTTCAAAAAAACTTTTTCTTAAAAACCTTCCTTTTCACCATTTATTGATTTAAGACGTGAACTCAACGAAGGCCCTGCACGTGCTCCACCAGATGATGGCTTTCCCTACTGCCGCTTTGCCCGCCGACGTTGATGGATGATAGTGCATTGCATGGAGCGGTACTAGGGCGTAGCCATAGTTTACTGTGCGCTAACTATGTCCTTAAAGAAACTCTATTGAGTTCTACTACTGATTTTCTTCTTGTTACTTGTCTTGTGTTTATTATTTAAGAATAGTTCACTATTATTAGTTTTTTGCCGTTTGTAAGTCAGTTCAATTCCACATTATTTAATATAATTAGTAAACTCTAATGGCGTGTGGAGTAACGTAAGTTTTATTTCGAAAAATAAAACGAATTTAACATTCAAAGATCAGAACTATAATAATTTTGTTTTCTAAAATGAAAAACGTTTAAAATCTACAAAAGTCATAAGGACTTGGGTAGATATCCAAATTGTAAAAAAATATGGTTATTCCAAGTTAGCCAATTATTAATTTACACATAATCTCTTCCTACTCTTTATTAGTCATTCGGTTCCGTGTATGAAGTTTTTTTTTAAATAAGAGTTTGGAAACCCTAATATTCATGGTAGCAAAATATAAGTGGTGCGGTTTTCATTTACATCAACACAACAACCACTATATTTAACTACCCCAAGATAATAATAATATGAAAACTTCAAAATTACAGTCATTTACAATTTGAATTCAGTACCCCAAAATGAAATGAAAATGGATAAAATGTCGATTTATTGTGAATGAAGGAGGCGGTCATTATGAACATAACTGTAGATATATTTTTTGACACAACAGCAAAACTATGATACGCACAGTATGATTAATTAGTTATAACCTATATTACGTAATATTATTCCAAATAAGATACATTTGAAGCAATTGAAATAAATATACAATAACTATATAATACTAACTCTATAGTTAGTCAATAAAATTTACTGTCGAATTTTGAGTTAATTACAGTAAATTTTATTTACAATACTGGATAAATGGGAAATTATCAATAAAACATATTGTCAAATAAATTTAGAATAAAATTATTGATCATTGATAAATTATATTTATATTTATTATAATATAAATATAAGCATAAACATGCACTAAATATCAAATTATTCTATGTAGAAGTAACTTGTGTTTGTCATTCTCAAAAAGTTTATTTTTAAATTATGAAGTTATAAAGATGAATTTATAAATTATGAAGTCCACAGTTGAATGAAGTTGACTTAGGGTATGGCTTAGTCCCTTATCTGAACCAAAAAAACTCTATATTGGTGTGACACTTCGAATATATATATATATATATATATATATATATATATATATATATGTATATATATATATATATATACATATAATGAACTGCTATCGATTGCATTATGGACATCCTTCTATGAGCCAGACTTTGGTTCAAGATATAATAGATACTCTTCATGACTGAGTATTTTTAGGATAATTCTTTTCTGTAAACGAGGTGGTATAACAATATTTGTGAACCCTTTTAATGCTGTCAGAATAATTCTTAAATTTTGAACTTCACATCGCAAGCCAAGATGAAGAATTATTCTCCACAAGATTCAAGCTGACTACGTAAATATGATTTATATAGAATAAGAAAAGTTTGAGCATTTTTAAAAACCTAACTTGTACTCAAAAGAAAACCGAACATCATCGCAGCTTTACTGACAATGTTGTCCACGTGTTTTTAAAATTTCAACTAATCGTGTAATTTCTATAATACTCATGTTGAAAAAGCTTTACATTGTCGATGGCATACTGACAAGGAATGAAAAATCTTACGTAGGAATACCTATTAGAATTTAGGGGCATTTTCTCTTACAAACTTACACGTTACAAAGAGAACGTCGAGATCATTTTAGTCATAAAATATGCAAATTTTTTTTATTACTTGGTAAATTTTAAAATTGTCTACGGACATAAGATGTTCAGCATATAATAGTTCTTTGCTAAAAATGACTTACATTTTAAAAAATGCCGAATAATGGATGGAGGTTGGAGCTCTATAATATGCCAGATTCTGATTCAAGTTTTCTAGATTACAATTCATTAATAATAAGGCGATATTTCTTGCTAAACAAACATGATCCATCTCAGCAAGTAACCATGTATCCAACATCGCAATTCATATAGTGAAATAGCGCGATTTACTTTATTAAGGGCTTGTTGAAATCAATATGTGTAGTGTGGACTTGTTTGCGTTTATCTAAAGAATTTGCAGCATCCATCATTTATTAAATCATATTTGTCGATGTACGATTTTTGGTAAATATATATATATATATATATATATATATATATATATATATATATATTATATTTATATTCATATATATTGGTAATTAATTATGTTGCTTAAGTTGCCTTATTTGTGAGTAAATCTTATATGGGCTATTTTTCAGCATTTTAGAAAGTACGTACAGGCGTACGTAAAGACAAATTAAAGGTAAATTAAGGAATGTTGCAAATGTGGGGTCTATATCTTCAACTAAAACCGTAAGTGTTTGATCAGGGCCCAGTCCTTTTTTGTACGTTCAAATTTAGAAACACTTTAAGAGTCTCTTTCGACATTTGCTAATTTTCAGCCATTAAATATTTACTGACACCATATTCTACACTTTTGGTATAAACAGAACTGAAAAAAAATTATTAAAAAGATTTGCGATGGGAACATTCTGGGATGGTATATTCCTAAAACAATTAATGAATTTGGGATGGTGTATTGCTATAAAATATAAATATAATTTTACTCTCAATATTACTTAAGCACTTTTCATGGAAATATTTTGCAAATTGTTTAAAGTAACTTGAATTTATCCGTTAATTTTTTTTTGTTTCTTGTATTTTTTATAAAACTTATCCTTTTCTACCACAAGTTTTCTAGTGGAGACGACTTAATAAATACTAGATCGGAAATTTTATTCATGTTATCTCGTTTTTGTAAATATGTTCAGACAAACATTTAAAAAGTACTTAATGAAATTATTTTAATACGTTTCCAATATATTGATTAATATTAACATCTAAAATTACATTCCAGTTTACTTTATTTAAATTTTAATAATTTTTTATATTAGGCTTTACGGAAGTTAATGTTTGATTTAAGGGATTTTTTTGATATATTCCTCATGTTGTAATGGATTAAAATGTCCAAAGCCGTGTGGTGATCATTAAATCTACCAAGGGATCGTTTGGAACAACACACAGATATTAAAGTGAAATTACTCAAAACATCATGAAGAATGTTATTATTTGCATTATCAGTATCGTTATATTGTATAAGATGATTCAAATTTATGTGTAAACATTTTGTTGTATATATAGTAGTAATCATTTTATAGTATATATAGAAGTAATCATTTTGTAGTATATATAGAATATTTATTACCACTTGGAAAGACGCAGTTGTTTTTTGCGCCCCAATTTATCTATTTTAGGGTTGATAAAAGTCCCAACTACCAATTTATCTGAATTAGAATTAGCAATGCAAGCATTATCTTTATTTGGAAGTAAACTTTGAAGCAACTTTCGGGGTGGAGTTATGTAAACCGTATAAATATTAATAATTTTCGGTCCTGTGTAAGTGAGTTCAATAGGAAACCAGATATATTCTGTATCAGTCTTTCACCCACTTATTTGAATAGTTTCAGTTTCTTTTATTTTTTTTTAAATTAGTGAGTAACTAACCCTCTGTGATGAAACTCCAGACACATTTTGTTGGAAAGATCGGAGTCTTAGATTGATTCAACCATGTTTCCGTTAGAAATGTCATATCATAATTATTATTTAATTTTTCAAAACAAAAATCTGTGATTTTGGTCCTCAAACCTCTAACGTATAGGTAATATACGTTTAACAGGAATATAATTGAAAAAAATATTCAAAAAACAACTTCTACTTAATTCTGTTGTGTTGTTCAGTATAACTTATAATACGACCAGGCGAATGTTAATCTTCACTTAAGTAGACTCCGCCATTGCGCATCCAAATACACTTAAACGATTTTTCTTTCGTGAAATGCGCGTGACGGCATGTATTTATTTTGTTACTTGAGGAAGATGCTCGTACACATAGATAGGATTCTTTACACATCCGCCGATACCCAGATGAGATGAGGTCAATTAATCTTTATAATTTTTAATAAAAATGTAACAGGACTTGTTGAAATATTGGACAGCAGCTTACAATATATTACGACATCATTTACCAGACAATTTTATAATGATTGACTACTCTATATACCGCAAGTATTTACTGGCTTGCATTCCATCCTGTACAATTGATGAAATTTAAATCGCGAGTTTTTGGAGAGATTTTCTGGTACGCACTGAATCTCTATATTGTTTTTTCTTGATAGCTGTTCCATAGCGTAAAATATTTTCTACAAATTACGTTATTGTGACAAAATTTGTAATTTTCCAATTTGAGCTCCCCAATTAATATGGATTTTTCTTCTTAGATAGTTTTGTGTTCCTCGAATGTGTTTGGTATAAAACTTATGTTTCCTTTTATATGGCCCATTCCTTTTTCGGTTTTTTTCATAAATTGGTATTTATTTCCTATTTCAAATTGCAAATTTCATTGTCAATATATGCTCTTAGTTTGTTGAAGCCAATAGGCAATAGAAATTGCCCAACTCTAGCAAGTGTTGATGCAGCTTTTTGTTGCTTACACTCCGTGCAGTTACTGTTCTTTTGATCCATGGATACTATTTACCTAAATGTTTCTCGAAAATATCAGTCCAGCTGAAGTGCAATTTCATTGAATAACTGGAGCATGTAATGAGATTGTATATTTAAATTGAATCAACACATTTAAATCAGTTGTTTGCCATTCCTCACTATTAATTTAAGTAATAACTTTGTGTCGAGTTGCTATTCGTTATGCTTGTTTCGATCACAATATTTACCTTACTGAATGCCAAATGGGATATTATGGCAAACATATTTTGATATTGCGATATTCCGGGAGCTCCAATATGTAATTTTCAATTTGAACAGGAATAATGGGAAGGAGCCCAAATACATAAGGTTATATCAAACCCTTTAATATTGTAAGGATAGATTATTAACGACATTTGACTGAAAATGTAAAAAAAAGTAAATTTTTTTCTAGTAAAGGAAAAAAGTGTTTAAAATTACGAATGGAACACAATTACGTCCTTAATTCCTAGAAAATTGTCGACTCAGTACGAAAACCAGAGTTTTATTTTAGTTTCTACGTACGTGCATAAATATAAAATTATCTATGACTAACTTTAAAATATATATATGAAAATAACTATATAATTTGATACGTATACTGCTAATTTTTGATTCCAAAAAAAAACTGATTATATTTCCGTAATATATGTTCTTATGTCTCTTTTAATAAAACGGTCTATAAGTACAATACAATCAGGGAGTCGACATTAAATTAGAATTCAAGCTGAGGTGGATGCCTACACATTCTATCATACATTGTCGTTACGATTTCATGCGGTTCTTTATATTACAGCTTTCTACTAGAAGTACTCTTGAAACTTAATAAAAAAATACCATTTTTACTACATAAAACTGTCTTGGCTCCCTTTGAAATATTTACACAGTTTAAGGGGTTTTTCACTCTCTGATATCGGACATGTACAATATTCGTATTATGATATTTTTGTTTTTTTTTTAAAAAGCTTTCCGTAACATTACTAACGAAACTCGACTGATTATAATTTTTGTAACATTAGCTATTGTTTTAATCTTTATTTGACGCATGTACGTGCTTCTAGTTAAATTCTTATCATAAGGTAGATATTTTCATATGAAATTTAAGTTCTATTAGACCAGAGACAAGGAAATATAGTAACAGAGACACGGAAATATCAGAAACACGTCATTAAACTCCCAAACGACCATTGCCGATGATGTAATCGCTCATCAGAAACTATTCAACACAAAACCAGCGCTTGTAAAGCAATAGCACAAATGGACTACAAAAAAAGGCTGACCAAATCTCTAATATAATATATCAAAAACTAGGACAAATATAAAAATATAATACATCAAAAACTAGGACATAAATATATACATTAACGAAAGAAAAGTATCCCTTTTTGAGTATATTATACAAACGGAGGAGTGTGAGATTTGGCATAGTTAAAGTGTTTTTGGAGAAGAAATGCAGTATTACAAATACATTAAATTATATATTACAAGTACATTAAAAGTTATGTTCATAATGTCAATGTCAAACACATGATAGTCTGTGATCAATCAGATGCACAGAGTAGAGATTGTCGTCAAAGAATTTTAAAAAATCAGACTGAATGAGTTCCACGAAAATTTATAAATTGCTATTTTTATTATGCCATATATAACTATTATAGTTTAGTGGTTTAAATCTTAAAACTTTAATGGATTAAAACTATAATAGGGAAGAAAATTCTATCATATTCCTGTCCAGCTATTAGTAAGCAGCTTAGTTAAAATTAGGTTATTTTAACGATATGAATTATATATTTTTGCTACTACTAGTGTTTTCTGAAAAAAAAATGTATATTTAAGTGAAAGTAAAATCCAAAATACATTATATTAGGTAAACGCATGTTATTTAATTTCATGTAAATTAATTAGCTCCTTATGCCTGCTTGGAAAACAAAGTTTTTCCACTAATTTCATTTTTAGGAGAAAATATGCAATATTTTTTATTAAGTTATTAAATTTATTTACTTTGCTTACAAAAAATAAATAGGATGTAGAAGTTGCACGTCTCTTAAATCAAAATAGGTTTTCGTATAAGAAACTTATATGAAAAAAAAAATTAAATTATGGATGTCAAAATTCTCCATTTCATAGACGCGTAACTGTATGCTGAAATTAATTTATATCAGAAAAACTACAAAAAGCAAAATAAATATTGTAAATTAATATAAAGTTTTATATTAATTTACTATTGAAAAACATGAGCAGTGTCGAAAAAAGTGAAAGAACTAGTATTTAATGAATCATATATACTAACATATTTGGGTAATATGGGAAATCTTGGTGTTGCGTAAAGTGAATAAATGTAAATTGAATTTATTAGAAAATATTTCGAATATATTCAACACGGCGATCAAATAATTTACCGACTTAGTATTTTTCGTGAAGCTCTTATTTTTTATGAAAACCTGAGAAATTTTCATATGGCCATTAATAATATTGGACAGATAATGGAAAGGTATTTATAAATAAAAAGAAATTTAAATGTGAAGCATGTAGCGAAGTATAATTCGAAATAATATTGACTTAAGAATAAACTCCAAAAAAGAAATATACTGAGAAATTCTTGATGGTAACAAATGCTCTAAAGACAAAGAGGGGTAAACCGATTTCAGCGGAAATAGGTTCCTTATATGTATATACATGGGTTATAATAGTATAAAAATCTTTAAATTACATGTTCTTCCCACCACATATCTAATTAAGCCTATATGTTTTACTTCATACGAAACTACTATTTCAATGTATTACTGAATTAGAGTGCAAAAAATAATGGTAAGAAAGCAATTCTCTTGAAAGAAAAATGCACAATTTTTCAATTTTTCAATTTCACAATTTTAAGAACAGGTCTGAAGTTTTCTTATCAAATGTGATTATTTTTTTCACTCAGTTTCTTGTTATCAGTTAACAGTTAAATAATGTAACTGTCCTAGTGAATGCCAAATCACAAAGAAACCGACTTAGGTTAAACTGACAACTTTTCTGAAATTAGGCGTTTTCATTTAGTTACATTGTTTCACTTATTTATAATTAAACTAAATTATTATAGAATTTTTTTTTTGATACCAAATAGAAAGTGTATTTCATAATATTATTAATTTTATTTATTCTGATAACAAAAAAAATAATTGGCATGCAAAAGCTGCACAACTCTTAGATCGAAAAAGGGTCTCGTAGAAGGAATTTACATAAAAAATATGAAATTATACATGCTAAAAACTATTTAGGAAAAAAAAGAACATGAAATGTCCTTTTCTCACTCTTTTATTCGCAGTTATAATTATAAAACTACTTGATAGGAAAGTACATTGAATAAGATACTTTCCCAGAATTTTTTTTAATATTTGCTTAAAAAAAATGTTTTACAGCAATATTCGATTTCGAGCTGCAGTACGAGCCATGTTCGCGCGAAATTATACATTCTATAAATTGATGTGCGTTTTGAAGAAAACATGAGTACATCAAGTACTATTATCTGTTATAATAATGAGAAACAGTTCACCTACTTTTAAAATATATTAGATCGATAAATATTAATTCAGTCACACAGATTTTTAAATTCCGTTTAAACCTTAAGCAGTTCAATTAAATTTATTGGTAAAGAATGATATCAAAATTGATAGGGAGAATTGTGAAATTTATAGGTATATCACCAAATCGCTCGGTATTTAATTGATATATTATTATATCATACGATATTAATTATTAAAACTCTATAATATTTTGATTACTGTAAATAAAGTCTTTATTGATAGTATTTTTATTAATAAGTACTTATATTAATCGTAAACAAGATCTTCTGAGATTTTATGTGTTTATTCCCGATTTATATTAGTATTATTAAAATAAATAATATTTTGTGATTTGGGATATAAGTTCAGGTTATTTATGATAGTATCGTACTAATATGAATGTTTATTTTCAAAGATTTTATTTTAAATATACAACGCAGCTTGAAGCTTGAGACAGAAGCAAAATATCTCGAGATTCTTGTGAATGCCTATAAATCTAAATAGTCCGTGACGAGGAGAAAGTGTAGACCACCTTCAAACATTCTTATCGAAAGAGACACCACTGAGGAAGTGGAGAGCTTTAAATATCTAGGAGCAGACTAACCAGATTAAAAAAGAAGTAAAATATATGGTTGTTGTAGGCAACACATATTTCTACGAGTGTAGAAAACTCTTAAGCTTAAATTTCCTAAGCACTTTATCGACGTTAATCATCCACCGGGTTATCATAAAACTTATTACAACTTAGTGGGAGACCAGAGTTTTATTCCAGAGGGATGAAAAAGTTTGCTATTTTTGAAAGAAAAGTACTCAGGACAATGTTTGGATTGGTAAGAGAGATGGATAACTTATATCGAATACGAATGCATTAGGAACTATAACCAGATGGATGACGCAAGAAAAGATGCCAAGAAGCAGGCCCAGGAAAATATGAATCGATTGTGTAGAGAAAGAGCACAGGAAGATGGGAAAGCTAAGACGAATTAAAGAAGAGAGGTAAATAATGGAGTCTGGAGAGCAACAGTGAAAGTAGCCAAGGACTACAAAAGAGTACTATTGTCACTGGAGGACGAGTATATAATATTGTTAATTTTATTCCATTTACACACACACACACACACATATATATATATATATATATATATATATATATATATGTGTGTGTGTGGGCGTGTGGTTATGTGTGTATTATATAAGCTTTCATAGGTTTTGAACGTTCACGTGTGTCTGTGTAGATGTTCAAAACCTACAAAAGCTTATATAAAATAAATATATTAAAATAGGTATAATGATCAATCTAAAATAAATAGAATGAAAATAAAATGGAAGTAAAAGATAATTATAAGATATTTATTAAAAATAATATTTCAATTTATTATCTTAAATAAAATAAAATTGAAACGAATCCAAATTCATTTATTATAAGATGTAATTATATTGATTAAAAAATTAAAATATATGTTAAGAAATATTTTTTTTCAAAACAATTATTCCCATAAATTATACAGAACGTGAACGAAGAGTATAAAATCTAACAATTTTTATTAACTATTACATAAAATATAATAATTAACACGAATTTTTATAAAGACTAATAAAAACGTGGTATAGTTTTAATATTTCACATAAGAAAACAAAACACTTAAAATGTAAAATGTACCATATGACAGTATACCGTCCCCGCAACTCTAGTCGAAATCTCCCGCCAATATCTTGACGATATATTTACAAGCGTGGATATACACAATACACACGCAGCTCCGCTCGATTTGTGTCATTCAGTTACCTTTCTGCAAAGGAAGGAGATTGTCGTTGAATTATTCTGTATTTACTGTCGTCGCGACTGTTTTATGATTAAATTGGGATATTTAAACTCGAACTTGAAACTTTTAGCTGCAATTGTGACTAAGATCCAGTTACTATTATTTAGAGCATTATCAAACCCCCCAGTAATAACTGTTCAACAAGACCGAGTATTTAGAGTTAAAAGTCAAAGTTTCTAATTGTAACTGTAGCTTAAATTAAAAAAAATATTATCTAGGTCGTTATTAGACTTTCAAGTTAGTGTGTGTGGGAAGTATCCCTTAAAACTGAACATTCAAGTTTAAACTCGAAGTTCCTAGCTATAATAGTTGCTAAAATCCATATTCAATTATTCCGTTAATCATCAGGTTCTATAATTCGCACAATTAAAAACTGTCTAACAAAATTTACTATTGAAGCTATAAATTGATTCATTATTTATATTGCATCCAAAACTATCATTTACCTTTGATTCCAACAGCAACAGCACGATACTAAATATATATATATATATATATATATATATATATATATATGTATGTATATATATATATGTATATATATATATATATATATATATATATATATATATATATATATATATATATATATATATATATATATATATATATATATATACGTATACACAATAAAACGATGACGACCCTGAGATACAATTTACTGTACTTACACGGCTTTGTTTTGTTGTGTATCACGCGAGCAACGAAATTTAAGGCGTGTCTATGATGTTCTTGGGAACGTAGAATGAGTGCGCTGCTACGCAACGTCCCTGTCTGAAGTTTTTTTGTAGGCGCTAGTATTTAAACACGAAAATATGTAAATTACATTTTATTAATGTATCAGTAGATAATTAAAATATTGACAAATCTGCTGCAGCTGCATGTTGTTAAGGTTTTTATTTTAGTGTAGATTATTATATATATATCTAGAAATTTGGTCAAAATTTCAAAATATATGTTGAAAACAGTCATTATTGCATCGGTAAACTCTATCGAAAAATGTTTTACCTATCACGTTTTGAGAAATGGTATCCAATTTTGTATAGTCTACTTTCATGTTATTTTTTCTTTCTGGAAAAGAAATTGGTACGTAAGATTTCAAATAAAAAATATTCAATTTAATATATTTTGGGTTCTTAATTGTAATAAGCAGGATTCAATATTTGATAGAATTTTGATATTTTGATATTTGATTTTGAACTGAAATTTGATAGAATATATTAAATTTTATGTATATTGGTTATTTTGGAAGTTATTCAATAAATATCACAAGTCGCTATACTCATTATCAAAAATATTTTAAGAATAATCTAAAATTATTGTTTACAATTTTGCGTCAACATTGCTGGTGTTACAAAACCAAATAAAGTTAATGTAAAACTAATAAAATATTTAATTATTATTGCTTAATATATGTATGTATGTATATTTTTAATGGTGTGCATAGTGGAATTTGTTAGTTTGATAAAATTAATTTATTTAATGTAGTGCTTACTATGGAAGCAAAAAAGATGATGTTTAATGAAACGATAGAACGTATTTATGTGTTCTTTTAAACGTATAATATTTCGGAAATTGTGTAAAATAGCCGGTGTAAAATTATGTAATTCCTTTAATATTATTAGATAAGTCCAATTGGATATTCATCGAGTTATGAGCTATTTTACTTCTTTAGTTGTTAATAAAATGTACAATCGGAATTAATTTGAGCTATTTTATTTCTTTAAATGCTAATAAAATGTAAAATGGAAATTAAAAATTAAAACATGCCATATTAATTTCGTTTTGTTAATTTTCCTGAATTGTATTCTCTTAAAAAATATATGTTTCAAAGTTTCAAAGGTTATTATTCCTTTCTCTCCTCTTTCGTCCGAGATTTCATAGCGAGCGGAAGTGTTACGGCCTTTCACTAAAATAATTAATAAGTGTACACGCTAAAAAGGCGCCTATTACAACTATACGTAGTGCGAATTCCCTATCTAATTAACCGGTACATTTCTAACAAATTCAATTTAAAATACACTATTATAATCAAACATCGTACGTGCATCAAGCCCACGGCAAGCAGCAGCGAGCGCGGGGACCGCACTTCACCTCCGCGGGAAAGAGACGGGTGATATTATTCAAAACCAGTAGCAAGTGCGACAACGTTCCGTGGAGAACCGGTTATGCGACTCGTCGTTTATTTATTCGTATATAATGGACAACATGCTAAACAAATCACTGTCTGAGTCGAACTTAAATGAGTTAGGACCTGACACTGAGGATTATTCAACACCCAAGTTTGTCTCCCAGCGCCTCAAACGTAGAAGAGAAGATGATTACGGCTCCGAATTCAAAACTTTTAAAGAAGAAATGATGGCAATGATTAAATCAATGATGACAGAGCAACAGAAGGAATTTAATAAGATCACCCCAACGTTAATGGATATAAAGCAAACAAATAGCAATATTGAGAATTCTATTAGTTTTCTTACAGAACAGAATAAAGAACTGAAAAATAAATTAGAAAAACTGGAATCAGAGGCCAGAAAGGATAGAGAATATATAATGATTTTAGAAGAGCGACTAGAGGATTTACAACGACAGAGTAAAAAAGCAAATATAGAGATAAAAAATGTTCCAAAAACTGAGAAAGAAACAAAAGAAGATCTAATAAGTATGGTGTTATGCCTGAGAAAAAGTATTAGCTGCGATATTAGTACCAGCGATATTTGCGATATTTATAGAGTAAAAAGCAGGAAAGAAGGCGAAAATAAGTCCACGATTATTGTGGAAACAAGTTCCACATTATTAAAAACATCTATGCTGAAAGCTTGTAAGACACACAATACACGAAATAAGGAGAAACTCTGTGGTAAGCACCTTGGCCTAAAGAAAAATGAACAAGCCCCGGTATTTGTTTCTGAACAACTAACACCAAAAGGGGCCCGACTTTACTTCTTGGCTCGAGACTTGACGAGAACAAAACTGTACAAATATTGTTGGACTGCGTACGGGAGGATCTACGTAAGAAAAAATTATGAATCACCGATAGTTACTATAACAACGGAATCCCAGGTACATAGCTTCATGCAAAAAACATGACTATATTTGTTTACAATTGAAACTCGCTCAACAATTTTCTTTGTGTTTATTACTTTGTATCTGGAATACACTATTAATTATCTGTCACTCGTAAACAACACTATACACTACATATACACAATAATCCACACTGATTTTTATCACACAAGATACTTGCTAACCGTAAGTACCCATTTACCTACTTTATTACGTATTACTCAATTAATAAAAACAACAATATACACACAATTCTTTTCAAACCTAGCAACAACAAATACACTCACAACTCAATTAACACATAAACTTGCTTCTCGAATTAATATAATTGAAATACATTACATCTTTCTAAAAATAATCAATTTGGAAAACTTATACATACATGGATAGCTCCCTACAATTTGTGAATGAAATAGACTCATTAAAAATTGCACAATCAATTGAATGTAGCATTGAGAATTATGTAAAGAATATAGACGTACAAGAATCTGATTTTACACTAATCACACAAAATATACGTAGCGTATATAAAAATATTGACGACCTACAAATATCTTTAAGTAATTTTAAATTTGAAGTAGACTTGATGCTGTTGAGCGAATGTAGTACACTCAAAATGTCTTAAATCAAAATGACGGCGTAGTTGCTTATGTTGAAAATACTCACATAACAGATGTAAAGGAAATATCACTTGATCATGCTTCTTGTCTTCAAATTAAATTCCATAGTTTTAGCAATCTATCGTTCACCCTCAAACATAAACGCAAATAAGTTTATTGCATCTCTTAATGCCCATTCAGAACAAATAAAATCACATAAAAATATCATCATTACGGGTGATATAAACATACATTTAATACCCTACCAGATTGAAAAATCACATGACAGGCTAAATCGATTAAATTACCTAATAATGCTCGCTACACATGGACTTCTTCCAGGGCATACACTACCCACTAGAAATGAAAATTGTTTAGACCATTATATATTAAAACTAGAAAATACTACTATGCCAGCTCATATAGCTGTTTTGGACACCACAATTACAGACCATCGCTTAATTATCCTAAAATTACCTCAAGTATTGAAAAAGAATATCACGAATAAAACAAAAGTTGCCGTAAATTTAGATAATTCCCTGGCTACCCTAAAAAATAAAGACTTACACGACTTACTGACCTGTACTGATCCTAATCATCTCGCCACTAAATTGGTAGATACTGTAAGAGATTGTCTGTTAGAAAATACTATTACGACATTAATTCCACGGAAAAACAGGGTCCTAAAACCTTGGATAACTCCTGGGATTTTAAAGTGTATCCGTAATAGAAATCATTTACAGAAAAAGGCTTAATCTGATCCAGAAAATGAGATTCTTAAAATCACTTACAGGCGATACCGAAACTATTGTAATAACCTTAGCAAAGAACTAAAACACAACTTCGAGAAACAACAACTAGAAAATGCCGGTAAATATCCTAAAAAACTTTAGAATACTATTAATAATGTTACCAACCGTAATAAAATTAAAACTTCTAATAATGAACTGTTAAAACTGGAATCCACACCAAGTAAATCAGTTAATTTAATTAATAACTTTTTTGCCAACGTTGGAAAATCATTAGCAGAAGACATCATTGCACAATCTTCAACATCACATCAGGATCTCTACACAGATAGCCAGAGACCTGTTTCATGGTTTGTGCTCCTTGAAACTGATCCCATAGAAGTGCAGTCAATATTAATAAGCCTGAAAACAGACAGTGCCCCTGGTGTAGATAGTATTCCGACAAAATTTCTTAAAATGGCCAGTACATTAGTAGTACCTATTATCACACATTTAGCCAACCTTTGCATTTATCAAGGTGTGTTTCCTAAAGAATTTAAAAAAGCCATTATCACGCCGATACATAAGGGTGGAAGCAGAGATGACATTAATAATTATAGGCCAATTTCCATTTTACCGGCGATTTCCAAAATCCTTGAAAAACTGATTAATAAAAGGCTAATCAATTACCTGAACTCATTTGATATAATTTCTAAATCTCAATTCGGCTTCAGATCAGGTTTTTCAACAGAAGATGCAGTGGCTGCTTTGACTACTGTAATAACCAAACAAATCGATAAAGGTAGGAAATGCCTCGCGGTACTACTAGACCTGCAGAAAGCATTTGATAGCGTCTCTGTTTCCATCCTTTTGCAAAGGCTTGAAAGCATAGGCATACGAGGAATCCCTTTAGATCTTTTTAAAAACTATCTGAGCGAAAGGAAGCAGAGTGTTAGAGTGGGTGATACCCTGAGCGAAGAGACGAGCGTAGGTTTTGGTGTTCCACAAGGAAGTGTTCTCGGCCCCACGCTATTTCTAATATATATAAATCAACTTTGCGAAATGAAATTCAGAGACGGACATATTTTTTCATATGCCGATGATACTGTACTAGTTTTTACGGGCGACACTTGGGAAAATACTCGTATTTCTGCAGAAAAAGGTCTTACAATGATTTCGAAATGGCTTAATTCTAACTTACTTACCTTAAACAAAAATAAAACTAATTACATGTGTTTCACAAAAAATATAACTACTCAGCCTAATAAAAATTTCGAAATAAAGATACACACTTGTAATAAGAGCTACACTACAAACTGCCAATGCACCATTATTTCGAAGGTGGAAACTACTAAATATTTAGGAGTCATAATGGATCAGAGATTGTCATGGCATTCACACGTAGAGATATTGATGGGACGGATAAGAAAACTAATATGGGTTTTCAAGACACTTAGATATATAGCTACAAAAACACTTCTAACTCAAATTTATATTTCCTTAGCTCAATCGGTTTTGAGTAATTGCATGCCAATCTGGGGAGGTGCATCTAAGATAAAATTTTTAGAACTGGAAAGGGCACAGAGGGCCCTACTTAAAGTAATCCATTTTAAACCGTACCGTTTTCCTACAAATGAGCTGTACTCTCTGAGTGATGTTTTAACGGTAAGGAAGCTCTATGTACTAAACACTGTTCTAAGCATATATAGGTCCCTAAAGTTTGATCCAACACTGTTAAAAAGACGTAGAAAACACTTAATCGCTGCAGTGAGCACAGCCAAGTCTTCATTTGCACGAATGCAATACACGTATAAGTCGTCACAATCACATAACTCAATAAATAAAATCTTAACTATATATCCCTTGACACGAAATAAATGCAAAATAGTAATTATAAATTGGTTAAAATCTTTAACATATGGGGAAACCGAAGCACTTTTATTCAAGTAAACACAATCACACACACATACACACAAATACACACACACACACACTCTCACACATACTCACTATGAATTATGGATTTAAATCTATTTGCATGCCTTGTATTTTTTGCTTCTTGTCTTAATTTGTAAAGTGGTGTTGTTATAAAGAGCGGACCCTCCTAACACAAGTATTGAACTTAAAAGGGGGATCCATCCTATGTAAGAACTAATGTAACCTTAGAGACAATAAAGCATTATTATTATTAGTATTTCTGTCTTTATTTGTAGGAAGCATGAGCGACATATTACGAAACAGTCCAAACTATTAAAGAAAGTTTCAAAGGATAAAAAATTGGTGAGATTGGTTGTTAGAAAGACTCGTAACCAAACTGGCAAGTTTTATACCTCTATATTTTTCCATTCACTCTACGTAACTGAGAAAAAATAAATAAACGAGTCTAGCTGACATTATGATCTAGAATTAAATTAAATTAAAAAAATGCTAAGACTATGGAATCATTCCCCCACACACTCAATTCCTAATATTAACAGTTTTTGATATAACTAAAATGTACATACTTTTACGGAAGCTCGCACGCATTTCACCATCTCTTCCAGGTAAAACCACATTTTTCTGAAAGATTATGGATCAAAGAATCAAATCATAAAGGTACAATTTTTACAAAAATATGTAAATCATGTTTTCTTTTCAAAATCATAGCAGTCACTTACGAGCCTATTTAAAAAAAACATATAAATATCAATGCAATCAAAAGCACTGCAAATTAATTGTATTTTTATTTAAATAATTGCTCACCATTGTTTCAATGCAAGTCTGGGTGTTAAGCTAAATGTATCATGGATTATTAAATGACAAGTCTGAAAAGTGATATGAATATAGCTAAATTTACGAGAAATAGGTTCCTGAACTGATTTTTTTAATCGACATTTTCATTCTCGATGGATCTGTCTGTCTTTATTTAAATCACATTAAATCTACAATAGAAAGACTAAATACACACAAATGCACGTAGATATAAGCATGTAAATATATGTATATATATATCTATATATATATATATATATATTATGTATATATATATATATATATTATGTATATATATATATATATATATATATATATATATATATATATATATATATATATATATATATATATATTATTGACACAATTTTTTTAAATGTGGTGTTTGGAATTTTCATATATTTTCCTGTCTACGTGTTTGTTTATGCGCGCATCATGTTAAAACTATCAAATCAATTCGAATGTTTTAGGGTGAATACGCTATATAGTGGAAGGAAAATTTACTTTTTAAGTCAATACAATTCGTTTATTCCAGTAGGTAATACGCAAATTTAATATTTTCAAAATTTCTTTAAAACTGCTTTAGTACTTAAAACAATAACAAAGAATTGCCTGTGTAATTATTACGCGTCGGGTACGTAGTAATAACATAAGTGTATAGTCTACCTAGCTACACCAACAGGCGTTACTTATATTTTAAACCGCACAATGAAGTTTTCCACTGGAAATTATATTGGTGTCTGAGAGGTGACCAGAAGTGAAGTATAGAGCGGTATGCCATGGATGTTGAGTAAACTCCACATGCAGACAAACACGTGAAGGTAGACATAGATTCCGGTCGTTTTCTGCATATAGAATTTTTCTAAGCTTAACGTATACTCGTTACAAGCTTAACTTTGTTTCCACAATTTGTTTAAAATTTGAATCCGTTTTCAATATTTACATTTCAATTACTTTGGCAGAGTTAGTATTAGGCTGCATGAGTTTGATTTTTATGTACTTAGTATCCATACATATAACTTTAGAATTGAAGTACAAGTTGTAATATTGAAGTATGTCTTGCAGGTACTTGCGAAATAAAAATGAACACGACGAATATAAGACACAGAAATATTGTTTTGGAACGTTCCTTTCTTTGCCTTTCCGCCTGTTTTTCGTTGTTCACACATCATTCAAGATCAGCTGAAATGATTTCAATTAAATTTTTGAACTGTGATTTTTTTACATTTGAGATAACTTACAAGCTATGTTTTGTTAAATTCAACATTGGCAAAAAGAAAAAACTTTAATTTCATATTTTACTAAAATTTGTACTTAGTTTAGAAAAAGTTAAGTTTTGTAATTATTATAATATAGGCTATTATATGTTTTAATATAAAAGATAAGTAAATAAATAGTTTCCAAAGGTTTATGCGCGTATAGAGTTGCAAGCTACAGCTAGTAAAAATTAAGATTAAAAAAATTCACTCCCCTTTTGAAAATAATTTTTCGCCTTTTAAATAAATTCTTCGTAAATATCATCAACTAACGCTTATATTATATTTAGGAAGGCCATTATTTTTTGGTTATATGTTTTAAATATATAGAGTAACAATCACACGTGAGCACAAGCTTGTTCATTAAGATTTGCCTTTCAGAATGTTTTCAATTTCAATTCACTGTCTTCGTGGTTCTAAATCAAGGTCCTTGCGAGGAAATAAATGTTATGTTCAATAAAATTACAAAAATATTAGTCTTATAACAATTTTATCTTTACTTTTGAAAGTGATATTCTTCTTATTAAACCTTTTGTATACCATAAACTTTTCTTGAGTACGGTATAACTTTAAAAATGGGATCAATTTCCATTCTCGTATTCTGATTGTTTTGAAATTAGGTCATTTTGGGGAAAAATAAAATTAGGTCAATTTGGGGAAATATATAATTTTGGGTTTTGTTTATCAAATAATATATCTACTCAAATAACGAAACTTAGTAAAAGTAAATTTAAAATGCAACTAACAAAACATTTACGCAAATGTTAAAATAAAAGAGAAATGAACATAAAATTACATTTTCCTTTATTTCATTTTAGGTCTAAACAAAATGCGGTCACAATTTCAAACAAAATTTTGTTACATTTCCATTGTAATTACTGAACATAACTCAACTGTAATAAACTACGTAAGGAATATATTTAAAAAAATAATATATTCTAATAATGCAGTTTATGTGTGAAGACGACTTGCAAAATTTTATGTTTTGACTTTTTCAAAGGTTTCGTTTTTGTCATCCTTAATGGGTCGTAAATGAAAACATTAAAAATGAAGGGAAGAAAATATTGCATTTACTTTATGCATATTAGGGCACTGATTTTATGTATACCTCCCAAAATTAGCTACGTAGTAATTGCTCAACATTCGTATGCGTACGCAAATCAGAAAAGTTAGTGATAAAGAGTGTAATCTGCTACGATCGAATAGAACTACATGTTGTAAATTTACTACAGGTAGTTCGATCACAACCAGGCTGCTAGCATATTTAGCCTACTTTACGATTATAAGTTCAATTTTTATAATATATTTGATTATACATCTATTACAGTTGCTAATAGGTTTTGATGGCACAGATCTTCTATTATATTTTCGGATAAAATAAAAATAATCAATAGTCAGTAGTGAGTTACATTTATGGCAATACTCTACATAAAAAAATCTTATGATAAACAAGTTTTCTTATAATAAACAAATTAAACAAACACATAACATAACACGTCAAACTCAAAAGGTATATTTTAGAATTTTATGAAACAAAATACATTGAAGGTTACAAAACTTAGCTAATAATATTCGGTTTTGGAGACTACTGAATCTGTAACTATATAAACCAATTTTGGACAAAAACGTGTTTGTTGTCTAATAATCGATCTACACACAACTGAGAGTCTTCGTCATAATCTAAGATGTGTTCTTCTGTATTCATTTCATTATAAAAATGTAATAAACTATTGGCAGTATTAGTTACAACAATTAAGCAATTTTTAATTAATTTAGTCTTTCTAATTGGCCTCAGTTAGAACTATTAAAGTACTGGGCATAAAATTAAAAATATTTTGTTATAAAATTTAAAAGATTGAAGATGATATTTTATTATAATAACATGAAAATACTTTCTGTTAACAGGATTTCACTTAACAGTCATATCAAATAAACATACGCCTATTATACTTACAGTTCAAATGACGTCACTGTTTTAATTGAAAAAGCTGTAAAATAAATATATTTTCCACTGTGAAATGTTCCATTACAAACGTTTTTAAATCAACGTTATACGATACACTGCTTCAATACAACCAGCAAATATAACATTATCTGTCCTTAAGGCATATCATCTCATAGTTTTACGTGTGAAATTAAAAACAATGTTATCTTCGTAGAGAATGAAAATAGCCTTGTTAGATCGGAATGAATGTAGCTTATTTCTTTCTTCAGATTAAGATAAAAGGAGAAAAAAAATTAAACTAAATTTGTAACGATAATGCAAATTAAAATAGCTACTTTTACAAACGCGTATATGTTATATTTTTGTTAAATCAAGAATTTTTAATAGGAATTTAAAAATCTAATCAAGTATAGAGTAACTTTTTGGAAGCAATTACAAACAAATCAATATCGATAATTTTCTTTTATTTATAGCCATTACCTTATTTCATTAAAACAAATTGTTAATTTTTCAGTTAATAGTGACGTTTATTCTGTGTTATCATAAGGAATGTGTTTCTCTAGGAAAGTTTTACGTGGCTTTTTTAGACAACCCTATTTGACTTGCAATGGATATACTCGTAAAATATTTTTTAATCAAAAATCACTCAAATTTCTTTGCAAAAAGGTTAAAAGTTCAGAAATAAAAATTAAGTAACACAGAATAATATTCCTCCAATATACACTACATATAATTATGCTCAATAGCTGCAGAATATTCTTGGACAGTGAACTCAACGTAGCTTGCAACTGAAGACCGATTTCAAGTCTAATCTCTCTTAAGTAGAGAGCAATTTTGTAGTCTTAGATTCAAGCGCATGAATAGGTTTACGGGAAATGTCACAGAATTTATCAGAAGCGCCTATATAATTGTAAAAAAAAATTGTAATAAAATGAAATGAATAATTTGGTTATTTGATACTGATTTCGTCGCAGATTTTAATATTTGAAATGAGATTTTTTTAAGATGGGCGATATTATAAAATTTTGTATACGACTATGAACTTTAACCAAAAAACACTCTTTAACTAGCTGCACTGCTCATGCTCTCAGTTTTAGATTGTAAGAAAAATAATATCTAATCAAACATAACTACGAGTATGTAATTTGAAAATGATAATCTAATATATGTAAGTGGGTCTGGGTGTCATTATGCATTCGTATATGCATGCGTGGATTTGCCTGAGCTAGTATATGCACTGGCGTGTACTTACGTGCCTGCATACGTATGTGCGCATTTGAACAATTTGCTGAGACTAAACCTCATAAAAACTTTAAGTAGATCACGCTCATTGCACGGTAAGAGCGAGGCATATGAGTTAATAATTAGCATTGTAATTATCAGTATACGTACTTAATAAAAATATTTTACAAGAACTCATCCCTAAGGATTTGGCACAGATTTCTTATTTGGCGTTATTAGCAGATGGTGACGCTAAGGAATTAAAGCGTGACGCAGTTTTAAATAAAATATTTTGTTATTGTTGTCCACCGGAGATCAATAATATAAAATTAAACCAACGTATCACCACCGTATCAAACGTATGTTTTGTGAACATTTTGAATAATACTATCTCACCTTAAATACAAAAATATGATTTTTAGTTTCCTTGTAACTTGCCCAACTAATGCACTACGATATACGAAATTAATTTTTTGTTAAGTTGTTGGTTCCCTCTAAAATTTTTATAAAACTTTGTTGGATTGTTAACTTTTGTCAATAGTAGTCAGTGTAATTATCGAAGTGGATAAATAAAATTTATTACTCTACTAAATTTTAAATGGGTATGTACTAAACTTCATGCGATTTCTGATCTAAGATGGCTGTGACAGGAAATACGATTGTAACAGAGACCATTAAGGTTTTGGTATTTTCATGTTGAGGTACAGAATCCTCATATAGTTGGAAACAATATATATGTTTTCCTAATTTTCCTCAAAGTTAAGAGGAAAACCTTATTCCATCATTTCCATAAAGAAAAAAAATATTAAAGCAAATTTATATGAAATTAATGCAGATAATTGACACAAAGAAAAGATTAAACGGCGCAGTTTCATTATTCAGCTGGTTATATCGTGGTATGGATGATAAAATGAGACACAATCTGCACTTTATTTCATTTTGTTGGTTCAAAAAGTTCAGTAGAGTTCTTCTTTACAAAGCATTATGGAAAATCAACTCAGTTTTCCTAAAAAAATACCAAATTTTTCATTTGTCTGATTATCAATTTAAATGTAACTTTCAAGGAGCTTGGTTTTACATTTGTTCTGGTTAAGTGTCATTTTTAATCTTGTACCACCTGGGTCTTACACTATATTTTGTATGTATATTTTGACGCACTGATGTCTTTTATTTACTTAAATTGGGTATCGTAATTGGGTATTTATATTGGGTATCGGGGTTATAGACTGTTAGTGGTTCATAGATAAAGATACTTGAGCTTTACGTGATATTTTTGTGGCTAATTCCACGAAAGTTGCTATTTATCCTTCAGAGAGATATGCTTTATGATTACATTTATATGGTTATTGTTAAGGAATGAACTTGAAAAATTATGACACCAGTACTGGAATATTGTACCAATAGCCAAGTTACGTATTTTCGATTATTATAAGTAAAACACATTTATCCAGTTTCGCTAATTTATTATCGCCCTTATCAGTATCTTATGCCTTAAAATATTTAATAACTTATCAATTTTAAAATCTTCTTATCTGTATTAGAGAAATTTCAAGACACTAGTGTCTTGAAGCTTCTTATTAGCAGTCAATTAATATTGGAAATTGTGTAATAGCAGAAAAAAAATTATATTTATTGACTGCGGTTGATTTAAATAAGAGATTCTAGATGCTATTTCTACGGAACTTTGTAAATGTCATATGTTAATCCACAGAGCTCATAGGCTCGCCAGCGTTGTAAAAAAGCCACGTAAAAATCGAAAAGAGTAAAAATCACTTGATTGCAATCAGTATTGCGCACATTGTAAAAATAATGATTATACTTATATTATACTGTTATATTACCTGTGACTTATTATTTTTTATAATAAGATAAATTATTACGGACTTCCTAAATTTCTATCGTTTTTTATTTTCTTATTTGCAGCATATTATTACAGCTATATTAAATATATAATATATGGGCATTTATGAAGGCACCTTTTTCTTGCTTTGTATTAAGACCATAAATTTAATTTTATTCTCTATCCTTTCCTGATTGTAAAACGGTTAACATGTCAGTTAATAAAGACATTTATTCTGTATTGTCAAAAGGAATGTCTTTCTCTATTTAACTTTTACGTGACCTTTTTCGACGGCCTTATCGGACTTGCGAGTTTCATCATTAATTTGTTACAGTTATGCATGGAGGATAAAATGTGACACAATCTGCACATTATTTCATTTTGTTCATTCAAAGAGTCCTGTATAAATATAATTTACTAATTATTGTAGGAAATAATCTGATTTTTCTCAAAGAAACACAAAAATAATTTCTTGATATTGTTAGACTCTACAAATATCACTTTTCTTATTTTGATCTATTTTTGTAACTTCAGGCCGATTTTCATCGCTGTTCCTTAGAATGGGGATGTTTAATTTAAGACCATATACGTTAAACATAAACTTCGTAACATATTATATATCTTCACAAATTTATATAGGTATGATTATTCCACAGTTCACACAACAATGTTTTTAATACTTTTTGCTATATATGGCATTATCACATTTTTTTGTTCGATCTCGTATCTTCACTTCAATAATAAAACCGAAAACTTATTTTATACGTCGGTAGCTACTATAACACTGGGCATGTTTCCCTTTCAGTTGCATCGCGTGACATACTCTTATTTAGATTAAGGCAGAAGCAGGAATCTAATCTGACATGCGATTTTTAAATCAAACAATAAAACGACTTGATTATGACTAACTTGTTTTACCAATAATTATAGCCTTACTTTATTTACATTTGATGTTTATAAGATTAAACATTAAATATGACCTTGTATTATAAAAGTAAGCGCTCCTAGAGTTTGGAAATATTTTTTTTTTGTAATTTCTTTCTTTTAAGTGTGATATTTAGCAGGTTTAAATCCAGTTATCTTTATGCTCTCTACGCCGTTGAATGGGTGATAATTTTTAATTTTCTTTTGTATGTTTGTTGAGTACGTAAGGGACAAATGCTGAAATGTATATAATAAATATAGTGTTAAAGTAGTGTGCATACTCAATTTACTAGTATTTACATTTTGTATTCATAATGTAAAAATATAGACGTAATCCTAAACCGAATTTTGAGCCAAAATAAAAATAAAATCAAATTAAAAGGAAACGACTATCATCAATCGTCATTCAATCAAAAATATTTAGTTTCGTCAAGCAATCATTCATAACGGAAAAAAAAGATAAATTTTTCATGAAAATATTAAACATTGCAAATGAAACGAGTTTTTATACTTGTCCAGTTAAGAAAATATAGGTTAAAACCGATTAAGTACATGGCTTAATAAAATTAAAAAAACTTTACAGTGAAAACAAAAAGAAAGTGAAAGCGTTTCATACCTTTTATTATTCAATTCAGCTACAAAGAAATGAAGGAAGGAAAAAAGATATTAAAATTATGTGTCGTTGGGACTTTAATAAACGCGTCCCAACGACACTCGCAAGATTTTTGTTTACAGATGTGAAGTTTTTCATTGTTTGTGGAGGTTTTTATTTTTACGTCTGTGAAATATATTCCAGGTATTATATTTATATGGGGTAAATATTATATAAATGTTTAAAAGTTCATACATACCAAAATTTTTACGGAGCTTTTGCAGTGTGAGGTCTATTCTTACCTTTTACCCGGTTTTTAATATATGTTGCTTCAATAATTGAAATGAAAAACTTTACGAGGAAAAAAGTTCTCCGTCATGACATATCACTTTTTATTTTAAAATAACGCCATTTTGAAATTATCGGACTTATTTTTTTCACCTACTAACTTAAATTTATCTTGCCCAAAAAAGTGTCATTTTGTCTGAACAAAAATGTGGCTTCGAGAATGTCTACAATTTTTGTAATATTGCATACACATAAATAAATATTAATTTCGTCTTTTAACTAAGTTCTTGTATATATTCATTTGTTCTATACCGCTTTTTTGATTGGCTTCTCTATTGAGTGATTGATTTGCATTATAATGCTTAATTGTAAATTTGAATGGCTTTTATTTTAATTTTTAGTGCCTCAATTTTTTTTTTTAATCTTTTAAGTCTACTTTCGAAAGTAAATTATTTTAATATCTGTTTAATTCAGGGCTTGCCCTTTCGTTAACATAACTGTTTCAATTTTATAAAAAATATATAATTTTACATTTTTTTATTATCTTTGTCATACGAAAATTTCCAAGCTAATGCTATATGTTTTTGATGTATCAACAAGTATAAAATTATCTTTTATTTCTTATAATTTCTTTGTACATTGTTTCCATATACATAGTTCTTATAGATTGAAATATGTTATGTTTTCTGCAGTATTTACGAACTAAAAAAAACTTATAGACTTCACATTTCTATTCGTTTATTTTTGAGTAAATAGATTTTTCCATGAATTTTCTTATTTCATAAATTTGCTTAATGGGTATTCTCTTAGGATATCTCTGCAGACAGACAGTAATTCAGTCTATTATTCTAAATAAACAAGGGCGGAAAATTGAAAAAATTTTTTGATTGCATTTTTGCCTCGCTTTTCCTTTTCAGTATAACATTTTCGCCTCGCTTTTCCTTTTCAGTTTTCAGCCTATCACAGGAAAGTTGTAAAGAACATGTCATGTCAATTTTGTAAAAACTGCACTGGTGCTATTAGTGTAATTTATTTAAAAAAATAATTTTCTGATAATGTTGAGTTTGGTTTTTGTGGATGTTATGGTATTTAATATGTGATATAGATATTTCATAATAATATATTTAATATTTTTTAATGAAAAGTTTTTAATGTCGCTGATTATCTCGGAAGCGATTTGTTTTTTCATAATCACAAAAATATTTTATTTTCAATATGATCTTAAATAATTAATATTTTTTGTGTTTGTTTTGAAAGAACGAGCCCCTGGGAAATATTGTAGAGAAGAATATATTTCTTATTTACACTATCTTAGAAATTTTTTTTTTCTAGACCGTGGTAGGTTTCAGTGAAATTTTTGCCGTATCATTAAATAAGTACATGCACGTTTAACAGTTATATGTTTTGGAATAAACGTCGCAAAAGCAAAATGTCCAAATCGTAATGTAATTTGGTCGACAACAAAGTTAGATATAAATGGTTTACAATATTTTTGAGAGAAATAATCTTTTGGCAACGTAATAAATTCTTAGCTTAAAGTAATTTAAATTAAGTTTCAACCTAAAAGCAATAAAGTTAATATACAAATTTATCGCATTGACATTTTGAAGGGAATCTAATTTTATGTTCGATAACATTAAATTCCAAAATTTTTCAAATTATGTTGGACCGTTTTCCAGAAAGAAAATTAGACACTTCCCTAATAGAAACTTTTACGAGAAAACAATTAAAGTAATTAATTTTTTGTTAATGTTTCCTAAGTAAAAAATGTTATGAAAATATTTCATATAACATTTTTTAAAAGTCACAAATAATTAGATGGTAAAATATATTTATAAAATTAGATATAAAATGTATAGTATATTTACTCACCACGTTATAAAGATTGGTGATCAAACGAAATGAAAATTATATTCACCTTCCTACCAATTCATAAAATAAAATTAGTATTCGGGAAACGTAAGTTATTTAAATACGTGCTTGAATTGAATAGACATAAATTTAATATATTACATAATTTAATATATCGTCATATTGAGAAAACAAAAATAAAATTTTGTTTTATGGCAAGTCAACTCTTTATCCTTTATTAACCGTCATCTGCTGCCTAAGTCAGCAGTATGACAAATGTTCTTTTATTGACAGTGATTTTATAGAATATCCATAGTCACATAACATTAAATCCAAAATTGATAGTTTCTCGTTCTTTACCTATATCAAAATATTTCACTACCACTATATATGTACAAAAATTATAGAAACAATTTATATATTCTAAAAGTAATCTTGGCCTTGAATAATATAACCATTTTGTAGATGCCCATACGCAACTGCTCACACTTTTCTTCATTGACAAGTTTTTGTCAAATGTAAAATACGTGTGAAATTTAAATTGGGATATTTTATCTCAAATACATTTTACACTCACCTTTAACCCGCTCTTCGTAATTAAGTTGACTGATATATTTTTACCGAAGTTGTGTTTTATCTATATAGATAAAATACCATATAGATAAAATTTGGAATTGTCTGACTTATTTAATATTAAGAGTACAAATTTTGGGCGCACAAAACAAACATTTTTCATATATTTGTTCTGGACTCCGATTTTCCGAGAAACATAGCGCAATTATTTTTTTATATACATAATTAATTTACATGATTGTATTGTTAATCTTGCCATAATTTTCTAGAAATATTTAAAAAAGATCTTAAAATTATGGAACCAGACCACTTTATTGTGAATTAAAGCAGCGATACTTAGTAGCAAAAAAATTACTTGAAAATTGAAATATTACGCTTCAAATTATACGCGAAGTATCTGTGCGTCTGTAAAAATATTCTTCGGGACGGGGTTAAAATTTATGAGAAATATAGGAATGTTACCCATTTGTTGGTTTATTAATGAACTATTTTTGAAATATTACAAATAAATATATGTGCAATTTCGTTATGTAGCGCAGTTATAGCAAAATTATTTCAAAATTTCCTTTATAGTTTATCTAAAACTAATCCCATTTCAAAATATTTTATTTTGCAGGGATGAGTGGTACCTGAAATTATCAAACATATTACATTTATAGGTAAATAGTACTGCAAAATATTGGTATGACAAATAAACAGGACTTGAAAAAATTGCAATTCTTAGGAAAAAATTTATTTAATACTTAGTTTGACTTATTAAACGCGATTAACTAATAAAGTTTTTATTTCGTTCTTTTATCTATATATATATATATATATATATATATATATATATATATATATATATATATATATATAATTATGAACTGATAATATTTTAAAATCGTTGGGAATTCTAAAAAAATTATTCTCATTTAAGGCCAATTATAAATATAATAAAATGTTGAGGTATTCACTGTTTTTTCTTATTGTTTGTAGGACAATTAATTTTATAAACTTTATTTTCAATTCGTACTTTTCATGTACGTTTTGATAAAAACTATCAAAAAAGCGGTGGACGAAGACATTCGGGGATAGCGAACAAAACAATTCAAATCTTATTGGTAGTTATGGGCCTATTCTGAATGAAGTTCAGCAAGGAATGTTCAGATTGCTAAGTTCCATGAGAAAGAAGAAATGAGGAATTCTTCGAGACTTGTTGTACTATGTTTAGTAATTAAACATTTATAATACTAAATCAAATGATGTACGCGCCTGAATAGTGGAGTCACACTACAAAGAAATGATAAATGTTTAAATCAGACGTTGTGAAAGGATTATTTTGTGTAAACAGGACCCATGATTATTTTGTGTAAATATTTGGGAAACAGTTTTAATTAACATACAATTTAGGCTCCGACAACCTTTGAAACTGGAAAATGGTGTAATAAGTTTAATTCAGGTTTATTCAATTTTATAGTTTCAAATAAACATATTTTACTGGTTCTAACAAATCAGTATATTAGAAAGATAAGAATCATAGATTAGGAAGATTAAAACGATTAGGAAAATTTAAACGAAAAATAATTTCTAGATTTTTCTGGTTGCCGATTTACTTTATTTCGTCCTTTTCGTTATAAATACAGAAAGGTGCTAATAGAAAACAAGACTCTTTAAGAATATGGTGAAACTGTAATATTTTGTGCCTGGTTACTTCTATTGAGGCTCTTTTTCAATTATATGCTTTAATAAAAATATAATAAAAGGAGATTTTATTAAACATAACACAAAAATACTTAAAAATTATCTGACGAAGCGTACATAAATTATTAATTAGTTAAAATGAAAATATAAATAATTGCTTACATCTGTAAAGTAGTGATTTTTCATTCGTCCATCCCATCGTGGGTGGTATTGCTGGTAAGGTCTTTTAAAATATAATTAAGGCTCCAAGTAATAGAGTTCTTTATTGAGTACCCTTACAAAACATTATGCTTCAGAGTGAATTACGATGTCTAATACAAATCCAATATTTATAGATTAAAGCATTTGACCACAACTTCAAGTTAAAATTATTTCTTTATACTTGCATCGACGTTTTCAAGAAATAGACAAATACCGAATTCAACTTCATATGAGTTCCAGCACACTCTTGATATTAATAAAATACTAATATTTAATCTTTATACTTAATGAAATTTAGGATTATATTCTGATACTTGATATTTTGGAATATGGAATAATAATTTATATATATATATATATATGTATATATATATATATATATATATATATATATATATATATATATATCCTCTTACGCATACGTGCTTATTTAATCCAATCTAAAGTATTTATACACAATACTCAAAATGCGAAATGTTAATAAAAAAAAATAAATAACGGTACTCAGTTTTGGAACATCTGGTTATTTGTATCGGCTTTGATTTGATCCAAAGATTAGTTTCTAATTAGTTGGTGTAATCGGAAGATAAACGTTAGCCAATCCAATCTAGTCAATGTGGACGTTTAGCTATTAGGAATTGTTGTCGATATTATAATGTCCCGTCCCTTTCTATCATGCCACTTTTTAAAATAACCACTAACATTCTTTTGTTGAAAATACATGTGTATGTGGTCTCATGCTTGACGCACGAAAATCTTTTAATTAGTAAAATAAACTACAGAACTAAAATATAGAAATTTAATACCTGCTGCTGTTATACTGTTTAAATGAATTTTAATTATTGTTTTATCGAAATTATCATTTACCATGCATTAGCAAGATGTTAATTGGAGGTAAATATTTTTAATCGTTTTATAGTACAGACTTTAATTTTATTATATCTATCGATCGACCTATGAAGAGATTTTACGCGAAAGAATTAGCAAAATTTTAATGATTATTAGAAATACTCAAATGATTGATAAAGTAATTAACTAAGACGATTAATATTACATATTTAAGGCTAATCAACATTAGAGTGAAGTAATTTTTCTGTGTATGTTAAGTGAATAAAATTTAATTGAAATATTTTTTCTGTATGGTTCACAAACAAATTAAGTCATATGCTAAGTGATTTCCGCATACTACAACATGAGTGAGTACATTACTAATTAATTTATTACGTTTTAATATTCATGTTTAATGTCATTTAACAAATAAATTAAATTTCATATTTAGGCACGTAGTGGGGCGTGTATTAGCGAAATAATAATTTCAGCGTTCGGTACAATGGATAACAGAGTATATGTAGTCGTTGCGTACAGTTTTGTGTTAGCGTAAGCTTGTGCGCACACAAACATATATTTATATTAAGTAATAAATTGAAAACCACGTCCTTTTTCTAACTGAGAGCAAAAAAAATATAACGTGTAACTCTTTTTAACACACACAGTACCGCTAACGTGTGTGCGTTATCAGTATTGTGTGCAAGCTTACGCTATCACAAAACCGTACGCAGCGACTACATATACTCTGTTATCCATTGTACCGAACGCTGAAATTATTATTTTGCTGATACCCACCCCATTACGTATTTTTAAAAATTTATATTTTTTTAAATATTAGAAACATTTTTTCCTATTACTTTTTTCTGCAAAGCACCTTGTGGTGGTCCGGTGAAATAAAATATATACTTTATATTAGAGAATTGAAATACGAAAACCTTAAATTTATATTTGCCCGTATTTTTCCTTCATATATTTTTATTTACTTTCATGGCGACGATTCATGTTAAACTTGTCTGGAATCGTTAAACAGTAGATAATGACATAAAACTTATTTCAATGTGTGTATTTTATATATATATATATATATATATATACATATATATTTATATAAATAAATATGTATATATATATATATATATATATATATATATATATATATATATATATATAACGAAGACGTCGCTATTAAAGTTCTCAATGTGAATAATGAAATTAATGAATAAACAAACAAAGTTAACAAACAGTGTCAAGGAGAGTGGGCATACATACAAGTGATAATGTGGAGAACTGCAGTGAGCTGAATATATTGTGCTATACAACCATGGTTTTTCCTGATATAATTTTCCTAATTAGTTCACTTAATTTCTGCCACCATTTCGTCAGTTTCGTTTGTCAGTTCGGTGCGTTAAAACCAAATTAATATATCAAACTGAGCATATGTAGCAGCTTTTACACCTATTATGTAACTTCTATAAATTAGTTCGGATTTCAAGGTTAGAACAGTATAAACAACGAAATTCTCAAAAATGTTTAGAACAGTATAAAAAAGACTTTAAGATGAAAACATCGTTTCAAAGTTAGTGAAGATATTTTCCTAAAGTTAATTGGAGTATAATGAGAAACGTGAGGTTCGGTTTATTTAAAATAAGTTCCGTTAGTAAAATGATTTCAAACGTATATTATTTATTTCCCTAGCAATATATAAAAAGCATTATTCATGGTGCTTTATGCGAGTCAACAGTAATATATTTAAGTATTCTTTTGTATAGATACAACTTCTATTGTACACCCTCAAATTTTCAAAATAATTAAAAATGCAGGCAGAACATGATTTACTGTATAGATACTTCACTTAACAAATTGAAAATATTAGTTGACTATGTAAATACCGGCTGTTTTGTGTGGTAGTTGGAATAAAGGATAAACTTTAAAATAAAACAGGTAAAATAATTTTTTTATTAATCATATTCTAACTGTTTACAATACTTGTTTATAAACAGTAATTTTCAGTTTGTTACCCGGGGTATATATGTACAAATTTTTCGAATTTCCTACCCGAGAGTAAGTTACGTAAAGTTGACAGTGAGGAAAGCAGGTTCTTTGCGGTTAATGCCACAATGTTTTAAAGTTTGTCCTTGTGCTTTGTTAATTATAAAACTATATGCAAATTTTATTGGAAATTGCAGTATTTTATATTGGAATGGTCTCTTTGTCTTCTGGGGATAAATACTGTGTGTAATTCTTTGTCCTTTTCGTTTATAAGTTCTGCTTCTATGATGTTATTCGATAGCTGTTTGACGATCATCCTCGTTCCATTACAAAGTTTTTGTGAGTTGTAATTTGTGAGTGTTATGATCGGAGATCCAATTTTCAGTCGAAGGCAAAAATTCTATAGGGACGTCAACATTTTCTTTAACATTTACAATCGTGTCTATCGATTTGTATATTCTCTCTTAACCGAGAATGTTCTTTTGAATAATAAAGGTAATATCGACGTTATTCTGCACGTCGACAAATTATTTTCAGTTGCCAAAATTACCCTCTAAAATAGGCACTCCGGATTGGTATAGTTGTGAAAAATGTTTGAATAAATTTAGTCGATGAGTTCGTTCTCAGTAGTGGCTATGTTGCAGAAATCACTGTTGAGTTCAACGAGACCAGTCATCTGGTCAGTAGGATATGGGCCTTTGCCTATTTGTAACATTTTTTGAACAAAATGTGCTGTTATTTTGTCTTTCCATAGTTTAACTATCATGTTTTTTATTAATCGCAGTATTTGTATGTGTGGCTGGAGATATGATTTTCTTAAACATGCAATGATTTTGTCTGATAGTGATGGGGATAACTAGAAGTGTTTGTCGAAAATCTCCTATGAGTATATGTAGAGCTCCTTCTATTACTTCAGAGTTTCCTCGCAAATTTTGTAACATTCTGTCCATGGCTTCGAGTGGTTTTTTATATGCCATTGTGCATTCGTCCCAGAAGATAATGTTAGCTTGTACATATAAAACAAGTACACCCCGTACTTATGAAGTTCACCCCGTCCAAATGCTTTTGAGATTATACATACTAGGAATTGTTCTTCGGCTATATTCAACGATTCGTCTTCTTCCGTAAGTATGGCGGCAATACCAGACTATGGCATTGCAAGTGCGATCTGTTGTTCAGCACGTATTTCTGCCAGCAATAGATTTATTAAAAATGATTTGCCGGTGACGCCTGGTGCGTCCAAGTAAATAATTCCGCCAGGGTTGTTGTGGATTTGGTCCATTATAATGTAAATTGTTTTTTTATTGTTATTGAGGAGTGATTTGTTGTAAGCAATGTATTGAATTAGTTCGTTGAGATTGTAGCTTTTTTCCTTTGTAATATCAAAGTTTAGCATATTAAAAGCATCTTGTCTTACAGGCATCCCAAGTTATAATGAAGTTTGATTTTTTATTGCTGAACATTTATCTTCTAAACGAATGAGTGTTTTATTGAAGATGTCTTCGTTGAATTCGATGGCTGGTTCTGGATGAACTTGTCGGATTTGGTACAGTATGTCATTTCTCATACTCTCTTTGAAGGTCTGAACAGTTTATACATCAATTTCTTGTGTTTTTGATGGGTTACATGTTGTTAGCAATAATGCAAATAAGTATCTGATTTGTTCAGCTGAGATTCTGAGTGGGGCTTCTTTTAGTGTTAATTCTCAGTGGTTGTCATTTTCTAGTAGTCCTACGTGTTGGCATGCTTGTCTGTATACCTGGCACAGGTAACCGTCAAAATCTTGAGATCTGTGAAACTTGTTGGTCCCCGTATTTCACGTAGCAACATCCGGAGATAGAAACATTCCGTGTTATTCGGATGTACGGTGTATAATCGGCCTAGTGCCTTAGATTTCAAGATTCCTGGATGATCCTCTACTAGAATTTCTTGCTTTTGTCACTGAAAGATTTTTCTTGTGGTGTTCCGCGTATAATAGGTAGGGATATTGAAATAAAATAATGTTTTCGTGAATGGATCTGTCTGGCACAGTCGGAAAAAACTGTTAATGTTGTGTTCCTAGGCGGTTTGCATGCAATTTTTCTGACGGTGTCTTTTGTGAAGTAAACTCTTTGTCACACTCGGAAACTCCTTGTTACTACTAGTTGTTGCACAGTGGGTTCGTTTTCGTGTATGGGAAAACCGTAAATCCGCCATGCTGCTTCGTTACTGTTGATGTATCTTCCCGTTTGGTATATGATCCCGGCCTTTCAGTTTTGTTGTTAGCCGTCTTTGGCTATTTTGAATACTGCCTTTGTTCACATACTTACAGGCATATTTAATGGATTTCTCCGAATTGCTGTATTCTACATAAATGTGTGCTTAGAACATTTTGAAAAGCAGTGGGTTATATGGTAGTACTAATTGATTATCTGTTCCTAGTCCGTCTCTGCTTTGTATCCGCATTTTTGCTGTGAAACCATCTTTTTTGGGTGATCATCTTCTGTATTTGGGATAGCCATCATTTCTGGTTTGTGAGTGGTCTAAATATGTTTTGGGTATTTTTTGTACATTTCCCATCATTCACGCGTGGCGAATTGGGGCTAAATGACCCGCATGGTCCGTGAATCATGTTTTTCAGAACTATGTCGTACAGCTTCGGACCTTCTTGTGGATTGGAAAATTCAGCTTGAATGATCTTACTGATACCCGTGGGTTGAATTCAGTCGTGTAGTAATATGAGATTGTATAAGTGAGGCAGTAATAACTTTTACCATTCGATTGTGTACATCCAGCACCTAACGGTTCCAAATATGTGGTATTTTGTGATGACTTCAATAAATCTCATTTAATTTTGTTGGAAAACTCGGGCTATTATGTTGTGTCGATCTATGGGGGCTTGTCCGTGGCTTAGTTCTTCTTTGATTTCTGGCTACGATGAATTGCATGGGAATGTTATGAAGAGGTCAGGTCGTTCATTTTTTATTACGTAGGTCATGGCATATTGAGTGTATTGTTGCACGTGTCTTGGACTTCCTATGTAAAATGAGGTAAGGAGGTCGTCAATGTTTTCGTCGCTTATGATCGCGTCTCGATGGTGGATGTATTCTTTTGTGCGTAGTTTCTTCTGATTCAGTCTCGTGTAAAACATCCGTTCCGCTTCTATTTTTGCATACATATCTAACAGGAATTTTTGGAATAAAATGTGAGTGTTGAGAATGTACGTTTCATTGTCTCTGATCATTAAACAAAAAGCACATAATTATTTGGAAGTGACTTTTTTGTTTGTTTCTACGCCTATTTCAGGTAGAGGAGAGGACAGATATAATGATATCTGTCCTCTCCGTGCAGAAATATTAATGGATATTGGAGAGCATCTTATGAACGGTGTGTCTCTGTAATGCGTTTTAGTCCTTCTCTTCTTGTAAAATTTTGTCACGGCTTGTGTTTTTATTGTCCACATTTACGATAGTAACTTCGTCTATATAAGGTGCATTGAATCGACGTTCGTGTTCTCCAGGTAGTGCCTTGTTGGTTCGAATACTTTATAGTCATCAGTCATCATATAATCAATCATTCGGTCCAGTGTACTTTGAATATGTGAATAAGTTGATTGTATTATTGTAAGATTCTCTGTACATATTGGATTATTTCTCGTCTCAATCTACTGACGTTTGTGCGTCGTTGATAAATTTTTATTTCTTCATTTCTTATAAAATACTTGCAAGAATTTGTCGTCGTCATCGAGTAGTGGTAGTAATTATCCCATTTTGTAATAGATTTGTCTTTGGATGGAAAAAACATAATGAAAGATATGGAAGATTATGGTGATAAATAGGTGGTGTGAATAGCCTGTTAGTAAATTTTTACTTTCTTTCCCATTTGTGAATTATGCATCCATTTATAATAATAACAACATTCCAACCAAATGTATATGGATACACAAAGAGCATATTTTTGTGGAGATCTATGTCTTTTGAATGTTGATACAAGTTAAAGGAAATGATTTGATTTGAAAGTTATAATCTGATTTACGATTTATTTTCAGATACTTCAAGCGTACAGTCGGTAAGTTAGAGGAGGAAAAGCATGCGAATATACTGACATCACTTGGAATATTAAAGTTTGGCAAGCGGTGTTCAAAACTGAGAAAGATGAACAGAATCTAAATATCACTTTATAATACTTTTCAAATGGTATTCCATTCCAAGTTAATTGCGATGAAAACTCACACCAACTGCATATGTATGTACAGTAAACAAATATTTTATAGAATTTTATTGCATGTCGAATATTATATAAGCATTTATTTGTAAAATGTGATACAAACATATCTAAAAGTGCAAAAACTCCAAGCGTGTGATACAAAGGAATGAAAATCACGGAAGCCCACAAAAACAAAGACCGTTAGGAAAATCACGGAACCCTACAAAAGCAAAGATTATACCTAAGCAAAATCATTCTTGCACAATTTAAACTTTTAAGTACGATCCAGCGTGATTCGACGAGAATGTAAAAGGCGAGGAAGCGGGATTAGCTGTTCTCTTACAGCAAAAACCATTTTCACATTCGTGAGCTCCACTTTTCTCTTTATCTTTTTATATACAAAGTAAATATTATGTAAAGCCCATATTGTGAGTTAGAGTGTGCGATACTCAATAAAATATTTACCGGTTTATTTTAAATGTTTTCATGACATTATGGATGAAAAGTATGCGCACTTGAAAACTAATAACTTCGTTCAAAAATTAAATATATGTGAATAACCATCTAGAAGTATTTAGTTATATATGCCGCTTGAATATTTCCACAATATTATTCATAAAAATGAATTCTACATCGCTAGCGATATTCATTATTAATAGCGATAATGTTGCTTGATAGTAGTAAATTATATTTAATGAATTCTTTTTAATATATTTATTCCATTATTTCAATTCATTTTATGATATGATGGATGAAAATTAAGCATACTTTAAAAATAAAAGCTTCATTGGAAATTTTAAAACTGATTAAATAACTATCTAGAAGTAATTGTTTCAAAATATAACGTATTTTAAAATGGCACTTTCGTAGTTTATAAAAGATATATTTTTACATGAATATTGATGTAGAAGTAAGATAACAGTGATGGAACATTTGAATGAATTAAATTATAAATGAATTTGGAAAAAGATGACGTTCCAGTGCATTTATTTGATTAATATGATTATTTTGAATATTGAAAATATTTTGAAGCCTAACGAAAATAATTTTTCTTCACCATTGGTAGCGTACTAAACGGTGTCCCATGTGCGTTTTAAATTCAAATGTTACTGGAAAAGATGATATATTATGACATTTAAATACAAAAGAAGAGGCTTAATTCTCTTGTGTGTAAAGTGGTAAACGAATGCTGATCGGAAATGATCTATGGAAACCTATGTAAAACTATACCATATATCATTAAAACGTCATTTTAGTAAAACAAAATTAATTTGAGATCGTGATGATGAGATTCGTACAACAAACAATGAAACAATGGACATAATAATATGCAAGTTAGTTTACGACCCCTCTTAGTCACAAAGTCAGTATTCAAGTGTTCAAGTGTCTCTGTAAGTACTGATCGTCACTAATAGGCCACACTTAACCAATAATTCATCGATTGTAATATGCTTTAAGAACAGAGAAATGGAACTACACGTGCATGAAATTAGTTTACAAAGAAAATTATAAAATATTCATTGGATGGATTTATTATTACAAAATCGTAAAAAAAATTTACTAATATCTCCAACAACATAACAGCATTGCCGATAATCACGTTTACCAGTTTTTGTCTTTCAGCAGTTCATCTTTAGTCAATTGATGTTTAGTTGAATTATGAATTTAAATTTAAGACTTTAATCCAACAGTTTCATTGCATATTTAAGTTTATTCATGACATTTATTAGAGAAATTGCCTTTTCAATACTTTTAAACCCTGTTAATTATTCGGCTAATGACTGACAAAAGAATTTTCCATTAATTATATATTCCAAAAAGAATACAATTATGATTTTCGAGGCCAAATTAACTTCCAATGAAATTAATGATTTCTCGTTAATCACATCTCTTTTGACATCAATATTTGTTATCAATGTAAACCAGTTAGGTTCTTTTTAAATTTTAAAGGTATCTCCTATAAGAGAGAAAAATTGTGTTCTTAATTTATAGAAATTAGGTAACTGACCACGGCCACGATCATTTAAACCTTATATTTTGTGTTCCGTGTCAAAACTGAAAATGGGAAACATTACGTAATAAACGCGCTGTCAATCTGTCCATCCGCATGTTCATTCGTCCATCTCTCGCAATCTATTTTCTGAGAAAATATAAGGCAAACAGAGCTGAATTTAGGCACATTTGAGTATACTTAGTACTAACTCAAAAGCTTAGGGTTAATTTTGTGGTGTAAAATGGTATCACCAATTTTTTCCAATTTCTTTTCCACGCGATGTCAAATTAAAAGCGGTAAAGTGAGGAATCTAAAAATATTTTGTTATGAGAATCGGTTAGTAAATACAGTGTTTTCATAAAATGACATGACTGTTTTAAAATCACTTCCTAAATAGTTTTTAACATGTTTAAGAATTTCGTTTATAAACTTAGAGTTTGTCCTAGTTTTCAGAACTTACATGTCTTGTCTAAAAGGTGCTATACGTGGTCAATTTGATGTAAATCGACCGAACTGATAAATCAAATTGATCTAATTTTCAAAATATGAACTAGCGGCATGGTGGTATACTATCATGCTGTATGACACATCGAATTGATTTCAGGAAAAAACCGAAGTTCTGTCGGTTCAGCATTGTTCAGTTCTTCACAAATTATCCATCGTGTTTATTTTGTCATTAGCATTGGAAACTTTAATGGGAACGTTTGTGAGATTATTTATTGATATTAGTTTGAGTGAGATTATTTATTTATATTATTTTAATACATTTATTTCACGTTTGTATTAATCAATGAATAATATTACGAGGTGCATTTTGATGAATTTAAAGATGCGTAGAAACAGGTAGTTTTTCGGAATAATTCCAGTAACGCTTTTTTTTATAAGGTTTTAGGGGGTAATTTTTTGTGAGTATCTTACATAAAATTAAAAAAATTGTTTTGGTTTTGCTCTTTCAGTTAATTTCTTAAATAATATGTGAAATAAAAAAAAAACAATGTTAGTATTTTATTTCTTATGAATATTTTGAATAAAATATATAATTAAAATGTACACGAGTAAATATCTTTTTTTATAAATTTGGGATACATTTTTAGAAAGAAAATTTTGTGAGTATATTTATTAATAATATTTCAGAAACTGTCTTATTTTACTTAATATTGTATTTTCATAAACTTATATTATTCGGTACTTAAGCACAATAGCCCAAACTGAATCTTAATGTGAAGTTTATAGTTACCAAGGAAGAAATAATTGGTCCTAAAATTAATATTACATCTGTCATAATTTTCATTCGCCGACAGTAGAAGCATGTCGATTATATTATAATTAAAACTTGATTTTAAATTTAATTGATTTTATTTCTAGAAATTTAAATATTCATTATATGTACTACTTTTCTAAATTAAACAAAGGTTAAAAAAAGTATCAGGCTACTCTGATACGCGTATTAATTCAGGTTAATGACAGATATGTTAATAGCTTATATGCGACGGAATTTGAAGCATCTTTCTAAGAACAAATGCGTTCCTTAGCACACAGATATCAAAGTTGCCGCTTCGGCCTGTACTGCGGTGACAAAAATAACTTCCGGCTAATTATATGTAAATAAAACTAAACAAGAAAAAGGTCTATTGCATTGTTGATATTTCCAATTAGTTGAGCGTTCTTTTAGTTATTTGTACATTATATTATAAACATGTTCCTTCTTAGATGGTTATGTAATTGATGACAATAAACAGAAGCAGATTTAGGTTACAATGGTAACAAAAATTAAAAAATATGTATTTCGAAAGTGGGTATGTTAAGTTAGGACCAAGGTAAAAAAAGATTTTATGGAAAATTTTAATTAAAACCTGTTTAAGAGTATAAGTTTCTCTTGTTAGTATCCACGTGATTTCACAATGTCACAACAATAAAAAAAAAGAAAATTATGCACGGCGAATCATTGAACCGAGTTTTTATAATTTGAAACTATGAAAATTGTTAAGGGTATTTAAAAGAAAGTGATATAAATAGTTAAGTGGTTCATTATTTTACACGAAACGTAAATACGTTGCCATCCCATGATATAATACAAAACTGTAGATATTTGCTTATTACTATTACTATTTAGTATTGAATTAAGACTTTTATATATTATCTATAACATTTTCCTAACGGTAAAATATGGTTATATATTGGGAAACACGGCTAGTTTTTGAATTATACTGATTAAAAAGAAACAAAATTCGAATGAAGTAAATAATACTCTAATGCACATCCATAGTCCTTATGTAAAGATAAGATATCTAATCAATTCATTAAGTTTATTATGACATATTTATGACCGTTTAAAACGATTTTTTTTCATTTTCTCTCAATGTTTCATCGAAAATAGCCTTTTTTCTGAAATAAATTCGATACATATTCTGAATGACATTTTTGAAATCAGAATTCTAACACAATACCGTGAGTGTTTAAATAGGTTTCAACCAATCTCCACAATCTTCATAAATTAAACTTACAAAACACCTTTCGAAATCTTATCCAGAAATATATACTGTAACTGCTTACACGTTTAGGAAGTATTTTCATTCAAAATCTTAACAAATTTCATTCAACTCAATTCACACACATTATTCACAATTAAATGAAACTACGTGACGTAGTATTATATCTACTTTCTTTAATTTCTTTAACCACGACCTAGGTTTCGTTGTATTATAACATCTTCAGGTGGGATATTAGCAAAGAATCTTTGCTAATATGTGGGATATTGTAATACAATCTGAAGATGTTGTAATACAACGAAACCTAGGTCGTGGTTAAAGAAATTAAAGAAAGTAGAAATAATACTATATCACGTAGTTTCATTTAATTGTGAATAATGAATTTCTACAAAATTAACGCCAAATATATTCAATATTCACACACATTAATTAGAATAAAACTCAAACTTTGATATGGACTACTACTATAACTACATTAATTCTTCAGATTGGTTTAAAAATATAATAAATACAATTCAGAAAAAGCTCTTTTAAATATATACCTGTTTTGAACTCTTTTAGCGTATACTTATCTGCACATTTACATAAAGAAACCATATAACTAGCATATTAACATACAGCCCAAACTGCTTTATTAAAAACTCGAAATTCTGCGTGTAGGTATCGATTAATGTTTAAGCATTTGCCATAAATGGCAAAATTCTATCCTAAAAAGAGAGAAATGGACTTACAATATTTTGTACAAACAAATTATTAATTAGATGTTATTACTTAGATTTATTTTTAGCTAGCCATATAATGGTAATGCAATCCTAGATGAGTCGATATTTCATAATATGGTCATGTTGGCTAAGTTCAGTTTCTGGGATTTTCATTAGTGTCATTTATACTGCTTGAAAATATATGCAATTATCTTATATAAATCTTTTCTAATTTATTTCGACTAATATGTTAGATGAGAAAATTAGTTGCTTATTTATCCCATTTCATATCCCAGTTACTCAGACGATCGTCGGGCGATTTGGCTAACATATTACCAGTTTCATGGAAATAAACTTAGAAATATTCGTACCATTTGAATCAAACCGCGGGCAATAGTTACATCACCACTTAAAAAAAATCTCGATATTATCATTCAAAGTACATTTACGTAAATATGTGTATATACGGAGACGAAACGTACTATTTTTAAAATATTTTACAAGATCACTATTCAGTTTATCGGTATGTATATTTTTGTATTCGAATAAAAGTTTGGAAATTACTGGTTGTAAATGTGGAATTATTGGCACAACAGGTGCCTAACTAAACGTAACAGTGAATTACAGTCTCTACTGGTTGTATGTATTTGTCGATGCCTAATGAATACGCGAATTTTCGGAATTACGACTTCCTGAAGAATATTTAATTAAATATTAATTGCTGGTATCCGGATGTAAATTTTTCTGCAGTTAATAAAAGGAAAATGGAGTAATTGATCGATAGTGGGTTTATAGACCATATCTTTAAGTAATTTTTGAAAGTGAAACTTGGTGATGGAAGATTATTAAAAGCCACAAAAGTCGGTAATATTTGGTTTCTGGTTTATGGACTAAATTCTGAGATGATTTTGAAATGTTTTTCTTTATATAAAAGAGATGAAGGCAATCTTCTTAATTTATTCGAAAGTCATAGACAAATATTTATTTATTTCAAGAGGAAGATTGTCAAAAATATGCAACTTCTATAATAAATTTATAGCTCTCGCAATTCAAGATGACAGATTACATAAAATAGAATGTAATGTGAATGAAGAAAAGTTGCAAGCAAAAATAAGTAAAAGTATTGAACAAATTGGTTAAATTTTATCGTATGGATGTGGTATGTAAATACTTAGTGCAGTATGTTAATGGAGTCCAAAACTTAACCGTAAATGTGGTAAAGGTTTATCGATATGACAATGGGAAAAAGTATAAGAATGTGAGGGTTATTTAGTTTGCAAAATAAAGATGAATAATAAAAACTTGTCCGACAAATATACATGAATTAAATGGAAATGCAAAGAGTTACAATCAAGTATTAATGGATATGGGAAGATGTCTTATCGGAAGTGAATATTGAATGAAAGTTTTGGTTGGAAGTAATAAAAACAGCTGCATAACTTAAAGGAAACTTTGACTAACGCAATCGAGAAAAAAAGCCAAATGAAATATTTTTAAAAAGAAAGCTGTCGGTAAAAATTAAAAATATTTTGGAAACTATTTTTGTGTATGTATGGTTAAAAATTTAAAATTCTTTGGAAAGTTATTATTAGTAACAGAAATTTAAAATTTACATCGATATCCTGACGGATAAAGAGATTGGACAAAAAACTGAGTGATAATAGCAAGACATTATGATATTATAGAAGAACATGTAATCTTGTTTGGATTTGGAAACAAAGAAAAGAAAAAAAATAGAAAAAAGAAAGATTCAATTAATACAAACCCGAAAGATAAGGACATGACAAAACATCCAAAAAATTAAAAATACATGTGAAGTGAGTAGTGATGGTGAGATAAAAATTATGTAGAAAATGACCAGGAAGACAAGTTAAACCACCAGTCCGTTTTGATGAAGAATTTGGTTATCACTGTATTAATAATACTGTTAATTACTGGTGGCTATGGTTCCGAAAAATGTTTCAGGAGGCGACGTTATGTGATGAATCATAGAAATGGAAAGCAGCAATGGATCGTGAGATGGATAGCCTAGTAGAAAACCGTACGTGGAAATAAAAAGTAACTGATGTGAAAAGGATGTGCAGAAAGAAAAATGAAAGTGAATATAAAGCTTGATTAGCGATAAGACATTTTCTACAAACAGACCCTGTTGCTAAAATTCCGTTTTTTAAATCTTTCCTATTTTACTGTTTTCAAAATTCTTTGGATATTCACTAATTGCTTCCATTTGATAATAAAAAAGCTGTAGCATAGCATTGATAATTCCAATAGAAAATAGTATTTTTTAATGATACAATTTTGTTTAAAATTTATGAAAAACAACTAGTTGATTGATTATGAAGATAGTATTGATAAAGTTTATAGATTTAATAAATCATTACGCTTAAAAGGAAGTCACCATGAATATGATTTTTTATGATTTAATAACGACTCTTAGTGTTTCTAGGAGTAAAGATGATTATTGTTTGTATTTTAAAAGGGATAATAAATTTGTTTACATTTTATTATTTGTTGATGATCTGTCAATTTGCCGTAAAGATAAACAAGTTATTGCTGACTTTAAAAACAAATTATCTGGTAACTTCAAAATGAAGGACCTCTATTATGAAGGAACTCTACCTATAGGTAGAGTAAAAAACTACATTAGTATTGATATTGAATATGACTGTGGACGGAATAATATTTTAACATTGAGACAGAAATGTTGTATTGAGTTTTTAGCTAAATATTTTAACATTGAAATTTCGTAATTGTATAAGACACCTATGCAAATAAATTTGAAACTGGAACAATCCGATGTAAATGAGGATGTAAAGTATAGAAACCTGATAGGTGTACTGTGGTACTAGACTTTTGTACTAGACCAAATATAGCTTTTACTGTAAATTATATGAGCTAATTCCAAAATTGATGAGACATATTTTAAATATTCTTTACGAGTTCTGAACTATTTGTATTTTATGAAAGATCTTGAGTTTAAATATTATATGAATATTAATACTTGTATTTTGGATTGCATTATGAATGCTGACTGAGCAAGTGACATTTTATACAGGAAATTTGACACAGGATTTTTAGTAAGATTGTTATGAAATATTATCCTTTGGAAATAAAAAAAACTGAACAATGGGACAAAGTTTTCCACAATGGCTGAATATATTGCTTTACCACAAGCTGTAACAAAAACAATTTTTCTTATTTGTCAACATTGCTAAAAATGAAAATTTTACAAAAATTCTAAACATATTGAGATTCATTATCATTTATACATGAGAATTTTAAGAAAGGAAAAAAATTAAATTGTAAAAATAGATCCAGATAATAATATTGTAGAAATATTAACAAAAGCATTAGAAAATGTAAAATTTATTAAGTTTAGAAAAATATTGAATGCGAAATAAATAATAGTAGATTTGGGAATTTGCAGTTTTTTTATTAATTACTTATTATACCTTTTCATTCATAGAATTAATATATTTATTTTTTAGACATACGTTCCCATCTTGAAGGTTCCAATTTATTAATAATAAATGAAAAACTTTCAAAAATATACTCATATTTCTTGGAAATATCTAAGAGATTTTGTAATCCATCAATTGTAATCGCAATAGTTTTAAATAGAAAATAGAATGGTCATCCTCGTTGAACTCTATGAAGTTATGTATTGAAATATGGCTTCTGGGATATTGAATCATTTCAATTTATATAAATGATAAAAAAATACCGAAAATTAAAAAAAAAAATTCCCCGCATCAAATATCCATTTTGAAAATCAACTTATCCCTTATATTTATTATTTTCACTTGATGAATAAAATCGACCAATCTTATCGTAACTAGGGAGAAAACCTCACTTTTATCCAATCGAATTTTGTCTTGTTTTATTTAGATAAGTTTACTTCCTTTGATTCATTTACGGAATCAATGATGAAACTAATAAGCACTAACATCTATCAATAGTAATATGATAAACGGAGTAAGAGTGTCATGTAGATTTATTTTAGATGTAACATGAATATTGTGCAACTGAAAATTTGTGTACCAACTAGAAAGGACAAATAAATTAATTTTATATTTCAAGCAGTACTACTCAAACACAAACACTTCAGAAATATTTAAACATTTCTGAAAACAGTTTTCAGCTGTCTGAAACTAATTGCCTATCCTTTGCGAAAAGGACGCTTTATAATGTTGTTCTGTACTGTCACTTTTTAAAATTCTCATAGATAGAATTTTGTATTACATTTAGACCGTATTTTGATAAAAATATTTATGGCTAACGTTTTGTTGTTAGCGGTAATGAAGTCTAATCATACTTATTTAATACTTAAGAAAAGAATATTTTTTTTATATAACTGCGATCAGTCCCTTTGAACTATTATCAGTTTTGTTGGGTGAGAAATTCGACGTTTGGAGTACAGAGGCCAATGTCACAGCTACTCAATTAACAAATAGCAAATCATACTCAATTAACAATTAGCAATCATATCAATAATATTTTCAACAAATAGCAAATCATAACGTAGATTGTAATTAATTTTCACACGTCTTATGAAGATACACATCTGATCTTTTGATATAGGAATTTTGAATATAATTAAATATCTTTTTTTCTCAACATTGATTATTCAAATGGTCCTAAATAATAACCAAAATATCTCTTTTCGAAGCTTTCTGCCTTTAGTTCTCTTTTTGACATTAATTCGACATACATTGTAAAGGAAAGGGAGTAGATGTTAGTTAAAGTTTTAAGTACATTTTTTAAAATTTTAATATCGATGACGAAACAAAGGAGTTTCGATACTTCTCAGACAATAAACCAGATCCTTTGTAATATTTATATTTTACTTACTTAATATTATCAGATTAAACGGAATTAACCATAAGATTTTTTATTATGAGGATTTTTTTAATAACGAAGAAGGGTAACAAATAAATAAGCTAAATTTTAATAGGGAATGATTCAAAAGTAAACCAAAAGGAGAGTAATTTTGAAATTTTGTATTACGATATATCAATATATCATTAAATACTTATTTTATTAAATTCATTCCTAAACCTTTCTACCAATTTATCAGAGACCTAATAACAATTAATTAAAGTTATAAGTGAAATTAGTTCCCATCTCATTTATTTGAGAAATCGTTTAATGTGTTTTTGAAAACAACATTTTAATTACATTTGTCAAAACATTTCCCTTTTCTTTGCCGCTCTTCCTTTCTGTTTTGGCTTTCTGTTTCAATTAATATCAAATAAAAAAAAAAGTACGTGGGAATCTGAAACTAACACCATTGTCGTCTCATACTACAAAAATAAATATGTTAGAATTCGCAATTTAGCGTAAAAACATTAGAATTTTTATTAAAATTTTGTGTAATAATTCCTAATTCCTTCAAATATGATTATATTCTTAGAGCACTTGTCGACAAAAACTGCAATTAATGCCTAATATTTTAAGCATTTTTCTCCGGCCAAAAATGTATGATATGAAATAAAAATTGAAGATTGGAAAGGAGCACTACACATTTACATTCTAATTAAACTTTAAGTCAAAATTAATCACGTTTTCTAAACAATGGGGAGTTATTATTAAAAAACAGTAACACTTTTCAAAAATTATCTCACCCAGCTGGTAAAAAAAGGGATGTTACCTTCATCGTGTTCATTTTTTAGCAATAAAATTTAACTAGCGGTCTGAATTATAAAGAGGCCTTTCCCATAATTTTGAGAAACTACATTGCCAGTAATTAAATGTCAAATATCATTCAATGCTAGACTGATAAATCCAACTCAAAACACCTGTGCAGTGATATTAATATAACAAATACAAATTAATTACCTAGAAAGTAAACAAATGAATTTGTTGAATATATTTGGCGTTAATTTTGTGGAAATTCATTATTTACAATTAAATGAAACTATGTGATTTAGTATTATTTCTACTTTCTTTAATTTCTTTACCACGACCTAGGTTTCGTTGTATTACAACATCTCCAGGTGGGATATTAGCAAAGATAGATAAAATCTTTGCTAATATCCACCTGAAGATGTTGTAATACAACGAAACCTAGGTCGTGGTAAAGAAATTAAAGAAAGTATAAATAATACTACATCACGTAGTTTCATTTAATTGTAAAAAATGAATTTGTATTCAACTCGCTTACTTTACACTGACTAATTAAAAGAAAATTTGCGGCTGCAATCCAAATAAACTTATTATCTTCATTACATTAAAATAACGTTTCTGCTTGGCTCATTACAAAATATTCTCACCACATCCGACTTAAAAGGCTTGAAAACCGATAGATAATTGTTAACTTTCAACAATACATCTTCTTTAAAGCATGAAGATTTGTAATTTCCATGTCGAATATATCTGTATTAAATAGTTAATAGCGCGACAAAACATTAATAGATATCGGCTGATTGTAAGTAAAATTAACTACTCGCTTGCGGCACGAATTAGGTGTTCGTGCGCTTAAATAAATACCTATTAACTTACCTAGCCTAGTTTGGTAGCATGAACCGTTAAGAATTCATGAATGGATGGATTGATTGGATTCATGAATGGAGGTATCATGTTGAGTAATCAATCCAAATGGGAGATTTTCAAATATAAATCCAAAAATATGCAGCCTTAAGGCTGAGAAACTAGATCTAAAATAATCTTGACTAAGAGAATATATCAATGAATTAAAGGAAAAGCAAAAAATGTCGTTTCGGTAGTCAATATCTAACAGTTAAGATTTGCTTTATAACAAGAAATGTGATCAAACTTTCTGAGGTCGAAATTGTTAGGAATAAACAAAATTTGAAGTCGTTATTGACACCTGTTGAACCATCTTTTCTTGACTTCTGACATCTAAGACATCTAAGAGACTTTTCTTGCTTCTTTCAGTTACTGATTCTTTGTTTGATCCTTGCGCGAAGTTCACAAGTCTCAATATCTGTGAATCGAATTTGCAATAAATGTTTAACAGAAGCTAAGAACTAGACTCAAATATTTAAATATGTTGAGGGTGCAGCGTTCAAAAACGAATTAAATATTTGGCAACTATAAAATAACAGTTTAATTTGTATGCATGATTAAAAACAATGCCACTAAAATTGCTATTAAAACTATATCTTAAAGTCTAATAAAAAATGTACCTTATATATATATTTGTATATATATATATATATATGTATATACACATATATATATATATATATATATATATATATATATATATATATATATATACATATATATATATATATATATATATATATGTATATATATATATATATATATATATATTTATACATATGTACACATGTACATGTTCAATAATTTTAAATCAGCGAAAAATTGTGACCTGTCCCGCTTCTGAAAAAATATATTAGAAACTAATATTGCTACAATTTATATGATATAAATTAAGAGATTTTTGGGGTCGGATATTTTTCAGGTATTTCGGAAATTATTCGACCCGCTCGAAGTTATAACAAATCCCAATGTATTAAACGTACAATGCAAATTTATTTTCGTTAAAGCCTAAATAATTCTATTATAAGTAAGTAATTCTATTATAGCAAGCGTTAATAAAATATAATAAGTACAAGTAGACCTTTCACTACGAAGGTTCCATACATATTTAGGTACATATAATACATATTTAGGCACATGTAAATGTTTAAGGGAACTTAGAATTTCTATTAAACTATATACAAATATAAATATTATTTTTCAGCGCGGTAATTCATTGCTTAGTATTTCTATCACATACAGGATTTAGGTTATGTGTTTCTAGTAAACTGTAGATTAATTCCTAGTAACGCTGTTTTTTTTCATTTTTACTCTAGCTGCTTTGGAATTTGGAGGAAAATATATTTTTTACAGTCATTTTTAATTATGTATTTGGAAATATGTTACGTAAAATAAAAAAAAAATAATTTGGAATTCTCATAACTTTTGTTTTCAACTTATAGTCCATGAGAAAGAGGAATTTAAGAAAAAATCTGTGACTTCATTTGCCCCGTTTAAAATTTAGGTGCAAATATTTTCAAGCATTACCTATTAAAATATACGCGGCTTAATTGTCTCTTTCACTGTATTAAAATATGATGTTTCGTTGTCAAGTGGCTGTAACAGACTAACAGACGGACGGATACACGAGTAATTTACGAGAGTGATTTTTTCCTTTTATACTTAAAAAAACGAAACTTTAAAAAATGAGACAAATACATAAAATTTAATAAATAGATGTATTTTTTTTCATTGCTGCTTATACTGCTTAATAGGAAATGGTGGATCGATACAAATATAATGATAGTGACATTATGTGCAAATACTTAAAAAATATTCCAATATTAAAATTAAAGGCAGAGATTATTAATCATTATTATCACAAAGGATATTTATTGATTTTCATCACATACGAAATTAATTAACAAAATGGATATATAACAAGACGAACAAGTTTATCGCTTTCATGTTTTTGTATAAAGATCGAACAAGTGAAGGCTTTTGCCTACGTTCTTAGGTAATTATCTATCTAAAGCTAAGATATTTATTTTTGGAGCATTTTGAGAATTAATTATAAATTTCTCAGACATGCAATCATTAAAAAGATAGTAAAATTCCCATAAACTGATAAAGGCTTCACATTGTTTTAGCTGTAGAGAATGAAAGCTAGTAAGTAGATGAAAACATGTGATTAATATTCATTGAGGTGTATATACAAGTTTAACCAGTTAAGTTTACGTTTAGTGTAGTGGTGTTTTATTATACCATTACATATCTTCTTCTTTTTAGTAGTAACACCCTTGGCGGAATGTCCTTGGTCATCGTGTCAAATGTATTGCAGATGAGTGATGCACCACAGGATACATCACCGTTCCTCTTTATCACTTGTTTTATGGATGCACCCTTGTGAGGGAATATCCATAGGTCATCTTGACTTGATCTATCCATTTCATCGGCTACACCATTATACATATTAATAATATTTCTTCACACTGTGAATCCATTGGTAGATATATATTTTACAAGCATAAAGGAATACTGATTGATTTGATTGGCTCTTTAGTTGATTAGTGCCAGTTAACAAAAAACAGTTTTCCTTTATTATAATTAACATATTTAGTATTGTATTTTATAATTCGCAAAATGGACTATGCTCCGCAACAGAGCGATATTTTTCAAAGATCACAACTTGAAATTGTTAATAATAAGCTCCTTTTCTAATTTATTCATTTCATTTGGTCTAATAGAAAAAAAAGAGTTTTTGTCGCAACCAATAAACTATCGGAATTTCATTTCATTATGTCTCCTATTTATAGGCACCGTTTCATAACAGTGTCTCATATTCTATCAATTTCAAAGTAATGGCACGATACAAAAATTTAAGTTAATACAGACGCTAAAGCCAGTTACTCTTTTTCTTAAACGTTATTGTGCCTTTCCCTTGGATCCTACCTTTTACCAGAATTATCAACTAAATTTATTTTATACGACTTTTACCCATTGCTGAGTTCGAAACTCTCATCCTTTATTTCTTTTCCAGAATTGCTGTTTTTCTTACACGTTTTTCATTACGAAAAAAATCTTTACAACAACAACTTGTTGTGACGAGTTAAGAAGTCCATTACTCAGTATTTGTTTGGATTTTTTTTATTAAATTCTGTAATATTTCTCCCAATAATGTAATTCAAGAATATTTTACAATGAATCTGAGGTCAATTTTGGTTTGCAGAAAAATTTAATTTAATGTTTTGATGATATGCTCAAGAAGTCTTGTCTTCCCTAGCCATAAAGATATATAGATATCCTGATAGACTAAGGTGTTATCTTTGCGAAAATAATTAAACCATATTATTATTGACTTATTTATTATTGATATTTTAATTATAGCCCGTCATTTTTGCATTTCATTTTCTGTGTTTCTTTTGTGACAACCAGTGGCAGTTTTGTATGATGTTTTATTCCACTATAATTTAAAAAAATGAGGGCTAGTATTTAGACGAAACTGATTTAGATTTTAGTTAATATTATATAAATGAGTTTATTTTATACGAATTGTTTATTATTTCGGTACGTAATATTAAATCACATTTACCAATAAAAACCTTAAGTAAAATACCTTACATCGCTTGTATATGTTAAAGAATAAACTACTAATTAAATCTTATTTAAAAAATAAATTTATATCATAAAGCAAGTTAAAATATAAAATTGCCATTAAACAAGTATTTCTATTTAGTGAACAAAATCATGGTAACCGTAATAGTAACGATGAAGTTGGTTTAAATACTCGTAAGTTATAATTTCCAAATTCTTAAGCTAATCTACAAGTGTGAACGATAATAAAAGTACATTTATATCTTTGATAGTGACTGTAGTTTATAAGATTTGACTTTAATCCGTTTTGCAACTTGTGACTTAAAAGAACTCCAGATATTCATCATTATTACCCTTTCACCATCATTAACCTTTTAAAAGTTTCCGCTTTGGAAAAATTTCATTTTCTTTTTGTTGGGAATAAATAAAAAATTATATAAACTATTTAAAAATTAAGTATTATAATTACAGTTTTTTCAAAATATCTAATTTTGTTTTTAAATATTTCCAATAAAAATTTAAGTTTTGACTACTGATACAGGTGACCAACATATAACATGTTAGTATTAGTTAAAAGGAAATACACGAAAAAATTGTTAAATGTATTATTATTTTACAATTTTATAGTAAGCGATAATTTACTATCAAATAATGTAAAGAAGATTTAAGAAAAAACTTATTTTTATTATATAAAGGAGGAATAAACCAGGATAATCACTTTTTAACATCTATGGGAAATATTGACGAAGCATTCATCCAATTTACTCTTTTGCATTGTACAAAGCTACAGAGCAATTTTGTACACCCATTGCCGACCATTCTTTTATACCCACAAATTGACTCATATCCGGTTTCACAAGATAATTTTTAATAAATTGTCAGGTGCCTAAGGATAATTCATTGTGGTAAGTCTTAATGACCCACTTTCAATATTTAATCCCTATCAATTTAATACCTTTATACGTCCTGACTATGCTGTATTTTTAAGAATACTCTTTTTAAGTAACATATTTGATCACAGGTCTTTTTAGAAAATATTTGTATTATCAGCTTTTGTATCCATAAATATCTCAGCAGCGTTTTGCAAACCTGTATGCTCTTCAAACGTTGTGGCAAATTCGTTGATAATACAGTTAAAGTTCAACATTTGTAAGCGAAAATAATTATTTTCTAGCTAAAATATTATTTTGTAACTTTTTAATAGGATGAGCTTTAAAAATACTCATCAAATTACTTCAACAATGTCACTCCACACGGGCTGAGGGTAAAATAAACTGCTGTTATAGTTAGTAAAAATATCCTTTTCGACTTTTTTCTTTACAATTTTCTAAAATTATCGAAGTTATTCAAATTACAGTTCTACTGGCTTTTGAAGGTTTATGTTATTTATTAAAAGTTTAGGTAACTTCATGGAAAGAAAATTAACACTATATATCTATCTCATTTTGCATAATACCGTTTACGCGAAATGACATTAAGAAATCATTTATGAAGATTTTTTTTGAGCGTGCACTTTTCTATTTGTGACCATAGGAACTAAAATATAATTTTATTCAGTATAATTGGATTTCGAGGATAAAACCTAATTGCATTTGCCGATTGTACTTTGCACCATATCAACAGATAACATATAAACATTCAATCGAACTAAGAATCTTACTTATTTAAGGTTGAGTAAATAAATAAAAATAAACTTCGGAAATTCGGTAAATTTATTTTTTAAAATTTCAAATTGTTGAGAAAAATCTAATATTATTTTCTAAACTGTAGGTTCTAAACTAATTAAAAATAGAGTCCGTATTTGAAAACGTTCTAATATTATTACGTTGAGGTAATAAAGTTAGAGTTTTTACTATCTGAAATTTTTTTAGTAAAACTACATAAGAATTTGATTGTTTAATTTTGAGGTAAATCTATAACACAACGAAGTTTAACAAATTGTATTTTTCAATTGCGATCTAAAATCGTTGAACTTAAAATCTGCAAGAGACTCCTTATCTCGTATGACATGGTAATATAAAATTGTTCAACCATTTCAATGCTATCCGATCGTCAGCCGGTATATATTCTGTAAGCCATTTGGTAAAATTATTCTATTCAAGCTGTTGTTCCATTTTGTAATTCATTATATAAAAATGAATAATTTTTAATATCTATTACCTGGGACAGCGATGTTAAAAAAATTATCTTCGATAATTAAATCAAAGTTTTCCGGTAACGAAAAGTATTAGATACGCTCTAGTCAATATTAAATATATCAATGCTAATCAATTATAACGTATTAATATCTCTATTCCACTCCCAAAAGTATCTTGACCTATACTGCCAAAAAAAATTAAGGCAACACCCATATCTTCGTCGATATTATCGGCGTCTTTATCGAATAGTTTTGATCACTTGTATTATATTATTCATATTATAATACTCTTTCTTCTCGATTGGAGCAACGTATATAAATCTGTCGATATTATTCATTAACGTAGTCATTAACTGTGTGAAATACTTTGTAATATGTTGATTCAAATTATATCTACAACGCCGTAGATAATTTTGGATTTCAGAAAATTATTTAGCGTGGATTGGCTGGCGTTCAAATGTAAATACATACTTGCGTGCATGAATGCGTCTCTTTGTATTTGTATGTTTGTCTGTGTGTGAATTTATATTTATACAAACATGTAGATATGTTGATATAAGTACTCACGTGCATAATTTATCGTTTTCGGAGATTCCATTTATATTAAAATAACGTATAATTATTTCCAAGTTACACTTATTTACAGCTTTATTATACTTGTAACACATATTAAAAATAATATCCTTCTTTGTTTCAACTTATCTCACTTTAATTAAATTAAATACAGTCGCAAATGTTACATTTATATAAACGTCACTCTTAGGTGGATGTAGTGTTGTTTTCATTTCTATGGAGATATTGAGTTTTGATAGTTCATGCCACGAATATTGTTCTTAAAATTGTTTATTAGATTCAGAACATTCTAATTTTTTTTACATAAGTAGTTTTTAAAATATTTTTAAAAAGTGTAGTCACTGTTGTACGAACTCGACGTGCTTAGATTATGTCGTTAAGCATGTCAAGTTCGTAAATTTTAACTCGACCTGTTGCAGTGATTTATGAAGTACAGTCACGTGCTTAACGGCATAATCCAAAGAGTTCAAGAATTTCTTCAAATTACAACAATAATATCATAATACATATTATTATTAGTTTAACTTATAAATAAAATATGTTAATAGACATCTTGTATTTATTTCTTTTAATTCTGTATACAATCACGCCTTCCTTATATAGTCCGTGTTAATATTTTGAGTTGGGTGGGTTATTCAATATTTTAAAAGCTTTGTAGTTATGTGTCAGTGGAGTTGGCGTGCTGTTTATTATTAATACCAAACGATTTTAAGCATTATATGGTAAATGTAGTGCAATCCTTTGAAAATCTAACTGTCGAGAGTAATCAATAAATAACGATCGAACATCAGTGATATCGCTTAGTCTTTAATAGTCAATTTTAATTATTTCTAACAATTATTTTGAGAATGATTATTTTAAATTTTGATATTTTGACAAAAAACTATAAAATGAAGTAAGATTCATTGTGGTACTCCTACTTTCGATGTGATACAGGATTCCATAGTAGCAGGGGTATTTAATATAAAACAATCGAATAACATTTTCTTCTTTAACAGAACACTTCAATTAATAACTATTGTACTAATTTACTAAATCATTAATGGCATCACGGATTAAATCATTTTAGGGTTTCTTAGCCAATGAATAACGGAATAATATTATTGCATATATTTGTCGTTAATTTTGTAGAAATTCATTATTCACAATTAAATGAAACTACGTGATGTAGTATTATTTCTACTTTCTTTAATTTCTTTACTACGGCCTAGGTTTCGTTGTATTACAACAAGATAGATAAAATCTTTGCTAATATCCCACCTGAAGATGTTGTAATACAACGAGACCTAGGTCGTGGTAAAGAAATTAAAGAAAGTAGAAATAATACTATATCACGTAGTTTCATTTAATTGGGGATAATATTAATTACGGCATGTCTATTTGTCCCACACTGTCCTGTCTGTAGAAACAGCATAATAATTCTTTCAATTTACGTCCTACTCTAATAAAATTTTGCAAGAGCATGTAGATTATTCACACCAATACATAAAAGTAAAGGAAAAATTATTTATTTTATTTAACTGGCCTACTTTTAACCTTAAAATTTTGCCTTAAATATTTTTTTGCGGACCTCATCGATTGGTGGTATCATCGAGTGTCATAGAAAAGATTTTCTGAATTGTAAATGGATATGTATTTCTAGTGATGCAGTATATTATTCACGAGATAATACTTCAAAATATCAAATAGCATCATCCCGCTCTATTACTTTTTAAGAAATATATGAAAAACTTGAAAAAAAATCACGGTAGCGGCATAGAGTAACTACTAAAAGGGAAAATTGTTTTAGTTACCTTGAATTAATATATCAAAGAGATGGAATTTTGGATATTTCTCTTAAATTTGGCAAATATGTGCTAGGCTACATATATAGTAACAATATTTTTCAACAGCAGAAACGAAGTCAACGTAATTTGTGTCCTATCATACTTAATAAATTTATTTCAATACATTCATGTTTTTCAAAGTTGCGCTTATCCATTCAATTATAAATTGATAAAGAAAATCAATTCATCGATTTCCATTAATATGTTTTTCATACATATTTCACCGCCTTTTATTATGTAAAAAATAGGCTGCTTTAGCTGCCGTCTAGTTCTCGTTAAAATATAACGCTTATATAACTAATCAAGCTGAAAGAAGTAAATAGTGTTTTTATTTATATTACATATTTCTTTCTGTATGTTGGTATTAAAAATGTAATAAAGTAAGGATCTGAATAGAATAAAATGTGCTATTATTCCGTATTTACTTTATTTTGAATTATAAACAGCACCTTCCATTCGTGTTACCAAATTTAACTTAAATCACTTAGCCGGCCAATCCATCATTCATATATAATTAACAAAATGTTAATTCACCCAGACGTCCCCTATATTGTCATGATTTTTGGTAATTGACTCAACGGCAATGGTCTCAACGAAACTATCATTGTCTGAACTTGAGGTATTTTCAGTGAACACCCTTTTGCTCTTAGATTCTGAATGTGTTTGTCCTACCACGAGCAGTTCGCTGTAACGTTTTTATAGGTAAGACGCATAGGGTTTTTTGTCTTTATTTCTATATATAACAAGACAAATCTATAAGTATGTTTGTGAGTTGAGACGAAAATATGAGAAATACGAAATGAATTTTAAACTCAGATTATACTTCTTTTTCTTCGGGGTATTTTAATCTCTCTCATTGAATGTAACGAAACTAATGAACTAGTTACCGTATTTTGATTTTAAAAAATGTAAACGCAAATTTTAAAACCTAAAGATATAAAAATGCCACAAAATAATTAGAGCCAAAACGTTACTTAAGATAATTTTGAATTTATTTTTGGAATCTGTGTCGGAAACCAGTTGAAACAGTTGTAAATTTACACTTTTTGTAGAAAATGTTACACATCATTTTGTTGGGATCCTCTATCTGAAGGATTTGAACCAAATCCTATTGTGACAGAGCTCTTGATTTGTCCATCCGTCAAAGCCTTCTAAGACGGGACGAGCTATATAATTAAACATAGTACGGCTAAAATCAAAGGGCTAAAATCAAATATCGCATATGAAATTATGTTTAATTTAAATTGTTCAAATAATAAGTTTATGTACACCAAATAATAAGTTTATGTACTACAAAAGTTTTTTCTTTGGCTAGACTAGGTTTCTCTTACTACTAGTTTTAAAAAAAACGTTAGAATCTATTTTTGCAACTTTGTTAATGTAAAAGAAATTATTCGAAAACCAAAATTAGACCGATTTTTACGAGCTCTATCTGAAAAATCTAGCAGTGCTGTGAATTTATCAATTATTTTACTACAATAAATATTAAGAATTATCATACAAAAACAATTAAGTAAAGTATTTTTTGTATACGTGAAAATATATTCTTTTGGCAAAAAAATATACTGATGATCAAAAAGAAGTTATTCCGTTGTGCAATACATAAAACGAAAGTTGATTTGGTGCATAACTATCATTTACACTATCATTCATCAAACTATCATTTTGCATTATCATATTATCATTTTTCAGGGGTATGTCTATACGATTTCTTTTTAAATTTCTGTTGAAAATTGAAAACAATGGTATAGACGTATCCCTGGAAAACGCAAAATGATAGTTTACCAGTCCCCCTCCTCACCCTTCTTTATAGCTTCTTAAGTATTAGTTGAAAGACAGAGAAAAGATTTAAATGTGAATTTAAATGTTTTTTAAGTCTTCCGATTAATTTTTCCTTACTTAATTTGACCTCCCTAAAATTTTGAAACAAAAATGTTTGAGTTTTACTTATTGTGATATGTGCCAATTGATATGTTTCTTTGCTGTGATAAAACCTTATACTGATCGACTTCCAGCACTGACGATCCTAAATATATAGAAATCGAAAACGCTAAATAAAAGTTTGTTTTATTTATTTATGTATACACTCTACTTTAAAATTTTATTTTATTTGAGAACCTTCCTTGTATATTAATTCATGCAAAAAGTATACATGATTTATTATTATTAATACTATGTAAGTAATAAAATTGAACAAAGTTTTTTTCACATCATACAAAATATGTACTAATAGATAAACACGGAAAGAAGCAAAACCTTAAATTCCCACTTTATAAATTTTACTATGATTTTATTTACTAAATATGTCTGCATCAGTGTCATGAAAAAGACTTCTGTAATGCAAAATTACTGCGTCATAAAAGAGAAACAGACGGTCTGCAAATAAATAGACAATATATTATTTCTGGTAGGGTTAAGTGAGAAAAAATATTTTAAATAACATCTAAGTAGTTTAATCATTCTTTAAACTTTGCAAATAGTTTTTTAAAGCATAGATTTTGTTTTTATTTGTATTTACAATTGGTAATTTTATAGTTCCAATTATTATATTTATGATATTTATAGTTGATACAAGTTGATATTCGTTACTTTCATGCAAGTATTTAAATACTATTGACACTTACCTCCTATATGGAATAGTGCATAAAACTATCGATAATATATGATACATAATTGTCATTAATATCTCTACTATCACGTTATGGCATAGAGGAAACTTTTTTTTTCTTCACGCAATGAATATATTTGTGTTGATCATATTAAATATTTAGATGAGTTTTTTTCACTCTAGTTCTTTGCGCAAACAAAAGTAGTTTGTTATTAATTTTAAATGGAGGCAAGGAAAAATTCTTTATACGTTTTGTCTTTGTTCAGATCTAGACCAAAAATGGACATTTTCCTTTGTTTCCGTGGGCATTTTCCTTTTGTGATCCGTTAATAAAGATAAAATATACTGTTACGACTCCCAATGAGGAATTGATGGCTACTCTGCTACACTTAGCTAGCGTACGTATTTACGAAGGTCTCAGATTTTCTGCAGCCATTTCACCTCAGGCTTGGGCCTATTTAATAACTGACCCTTGTACAGCAATTTTGCAATAAAGGTAGGTATTTATAAATGAGAAAAAATATTATTATAGTTACTTACAAGTAGGATTTGGATTTCTGTATATTTATATAATTTATCTCGAGATTCCTGTCTGTTTAGATGCAAGTGATTTTGAATCAATAATTTCTTACTTTTTTATTTCAAATACCTCTCCATATTTTGTTTTTTTTATATTTCCACATTTTATAAATATTTTAATAGAAACCAAACATATAACTTTTAAGATGAAGATTTAGTTTTACGTTTAACAAATTTTAAATGTATTTCCACATTTTTTTGTAATCGTACATAAAAAAGACTTATTTTTCAGATCAATTTAGGATGAGTACTGTAGCCACCATCGTCCATGGCACCGTAGTAAGCTGCTATTACCAAATTTAAATAAGTAAGGATTAAGCGGCGGAGGGGGCAATTAAAACTTCCATCTGATCCTACTGGAGATGTTGAGAGAACCCGACTCAATGAAGAAAATTGCCCCAATAATTATTTTTTGGCTATAAGCAAGTAGATGGTTGGATAGGTCACAGCTTCCTTGAGACATATGCCTATGAAAATCATCTTGTGGTTGCCTGGGTGTTTTGATACGTGATGGGTTTGTTTCAGGTGTTTTCATTGTTTTGGATATTTGATCCTGAATGACTTTACGATTTTAGTGGACGTTGTTTGAATTTAGGTTACGTGGTGGCTAAGAAGGTAGTTAAACTCCCCGGCCTAACACTCTCAGGGTGAGATTTAGTAGCTTCTGATTATTTTATCTGTAATAATTTTAATTAAAGTATAACAAAAACTATACAAGATTTATAACAAAATTAGGTTGTTTTTTAACTGCTTTAAACAAAGTGTGTTTTGAATTATTTTAAAGTGTTTAAAATGAAATAGTAAAAAAAAAGTTGGTTCTTAGTTTAAAACCTATTGTTAACCCTGATAAAATGTGGCAGGTGCATGTATTTTTAATAACAGTTAAATTCAGTATGGGAAAAGGGAGAAAAATTGTATAAGCGGAAAATTTATTTTGGCTATTTTTATAAAATAATCGTAAAAATATCTTCCTCAGCTTTTTTTTTAAAGAAAATTCCATAGTTTGAAGTTTTGTTTGGACTTTTTCCTTATTTGCCGGAGGTTTCATTTGGTATGGATTTATTTGGTACATAATTCCAATATATTACCAAGATAAGTATTTCCATTTTTGTTTCTCATGGCAATGTTCGTTAGTAATTTGCCAGAGGCCTTTATATCTACTACACTTCTTTATTGCCTAAATAACAAATATTAGTACCCATATTTAGTATATCAGTTAAAACAGCAAAATTAAATATGTATTGTATACAAAACAGAACAAAGATAAAGCATGTTATCAAAGAGCTAAGTGTGAACAAAAACTGACAGTGATTCAGATGGAAGATCGTACACATACGATGAGTCCAATGGATGGCTCGGTTCCACGGGTGCTGAATTGGTGTTTTGAGACACATAGTCAATCCAGTGATTGGATAAATGGCTCGGTGCCGTAACATTTTTGGAATAATCGATATTCCAACTGTTCAACCGGCTTTATTTCAGGAGTTCGTCTAAGTATCCCCCACACTTGATTGGATTTTGGCTTGGCCTAGGGCCACGTAGACTGATGGGTCGTTCGTATATGTGGGCCTTTATACGTATATGTTTTGCACAAGGGGACTGATTGACACTTTTTCAAATATTTCAATTATAATAGTGAATCTCAACATAATTTTCTGTTAGAATTTCGTCTTACACTTATCAATACCGGATACGGATTAAATTTTTGGCGTGAGATAGAATCATGAAAGATAGTACTATTTGAAATGAAGTTAAGTGACGATTTATTGAGAAAAAAAAAGATAGCGGCGTTTTTTTCCTTTCAAAATAAATCGTTACTTTATTCAATTCCTATTAACCTTAGGGTGCTGAATCGGAATTTCACTATGATTTTGAGAATCAAGTTGGCGGCATCTGCCTCTCTGGCATTAAATCGTCAATCTATATGATTTTGACTATCTAGGGCGTAGAATTTGAATTTCAAAACATTTTCCGGAACTAAGCTGATAGCATCTGCCTTTTTTACAATTAATCGTTCGTTTATTCGATTTCTATTAAACTCAGGGTATTGAATTCAAATTTCGTAAAGTTTTTACGATCTAAGGCGGTACATCTATCTTTATCACAATAAATCGTTTGAAATAACCTTACGGTACTCAACTCACCTCATATTCGATTACCACTAACCTCAATTAACCTCGAAGCCAAAAACATTGTGAAATTTGAAAGCAAACCCTAAATTTTGTCGAAAACGGACATAGCAGCGATTCATTTTTAATGATAGAGATGGCTATTTTGAATCTCCAAATCATAATGAAGTTCGAATTCAAAACCCAGAAATTTATATAGTAACAATTTATTGAGAATGATGGATGTCGCTATCTCGATCTGGCAAAGATTTTAAATTCGAATTTAGTATCATAAAATATCCAGTTATTTTTGAAATATCACGTCTATTTTTTGCATTGCACTTTTCATATTTTTCTGATAAGTTGTTTTTTGATGTGTTACAATTTGGGATCCATAATTCGAAATGTAACAGATATTTCCTTTGCGTTCTACCTGTTTTACAAATTTGTAGATTTTCCATTTATTAGGGTTTTGTACCTTAAAAAAATGCTAATATTATAAGATCACTCATGTATCTGTCCGCACATGCATCTTAACCGTTTTTCTCAAAATATTTTGAATAAACAAAATTGAAATTTGGCACAATAATATAACATTAAACCACACATGTCGAGGTGAAACTCAAAATATTTTTATAAATTGCTCACCTAAAGATGTTGTCATACAACCAACCCTACGTCGTGCTAAATAATTTAAATAAAGTAGGAATAATACTCCATCACGTAGTCTTATCTATTTGAGAAAAATTAAATCAAAAATATTCACTTGGTTATTTCATGCAGGGCAAAAGGAGTACTCGAAATGTTTTTTTTAAAATTCCATTTGTAGTACGAGATGTCGCTTGAAAGTTTTAACCATAAAAGTCTTAATAATATTTTTTCGTAATTTTAGGTATTATATCTTCAGAAATGTACCTAAAAATACGTAACAATATACGTTTCCCGTCCACTTATTTCCAAAACTACTTAACCTAAAATTATAAAAATATTACAATTATAGTTTAAATATTTCAAGTTAACATTTTAAAATTACACTAATATTTATACCTATTATTTTATAATTATAATAAGATTGGCTTCAGAAGCCTAGTCACAGGTTATTGGAAGAATATAGCCCTGGTTTCAGACATCAAAATATTACAAATTCTCCACATTCTTACGAATATAAAATATACGGTAGTACGTTTACATTTTTTTAATTTTAAAAACCGTTTTCCTTAGAGACCATGCGGCATAGTAATTTGAAAGGCGGCATATTAATACATTCCGTTAACCTACGTATTTCGATATGCATGCTGACTATTAAAAGTTTGACAAAGAATGGAAATTGTCACAGGATTTAGGTGCATTTTTTCCTAAAAACGTAGACGTTACTAAGAGTGTAGTGATCTTTTTGGAGGCATGAAATATATAATTTTTTTTCTATTACTTAACAAATTTTTAAATCGTCTGCCGATATGAGATTTTCAGCATATAATAGTTCCTTGTTTAAGTCATTTTTAAAAATTCCGAATAGTGGACGTAGGTGGGAACTCCATGATATACCAGATTCTGATTTACGTTTGCTAGGTTAGAATCCATTAATAATAATAAGGCAATATTTCTTACTAAACAAATATGACTGAATCCATCTCAGCAAATTACCACGTATAGCACAACATTGCAATTCGTCTATTAAATAGGGTGGTTTGCTTCATCAAAGGACTTGTCGAAATCAGTATAGATAGCGTCGACTTGCTTGCATTTATCTAAAGCATTCGTAGCATCCATTATGTATTGAAACAAATTTGTCGATATCAATTTTTTTGGTAAAAAGCCACGTTATTTGAAAGTGACATATGGTTTAATATAACACTAAATTATTCGATAAATAATAAACCCGAAAACTTTTACAAAAATGGATAAAATTGATATAGCTCGTTAAATAATCACGTTGCTTAGGTCACCTTTTTTGAGAATAGGTGCTACAATGGCCATTTTCCATCATTTCAGAAAGTTGCCTGTAAGTAATGATAAACTAAAAGTAAATAATTTTACTCTCTATATTACTTAAATACTTTTTATGGCAAGATTTTGTACATTGTTTAGACCAATAATAATGTACAAAACCTGAAATCTGAACTTGTTGAACCTGAATTTATCTATTGAAATACTTTGTTTTTTTTTGTGTTTTTTTATGAAATTTATCCTTTTTTCCACAAGCTTTAGAAGACTAAATACCCGGTCGAATGTTTTATCCATGTTATCCCTTTTTTACATATATATTCAGATATATATTTAAAAATTATTTCATGAAATTCTTTTAATACGTTTTCATTATTTTGATGAGTATCCCTGTCTTAAATTATATTATTTAAATTCATTTTATTTAAATTTTCATTAATTTTTTCATAGTCGGTTATACGGAAGTCAAAGTTTGATCTAAGGGAATTTTTTAATATATTCCTCACTTCTTAATGGATTGAAGGGTCCAAACCCGTATAGTAATCATCTAATCTACCAAGGGGCCATTTGGAAGAATACACATAAATAGATGAAGATGAAATTACTCAAAACGAAATCTAGAAAGTTATTTACATTATCATTATCGTTATATGGTATAAAATGATTTAAATTTATGTGATGAAGTAAAGATGTTGCAAAACAAGAGTATTTATTACCTTTTGGAATGATGCAGGTTTTTTGTGTGCCAATTTATTTTAGAAACATTAAAATTTCCAACTACCAATATATCAGAATTAGAATTAGCAATGCAAACATTATTTATATCTGACCAGACAACTTCTGTATCAGTTATAAGACTTAATATCCGGTCTTTCGCCTACTTTTTCGAATAATTTCATTTTATTTACAATAGCAATGAGAATTCTAACGCCATTTAATTAGTGAGAAACTGATCCTATCATGTCGAAACTCCTAGCACCTTTTATCAAATGCTGGGAGCCGTAAATAGAGCTATTCAACCTTATTTCAGTTAGAAATATTATATCACAATTATTATTTAATTCATCCAAACAAAAATCTGTGATTTTAGTTCTGAAACCTCTAACGTTTGGTTAATATACGTTAACATGGCACCATGGCACTATATGATTCGGCCACAGCGATCAACAAAACTGCGGATCAAGTTAACCGGCAAGCGCAGTATGTGATGATTTACATGCATTCACACTTCGTATTATCTTCCAAAACACTGGTCGTATACAAATGAAATTATTAACTAGTTTAATTAATCACTGGAGTTTGTTTTCTTAGTATTGAGCAGGTAGTAATAGAAGTAATGTTTTACACTTAACGACTTGATACTATAACAAAGGTAAATCAATTTAACACTTAATGTAATATATATTGAGTATTGTTCTTCATGTAATGAGAATATATAATAATAAGTGTTTCAATATTATTTTAACTGAGCACGTCTTGGTAACACGTCTTTATGTTACAAGCATAGAATAGAATCAAGAGTGTCTACTCTTATTGCCTGTGCTCATTATGAAATGACGTGTTGCCAAGACGTGCTCAGTTAAGACATTATATTATATTGTTATTACCAAAATATATTTTCAGCAGTTTTATTTAGCATATCCAAAAATATAATCTGAAAAATATTCAGTAATGTAGCATTCCGCCCCATTTTTTCTGAAAGTACCAAGCCAAAAATCATGAATAAATTCCATTGATAAAATTTGATTAGAAGATTACAGAAAAATTATAGAAAAATTATGTACTAGATCTAACATTTTTTTTAAATGATATTTTAATAAAAATTTTTTTAAATGCCATCTTTTTACGCTTGTGAAAGGATTCCGTTAACGTGAACATCAAAACTTTTATGCCTACATATGATTTTTATAACTTTTATAACTACAACTCAATTTTTCTTTCGTTAACAAAGCAATTAAATGGTTGAAAACGTGATGCCGTGATTGTCGAGATGAATAGAATGCGCCCAATTACAGGATTTGCGAGAAATATTTTGTGATTCTAAATTTTCAAACGATAGGAAATTGTTTCAAGTGAGTACAGAACCGAATAAGAATTTACCAGTGTCAATTGAAAATATTGTAATCAGAAAGAAAGCTATTTCAACAAAGGTAATTTTGTTATTTTAATGCTGTTAGTAAAATATTTCTTTCATTATACGAAACTTAAGGCATTATTTTTATTTTAAATCATTGAGAGCCTAGATTGAATGCATTTGATGTACTCATGCAATTACACTTTTTAAACACCAAGACAACTTTATATTAAGTACATATAAACCAGTGAGGCAATGTATTGAAATTTGAATACATACCAAAATTTTGATTTGCAGATTTTAATTACTAGATTTTGAAATCTTTGGAATATTATCAGGGAAAACTGACACTTATCTTTTCTCACAAAAATCAACAATCTCCATCTTTTGTCATTCTTCATGATTCCAAGATTAGCATTCAACGGGTTCTAAATAGCAACTTTAGTAGTATCACACTTAACCTTTTGGTTTATTTTGTATATTCTTGCTGATTGTATTTCCTTTGAGTAAGTTACAATTTTTAGTCGCTCTTTAGCCTTTTACGTCTTAACGTTAGTATTTTTTAGCTTTTTCCTTTTTTTTTCATTGAACAAATAATATCCTTCTATTTCTATATTTTTTTTTGGTTTGAATTAACAATTGAAAAATTTAAAGTTCGATTTAGTTCTTCAAAGAGTAATTTCATGTATAATTTCACAAAATGTTCCCCTAATTTTTGTTAACGAAGTTTCTCTTCAGAATCGATCGACTTCTTGGTTGGTTATATAGGTGTTCGTCCTTTTGGAACAAGGATTTAAATTTTTTAGGTTTTTGGCCCTAAAGAGGAGGTATAAATATCAATAATTCTGACGCGATAATAATATTGATTTGAGAGCAAATGTGTGCTAAATTTGTATGCTACAGATATTCCTGATACCGAAATGTTCATTCAACAGCTTCATTAAATTTTGGAGTATTACAGTAAAAATGTGGTTAAGAAAAAAAAATAATAAAGTAGTAAAATTTACCTGGCATTCAATGTTTTGAAATTTAAACAAAAAAATTGTGAAGGTTTTCACCCAAATGTATAAAAGTGATTATTGGTTAGGTTATTAGAGAAGTATAGTATTACATAGTCACTGACAAATTGACGATTACTGTCGAAATGACAGCGCATTAGATAGAAATTGGGCTTATTTAGAAAATTACAATTACGAAAAAGTTTAAAAATACGTAGAAAGTTTTAAATACAAAGAAAGTTTTTAAATGTGGCTTAGGAGCTAGGTCTTATTAGACGATAGAACCTTAGTTATGTCTTGTAATGCTTGCAGTTCATTCTTATCAATACCTCTCAACGACTGTCTTATCGAAATATTTACAACGAAAAGAGACACAAGTGGACCTTTATATACAACGGGCTACATTCAGCTAGTGTGATTCAGTTATCCTCCTATCAATGGACGAGATTATGATTGACATTACTGAAATTTCAACTTTTCGTACATACGCATGTTATGCTCATGTATGTGTAACTCACAAAATATAAATCCAGAAAACTAAGACGCTCAGATGATCCCGGATAAAATCAAAACTTCGGCTACTACAAGATACAATAGCGTTAAAATATTATAAAACGTGCGAGTATCTATATTTATGGATTTATGCACTAAAAATGTTTGATTTTAACTACATAATTTGTCCCGACATATACATTTTTTTTATAAAAGACGTTTTGCTAATTGTGATCTCATTTTAAGAGTTCTGTACTTCAAAAGAACGAAATTAAATCTTCGAAAGATCGCTCACGGATTGATCCAAATGTCTGTCTCTCACAGACTTTCTTCTCAGAAACTGTTTGACATTTAAATCATGTTAACCTGCATATATGTATAAAAGTAAATAGCGCTCCAAAATAATTATATAAACATTTTAAGGGAAGTAAATAAAATCTTTTAATATATGAAATGATAAATCTTTTAATCTTGCATATATCGTGTGAAGTCATTTATGAGAGCAAACTATATGAATTCCGAAGTCATTTATTTTCAGAATATTGTGTATTGAAATATTTATAACTTATATGTGATTGGAAATATTTATAACTTATAAAGTCAAAATTATGCATTGAATTTTCATTAGAAGATCGCGTAAGCTTAATATATAACTATAGTAATTATTTTAAGTCTTAGTTTTTAAGATGTTCTCAATACATTTACGCCTGCGGAAGACCTATAAGGCAATATATTTACAAATTTTAATCAATTATATTAATCGTAATATATTTATATTTGTATTCAATCCTATTTATATATTATGTATTGTATATTACTATGTGATATAAATGAAATTACATTAATACTTTTTAATTTTTATATACAAAAACCGTTCTTAAATGTTTATATATACTTAAGTGTTTACAAAACACTTAGTCTGAGTCCTACTCATGTTTAGCAGATGTTATTACTCTCAAAATCAAACATTACTGCGCATTTAAAACTCTCCCATTTAACCAACTTATAGTACAGGATAAAGTGGGGGCACCCCTCCATCGTGTCACGAAATATGAAATTACCACTCATGCGAGCGTACTCGTGTGATTGGGTGTAGTATTAACGTGGATGTGTGAGATGTAACAAGGATTGAAGGTTGAATGAAAATATTTATTACGTTACTAATTCTTTAAATGATCATAATATTTTTTTACGATGTAGTAAATTTTGTGATAATTTTATTTTTTTAAAATCATGCTAAGTGTTACAAAACCTTTAATTAGGAATCGAACTATTGGACTGATTATATATGTAACCTTGGCCTGTTAAAACATAGAGCTATATTCTAGGCTGACATGCAGCCAAACGAGAAAAATACTTTTGTATGTAAGTCGGAAAAACATTTCCGCAAATTCGTTGAAACTATATGCTAAATATATACCCAGAAGCTTTAGTGTGCCTATCGCTTAATACTTACTGACTTCACAATTAATAGAAACCGAAATTGTTTAAAGGTCATTATGTGTATCGAATATGCTCAGAAGCGATCGCAAAATGCATGGAACACATAAGCATCTGTTAATAAATTTCATTGTGTTCTTTTCGTTATTTTTATTAATGTCTTTTAATACAAATATATGGAAAGTCAAGCGAGTATGGGTGAACCAGAATTAAATGGGGTTCAAAAGCATGTTATGGGTTTTGAACCCCATTTCATTCTGGTATCAATATATCTCAAAATACTTGCATAATAATTATATGTCATAATAATTTTATGGCAGTCTTTTGTTTCTTAGGTCGTATTAAATTTTTTAGTTTATTAATTACATTTGTTCATTAATTTTGTTATCATATTAATTATGTAAAGATGAACAGTTTACTTGTTAGTTGTCAGGGTTTGATGGATAAACGATTTATTTGATTGGAACAAAACTTTGCCAACCACATAGTTTAGAGTACCTAGGTAGACATACCTATATATTCTGAGGATACGATTTGGGTGCATTTCTAAATTAATTTTTTAAACAATTATGGCTAACCAATTGAGCCGTTATATTACCAAAAATAAAGTTTAAAATAATTTTATATCATAAATAAATATACAATCAAATTTTCAGTATGTGTGACTAAATAACAGAAATCGATTTTTACAAGCGCTATTAAGTTACAATATTTAACCATGCTGTGCTGTTCTTGATTAGGTTTTATCTATAAATAACTAAATATTAATAAACAATAAAAGACTGATAATACTGACACAAACAATAAATGCAGCACAAATAATTATTGTATAGAAAGCGTTGCAAATAATGCAACCATGAGTCCTTGTTTGCTCGCGCAAAGGCAGCGCAAAAAATTAGTTATTCTGGCATTTTGTAATGGATCAAGTAACTGTAAAGTAATCAGTGTAACTGTAAAGAGATGTACTGCCTAAAATATAACAATATTGTTATGTATGTAGTAGCGTTGGTTTTCCTAAATTTGACTTTACTTTTTTTGAAAATGGTGTATATATATATTTTGTGGATATTTTCGATAATACTGAATTCCGTAATATCCAGAAAATAATAATTTAGGATTTCTCATAACTTGCTACATAGTTACTTACGAAATTACGATTATTTCATTTGCCTCCTGTAACATATTTCCTTAAATATGAGAATTTTAATTTTTTCTATTTAAATATATGTGAGTTAATATGCTTTATTAATATGCTAAATTTTTAGTTTAATTTCCAACGGATTCCAAAAATCGTCGTCGACATTTCTAGAACTATTTTCTATATAAATGCAAAAGAAATAAATAAAATCGTATTATTTACTCTGATTTTTGCGGTACCGCCCACGCTATACTTAAAATAAAACTTACTCGTATTGTAGATTTAGAAAAGATTGATAGGAAATAATTTGGTAGTGTATCTGCCAGTGAATATGAATAATATTAATACACTTATTTCCTTTTCTGTGACAAATTGACTTCTATTAGAATTTTGATCGGAGTTATAACTATATAAAATTAATTAATTTGATTGAAAAGTTCATAAATATTTCATCAGTTAATACGCTGAATGAATATAAGATAAATTAGATATTTTTCATAGCGTCATGTAAGTAAATACTTAACTATTACTATTTTGTATGTCTATCAAAACTATGGAAGTATCTTAATAGTATCCAGAAGATCAATGAAAGTAAAGCTTGAGTTAAGCCATCGAAAAGTTTAAATTGTCTAAAAAAACTATATGTTTTGGAACCAAACAAATTAAAGGTTATTCGTTTTGGTACCTAGATGATATTTAAATGAAATTGGATAGGTGTTTCCAGAGATAAAGGCAAAAAATTTAATTTTTGTTGCTAGTTGTTTTTGGATCACTATTATTTTATGATATGCACGAGGAGGTTGAATTGACTATAGCAAAAGTAGCGACATTTTCTTTTGTCAAAGATTGAATTGGCCTTAAAGTTAAGTTTTTAAACGTTACTAAATGCCATTATATAAGCTCTGTAGGCCTTTAACTCATACAAGTCATTTATTTGGTTCTCCAGTAGATAAATAGATTGTCTCCACTCTAGCTAAATATTTACTTCACCCTACTAGTGTTATACACGTACTCTTTGGATGCAACAGATACTTCAATTTAGTGTCCATTTAGACTTCCTTTTCGGACGATGGCTTGATTGAGTGATTCCATGAGTTAAATACATATGGGGTTCTTCATATCTAGTACAATAATTTTTTCCTATGTATCTACATATAAGCTGTTTCATATGAGGATACCGAATAAAAAAACTCCTAAAAGTAAGTATCCAGGAAATATGACTGAATTAATATGGATAAACAATAAAAGCGTGTATTCGAATGTTTCTATTCGAGCAAGCAAAATATTTCTCATTTCCATGGAGGTTAAAATTTACATTTAGTTTTTTTCTTAATATATTCTAATTAATGAAACGTTAGGTAAGAAAAATTTCACAATATTTTTATCTTAATATTGCCCAGTTGATTACAATTCTAAGGACCTCGTTCTAACTAAATGATATATTAAATGCGAAAGTGGATTAGTTTGATTCATTGTTACGCTTTCATGTTTTAACTACTTAACTGCTCCGAGAAATTTTGCATATATGAGTATATATATATATATATATATATATATATATATATATATATCCACAAGTAAAAAGAATTGTATATATTCTAATTCACTACAAATATATTAAATTAGAAATTCAGTTTTATAGACTATTTGTAAAATATCTCAACGTAGATGGAGATACAAAAAAAAATATTGTGCAATCAAGGACAAAATCCATAATTATTAAATTTAGTTATTAGAATTATTAATAATATGATGCATAAATTTTGAAGAAATTGCATCGAAACACCTAGATTTCATATTCGCGAAACTAAGCTAAAATGTCTGTACATTTTTTTAACAGTATATGTTGTTAGAATTAATATCAAAATAATGTATTTAATGTACTACTAGCGCCTTCTATGTGGTATCGTTTGTAACTACCTACCTAAGGTTAATATTAAGAAATAAATTTAGTCTTTGATCAACTACCGTACACGTTTTATTAGGTTATGCGCCCAGACCCACATTTGCTAAAATCTTTTTTATTTTCTCGTGCGAAAGTAACTATGTCGACGTCGGGGTACTTAGTAAATGTGCCAAAACTCAAAGGACGCGAAAATTACGACGATTGGGCGTTTGCAACAAGTAATTTCTTGTTACTTGAAGGCATTGACATTGAAAATGTACCGGCAACTATCAGTGAATCTGAGAAGAAAAAAGCTAAAGCAAAACTCGTTATGACAATTGACTGTTCATTATATGTGCACATAAAAAGTGAAACTACAGTGAACGGTGTGTGGAAGAAATTAAAACAGTTATTTGACGACACGGGGTATCAACGAAAAATAAGTTTGCTTCGTACATTGATTTCAATACGCCACGATAACTGCGAATCCATGACATCCTATGTATCTCAAGTGGTTGAGACAGCACATAAATTGAAAGGGACAGGTTTCGAAATCACAGACGAGTGGATTGGGTCATTACTTTTGGCGGGACTTCCAGATAAGTATTCACCGATGATAATGGCAATAGAACACTCTGGAATAGCCATTAGCGCTGACGTCATTAAAACAAAGTTACTTGATATGTGTTCGGAGGTTGGCACTACTGGAATCGACTCTGCCTTTTGGTCAAAACAGCGAAATAAAAAAGGCAACACTGACAAGCAAATGTCAAAGTCAACCAGCAGTAAACAAATAAAGTATTATAATTGCAAGAAGATCGGCCACTACAAAAATAAGTGTCCTGAATTAAAAGCAAATAAACAATTGAATGCTTTTAGCGCGGCGTTTTTCAACCGTTATTATAACACAGAAGACTGGTACATCGACTCAGGCGCAAGCGCGCATATGACGTCAAACCAAAAATGTTTACAACGAACTCGACCAGTACACGAACCTAAAGAAATCGTAGAGGCAAATCAAATGACGGTGCCTGTAGTTAGTGTTGGTGAAACACAGATAACGACATGCGTGAACAGTTCTCAGTATGACGTGATTGTGAAGGACGTATTGTATATACCGAATCTCACGGCAAACTTATTATCCGTAAGCCAACTTATAGATAAAGGAAATAAAGTTGTATTCAAAAAAGATACCTGTTTGATATACAACCAAGTGAATGAGCTTATTGGTACATCAAATTTGATAAATGGAGTGTACAAGTTAAACACAAAAAAATTCGAGAACTCGTTATCGGCAATGTCAACATGGCATAAAAGGTTAGGACCTATAAATAGTAGGTCCTTACAAAAAATAAAAGAAGGAGCAGTAGAAGGAGTTTCTTTTCACAAGAAAGCTGACATACAGATACAGAATTGTGAAGTGTGCTGTGAGGGAAAACAATCACGTTTCCCTTTCCCATCAGCAAACCATAGAAGTGAAAAACTACTGGATGTAGTACACTCAGATTTATGCGGGCAGATGGAGACCAAGTCAATTGGTCTGGCGAAGTACTTTCTTCTGTTTGTGGATGATGCCAGCAGAATGACTTTTGTCTACTTCTTGAAGGAAAAGAACCAGGTGTTCCAGCATTTCAAAGAATTTCGAAGTTTAGTTTAGAATCAAACTGGAAACAAGATAAAAATACTGAGAACCGACAATGGAGGTGAATTTTGTCCACGTGAGATGGAAAGTTACTTAAAACAAGTAGGTATTGTCCATGAGAAGACCAATCCTCACACTCCAGAGCAGAATGGACTCTCAGAGAGGTTCAACAGAACTATAGTTGAACGGGCAAGATGTTTATTGTTTGAAGCAGGTCTCGACAAAAGTTTTTGGGCTGAAGCAGTTAATACTGCAGTTTACCTAAAGAACAGAACACCAGCCGCCAGTTTAGGCATGATGACACCATTTGAGAGACATTTGAGGTGGACAGGTGCGAAACCAGACCTCAGCCATGTTAGAATTTTTGGCAGTAAAGTAATGGTGCATGTTCCCAAAATACAACGGCAAAAATGGGATAAGAAGGCTGACAGATTAATTTTAGTTGGGTATCTAGAGAATGTGAAAGGATACAGATTGTATAACCCAAGAACTAAAAAAATTACTACGAGCAGAGATGTCATCATTATGGAGAAAATGGAGTTGGACGAAGCTCAGATTGTAGTAAACGATTGTGAAAATAAGTCAAAGAAAGATGAAAACTTAGAAGAAGATGAAAGTTTAATAGAAAATCCAGGTTCAGATCCAAATGATTCAACATATATTTGTGAATCATCGTCTTCCCAAGATGACTCGTATCAATCTGTTACTGAAAAAGAGTCTTTTGCAGAGAATGAAGTTCAAATTGAAGCTAAGCGTAAAAGAAAGCCAGTAGAAAGATATGGGATGACCAATCTCTGTCTTCCGGATAATCTGGAATCATGTGACGAAGAACTGTTATGAAGCAGCAATAAATGGACCAGACAAGGAACAGTGGAGACAAGCGATGGAAGATGAACTGAAAGCTTTCGACGATAATCAAGCATGGACGTTTGTAGATAGGAAAGAAGCTGATAGAGTGATACAGTGCAAGTGGGTATTCAAGAAAAAGTATGAAAGTGATAATAGTGTGCGATATAGAGCAAGACTGGTGGCAAAAGGTTTTACCCAAAAAGAAGGTGTGGATTACGCTGACACATACTCACCAGTGCTTCGTTACTCTACACTAAGGTTTCTATTTGCTTTAAGTGTCAAACTTAACCTTGAAATTACTCACTTAGATGTAACTACAGCATTCCTAAATGGTTACTTAAATAAAAAAGTGTATATGCAAGTTCCCCCTAATTTAGATTGTAAAGAAAATAGTGTTCTTAAATTAAATCGTGCAATTTATGGTCTAAAACAATCAGTCAGGGCTTGGAACGAAAGAGTAAATGATTCTTTATTAAAATTAAATTTTGTTAAATCAAAGTTAGAACCATGTCTGTATATAAAAAATTGTGAAAAGGAGCAGGTCATAAGAGCAATTTTTGTTGATGATTTTTTCATTTTTTCAAACAGTAGTAATATGGTTAAGGAGTTAAAAACAAATTTAATGTCAAAATTTAAAATGAAGGATTTGGGGCAATTATAACAATGTTTGGGTATGAGAGTAAAAATGTATCAGAATGGCAATATTTCCTTAGATCAAGAAAAGTTTGTAGACCATATTTTAAGTAAATTTAATATGACAAACTGTAAAGTTGTTGGTATTCCTACTGAGAAAAATTTAAAACTAGAGAAAAGTGTAGATGTTTGTAAACAATATCCATTCCAACAACTAATAGGAAGCTTAATGTACTTAAATGTTTTGACTCGCCCAGATATTTCCTATAGTGTGAGTTATTTGAGCCAATTTAATAATTCATATTCCTATACTCATTGGAAGCATGCGAAACACATCCTAAGATACTTATGTAAAACTAAATCTTATGGCCTAATGTTTATCAAAGATAATTGTAAATTAGGGGGTTTCGTTGATGCAGATTGGGCTTCAAACACACTAGATAGGAGATCTTATACAGGTTTCTACTTTAAACTTTCTGGAACTGTTATTTCATATGAATGTAAAAAACAACGTACTATAGCCTTATCAAGTACAGAGGCAGAATATATGGCAATTGCCGAAGCCTGTAAAGAGGCTATTTATTTAAAAAACTTGTTTTCTGAAATTGTAAACAGTTGTGATTATGTAATTATATTGTATAATGACAATCAAGGCGCTCAGAAGCTTTCTGAAAATTCTTTATTTCATAAAAGAACTAAACACATAGATGTGCGTCATCATTTTGTTAGAGAAGCAGTTGCTAACAATCTTATAAAGATAGTCTACATGTCAACATCTGAAATTCCAGCAGACTTGCTGACCAAGGGTTTAGATAGTGTTAAACATAACTATTTTGTAAAAAGTTAGGTATTCAAAACATTGTTTAATAGGTGACTATCTGTAAATTAATAACATTTTTTGCTTTTATTAGTTTGTTAAAAATAATTTATATGTTACAAAGTTCAGATTATTTTGATAAGTGGAGATGTTAGAATTAATATCAAAATAATGTATTTAATGTACTACTAGCGCCTTCTATGTGGTATCGTTTGTAACTACCTACCTAAGGTTAATATTAAGAAATAAATTTAGTCTTTGATCAACTACCGTACACGTTTTATTATATGTTACCTTAATTTTTTAACCACCATCTAAATTAACATAAAAATTTTATTAACTATTTCTGTTTACACATTAGGGGTAAAAATAATATATAAGGTGTATTATATTAAATAGTGACGGACAGACGGATTAATATGGAATTTTGGAACTTTAATGTATAACCTTGGTTAATAATATGTTTCTAGTAGCATGGCAGATAATTACATGGCTGAAACAGATACAAGACCACGCTTACTAAGATTCGTTTCGCGGTAAATTATTTAAAAAACAACGCGATGTCTGTACGTAGTTTGTTATGCATTTCGTTCGATGTTCGTCATTTGACATTAAGTAAATTTGATATTAAGAAAATTGAAACAAAAGTTTAAATGTTTATTCAAAATACTGTGTTTGAATTTCAAAACGACGTAATTTTACACAAATAATTTCAGCAATGTTTAAAAAAAATTATGAAGAAATAGAAATTTTAAATTCTTTAACTCTTAATTTTTCTTCTGACTCTTTCCATAAGTTTGTGTACACGCTGTTTGTCATAAGAGATGAGATATTTTCCAAAGTTTGAGAATTAATGTATCTGGTTTATAAATTTTACCAACTTTACTATATATATCTTTGTGAATAAATCAAAATTATGCAATTGAAACTTAAATGCGTTCTCGTCCCATACCACAAAACCGATACCTTTTGAGCGCAGATAAGCGATAATATTTTAGTGTAATGAATGGCACTTTTTGCTAACCAATATATTGCATTTTAAATTCCGTAGTTTTTTTTAATTATTGTAGTTTTTATTTCCTTATACATATTTACCACTTCCAAAAACTATTTGGTAAACTTTCCATTTCCCTATTTCATTACAAATTTTTCCAATCTTATATTTTCATTAATTGATTTCCTTAACGGACAACATTTTTTTTGTATATTACGCAAGACTACGTAGTGTCATTTGAATAGGTTTATAATGCAAAGTTTTGGAGAAAGCTTAATTTTAAATCAATTGTGTTAGATATGTGCTCCTAAGAGAGAAGAAAAGCTTTTTCTTAATTTTATTCATAAAAGAGAATAAACAAAGTACGGTTGAAGAGGAGAAAAAGTGCTGTGGAAAAGAATATTAAACTGGAATTGTTAAACCGTTCATTTCTTAATTGCGACATAGCGACAGCGACATTTCATGGATTCTTGTGAGATTTTCGCCCTTTATTACACCGAAAGGTTAAGTCGAAATGATTACGCCGTTTGTAATTTCTATTTACTTATATGGCATATTACTTATTTATTTAAAGTTTAATAGAAAAGAATGGTTTATTCTAGCGAATACAATATTATAGTGAATATAAAAAAATCACCAAATTAATATTAGTAATGCGAATTTTTTTAATATAAATTGAAACGTCGTATTTGGATGCATAAATTACAATTATATAATTATTTAATGTTATATAAAATTGTATCTATCTTACCATCCACATTCACATATTTTAAACTTTCTCATACAAATCGAGAATATGCTTGTAGTCGTTCTAAATTTTTCGATGTCAAACCGGCATATACAATGGGGTACATATCAATGCAGTGATACGCATATACTTACAAAAATAGTTAAATGAAGGTTATCCCTGCAGTATTCAGTGAAGTAATAAAGTGTAACCGTTTTATTTTAAGTTTTGTTCCAAACTCTGAATAATATTTAGTAACATAAAATTTCTATACATATAATTGGCACACACATGCTTAATACAATCTACACTTCTAATAAACAATAACTATCATACGAAGACAAATTAAGCGACGTGTCTCCTGTTTACTACTTGTATAAATAAAGTGATACAAAACAATATGCATTTAAATTTAGAAATTTAACCTGCAAATGTAAGTAAACATTATCAGAGACATTACCATAATTCTATATTAAACGCGAGCTGTTATTTTAGTTAAAATTTACCAAAGGCACATTGAATAGTTATGTTGACGATGAATATAACTTTATACATACATACACATGTAACAAGTATAATTTGTTTGTGCGCTATATCTGCGCGATTAAGTTGGGAATAACGTGACTACAAGCTGCGTATTTCCTACAGACCGGGTGCTTTTGAATGACCGCTAAGCTGAGGGTATTTTCTTTTGTCATACCACAACCACAAAAAAACGGATTTAGAGCCGTAACTCTGAATCGTTTCTTATTTGAAGAGCAATGTTTATATGTACCGCGAACAAGGCTTTTAGTTATTAGAATTTTCAAAAATAATATTTTACATTAGAGATGATGTTATATTTTCTCCTTGACTGTCGTACAATGTTAATACTTGCTTACACTTTATACATTTGCCATAGTGATAATAATATTTTTAGTATAGTTTTATGTATTTATCAAATATTAAGTTTCTTACATAAAAGAGCCCTTGTGAACTTGGCTTTTTTTGGACTTTAAAACTTTTGCTAGCCCAGTTCATTATTCTTCAACGAAGTTGTTTGACATTTATTTTGTTAGTGGATTTCAATTTTAAAACTTCTGTAATTCATTTCCTACATTCTATAGTTTACTTTCCTTTCATATATCTGGTTCCGTATTATTTTGTTGCTCTTGAATTTCTTTTCTACTAAAAGAGGTTCCAGCTGTATGAACCGAGGCAAAATTTGGACGTAAAGACCATTCCCTGTAAATATTTTTTTCGTAGTTACAACTATTTATAAGGACTAATTGATATATAATTTCAATTTAATATTGGGGTTTGAACTGGGTTAGTTGTTTTCACTTAGGCATTCCAAATTATTTTATTTTTAAAAATTGGTTTGCGCTCTATTTAATTTATTAAAAAACTTAAAAACACAAGACTCTTAAAATCTAACTAGAATATTACTAGAAAATATAGCGATTTTCCTGGATTTCAAATTTTGTAAAATATGCTTTACGTTTTTATGCTTGTGAAAAATATATTGAGCAATGTATTTAGATCGCGAAAAATTTATGTTTGTAAATAGTTTAATACAAATACTATTTTATACTTAAATGCACATAAGTACCTAAACGGGTACGAAATTCGTGTAATGTGAATGCGACCCGTACTTGACTGGTTTTTTTATATTATCGACTCGCATATAATTTTCGTGAAAACGTTAGTAAAAATTAGTCCCTTTTTTATTTGTAATATGGAATTAACTTCGTTTATTAAATTTTCATTTGTTCAAATGAAATATTTATTTTGTTTTTTCACGGAAGGAGTCCCTAAACACAGGTCTTAAAAAATTTGTCTTAACTGATGCAATAAAAACAATTTAATATCTTTCATCTTTGTTATATGAACTTTAAGGTTGATGATAAAAATTTAGATGATAAATTGAGGAAAATAATATATATATATATATATATATATATATATATATATATATATATATATATATATATATTTATATATACACATGTATCTTTCGCTCTCGAAATACCAATAAAAGTACTACAGTAAAATAAAAGAGAGCTGAAATCAAATAAAGTATTGTGAAGTCTTAAACGTTGGCTTTTGTGAAAAGTGATGACGAATTTGTGAATTTATATTTCATAAAAGTTACAAAATGTTACCAAAATTCAGTGTTTTATGAAATTCATTGTCATACGTTTACTGCTGTATATACGTAAAGATATTTAAAATACTTTAATGTTAATACGGCTTACGTCTGGCATGAAAACTCTTTTATTACAATTGGCCGTAATAGCTAGCGTATTATCATTCACATATTCTGCGCTTTTAATTAGATTGAATTTCTTTAAAAACTGTAAACTGAAAAGAGACCGAGTGTGTTGGAATAATTACCTTGAGAATATTTTTATTGATATATATTCAAAACAACCCACTGAAATTGGCGAATTATAGGCACTATATATGTGGAAATAAATATGGAAATTAGTCTGTTCATTTATTTTTTTATTCCACTGATAGCTTAACTATTTAGGTAATTGTCATAAAATTTGGCAAACATCAGACAAGGTCGAATGAAGCAATCAACCTGTGTGTCAATTCTAATACCGTGTAATTTATGTTACTTATTTACTTAAAATTTAATTGGAAGGAGTTGCTTGAGCCTGTGAATATTAACTTTTAAACGCGAATATTATTTTTCTTAAAAATGGCCATGTAAATTTATTTTGATTTTAATTTTAATGGCCTATCATGATCATGGAGATATAATTATACAACGTTTAGATCACAATTATTTCAAACAATAATTATTTAAAATTTTGACAACTTCTAAATTTAGCTTTTCTGTTCAAAGTATATCTTCTCAAATTTGTTTTCAATTATTCGAGATGTCTCTTGCTTCTAAAGTTGTCTTCATCGGCTTTTCGATGTTGGATTTATACTATATAAAGATAACTATTATTGCATTGATATCACTTTAATTAATATTTCTTTCACAATATAGTTTATATTTATTGCTTTGACGTGCCATCAAAGTCACGTATAATTAAATAGTAAATTTTCGTTTATTTTATAATGGCACTTAAGAAATAATTGATAAAACTATTTAAAAAAACTAGTATTGCTATCATTTCTGGATTTAAAAACGAGTGAAGTTTTTATTAATTTAGAGTATTTTTTTGGTTATCAGAAATATATATGCTTAAATATAATCTGCATTATTTTATTGGAGAAGAGGATATTATTTTCTAATTATCTATATCCTTGTGTTTCATGATAATTAATAATTCACAGTAAACATTTAATTTTTATACTGTTGACAAAAAAAATTGCACCTTTTTTGTCCTAAAACGTAAAATGTATTTCCGAGGTTCTATTTTAAATAAACAATATTTTATTTGTTGCTCTGTCCCATGATTTATAGATTTTTTTCAAGATTTAATTATAACATTTGACCAGTTAGTATACCTTGAAATGAAATTATTTAGCTAAAAATATAATTCACATCCTTTTGTAATTTTTTATTTTTCCTCATCCAGCGTATTTTCGAAAAAAAGTAAAAATTTCATAGGGAAAAACAGAAAAAGATAGTAATTCTAGTAGAATGCCGCAAAGGGCCGCAGAAAATCGTCAAAAGAAAGTATGAGGGAATGTGTAGGCATCTATCTTAATTTGAATCCTAATTTAATATATACTCGCTGAAATTTAGTGTACTTAAAGCTTATGGCTTCTTTAGATGTATTTTTGCTGGAAAATAATCAGTTCTTTGGAATTAAAAAATTACCAAATCGTATAAAATGCTGAGCATATAAGTATATATTGTACATACATCTAATGTATGTATCAAATTATACAGCCATTTTCAATATGAATATCCCATATTTTCACAAAAATTTATTTTTAAACTGTCGTATTTTCCTTTCGCAAGCATTTACAATTTTATGCTTATACACATACGCAGAAACTGAAATGAATTTCTGGTGTCCATAGTGAGTCTATAATTTTCTGAATGAACATAATTTTTTCCTGTCGTAATTTTAAACACTTTTTTCTTTAAGTTCTAGAAAAAATTCATTTTTTTTTTGACATTTCTAGTCAAATGTCATTTATAATCTCTCCTTCCATTATTAAAGAGTTTTGTTCAAACTTATGTGTTTGGGCTCCTTCATATTAATTCTGTTCCAGTTAAAAATTACATATTGGGGCCCAGAATAACATTTCTAAAATGCCTGTTGAGTAAAAATAAACTTGGAACTTTCATAGTGCATGCAAGAACGCAATATGATATTAAATTCTCTTTATTTCCTAACACGATAACATGTCCTTATTACTAGTACCGTATCGATATTACGATACGTACTCCATTCATATCGTTGTTCTACTATCGAAATCCAATACACTTTATATGGCCCACGTTAACCCAATATATTAGATACGTGAGAGCTTTGCTAAGATGGAAGACATTTTTGTAGGTTTCTTGAATGACCGTTACCAATGCGGTAGAACACAAACTAAGTACTTATATCCTTGGGGAAATTAGAAAACAGCGACTAAGGTTTGAGCGAATGCTTACTTTACTTAAAATTGAGTACATCCAATTATCAAAGAAAGAATTTAATGCTTTTCTGGAATTACGTGTGAATTAAAGAAATAAATCCATTAAAATTGCGCTGATACAATGATGAGTTTGTAAAAGACAACATTTAATTTATTTTGGGTTGTAGGAAATTTGCCCAATATTAAATTAGACATAAATTATTGCAAGTGTTTTGAATGGAAGTTTTTTAATATTATGTGATAATATTACAATATTGTATGAAAATGTCAATATTGCATTTTTTAAATTATGAACTTTTCAAATATTGAAGTCATTAAACGTTCAGTCGTATTGTGTGAGCTTCTGTTTACAACTTACTTCATTTGGCATAAAGCAACTGCATATTTAAGAAAATTTAAATTGTCAAATAACATCAATCATAATTTTAGAAATATTTATTAAAATTACAAATTTATTTTATGGTTGTTGAGTGTCGATATTTTGTTTCGACTTACTCTCGCTCTGTTCGATAAATTATATTACTACACAAATCCTGCTTTTTCCGGGATATATTCCTTTTCTAAAAATAATAAAAAAAGAAATTATGTTCTTTTCTGTTGGAGGATACTTAACATTAAAGTATATAATGTTTACTTGAATGCTTCAAGTTACAAACTTACACTCTACCATTTAAAAGAATTACATCATATAAACCTAGTTTAAAAAAAGCTATCGTGGATGTCACTAGCCCGTTGCATTTTTTTCCGTTGCAAATTTAACTAAAAGTAGAAAATAAAAAAGAATGCATGAATATTGAGTTATAAATATATTATTAACATTATTAATAATTTAGAAAAAATTACCTACATTACTGACAAACTAACATACATATTTTTAATTAAACACCTCAGCAAATACATTAAGAAATGTTTGATATTTATAATTTATTTTCTGTTAAATTTAAATATTTCTTAATTTAATGAAAAATAGTAAGTACGAAATATAGAAAAGAAGAGGAAGTAACAAATTATTAAAATTTTATTAAATTGTAAACAAATACAATGAGGCGAAACAACAAATAAAATATTTCCAATCTAACTAATTATTGAATTACAAAAAAATACAGCTAACTAATTATTGAATGATTAATGTATTTTCTCTGCTCTGTATATTTACAAAAAATGCTTAACTTCCGCATTCTTTTAACAAATAGTTTAATTTAATAAACTTTAAAAAAAAAATTAATTTCATTGGGTGCCACCTCGCTAAAACTAACACTTTTCGAGAATTCGACGCACAAAGCATACGTTGATTGCAGGATTTTAAAGGTGTAACAGTAACTTACAAATTCCCCCCTCCTCACCGTACATGTATAAATAGTCGAGCATCAGATACGATCAAATGTGCATTATGTATGCCGCTCGAGGATAAATGAAACAATAAACATCAAAGAATAGAAGCGACCAAGATATAGAAGCGATTGCATTAATATTTATAGATGCGTATTTCAACAATCAATACCATACATTTTTCCCACGGTTATGAAATATATAATAATAAGACGGGATTTAAAAATAGCAAAGTAAAAGTTATAATCGAGTGTCGACGTAGCAGGTTTCTAAATTAAAATGAAAATAATCTGCTTAAATATTAATTTTCGACATCGTAGAGAGTTAACCTAAAAGATAACTCAAACCCACAGTACTGGGCAAGTATTACGTTAAAAAAATACAACAGCGAAAGTAGTACTCCGTTATTTGTCCAACTGTCATTACCTTATGAAAATTGTAATAACATATCTTTAATCAGATAACAATGGATGATTGAGCCTTATAATTATCATCACGTCATAATTAAATGAGGTTAATTAAAATTTGCCTAAATTGCATGTGACCAACACGGCTATTGCTTACTGCAATTCCTTTAAAATACTGTGAAAATGAGAGGGTGCAAATACTTTTACGTAAATTAGTATGAAGATATTGATTTACTCTAGGCGAATAGTTGAAAAATATTATTTTTTATCTCTCCCATATTGTCCAAACCACAGATACGAAATCCAAGAAAAGTCCCGAAGCATAACGCTTTGAGCGTTAAATCTATTCTCCGACACGATGTAGTAGTACTCGAGGTAGATGGGAGTTTCAGAATAAAACAGACAAATGAAACATTAAGACAGTTTAAATTAGTAGTTAAAAATTGAAGCTAATAAATATTATGTGTCTGTATTTAATGTCAATCAGCAATAAAAGCATAAAGTGTTTCGAACATTTTGAACGCCTTTTCACACATACCAACAAATTAATTTTTTATTCTTTAAAAACAACTATTTATTTAATAAACTCTCATAATAAATATATTTTGATCTATTACCACTGTTATGTTTCCCCAAATTATTTTTTGGTCAATACAATCAGCAATTTTTTCATCCATTTTTTCGTCAACCCAATGTGTAAATAGCTTCATCAATAGTTCCATCACATGTACAGACAATAAAGTACATACCAAACGAATTTATACGGCCTAACACTAGCAACCAAAGTACAATTATTGACAATAGATGCATCTATTGTCATTAATTATCTTAAAGGAATTTAAGAAACAGAGTAAGCTATAAATCTAATACGACATTGAAAAATGTTATATCCATAAAAGGGTCAAAAAGACTTTTATCCTCATGCGTCTGCTCGTATTTGGCTTACTTATTCAAGAACCCATCCCTCCCGCACAAATTTTACCACTAGCCATGACCATTTTCCTAATAAGTGAAATTTCTTGGTGCGATTTAAAACATACATAGAACAATTTATTAATGTACATAGGTACAATATATTTTTATGTAATTACTAGTCGTCGAATAACGAGTAAACTAATTTTTAAATTTAAAATTCGCATATCTTCTCATTGAGTAGACTATTTACGATGAAAGTAAATAAAATATTAATTAAAGTTAGCTCTTCTATTTTCTAGAATATCCCTTGGTATTAATTAGCAGTCTTCATGTCATTTGTCCATAAATAAATCCTTACACAAACTGACAAAAACTCCAACGTTTCTTTTTTCATTCTATTATTTACTTTCCATGCTCCCAACCCTTTTTTTCCAAGTATTTTCCATATAAAGATAGGAAAATTTTACAATTTTATTATGTTAATAGCATAAAACTAAAAATACATTAAAACGCCCAGACAAGTGAATTGGCAAGTTCGTAGATTCCAGTCAGTATGCATAGTCTTACTTTATCTTTTCTAACTTATTACCGACAGCTTGCAGTTACGCTAAAAAGAAGGAAAATATATGAATGCAGCAAATATGTGATAAAAAAATAAATAAAAATGATTCTTTTACAAAATACAATGACATATACTAACAAATAATATTAAGATGTTCTGAGTAACATTGTATATCTCGTAATTGTCTTTAATCCAGAAGTAAAACATTTAAGTGAGTTTAACATCGAACTAATATAGAACTAACAAATATCCATATTAATTCTTTGTTTTTGCATACTTAAGTCTTGCCACAAGTAGAATTCTATAGACATTATGATTATAAGTAAACTATTAACTTCTCAATCAACATAGTGCACTATAATCAATTGTTTGATCTAATTTTAGTTGTTTGTGTTTATTACAGGATTTTACCTATATTTCAGTGATCGGAGATGAATAATTAAATACATTAACTTAAATTTAAAATACGATGGAAAATTTTATTTCAAAGATGCAAATAATATTTACGTTAATGTTTACGTTAATATGACAGTTAGTAAAGAATAGTTTCTGAAAAATTGCTGATTTCAAGTGACGACTCTGGATAATGTTTTTTCTCTGCTTATGTAAAAAGGGTTTATAGAGTATTTGTTTAGTTATTAGATTAAATCCATGAAAAATGTTAAAATGTTGCTTTGCACAAATTTGAACTGAAATTTAATTTATTTTATAAATGGTAATAAAATTTGAGGTGAAAATTGAAATAAATAAAATACTTTAAGAAATTGTCTAACGCTGAACATAATATTTGTATAATTACTTTAATACCACGACAAGAGCTGTTGCAAACTTTGTTTCATGAAAGCGCTTATTACCTTAAACATAATGTATGATATTTGGCGCATGTAAAGATTGTATTAAATAAGGGGTTGGCGAATAAAAAATGAACAATGTAAAAAATATAACTATATGTCAGTTTATCGTAAATGAGAGTAACATACGGTAAATATCTTAATATCACATGTTACTTGCTGTTATTATCAACTGCACCTCACCAACAATTTAGCAAAGTTACCATATCAAAATAGAAAATCACAGATTTTGAATTGAAAACTTCGTCAGTGAACTTATCTTCATCAATTTTTTTTTACATTACTTACAGAATACATATATTGCCAAGTGAATTGAAGGTGGTTGTGCAATTATTTCTTTTCATAGGTCCGATAAGTTTATCTGAGTAATTCTTGCAATTTTCGGGCTACCTTTATCGTGTTGAATGCAAACTGTGATTTTAATGTTTTCACAATATTAACTCGTCAATTGTAAAGGAACAAAATGAAGTTGAAGAACGCGGCATGCTTTTTATATTAACTCGACCGTAGAATATTTGCAAAATTCCTCTACGATCCTAGAAATGGTTTTAAAAATGCTTATTAATGAGTGACCAATGTAATGTACTTTATTAGATTGATAGAAGAAAATTTTGTATTCTCGGAAATTGAAATTTCCTTCTACAATATTATAAGTATAAAAATAATTAATTCAAAACTTATTGCTAAAGCTTCTATTTTTGCAAGACAGGGGTTTAGGAAAAAGTTAAGAAAAAAGAAATATTATTTTGACTTTGCTCTTCCTGTAAAAGTGATCATAGGGGACGATATTTCTGTGATATCTCTCGGACTATATTAAGTGTTTTTTTAAGATAAACGATTAGAACCCTGTAATTAGAACTTTCTTCCAGAAAATATCTCTAAAATGTATTTGTTTTTTCTCATCTACTTTTGTCGTCACTTAGATAATACAGCAACAACCGTCCTATTTAAACTTAAAACTTGCACTGAAGTATCTGTAACCTGAAATATTGATTCAAGTTTTAAGTTTAATTTAAACTTTTAGTATGACTCGACAAACGTTCCCACTTGTAGCAATAATAAACAGTAATATTGAGGCAAATGTGGGCCTCAATCAAGTAAAAGATTCGACTCTTAATTATTGTTTAAATTCTTGTAATGATTAATATACGGATAATTAATTTGTGCTCGTGTATATTTGAATGGCACTGATTCACATAATTATTTAAATGATTTAAAAATTATTCAAGTCAGAGCAGAAATAGTTATTGGGTTTTTATGCTTTTAACTTATCATGAGCAGAATCTAATATGAATTTTTCACAAAATAATTTAATAATATAGATAACGATAACAAAAAAGTAACCGCTTTTTCTCTTTGTTATTGACTCTGCATATTAGTCGATAATCGACTGAGCAGGAAGAAATGTTAGCAGTACACAGTGTAAATTGAACCTACTTAAATCTAGTCTCACCAGTGCGTGTGCATAGCTTCAAAGCTCCATAAACCCCGAGCAGTTCTGGTAAGAGATTCTTCCGCTTACCAGTTTGTTAAGAAAAATTGAAGAAAACGTTAGAAGGAAAGCGTGTGTCTTTCAAAATCCACGCCCTTTGTGTGCGTGTAATAGGTTATGAACATTATAAAATAACACGCGTCGAAGACTAAAAAGGCACGATGACCATGATGGCTTAATGTGTTTAAAGGTTTGTGAAATATTTTATTTTTTCCGGGTATTAAACATTATAGCTTGCTTGACCTTAAAAATATTCAGTTTCACAATTAAATGAAACTACGTGATGTAATATTATTTCTACTTTCTTTAAGTTCTTTACCACGACCTAGGTTTCATTGTATTTCAACATAAAAAAAATAATGCTTCAAAATTAACTTTAACGCAAAGCATTTTCCGCACCACTGCAAAATCTGATAGGAATCGAAACGATCTTTCACATTGTATTTATATCGACAATATTACTGGTAATCAAAATAGGAGTATGTTAATTGTGTGAAGAATAGTCGACGGACGCTTCAGAAAAAAATGATATACTGACATACTTTATGAAAACCATGTCTTGATTATTACAATGATATTTGCCAAGCTAGAGTTTGTAATTCGATACATAAGGGAATCAAATATTTGGAAGTTTTTGACTTTCATTTCTGACCATTCATTAATTTAACACAGACTGATTTGAACTATTGAAAATCAGGTAAAATGCATACAAAGAAAGATGGTATAACTGAAGGGATGACTTTCTTCATGTTTAATTAGAAATTCAATTAAAGTCTATAATATACCCGTCTGTCTATATAACACAGTCTGTTTGTTTATTGTTCATATGTTGCATGTAATTCAGTTCAAATATAGTCATACATCTACCAAAAAACCATAAACAGACGTAAGTTTTAATAAGAGCTCAAAAATTAAAAGATGTAAATACGACCGCAATATAATTTTAAAAGATCTATCCATTTAATTAAAAGGGATTAATTTAAAAAATCAGCCAACATTTCTCACGTAAGGGAGGGTATAGCATATGCCATTTTTCAATAAATATTTATCAAAATTAATGAATTTGTATGGAAAGGTCGTAATTACTTTTGTTAATGATGTATAGGTTGAAAGACAGTATCAAGGGTTTTAGTATTATCCAATGTGCGGTGAAAAAATCTTTGAAAGGAAATTTTTTAAGAACCCTTTGAGTGTTTTGATGTAATTTTTATCCAATTTTTTTACACTTTAAACTAAAAAAAATTCCTCTATTTACTTGTATTATTTTTTTGTGTATATGCAAGATGGTTTTGATTTCATTATTTGGGGATAAACAAGGATGAAAATATAGTGAACTTATCACTAAATTTAGAAACGAAAATTATTCTGAAATGCAGCCAACAATGAAATCGTGAACGTAAAGTCCTTGAAAATATCTGTTCACTATTATTATGTTATTATGTTATTGGAAATAATCTATGGCTACTAGGCACTGTGCTGGAAAATATCGATCAACAAATTTCTCACAGACCTTATTGCAGATAGCAGCACTGAACACTCACTAAGGAAAGCTACAACATATCTTAATAGAAGGTCATATTACACTTGTGCCAATCGACCACAGCAACGATCTGAGAAGATTCCTTTTTTACAGAATACTAAATTGCTGGAGATAACCTAAAATTCATTAAAACTTTGTTAAAATTTACATTGTGAATTTGTTTATCTAAGTATAATATAAGTTTAATTTTGGTATTGCAATAAACTGTTATTAAGTTGGTATTGCAATAAACTATGTTATTAAGTAAAATTGTAATTATACCCATACATAGAACCATACCCTCTCAGAAATAAATGCACTCGCCTTGATATTTTGTTTCAAATAATTCTACACACATATTATGTATTTATTGAAAGATATTCCAAAGAATGAAAGATAAAAATAATAAAAGTTTATAAAGGTTGCGTGTAACTCAATTGGAATCCTAATTTAATATGAACTTCATGAAACTTTGCCCACACATAGCCTATTTCATGGAAATGAACGTAGGATATTTTTCCTGGATTGGAATTTATTTCTTTATATAATTAAAGAAATCACCCCGTTAGGTATAGACGATTTTTTCTTTCAATACAACGATACAAATTATTTATTTTCAAGTTAATAGGTACCAAAATTAGGTACCAAATCTTTCTTACAATGAAGGCTTTTTATTAAGAATTATATTAAGGGACTCCTCAAATGTTACTTCTAAAAATGTCTATCGATCAACAGTAAAAATGGAAATATTGGAATGAAGCGCAACATCTTTATAAAACTCGTGTGAAACTCGCACGGAAACATGTCTTTATAATTCTTTTAACCTTATCAAAACGATACGCACTCCACATTTTTGTTATACTGTTGAAATCTAAAATACTTTAAATTTCCCACTTTAATCAATAAAATTAAAATATTGTTCTATTAGGAGTGAGCTGAAACAACGGCGAAGGAAAATATTTTTTTTCAAACCACTCCGAATTTGGACAGGTTGACTAACAGTTAATTTTAATTTGTAAGAATTATCCTAAAAATCAAAGTAAACAGGCAATAATCAATGTCTGGAATATTTTTAAAATTTTTAAACTCACGCATAATGTACTTCTTTAAACTTTCCAAGCTATGGTACTAGTTCTAAAAACGTTCAGACTTTGATAATAACTTGTTGCAGATAGCCATAATGAGAGACTTGATGTTTAAGAAAATGTTCATTTCATATTCCAATAATAACATATTCCAATAATTATATTCCAAAACATTTGCAAAAATATAATTTTCTGTAAAGTTATTGGTTTTCTTAGCAAGAAAACCTTAATATTACAGCTTGATAAATTTCAGTATTTCTTATATGCTAGGAAATAATGATAAAATAAATTATATGCTAGAAAAACATTTTCAATGCTTTAATAAATCAAACAATTGGTAGTGATCATTTTCACACTAAATTAATGAACAGTAACGTAAGTGGTGACGTTAAGTACGTAAGTGGTAACGTTAGTAAAATAAGTGTTTCGATTGTGTATGTGATTATACACATACAGAGAGAATTGAAAAATATGAAATTTCTTGGCATTCCTACAAAAACAAACAGATAGGGATATCAGAGCAATGGTCAAAAATATTCATCATTCTTTCAGCCCAATAGATATTGTAAATAATCTAAAAGCCCAGGGATTGGAAGCATTGAATGCTACAGCCAAATTGAAATGGGAAACGAAGGAACCATTAGTTATGTTTATTGTTGCGTTTAAGAAGTATACGGACATTAAAAAAAAACACAGCATTAAAAAAGTGTGTAATGCGGTCTTTACTGTCGAACTAACTAAAAACAACAAATTAATACTCCAGTGTCCTAGTAAAAGAACAAACATTTACTCTAAGTAACAAACAGATTGAAATTGTTTTAATTACTTATTAGAAAATGACATCAACTTGATGGTGCCGATAAAGACTATTAATAAATTGGAAAAAAAATTAAATGCCTTTACCGCAGCTTTTCAAGAAGCTGCCTGGAGTAGTAGGCCAGTTATTAAAATAAAATTAATGATAATTATTCGAAAGAAATTAGAGTCCTAATTTCAGAAAAAAGAAAACTTAGAAGAAAGTTGCATCAGTCAGGAAGCCCATATGATAAAACTTTACTTAACAGGGCTACTAGACAACTAACCAAAGACAAAAAATATCAAACAATTATCAATCAACAAATTTCTCATAGAACTTATTGCAGATAGCAGCACTGAACACTCACTAAGGAAAGCTACAAAACATCTTATACGACCGTTATCCAAATGAGGGGGATGATGCTCCGTCACCTCTTTATCCCAATGTTTATCCTCTCAGAATTCCATTAGTTACGACTAAGGAAGTTAACCTCAATTCAAAGAAAGCACTTGGACTTGATCTAATTACCGGTGACATACTTAAAAGATTTCAAAGAAAAGCTCTGGTTAAATTAACTACTCTGATCAATTCCTGTATTCGGTTAAACTATGTCCGATGCGTGGAAAACAGCTGAAGTTATTATAATACATGTTGAATCATGCCGACCGATCTCACTCTTACCAATCACGCCAAAGCTATTTGAGAAATTAATTTTAATGGGTCTGGAACCTATTCTTGATCAAAGAAACCTGATTCAACCGTTAGAAAAAAAATGCATGTTCTGTAGTCTTCTTGGATGTAACCTAGGCATTTGATAGAGTTTGGCATGAAGGTATACTACATAAATTAAGATTACTTCTTTCCGATTACTTCTATCAACTCTTAAAATCTTATCTGACTAATCGACACTTTCGGGTTAAATACAAAAACTCTATTCAGACTTGAAGCTGATTAAAACTGGAGTCCCTCAGTTTAGTGTTCTGGGCTTAGTTTTATATTTGCTATACATCAATGATGTTGCAACAACATTACGTAGTCCAACAGCCACTTTTTCAGATGATACGGCAATAATGGCAGTGAGAGAAACTGGGGAAGGTTCAACTAGAAAATTGCAATCTGCTCTCAAAGAAGTAGCTATCTCAAAGAAGTAGCTATCTGAATACAGCTGTGGGGCTGCGCCAGTAAGTCTAATATCCAAGTGATACAAAGATTTCAAAACAAAGTGCTTAAGTGTGTAGTTAACGCGCCTTGGTATGTCCGTAACTGTGATCTCCATCACGGTCTTGTGATTGAGATGGTAGATGATACTATTAGTATATTTGCTAGTTCTCACCACAAGAGACCAAAACCACATAAATCCAAAAATGCCCAGCATAAAACCTTTTGAGCTTGCTAGACATTAGAATACTAAGTGATTCAAAGAAAAATCTTAGTCTATGAGCACATAGTATATAAATTTAGAAAAAAATTAGTTGTTAGCTATGTAACTAGTTTTAATAAAAATTGTAAATATTTGCAATATTACTTATAGTCAAAATGCTGAAAATATTTTCAGTATTGGTTCTACGTCACGGCAAGTCACTACTAACTGACAATGACAACTGTTTTATTTAAATTCCTTATATATCTTATCGATAATATTGAAAAAAATTAAAATAATATTGAATACAGTTCAAATATATTTCAAAATATTTCAGTAAGGAAATGTTTTCAGAAATTTTAAATTCCATTGACTACATGATGTTCATAAAAATATCATTAAAAGCTTATTTGACCAAGTCTTATTTTATTAAGACGATTGTGTAGATTTATGATTAATGAACTATATTCATATGATTTTTGTATGACTAGAGTAAATGCATATTGCAGTTGCTAGTGAATTGTATATAAACTTGATCACTCTTGAAATTAAAATATTCGTTTGCAAATATATTATTTTTTCTCAGTTATTTTTATGGTGATTTAAAATTATTTACACTTATATATATAACTTATGTATATCCTCAGTTATAATTTACATCTCTTTATTCTATTTCATGATTTCCTTCAATTATTAAACGTACATATATAAAATATTATCTTAGAAATAAACTTAGATTTTCATATTAAAAAAAAGAAATAAATTTATAAAAATATTTTTCTACAATTTTGGTTTATATTTCCTGAACCAAGGAATGTTTTTACTATTTTTATGTTAGCTTAATTTAATAAAAAGAACTTTTAAACTGGTTTTATAAACTATCATACTTATTTAATTTATAAAATGCATACTTTGAGAAATTAGTACGTCTGATTTTATTTGTTGCTCATAGTACAATTTGGTAACGAAATATTAATAATTCAGAACTAACTTTCTTTGCTTACCATTTTTTAAAAATTACATTTGACCCTGTAAATTGATTCTTTTATTTTACGACACAAAAGTTGTGATATGATAAAACATTTAGAAGAATTAAAAGAAAGTGATTTTCTAATTTTTTAAATTATTAAATAAAATTTAGGAATCCTTAAATCATCAGACTTTGGTTAATTCAATAAGAATTTGTAACAAAAACTCGCTGAAATACCCATCTTTCTATCATCATTTTTGACTCACTATGCTCATTCCAAACATTCAAGTATTGAACATTCTTAAATATAAGTACAGCAATAATCTGACTGATATTTTTCATATTTTTAGAACATTAAGAAGAACATGGTAAGTTTGTAATTTAATTTAAAAACAAAAGTAATAGGTTATATAAATAGTCACATCTGATAAGCAGAATTTATAATAACTAACGTATTGGTTAAACGTAAAAAATAATATTGAATATATATTTTATTTGATTTGAATCGGGTTTTTTCGCGGTAATTATATATTTAATGAGTAAACCTAGATATTATATACTAAGTACTCACTATGTCCCGACGTTTCTGACTGGTTGCACAGCCTGTGGTCACGGGAAGACTGACGATTTATAGGAGTCACCGCTGCGACGCGGGAGTGTTTTTTAAAACTACCCCCACTTGGTTGATTGTAGAAATCTAAGGCGCGTTCACACTAGACCTACACACTACACTGACGGTGTCATGACACTTGGATTTATGTACACATCGCGAACACCTAGTTGCAATCACTGGATTCCAAGCCGCCGAGAGTTTGAATCCGTCTTCACGGTTGAAATTTGGATGTTTTTTAATTTCAATCGCTTCCCGTATAATCCTCTTGAAATAATGAGGCTCAGAAGAAATAACCTTGGGGTCATGAAGTTCGATCCAGTGATTGGGCCCCGAATCAACTAAGTGTTCTGCTATAGCAGACTTACTTATCTGGCGGTTCTTCACAGCTGCTATGTGTTCCTTGATGCGTTGGGCGATTGTCCTTTTTGTCTGGCCTATGTAGGAAAGACCGCAGCTATAGTCGATTTTATAGACACCTGGCTTCTGCAATGGAATTACGTCCTTTGGTGTCCGCAGCTGCTTGGCCATTGTTGTAAAAGGGGGTGTATATCGGTTTTATTGAAAACCGTCTGAGTAGGTTTCCAATCTTATCCGTCACCCCTTTTTACATAAGGTAGAAAAGCCGGTTGTCTGATCGCCTCGGCGTGTTTAATTCCAGTGTGCTTAGCATGCAATCTCCGTGTTCTGTAGCCATTCATATTTAGTACCTCCTGGACATGCTGTAGCTCATTCTGTACATGTTCAGGGTCACAGAGGTCATGAGCTCTGCGCGTTAGTGTGGAGACTATTGACTGAAGATGAGCAGGATGGTGATGTGATGCAGCTTTTAAGTATCTGTCTGTGTGAGTCGGTTTCCGGTATGCAGTGTGAGCCAACGTTCCGTCAGGTCTCGCCATTACCTTTACGTCCAAAAATGCCAACGTCCTGTTCTCCTCCAGCTCATAGGTGAACTTAATCAGAGGATGAATCGAGTTGAGATATTCATTCACCTCGTTAGCACTTCGGATCCTTCTGTCCAGGATACAGAAAATGTCGTCCACGTACCTCTTCCATAGTTTTATACCACAGGCCGCACTGTCGATCAGCTGTTCGAAATATTCCATCCAGATGTTGGCAAGTGCTGGGGCCACCGGACTACCCATAGCGACACCATCGATCTGAAGATAGTACTGACCCTGGTACAAAAAGAAGTTTCCGTCCAAACAATGTTCCAAAAGTCTCCCATATTGGTCTGGTAATTCGAGATCACACAGCATCTGTCTGACCACATCAAGACAGTCTTTTAACGGAACGTTGGTAAACAGTGACTCGACATCAAAGCTTACCATTATGTCATCTGGTTCCAACCTTATGTCCTTAACAATGGCGACAAAATGCCGGGAATCCTTGACGAAGGATGAGGTGTTTCCTATATGTGGTTGCAATATTTCAGCTACATGTTTGGCCAACCTGTACGTCGGCGAATCAATTTGACTCACTATAGGCCGCAAAGGAACCTCGGCTTTATGAACTCATTAAATATATAATTACCGCAAAAAAACCCGATTCAAATCAAATAAAATATGGGTAGTCCGGTGGCCCCAGCACTTGCCAACATCTGGATGGAATATTTCGAACAGCTAATCGACAGTGCGGCCTGTGGTATAAAACTATGGAAGAGGTACGTGGACGACATTTTCTGTATCCTGGACAGAAGGATCCGAAGTGCTAACGAGGTGAATGAATATCTCAACTCGATTCATCCTCGGATTAAGTTCACCTATGAGCTGGAGGAGAACAGGACGTTGGCATTTTTGGACGTAAAGGTAATGGCGAGACCTGATGGAACGTTGGCTCACACTGCATACCGGAAACCGACTCACACAGACAGATACTTAAACGCTGCATCACATCACCATCCTGCTCATCTTCAGTCAATAGTCTCCACACTAACGCGCAGAGCTCATGACCTCTGTGACCCTGAACATGTACAGAATGAGCTACAGCATGTCCAGGAGGTACTAAATATGAATGGCTACAGAACACGGAGATTGCATGCTAAGCACACTGGAATTAAACACGCCGAGGCGATCAGACAACCGGCTTTTCTACCTTATGTAAAAAGGGGTGACGGATAAGATTGGAAACCTACTCAGACGGTTTTCAATAAAGCCGATATACACCCCCTTTTACAACAATGGCCAAGCAGCTGCGGACACCAAAGGACGTAATTCCATTGCAGAAGCCAGGTGTCTATAAAATCAACTGTAGCTGCGGTCTTTCCTACATAGGCCAGACAAAAAGGACAATCGCCCAACGCATCAAGGAACACATAGCAGCTGTGAAGAACCGCCAGATAAGTAAGTCTGCTATAGCAGAACACTTAGTTGATTCGGGGCCCAATCACTGGATCGAACTTCATGACCCCAAGGTTATTTCTTCTGAGCCTCATTATTTCAAGAGGATTATACGGGAAGCGATTGAAATTAAAAAACATCCAAATTTCAACCGTGAAGACTGATTCAAACTCTCGGCGGCTTGGAATCCAGTGATTGCAACTAGGTGTTCGCGATGTGTACATAAATCCAAGTGTCATGACACCGTCAGTGTAGTGTGTAGGTCTAGTGTGAACGCGCCTTAGATTTCTACAATCAACCAAGTGGGGGTAGTTTTAAAAAACACTCCCGCGTCGCAGCGGTGACTCCTATAAATCGTCAGTCTTCCCGTGACCACAGGCTGTGCAACCAGTCAGAAACGTCGGGACATAGTGAGTACTTAGTATATAATATCTAGGTTTACTCATTAAATATATAATTACCGCGAAAAAACCCGATTCAAATCAAATAAAATATGTGTTCGAATCGCGAAAGTTTGAAAAAGAATATTGAATATATTTGGCGTTAATTTTGTAGAAATTCATTATTCACAATTAAATGACACTACGTGATGTAGTATTATTTCTACTTTCTTTAATTAGTTACCAAGACCTAGGTTTCGTTGTATTACAACATCTTCAGGTGGGATATTAGCAAAGATTTCAATGATCATCGACGAACAACGAAACTTAGGTCGTGGTAAAGAGATTAAAGAAAGCAGAAATAATACTACATCACGTAGTTTCATTTAATTGTATAATAAATAATAATAAAAATCGTTTCTTGGGGATACAAATAATTAAGACGCAAGAAACAATCAATTTGATTGACCGCCGAAGGTTATTAACGTAAGAAGTGTAATTCGAAACTGATTAAATCTTGGCTTAGCTTCATGTTTCCACTCCGTTCCGGTAAAAGCCCCGCAATCTCCAAGTCGCTCCGATGGGAATACACCTCGGTTTACCATCTTGTTAAGGAAAGTTGATCAACATGCTATTACAAAAGCGTGTATCAGGAGGCATATTCAATAATCCGCACAGAGGTGTGGGTGGAATAGACTAAGAATGAGTTAAAATAACACCTGTCTGAAGGCTTACGAGGATTATGAATATGACGGGGCTACATATTTGAAGATTTACAAAGTGTTTATCGTTACTTAGTTCCGAGCTTAAATTTTATATCCTTCTTAACTGTCATATGTTCAGCTTGTTATTACTTGTGTGTATCCTCTTGTAGATATGTATATAGCATAATAGGGACAACGTACATCATATTTTACAATTTTAACTCGCAGGGGAATGGAGCCTTTTGGTTTTTGTTTATATTATTATTTCTTCCTAGTTGCATTCCTTCACACATATACAGCTATAATATAATTAATTCATAAAATGATAAAATCAGAGTTAATTCTTATCATATTTGGAATGACGGCATGCGGAAATAAAATTTATTATA